>CM060702.1:204866003-206330170 GCA_030686995.1 Artemisia argyi | reverse complement strand
TTAATAAAAATGCGGGTGTTTATATTTGCGTATTAGAACTGATTACCTGATAGCTGCAACATGAAATTCTGCTTCAGATTATGTAACTATTTTTGTGTTTTGCAACAGATTATCTTCTACAGCATGTTTTATTCACCAGAAGTAGGAATAGTACCTTAGCTATTGATGTAGGATGAACTCCAGATGCCCCTTCAACGCGTACACCCTAAGTCTACATACACGATATTTTAGTTAATAACTAAAAAATTCGCAAAAAAATACAATCATCACGAGAAAGGTGTATTGAGATTACAATATTCCTTAAATCTGTGAAAGGGGTCTCGAGGACAGATAAAGTGTTCTTATTCTTGTCCAGAATTCTGAGATAAGAGCATCCTTTCTGCCTGCAAATCAACCAATTTTTTATTGTTATTTAACTAGACAGTAAACAAAAGAATGAAAAAAATAATTGAGTAATGCAAAAGCAATACGTGACCTGTAATTGCAAGCAATTAAGTTCTTATGCTCCTTAATGATTTTCATGCCAAAAACCCACAACAGTCGTGCAAATTCAGCCTCTAATGAATATATTGGCGCAACCGTGTTATCAGATTCAACCTGTAATAAGAAAAGTTAACCTTTAAGTTTGTAAAATTAACTAGTTAAAATTTACCTTTGATCACAAAATAGGAAACGACACCAGAAAGTTCATATACAAGATTTTACAGTATGAATCAAGAAAGAGTAAGTATTCGGAGATTACCCATCTATGAAGATTCCATAATCCATTTTCATAGATGTACTAAACAAGATAACTTGGTATACTTAGCATCCATGTAAAATTTCTGCTCAGCTTCCTTAAGTAAAGGTTCAAATTTCTTTTTCTCATTTTTATATAAGTTGATCGTACACTTTATCTCTTGTAAGGAATGACATATTGTGACAATCAATGCACGAACACAAAATCTTCCCATGATTACTTTTTTTCTCAAAAGAAAAGTCTAAAAATTATTCTACGCCTTCTACATATTGTGGACTTGCTCTCGGTGCAAAATACATCCAAGATCTATCCATCATAGCTTAAACAACCATCAAGAAATATCAATATATCTGAATTTCCATCAATATCTAACGAAACTAATCATGCAGTCTTGTGATCAAGAATTTCATCAACAAATAAAATACTAATCCAGAATATCACACTGTCAACTGAATTTTGAGCCGTGGTACCCCCTCTCATGACCAGGTTTCTCAAAAATTTATTTATGAACCATAAGCAACAATATGCTTTATCATGAGCTAATCTAGTTAAAGGGCAATATACTCTTAACCACATGAGGCTGCATATTAAGGGAGCAATATACTCTTATCTATAGAGTGTTAAATGCTAACATCTAATTATTTTTCACAATCTCGCGTCCTAACTAAATACACGTCAAAATATGGTAGAGACTTGAGTCTACAACCAGTTGTTTGATGGATACTTTCTTATATACCTTGGATGCAGCTACGTCAAAGGCCTGTTGGTTCCATTAAGTGACTAACATCTAGAATATGCAAGTAACTTTAAATTTTAGAGATATGTCCATCATTTTTTTATGTATCACTTGCCATGTGATAAGCGTCATACAAAGTGTGCTTTTATTAATACTCATTTTACAAAGTTGAATCCTATAAGTTAATCCTCCTATATTCATAGTCATCCACCTATCTTCGGTCAGACTGAAGCCTACTACTTCCTAACGCGAAACGGCAATATAACTATTAATAATCAAATGTATCATTCTTATACTTGCCCTTTACAGATACAATTACGTGGAAACATGCCTAAATTAGTAATGAAAATACTCACATTACAATCGGCACCGAAACTTTTCGCAAAACACCATAATTAATTTGAGTTAGGGTAACAACTTCTTTCACAAAACTTGTTAGGCATATCATCAAACACGTTACGTGCATCAGATTCAACTAACTTAATAATTAATTTGAGTTAGGAATATCATCAAACACCTTATATGCAACAATTAACACAACAATTTTAGAGCTCAAATTCAACGAATCACAACTAAATAGCTGTAACTACAAACCTCAAATTCAAATAAATTTCAGTTCATGAGTTATTTGTTGAGATAATTAACGAATACCTGAGCAGTTTTGTTAAGCGCAGGTGAGAGCGGTTTGTTGAGATTCCACGTTATTTGCAGATGAGTTTGTTGACGTATGTAGCCGAATGGCTGGAAACCATTCGGCTCATATAGGTCGAGCCGAAGAGCACAGACCGAAGGAAAAGTCTCAACGGGTATGAACCGAGGACATAACACAATCCCAGGATTTCAGGGATCGTGTCTCCCACTTGCTCTGACATCCAACAACCAGGTATGGCCTTGCTCCTTCCCAAGGCAGAGTAGGTAATAAGATGAGTAGTATAAATACCATTCACTTCATTTATGATTCAACTAACACACACACTATACTCTTACGAGCATTTATTATAAACCCTTCATCCTTACACATACTCATCCTCACGCCGGAGGTTGGTCTTGGGATAAAACCCGAGGCGAGCCTAACGTGTGCTACTCTTGTGCAGGGCATTATCTGAGGCCGGACGGCAAGCTTAAAGGTAGGACCCACTTACAAGGTTTTACTTCAACAAATTGGCGCCATCCGTGGGACCCGCTATTCATTCTACCAATCGAATCTGAATGTCGGGACCACCTCCTTTCCGCCCCTTCCACACACCTGATCCCCAGGTCGGAGGGAGTGGGGATAACAACGACAACACGAACGACCAGGACGATTCAGAGAACGATTCGTCCAACCTTCAAGCGATGATACTCAGTCAGATGGCATCCCTAACGGAACTTATTAAGGAGCATAATGCAAAGGGTGGAAGGATGGTCCAACCCATACGCCTGGATTTCGGAGATGAGAATGACAAAGATAAAGGAAAAGAGAAAACAACAGAGGCCGAGGAGGATCTGAAAAAACCTTTTAAGGAAGTCCTAAGGTCTCCATTCACCCGTCGAATAGTAGAATTCGCCGGAGAAAACTATGTAATGCCGTTGAACATGAAGTTTTATGATGGGTCGACCGATCCGAATGACCACCTTACCAGGTTCACCGGAGATGCCAACCAAGGGCAATGGCCGATGCCAACTTGGTGTCTCATGTTCCAACAAACGCTGGATGGAGCAGCCGGAGGATGGTTCGAACGGCTAGAGCCGGGTAGTATAGACAGTTGGAACAGTTTAAGGGAACAATTTTCAACTCGTTTTTCGTTAAGGAAGAAGTGTACTAAAAACCCTACAGAAATCACTAAAATTGTCCGGAGGGCACATGAATCGTTACCAGATTTCAAAGAACGGTGGACAGATGAAGCAAGCTATATCAGTGGGGTTCCGGAGATCATGCGCATTTCGGCCTTCATGGGTGCACATAAATGTTCAGCTCTTGCTAAGAAGTTCTCAGATAGGGTGCCATGAACGGTAACCGAGATGTTCGCCAGAGTGGACGACTTCATAAGGTCTGAGAAAGCCTTCCGGGATACAGAACTGCCCAAAGGGGAGGGAATAGATATAGGCCGGGGGAACTACTCTGCTCCCAGGGGAGATCGCATGGCCAGAGGAGGATCAGGAAACAAGTTCGTGGTAGATCGTCGAAATGACCAGAGACGAAGAGATGTATTCCAACCTTACATTGCTCCTCGAACCAATTCCGGACGGAACGAAGTAAATAGCCGAGGAAATTACCAACGTTCAGAACCATTTCGGAGCAATGTTGAGCGTACGAACATAGGCTCGTTGGTAAAACTTCCACGTGAAATCTTAACTACCGAACGTCAGTTGAATCTGCCTCAACCTCCGCCGATGATTGGGAGACCGAGGGCAGAAAACATGGATAGGTTCTGTGAATACCATGGGGAGAGGGGCCACCTCACGAACGATTGTCATCAACTCAAAAAGCAATTAGAGATGGCATTGAAGTCAGGAAAACTCGATCACTTACTCAGAGACTGGAAGCAAAGGGATGCCGGAGGAAATAGGGATTTCCCTAAAAAAGAGGACAAAGGAAAGAACAAGGTGATTAACATGATTCGGAGCTCTCCTATCGTCCAGAAAAGAAAGTACGGAGGCTGGGACGAAGAGTGGATGAAAGTACCGATAGTATTCCCATCTGTGTCGACAAGTGATTTGTCAGAGGAACCATTTATCATAGAGGGAGACATAGAAGGATATCTAGTAAGGAGAATATATGTAGACGAAGGGTCTTCTGTCAACGTAATGTATGAACATTGTTTCCGTAATTTAGATACGGCCATTAAGGAGAGATTGGAAGAAACCAGTACTTCGTTAATTGGTTTCTCTGGGGAAACAAACAGGCCGTTGGGAAAGATAGAATTAGAGGTAAAATTCGGTGACAATGGGTTGTTCCGAAAGACCATGATGAAATTTTGTGTGGTACAATCCCCGTCACCTTACAATGTTATACTAGGAAGGACTGGGTTGAAAGGGCTTAGGGCTGTTCCGTCTACTATTCACTCCATGATCAAGTTTCCCACTCCCCGAGGAGTGGCCACCGTAAAGGCTAGATCCGCGGCTGTTCTACAGTGCCGAAGGATTGAGGAAGGCCAACAAGATAGCCTACAAGGAAAAGCGATACCGGAGGAGAAAGACAGGGAGAGTATTTCAATGGAAGAGGTGCTGGTGAACCCAGCGTATCCGGACCAACTAGTCGCTATAGGTACTGGATTCTCCAAGGAGTGTCGAAGGTATCTGGTCGAGTTTTTAAGAAGGAATAATGATGTATTCGCTTGGCAAACCTCCGATATGACCGGTGTTCCTAGGAGGTTGATTAAACATCACTTGAACGTGAATGTTTCAGACACGCCGGTCGCCCAAAAGAGAAGAAGTCTCTCGTCTGAAAAGAATCAAGTGATATTGAAGGAAGTGGAGGAGTGGCTAAGAGCCGGTATTGTTAGGCCGGTAAGATACCCTACGTGGATTTCCAACCCAGTGTTAGTCAAAAAGTGTGACGGAAGTTGGCGTATGTGTATTGATTTCAAAATTTTGAATTCTTCCTGTCCGAAGGATTATTACCCTCTCCCTGAGATTGACTGGAAAATTGAGTCGGTGGTAGGATACAAGTACAAATGCTTCTTGGACGCGTATAAGGGATACCATCAAGTACAAATGGCGGAGGAAGATGAAGAAAAGACGGCGTTCTACACGGAACAAGGAACTTATTGCTATACAAAGATGCCGTTTGGTCTGAAGAACGCCGGAGCAACTTACCAACATCTGGTTGATTCTGCCTTCATGACACAGATAGGAAGAAATTTGGAAGCTTATGTGGATGACATGGTGATTAAAAGTAAAGGGGAAAAAGAGATGTTGGCAGATATTGCCGAGACCTTTGATAACCTAAGGAGAATTAACATGAAGTTGAATCCTAAGAAATGCTCATTTGGTGTAGAAGAAGGAAAATTCCTAGGATACATGATAACCTCCGAAGGTATTAGAGCACACCCCAAGAAAACGAAGGCAATTTCACAAATGCAATCCCCAAAGACTTTGAAAGAAATGCAATCTCTGAGTGGGAAATTAGCCGCACTAAACAGATTTCTTTCTCGGTCGGCTGAAAGATCACTCCCATTCTTTGACACGTTAAAAAACATAACCAAAGAGAACAAAGAAGAATACAAATGGACGGAAGAGGCCGAGGCTGCCTTTCAGTCACTCAAAAAGCTAATACTAGATTTACCAACATTATCTACCCCCAGGAAGGGAGAAACCTTGTACATATACCTTGCCGCAGCTCAAGGTGCCGTTAGTGCAGTCTTGATGTCCGAGAAAGAAGATAGGCAACTGCCTGTTCATTATGTAAGCCGAACGTTGCAAGAAGCCGAGAGGAATTATGTTCCGGTTCAGAAGTTGGCCCTCTCTCTGCTACACGCGTCTCGTAGACTGAGGAGGTATTTTGAAGCCCACCCAATAAAAGTCATAACAGATCAGCCCATAAAGCAAATCCTTAACAAAGCCGAGGCATCTGGAAGAATGGCCAAATATTCGGTAGAGCTAGGAGCTTATGATATAGATTATATTCCGAGGAATGCAATCAAGGGACAGGTTCTCGCAGATTTTATTTCAGAAATCTCAGTTGAGCCGGAGGGTGCTGAGCAAAGATTTCGAGAGGAAGGAGTACAAGAAGTCTCGAAACCGGGCAACTGGATCCTTTCCACAGATGGAGCCTCCAGCAAGAAAGGATCCGGAGCGGGATTGGTGCTGATCGGGCCTGATTTAGTCGAACATACGTATGCACTTCGTCTCGACTTCCCAAGTACTAACAATGAAGCAGAATACGAAGCACTCTTAGCTGGCTTAAGAATCGCTAAGAAAATGAAGGCGGAGGAGTTGGAAGTGAGAGTTGACTCTAAGTTGGTAGCAAGCCAAATAAACGGAAATTTCGTAGCAACTAAGGAGAGTATGATGCAATATCTAGCGAAAGCAAAAGAGTATATTGGGGGCTTCAAAAAGTTTAAAATTTACAACATACCAAGAACCCAGAATCACAAAGCCGATGTGTTAAGCAAACTTGCATCGGTAGCTTTCAACCATCTTACCAAAGAAATACTGGTTGAGGTACTGCGGAAACCGTCAACCGAAGAAAAACAGGTGGGAGCAATAGTAGAAGAAGAAGAAGACAATTGGATGACCCCCATCATCAGATGTTTGGACGAAGGTATCTGGCCTGCGGATCCCAACGAGGCTAGGACCTTACGAATGAAAGTTCCGCAATACGTAATGGAAAATGGTGTACTTTTCAAGAAGTCTTACTTGAACCCAATGCTACGGTGTGTAGGACCTCTGCAAGCAAACTACATCATTCGGGAGGTTCATGAGGGGATATGTGGAATGCACTCCGGACCCAGGTCGGTAGTGGCTAAGTTAATAAGGCAGGGGTATTATTGGCCGACGATGCACAAAGATGCAAAAGAAGAGATTCAGAAATGTGACTCCTGCCAAATCCACTCTCTGGTACCAAAGCTGCCCAAAACCAATTTAACATCCATAATGGCACCATGGCCTTTCTATCAATGGGGGATGGATATGTTAGGTCCCTTTCCAGAAGCACCCGGAAGGTTGAAATATGTGATTGTAGCAGTGGACTACTTCACGAAATGGATAGAGGCCAAACCGCTAGTCAGAACCACCGGCAAAGACGTGAAGAAATTCATTTGGGAAAATTTCATTTGTCGATTCGGTCTACCAGGGATCATTGTAACAGATAATGGAACAAACTTTGTTAATGATCCTTTTAAAGGATGGTGCGAGAAGCTAAAAATAAAACAAATAAACACCGTTGTAGCACATCTACAGGCAAACGGATTAGTCGAAAGAGCAAACAAGAGCTTGATGCACGGCATAAAGACTAGACTTGGAAGGGAAAGGGCCGGATGGGCAGATGAACTGCCGAATGTTCTATGGGCATTCCGAACCATGATGAAAACATGCAATGGTGAAACACCTTTTAGCCTGACGTACGGCAGTGAAGCAGTGATACCGGCGGAAATAGGAATGCCCACACACCGAACCATGCTTTACAATCCGGAGGATAGTGAAGAGCAACAACGGCTAAATTTGGATCTATTGCAAGAAAGGCGTGAAATGGCAGCGATTCGTGAAGCAAAATATAAAGCGAAGGTCGAGCAATACTATAACCGAAGGGTTAAATCGATGGCTTTTAAGGTTGGGGACTTTGTGTACCGAAAAAACGAAGCTAGCCGGGTTGAAAATCAGGGAAAACTGGGTCCGAACTGGGAAGGGCCGTACAGGGTAATGGAAGCATACCAAAATGGTTCGTACAAACTTGCTAGTATGGATGACAAGGAAATTCCTCGGACCTGGCATGCAATCAACTTACGAAACTGTTTTATGTAAAATGTTTGTGACGATTAATGATAGCTTACGTCTTCCCCACGTTACGGGAAGCGAATTTTCCTAAAAGATTGTGCAAATTACTTATACGGATCGTGCAAAAACACTCCGTCCATCTACTTATACGGATCGTGCAAAAACACTCCGTCCATCTACTTATACGGATCGTGCAAAACCACTCCGTCCATCTACTTATACGGATCGTGCAAAAGCACTCCGTCCATCTACTTATACGGATCGTGCAAAAACACTCCGTCCGTCTACTTATACGGATCGTGCAAAAACACTCCGTCCGTCTACTTATACGGATCGTGCAAAAAACACTACGTCCATTACTTATACGCATAAAAAAATATATAAGATATATAGAGAACGCATAAAAACAAAATGATCATATATATGGGAACAAGAATGTCCTTCGGTAACACGATTACAATCCAAAATGTGTTAAAAGTACTTATTACAATCCAAAAGGACACGAAAAGGGGTACAGGCACCCCGGATAAAAATTCTAGTCAACCTTTGGTGGAGGGGGAGCAACAGCTGGAGAAGGAGTTGTCTTCTTGACAGGCTCTTCCGGTAGGAGGTTAATTTGATCACCAAGGGGAAGTTGGAAGGATTCCGCAAGCTTCTGAACATACGGATAGTCAGCTGAAAAAAGCTTATGATATTCCGGCTTCCATAGTTTTGGAGCTTCCATATTAAGCCTTTTTATCTTTTGCAAGATCTTTTCTGCATCCTCCGGTTTCCTTTCGGTACGAACACCGTCTATGAATCCCCCGGAATAAGATAAACTATAGACCTTTCCAAGACTTCTCTTATACTCATCACTTTGGAAAAGCCTTCGGAAGGCAGCAGGGATTAATTCCTTAACGGTATTCTGGCGAACAACCTCGGCAACAGCCAACTGAGCAGTTAAGCTTTTGTTCTCTGTCGCAAGCCTTTCGGCCTCCGCGGATTTCTCCGCCAGTTTCTTCTCAAGCTCCTCAATTCTAGAAGTCTGAGAAGCGGTCAAACTTGTGGCCTCATTTTTCTCCTTCTCAATCTCTTCCAGCTGATCAACCAACCCTTTTTCCCGGATGGAGGCTGCACTCCTCTCCTCCTGCTGTTCTTTCTCCAGCACACGGAACTCTTTCAGCAAGGTCTCAAATTTTTCAATATGGGCATCCCTTTCGTCCTTCAGCCCATCGACAATAGACTCACACTCCCCATGAGTAGCCTTTAGCTCTCGGTGGTCTCGATTCAATTGGCTGAATCTCTTCAACACCTCTGCTTGAAGTACCACACCAGAACCACAGTTGGTGTAAGATTGTCGGACAAGCTGACTATTGTTCAGACTGGCCAGCGCTTCTTCTTCAGCAGGAGTGGCAAGATGTGACATCATCTCACGGCACGCTCGGAATGAGTTCATACGAACGTCATCCCTGAGGGTCCAACCGGGGATGAAGTAACCTCCGGTCAAATCAGTGTGACCTGAAAATAATAAGGCCGAACGACTAAGTAAAAAAAAAAAAAAAACAAACAAGAGGATAAGTAAACGCACCTTCAGACAACGGTTGATTCTCTCCGGTCTGCACATGAGCTCTAAAGGCTTGATGCTCTGAATGGGCTGTACAAAAAGATATAAACAGTTAGGTAAGGATAAGTATATTTTAAAACCGGACTAGGAAAAGGAGGATGGTTCTCACCATCAGACGGGGTCGGAGGGGGATTATTCTGAAACCCTTCGCATTTTGAGCAGGAGGAGTGTTGGATTTTTCCAAAGAATGATGCTCCTCTTCGGCATCATCAATCGGATCATTGGGGCCTTGACCACCGTCATTCTCCTGCTCAGCCCTTTCCGACGGCTCAGCCTGGTTGATAGGATTTACATCCACTGTATGCTCCTCGGAGACAACGACTTCCTCCTCAACCTGTAGCTTTCTCCTCTTCTTAGGCTGGCTCGGCCCAGCTGCAGCCTTCTTCTTACCCACAGGATGGGTTTGCTGTTTCTTCCTTTCCTTCTCTTCTCGAGCGGCCACCACATCGGGATGGGCCGTTTCAACCATTAGCTGCGCATAAGTTTTCTCGGGAATTGCAACATCGGGAGCGAGGGGTTCGGCCGTTTTGTTCGGACGGGGTTGGTTCTCTAGCAACGGATCTCCTTTGCTCACAGCAGACCCTTCGAGTTCCGGAAGTTCAAGATACTCGGACATAGTTATCACTACAAAGGAAAAACACACAATCAAAACAAGTACAGATAGTCCGAAGTAAATAGTAGTAATAATAAACACCCCTTCTTACCCTCCCCTCCGGCATTCTTGAAAACAAGATGATGACCCGATATCCAGAAGGTGTTGGTAAGCCCATACACCCAAAGAAGACTGTTCGGTGGTTTCCGAAGTACTATAGGTCGAAGAACCAGTGTGTTGGCATCTAGCTAGGAATAACCGTTTGGGAAACGATCCGTTATCTGCGAATCCCTATGCCTCCACGGCATAGCGTTCGGTATAGCCCTCCGGTCAATCAAAAAGAAAAAATCTTTCCACCGTTTCAAACTTGTCAAAATCTCAATAAAGCACGTTTTGGCATGTTTACCCGTCCGATGTTCAAATGAGAACCAGTGTCCCTGCTTACATAATCGGTAGAACACTCGGAACAAGGAGACTGTGGGCACAACCGCTAAACTATAACACCGAACCTCAAACAACATCACCCTATTTACACCCAGCGGAACTAACTGAGACAGATGCACGTTAAAATGGTCTATGACGCTTAAAAGGAAAGCCGAGAAAGGTATCCTAACGCCTCCTAATCTCATGAGTTGAACGTACACCCCTATTTTGTCTCCCGGCAATTCGTTCATGGTGAGATCTGGGGGGGGAAGTATGGGATGAAGGTCTAGTGGGATTCCGAATTCTATTATCATATCGTCTAGATCTCTCTGGGAAAGCCTAGATGGGTGCATATGCATATCAAACTTACCAGGAGGTTTGGATGTCAGTAACAAAGGTGGGTCAACCGGAACGTTCATCTCCCCAGGTTCACTTACGGCCATGGTAAAAAACAATACGAAGTAGCAAAAATAAGAAGGGTGGAAACGCACCTCGGAATAGCTTTGCAAAATAACAAGAAGCAACCGAAGAGATTTGAAGAAAAACACAGTAAAAAGTAAAAATGAAGAGTAAAGAAGTGGTATATATATAGTCGATATGGGGATGTATGAAACGTCGTATCGTTTACCACCCTCGACACGTGGTTAAGCTGGGACCGTTTGATGTCTGCGCAAAACCTAAGTGGTAACCAGCTGTCAAAGGGGGGCATAAGGGTAATTTTGAGGCAGTGAATAAACTTCGTACAAAAACGCGTAGCATTTCCACCACAAACGGCAAGGGACCAACGGCACTCGCACGCATAACGGAATTGGAGCATCGGTCGGAACCGATACTCCAATACTGGGGGGGGGGGGGACATGTTGACGTATGTAGCCGAATGGCTGGAAACCATTCGGCTCATATAGGTCGAGCCGAAGAGCACAGACCGAAGGAAAAGTCTCAACGGGTATGAACCGAGGACATAACACAATCCCAGGATTTCAGGGATCGTGTCTCCCACTTGCTCTGACATCCAACAACCAGGTATGGCCTTGCTCCTTCCCAAGGCAGAGTAGGTAATAAGATGAGTAGTATAAATACCCTTCACTTCATTTATGATTCAACTAACACACACACTATACTCTTACGAGCATTTATTATAAACCCTTCATCCTTACACATACTCATCCTCACGCCGGAGGTTGGTCTTGGGATAAAACCCGAGGCGAGCCTAACGTGTGCTACTCTTGTGCAGGGCATTATCTGAGGCCGGACGACAAGCTTAAAGGTAGGACCCACTTACAAGGTTTTACTTCAACAGAGTTTGAGCCAGGACATTTGTTAATCGGGCGTGTTTGTTAATTGGGGGTGTTTGAGTGGTTTGTTCTTTTGAAGGGAATTTAAAAAAAGATTTTTATAAAAAGATAAAAATAGAGTTTTTGGTTAAAGAATTTATAAAATGATAAAAAGATAGAATTTACTTACATATTTCTATCTATCTAATAAAACATAGAGATTTCGTGATGTATGGAGAGAATGGTAAAATGATTTTCAGTAAAATGGTTTTGTTTGAAGAGATATGGTAAATGATTGGTTTTTGTGTTTATTTTAGATTATGTTAATAGGTAATAGAGTTAAATGATATATAATTTCAAAGTGTAGTAAAACTAAGGCCGAGTATCGGGTCAAAACTGAACTGAATTAAAAATCGATTTTGAGAAAAACATGAACCGGGAACTGAACCAAAGTGAACCGAGTCAAACCGAATCAAACCGGTTCGGTTTGGGTTGGACCTGTTCGGCTCGGTTTTTAGTTCGATTCGGTTTTCGGTCAGTTTTGCTCACCGCTAAGTAAAACAGTACATTTGCTCACACTTATAAAAAGCGTAGGTAAAAAACCATACATTTGCTCACACTTACAAAAAGTGTAGGTAAAACAATACATTTGCTCACACTTACTAAAATATGTAGGTACAAACTTAGACTTTTGCTCACACTTACAAAAAGTGTGGGTAAAACACTACACTTTTACTCGCACTTTACAAAAAGTGTAGGTAAAACATCATATCTCCTCACACTTTTTATAATGTGTAAGGAAAACTAACTATTTTGCTTACACTTTTCAAACTGTGTGAATAAAACTAAAACTATGCTCACACTTTCTCTAAAAGTGTAAGGATATGTGGACTTTTGCTTACATTTATTAGATGTGTCATTATAAAAAGTGTCACTAAAAGACCTTTTTCTTGTAGTGTGTAAAAGGGTTTGGATGCAAAATTTGGGTTATGTTTAATTATTTTTAGGAGTGACTGCAAATAATTAAAAAAAAAAAGAAAAAAAAAAAAAAAAAAAAAAAAAGTCCGTTAAAATAAGTGTACCGTGTGGAGCCCTGGTTTGTGTATACCAGTATAAGCTCGTGGTATAACTTCACATGCAAAATATATGATAACAATGAAAATTTTTATAGATAGACATCCTTTAAAGACAAACATCGTCTACTAGTGCCGCCCATCTAATTAGGTTGTTTAGTGACCGAACATCAACCTAACTACCAATCTTTATAACGAACTTCAATTGGGCCAAAAACTACATAACTAAATTCCTAAGTTATAACAAGCTTGTTCATATAAGACGTGTCCCCGTGCATCCTTCAGGATAAGCGTGTTGTGTATTGCGCGTGTCAGGCCTAAAAGCCCTCAACCTACTACAAATACTTTTCCCTTTAAAGTTCTACTGTGAATCATGCTCCCAGGATCCATGTCAGGTCAAAATTGATTCTTGGAGACAGTCACATTTTTCAGACGAGTTCTGAATAAAAATATTACAAGACAACCAAAACAAAACTGGCCGTACAAAAAAGTCTTAAATAAATACAAGCACATTGATAAGGCTGGAGGGAGTGGGCTCGGCAAACTCTCGGTGAAGCTCGGTAAAGCTCGGTAACACCGCCGCAAGGGTCTCGGTGATGTTCGGTGAAGGAGAGAATCGGTAAGTTTTACCGAATGAGAAAGAGGAAGGGAATTTGCTTGTGGGCCCAAATTGGTGAATCAAAAAGGTTTTTATTGGGTATTGATGATGTGGAAATTTGGTGAAACCAATGCCACCAAATTGGTGAAAATTGGGGTGAATTGGTGAAATGTGAGTTGGAAGGTTTTTATTGGGTATTGATGATGTGGAAATTTGGTAAAGTTTGGTGAAGTGGTGACCACTCTCTCCACTCTAATATTTTGTTTTTTGTTTAAGTATTACTAGTACAAGTTTCCAGAGTTATAAAATTTGTCAGACACAAGTTTGAAACATCACTACTTGCATCAACGCGCAAAGGACTCCCCTATCAATCAATATAAATACAACATGGATAAATAGCTTTTTCCATCATAAATCATTTTATTACATTATACTTCATGCAGAAAGGTGATACAAAGCAACAGGATCCTCCAAGAACATCTGAGGGGATTACTGAAACTTTCTCGCCTGTTGAGGCACTCCATACTTCACACGAGAGTAACCATGAGGCTGGCAACTATTTTGACGTTGTCAAGGTGTTAACAGAGGTAGAGCTTCCTTCTCCCTCACCAGCAACAGCAGGTACTTTAACACG
Organism: Artemisia argyi; assembly: GCA_030686995.1. Lineage (NCBI taxonomy): Eukaryota > Viridiplantae > Streptophyta > Magnoliopsida > Asterales > Asteraceae > Artemisia > Artemisia argyi. Next base: position 206,316,081 of record CM060702.1, on the reverse strand, counting down.
GGAAACTAATGTCACCATGTTCCACGAGGGCCAATCTAGTGGCACGAAGAGGAAGGCTGATGATACTGAAGTAAGAAAATCTAATAGTCTCTGAGAAGTTTATCTGTCATCAAGTATGCATGCTAATTAATGTGAAATGCATGTTGTTGAAGAGCAGGAATACTTAAAAAACATAGAGCACAAAGTGCTAATTACAACTAGAACTTGTCGTTATGCTCGTGGACTTACAAAGGTTTAGTGTAACGTACTATTGCTCATTGTGACGGTGCGCTATAGGTAAATGTCGAAAGAGAAAGGGAACAAAAGACAAAGCAACACCATTATTTACAACATGGACATCAAAGGGTAGCTACTGAAATAATCCGTACCACGGACAAGGTGAGATACTCGCTAAATCAACTACAATTAAATTGCCTCTACATGGACCTCAAAAGAACTGATCGAATTATTACCTGGCTTCATTTTGAAATAAGAAGAACATAGGTTATAACATAATGTCCCAATAGGGACCAACATAATCCCACAAAACACAAGATTTCTCGCTATCGCTTCTAGATATTAAACTTTATGCATATCATATTTTAAGCCCATATGATTTTTTTTTTATACCTTCAAAATTTGTACATTTTATTTGAGAGACAAATATTAGACAGGCACTACTAACTATTAACTCACACGTCTCAACTGATACTTGAACCCGTAACTTCATATACCGCGCTATATTTATGCACTTTAAGTTCATACAATAATACGGTAGAAAATAATGTTATAATAACAGCTTAACTATGATACTAATAAGCCTTAAACTTTGCTAACAAAATCCCAGTCCCTTCTAAATACAATCGATTTAAAAGATTATACCATATACAAATAAGATTTATATGTATATTATATATTATCTTCTTGGTCCTTACAAACATTTTTTCCACAATGGTCGCTTGTTTTATCTGTAGCATCTCATTCTTTGAGACCAAACATTTTAACCTCATAAAAAGAAACTGTTTCTTCTGAATCTGAACTAGTAAAATTAGTTATATGAATATTTTAAAAGGATGCTCACTTGTTTGTACTTGCTTTTATTAAATATTATAAAAATAAAAAGATGCTCATTAACCATTATATTCATGATGGTTCTTAAAGGATGTTATATCAGTGCTTAGCAAATCACCCTTGGTACGTACTTATATCAGTTGATATATTGTCATTGTTGGTTTTGTACAGCATCGCAGGAATCGAATAAGTGAGCGAATAAGAGCCCTTAAGGCACTTCTCCCCAACTGTAATAAGGTGATGGCTCTTGCTATAAAAATACATAATTTCCTTTTTCCTATATGTTTCTTCTTTTCATTCTTTTCTTTCCCGCTAGTACTAAAAATCTGAAACATCCATCTACAGAAAGACAAAGCTTCAATTTTAGGTGATGCCATCGAGTACATCAAGTTTCTGCAAATGAAAGTTCAGGTATTCCCTCTGTCATGCAAGTGCAAGAACGGAAATTCCTCTTGCAATGTAAGGGCACCACTCCAAAACTATTTTCTTTTAGTGACGAGCTGATGAAAAGAGAGTCACTAAAACTTTAATTACTAACTGTGATGTCCATATATGTGTTTTATCTACACGTACAAAAGTGTGGGTAAATATGTGCAGGTAAAAATCTATAATGACGCATAAATAGAGTGGAAAGGGATTTTGAAAGGTTGGTAAGTGTGACTATTAGATTAGTGACACTTTTAAGTATGCCAGTAAATGACGCAATTGTTAAAAGAAACCACTAATTAACTTATTTATTTATATATGCTTTGAATTATATATGTGATCAGATGATGCAATCAATGGGAGTTGGTCCAGTATCACAAGTTCCTTACATGTTCCAGGCAAGACAACCAAGCTTGCAAGAACCAAATATTTCTCCCTACTTTACAACGAGACCGTTGATAAATACACAATATGGAATGCCGCAACTTGGATCCTATGCTCCCATAAATTTTCCTCTATTTCCACAACCCTTCTTTGGGTACCCACCATTGATGCCTCAAATGCAATTTGGCAGTGGGTCATTCTCATGGCAGCAACCAAGACCTTTTATATATCCTCAGCAACTACAGTTTACATCCCAGACATTTCAGTCTGTGTATTCTACCGCACCAGCTTCTTCAAGCACAATTATTTCAACAACTTGCTCCCAAGCTGAACCAACTGTCCCTTGTCAGCCATCATATCATACACCAGTGACAAGTCAGGTGGGTTTTTCCGTTCGAATTTCACATTTTCTTTTGAGCTTGAATCACAAAACTACTAGCATTTACAGTGAATCTAATGGTTGGTTAATTTATGCAGTCTCTGTAGTTATGGGTAACCATGCTTTGAGTTGCCAGCCATAAATGCCGACAAACCTCCAGTGTCTGTTGCACAGATTAAAGATGGTGTTAAACAATTTGAAAATCCTGGTGAGCCGGTATCATCTAATTTGTTTTTGAATACATCAAATTCATGTAAGCGGGGCTTTTTATAGTCAAATCAAGACAACACTTACAATCATAAGAAAGTTTGCTCCTAGTTATTTTGGTTTTGTGTTTCGATATTTTGGTGAGTTAGCTTCATCATCGCTTCCCTAGTTTTTTTGGTTCTTAGGTGTTTCTCCGATGCTCTATCGTAGAGACCTGTTGTTTGGCCTTGCCCTTGTGGCTTAATAAATTTTTGCTTCTTCTTCTTCTTCTTCTTCTTCAAAAAAAAAAAAATAAATAATAATAATAATAAAAAAATAATAATAAAATAACCGTTTGCTCCTAGCTACAGGACACTCTCAAGATAATATATACCAGATTGATCCAAAGTTTGCATAAACTGAGTTATTGCAAATGCAGGAAAGACAGTTACCATCTTAGTCAGCAAAAATAGAAATCATAATGTGACATTGGACATGTAAAAATTGCATCATGTTGGTCCTGTTATTATGTCGTAAATAGATATCATAATGTGACACTGGACAAATGTTATTTGATACGGCGTTTTACCTTCTGTCCATTTATTTTCAGCCAAAATACTACGGTGGCAACTATGATAATATGATAGAGATGCTCGTTGGATGTAAAATTACAGGATGCACTTTCCTTGTAGGTGGTCGAAACATGGATGGTGTTTTTGTAGGTTTGTCACATTACACGAATCTTTCCGAAAAAAGTTTGCATCCTTCTCTTATTCTAAAGTTACATAACAACATGAAACTATAATATTATGGCAGTTTTTGGAAGATTTCGGCATCCCCAACGAGTTAAAAAAAGATGTTATATCAATACCAGTGGATAAGTTCCGGATATAACCGAAATAAGGAAAAATCAAGGTGTGTAAGTAAAATAAACATATAGAAGCAATTATATTGCAAGTCCTTGACTATTCCAGGTTACTTTGCTACCTTTATGTAGAGTCTTCCTCTGTTAATTATGTCAAGTTGGCATTTCTAGTTTAATCAAATTTCTATCATATGCTGCAGAAGCCGTTTTTGCTTCATATTTTATAGTTGTCATAATGGAAACTTGGTGCCCAATTCCATATACTCGACCTATTCGAGTATACTAAGAAAAAGTGGTTAGCAAGGTCCTCAGTGAAGGGTTAACAGTGAGGCCTTATTGGACCGGACGGGACACCATGAAAGTATGAAATAGAGATGCAAAAAGAAAGAGACTAGCAAGAAAGAAGCTAGATTGAAATGGCCTAACTAATTGAGATACCCACATTAAGTTCCATGGTCTGGTAATTGAAGACTGGTTGAGGCCCAAGAGTTGGCTTCGAAATAGAATGATTTATGTAGAAAACACCAGCACTGATCTATAATAATTATTAGAGCCTTATATGCGCATGCTACTAACCTACTACCCAAATATTCCCAGTAATCTGATGAATGAATCCCAATGGTCAAATTTCATCGGCTGCATAAACTGTCATCAACTGCCTTTGTATTGCTTTTAAATATAATCGCTCAGATAGAATTGGTGTCAACTATGGTACATCAACCAGGTGACATGTGTTGGAATATATGAATAATAATAAACATATAAACATCAAAGAGTACGCAGCGGAATATATCAAATACAAATAATAAATTAACCGAATATAAATGGATGCGTACCTCTTTGTGATTTCTGGCAAGAACAAGAAACCAATGGAACAAGAACTATAAACCCTAATTGGGTTTAATGGTGGATCGACTAGGGTTAGTCGAATAGGGCAAATCACCTTGTTAGCAAAAGTATGCCAACACTTCGTTCTTGAACACACGTATTAGTAGCGTTTCAATAAGAAAAGCTAGGTTCTTAATTCACAAGCAATCCAAACATAATGTTTAGAAGATCGCGTAGGAACCCTAGAAGGGTGTAGTTGATCAACTAAACAAGAATGGTTTTGAGCTTAGAAATCTAGTAGGAACCCTATAAGGGTGTAGTTCGATTTCTAACTCAAGAGGAGAAAGAGAAGGAGATTTGGTTTGCAAGTGAACCAAGGGATGATTAGAATGAACAAAAGGGTTTGTTTATATACTAATCAACATCTTGGAGCACAAGACACAAACCCTACACCCTAATGGGTTGGGTTTGGCCAAACATGGGTTTTACAAGCCCATTCCATGTTTTTCTTGAACTCTATTTTAAGTTCAGTCCTTCATCTTTCCTCCAACGATCATTTTGTGAATTTAATAATTATTCGTCACTAAAACAATAATTATTAATTAATTGAAACTCATACGTAAAGTGTGCAATCCCGAAGTCTCGAGTTCGAGTCCGGACATATTCATTAATTTTTATCCGTTAAAACTAACAGCTCCCACTCGGATATACATTAATGTAATAATGACAATGGTTAGTCTAGCATAACACGCCAATGTCCCCAGAACGATCACGAGTATGGTTTCCTGGAAAAAACCACCTTTGATGATTCTATTAGATTAGGGCCCAAACCCGGTTGTGGGTTTGGGTCCATTAGGTTTAGGTTTAGGGTTTGCGTGACGATTGCTTTTACGTCATGGCTTGCTTTGCCTTTAGAAGGGAGCGGCAATTTGATGATCAACTTTTGTTGTCAAGAACAATGATCTTCGACAATAATAACAAATAGATGGTGAAGAAAAAAAATATAATAGGATCGATGGCAACTCAACATTTTTTTTTTTTTTTTTTTTTGACGGCTAGAGTTTAGGGTTTATAAATAAAATACGAAAATAAAATCCTAAATAAAAAAACAATAAAGCGGAAAAAAAAAACATGATCCCTCCGGATCACCGACAAGTAGCCGATGACCGGAGGTTAACAATTTTTATTGGTGGATCTTACCTAGAGCTGTGATACCATGAAAAATACTGAATAGAGATTTTATTGATTGTGTTTTGTGTGTTTACATAATGAAGATTGCCCATGTATTTATACAAATACATGGCTTAACAAACAAGCTATGCAAACCCTAAACCTAATGGACCCAAACCCACAACCGGGTTTGGGCCCTAATCTAATAGATTCATCATCATACTTATCCTTTTGATTCTAATACTATGTTAATATGGATATGGATTGAAGTCATTCCATAATTAACTAGTGTTTCTCGTTATTTATGATTAAGCAAGATTACCAATTCATCTGAACGCATTCCAGATAGACCTTGGGCATGGCCATGCAAACATCTTGTTAATCCTACGAGCGGCCAAATAGTATTATACTTCAAAACAAATTTGAAGGAACCAAATCCTGTATTGACTACAAGCATAACCTATGAACTTCGCATCACCTCTGAAAATAATCCTTATAACTACCAGTTACGGATAGCGTTAGATTATCTCACAGAAAATGAGCTACATCCACAGTAGTTACCTGGTATCTCAAGTCTGAGGATAAATATTCATGATTTACTCTAATGACAACATCCATAAGTACAATCATGTAATTGGGATTTTGTCCTATATCCAATTTATCCAGTATTGAATATCATGTGAATTTGGCTTGTCTACGCACCAATATAATTTATATATATTATACCAAATCTCACATTTGTCTTAGTTCAATGATACTCCCATATCATTAATTGACAACGGACAATTTAGAATAACTTAAGTTATTCATGGATTAAACATGCAAATATAGGATACAATATTTATGAATAGAAATAAACATAACACAATACTTCATTTCATTCGAATAATTATTGTTTACAATCCTTTATCCAAATACTAAATAGATCAATGCATGAAAATTCTCGTTAATGAATTTTGTCTCAAGTAATACCAATCATACTTGTTGACAATTATGCCTCAAGTAATCATACTTGTTGACAAGGCATTATTCAACTAACTTTGATCTATCGAAATTTTGAGAATACTTATTTCAATAATGAAATTCTTGTATATGTGCATTCAAATAATTTGATATAACCACATAATACATCATAAAATGTGTATGACATCCTCAACATACAATTTATGATAATTAAACTTCCAAACCTTTAAAGTTTAAAGTATTCTTATTCTTTAACGTATAATGCAACTATGCTTTCCGTTAAGCATAACTAGTACACATGGCTATAATCAAGGATGAAATCCTTCCATGACTAGTATTGAGTGTCATCTCAATTTATATTAGCATCATTGTATGCAAACAACAATATACTCTTTTCCGTAAACTTCAATGTGTAATGTTTTATTCCTTCCAAACTTTCAAGTTTGTTGGCTATGACAATTTTACAAATTGTTCATTTATAGAATCTAGAAATTGTTCCAGACTGAGGATGTGATTCTATATCCAAATATATTCCTTTAGAATATTCATTACACAACTTATCTAATATCTTTCATTAGATATCAATGTTGTCAAATCATCTTTTATCAAAGCATGATATAACAACAACATGATGTACATGAAAAATTCTTGTGTCCAACTTAAATTTCATTCATGTACTACATATCCATTTAAACTTTCTAAATGATATATCATGTTCTATTAGATCCATTTACCGCTCATGTTTACATTAATAAACATATATTCAAGGTTGTATGTTTTACTTATTAAATCTTTCAAGTAAAATTTCATTCCAAGTTATGACTTACCATTTAACTTATATAGAATGTTACTTCCTATATGTTATACAACATATATGATTTAAATAAGTAAACATAATACTCCCACTAGCTTTCAGAATTACTTAGGAGTTATCTTATTTTAAATTATAAATCAAAACATAGATTTAATATTTAAACATAAGATTTATCTCCTTGATGCATGCATCTATCCATACTTGGATTCTTGCATTTTGTATACTTTCAAATATTAAATGAATTCATAAATCTCTTAATTACTCATCGTCCTCGCTTAAGTAATTATATAAGAAAGAGATTTTATAATCCATTGTCAAATTTCATATTCATAAAAATGAGTATGACAATTACCATCTTTGTAATTTTAATGTGCTTAGGAAAAAGTATTCAATCATAGTTAATTACATAAGTATGATTAATAATCTTGTCATAAGACATACATTAAAATATGTATACAATTTTGTCCATATGTTTCTTTATGCAAAGATTTAAACCTCTAGGGTTTTTCTTCTCTTGCAGAAACTCATCTTCATTAAGATAAACTAAATTTTCAAAGTTGACTTATCTTTATGGACAGCATCTTAACATTCATAGTATGAGCAATTTACCATAATTAGTAAATGCGTCATTATGATTAACAGGCTTACTTTGATCCTGTAATTCATAATTCTCAGCATATTAATTAAATATCTGAGACATCCCTACGGATCTATGAATGAGAGTTTCATCATGTTGAGATTTAACCTTTACATTTCAAACCTCATCATGATTTTCACCAGTGTGGTTTTAGAAGATTATATATTTTGTAATTTTGATCTTTCAAGATCTAAACAAAACTCCCACTTGCCTTTTGTATTTTATAAATACTTTAGCAAGATGAGCAACACTAAATCGTTCTCATTTGGGATATTACAAAAATATTTTACAGTTCCTGACTCTTGTTTGTTAAAACTACTTATTAACAAAATCAGAACTTCATTTTAAGACTTTAATGTGATTCATCACATTCCATAATATCTTATTTAATATTCTAGGTTGGAGTCTTATTGAGTATATTCAATCCATACTCAATTTTCTAACCTTGACAATTTTTGGAAGAAAATAAGTCATATTTATCTTTTAATCAAACAATATAACAAGAGTTTGATTTTTCCTAACTGAACACACCACCAACTTGTGATGTTTCATTAGAATTAATATTGTGAGACAAACTAACAATATATAAGATAAACTTATTCCCTTTGGCTTACCTATTTACCAACTAAGTCAACTTAATGGTACAATAGAATTTCAAAGCCAATTGCATGCTATATAACATAAGTACCTTTTGAACAAGTTACTTCATGTTCATGTCTTAAGAAGACATAAACTGTTATATTCCCACTTTACGTTGTACATCATTGATCAACTCAATGATTTCTTGTTTGAAACATAACAAGTTTAACGTCTTACTTTATTATAAGTCTTGTAATAGTTAAAAGACTTCATGTTTATAAGAAGATATAAACATAAATAACTAAAGTATTTGTGAACATCTCCACTTGGTTTCAATAGTAATTTCAAGTTAATTTACTACTTCATTTGCTTATGTCATTTTATGAATTATCCAATTTAAGAAACTGCAAACTCACATAATTCCATTACATCAGTTGATCTGCTAGTAATGAAATCATGTAGTTTACCTTTGTATTGCAATCTAGGCAGGTTACACCCTGACGTAAATTGTAAATTCAAGTGTTTCTTTTAATTTAAATATCATAAGACATAAAAGTAGTCTTATAATCATGACACATGTTCTACATAAGATAATCTTACACATTAAATGTATAAGTCCTATTAGAACATTGATCTCTTACCTTGCAATTAAGAGAATCCTATCATCATATTTCTATGTATTGTTCCTTTGCACACAATGAACAATTCTCCCACTTGTGCATTGAACAATATCATGTAGTATATAAACAACACAACATAAGTTTGTTTATGTGATTTCAATATGATTTGTGTCATAAGTAGATGTAGGACTACTTTGTCTTATCAGGAAACGCATATGGCTATCCTAAGAACATGAGTGTCTACAATTTGAAAGTAATTATCTTGAAGATAATTTTGGGCTACTACACAGAAATTAATTCTTGTAGCTCCCACTGAATTAGAGAACATAACAATAACTCTATATTCAGTAAACAACACAAAGCTCTCACTGGATTTGACAACATTGTACGTGTTTCATAACTAGTGAAAACAATTTGCTTGTTTTTTACTTTCCTACACATTTAGAAAAACCCATACGTAATAATTACTCAGGTTCTAAAATGTGTATTCTACTATGTTTATGATGGATTATCCATCAATGATATTAACTTGAAGAATTTAAGCATGCAGCTTCTTCCTTAATAGGCCTACCATTCCCATAATGGTATGTAGCACCTTTAAAGCACAACAACTAGATAAAATACTAGCTTTGCCTTTTACCAATTTTGCGGTAATTTGTCCAGCTTCTAATAACTCATATTTTCCATTTAACCAAATGCCTTGTTTGTTATAGAAGAATTCATTCACCAAATAAGAGTAATGAAATTTCTATGGAAAATAAGATGTGCTATATCCTTAAATATTAAAGATTGCTATGAGTTATATATTAGAATGTAGACAATTCTAATGTTCCTATCATACCTTTCTCAATCATGAAAAGGGATAGGATTGAGTCTTATTCTTATGTTCCTATCATACCTTTCTCAATCATGAAAAGGAATAGGATTGAGTCTTATTCTTTTCTCATGGAAAATAGACTCTTACATTTCGGTAAATTTTTCTCAATCAAACATTATGTTTGAAAGCAGAATTATATCAATTTACCAATTTAAGACCAAACCACGTTTACGGCTTTAATGTTGCATTAATACGTTAAAAAGAATTACAAAATTCAATTTTAGTATTTTCGATAATTAAATTTTCAAGAAAATTAAATACCCATGGTTCATAATCAAATAACCATTTAATTTTCACTGAAAAACTAGGATCCAAATTGACATAAGTTCATCACATCAGTTGATCTGCTAGTGATGTCGTTATTCAATAAGGTACGAGTCGAACCTCAATTGCCAATATTCAATTGCAATTCCTAGAATCGATGGGATTTACATTAATTGCCAACCGCAGTTGCAATGTAAGCATGTTTTATCCCCATCTTCTTATGCCTTGAGTGATCAGTTCCCACTATCAACTCAATTAAGTTAACCAATTTAAGAAACAACAAACTTACATAATGACACCACACCAGTTGATCTGCTAGTGATGAAATCATGTAATTTGCCCCTCCATTGCAATCTAGCCAGGTTACGCCCTGACGTAGATCCAATTTTAGGTGTTTCCGTTTCATTGGATGGCATATAACTTAAATTTAAGGGTAGTAAATTTGATGTGTGTAATCAAATATATGTACAAAGATGTCATGCATTCATCTTGTAGCATATGTTTCATGTAAAAAACTTTTACTCATTAGTTTCTTTACGAGCTTAAATCTCCAAACTTTTGATTGAGGCGTTGAGAAACTTACAACTTTGCCTTAAGTGCTTCGTAGTTATCATGGATGTTAGGTAAAGACTAAAATATGACTCACAGGCGAGCGGTAAGCCAGAATGGAGGCTCACTAAGGCCGCAATTTAATGCGTAGCCATCCTTATACCCACTTTAATAGTTTGTCATAATTAGTTCCACCTTTCAACCACTTAATACAGTCGCGATCAATCAACCAAAAGTCCAAGATTTATTAAGTAAGCTCAAAACAAGATTTCACCTTTATTAAGTCCGTTTAATATTTTATTGAAATTACCCTTTGTTACTATCATGTTAAAAACATATAAAACAAAAGTAATAAAATAAAATAAACAAACAACAACAATAATGGTCATGCAAATCAAAATCAATATAAAACACACTATTGATTTAATACACGATTAATAGGGTCTTCCCTAATATTATAATTAATCAAATTTTAGTAATCTTTATTCATAATATTTACTAAACAATTTATCAATTATAAAAGAATCGCATAATAAGCATGAAATCTTAAAACCAAATCATCATAATCCAAGACAACACATGCATGGTTTGTCATGGATGCCCATATTGCACATATTATAGCAAATAATCATGTCAATCAAGGAACGCAACCAAACGGCATATAACAATATCCATACACATAAATTACATGCAACCTAGGGTTTCTACAAGTTTTTATTACATAATTCATCAAACCCTAATTTCTTTTTTTCTTTTTTTTTAAAAAAACTTTCGACATATATATAATTAATTAAATAAATTCGAAATAAAAATAAAAAGTAGGGTTTATGAAAAAAAATAAAAACATAAGAACACCAAGCATGTTATAATCAAACGATTCAATTTTATGTGTTTCGGTAATTCATTATAATGTATTAACGGCTCTTGATGCCACTGTTGGAATATATGAATAATAATAAACATATAAACATCAAAGAGTACGCAGCGGAATAGATCAAATACAAATAATAAATTAACCGAATATAAATGGATGCGTACCTCTTTGTGATTTCTGGCAAGAACAAGAAACCAATGGAACAAGAACTATAAACCCTAATTGGGTTTAATGGTGGATCGACTAGGGTTAGTCGAATAGGGCAAATCACCTTGTTAGCAAAAGTATGCCAACACTTCGTTCTTGAACACACGTATTAGTAGCGTTTCAATAAGAAAAGCTAGGTTCTTAATTCACAAGCAATCCAAACATAATGTTTAGAAGATCGCGTAGGAACCCTAGAAGGGTGTAGTTGATCAACTAAACAAGAATGGTTTTGAGCTTAGAAATCTAGTAGGAACCCTATAAGGGTGTAGTTCGATTTCTAACTCAAGAGGAGAAAGAGAAGGAGATTTGGTTTGCAAGTGAACCAAGGGATGATTAGAATGAACAAAAGGGTTTGTTTATATACTAATCAACATCTTGGAGCACAAGACACAAACCCTACACCCTAATGGGTTGGGTTTGGCCAAACATGGGTTTTACAAGCCCATTCCATGTTTTTCTTGAACTCTATTTTAAGTTCAGTTCTTCATCTTTCCTCCAACGATCATTTTGTGAATTTAATAATTATTCGTCACTAAAACAATAATTATTAATTAATTGAAACTCATACGTAAAGTGTGCAATCCCGAAGTCTCGAGTTCGAGTCCGGACATATTCATTAATTTTTATCCGTTAAAACTAACAACATGCACACGATTAACACAACAAAATGCATAACGAAAAATATATAATATGAAGCCAAGGTTTTGTTGTTCGGCCACTCGGTCTATTCATTAAAATGCATAATGTTTTGTTGTTCGGCCTCCCCGCCAATATAACCAAGGTGTTTGATGTTGTGACCCACTCTACCCTTTGGATTCTTTGGCATTTTCGGAATGACACATTGTTTTTGGTGAAACGTCCAAATAAGGATCTCATCCTCAATGACGTTAATTAATTTACTTTTACTTGGATTTCTAGTAGATGTAAGAAGTTTAATAGTAGTTGAATAGATTGTCTATGTAATCCTTGTAATGCCCTATCCTCTTAATTGTAATTTGTTTATCTCATTGCTAGTTTAATCTTATTTTGCCTTTAAAAGATAAATAAATAAATAAAATTAAAAAAAACATAACTTCCCATTTATATATATTTTTAAACGGTGAAAAATGCTTTTGGTGTCTTTTAGTCACCTACTCTTAAATATGTCATTTTTTATCATTGTCTTTCAATGTAACTTATTATATATATCATAGGGGGAATTGCATATATATATATTCCTCTAACATATGCAATTCCTCTATAACGCAAAAGATCTCTCATCTTTTACCAGCTACTACCGTAAAATGTGCTAAATAGCGACGAAATTTTTTCAACAACCAATAATTTGTTGCTAAATTCATATATTAGCAACGAATATAGCAACGAAATTTAGCAAAAACGGAATCTTTGCTTAACAACGACTTTTAGTTGTTAAATGCGTTGCTATCTTTTCAACATTTGGCGGATACCCACTCTTTATTAGATACGTTGTTCTAAGATGTTTGTTGCTAAGTAATTAGCAATGACTTTTTAATTTTTGCCACTGAAATCACCAATGATTAGCAACTAAATTGCAAACATAATTTGTTGAAATATCTATTAGTCGAAATTCTAGGAATTTTTGTTGCTAAATCCATGAAAAACGGAGGGACAATTTTCAAATATTTTTGTTAAATAATCTTGATTTGAATTTTTTTTTCCTGCTTACATTTTTAATGAAACAATGGAGGTAACATTCCCTTCTTCTTGTTAAAACCTATTACTTATTGATTTGATATTTTTCCTACTATACTTGCAATATCTATACACATATAAATATAACGTACTATCCATTGCATGCATAAGTATCTAGCTAATTTATGTTATTTTATTTATTTATTTATTTATTTTGAACAGCTGAAATGAATCTGAACCAAAATTTTTAGATACAAACCAACTTGTTAGATCATTATGAGATTTGGAATGAATATATACCTACCAAGAATATTTGAGTTATTCTTCAAACAATCTTGAGCCCTTTATGTTGAGTTTAATATAGATTTCATGCAAGTCGACACAAATGAATACAAATCTATCGATTGGTTTTTAAAAGTGATCCAAAGAGAATGTCGATGAAGTGGGTAGCCATCGGTGAACACAATCGGAGAGTGATATTGGTAACACAAACTGAACACTACATAACCAGCATGTAAACAATACTGTCAGAACATGCATGCCCCTGGTTCAACAGCACATAGCACATTACTGGTGGGTTTTTATATGGATGTCACTCATGGACGATGTATCTCTGAAGGTCCTGGTGGTTACTGGTTGTTACTTGTGATCTATGTATTTGGAACTTGCATCTAATATAATTTTAAAACTTTTAGTTTGGTTAATCTATCTATATCTATATATTATTAGATATAAATAAAGTGAAGTTGAAAAACCAAATTTGAAAAAGACCAGTGTGATATCTATATTTTTTTATTAAAATTGGATTCAATTTGAAGAATAAAACAGATCACAATGGAGCCGCAATTTTAGGTACATGCATAATGTATTGAGCCCCTGGTTTATTTTAACATTAACATACAAAGCTAGATATTTTATAGATAAGATTACTATCCAAAAATTTTATCACAGCTAGCTAACATTCCAATTCACCTTTGTTATCTTCCCCCATGTGTCTATAGATATTTCATAACATTCTAACCTTATGGCCTAGTGGTATTAAACGTGTTTGGCTAGTGACTCCAAATAAGGATAATGCGTGACTATTTGGATTTAAAGAAAAATAGTGAGATATTGCCTACAGAGATTGGACCTTCAGATGAACAACAAAAGATTCTGTATATGGACTGGTTTTAGTTGAATATGGTGACAAAATAGAGACACAGTTTGGCTCTACAAACAAAGACTTGAGTACAAGCTACGAAATATAAAGTGTTTAAGTTTTTTAAATGCTAAACTTTTCCATGTCTTAATTTTTTTTGACACACAAGTTTGGAAACCTTAAAGCTTGCATCAGCGTACATACTCATAGGGAGATAATTTGTACACACATTAGTGATTGTCACATTTTAATGTACCAAATTTTAAAGCATAATATATATACAGTACAACTATAGCGCATAAGTTGATGTGTTTCAGTCAAAAAATTGAATGTGTCAATCATTTCTCCAATCATAGTGCGATGGACTTTATTGCCCATGAATTTTTTCTTAGCTAAATATTCCTTTTCGTTATGTTATGTTTGCTTTAAGAAAATGATTTGACGCAGGACGCAAAAGTGAATTTAGTAGCCCTAATTCAAGGGTTGATAAACGAGGGTAAACCTCAAGGAAATAAAACCGTGACAAAAGATAAAACTATTAAACACAGTTTTCTTAATAACCAAATAATGGTAAAGAATGAAAACAACCTTAAGTAGTAACACCAACCTCCTGAAAAGAAGGGCTTTTTCAGGTTTGAGTATGTGTGCTGGTGGGTTCAAACCCCATGCATTACTCAACCAAAAGGTCAGAAATCATGGTTGAAAAAAAAAAAAAAAAAAAAAAAAAAAAAAAAGACTCTATACTTTTAAGTATTGAAGGCTTGTAGAAAAATAAACCTAGTAAAATTAAAACAAAAGTCCTAAACATACCCTTGCACTTTTCTTAAAAAAAAAAAAAAAAAAAAAAAAAAAAAAAAAAACCCTCCTCCTTTCTTGCTGAGATGTAGCGCATCAAGGGCGATGTGGCACCTTTGTTTGATCTTCTGCGTATGATCTTTCATACGCTCTATACCTCTAACACTATCCCCATCATTCCCTCTCCAAACAATGGGCGAATGAACAATGCCTTGTAATCCATCTTCAAATTTGGTGATCGTGTACATTTAGGTAGAATAACTATGTTCTTTCCATACCACTTAAACACATGAAAGTTCTTCCTTCCTCTATGAATTGCATTCACATCATGTTTTCATGACCTTCCTAACAACAGATGATTAGCTCGTAAGTCCATTACATCACAAGACACCACATTACGATAGGAATTTTCAATAGCAATTGGAATTTTTTAAACCTCATTCACCTTCACCTCCAGACCCATCTTTATCCAACCTAACTTATATGGATCAGGATGTTGTTTGGTTGGTAATTTCAAGGCCTTCATCAATAATTAACGAGCAAACATTGTATGCAATAAAGCACTTAGTCTCAAAGTTCTTGTTATGTTGTGAAGATTCTTCAACTCTTTTCGAACATAAAGTACGTTGCACCATCAAATTTACAATCTCGCCTTCGACTTGAGTAAATTCAATCATCACCAAAATTAATTCCCTTTTCGCCTTCATGATTTCTCTCAACATGCGCATTCAAATTCCTTTTAGGGCACTCATTCAGTGTATGACCCAGAAAACTACACCTAAAACACTTAGGTGCCATACTTTTACATATGAATTGTTGTTCGTCTTCTTAGCAACAACCGGTTTTACCACGCCACTACCATTATCCAAAACTTGTGAAATCAAATTAGAAGATGTATAAGTTCCAACAGTTAATTGAGTTTGATTAGATCGGTTTATCTGAGTAAAATTCAAATATGAATTCTTTTCCAATGATCCTCCAAACTCTAAAGCTTGTTTGATTACTGACCTTTCTACCTTCATGGTTAAATTTTCGGCTTGACCAGCGATCCAAATTGACAACAAACTTAACTCCTCTTGGATTGACTGATTCAACCCACTAATATACCTAGAAACAGTTTGTTCTTCAGAATACCTTGCTTGCAACCTCAAGAACTCACTCGTGTATTCCACCACGGTTCGTTTCCCTTGAACAAATATATGTTATTGTTGATATGAAATTTGTTCAATATCCATAGGTAAAAACCTACCTTTAGTCGTTCTTTTGATCATTTGCCATGTGTTTATCGAATATTTTCCTTGTCTCTTACTGTTGTGTTGCTCGTTTTGCCACCAAGATCCTGCTCCTCTGCATAACTTGTAAGCTAGGATCTTAACTTGTTCTTCTTCAGGAACATCCATGATGTCAAAGAACTTATCAACCTAACACAACCAATCCAACATAAAAATTGTGAAAGTTAAATGGTATTTATAATAGAATTATGTGGGGAAAAATTGAAAAGCAAAATATATATATATATATATATATATATATATATATATATATATATATATATATATATATATATATATATATATATATATATATATAATAAAAATAAATAAATAAATAAATAATTACCATTGAAAGAAAAACAAACAAACATCACACACCAATCAGCCTCACCCCACAACCTCCATGAGCACGAACTCACCGCAAGGACGATGCGATAGTACTGAGCCTGATCGACACCGATGCCAAGCCGCTGAACAAAAACAGACCCATTGTGGGGGTTCTCTGAGGTACGTAACTGATGCAAGGTGTAATCAGAAGTAAAGCTTGCTTCTCCAAAGGCATAAAATAATTAATCATGTTCCAAGGGACAGTTGATCTCTTTTTACTCCTCGGCTATTAAACTTAAAACCAAAGTTGGATGAAGGTTTCAATGGTGCCACCTCTTACCACGCATGAAAGAAAATTGTTTATTAGTGGCGCATAACGGCATAGGAAATGGTGTCACTAGAGCCCACGAGTGTCACCATAATAGTAAAAAAAAATGTCAAATTTTGGTGTGTTTCTACTACGCATTACAAGTCGTATGTAAATATCATACAAATAGGGGTGTTAAGTATTTTGTTTGATACTGAATAAACTAGAACAAAACCAAATAAAACCAAACCAAAACCTTTAAAGGGGTGTATGGTTTGGTTTGAAGGCGAACTGAAATATTTAATCACTTTTTGGTTTGGTGTATGGTTCGATAAAAATATAACCTAACCGAATCGAGAAAACCGAATATTGATATATTGGTTTGAAGGCGTACTAAAATATTTAATCCCTTTTTGGTTGGTGTATATATAACCTAACCGAGTCGAGAAAACCGAATATATATATATATATATATATATATATATATATATATATATATATATATATATACCATGTAAATCAAAGATTAATGAACTAGAAAGTCAAATGCTCGATGGGAAGCTTGTGTTATTGGCTGATGATGGGAAGCCGGTAAAACCTTATAAATTAAAGCTTCCTATGCAAAAAGTGGCTACAGTGACATCGATATGTAAACCTAGCATTACTATGGAAAAGCAAGGGGAAGATTCAAATAGTGATGAAGTCGAGGATATTAATGATGACATGGCTCGATTATGGCTAACCCTAATCGTGCAAGTGAAGGAGCTAATGATGCAAGTCTTCTTGGTGTTTTGTTTGGTTTTATGCGTTTTAAAATTGGTTTGGATTGGTTTTGGTTTTGACTTTATGAGTTTCAAACTGATAAACTCAAACCATACAATCGAAAAACTAAACCGGTGAACACCCTAGACACAAATAATAAAAGTGTGGGAGTATATTTTTGACCTGTTTTCGGCACATTTTTTTTCATAAGGTGTTAATAAGATACAAATGATAACCTTTTACCCGCACTAAGATATAATACACTTTTCTTGTGTCGCTAAAACTGTTGTCAAATGCCACGTTCCTTGTGGCTTGTAGGGCGTATACTTCTGAAAAATGTTATATTCCGAAAACCCCAACCGGACAATATCTTTTTTACTGTCTAGTTTAGATCATGCATGCTCCTAAGATTCAAGTCAGGACAAAATTCTTTCAGATTTTCAAAACCCGTTTAAGAAACAAGAACCTCCCAGAACATCTGAGGAAAAAACTGAAATTTTTTGGCCTAGCTAGGTACTTAATTCTTCACTGGAAATGAGCCACGAGTTTGGGAGCTATATCGACATAATCAAGGTGTTATCACCAGTCGAGCTTCCCTCTCCATCACCTGTGGTAGCAACATCAGTTACTTCAACGAGGGAAAACAATTTCACCACGTTCCACAAGGAACAGTCTAGTGGCATGAAGAGGAAATCTGATTATATTGAAGTACGTAAGCTATTTATCAATTCACTTGATCCGATGTCTATGTTTGTCCCAAGTATGCATGCTAATATTAACACATGCAAGTACGTTGTTCAAGAGCGAGAACATGGAAAGTATAGAGTTTAAAGTGTTAAACTTAAGCTTGTGGTTACAATCATTGCTCATTGTTTCGGATACAGGGCGACATCAAAAGAGAAAGGGAACAAAATAAGCAGCATGCTTACCGCCAACCTGGATCATCAAAGGGTAGCAACTGAAATAAGCACCGAGGACAAGGTGAGATACTCATCAAACAAATTACAATTCAAATTGCCTCTACGTGGATCAGAGCCCACCTGCACTTAATGAATTTCATTCTGAAAATTGAAATTAAGAACAAAGGTTACAACATAATGTCCCAAAAAAGGTCAAAATACCAGAAAGAAGCTTTGTTTATAATTAACTAGTTTTATATAGATATCTGAATATTTCTTTAACAAAATTAGAGTTGATTTTATTATAGTTATTTATATAGATTCTCACTAATCAGTAACCACCAAAAATGATATTAAAAAATTAGTTTATCAAAACAGTGGAAGTATAATTTATTACTCAATTTTTTTGTTTTTTGTTATTCTAATATGCTTAGGTATCAACCAGTGACGGAACCAGGGGTGTCCCGGGGGGTCCCGGGACACCCATGAATTTTTTTTTTTGAAAGGCAATATATTTCAACCAACAAAACCAAGAACATACAAAGGCATCCACTATATAACCAAGATGGTTAAATATAGGGACCCAAGAAGAGAAAAATACATAAAATACAAATAGACTTGTATCAAGGACTAAGAACTAAGCCAAAGATTTAGCAAAAAGAAAACAACAATCACACTAGATGATGCATACCAAAAGACCACCAGTACCTACCCCACATGAAAATATATATCAACCCAACAAGCAGCTGGACCCACGAAAAGGTAGAACCAAAAACATGTCAATACTTATTGCAGCAAAGGAACAAAAATCAATTGAAGATGCATACCAAAAAACCACTATGCCAAACACCCAACTTGCAGAATATTTGCCACCCTTAAAATGTCAATTACCAAACAGAATATTTGCCACCACATTTGCAGACTAAACGAGATGCCGTTAAACTTGCAGACCACACGAATTGCAGAATCAGATACTTGCAGACATCAAAGCTTCTTAATTTCATCACATATCACAAAAACTGAGATGAGTAATGAAAGACTTGCAGCCCTCTAAATTCTTTCTGTCATCACCACAACTGATTTGAGAACACGATCATTCAATATTTTACTGTTGCATTCTGCACTTACTAGGATCACTAACCCACTGTTGCCAATCTATCACACTTTTCTTTCTCGATCTTCTTGTAATCCATTCGAAACTTTTAAGTTGAACATCTTGAATAATCTTGTTTATGCTTGATACTTTATTCTTAAACACACGTTCATTCCTCATTTTCCAAATATAGTATCCGGAAGTCCATAAAACCGCTTGCCACAAATGAGAAGAATAGCTAGGAACATTGACATTTCCATTAGACGAAAATATTTCACTAATAGAGAATGCATTAACATTCCCAACCTTCCACCAATTAAAAATCTTTTCCCACACGCTCATAGCAAAGTTGCACAATACCAAGCTATGGGCACATGTTTCCACCGCGCTATCACAACAAGGACACAATTTTGAATCCAAATCAATGCCTCTTTTATCTAACTCCTCTCGAACCGGAATTCTACCTTTCAACGCTCTCCACACAAAGATGTTCACCTTCATAGGCACCCACTTGTTCCATAATGTTTCTTGACCGCCACTCTCGATCCTTAAAGTTTTTTCCTCCACCATTTTTGTTAGCTCCTTAACTGTGAATACACCATTTTCTTGGAGTCTCCATTTCCATCGATCCCTACAGTCCATATAAATCACAACATTTTGCAATAAATTTGTTAGTTTATAAAAATCCCTACACACCCTCCCTCTAAGCTCTCTAACCCACTCCCATTCCCATTGCCACTCGCCATTTACCCATTTCCCTTTATCCGCCACCCTACCCTCCTTTCTACTGTCTAGATGATATAACCTAGAAAATCTATCACACAATCTCTCCCCACCGATCCATCTATCAAACCAAAACCCTACTTCCTTTCCATTCCCCACTACACCTTCAAACGACGAAGGGAACTCTATTCCAATCCCCCAGAACTCTTCACCTATTCTAATAATTTCACGCCACACCCCCCCCCCCCCCCCTTCACCTCCCCCTACCCCTCTAACGCCTCCTAAACCACCACTAACACCATGAATGCTTATAATAACCCTAACCCACAACGCCCCATTTTCATTTTTAAACCTCCACCACCATTTACCTAAAAGTGCCCAATTTTTTGCCCGAAGTGACCCAATGTTTACCCGAAGGGACACCCATGAATTTTTGTTGCGTAGTGTTAATTTTATTAAAAAAAAAAAAACCTCGATTTTTCTTAAATGCACCCGGTCCCTAAAACTTGTGTTTGTAATATTGTTTAGTTTATTCTAAGTGCACCTTGTCGTTTTGTGCCTGGTTCCATTCCTGGTATCAACATTTGTACATTTCCTACACGACTTATATAAATGATAAGTTTTTACATAAGACTAGTCTTGAAATTACCTTCAAAGAGAAGAAAGGATAGTATTGCTTAATCTTAGTATAATATTGTTTTTGTCCTCTTGTCTCTTTCTGTTTTTTAGTTAACACTAGTCAACAAAAGTTAACAGAAATATATCTACCATATTAATACATATATAAAGCTCATTAATCAACATTTAGCTGGTGATCGACCTCCATCACATGGAACACACTAACCAGATCCCATATATACTGCAAAATTAAATAAAACAAAAAGCTGCGCACAAAGATTAAGTGCAACAAATCACCTCCGCTACTTAGAGGGGATTCTATAAGTTGATCCATTAGTTATTCTTCTTTTGTGGAATTTTTGCAGCGGCACAGGAACCGAATTTCTGAAATAATAAGAGCCCTTCAAGCACTTGTTCCCAACTGTAATAAGGTGATGGCGCTTGGTCTTTGGGGTTATGGCATGGATATGGCCGTATGGGTATCAATGCAACTGTAGCACCCTTGTGGATGGGAAAGGCACCTTTGTGGATGATAATGGTAAATCTGTTCCGGTAGCTGATGGTATAAGGAAGGGCAATCCATTCTCTAAGGTGGGTGTAGTGGTTGATTCCGATAGTGATGATGAGGTGTTTGAGCCAAATGATCCTATGGACAGTTACTTTTCATCTACTAGCTTGAAGGCTATCTTTTGGATGATTATGTGGCCCAGGTCTATGACTTACCTGGGCAATTTGAGGAATTTAACAATCAGTTTGATTTCAAGCTTCAAGGCCGTTCAAGGAAGTAATCTTTTATTTGGATTTGTTTATTTGTTTTGCATGTTGTTTTTGTTTTCAGTGGTTGTTCTAGCTGTTGATAGCTGGTTGTTCATTTATGGCATGTCATAAATGATCTAATGGTTGTTCAAGCGGTTGCTTGAGGTTAATGTGACATTTCAGCCACATTCCACTGTTCTTTAAACGATTTGTTTTTTTGATTAATATATTTTACCAGAGTGGAAGTTCCCTTTTACCCAAAAAAATGCAACTGTAGCAGTTTAATTACTTCTAATCTGTTGTTACAAGATTAATGTTTACTTTATGTTTTTGGTTTATCCTTTTGTTGTTGCTTTTCTACTATGTACTAAATTTGAAGCATCTACAGAGAGATAAAGCTTCAAGTTTAGGTGATGCCATTGACTACATCAAATTTCTGCAAATGCAAGTTCAGGTATTCCCTCTATATATAGCTATCTTATGCACGATATAACATTTACTTTCATATATTTAAAATAATCTTAGTCTTGAAATATAAAGGCGTCACAACAAGAGGCTGTGCGCTTTATACGTCAAACAGTGTACTGTCAAGAAATAGTACTAACGGTGGTTTCCATGTGTTTTTATCTATATCTGCATACAAAAGTGTTGGCATACGTGCCGCTGGTAAAACCTATAGTGACACAAAAAGAGTGTTGGAATAAGTTTTGACAATTTTGTGTTCTAAAAGAAGGTCGGAAACGCAAAGCTTATACCGTTAACTACACTATCTAAAACTTGTAATTAAAATGTAAAACTTTTTGGGATTTAGCCGTACAATAGTAACATACTTTTCCAAATGTTTTATTCTAGTACTCATACTTTTTTTTGTCCCACTCGATGTAACGTACTTTCAACTTTATCTACCCATAAAACTTGTTTTACCGGCTAACCTAGAACTTTTTACAAAAAGCTTGTGCCACATTGGATTTCCACTAAATCCATTATAAAACCTCACCATCCCTTTTCTTCCCCAATTTTTTCCCTACATAAATCTAAACCCTAACCCTAAATCAATTAAAGTTATCATGTCTTCATCCCATCACCACCTAGCTGTCCACCTCACTTCTCCCTTTATCCGGCCATTACCATCAGACCGCCGTCACCCTTATCTCACCGCCACCACCAAAAGTTTTCTCGTGACCTCCTTGTCACGCTAAACAACCATATGCACCCTTTCTCATTCTCAAACACCTCAAAGTAAACCACCACAGAGTGTGGAATCGGTGTGAGTCGACTCACTCCGATTCGTACTCCTCATTTCTTTGCGAATTAGATTGGGTCTTGGGTTAATACAAACGAAGTTTAATAAAGATAAAACGTATAAAATTTGTTTGGTATCATTTTGGGTTTTTTTTAGGTCGAGTCTTGGTTATCATTTTGAGTCGAATAGTGGTCGAGTCAAGCGAGGGTCGTGGGTTCGAAACTCACAGCCAACGTTTCTTGGGTCTTTGTCGAGTCGTGGTCATAGATTTGAGTCGTGTAAATTGAAGTCTAGTCGTGTATAAGTATCGAGTAGTGAATATTGTTTTTGAGTCGAGTTGTTTGGTCTCGTGGTGCTCGGATTTGGATTTGGTGACATGGATTTGAAAGAATTGGGGTAACTGTATGGGTGGGTGTGTTTGAAATTTGTGTGTTATAAATTTATTTTTATTAAAAATATATGCCACATATGTCACTAGCCGGTTTTCAAAGTTTTTACCCGGTTGCAAGTCACCTTATGGGTAGATTGGTACAAAAGTTGAAAATACGTTACATTGAGTGGAACAAAAAAAAGTACGCGTACTAGAATGGAACATTTGAAAAAGTATATTGCTATTGTATGACTAAATCCCAAACTTTTTTACAACTCTTTATGTAGGATGACTAATATACTGGTGACTCCTTTTTGTGTGTCGATCAGTAGTATTTATGCAACTAAACGATGCAATGGTTAAATAAACAACCCATCATAGTATTTTCGGCTTACTATAAAAATTTTGCTAACGTGCTTTGATTTCTATATGTCAGATGATGCATTCTATGGGAATAGGTCCAATATCACAGGATCTTCACATGTTCCAGGCAAGACAACCCAGTGTGCAAGTATCAAATATTTCTCCCTACTTTAGAACGAGACCGTTGGTCAATATGCAACATGGAGTTCCACAATTTGGATCCTGTGCTCCCATAAATTTTCCTCTATTTCCACAGTTCTTTGGGTACCCACCATTGATGCCACCAATGCAGTTGGGCACTGGATCATTCGCATGGGAACAGCCAAGACCTCGTTTATATCCTCGGCAGCTACACTTTTCATCACAGACGCTTCGGTTTGTGTATTCAACCACACCTTCTTCAGGTATAATTATTCCAACCACTTGTTCCGGTGCTGAACTATCTGTGCCTTGCCAGCCTTCATATCATACGCCAGTGACAAGCCAGGTGCGTTTTGCTTTTGCCATTGGAATTTCACCGTTTCATTGGAACATGAACCCCAAAACTACTATCTCTTGTACAACACATTCACTTGCTAAATGACTAATTTAGCTACAACTGATATTAGACTTTGGTATTGGAAACTGGTGTCATTTCACTGATAAGTGTATATGTTACTTAACAGGGAACACAATAGGATTCACATGCAGGAGCTCAAGTACGCCCACAAAATATCCTGTTTTCAGGAACATATATAAATATCAGATAATTCATAACATGCAAATAAAGATAATAGACATAAGACATGCACTGTGTAAAGAAGGCTTGTTGTACAATTAAATGAATCACATATACATTATGCATGCTTAGAAGAATCAGACTTTAAGCGTGTGAGGCAGTAATTCGCATCTCCATACGCGTGTTATCAAAGGTTTTTTTTGGAGAAACGGTGTTTTTTTGTTTTTTGCTCGTAAACATGGGTTTTTTCTTTTCCTTCATATAAATATGGATTTTTTAGTATACGTGGACCCACCAAATATATAAACTTTGCATATATCAATTTTAACTTATGATATAGTTTATCTATACACTTTTATCTCTTTTAGAATTTTCATTTTACTAACTTTTTTATTATGCGAAAATACAAAAGATACAAATGACAATTTCAAGTCCTTGTTTAGTGTCTACACCATTTAATTCTTATGCAAAACAATACACGCTAACACGCTATCCAAAACCATTTCAAGGTAACTGTGCAAAACCATGCACGGTAACCTATACGGCTGTAAACGAATCGGACGAACACGAACGGAGCCTTGTTCATGTTCGTTCATTTAATTTTAACCGGACAGATAAACGGACATAGACGCTTAAATGGACGAATTTTCTTGTTTATATTCGTTTATTAAGAAAATGAGTTGTTCATATTTGTTTATGTTCGTTCATTAATACACTAAACGAACGTTAAACGAACGTAAACGATCGAACGTAAATGAAAATAGACAAACAAACATAAACTTTATTAAATTCTTCAGAATATAATGTTTTATAAGTGTTGTTCTGTATAAACAAACCAATTTTTAAAATTATAAAAATAAAAGATATAATATATGAACATAAATAGATAAATAAACATAAACAAACTTTAAAGAACGCATAATCGGACGTTCACGAACATAAATGAACGAACGAGACTTTTGTTCATGTTCGTTCATTTAACTAAATAAACGTAAAATATTGTTCATGTTCGTTCATTTAATAAACGAACGAACATAAACGAACTTTTTACCGAACGGTTCATGAAATATTCACCGAACGTTCAGTTTGTTTATAGCTCTTGTAACCTACTTAACAGCTATATCATTTAGTCATAATAATATAAAATGTTTGCACCACCATGCATGTAGTGATAAATGCAAAACCATCAACTCATGTTGATTGTGAGTTAATAATCAATATATGACAAACAACAAGTTATGCTACCTATTTTAATCTTTTACACACATTTGTCTTTTAAAGCTTTAAATACTAATATGTCTTTATGAAACTCTTGACAAAAAGGTTGTAACACTTTGGTTGATCGCCCATAATAAGGTGTATAAAGTACTTGAAAGTAAGTGTCGCAAATGGGTAGCACAGTGCAAGAGTGTCCATCGAGACAAAACAAAAAGTTCAAGTACGGCAGAGTGTACACCGAACTGTGCATGGTACATTTGTGCAATTAAAAGAAAAATCATCATACGCCTCTTTGGGTGGATGCACACTGCTTTGGATCATGCGTCGGTAATAATAACAGAAATTTGAATTCAGAAACTATTGCTTCTTAATTACATCCTCCACTTAATAAAAAAAAAAAAAAAAAAAAGATGTTGAATATCCGATGAAAAAAATTTAAGCAAATATAAAAAATAAGTTGAGTGTTGATGTTCCTTATTG
This sequence comes from Artemisia argyi, assembly GCA_030686995.1. NCBI lineage: Eukaryota > Viridiplantae > Streptophyta > Magnoliopsida > Asterales > Asteraceae > Artemisia > Artemisia argyi. The sequence continues at coordinate 206,289,669 of CM060702.1, read as the reverse complement.
GAAGGCGTGGCATAGTCGACGGAAAGTTATAGAGACCTTACAAGGAACATTAAGAGAGTAACTTTGATATGTTACCGGAGTACATTGCTGCTTTAATCCTAATCGTTGTGAAGTGGTTTTATGATCCACATAGCTCACCGGATGCTTCTACATTTGTAACAACCGTGGTTTTGGCAGGTCAGTTTGACTAATAGCTTGACTCGGTTGACGTTTGTTTGGTGTGTCTTAGGTGTTTGAAGTGATATAGGTGAGTTTTAGCACTAAATCCCTTTGCGTAAGTGGTTTTATAGTGATTTGGAAAGTTTAGAATTTGGGAGAGTTCATTTTGATTACCTTTGTGGAGTAGAAATGACTTGTGTAGTTTTTGTGTTTTTGTAATTTTGCGTAACGAGTCTTCGTTCAAGTTAATGATCGTAAGCGAGTTATGTGTGTTTTCTTTTTGTGAGTTAAATTTCAGAAAGGAGTGAAAATCTATTTTTGGAAAGTTTGTTTTGAAAATGATAATTTTTCCGGTTTGTCGTAAAATTAAGATTTATCGCGAAAGATGTTAGGTTTCGTTATAGAAATACATAAAATATGAAAAGTATGAGGTTTTAAGTGTAATAAATAAGTTTAATAATATATATATATATATATATATATATATATATATATATATATATATATATATATATGTAATATAAAAATCGGTTAGAAGGAAAAAAAAAGGAAAAAGAAACTCAATTTGAGCCCAAATACAATTTTAAGCTAACGAATCCTATTCCAACCGAAACAAGCCCAACCCTTACCCTTATATACCAATACCAATGACCCTATGCCCTCTTTTCCTGCATATTTTGAGTCGATCAAGGAAGAGGAGAAGGAGAAAAATTTAGGTTTTTGCTTTTGAAGCTAAAATCAAGTTCAAGGTATAATTCTAACACTAGTTTTCATATAATTACTTAGTTATTACTTCAATTCATGTAATAATTGGTATGATGGATCTAGGGTTTATATACTTCTTTAAATTAATGAATTAAAACATATTAGGATCATTAGTTAATAATAGTATGATGATTAGTGAAGGAGATTTGGTTATAAAACATGTTAAACATTGAGTTAGGGTTTGGACAGAAAACGAGTGCTGTAAAGATGTGAGTGTATTTAACAAATGGTGATGAGTTAGATCACGAATTCTTGGTCTAAATTGAAGTTTAATGAAAGATCTTTCCAAAAAGTCCAGCCACGATTGATTTCAAGGTTGGGAAGTTGGTCTTTCGATTTTTCTTTGTTAAGGTGTCAAAGCTGTCAAACCGGGACAGAATTTTGGTAAAAGTTTGACAGTGAATTGTGGTTGTAAATGTGTTATTTAGACTGGCCCCTCTGGAATATTTAAGTCTTAAGATATCTTAGACTACCACGAAAAGGATTCGTGATAAAAACTTGTAGAAGTATTTTATGTTAATTAAAACTTTTTGGTGTGCGTTCAGATCCGAATTTGGATAGTTGACAAGTTTGATTTTCTTTTAAGTTCTTGTGTGTGTTGTTGGTCCATGGCCTTCTGGGATTAGCTTCTATGCTTATGAGAGACCATGGAAAATTTTTTGTGTGAGTTGTTGAGCTTTATTTGTCATGATTTCATGTGGGTGAATGTACCCAAAAATTCTGCGTTTTCTGATTTTAAAAGTGCAAGGGATTTATTGAGTGTTAGGTTATGGTTATGGTTAGTATGGTGTCTAGGAGATCCATGGTGGGTCTTATGAGTCTTAGATATCCATCATATGAGTATTACATGGGTTGTAGCTTTTAGCTTGACCTTGTGTAACATGGACTTATTTGTGTTGTTTTGATTTGTGATTTGTGTTGTGGAAGCTGCAAGGTTTGAGGTGAGTTCATAGTCCCATATTTTTACTTTGTTTTAAACTTGGGATGGAAATGATGCTTGTCTTAAATGTTTTGAGTTACTGTGATTATGTGTGATTTAAAAGAGCTTGGACTTATAATGTTATCGTGTGTATGCTATATGTGATGATTATTATGGCGTGATGATTATATGTTATGATTATCAGGATTTATCAGGCATGTATTATCAGTGACATAATTGGGAGGATGCTTATCCTGTTGCTCGAGCATGCGACCTAATTGATGTCAATATCAGACATGCATATCAGAGAATTAATTGGGAGGATGCTTATCCTGTTGCTCGCGCATGCGACCTAATTGATGTCTATATCGGAGTGGGGGATTCATTCCGTCTCATTGGTTGCCTTATGTGTGATGGTTGCCTTTATCTTATGTGAATACATGTAGCTTATATGACAACTTTAATTATCTATCCAGCTATATTTTAAGATCACAGTAAACTGGTTGCCTTGTGAGTGTATGTGTGTCTAAAACCTATGAATCTCACCAACATTATGTTGACATTTTAAGCATCATTTTCAGGTGAGCTTTCTAAGGATAAGATAAAAGGATGTGATTAGATGAGACCCTAGTTGCATTGGAAGTGGTTTATCATTTTGTTTGGATCTTATGTATTGTTTTGGATTTTGTTTTGGTTATTTTATTTTGGGGTATTGTTACAACGCTTTGTGTTTGTACTTTGCTCTATTTTTGTGCATGTAGTTGTTCTCTATATAGACGCCAGGTGTTGTGATGATATCCATGAAGTTACACCCTCGCGTTTCCGCCTTGGAGAGGTGTGACAGATTGGTATCAGAGCCTTAGTTATAGAGAAGTAGGTGGTTGAACCTAGACTATAACCTAGGAGTCCTTCATATAGTTGCATTTAGGATCTATGTGTAAGTATAGTATTTTATATGTCTATTTTCCTATATTTATGAGATGTTTTATTGAGTTTCGGACGTCTATTCTATCCCCTATACGTAATATTGTATATATATCGACTTTATTATATCGTCTTCTGCGCGTAAGATGCTTCGTTGGACTACCGTTGTCGCTATCGGATGCGAGAGAAGTGGTAGGATGAAGCGGACAAACCGCAAAATCCGAGTTCCCGATAGCATGTATCCATGTTCGGATAAGGAGAGGACGTTTATGGGAAACATTGGTGGAGAAGAAGTGGAGAGGCTTGGAACCACGGTGACTTCTAGAGATGGAGCCATTACCAAATACTCTTGGTAGTGTCCTCACTTCACATAGGAAGGAGAGGTGGTTTAGTCTAAACCTCGTGAGTTGTATGCACTTGTGAATCATACGAAATTAGAAGAAAGAAATAGGGAGGGTTTTGCATGTTGTCGACTACTTCAACATATAAGAAATAGGAATGAGTGGTTGAGTAAAGATGAAAAGGGAGTTAGGATGGAATAATGTGGATTCGGATCTAGAGTCCACAGCGAGTAGTAAGTTTAACCGATTTGAATGGGTAGGCAAGTGCGAGAATGGAGTTTGAGCCATTGTGCGACGTCTTTTGTTTTGTGTTATGTTTTGGAATTCGTATATTGTCTTTTGCCGTCTAAAGCCATGTTGGAGTGTGATTACTCTTGGATATTGGATCGACCTTATCCAAGTGATTTTGATTATAGAGTTTACGTAATCGTTGAAATTGTTCCATGTGAGATGATTGTTTGCGACGTCTTTTGTTTTTGTTTATATGATTGTTTGCATGATGTGTTGTCATAGGAGGGAGTAAACTTGTGTGGAATGGGGCATAGATAATTATGGTGGCCAACATAATTATACATGCGTCACAACACAAGTGGACTTGCAAGTATGATAGCATGGATTTCATGGTGTATTAGGTGCTATGTGGTATATGTGCGTTATCATTGAGATGTGTGGTTTTGGAAGTAAGTATGCATGTGGAATAGGCTTATAACTATGGTTGCGAACATAATTATAAGGGTATCACACACGTGGACTTGTGACCATTATTTCATTGATTGATGTTTGTTGTTATATGTTGTGGTAGATCGTATGTGATATCATGTTGGTGATGGCTGTATGGTTAGAGAAGTATTCTCTTAACCGTTTGGGCAGTCGTTATATGTTGGGGTGTGTAGGTGGTAAGATTCCATTCTACCTATCATATGTTGATACCTCAAATATCGATGGGTACTTATGTTGTGGTATTTAAGTTGATTCGTTTGCTAGACGCTCTGTTTGTATACCTAATTCTTTGGTTGACATTCCTATTCGTACCATGATGGACATATACTATATTCTTTCTATTTGACGTCGTGATAGGTGTTGGGTAATCGAATTCGTTTTTCTTTGATACTGGTTTGTTTCTTTGGTTTTTCCTTGCATTCATTCCGCGAATGAATGTTATACTATTCTTCAAGTATTGTTGGTTCGTGACGAGCTGGTGTGGATATTTGATCCCTCATTTACACACATCAATTGGATTTCGCGACATGTTTTGTGACCTGTTAGTATCGGTGTTTTTCTATGATTTTGGATTGATCGTTGTATGAATGGGTCTGTAAGTTCATCGTTTGGTTTTCAATGTATTTGCGTGAGTGTTCCCTGGTATGAGATTCGTTTGGTGATTATTTTGATTATGTGATTCTTTTGTATTTTTTTCGCATCCAATAAAGGGGTTGTGTTAAAGTCCTTATGGTATTTTAAAATTCGTTTTAGGTATTTCAAAGTCATTTGTTGGAAACTATTATTTTTATGGTGAAAATGAAGTGTGAAAAAAAAATGATTATGTTGATGTCTTACATAAAATGGTTATTATATATATATTTTTTTAAAATGTATAAGTTTAAGATATGTCTTGTGAAAAACAGTGTTCATTTGTTTTTGGGAAGGTCAAGTACGGGAATAAGAACTGTCTATAGTTCTTATTTACCAAACTTGTTATTTATTTGGTTCATCGAGTGTTTCTTTCGATGAGGTATGTTTGTGGATGTTTTATGGGTACGTGTGTTTTATATTTCTTTGTATGGGTTTTCATGAATATTTTATCCGTGTCTATTTTTATTGGGGGAAAATTTCTCATTGTGTTTTTCTAGCTTTGATTTTGATGTTCGTTACTTCGCTAGTCGGTAATTCGTACCCCTTTTGAGTTCGTTGATATACGTTTTAGTTCGACCGGTTTCATGGTTCGCGTCGTTTACTTAGGATAGATTGTCGTTTTTATTTTCAATTTGTTCGTTGAAGAAGAAGAGGGTGTTTGCCAAATTGTTCAAGTGAGAGGTGTAGCTTTAAGATGTACATTCTTCAGGAAGGTGGTCAACGATAGCAAGTGTTGGTGGACATTAGTAAGATAAAAGTGGTGAAGAGTGGAAAGTACCTGAGACACCATCTGAGAGACGATTGTCCTTACGATTGGCAGGTACTATTGACGATTCATTTCTATCTTTCTATAGATTGCGTAGACATCGCGGAGGTGGAAGATCCATAAGAGGAACTGTGTGATATATGATTTAAAGTTGAGGAATAGAACATGGAGATGATATTTGTATGGAGCAGAAAGTGTTATCTACGCGGATCATAAGAATCTTTAGCATATATTTGACAAGAGGCTAATATATGTCGAAGAGAAGTTGGGTATGGAATTTCTCAGTGACTACGATTGTCTGATTCGCCACCGTCAAGGAAGGGCGGATATCGTGGTAAGAGCGCTAAGCGGGAGTAAACGAGTGAAACATAGATGTTTGTGAGCAATGATTATGATAATTTAGTTCGGAGTTAAGAGGATGATACTGACAGCCTAGAGAGAGAGGTTCAAGGATGAGAACATGTAAGAATAATGATTACTTGGTTTAGACCAGTAAATGGAAAGGAACGAAGATGGAGGAATGTACTTTTCGGACCAACTATTGGTTTCATTAGGAGGAAGCGTAAGGAAATCAGTCATGCAAGGTATTTGATACATCCGAGAATGGATAAGAAGTATTATTACCTTAGCAAGAGATGTATGGAGGAGTAGGTGAGACTTTTTCGCTTGGTAAGTTGGGAAAGAGCCATGGGGTGTCGCGTTGATCATTAAGATACATGATGAAATACTTAATTCGCGATAGTGGTAAACATGTTATAGAGTCTTGAGAACGCGTATGTAGAGGAGTACGACTTATCATTGAGATGTTAAGGGTTTGAAGTGTGGTGAGATAGCGTTGGTAAAGGTATGCTGGGATTCTAAGCGTGGTCCTAAGTTTACTTGGGAACGTGAGGATCAGAAGTAATTAATGTTTGTTTTGTGTGTATCCATTATATGTGGTTGGTGAGCAGATCGGTTGTAGTTGGACTTAGATTGTGGAAGTTAGATGTGGGGTATTCATAAATGTTTGTGTTATGGGTATCTGTTATTTGTGAGTACGTCTTGCGGTTACCATTTGGATTTTCATTTGGTTCGGGGGTATCATACCTTCCTGTGAGAAGTTATTTGGATCAATAGTGTTATTGATTGGGGGAGTGTATCTATTTGTGTGTATCGTTGTAGTAACGAAATGTTTTTCTATCATGTGAATTCGGGTATTTAGTCGGTTCCCATTTTTGTGGTTCTTTCTCTGTGGTTTTATGGTGTGGTATTATTCCACTTAAATATTCATAATTTTTTTTTTGCTGTTGTGAGTGGTGACTCGTGTAGTTGAAATCTCGGGACGTGATTTTCCTAAGTGGGGGGATGATGTAATAACCGTGGTTTTGGCAGGTCAGTTTGACTGATAGTCTTGACTTGGTTGACATTTGTTTGGTGTGTCTTAGGTGTTTGAAGTGATATAGGTGAGTTTTAGCACTAAATCCTTTTGCGTAAGTGGTTTTATTGTGATTTGGAAAGTTTGGAATTTGGGAAAGTTCATTCTGATTACCTTTGTTGTGTAGAAATGACTTGTGTAGTTTTTGTATTTTTGTAATTTTGCGTAATGAGTCTTCGTTCAAGTTAATGAGCGTAAACGAGTTATGTGTGTTTTGTTTTTGTGAGTTAAATTTCATAAAGGAGTGAAAATCTATTTTTGGAATGTTTGTTTTGAAAATGATAATTTTTTTCGGTTTGTCGTAAAATTAAGGTTTATCGCGAAAGACGTTAGGTTTCGTTATGGGAATACATAAAATATGAAAAGTATGAGGTTTTAATTGTAATAAGTAAATTTAATAAAAAAATATATAAAATATATATATATATGTATTATAAAAATCGGCTAGAAGGAAAAAAAAAGAAAAAGGAAACCTAATTTGAGCCCAAATACAATTTTAAGCTAAGGAATCCTAGTCCAACCCAAACAAGCCCAACCCTTACCCTTATATACCAATACCAACGACCCTATGCCCTCTTTTCCTGCATATTTTGAGTTGATCAAGGGAGAGGAGAAGGAGAAAAATTTAGGGTTTTGCTTTTGAAGCTAAAATCAAGTTCAAGGTATAATTCTAACACTAGTTTTCATATAATTACTTAGTTATTACTTCAATTCATGTAATAATTGGTATGATGGATCTAGAGTTTATATACTTCTGTAAATTAATGAAGTAAAACATGTTAGGATCATTAGTTAATAATAGTATGATGATTAGTGAAGGAGATTTGGTTATAAAACATGTTAAATATTGAGTTAGAGTTTGGACATAAAACTAGTGCTGTAAAGATGTGAGTGTATTTAACAGATGGTGATTAGTTAGATCACGAATTTTTGGTCTAAATTGAATTTTAATGAAAGATCTTTCCAAAAAGTCCATCCACGATTGATTTCAAATTCGGGAAGTTGGTCTTTTGATTTTTCTTTGTTAAGGTGTCAAAGCTGTCAAATTGGGACATAATTTGGGTAAAAGTTTGATAGTGAATTGTGGTTGTAAAAGTGTTATTTAGACTAGCCCTTATGGAATATTTAAGTCTTAGGTTATCTTAGACTACTACAAAAAGGATTCGTGATAAAAACTTGTAGAAGTATTTTATGTTAATTAAAACTTTTTGGTGTGCGTTCAGATCCGAATTTGGATAGTTGACAAGTTTGATTTTCTTTTGAGTACTTGTGTGTGTTATTCGTCCATGGCCTTCTGGGATTAGCTTGTATGCTTATGATAGACCATGGTAAAATTTTGGTGTGAGTTGTTGAGCTTTATTTTTCATGATTTCATGTGGGTGAATATACCCAAAAATTCTGAGTTTTATGATTTTATAAGTACAATGGATTTAGTGAGTGTTAGGTTATGGTTATGGTTAGTATGGTGTCTAGGAGATCCATGGTGGGTCTTATGAGTCTTAGACATCCATCGTATGAGTATTACATGGGTTGTAGCTTTTAGTTTGACCTTGTGTAACGTGGACTTATTTGTGTTGTTTAGATTTGTGATTTGTGTTCTGGAAGCTGCAAGGTTTGAGGTGAGTTCATAGTCCCATATTTTTACTTTGTTTTAAACTTGGGATGGGAATGATGCTTGTCTTAAATGTTTTGAGTTACTGTGATTATGTGTGACTTAAAAGAGTTTGTACTTATAATGTTATCGTGTGTATGCTATATGTGATGATTCTTATGGTGTGATTATCGGAAATTATCAGGCATGTATTATCAGTGACATAATTAGGAGGATGCTTATCCTGTTGCTCGCGCATGCGACCTAATTGATGTCAATATCAGACATGCATATCAGAGACTTAATTGGGTGGATGCTTATCCTGTTGCTTGCGCATGCGACCTAATTGATGTCTATATTGGAGCGGGGGACACATTTCGTCTCATTGGTTGCCTTATGTGTGATGGTTGCCTTTATCTTGTGTGAATACATGTAGCTTATATGATAACTTTAATTATTTGTCCAGCTGTATTTTATGATCACAGTAAACTGGTTGCCTTGTGAGTGTATGTGTGTCTAAAACCTATGAATCTCACCAACATTATGTTGACGTTTTAAGCATCATTTTCAGGTGAGCTTTCTAAGGATAATATAAAAGGATGTGATTAGACGAGACCCTAGTTGCATTGGAAGTGGTTTATCATTTTGTTTAGATCTTATGTATTGTTTTGGATATTGTTTTGGTTATTTTATTTTGGGGTATTGTTACAACGCTTTGTGTTTGTACTTTGCTCTATTTTTGTGCATGTAGTTGTTCTCTATATAGACACCAGGTGTTCTGATGATATCTGTGAAGTTACACCCTCGCGTTTCCGCCTTGGCGAGGTGTGACAACATTTAAGTATACTTTTTGGCATTTGGACCTGTTATTAATGCATTTCGTGTATGGCCACCTATTATTTCTGTTGACGGTGCTCTTGATGTTTGCCGCCATAGAGAGGACAACCCTCTTACCATTATTCACACCGTTTACCCCACTGCAATGTTCAAACAACAATATCTTTTAGATTTTACTCCATTTTCCCATGTTGATTATTGGTTGGATCCAGGTTGGAAGATTAAGGCAGATTACTCAAAGATCAGTGTCTGTCGAGGAAGGAAGAAGTCAAGTCGAATTCATAATGAGATGGACATTCGTCATTCGGATGAACCGAAAAGATGTGGAGTATGCCGTCAAGCTGGTCACAATAGGTCCCATTTTACGAACTTTTAGCCAAGCTTTAATTTGACGTGATGTATGTATATGTTTTATTTCTTGTTTAATTTACCGGATGTTTTTTTTTGTTGAAGGGTCTTTCATTCGGTAAAATATATTACTCCAAAAAAAACAGTTAAGTACAATGGAATGTGTTTGAAATATTGCATTAACCTCAAGCAGCCACTTGAACAACCACTAAATCATTCATGACAGGCCAAAAATAATCAACTAGCTACACACAACTAGAAAACCAAAACAAAACAAGCATAGCCTAAGACATATCATGCTAAACAAAGGAAAAGCAACCTATCCAAGTCTAATGTCATGCATGACATCAGCCTTTAATTGAGCTGCAGATATACCACAATCATCAAAGTCATCTTCATAATCATTGTAGTCACATGTACCATCTTTCCATTGCTCCAAAAGAATCATCTCATTCCCTCCATGACCAAAATAATTAGTCGTATTAGGATATTCCAGAACTTCATCATCGTCGCTATCAGAAACAACCACATTACAGATCTTAGAGAATGATTTACACACCTTAGTTAAAGAATCAACTTTTTTAGAGGTTTACCATCATCATCCGCAAGAGTAACTTTCCCCTCAATAATTAGTTTTTCAAGCTTCCCAATTTTCTCAACAATAAGAGTAGTACTAGTGCTACAATAATCGCTCAAAGTAGAAGTACAATGAGAGGAAAAAGTACTAGGCTTAGTAGTCGTAGCCTGCTCCTTCTCCTTACCATTCCGAGGAAAACCATCAACACCCTCCTCACCCAACAAATTCAAACCATCAAAAGGATTGGAAGACTTAGTGTTCGAACCCGATTTATCATTAGAATAAGAAGTCTCTTTTTGAACATTAGGATCCGAAGCTTGCTTGGTAGCTGCCGTCGATATAGGTCTCTAAAACATAGATTTTGGCTTATTAAGCCTAACACTACTAATGGGCCGAGATTGAGACGAATCAGCCACACTCTTCCCTTTCGACTTCTTACCTCAATGAAGCCCTCTTCATGATTATGCACCGGATTAAACACCTTGGCTGCCACTTTAATGTCATTTGGAACAGTCTCCTTAACACATTTTAGATAATCAAAAATAGCATGCCCAAATGATTTACAATCAATACAATGAAGGTGCCTCCATTCATATTCAATGTTAATAATTCCCATAGTACAACCATTGCCTTCTTCATTCGGATTAGCCATTGTAACTTAGATCTTCAATTCAGAATACGCGCTTAATTCAAATAAGGCACGAGCGAAACTAATACGGCCCCATGACTCAACACACCTAGAACTCGTGAATGCATCTAACATAATAGGGTTCCCTATTTGCCTAGCAATCAAGCTCAAACCAACCTCTGAATAAGAACCAAAGGAACTTTAGGTAGTTTAATCAAAACTTGTACCTTGTTTACCTCTTTCCTATTAAGGGATAAAGTAGGAGTCCATTTGTTAAGAATAACAAGAGAGTTACGAATTAACCAAGGACCTCATTCCAAAACACGATCCACACCCTCCTTGGTTGCAAACTTAAAAAGATACACACCATCACCATTTTTCAATAGATTTTGCAAGCCAAACTTTCCCCATGTATTAGTGACATAGCTTTGAACATTAGGGAAGGCAATAGTCTTACCAAGAAAGTAACCAACCAACGTATTTTCATACCGACATAGAACCTTCTCCATAGCAGCCCTAGGGAGCAACGTGTCATGAGAATCCACATGTTCTTCATTGATCAAAGACCTGAAATTCACCTTCGGAAGTGTACGAGCAGGATTTAAAAACATTAGCAAACGACTTACACTGAGTTTGATACTCTCTCACCATGGTTTTAGGCACTGGAATCATGCTCCATGTAATTAACACTGGCCTGTCCAGAATTCGAACAAGTATGCTCCACGTTAATAGCAACATCAACTGCAGTTTTTGTATTAACATGTCCATCAACACCTCCCTTGCTATGAACATCAATATTCTTCATCTTCTTGGCTAAATCTTTCAACAACGGGTCATTTTTCCTTGCCTTATCAGTGTTACCATCCTGATCACCAGATACATGATTTAAAAATCCACTTTCCATCTCTCCTTAATCCAAGAACACAAAATTAGAAAACAATTACAAATAAAACAACAGCATGCACGACCAGAGTTATTAATAAAACCCTAACAAATCATTTGGGTTTAAAACAGTACAATACTAAGCCTAACCGTCCTTCATAATCGATAGCAGCTGATAATTGATGATTGCAATTAAAGTGAGACCAAGCAATCGGAACCCTAGGCCGATTATCAAAACCACGTTCGGAGGGATCATAGGTATTTTTGATTTATTTTTATGCAAGATCCACCTATAAAATTTGCTATTCTCCAGTCATCGGCTACTCATCGGTGATTCGGAGGGATCATAGGTATTTTTGATTTATTTTTATTCGATCTTTTATTAGGATTTTGTTTTTCATATTCAATGCATAAACCCTAAATCCTAGCCGTCAAAACACACAAAATATGTAACTTGAGTTGCCTTCAACCCAACCATATTTTCTCATTCTTCATGAAATTGTTTTCGTAATTGAAGATCATTGTCAATTTTCACAAATAGTTGGTCGCAAATTTCCGCTCCTACCTAAAGGCAAATAAGCCATGATGACGTATAGTCTATATTTGGGCCACGAGCCCAAACGATAAACATTACTTGGCCCAAACCCATCACAAGTGGGCTATTATAACGAATAACGGGCCTTAATAAATACGGCTTGGGCTCACGAAGCCCAAAGCCCAACCAAACTTAACCGGGTATGCGATAAGGATCACCTATTCATGGAATATATATCCTTACCCCGGATAAGCATTACGTATGCGAAAAGTAGGGAGCAAGAAACCTACACGGTTTCAGCCCCTATATAAGGAATGACATCTCTCATTCAAAGGTACGATATACAAAACCCTAAACTCTCTACGAGAACCCTAAATCGATTACTTACTCTCACGCCGGAGTCTAATCAGGGGAGACAATCCCTCGATAAGCCTAACGGTGTTGTTTTATTTTCTTAGTACGCAGGTAACAAGTGCTAAGAAGCGAATTGGTACGAGAGCAAGAGCCAATAACCAGGTACGCCCAACTTTTGTATCAACAAGTGGCGCCATCCATGGGACCCTACTAAGAACTAGAATGACGAAACATAAGAATTCAAGCCAGCGGACTCCGCAGTCAGAAAAGCGTGACCATCAGAGGAAGAATCAACAAGATCCGACGTCAAGACAAGTTGCTGGTACAACCAGCACACCTGGTCACCACGAGGCAGGAACAACCCCACCTCGTATAGCAGTAGAATTACCTATAAGGACTACCCAAGTCATACCAGTGGTCCCAAGCGTTGAGGAACTCCAGCGCACCCTCTTCACCACTCCTCATCAAGCCACACCCGCAGTGAACAACACTGCGCCGCCAGGCGCACCTGACCGAAACAGGGTGCCTAATACTGAGGCAGAAATTCTTGCAACAACTGAGGACGCACCCGATCTAACTTTGGGAGACTTTGTATCCCAAAATTATGAAAACCTAACCGCTCTCATTCAAGAAGAAGCAACAAGAAGAGCAAGCGCGAACCTACAAGCCCGACTCAATTTTGGTCCTGAACGCGAATCATCACCATTGCGTCACCCACGAGGAAGACGCGCAGAACGTACCACTATCCATGATAGGTTGGGTACGATATCTGATTCACAATACTCAGGAGACAGCGAGAGGCGCACCAATGTTCACTCCAGACTTGGCAGTCGGGGAATACAAGATCGATTAGGGCCTCAACATTCGCCAAGCCAAGGATCTTCCAAACCTGGGAGTAGGAGGATTCAAGATAGATTGGGGAGAAGAAGATCCCCAAGCAGAGATCCCTCAAGCTCTTCTTCTGAAAGAAGCCGGTGCAAGGGCCGAAAAAGAGATTACCCTTCTTCCAGTGACTCCTCGGACAACGAGGATAAAGAAACAGGACACTGGAAGTCAAGAGGAAAACGTCGCGAGGAAGAGAATGAAGATATGTCTCTCCCATGGCGACGCCAGAAGATCGATGCGTTTACACGGCGCATCAGCGATTACTCAGACCGCAAACGCAGGCGCATGCCCGCTAATGTAAAAACATATGATGGAACAGGTGATCCAGACGATCACCTAAAAATTTTTGAATCAGCCGCAACTATCGAAAACTGGCCGCAGCCTGTGTGATGCCACATGTTTAATTCCACGTTAGTAGGAAACGCGTGCACATGGTTTAGCAAACTCCCACGTAGGAGCATCGGTGGATTTGAGGAATTACGGAAAGCATTCCGCCTCAACTTCACCCAGCGAAAGAAGTGCGCTAAAAACCCTGTGGAGCTAGCAAGAGTGAAACAGCGTCAAGGGGAATCAACCAGCACTTTTATGGAATGTTTTAAAGATGAGTGCATACAAGTCAAAGCATGTCCTGAAATCCTAAAAATTTCAGGGTTCATGAATGGGATCAATAACCCAGAACTCATCCGGAAGCTGAACGACAAAGTTCCACAGACTTTTGATGAGTTAACAAAATGCACTAGATCCTTTATACAAGGAGAAGCAGCTGCTGCGGATAGCAAAAAAGGTTATTCAAACTATAGGCAACAAGAACAGCCGCGAAGACAATCCAATGATCAGAATAACAACCGTAGCAGGAATTACCGCAGTGGAAGAGACAATGACAAATATACCCCTCTTACAAAAACTCCGAGAGAAATATTTGTAACAGAAGGTGCGAACTTCCCAAAACCACCACCAATGCGCACTGCAGAAGAAAAGCGCCTAGGTAGTGGATACTGCGAGTACCACGGCCAAAAAGGCCATACAACTAACGAGTGCGTCCAACTAAAACAACTAATTGAAAAGCTAGTGAGAGAAGGCAGGATGGACCACCTCATAAAGAACATCAAAGAGGGAAAAGATAAACAGAGAAACGGGGGTAAGAAAGAACCCCCAAAGGAAAAAGCTGATACTATATACATGATACAATCATGGCAACGCAAGATAAAGCAAAAAGTCAGCCAAAAATTCTCTCCAGAAAAAGAGATATCCTTCCCTACTATAGCTGCGGACAACGCAGTCGTGGAACCTCTAACCATTGAAATACATACAGGGGGACATGACATCCACAGCATGTACATTGATGAAGGAGCATCCGCAGACATCCTGTACGATCACTGTTTCAAAAGACTGCGACCTGAAATCCAAAGTCAATTGATACCAGCTACAACATCATTAACAGGATTCACAGGAGAAAAGATTTGGCCCATGGGGCGGTTACGCTTGTTGGTGGTCGTAGGAGATGAACAACACTCAACCGCAACATGGATAAACTTTATGGTAATAAAGTCTCCTTCACCATACAATGGTATCATTGGAAGACCGGGAATATCATCCATGCGCGCGGTACCATCCACAGCGCACGGAATGCTTAAATTTCCAGTGGAAGGAGGAGTTGTCACTCTCTATAACACAACAGTACCACCAAGAGAATGCATCGCAGTAACAACTGAAGCAGAGACTATTCCAGAACAGCGCACGGAAAAAACGCCAAATTTGAAAGTCGCTATTCATCCAGATTATCCGGAACAACAAGTTTCGATTAGAGGATCTTTATCTGACAAAGGTAAAGCAGCTGTATGCGCACTCTTGCAAAAGAACCTAGACATCTTTGCATGGGAACCAAAGCATATGACGGGAGTACCGCGCTCTATCACAGAGCATAAACTACAAATCCGACAAGGATACCCTCCAATACGACAAAAGAAACGCGGCCAGGCCCCAGATCGTGCAAAGGCTATTCTGGAAGAAGTACATAAGCTCGTAGATGCAGGCATCATGCGCGAAGTATACTATCACGACTGGCTTTCTAACCCAGTTATGGTAAAGAAGAGCGATGGCAGTTGGAGGATGTGCGTGGACTTCACGGACCTCAACAAGCATGTCCGCAGGACTGCTATCCACTGCCAGAGATAGACTGGAAGGTCGAGTCCTTGTGCGGATACCCTTTCAAATGCTTCCTAGATGCATATAAAGGGTATCATCAGATCCAGATGGCAGTAGAAGATGAAGAAAAAACAGCTTTCCACACCAGTCAAGGAGTATACTGCTACACAAAAATGCCTTTTGGCCTGAAGAACGCAGGCGCGACATACCAACGACTGGTGGACACAGCCTTCGAAAAACAAGTAGGCCGCAACTTGGAAGTCTATGTTGAAGACCTTGTCATCAAAAGCCATACAGAGGACGAATTGGTGCGCGACATCGAGGAAACATTCAGAACATTGGGGCGAATAAACATGAAGTTGAATCCCAAGAAGTGCACCTTTGGCGCAACTGAAGGCATGTTCCTCGGATATTTGATAGAACCCGATGGAATCAAGCCTTGCCCAGAGAAGACAAAGGCTGTTATTGATCTCCCCTCCCCGCGCACACTCAAAGAAGTCCAGTCACTAAATGGAAAGTTAGCAGGGCTAAACCGCTTCTTATCTAAGTCAGCAGATAAATCTCTTCCCCTCTTTAAAACACCCACGAAGTGTACAAAAAAGGGAGACTTTCGCTGGACTAACGAAGCGGAAGAAGCTTTCCAACAACTTAAAAACCATCTGGCATCTCTTCCCAAACTCGTCGCACCGCGACCAGGGGAAGAACTAATCATGTACTTATCGGCAACCCATGGAGCAGTCAGCGCAGTTCTATTGACAGACAGGAACTCCGTCCAGAAACCCATATATTTTGTAAGCAAAGCCCTAAAGAAAACAGAGACTAACTACAGCGCTATGGAAAAGCTGGTCTTGGCTCTAGTGTTCGCAGCCAAAAGGCTGCGCAGATACTTTCAAGCGCATCCAATAGCTGTAATCACTGATCAGCCAATTAAACAAGTTATCTCTAAGCCTGACGCATCAGGACGCTTACAAAAATGGAGTGTACTGCTAAGTGAGTATAATATCTCATACAGACCGCGCACTGCAATCAAAGGACAAGTTTTAGCCGATTTCATCGTGGAAAAGCCAGACAGTGACAGCCCGACATCCGCAACTAAAACAGATTTGCAGGAACCCTGGATTCTGTTCACAGATGGGTCTTCATGTGTAGATGGATCAGGCGCAGGCCTTATTCTTACAAATCCAGAAGGTATGGAATTCACCTATGCGCTACGCTTTGAATTCACAGCCACAAACAATGAGGCAGAATACGAAGCCCTATTAGCAGGACTATGCATCGCAATCCAAATGGGTGTTCGAAACCTAGAAGCAAATGTAGATTCGCGACTAGTCGCTAACCACGTGCTGGGTGAATATGAAGCCAAGGACGAACACATGATCCAATACCTAGAAAAGACAAAATCCTTGATCAAGAACTTTGATAGGTTCACAATTAAACAGGTACCTAGAGGAGATAACAGGAAGGCGGACGCACTCAGCAAGATCGCATCCACAAATTTCGCACACCTCTCAAAACAGGTATTGGTAGAAACCCTAAAAAACAAGTCAATCTTGGAAATGGAGATATCAACGGTGATAGAGGAACAAGACCCTACATGGATGACACCCATCATCGAATTTATTAGCAAGGGAACCCTACCCCAAGATCATAAAGACGCTCGAAGAATACGGCGCACAGTGCATCGATTTGAATTACGCGACAACGTACTCTATCGACGGTCTTTCTTACAGCCATGGCTCAGATGTGTTGGACCCCTTCAAGCAGACTATGTACTTCGCGAAATTCACGCTGGATCATGTAGTATGCACTCAGGGCCGCGATCCGTGGTGGCAAAGGTCAGGATACTATTGGCCAACAATGCATCGCGAAGCACGCGATCTGATAAGAAAATGCATTAATTGCCAAGTACATAGGCCAATTCCGCGCCGACCACAACAAGAGCTAACACCAATTACCTCACCATGGCCATTTTACAAATGGGGTATTGACATCGCAGGACCTTTTCCTGTCGCAGCTGGAGGAGTAAAATTCCTCATCGTAGCCATAGACTACTTTACGAAGTAGATCGAAGCAAAGGCGGTGGTGAACATCACGGGAAACCAAGTCAAACGCTTTGTCTGGGACAACATTGTCTGTCGCTTCGAACTACCGGGTGCGATCATATCAGACAACGGAAAACAATTCTGTGATAACCCATTCAAAGATTGGTGCGCACAATTGAACATCACACAACACTTTGCTTCAGTCAAACACCCACAAACCAATGGCCTAGTTGAGCGCGCAAATCGCAGTCTAGGCGAAGGAATAAAAGCGCGCCTTGACAGACACAAAGGAAGGTGGGTAGATGAGCTCTCGCATGTCTTGTGGGCGCATCGCACAACAATCAAAACCAGTACTGGCGACACGCCATTTTCCTTAGTCTATGGAACAGAAGTCGTCATACCAGCTGAGCTAGGAATGCCAACTATAGGCACAGCAGAGGTCAACGTCATGACAAACGACGAGGAACGGTGCATAGACTTAGACATACTGGAAGAAAGATGCGAACGCGCAGCTATACGCGAAGCAAAGGCTAAGGCAAAAATGAAGAAGTATTATGATGCAAAGGTCAAACACACTTCATTCAGACCAGGAGACTTTGTTTACCGCGCCAACGATGCAAGCCACGCAGAAGACACAGGCAAGCTCGGACCTAAATGGGAAGGACCTTACGAGGTCACAGACGCGCTCGGCAACGGCGCACCGCGATATGGAAGGTCAAGACCTAGCACGCACCTGGAACATCTGCAATCTTAAAAAATGTTACTTCTAGGCTACGGCCCTTACACAGACATCCTCGCATCCAACGTGATGCCCAATAAGTGTTTGTTCTTTTCTTTCCTAGGAATCGTATTTTTCTTATTTTCTTTAAAAACTTGCAAGTATCAATAAAATGTTATGGTTTTTAGCTAACTCCATAGCGTATTTTACTTTATTGCATACATAATAAATGTCAATATTGTTATCTTACATTTTCATTGCCTACATGGCGTGCATGCACCACTTAAAGACCCACGAAGGCATAAAGGATAAGTTAACCTACTAATTCACTTGTTGAGTAAGAGGGCTGCAAACGCATCAACATAGGATCACGAATCCTTGCTAAGCGCCTTACTCTTGAGACGTCAAGGTAAGTTTTACGTTCGCACCCCACGACGGATGCGCACATACTAAGTACACTGTACAAGCTTAGCAAATAACGAGCCAAAACACTTGGTCAAATACCAAAACTTCGCAAACAATGCAAGTATCTCTTAAAGTCACGCACTTAAAACACTTGGTCAAATAATTTCTGGCAAACAATGCAAATATATTTTAAGTCACGAACTTAAACAAAAAATATCTTATTCATAAGTTATTTACAAAAATTACAAGGCAAAAACATAACATACAACAAGCCTATATACTATGGCAATGCTCAGGACTCTCCTCCGGGGCGACGGAACTCCCCGCTTCCTGCAGCTTCCTCAAAGTTAAGGCATCCTGCCTAGACACGGTTGGAACGCTTACAGGCACACCATCTGACCTAGGGATGTGTGCCGCGCCAATGCCACACATCACTGCCTTACCTTTAATACCCTTCTTCACCGCAACCCTCTGCTCATGTCGCTCTAGCACTTGTTTCAAGGGAATCTCCCTCTCAAGAGCAAAGGGTTTGAGGATATCGCGAGGCCGCGCGAACACATGAACTTGAAGCTGCGAAACATCAGGTTTCAGATAGTAATCTGATTCCCCTTCCGCATTATCCCCAAGATGGCGCTGCAATGTCAACCCTGCCATCAGTACATCTATGGGGTCATCTTGATCGCGCTCCAGCCTCCCAATGTGCGGCAACTCAAGAACCTTTAACCCCGCCATTGCTTGCAGCAACTCATCATAAGCTGTAGGGCTGTACCCAGGGACTTCCGCCAAGTCCTTCTTCAGCAGCTCGGCCTCGTGGAGATCCTCCATAGCCTGGGATCTGCCACGCGCCATCGCGCAATGCACCACCTACCCAAAGGCGTCCACTACCTCTGGGGACTCTAGCGCGCCCATAGCTGCTAGGCGCAGTCCATGGCTAATCAACCACCTACATTCACGAAGACAATTTGTGTAAATAAAAAGCATGGCGATAAAGTTGTTATGAAGACAAGTAAACAAAAATACCTGCGCTCAGCAATGGTAGACATCAAATGAGGATATAATTCCTCGTCATACTCAATACTGAGGCCGCGCAGCTTATCCTCTTGCGCCTGGATAATCTTCAACATCTCTTCCTTAAACTTGGCGACGCTAACGAAGTGCTCCACCTTCTTCTCCTCCAAGAAACGCACAGCAAATGTCAAGTCAGACTTGTAATGGTGCAGCTCTCCACGCGCTTTCACCACCTCAGCCATGGCAGACAGCTTCTCATGGGTTATCTTTTCAGCATGCGCCCGCGAGGCCTCCAACTCCACTTGCGCATTAGCCAACTGCGCACGGAGTCTCGCCAACTCCTCATCCTTCTGGGCAAGAGCACTGCTCTCCCCGACATACTTCTCTTTTAGCTGAGCCACCAGCTCAGCTTGGCGCGTAGCAGTCGCAGCCAGCTCATCCATCAGCTGCTGCGCCTCGCCACCATCAGCAACCTTGGCTTTCCCCTCCCTGTTTTCATTCTGTGGAGAGGAAACCTCATCAACGAAGACTCCATCATTCTTCGCAGCATCATCCCTACGCAACAAAAAACAGTTAGTAAATATTACAACAAGTAATATGATAAAAAAAAAGAGGGAGAAAGATGATAAAAACGCAGACACTTACAAAAACGGAGAAGCCTCATCAACCTTCAACCGTGCGCCAGAAGTAGATGTCTCTTCCGCATTAGACTCCGCGTCCCTAATGACGTGTCGACGCCTCTTCCTGGTGCCACTGCCTCCAGCCTCTCCCTTGCGCTTAACATTCTGCGCAACTTCCTCTTTCAGCACCTCCTCAGGATTAAGGATTTTTATGCTGTCAGACGACCCCGATTGCGCCTCCTTGTGCGCCACCTCCACATTGGGCGCCACCTCCACAGTGGGCGCCACCTCCGCATTGGGCGCCACGCTCTGAACAGGTGTCACTTGGAGCGGTGGCGTGTTCTCAAGGACCGCCTCTGGCAGGACGGTCAAATGACCCTCTGTCGCCTCCAGTAGGGGCTGCTCACCTTCCCTCAGAGGACGCACCCCTATAGTTACCAGCTTCGGCTTGTCTAGCTTAACCACAGCAAACAGATCCATCTCTGCGCACATCAATAAAGCAAGAAAGAAACAAAGGGATTAGTTATTAAAAGCGCACATACACAAAAAAGACTTACAAAGCTTGAAGTAGAAGGGATGAACACCCACCCCGGCCATCCTCACTCAGGAAAGTAGGCACCTCATCCGCAGCGCCAAAATAAGCGCGGCTCAACCCCATATGCACCAAAAACTCCTCCGGACAGGGAAAGACTCATGGGGAAAGGGAAAGACTACATCATCAACCCAGAAAAAGAACTCCCTCCAATTCTTTAGGGCATCTACTTTCTCAGTATAACACTGAAGCGCCCCCTGACGCTTCGCAAAAGAAACCCAACCATTTGACCACGTCGTGTGGTAAAAGGAGCGGAACAAGGCCACGGTCGGCTCTATCGCAAGTAAACGGCAGTTTACTTCAAAATTCGACACCTTAGCCGCACCTATACAGTGCAGCTGAGAGATGTGAAGGCGATAATGATTGAGCAAATCACTCAGAAAAATAGATATGGGTACGCGGTAATTCGCGTACTCAAAGAATTTCGTGTATAGCCCTATTTTCCCTTCGGGGAAATCAGCTATACACGCGTCCACATCTGGAGCCTCTGGATGGACATCCAGAGGCACGAAATAGTCAGACGAAAATTGAGTAACATCCTCAATGGTCATCGCGGAGCGAAAATCCTCTAACTGGGCAACCATCTTCATTAAATGACGAAGTGAAACGCACACAAAATTACCTACGAAAATGCAGTATTTTCTTTGCAAAAATCTTTCAAGGAAAGTGAATAGTGATAAGTGTGTGTTTTACTGTGTGATTGTAAAAAGTGGGGCGGTGACTCTTATATAGGGAGTGGTAAAAAACCCTAGTTTCTCTCCACTTGGAATCCACTCACAGAAAACGTATGGCTAGGAGCTGAACCGGTACATGCACTTTTTCCCGATTTCCGAGGGCTATGTGGACACCACCCCCGATTTTCGAGGTATCCGTTTGAAATATAAATGGTTAGGTGCATTGTACTTAAAAATAGGCGGTAATATTTCCTTGATCTCCCGCCACGCTTACCGCTGATAATATTAAGTCTAGTATCCGCGGCTACGAGCCGCGCACACTAGACTGGGGGGACATGATGACGTATAGTCTATATTTGGGCCACGAGCCCAAATGATAAATATTACTTGGCCCAAACCCACCACGAGTGGGCTATTATAACGAATAACGGGCCTTAATAAACACGGCTTGGGCTCACGAAGCCCAAAGCCCAACCAAACTTAACCGGATATGCGATAAGGATCACCTATTCATGGAATATATATCCTTACCCCGGATAAGCATTACGTATGCGAAAAGTAGGGAGCAAGAAACCTACACGGTTTCAGCCCCTATATAAGGAATGACATCTCTCATTCAAAGGTACGATATACAAAACCCTAAACTCTCTACGAGAACCCTAAATCGATTACTTACTCTCACGCCGGAGTCTAATCGGGGGAGACAATCCCTCGATAAGCCTAACGGTGTTGTTTTATTTTCTTAGTACGCAGGTAACAAGTGTTAAGAAGCAAATTGGTACGAGAGCAAGAGCCAATAACCAGGTACGCCCAACTTTTGTATCAACAAGCCATGACGTAAAAAAAATTTCACGCAAATGAGAAAGTCGCAAGCAATAAACAACCATGCTACCAAATAAAATTATGCTTTCATTCAATCAATCAACAAAGAAGATGATAAAAGAAAAGAAGAAGGGTCTTTCAACATATGTTCCAGCTTGTCGGTTCGAAAGTCTCCCGTTCAAACTGCGAGTGAGTGTTAGATACAGAGCCAGAGCTGATGGGGTGACTGGCAGATGCTCAGCCCCCCTCAATAGCCCAACTTCTATACTTCATAATGGCTCAAATAAAAATATATATCCGGTTGGCCCCTCCCTATTAGTATCGTTGTAAGTTGTAAGTTGTAACTTGTAAATATAACAAACAAAGTGACTAAACAAGTTATTACCTATTGGCTCCTCCCAAAATCTAAATTATTTATCCACCCCCTTGCAGTTGCATCTTTTCATTATTTTGTTCTTATAGTCAGAAAGTGTGTAAAATATTGTTTTTATACTTTACCTGATATACCGTAATACTCTTAGCTTCGCCATCACAAATAACTTCACTTGATTAAAAAGTTTGTTCCTATTTTGTGTATGTATAAATTACTTAGTGGTGAAATTTTTGTAATAAAGTATGTAAGGAATAACCATTTATTACTTTAATGAAATTCTTCAGTTAACTTGATTCTCCATATTTTCTTTCGAGAATATTAATTAAGCAAGGACAATGTAATTTTACTGGTAATTTGAAAGACCAAATGTTTTGGTATGATTTGTAAGATAAGTGGCATTACTTATTTTTGCCACATATATAAATTTATGTATTAGTATTCGCACTGACGGACTTACATGAGAGCCGGGTGTGGCACGGGCCACACCCAATTTGAAGTTACGAAATGTAAGTTTCTTTTATAAAATATGTCTTTTCTATGCTTATGCAACACCCAATTTTACCTAAAAAAATTCTTTATTTAGCAACTTTAGTACTCATGATTATAAAAAAATAATTATGCAACACCCTCTCAAAAATCATAAGTCCGTCCTTGAGTATCCATTACTAGTACACAAGAGTTTTTACTCTTATATAGATTCGAAGTTAGAACATTAACATAAGGAAAATAGATCTAATCAATTTTTATGAACAAAGACTCGATGTTGTTATAACCCCATAATCATAATGTCAGCTACGGCACGACCTATGGGCTATAGAACTTATATTGAAACTACAAACAACATGACATTGTAATTTATTTGCATATAAAATCTATCGCTACTTTATCAGAAAAAAAAATCAGCACCCTTTTACTTTAAATTCTGGCTATGCCCCTGGTTAGATATGTTAGTTGGCTCAACCTTAGGTTTAGGGTTTGGATGCTTATTATCGAAGTTATGTATTTAATATAAATACCCGTGCTTTCTCATAGGTAATTCAATCAATAAAACTATATTGTTATCTTACAAAGACTTGTCAGATAAATCATAAATATATTAAACCAACCCGAATTTAGTGCTCCCATCTCTTGCGTTTAATGGGTAATGGCAAATCACTAATTTATAAAGGCATTGTCGCATAATATATGACTAATAAGATACAAGGAAAGTCTAATCTAAAGGACGAGTATAATCTTGGCATGTTTGGACAACACATTAAATAAAAAATTGGACAAGATTAACTGAAACTGATAGCTAGCTAATAGGATATTGAGTGATTAAAGATCAAACTTGATTACACGTGATTTAGAATAAAACTATAGCAACAATATAATTAGATTAAGCTAAAATTCGTAAAAAGTTCGAGATAATGAAATAATTTTGAGGCCTGGATGAAGGAATTTAGCCCAAGAATTTGCAACAACGTCCGCATGTAGTAAGAGCTCTCGGAGTAATAACGCAAAACCAGCGTTATAGCGTTATTGCCTACATGGCAAGCCCACAAGGCGTTTCCACGTTATACTCATTTCCTAGTCGAGTGCGTTACTAGAAGTGGAAGCAAGAAAAAAAAATTACACCAACATCCCTAACGTTATAATAGTCCTTGACATTTGAATTAAAAAAAAATAATAATAATAATAATAAATGAGTACACAAACAACCGTTTGAAGGCAAACGGCTATAATTCAATTTTTTTTAAACCTTATAAATACAACACATTATTCACTAATATATTCACACTTAGCATTCTCACAATTAACATATTTACACAGAATTATAGCTTGTAAACTACCACATACCATCGAACAACTGCAACGATTTATCAAAAAGGAAACCGAGCAAGGCAACTCGGATCGCCGAAATGCTATTATTGAAGTCATCAAGAAGTTTGAGCTTGCGAAACAACTGAAACGATGACTTAGAGAACGCTACGAAGCGTGCATAGACATCTCAGATGATAGGAAATATGTGATCGACACATTCTTGTACATTGAATATCGTAAGAACGCTGCTGTTGTTGAATCGATGTGGGTGTCAACCAGATACACGCCCAAATCTCCAACAAGATCTGTTGGAGTTTTGAAGAAAATGTTAAATCTTCTATGGTTGAACAACAACAGCAGCAACAGCAGCAGCAGCAGGGAGCAGCAGCAGCAGCAACAACAACAACAACAACAACAACAACAACAAAGTGCATCGAGTTCATCTGCACCAAGAGTTGTTGTGCAACAACAACAGCTGCCACATCTCGATCACTTCCAGCTAACTTTGAGGAAAATATGGCAGTTGATGATGGTGGCTGGAACTCGGACAAGGAGCGGGAGCTGAGCAGGTTGGAAGCTCAGTTAGACGAAGAGAGGTTTGCGAGCTTTGATCCGTACGACGATTGTTACGACTCAAACAACTCTCAAACCTGGGATCACCCGGACTACAACTAAAGTTTAGGTTTATGTTTTAATTTAATATCATTTTTAATTTATGTTTAGGTTTCTATTTCTGTTAAGTATGTTTGTTTTAAATAAAATCATTTCTTGAAAAAAAAAACATTACAATACGAAACGAAAACAAGACATACAACACAGATAACAAATACAATACGAAAACACGACATACAACACAAATAATAATAGATACGATACGAAAACAAGACATACAACACCGTTAAGTATTTTATTCGGCCCATCTGGGGTGGTTTCTCAAAACCTCCCATACGTGAACTGATGAGGCAAAAAATGAACCACTTTTAGGGGGTCATTTAAGCCCGGAATTGAATTTATTTGATCAAATATTGCCCTAAATCGTTCCTTTTGTGATTTTAGGTACTTTGGGAGTTAATTCTAGAAAAGAAGGCATTTTGGACGTTTTTGGAGCATAAAAGTGAAGAAAATGGCAAAGACTTAATTTTCCATGCTAAGAACAGTACCTGACGGCGTCAAGAGGAAGATCATGACGGCGTCAAGAGTAAAAACCATGACGACCCAGTGAAAACCTGATGGCGTCAAGACAATTTTTGGTGACGGCCTGCATAAGGAGTATACATGACGGCGTCAGACCCAGATCTAGGCAGTACGAGAAACTATTTGGCGGCAAGATGATGGCGTCAGACTTTTGTTCTTGACGCCATCACCTATCAAAACCTATATATAGTTTTCTATTTTTCATTCATAAAAGAGGAACTTGTGTGGAGAATACTAGGGCCGAACTTTGTAAACCCTAGGTCATATTTTACAGTACTTTCAAGGGTTTTCACCCCTTGAATCCTTTCATGTTCAATTGAGATAAGTCTTCTCTTAATTCATTCAATATGTCTATGTGTTGTTTGAATTTATCTTATGCTTGTCTTAATTTCAACATGCTAGGCTAGATCTATCATGTGTTTGCTTAGATGTAATGAAACCTAGATGTTAATTATGTGTTGATTACTTGTTTATGGTTGTATTGGATGAATGATTTCATTGCTAGACTTAAGAAAACTGGCAGATCTCCATTGTGTAACATGCTTGAACGTCTTAGGAAACATGAACCGATGTGTACTAGGTTTTATTGGTTGTATTTAATGCATGAGCAAATTCTAGTGATCCCATGTTAGGAGCTTCTTAGCCTGCTTGACATAGGAGTGAAGTAGTCGCTCATAGGATTGGGGAAGTAAGTACGCCACCCCATGAATGGTATTAAGGAATACAATCCGTCATCCACGCAACTGTAACAAGTAATTAACATGTAAAAGATGTCCAGGGAGTAGTGAAATCTAAGTAAACACAATTCTCTCACATATTGCTCACAACTCTAGTATAATTTAGTTTTGGTTTTATTTTGATTGCATCTTTAGTATTGGGTTAGTTGACTAGCAACTAATTCCGCCCAACCCCTTCAAAACCGAGATTTTTACTTGCTTTCATAAAATATAAAAAAATACAAAAAGAATCATCCCTCATCTCTAGACCTAGTCTTTAGGTTTTCTAATCCTAGCGACACTATTCCTAGCTGAACGATCAATCCCCCGGTACTTGTCATTATACTATACTACATCAATCAGGTACACTGCCTGGTAGGGGTTATAAGCTTCCCGAGATCCCTCGAGAGGTAAAGCCTGGTGCAATCCCTACGCATCAAGTTTTTGGCTCCGTAGCCTGGGGAATAGTTATTGTCTAGTTTAGAATCTCTTTTTATTAGGTCTACTTGCTAGATCCCTTTCTAGTAAGATTTTATTTTTATTTTTAGGTTCTCTTTAGTCTATCTTATTTCTTCGTGTTTTTGTTCGTAACTCTTTGCCATCCGACATCATGGAAGATGGTAACATCTTTGAACCCGTCATTCCACCACAACAAAACCCACCACTAGATAACCAACCTCTAAGGCTCCGAACCCTAGGAGAGTATTCCCGACCTAGCCACCAAAGCTACCGAAACACCATTGAACTCACCCAAGGAGCCAATGTGACCCCCTTGCGATCCGACACCATCCGGTTGGTGCAAAGCGGATGTGCATTCCATGGACTTCGTTCCGAAGATCCAAACCAACATCTTAAAATCGTAGATTCTATAGACCTTGATGTTACAACTAGAGAGTCAACCCGATTACGCCTATTCTAATTCTCTCTACGTGATCAAGCTAGTCAATGGCTTGAGCGTTTACCTGTGGGATCCATCACCTCATGCGATGATCTCACCACTCGTTTCCTTGCTCAATTTTTCCTACCGGGGAGAACTACCAAGCTTAGAAATGATATCTTGATGTTCCAACAACGTCAAGGTGAAACTCTATATGAAGCATGGACTCGTTTCAAGGACTTACTCCAAAAAGTCCCTCATCATGGCATAGATCTTTGGCTCCAAGTCCAAATCTTTTATAACCATATCGATCTCTCCACAAGGCGAGCCATTGACCAATCGGCCGGTGGTAAGCTACGTGATCTAAGTTCGGAACAATCATGGGAACTCATAGAATATCTTGCTCTCTATGACAACGAAAGTTGGAATGATCCCCGTGATTTGAACAAAACGGTTAAGGCAATATCTTTGCCTTCGAACAATTCTAGCACTCCCAACCGTAGGATCATGGAACTTGAGGACCAAGTCAAGTTTCTCATGAAATCTTACGAAGCTCCTAAGCCTTCAAGCCAAGTGAACAAAATCACTTCTTCATGCGAATTATGTATTGGTCCCCATGACACTCGTAATTGTGTGGAAATCCCCGGAACAGCTTTTGCAGACTACGCATTCTCGCGTACCGACGAAGCGGGAGATAAGTGGTACACTTTCAAACCCGAGCCAAACCCGTATGGTGATTCCTACAACCCCTCTTGGAAAAATCACCCAAACCTTAGGTGGAAACAAAACCAACCCAATTCTTTCAATCCGCCTAATCGTTACCAACCAAACGGTCCACCCTCCAACCGTACTTTCAACAACAATCCTTCTAACAACTATGGTAGTACCAACAATCTTGAAGGATTGATATCCAAGTTTATGGCATCTCAAGAGGCTCGCATAGCTAGGTTTGAAACCGAATTCAACCAACAACAAACGGAGATGACCAACAAAATAGACAACTTGTTGAAAGCCCTCAACAACCAAGCGTTGACTACACCTAGGAAGGACACTAGGGACGCCAATAGCGAATCCAAACTAAGGACCCCTCATCATCCAAACACGTCCACTTTGTCAATGTTGTCACCATTAAGCCAATAGATAAGGAGATAGAAGAAAGTGACAAAGATGAAGTTGAAGTAGAAGCCGAGACTAGGGATGAAATTAGGGAAGTTGAGGTTAATAAGGGAGAGGAGTTAGAGGAAGTAGAGACTATAGAAAAATACTTTGATAAGTTGCCCACCAAGGAAGAACGAGAATACCATAAGGATTTATTCAATGGCCCCGAGACACCATATATCCTTGGCACACCCCTTATCAAAATGGGAGACCCCTCTAACATCAACACACCATGCAACATCGGGCATATGCATATATGGAAAGCTTATATCGATCTTAGATCCCCTATAAACATCATGACTAGGACTTATTATAATTGGGTGATGAAGAAACAACTTGGTTATAGGATGATGCCCAATAAGAATCTGATAAGTAATTTTGTAGGAAGAGTGAAGGGATTGCATGTGATTATAGGTAATTTCACCTATGAGATCGATTTTATGATAGTAGAAGATACTCGCCCGGTGATAGATGATTGCCTAAGCCAAGTAGTATTCGGAAAACCATTTGTTGAGGCCACTAGGATGAGTTATGATCTGACTTTAGGGATAGTTAGGTTCAAGGAGGAGAATGATGAGATTGCCTACCAAATGCCCTATCAGATTGAGCAATACCGCCTCTTGTCAAATATAGAAAAGGAACACAAACAAACGGCTTACTATAGGAATGATGAGGATAGACGTAGAGGAGTAGAGTATGTGACGAATAGGATGCTTGGTTTCTATAAAGAATGCTTGCAACTAGGTCCGGAATACAAAACTGGTATAGGAGATGACCTAGAGGATGGAAGCAACAATGAGGTCACGTAGTAACCCATGACCTCGAGTCTAGCTACAAGACTCATAAATAAAGAAAAGCGCTTCTTGGGAGGCAACCCATGTTTTGTGTGATTTTTATTTTGTTTGTTTGTTATTTGCTTCCGTATGCATGCCTTATTTTTATTGTTGGTAGATCATGTTTCAAAACTAAATTGGTGGAAATACTTTACTTTGTTGTTCAGCCTAGTGTTAACTTCATCCAAAGGTATTTTTGCAAAAGATAAGTGTAAGGGAAAACCCCAAATATGTTTTTAAAAAAACAAAACCGATCATGATTCTCCACAATATTAAGTGAACATGTATATTCGTATTTGTTAGAGTCAAATGCTTGTATCGAGTCATAATAAAGTTTTGCAGGATTTTCCAGGAAGTAGGACGAAGTTTTTCCAGAAATTTTCCGGAAACTTAACATAAGAATTTCTGTAGGTCACTTCCGATGGCGTCACGAGTTTACTCTTGATGGCGTCACGTGTAAAAATCTGGAAATTTTACCAGTTTTGTTTTTCTAACGGAGTTTTAAAGTTTTTGTTGAATTATTAGTTTTATAATCTCCAGGAAATCTGCAAGCATCATTCCACAAGCATTATATCTTATTTTGTTTTCTAGGATTTATTAGCATATGTAGATTGCCGCCGATTTTATGCGAGGTTGCCTTGTCTGTTTTCTCAGGTTTAACAGGTTATGTATGACAAGAAGATGATTATTATTCTGGAAGGGAAGCTTTGATTGTTCATTTCTTGGAGGAAGATCTAACCTGGCCACCTTATTATCCATACCGAGCGAATCAGGGGAGTATTTGATTTCATTTGTTTTACTTATTTCACTTTTACATTCTTTACTTGAACATTGCAGACAATGTTCATCCTAAGTGTAAGGGGACGGTAAAATGATGATACCTTACAGATACAATTTCGCTTGAGTTTGTTTGTTCGATAGTAGATGTGTAATAAAACTGAGAGAAATATTTGTTAGTGTAATTTTAGCGCCAAATTTAAATTTTTTTACAACATTTAGGAGTGAACCTTTAGCCATAATAAGTGTATCATAGATAGGAGATTGTATGACTAGCACAAAACCGTACTATTCAAAAAAAATTTCCACCTAAATATGTAAGGTTCGCCTTTATATTTGATAGGAAAAGCATTTACTATTAGTGCTTATGAGTGTACCAGTAGTATTTAGATTCTAGAACTTGCGTTAGTGATGCATCCCGAGACCGCTAGTGAGACTACATTCGTGTAGTAAGATTTACTACATGATAAGAGGCATTAGGATCACCCTTGTGTTAAACCCGTATCATAATTACTTGACCATTTAAGTCATATTAATTGGCTAGTTAAGTCAACTAATTTTTCTCACACCTTAGCGTTGTACTCATTTTTAGTACACGAAACCCCTAGTACACCCCTCCGAGCCTATCTTTTCATTTCTAACTTTAAGCATTTTACTTAAAGGAAGAATTTGTTACACCCCACTTAAATGTACACCCAAATCGCCTTAGCCTTCCGTGTATGCACTCATGTTTAGTGCATTATTGTTATTTGTTAAACCCTAAGTTAATTATCTAATTGATTACATGGTTGCTAAGTCGAGTCATATCCTTGTACATATTATTTTGGGACGATTGGGACTCATTGGTAAAGTACTTATTTTATGGAGTAATGGGGAAGAACATCATATATTACCCTCATATGTGTGTTAATCTTAAAAGTACTCCAAGTGTTTTGATTATCTTGATTCGAGTCATTAGATTAGTTTATTGTTAAGTATGTAAAGATTCAAGTGTAAGGGGAATTTTCATTCCCTATGATGTATTATTTTGGATTAGAGTGTATGCAAAAAAAAAAAAAAAAAAAAAAAAAACGACTACCATCCCGTTTCATTCTTTGTTTATTTTACGTTTTTGTTATTTTTCATTTATTAGCTTAAGTCAAGTCTAGTCTTGGCTTAGCAACGCCATATTGTACATGTAATTAACTAAGATTGTTAACTCGCCACCAGTAAAGACTGCCTATATCCAACAAAACTGTATATTCTATATCTCTACACCTAACGTTACAACCCTTAAAAAGACCTCTTTGATTGTTTATCCTAGATGCTTACGTCATGTGGTGGAGGTTTGATCCATTCCCAAGCCTATGGTAATCTATTTTGCTATGACAGGTAGTGAGAGATATTTTCCGTTTCCATATTGTGATATTACTTTATTACAACCGAGAGATGTGAGTATCTAAACACTATTTGTGAGGTGCTAGTGTATGACCTCCGTGCTTGTCTTTGGTCTTTATTGGAACGATTATTTGTTGTAATTACTTTTATGTTAGTGTTAAATGACCCATAACTTGTATTTTGATTAGAATAAAAGCGCATTTGCTTGAGGACAAGCAAATCTCAAGTGTAAGGGTATATGATGAGGCGAAAAATGAACCACTTTTAGGGGGTCATTTAAGCCCGGAATTGAATTTATTTGATCAAATATTGCCCTAAATCGTTCCTTTTGTGATTTTAGGTACTTTGGGAGTGAATTCTGGAAAAGAAGACATTTTGGACGTTTTTGGAGCATAAAAGTGAAGAAAACGGCAAAGACTTAATTTTTCATGCTGAGAACAGTACCTGACGGCGTCAAGAGGAAGATCATGACGGTGTCAAGAGTAAAAACCATGACAACCCAGTGAAAACCTGACGGCGTCACAACAAGGGCGTCAAGACAATTTTTGGTGATGGCCTACATAAGGAGTATACATGACGGCGTCAGACTCAGATCTAGGCAGTCCGAGAAACTATTTGGCAGCGAGATGACGGCGTCAGACTTTTGTTCTTGACGCCGTCACCTATCAAAATCTATATATAGTTTTCTATTTTTCATTCATAAAAGAGGAACTTGTGTTGAGAATACTAAGGCCGAACTTTGTAAACCCTAGGTCATATTTTACAGTACTTTCAAGGGTTTTCACCCCTTGAATCCTTTCATGTTCAATTGAGATAAGTCTTCTCTTAATTCATTCAATATATCTATGTTTTGTTTGAATTTATCTTATGCTTGTCTTGATTTTAACATGCTAGGCTAGATCTATCATGTGTTTGCTTAGATGTAATGAAACCTAGATGTTAATTATGTGTTGATTACTTGTTTATGGTTGTATTGGATGAATGATTTCAATGTTAGGCTTAAGAAAACTGGCAGATCTCCATTGTGTAACATGCTTGAACGTCTTAGGAAACATAAACCGATGTGTACTAGGTTTTATTGGTTGTATTTAATGCATGAGCAAATTCTAGTGATCTCATGTTAGGAGCTTCTTAGCCTGCTCGACATAGGAGTGAAGTAGGCGCTCATAGGATTGGGGAAGTAAGTACGCCACCCCATGAATGGTATTAAGGAATACAATCCGTCATCCACGCAATTGTAACAAGTAATTAATATGTAAAAGATGTCTAGGGAGTAGTGAAATCTAAGTAAACACAATTCTCTCACATATTGCTCACAACTCTAGTATAATTTAGTTTTGTTTTCATTTTAGTATTTTATTTTAATTGCATCTTTAGTATTGGGTTAGTTGACTAGCAACTAATTCCGCCCAACCCCTTCAAAACCGAGATTTTTACTTGCTTTCATAAAATATAAAAAAATACAAAAAGAATCATCCCTCATCTCTAGACCTAGTTTTTAGGTTTTCTAATCCTAGCGACACTATTCCTAGCTGAACGATCAATCCCCCGGTACTTGTCATTATACTATACTACATCGATCAGGTACACTGCCTGGTGGGGGTTGTCAGCTTCTCGAGATCCCTCGAGAGGTAAAGCCTGGTGCAATCTCTACGCATCATGAATATATTTGAAGCTTTTCCCACAATAGCGATCTTTAAAAGTTCTCATTGCATTCATGAGACAAACATTGTGATCGTCCCCGGTTGTTAGCCGCAAATGTTTGTAAATACCCTTAAATACAACACATTCACAGTTGAGTCTGCTCCATTTACTCATGACCATATCTTTGTTTCGATTGACGTCATCAGAAAGATTGTTAAACATGGCTACAACCCGGTTCCAAAAAGAGTATGCATTGTGGTTGACAGTATCTTCATGAACTGCAACCCAAACTTGAGCTAGCAAAATTTCTTCTTCTACTGACCAACGATTATTCATTTCAAATGTTTGAAGTTTTGAAAAAATTTTGTGAATTGGTATGCTATTTATAGCCGTTTGAAACAATAGGAGCGGGATATATTTAAATTTCAAATTCAAATATGAGCGGGATATATTTAAAATTCAAATTCAAATAGGAGCGGGATATATTTAAAACTCAAATTTTAATAATATAGTGTTTGAATGTTTAATGAATGTAATTGTCGATGGTAGAATTGTAAATTGTTATTTTAAAAAAAGATGGGTCCCTGAAAGTGGTGTTATTTGGTGTTATGATTTTTTTTTTTTTTTTTTTTTTTTTTCATTATTTGGTTTTAAAATGATGTGGCGCTGACGTTGCAGTGGTGTTGGTGTTATTTGGTGTTACGACTCCCTTTGCTCTAAGCTTTACATGGATATGTGGCAGTTACATTAACTGCTGATCGGTTTGCAAGTTATGGTGCATGTCTGTTTATGCTTTCTTTGTTTTATGAAAAGGTCTTGTTAATCTTCTACGGTTCCACATCACATACACTTTTCTGTATATATATGTTGTTCATCATTATATCTGTTTTACTTAATACACTTCCCTTACCTAATTTCGGAGGTTTTATCCTCAAATTTTCCATTTTTTCAGAAGTTAAATTATAAATGGGATTGTATTGAAAAAGATTGAGGATGTCGTCGACAAGTTCTACAAGTAACTAGCTAGGGTTTATATATAATATTTCCTGACATGCACATGGGTAAAAAATTACTAGTTATATCAGTTTGCATGACACTTGTAGTAAGGGCTTCCTCTACCGCTAACAGTACAATATATATTGTTAACAAAAATACTGTATTATTTTTTCACTTTCATACTAGCTAGCTTTGACAGAAAAAACTCCATGCAGAAAGGTGATGATGATCAACATGATGAGCACATCCCAACATCACAAGGTATATCAGAACATCATGCAGCTACTTCACAGTTTCATGAAGCACCTTATACTTCAGTATTTTATAGCAATGATATTACAAACTTCGAGGATATCGTCAAGGTTTTATCGCAAGTAGAGCTTCCTTCTCCATCGCCAGTCCTTGCAACATGTTGTACTTCAACCAGAGAAGATAATTTGATTATTTTCCATGAGGGTCAAACGAGTGGCACAAAGAAAGATGACGAGACTAAAGTAAGATATGTGTCAAATACCTATGAAACTTATGGTTCGTTATAAAGTGTGCGTATTTGAAATAAGGAATTAATGTTGATTTCTAGTAGACAAATTTCGGGAACTTTTGTGTGAGTTTTAAAGCAATACGATTAATTACTTTCTGTTCTTTCCATAGGTAAATGCTGAACAACGAGAAACAGAACTAAAAGATAAGCATGATAATCTCCAAGAGCCTCATGAAACACAATTTTTTGCTTCCTGGACGCAAAATACAGAGCGGGTCAGACACAAAACAAAACAACTCCAATTAATTATCATATTGACTGTTTTGCAAGATGCATATACTTCTGTTTATAACAGTGGCGCAGCTTTTAAGGGCCGGGGGGCGCCCGACCCCCCGAAATTTTTTTTGTGATGTAGGGGGTATATAGTTTTCGTGTAGAAAAATTTCGATATATTCGGTTTCGACCCCCCGAAAATTTCGGTATACCTGAAATATAGCCTTAGGAAAAAAAAAATTTAGATCCCGACCCCCCACTTAAAAATTCCAAGCTTCGCCACTGGTTTATAAGTAAAGTTTTGGCGATCTCCTTCATAAAAGTTAAGTTATCAACAAGAGTACTGGCTTGTATGAGTTGATGAAATTAAAAAAGAAGGAAAAAACTAAGGTTAAATGTTATTTTAAGTATCGTTCTTATTACAACTTAGAGCTGATATATATTTTGTGCAGAGGCGAAGGAGTCAAATAAACGAAAAAATACGTGTTCTCAAGGAGCTTGTTCCCAACTGCAACAAGGTTCTTTTAGTTTTATGGTTGGTTGTATATATCATTCTTGTTCACTTTATACTACTACGTATATTTTTTACTGAACATAAAGCCAATTCACAGAGAGACCAAGCATCAATTCTAGATGATACCATTGCGTATATCAAATCATTGCAAATGCAATTGCAGGTACTCCTATTCTTATCAGATATCTCTCGTTCTATACATATTATCTAAAGCTAGGATTTGTGTTAAATCAGATGATGCAATGCATGGGAGCTGGTGGGATGCCACACGGTCCTTACTTCACTATGAGACCAATATATGGAATGGGATACATGAGTAACGGACATTATGGCTCCTATTTTACTTCAAGTTTTTCCATATTTCCACCTTTTGCAAGCGGGTTCGGTCCTTCAGTAGCACCAATGGAGAATTTCATAGGATCGCCAAGATTGCTTCAAATTCCTCATCAAGAGTTTCCATCACAGACAACCGAACCTGCTTGTTCTAGTACATTATCTTCCGACACCATTATTCCAACTACAGGCGATCAAGTTGGATCTGGGATATCCTCTCAGTATTCATATCATATGCCAGTGACGAATCAAGTATGGCATTTCTTGTTCATGTTCTTTTTGCAACTCGCACCCATATGCTATAATCTTGCGCAACTTATTGTTACAATTCAATTACATATTAGATTTTTGCAGGGGCGGAGCCAGAAAAAAAATTAAGAGGGGGCAATTTTTTTTTTTTTTTTTTTTTTTACATCAAGCTGAAATAGAGAACACAGTATATGAAAATAATAGTAAACCTTTAACACTTTATTTGAGTTGTGCATATTTTGTTGGTATTAGACTTATTGGGCATATTATTTTTATAACACTAAATTAAATTAAATGAAAAAATAACTTCGTGACCAAAAGAAAAAATAAAAGCACTAAAAACAAGAAGTAGAACTGGAAGAGATCTCATACTTTTTTCATCATAACTGTACTACTAAAACTCTTTTCAAAACTAATAAAGTGATAAAATTTGTGTGTAAAGTTATAAGTAGTTTTTAGTGCTTTGGGCTGGGGAGGGAAAATAAGTGGGCTCAAAATAAAGTTATACAGTAAGTTATAAGTAATACTATTAATTATCTTTGTTTTTTACTTTACAACAATAACAACTGGCCCAAATAAAGTTTAACCTACATCTTCTTCAACACGCAGCAATACTCAGATGCACAGTCAAGGTTTTTTCTTCTTCAAATTTTTTTTCGGGACTGTCTTTCATGGAAGGCAGACATTTTTGGGGGGGCAAATGACGAAAAAACTTTAAATATTGAGAAATTTCACACTGAAACTTTTTTGGGAGGAGGGGCACGTGCCCACCGTGCCCCCTCCCTAGCTCCGCCTCTGGATTTTTGTTGTAGTAGCTAGAGGTGGCCATTTCCTGGTTCCAACAAAAACCGGATCCGGTTCTGGTTCATCGTCAAAGTCAAAGATCCGGTTCCGGTTCCAAACCGGTTCGGATATTTTCGGATCCGGGGTCTAAAAATCCGGGACCGGTATACCCAGTTCCGGTTCGGTTCCTTCACCGGTTCCAAAATAAAACCCGGTCAAACCGGTTCCCAAGAACCGGTGGCTATTTCCCTAACAGTAAGGGTGCGAAATTTTTCGTTTCCTGGTTTTTTTTTTTTCGTTCATGTTTTTCACACAATAAACTTCAACTTTTATTAAATAAACTCATAAACGTCACACATAAAGTACTTGAATCACAAATTTAATACATTTCAACTATTTATTCATTATCGGTTTCATCTTCATCTTCTTCTTCAACTTCAACGGCGGCCCTTGCGGCGCTTGTAGCTTCATCGTAAGCGACTTCTTCTTCAGAAAGATTGATTACATAACCCTCTTCCACCTTGACATCTTGTAATTGTTTTTCGTATTCCATCGGTTCTTCAAGTATTGAAACATGTTTTATACGTTCATTCCCATCTAACAAATCCTTCAAGTAAATGCACATCTCCAAAGATAAAGGTGTGACTTTTGTTCTTCTTACCGACAATACCCTTCCACTAGTAGAAAAAGCGGATTCCGAAGCAACAGTAGAAGCTTGTACGCTTAGTAAATCCCGGGCCATTGCGGCTAGAACAGGAAATTGAGGTTCCCTTTGTTTCCACCAATTCAAAACATTAAAATCCTTGAACTCTTCGGGTGTGATAGTGCTTAACCAATCGGTTCCCGTCCCGTATATCTCCCATATTCGTTGCTTTATAAATTGTCACTCCTAGCCCATTACCGCTTTCTTGTCTTAAATTTGAAAATAAGTCCAAATCCGGATCCACGGATGAAGCCGAAGACCGCATGCTTGGATTCGAACTCATTCCCACATTTGTTGCACCATATTTCTCAAAATAAACATCAAATAAACGTTTGAAATTACTTTTAAACATGTCTTGTGCTTTTGTTACATAAAAAGGGTTTATTTGGTTCAAATCCAAGTCGCTAGCAATTTTATCGATAAGATATTCCACCCCGCTAATGTTCAAACATGGGTTTATTACAGCGGCACAACTAATTATCGGTGGAATTTCTTGAAAATATTTTCTAACTTTTTCTTTCATCGGTAAAACCATATTCGAAAAAAGTGGACCATCATATTCATATGCTCCTAATTTTCTACACATAATAAAAAGTTGGTTGAGGACCCGATAACTCGTGAGATAATAAACACCCGATAACAAAGTTGTTGATGTTTTAAAAACTTTGAATAATTCGGTTAATTTTTTTTTAATAAGATCCCAATTTTCAACCAAAAAATGTACCATACCCCCATGCCTAGAATTAGCGCAAAGTTCATCACGAAAATGTCGTAACGTTAATTTTGGCGTAAACCACAAACAAAAATGTTGTAAGTCGAATTCTATCTTGTACGGACTACCCAATTTGGAGATAAAAAAATGAAATTCGAATTATGACACAATTTTATATAATCCACATATCTTGTGCTTCCATATTGAAAAATATCTTATACATTTTTCTAAAGCTTCTCTTAAATTAAGCATTTGCTCAGTCGCTAGTCCGCTTTGCACAACCAAGTTAATGATGTGTGCAACACATCGACTATGATAAAAAAAAATGGCATCAAGAGGTGGTCGATAGTTTAGTATTAGCCTTCCCACTACATTTGTATTATTAGAAGCATTATCAAATGATATAGAAAAACCTTTTTTTCTATTTTAAACATTTTCATAACATATCTCAACATAATACTTAAATTTTCACCCGTGTGCATATTCAAAGTTTTCAAAAGCATTAGTACATGTCATCATTTGCCAAGTAAGGGGATCAATCCAATGTGCAGTAACACAAATGTACGAAGCGGGCAAACCATGACCCGCCGACCAAACATCGGTTGTTAAGTTTACACTAGTTTTTAAAGCATCAAAAGCAAGTATTAATTCCTTTTTAATCTTTACCCAAGATTTAATACAATCACATTTAAGAGTTTGACGACTTACATGAGTGTATCATGGTTGAAGCCTTTGTTAAATCAGCCTCGTTAACCGAGGGTTGTCGAAGTGGTTGAATGGTAAACCCTCTTGAATCACAAAGTGTGCCAAATCTTGACGAAGTGCCCTCTCGTCATATACAAAAATACTCCCATCTTGTCCTATACTAGTTTGTTCCGATGCCGGCCGGAACGCCTTTTTTTGCCTTACAATGTTTAGTCGTGTGCTTCTTCAACATAGAATTCCCATCGGATTTGATAAAAGTGTTACAAGCTTTACAACGAGCCTTTTTTGAACCATCCGAAAACTAAACCAATTCGAAATGACACCAAATTTCTTGGTTTCGGGTTGTTGGTTCAATCCCAACTTCAAACGGTTGGTTTGTAGAACCTTGAGCGGTAGTATTATTCGATGATGTTGGTTGAGATTGAGAAGCTCGGTTTCTAGACATCGTGAGCGTTTTTTATCAAGTTTGTGAGTGATTTTTTGAGTGTTTTTATAGTGTTAGATTGTTGTGATTCAACCAAAATCAACCTTGATATTTATAGGGATGTTTAGGAGGTCAAAATGGTGGTTTTTTGAGCTTATGTCCGTTTGTAAATGGCTCCAAATGGCCATATCCATCTCGCTGTCTCGTTTTCACCAAACAGCCCAAACTAGCCGTTGAAACAGGTTCCAACGGTAAATATTGAGAACCGGTGTGGAATAGCCGGATTTTGTAAGAACTGGACCGGTTCTTCCAAGAACCGGGTTTGACCAGTTTCGATTTCCCTTTTTTTCGGTTTCGGTTCCGGAACTGGTTTGGATGGCCACCTCTAGTTGTAGCTAGACTTTATATTGTCTTTTACTATGTCCAGATCTATGAAGTCCAACCAAGATTAATCATTATACCTCTCATCCACAAGAAACAAGTGTCACTGTATTTAAGTTTAATGACACTTCATTAACAAGTTTTACTTTTTACTAAAACTATGTACTAATAATTGTGGTTAATTAATAGCTACAAATTTGGGTGTTTTATAACAGTTTAAAACATAAAAATTTGTATCAAAGTGCTAAAAATCTATTCCTAGATTCTATTTTCTCAAAATAGGTCTTTTACCAACGTCACCTTTACATACATAAACTTTTAATGACTGGAATTATCAGCTCTTCAGCTTGAATGCCAAAATAATTATTTCTTATATAGGAGACACATCAAGCTTCAAGTCCAAGAGTGAGAGAAATCCCACCAAAATCGTAAATTGATGCAATCGACAATGCATAATAGTGACGCCAATGATGATCAGCAAATGAGAAGTATTTAAGAAATATAGATGAAATATGTTCTCCCTCTCCGGACAGTTCTCTAATCTGGCTAATATATGGTCATGGAACCCACCCAAGTGTTTGGTAAATTTATCTAAAAAAATATGTTACTAGTCTGTAAGTGGCTTTGGGCCTAATGGTAAACAGTTTAGTCTGTTGAGATTACCGTAAGTATCCATCTGATGTCATAGTTATGCGTTTAATTGTTTGATCAAGTCTTGTATAATAAATCATTGTCATGTATATGCATATGTTTCTATGTGTCTTTGAAAGAATAATTGATGTGCTCTTGATTGATATAAGTTTTAGATGGATCACCAAAATCTACAAGCTATGTTAATGTAGCTTTTTCCGTGCTGAAGCTCGTTGCTCATAAGCGTAATTCGGTGTCAACAACACATGATACGTTCTTCCTCTTTGGCAATATCCTCATAACGCACTAATGTTCAGTCAATAACATTATCAATTTATCATTATACATAGTATAGCGGGTCTGCAAGCTTCTTAAGTTAAACAAGCTCCACAAGGGAGGTGGAATTATTTTTGCATACCACTTTTTCCATACAACGTACACTACAACAAATTTGTCATTTTTACACGCTTTTTTCTTCGCACTTTATAAAGTGTGAACTTTTTCTTAAAGGTATTCATACTTAAGAGTGTGAATAATTGTTTTAGAATCTTCACACTTAAAAAGTGTGAAGAATTTCAATCTCACACTTAAAAGTGTGAAGAATTATTTTACAATCAAAAGCATCACACTTAAAAGTGTGAAGATTTATTTCAAAATCAAAATCATCACACTAAAAAGTGTGAAGAATTGTTTTAAAACCCTCACACTTAAAAGTGTGAAAATATTTATAAACCATCACATAAAAGTGTGACAATATTTGCTACACCCAATTGGTTCACATACATGCTAGTGTGAACTTTTTAATTCTTCACACATTAAAGTGTGGCGCCATGCTCTATTAAGTGTGAGCATGTTACTATTTAACTAATGACTTAAGGTTAAAACATGAAGTAGTAGCCAATATCAGTTACAAGAAAATGTCATAAAGTGTCACTAAAAGAAAAGAAAGTGTCAACGTTGAAAAGGTGTCACCATGGATAAAATGTGTCACTAAAGTTTTCATGTTTTTCTCCTACACATAAAACGTTTAAATAAAAGTGTTCACAGGAAGTGTCACTATATCCCAAAGTTGTAACCTAACAACACCTTTAAAAAAAATAAAAAAATAATAATAAAATATATATATATATATATATATATATATATATATATATATATATATATATATATATATATATATATATATATATATATATATATATATATATATATATATATATATATATATATAATTAGTGACACTTCTTGTGTCATTAAACTTAACCTACGTCAAAAATGTTGCTTTCATTGTAGTAAGTGAAATATGGCGGCAGAGCATTTTTTTTTAAGTAAGAATATCTAATAACTGTGCTTCCAAATTAACGGTTTGCAGCTACCTCCAAGGCTCCAACAATGAAGGCATATGATCATCTACCCCATCCAAGTCAAAAGCTGATAGAAAAACACAGTATACAAACAAAGCATGTGACCTCCATCTCAGTCAAACAAATTTTCTGTTGTCAGCACGTACTGGATTTGCCCTTTATCCACCCAACAGGCCGGCACCGTTGCTACACAGCATATTAATCATTGCCAAGTGTAGTTTCTTATGAATTAAGTATATCATTGCATATTTCCTAGAAGCATATTTGTCCATAAAACGGAAATTCTTACTTTTCCACGTTTTGCTCAAAATTTGAAAAAAACGAATTATAATTCAGAGGTATATATAATTGAGTTGGACATGTATGACAGGATTAGAATATATATTGGTACATTGGTACATCTTAGATTGCAGATTTCTTAGTAATCTGTCGGCAACAATATCTGTTGGTATCCATTTGTAATTCTGTTGGTAATTACCCACCGAGTTAGTCGGTGTTACTCTTTTTCTAGTAGTGAAACAGGTTGTTTCTATTTTGTTCCGGATAGATTTCCTACGGTATTTAGTTCTCATTTCCTAGTGATTTCTGACGGAATGGTAGTTTCCTTTTCTAGTGACTTATTACAAAACTTTATACGTATTTCGTAACTTTCTACCGAGTTTCATTAGGTAATCAGGATACCCTTCTAGAGGAAAATTGTCTGTGTTTCGTTGATAATTTACTACGTACGGAAATTTTCCCTAGAAAAATTCGTAAATGTTGCCTAGTTTTCTTGTAATGTGAGACTATATAGCTAACTTAATTTTTAAATAAACAAGCTAACACATTAACTAACAGATCTTGATCAGATCATGTGATTATCAACATTTGTCAGAAACAAATTCAGTTGACAGAAATAAATTGGCCTTGTTCAATAGAATCTCGTGATTCAACTATAATTCTTAATAGAAGCTCGTGATCCATCCTTGAATACTTGTAAGATACATATCTCAATTTACAATGGAACTGTACGTGTTTCTCCTACCATGCACCCTTTCCTTAGCTAACTTTTCCAAAGTTAGATGTATATGTTTCAATATAAGAAACTTTATATATATCCTTTCATATATTAATATATACTAGCAGGTTACCCGCGCGTTGCAGCGACGGGTACCCTGAAATAAAAATTTTCAATGGAATTAATAAAAATGTCACGGGATGTCATTTCGACACATAAATTTGCTTGGTCACAGCTTTGTGTATCGAGTCGAGTTTTATTGAGTCGAGTCTTGTCACAGGTTCATGTCTAGGTTAAGATAGAGAGTTGTACATTGTGTTTAAATGATTGTAATATTGGGTGTAATGGTGTTTTAATGTTATTAATGTAGAATGAGGGTTGTACATTGTGTTTAAATGATTGTAATATTGGGTGTAGGGATGTTTTTAATGCTATTAATGTAAAATGAGTGTTGTACATTGTGTTTAAATGATTGTAATATTGGGTGTAGGGTATTTTTAATGCTATTAATATAGAATGAGGGTTGTACATTGTGTTTAAATAATTGTAATTTGGGTGTAGGGGTGTTTTTAATGCTATTAATGTATAATTCTAAGGAAAGTCGTCTGAATTTCGATTCACGCTAGTTTTTGTTGTACACAATGCTTTAGTTGTTGTAATTATGAAAATTGTTTGCTTTAAAGTGTTGTAAATCATGCATCATTTTGTGTACATCTGAATTTTTTGGAAAGATAGTTCTTCCTCTATTATAAGTAGTATAGATATATCCTTTCCTTAGCTAATTAACATTTCCAAAGTTCAGTGTACATCGTTCAAAAAAAGAAATTAACTCCGATATGATTTCCATGCAAATAAAAGGAATGTGTTTTATGCAACTCCTATCATATGCAAATTTTTGGTGTGCCAAGTAATGCTAATGGTAAAGAAATCACTTATTTTTAACTTTATCTCAGTCAAACAAATTTCTCCAATTGTCTGAGTCTCCCTAGGTTTTCTTGAACAACAAAAAATAATAGACATATAGGTGCGTTTAGTTAATGGAAAACACCCTTGTTTTCTATAAAATGTTTTGTGGAAAACAGAGATCGCGTTTAAATTAGTGTTTTCCAATAAAACTCAACTCCCTTTTCCTATAAAACAAGAAATAGGAAATGAAAGAAAATGTTTTCCAACTAAACGCCACAATAACTTTCCACTTCTCTTTACTTTGGAGTTTGGACTCTCATTACTTGGGCTGCATTGCATTATGCTCAGTTATCCTTGTGTTGGGCAAAACAAATGATGATTTATTTGGCCCACACGTACTATTTTGCAACCCCAATAATTCTGGACGTTAACGATTGTCATGCCTGAAACTAGGAAATAACTTGTGTTAACAAACCTAAATTTTATTTAATGAAGGTCAATTTTTTCTACTTAGTTTTATATTTTCTTTTTTGTGTATCAAATGATATCTTTATGCAACAAGAATTTTTCTATAGGAATTGTCACACTTATAGACATCTATGCATGACTGAATGCGAACATTGGTAGATGTTTTGACAATTTGGTGGGCTAATTTTCGGCATGGTTGATAAGGATATAATTACATGTAGCAGGCGTGGTTGTAGGGACATGACACCATGACAAGATAAAGTTTAGAAAAAGGGTACCTTGTTGGACTGATAATGATGAAGATAGGGGAAAAAGAATTACTTCATAATTATTCTCCACCGTTTTACAAAAGCCTAAAAATAATTACTATTAAACTTTCAAGTGTGCATGCTATCTTATTATGCATCTTAAAATTATTGGCAGGATTCTGTTTTTAAGATTGAAGAAGTTAAGCATTCAATTCCTTTTATCATTTTGGTACTATCATCTTAGTAATTAAACACTGATTAAAAACAAACCTCTTCAAGTTTCATTTTAAAATACTAACGAGCTGGGCACCCGCGCGTTGCTGCGGGATTGTCGTGTTTAATATAAACTCGAACTTAAACGATCAATTTTTTTTTTTTTTTTTTTTTTTTTTTTAGTAAGGACTAAATTTGCAAAAGATCACTAACGGGGGACTA
This sequence comes from Artemisia argyi, assembly GCA_030686995.1. Lineage (NCBI taxonomy): Eukaryota > Viridiplantae > Streptophyta > Magnoliopsida > Asterales > Asteraceae > Artemisia > Artemisia argyi. The sequence goes on along the minus strand of CM060702.1, from coordinate 206,245,011 downwards.
ACGGTGGAATTTACTGAAATCATAAATTAGTTAGTAACAGTGTTCGGTACTATTTGGCACTGTGTTGCACTGTAGTAGCATTGTACTGCACTGTCTAATACTGTAGCAAGTGAATTTTCAATTTTAGACCTTTAACGTGGCGTCCTGTTGCACAGTTAGTGTAACCCCAGGTACTTTTCCTAAAACCTATTACAAGCCAAATATTTATTTTTCGTACCTGAGACATATTAAAACTTTTATTTCATGATTTATTGGGCTTGAGAAACGTGAGATATATTGAAAACGAGAACCTTATTCCTTGGTTAACCCAGCACAACCTAGGAAACTCGAATAGTATTGTATTTGCCAAATTATTTGAATTATTTTGAGTTTGAGAAAAACTCTAAAGTTTATGCTCGATTTTATTGGAAAAATTATTATGTGAACAATGACGCAAGTTTCGTAATTTTTCGAGTCCGTTTGCTATGTCGTTTGGACCCCAAAGCGTTTATCGTGAGAAGTTTACTACGTTGGCAACATTGGTCCCTTAACTTACCCATTTCTTTCCCCTTACACTTTCTTTTATTACAAAAATCACCCTATACTTACATTTAGTATATATACCCCATTAATACCCATTTTTCTCATTTTATATATAATAAAACACACACACCTCAAATAATTCTCTCTCTCTCTCTCTCTCTCTCTCTTTGACACCGCCGGCCGCCGCCCCACTCGCCGGCGACACCAGCAGGTTCTGGCCGCCACCTCGCCGGAAAATTTTCTGGCTATCTCACCTCCTTACACCATCTGGTAGATCAGGACTCCCCCGTCACTCCCGTCCCACTCACACCCCTTGTAACCTCCTGTACGCACCTCCACGCGCCACCCCACCTACTGCCGACCAACACCGAGACCACCACCAACATCCTACCGCCGGTAAAACACCACCCCCGCCACTTCTTTTTCTTATTTTTGATTTTTAATCAAAACCCTAATTTTGAAAAATTTTATAAACCGCTTTTATTGTTAAAAAATTTTATAAAAATTGTTTTGATAATGTTTTTAAGCTCAAAAACTCGTGTGGATCTCTTGTTCTCATTTTGGCCGCGACTCGGTTTGACTCACCGAGTCAACTCGGTTGACTCGGTGAGGGTTTTGATATATTTGTTTTGTTTGATGTTTGATGGCGAAGGGAGTATATATTTTGATGTTTGGGATTGTTATTGAGAGTCCGTTTGGTTGTGTCGTGCCTCGACAACCGGCAGCCACCACCACCCAGGCTTAGGGTAGTGGTGGGGAGAGTGTTATTATTGTTGTTGTTGTTGTTTTGGGTGTTTGGTTTGGTTTGGGTTCGATTTGGATCGGATTTGGATGTTTTGGTTGAGCCAAGAAGGAGTAAGGCTCGGTTTAGTTTTGGTTTGGTTTCAGGTTTATTTGGTTTTGACTTTTGAGTTATTGGTATTGTTGTGGTGATTATTTTGGGTATCGGTTACTAGTGTCGGGATTTATTTTTATAATTATGGTTTAGTGAAACGGTAAATAATAATAATAAAACGGATAATAATAAATATGAAACCTAAAATCTAATTGTTATAGTGAAGCGGATTTGATATCGGACATGATTCCGTATTACTGCATTGTGAGCTTGAATTAGACGTATTAGATTTACGGCCTTGGTTATTTGGATATTATGGACCTTTGGTACACGAGACGGTAGGGTACGCTAGGCCCGTAAAGATCTTAACGTACCTGGAACCCGAACAAATACAAAATGGTCGATAAAACCAAAAAAAACTAATGGACTACGCGAATGATAATCAAATCAAATTAATAATCTATTAACGTTGTTTAAATAAAAGAGTCATTGACTCGGGAAAACATTATATAAACGGGCAGGTCATGCCAAAATTTTATAAAAATTCTTTATAAACTTTAAATTATTTTGCCAAACATTATTATTTCAAAACCCTTTTTATTTCAACGTTATTTTGGGAAAACGGGTAAAATCCGAGACTTGTTGTTTACGTGTTATTATTTATTTAAGTGTGTCTTCCATTTTCATTTCTTTTCTTTCCATTTCTTTTCGACGACTTTCTTCGAGGAGTTCTTTCGTCCATTTTCGTCTCTTTTGAGTTTTGTTCGTTTTCGCCGACGTATTCATTTTTCTAACTTTCTTGTCTCCCACACGAGACTTTTTGAAATCTATTTCTTTCAAATGACATTGTATTTATAAAAACTTTTGTTCAAGCATTGTTGAAATATTCGAGTATAGTTCTGAGTTATGCCATTTATATTTATTAGGTTGTGTTGAGGTTCATTTGCTGTGACGCATTATTGATTAGTTGAAATATCTCGTTTCCTGCTACCGCTATTATTAAGGTGGGATTCATAGCCCCGCTTTTTATATTTTAAATGTTATAAACCCATGGGGTGAGACGCATGCTTTAAATGTTTTCTGAGCACAATTATTTTTGGTATGCTTTTCCTGAATGATATACTTTTCTGACGATGTGCTAAGTAGCTTGTCTTGCCTGAAAGACCCTCGGATCATGAGCCATTAATCACTTGCAAGTGAGCGCGAATATAGGGATATAGGCCTATAGGAATTGACCCTCTCACTCCTTTTGCTGGACAGGCAATTTGGGTGTACTATATTCGATTTTGTTCGGTAATTGGCAAGTACCCGACCTTGGGGGCACTTTATATTATGAAATTCCGCGGTTATTATTTATTCCAATACAGAGTTACTGATGATTGGTTTGGTTAACGTTTTGCGTGTCATAAGCTTAGCATCATCAACCGTATGTATGCATGTGTTGCCTCTGCATATTGGGTGTTACTTGATTACCCTGGTATTTGCATTTGTTGCTTATATCGTATGACTAAAACCTTGTGCTCAACTTTATTATTTTAAACCTATGGATTACACTCAACCTTTATGTTGACTTTTAAGCATGTGTTTCTCAGGTACTACTACTGTTGGATCGATATACTTTGACCAAACTACTTTGTAGCTTGTAAGGATTTAACAATACTGAGTAAACTCAATACTATTAATATTGAAACACTGTTTGACCTTGTAAAGTATGTGGAATCTACTAACACAAAGCTTAAGAAGAACTTTTATATAAATCAAACTTTGAACCTGCTTTGTTACACAGATTCACTAACAATCCCTAACTATTTAACTTGATCGACTTCTAACTTATAAAACTTCTAAAAACTCTATCGACCAATACCTCTTAAGGCTCTTTATATAGATAACCTTAAGTCGGTTTACAACATCTAATTCTTGAACGACAAGTAATTATCCATAAACTAATTCTAGAATAATCATCTAATATTACACATTAATCCATATCTAATATTGCATATCAGTCCTTGTTTACTTCGAAGTACTTTTAAGCATTCTTCATATCAGCAGTACTTTGACTTTATTCTTCAGCAGTACTTTGACTTTATTCTTCATGCAGCAGTACTTTGACATCCAGAAGCACTTTGATATTTCATATCCCAACAACTACTAATTAGTCATGGGCGTGGTGGAGTGGGTTGGACGAAGGAGTCTTTCTGTCAAGGCAGCTTTATCATCTTTACAATCTTTATTTCCATATCATTCGTAAAACCTTGGTGTGTCTTAAATATTTTCCGCTGCTAAACTTTGTTAAATATTTTCCGCTGCAAACTCTATTTACTTTTCCGCTGCTACTTTGACTTAAGAGTCCTTGTACTCTAAATGGTTTATAATTCGAATGATATGTTTTGCAACATTTATAAACGTCCTGTGTTGTGGTCGTTAGCTATAAATGTGCCTGGTTTCTATTTGCGTGGCGCCCCCAGCATGTCAGCTGCCGTATTTGAGTTGGTGGTGTCACAGAATGGTATCAGAGCCATCGTTTATAGAGAACGAGCTCGCACTCGACTATAAACTTTTTTCTGGAGTCAAAATGTTTTGAGACAGAAAGCCAACAGCCCTCCGTGCCACTTCGCGCCCTGGTATTCTTTTAAACTTTATATATATATATATATATATATATATATATATATATATATATATATATATATATATATATATATATATATATTGATATTGATATTGATATTAGTTTGGACTTTTTCCACTATCATGCATTGGCTTATAAAATGATTTTCCGCGAAAATTTGGCTAGAATTTTTATGTTTTCCTATACTCTTGTAGAGTATCATGTCTGTCCCAGTGGTCAGGTTCTAGTCCCACCAGTGGTTGATCTATTGCCTTTAGGAGATGAGGTTGAGTTGGATGTTGATGTTGGTTTAGATGATTAGGTAGGTTTAGAGGATGATTTTGATATTGAGGATGATGGAGATGAGGAGATGGATGGCGAGGATGATGATGAGGAGTTTAGGGAGGAGGATCAAGATGTTCCCCCGCCGCCTTCGCCTGTTGTGTCGGACGTAACTTACGAGTAAGATACACCTGAGAGTTTGGAGCATGCTATGATTACCGAGGTGACATCGATAAAGGCCGTGCCTACAGAGTTAGCTTTCACTTGTCAAGTTGGAGAGTCGTCGACAGACCCACGCGTTACGTCTTCAGTGATTAGGGACGAGTTGAGCGGATTGAGGGAGGAGATGACCTGGTGTCAGGGTCGTTACATGTCGAGGGCCAGGAGTACGTGTTATCGGCCATCTACTGTCGTAGAATTGATGAAGGAGAAGAAGGAAGGGAAGAAGGTAGCAGGTAAGCTACAGTTTGGTCTGTATAGACGTGGAACTCGCCTGAATATCATATCATGTATCAAGACCATGAAATACCTTGAGAAAGGATGTCACGCATTCTTAGCACACGTGGCTAAGAAGGAGTTGGGACAGAAGCGACCCGAGGATGTTCCTGTAGTGCATGAGTTTCCTGAAGTATTTCCTGAAGATTTGTCGGGACTTCCGCCAGCCCGACAAGCGGAGTTTCGTATCGACTTAGTTCCAGGAGCTGCACCTGTTGCGCGTGCACCATATCGTTTAGCGCCATCAGAAATGGAGGAGTTATCGAAGCAATTGCAAGAGTTGTTGGATAAAGGATTTATTCGACCTAGTTCTTCGCCTTAGGGAGCTCCAGTATTATTTGTGAAGAAGAAGGATGGATCGTTTAGGATGTGTATCGACTACCGAGGATTGAATAAACAGTGAAGAACCGCTACCCGTTACCAAGGATTGATGATTTGTTTGATCAGTTGCAAGGATCGAGTTACTACTCTAAGATTGACTTGAGGTCTGGTTATCACCAACTCATAGTTCGGGAAAAGGATATTCCCAAGACGGCATTTAGGACCCGTTATGGTCATTATGAGTTTCAAGTAATGCCTTTTGGTTTGACCAATGCGCCTGCAGTGTTCATGGACCTCATGAACCGAGTATGAAAGCCTTATCTAGATAAGCTCGTGATAGTCTTCATCGACGATATTTTGATCTACTCAAAGAGTGAGGATGAGCACAAGCGACATTTGGCTACAATTCTTAAGTTGCTCAAGGACGAGCAGTTGTACGCAAATTTCTCTAAGTGTGAGTTTTGGATTCGTAAGGTTCAATTTTTGGGTTATGTGATTGATAGTGAAGGATTGCATGTGGATCCCGCTAAGATTGAGGCGATTGAGAAATGGGCAACGCCGGTTAACGCCACAGAAATTCGTCAATTTCTAGGATTGGTTGGGTATTATAGGAGATTCATCGAGGGATTCTCCAAGATATCTAAACCGTTAACTGCATTGACCCATAAGGATAAGAAGTGTGAATGGGGAGAGGAAGAAGAGAAGGCATTTCAGACCTTGAAGTAAAATCTTTGTAGTGCACCGATATTGGCTTTGCCAAATGGAGTAAAAGATTTTGTGGTTTATTGTGATGCCTCATATCAAGGGTTAGGAGCAGTTTTGATGCAGTGAGGGGAGGTTATGACATATGCTTCCCGACAGCTTAAGACTCATGAGGAGAAATATACCACCCATAATTTTGAATTAGGAGCCGTGGTTTTTCCCCTTAAGTTGTGGAGACATTACCTTTATGGTACTAAGTGTGTCGTCTTTACCGACCACAAGAGTTTACAATATATATTGGATCAGAAGGAGTTGAACATGCGACAGCGACGATGGTTGGAGATGTTGAGCGATTATGATTGCGAGATACGATACCACCCTGGAAAAGCTAATGTTGTGGCTGATGCATTGAGTCTCAGGGAACGTTTGAAACCGTTACATGCTCGAGCTTTAGTTTTGACGATTAACTCGAATTTACCCGCACAGGTTCTGCAAGCTCAAGAGGAAATCATGAAAAGAGGAGATCTTAATGAAGAGAAAGTTGATGGGATGATCAGGAAGGAGAAACTTGAGAAACGTTCAGATGGAACTTTGTGTTACAAAGGAAGAAGTTGGATACCTTTGTTTGGAGGACTGAGAGACTTGATTATGCTCGAGTCTCATAAGTCGAAGTATTCTATTCACCCAGGATCTGACAAGATGTATCAAGATGTGAAGAAGTTATTTTGGTGGCCCAATATGAAATCTGAGATTGCCGATTATGTCCATAAGTGTCTTACGTACGCCAAAGTTAAGTCTGAACATCAGAAGCTGTCTGGTTTACTAGAGCAACCTGAGATCCCAGAATGGAAATGGGAAAGAATAACAACGGATTTCGTCACCAAGTTACCAAGGACTTCGACAGGATTCGATGCTATTTGGGTAATAGTCGATCGATTGACTAAATCCACACACTTTTTGCCAATCAAAGAGAATTACAGTATGGATAAGTTGACCAGGCTCTACATGAAGAAGATAGTATCTCGACATGGAGCGCCAGTGTCTATTATCTCAGATAGAGACGGCAGGTTTACTTCGAATTTTTGGAAGTCACTTCAAGAATCATTTGACACGAACCTTGACATGAGTACCGCTTACCATCCACAGACCGATGGTCAAAGCGAGAGAACCATTCAGACTTTGGAAGATATGCTACGTGCATGTGCGATTGATTTCAGGAATGGATGGGATGTCCATTTGCCCTTGATTGAGTTCTCCTACAAGAATAGTTACCACGCAAGTATTAAGGCCGCACCGTTTGAAGCACTCTATGGTCGAAAGTGCCGATTGCCTATATGTTGGGATGAAGTGGGAGAAGCTCAGCTTATTGGTCAAGATTTAGTTCGTGAGACGACCGAGAAGATTGCTCAAATTAGAAACCGATTGAAATTTTCTCGTGACCGTCAGAAGAGTTACGCTGATGTGAGACGTAAACCCCTGGAATTTCAGGTAGGAGATAGGGTTATGTTGAAGGTATCACCTTGGAAAGGTGTGATTAGGTTTGGTAAGAAAGGAAAGTTGAATCCCCATTATATAGGACCATTTAAGATTGTGAAGAGGATTGGTCTTGTCGCATATAAGCTAGAATTGCCACCTGAGCTCATTAAAGTTCACCCTACTTTCCACGTGTCGAATTTGAAGAAGTGTATGACTGATGAAACCGCTGTAATTCCGCTTGAGGAGATTGAGATGGATGAGCAATTGCATTTTGTTGAGGAGTCTGTTGAAATCATGGATCGTGAGGTTAAGCGATTGAAGAATAGTCGTATTCCTCTTGTGAAAGTTCGTTGGAATTCCAAGAGAGGATCGGAGTATAGTTGGGAACACGAGGATGAATTTAAACGCAAGTACCCAAATCTTTTCAAAGCCGGGACTGGCAACTCAAACTAAATCTGGGACGGATTTCTAAATAAGATGTATGTGATGTAACCCCTGGTACTTTTCCTAAAACCTATTACTAGCCAAATATTTATTTTTCGTACCTGAGACACATTAAAACTTTTATTTCATGATTTATTGGGCTTGAGAAACGTGAGATATATTGAAAACGAGAACCTTATTCCTTGATTAACCCAGCACAACCTAGGAAACTCGAATCGTATTGTATTTGCTAAATTATTTGAATTATTTTGAGTTTGAGAAAAACTCTGAAGTTTATCTTGATTTTATTAGAAAAATTATTTCGTGAACAATGGCGCAAGTTTCGTAATTTTTCGAGTCCGTTTGCTATGTAGTTTGGACCCCGAAGCGTTTATCGTGAGAAGTTTACTACGTTGGCAACATTGGTCCCTTATCTTACTATTTTCTTTCCCCTAACACTTTCCCCATTAATACCCATTTTTCTCATTTTATATATAATAAAACATACACACACCTCAAATAATTCTCTCTCTCTCTTTGACACCGCCGGCCGCCGCCCCACTCGCCGGCGACACCAGCAGTTTTCGGCTGCCACCTCGCCGAAAAATTTTCCGGCCATCTCACCTCCTTACACCATCTTGTAGATCGGGACTCCCCCGTCACTCCCGTACCACTCACACCCCTTGTAACCCCCCGTACGCACCTCCACGCGCCACCCCACCTACTGCCGACCATCACCGAGACCACCACCAACCTCCTACCGCCGGTAAAACACCACCCCCGCCACTTCTTTTTCTTATTTTTGATTTTTAATCAAAACCCTAGTTTTAAAAAATTTTATAAACCGATTTTATTGTTAAAAACTTTTATAAAAATTGTTTTGATAATGTTTTTAAGCTCAAAAACTCGTGTGGATCTCTTGTTCTCGTTTTGGCCGCGACTCGGTTGACTCGGTGAGGGTTTTGATATATTTGTTTTGTTTGATGTTTGATGGCGAAGGGAGTATATATTTTGATGTTTGGGATTGTTATTGAGAGTCCGTTTGGTTGTGTCGTGCCTCGACAGCCGGCAGCCACCACCACCGAGGCTTAGGGTGGTGGTGGGGAGAGTGTTATTATTATTGTTGTTGTTTTTTTGGGTGTTTGGTTTGGTTTGGGTTCGATTTGGATCGGATTTGGATGTTTTGGTTGAGCCGAGAATGAGTAAGGCTCGGTTTGGTTTTGGTTTGGTTTTGGGTTGATTTGGTTTTGACTTGGGTTTGACTTTTGAGTTATTGGTATTGTTGTGGTGATAATTTTGGGTATCGGTTGCTAGTCTCGGGATTTATTTTTATAATTATGGTATAGTGAAACGGTAAATAATAATAATAAAACAGATAATAATAAATATGAAACCTAAAATCTAATTGTTATAATTAAGCGGATTTGATATCGGACATGATTCCGTATTATTGCATTGTGAGCTTGAATTGGACGTATTGGATTTATGACCTTGGTTATTTGGATATTATGGACCTTTGGTACACGATACGGTAGAGTACGTTATGCCCGTACAGATCTTAACGTACCTGGAACCCGAACAAATATAAAATAGTCGATAAAACCTAAACAACTAATGGACTATGCGAATGATATATCCAATCATATTAATAATCTATTAACGTTGTTTAAATAAAAGAGTCATTGACTCGGGAAAATATTATATAAACGGGGCAGGTCATGCCGAAATTTTATAAAAATTCTTTATAAACTTTAAATTATTTTGCCAGACGTTATTATTTCAAAACCCTTTTTATTTCAACGTTATTTTGGGAAAACGGATAAAATCCGAGACTTGTTGTTTATGTGTTATTATTTATTGTTTATCTGAGTGTGTCTTCTATTTTCATTTCTTTTCTTTCCATTTCTTTTCGACGACTTTCTTCGAGGAGTTCTTTCGTCCATTTTCGTCTCTTTTGGGTTTTTGTTTGTTTTCGCCGACGTATTCGTTTTTCTAACTTTCTTGTCTCCCACACGAGCTTTTTCGAAATCTATTTCTTTCAAATGCCATTGTATTTATAAAAACTTTTGTTCAAGCATTGTTGAAATATTCAAGTATAGTTATGAGTTATGCCATTTATATTGATGAGGTTGTGTTGAGGTTCATTTGCTGTGACGCATTATTGATTGTTGCTATATCTCGTTTCCTGCTACTGCTATTGTTAAGGTGTGATTCATAGCCCCGCTTTTTATATTTTAAATGTTTATAAACTCATGGGGTGAGACACATGCTTTAAATGTTTTCTGAGCACAAGTATTTTTGGTATGCTTTTCCTGAATGATATACTTTTCTGACGATGTGCTAAGTAGCTTGTCTTGCCTGAAAGACCCTCGGATCATGAGCCATTAATCACTTGCGAGTGAGCACGAATATAGGGATATAGGCCTATAGGAATTTACCCTCCCACTCCTTTTGCTGGATAGGCAATTTGGGTGTACTATATTTGATTTTGCTGGGTAATTGGCAAGTTTCCGGCCTTGGTGGCACTTTATATTATGAAATTCCGCGGTTGTTATTTATTCCAATACATAGTTACTGATGATTGGTTTGATTAACGTTTTGCGTGTCATGAGCTTAGTATCATCAACCGTATGTATGCACGTGTTGCCTCTGCATATTGGGTGTTACTTGATTACCCTGGTATTTGCATTTGTTGCTTATATTGTATGATTAAAACCTTGTGCTCAACTTTATTATTTTAAACCTATGGATTACACTCAACTTTTGTGTTGACTTTTAAGCATGTGTTTCTCAAGTACTACTACTAATTAGTCATGGGCGTGGTGGAGTGGCTTGGACGAAGGAGTCTTTCTGTCAAGGCAGCTTTATCATCTTTACAATCTTTATTTCCATATCATTCATAAAACCTTGGTGTGTCTTAAATATTTTCCGCTGCTAAACTTTGTTAAATATTTTCCGCTGCAAACTCTATTTACTTTTCCGCTGCTACTATGACTTAAGAGTCCTTGTACTCTAAATGGTTTATAATTCGAATGATATGTTTTGCAACATTTATAAACGTCTTGTGTTGTGGTCGTTAGCTATAAATGTGCCTGGTTTCTATTTGCGTGGCGCCCCCAGCATGTCAGCTGCCGTATTTGAGTTTGGGGTGTCACAGTTAGTCCCTATGCTTGTTAGATAACGGTCATTAAAGACTAACTTCGCAATTGATCACTAACCTCAAAGACTAAAATAGGGCAAACATGAAACTTGCGTGTGCACTGTTGCTACAGTGACCAAAGTGACCAAGTTGATATTTAGAATATATTATAATATCCCTACGACACCAAATTCATCAATGTATCACTTTAATCTTATGTCCCACACATAAAAATGCACACATATACTTAAAAAAAAAAAAAAAAAAAAAAAAAAAAAAAAAAAAAAAAAAAAAAACTTATTCACTGTCGTTAGTTTGCGCGGTACCATACTAATAATCTAAACTCATGCATAGCGATGCTGTAAATGTTATCTAAACTCTAAAGCGCTGGATAGTTAGAGGAAGCATAGTGATTGTCAAAGGTGCCTTCAGGCTAAAGCTAGTAAAACAACCGCTCTAGCTAGACTTCTGATTTTAATACGCATCATAAAATCGCATCTCATTTTAATATCTCTTGCATATATAGGTCCCAAAATCGTTAAGTTTTAAGGCTATGCTTGTCTCATATTTTAGTTTTTCAAAACTTACATGTTTTGATATAAAAGTTAATGTTTGTTTAAAAGTAATCGGACTCATTTGTGAATAACTGGAAAGTAGATTTAACCAACTGAACGTGTATGAACGTATCTTTATATTTGTGTTAACATTTAAATATTAAAGACACTTGATGGATTTTAAAAAAAAATAAACTTTGAAAGTTCATTGAACCGTGAAAACTGTTCAAATGTTAACGCCATGTATATATTTACAAATTTTAAAAATTAATAAATAAATAAAGCAAAACTATACATGTTGAAACTTGAAAATGACATACCAATTAATATATTTATTTTATTAAGAAAAATATATTTTTTCCTTTCCAAAAGCATATGTTACATAATGAATCATGTTTACTCTTCTTGTGATAGTAACTGCTTAAGCAAAAACAAGTTTTTCGAAACTAAAAGTATTTAAAAACAAAATAAAATCGACAATATCACGGGATATTATCGATACTAGAAAAGTTATTATGCCAAACTGATTTTAAAAACAAAAGTACAGATTTTGAATAAAAGAAATTGAAAATAATAAATTTTATAAAAGTATAAACATAAATACATTTTATGCCAAAGGTCTCATCTGCGAACTTTGCGAAATTCGCTATAAGCCTCCTCAAGAAGACTTGAGATGCCGCTAGTGATTGCAATATATTCAGTAAATTAATGTATTTTTTATCGAATACTAGTAAACAGTCCAACTATGATATTTCAAACGTATGATGAACCGTTTGTCATTGGTTTTTGCTGTTTAACCTACCAACTGATAAGATAAAAATGATCTACAAGGTCGAAAATTCGAAATAACAAACAGCTCGTCACGTGAACAACATGACAATAATGAAATACTTAAACAGTTAAAACTAGCAATGAGAACAACTTCTTCTAATGGAATAATGGTATACAGCCAATAATGCTTGTACACAAAGTTTGTACCATCAAAATCCTGCATAACTTTGTTACATACAACATGCGTATTACATCAGTTGCTATAATACACATGCGTTTTAAGTTTTATTCTTATTTGATCCTAAGTCAATATGTCAGTTGCTATAAACTTATCATTTATTTATTTTTATACTTTTGCATTGCATAAACTTATCAATTATTGTTTTCACTTAATTAGAAACATTAATTTGTCGTGCCAAGACCCCCCCCCCCCCCCCCCCCCCCCTTTCATTATAAATTGAATCCATATTCATGTACCACAATGCACATCACTCCACTTCCATAAAACATGGGAATGCTTAGGTTACTCATGTGCATTATGCTTGTGGTCATCGGCATCAACTCTCTATTTTCAGCTAAAGCAGCAGCAATATGTAACCCAATCCAACTAAGCCCATGTGCCACCGCAATCCTATCATCAACGGCCCCATCAGAAACTTGTTGTGGGAAGATCAAAGAGCAGAGGCATTGTCTTTGTAACTACATCCATAATCCAAGATTGCAGAAGTTCATCAACACTCCTAATGCTAGAAAGGTTGCTGATACTTGTGGCACACCTTTTCCCACTTGTTAATCAAAGAAGTCTCTTGCGCGTGTTTGTGTTTAATGTGTGTGTGTGTGTGTGTGTGTTTGTTTAAGGTTATCCAGTTCTATGGAACTTGCTATTATTAGTATTCTGAATGGTAGTTTGTGAGCTAATTGTAATGTTTTTTTAAGGTTGATGGCAGTATCACTACTATGTAAAGATATTAAGATGCAAGCTATGTCAAAGTTAAGGGATCCCATAAGCAGTACCCAACTACGGAGTAGCACTTTTGTCACATTATAGTAAATACAATTATACGTAATTATCTAAGGTTGAGGTCCGAGATAAGGTAGAACATTTCTTTATTTCATAGATAACTAAACGCAGAAAATTATGTGAATATATTACACAGAAATTCCATTTTATTGATAGTTAACTAAGAAAGGTTCATGGTTGGTACCCCGTAATGCACTTGCTTTGAAGCCTCCATCAATGCAAGGTAAACATTATTCCTAAAAGTGAAATACTTTGATAGCTTCTATGATGTGTTAAGTTAGGATCCTTAAATCCTTAATTAGCCCACATGCCCAACACATAAGCTTACACGTGTTCGAGTTGAATCCAAAACCAATACCACACTCGCAAGTCACAAGTAACTGTGAATAGCGTTGAGGCTTTAAGCATAGTAATAATCATTGATGAAAATGTTGTTGGATTAAAGTATGAAGCTAAAGCAACTAAAACTTGTGCATAGTCTTACCTTGTACAAATCGGGCAGTATCTTGAATCTTGATCAAAGGTTTGAGACTGACGAGCAATAATTTGATGGCGCCAAGTCTCTTAATTCAGAAGAGAGCAATGGTACACCTTCATCTTGGAGCTTTTCCCAGCCACCCATCAACCATGGAATTTAATGAATCCAATAATAAACAACTGACCCCACCATTGATAATAACACAAAAGTGGCATAACCAGCTAACACATCCTTATGCAGAGTCTTGCAATGCATAAAAAATGGTTAGGTATTATGGTGTGGCAACTGTTCTTAAGGATCTGCCCAGTAGGCATGCTTCTGCATCTAAAAAGCTAACCATGTTTACATGCTCAAATGGGAACAAAAACCATACATTTAATGATTTGATATAAACTAAACTAAAAGGCACCAATAAGTGCATAATACAAAGAAGTACAATCGACACTTGAAACCAACAAAACCACTCAGATCAAACCACAATTCGTCCCCTTGTAGGCTATATCTATAAGAAATAGAAGTTGCAGTATACAAGAGGCGTAACATGGTAGATCAAAAACGACCCTAGATTATATATTTGATCCTTAAAAAGATTAGCTAAAAGATTATAATTTACATGCCTTAATTGGGTCCGAGCACACTCTATCCATGATGAAATAGCTCCTTTTTCCCTATTAGAAATCCAATGAAAAGAAAGGATTTGCACATCATCACATATAGTCGTAAGGTTTGAGACTTTATTTTCGAAAACTTATTTCGTGAACACCAAACATTCACCATTTATCCCGACTCCAAACCCTCTTCCCCTTAATTCCCTACTCCAAACACATTCACCATTTATCCACACCCTCCTATCTCCTAACGTAACTTCTTTATTCATTTCTAACCTATAATCTTTGAAAGTTCTCACTAAGTACTATCCCATTCTCAACCCAAGTATCCACCCAAAACACCCAAAAAAGAGCATTATACCCATTATCTGCTTTCTTTACAAATGAATCGTAAAATTTATAAATCAGAGTTTGTAAATCTCAATCACCTTACGATGTCTCCCACTTAGAACCTCTAAACCCCCTATCTATGCCCTCTTCCTCTTTTAAACCCTAGTCACTACAATATACTTTTAATCACTCTAACCCATAATCTAGTATCTTCTACTCTAAATCTCCACCACTATTTTCCAATTAAGGCCCAATTTGACTAGGTGGATAGTACCTCTCATATAAAGATATTGAATTATAATGAATACCATGCTACAGTGGCGCTCGGCGCCTATGGTAAGAATGAAGTCATGATTAACGTGTGGTATGAGAACAGATGCTTAAGATTTTTGACAATAAGCAACAAAATGATTTTAATTTTTGGATGCTCAACTAGTATAATTAGGAACCAAGTAAATATATTTGTATGTTTGACAGGTACACATCTTTATACAAGTTAACAAGAGTCATAGAAAGCATATGAATATGAATGGCTTGTTCTTGTTCGAGGCGTGCTAACTTTTGCAGCTCTTGCAAAAGGGCTTTCTCATCTCATACAAGGAGATCGCATTTGAATATGTGTGGTCCAACCGATGTTTGTTGGATCAATTTTGGAAACCGATTATACTTCTGCTTAGGGCATTGTTTGAAGACAATACATTTGCAGCTGACCTCTTTTAGGTTATAAATATGCTTTAGAAAGTTTTATATGAAATAAATTGTTGGGCAAGTCAGCATCTAGCAGCCACGACCTTGGTGGCGACTGCCTTTGACAGCAAGGCCGTTGATGTGGTTCATGCAATAAACTATATGAGCATTGGAGACTTGCAGAATCAAAAAAGTCCCTTTGATTATGGTTAAAACTAATTGTCAACTGTCACCAAAAAAAAAAATCAAAATGCTATATACGGCATACGTAAATGTGGACAGCCATATCTAGTTATGTATGGTTTTGTCTGTACTTTTGTCATACTCATTAAATGGGTGTTAAAAGGACATAACTGATTCTTGCAGAGTAAATATCAACTAAAAACACTCATGTAACCACGCAGCATGTGTAAGATTATCCCAACCCTTTTCAGTTTCCAGGGGCATAGGAAATAAAAAAGGTTCCATGCTTGTTTGCATCCTTATGAGGCTATGCTAAATGCTTTACTTGCAGTTATAGAATTGCAAACGTTGCTCAAGCAGGCAGGGGGGGAAATGCAACTTCAAGTTCAATTCTAAACATCAAAAACCCCGGAATACGAAGTTTAGAGAGCACAAGCAAAACAAAGGTGTGAAACTTGCACAGAAATAGCAGCAATTAAACAAAATAAGATATAATAGATATAGCAAAAAAAAAAAAAAAAAAAAAAAAAAAAAAAGGCTCACTGGTCTATAAATATCTAAATAATACCATTACAAACTTCTTAAAAAACAGATCACCAGGAGAAAAAAAGGAACCTGTTCATCTCATACTATTAATTTATAAAAAAGAAGCATGCAACATGGAGATTTACTTTACTTTACTATAACAAAGCTCACGCCTACTCTACCAGTCTTTTCTCTATCATACGGCTTAACACCACAGTTTATATTTTTCCCACATATCACCTTCGTTGTCATTCAACACGTCAAAACTAAAAAACCAACTGTCCCACCTCAATGACCAACGTACACATATGCATATGATTAGGGTTTGTTACAAGCATTTAGGTTACTAGAATTCAACTTCATCTCACCTACGGGAAAAGAAAAGATAATCTGGATGATTGACCTGAAGCATTGTCAGCCAATTATCAGCCGCCTGCAATAAAGAGCTCACCAAAGTGTGATGATCATTGTGGACCCATAGTGGTGACTTGAACTTGTATGAAGCGAGACCAAACACCGGTAATGACACCTTAGGAATGTCATCCTTCCCGTTTGGATAGCTAACAACAGGTGGATGCTCACATTGAGTCCCTGCAACAAACAATTATGCAACTAGTAAATACACCAAAAGATAGTGATTTCAACCCATTCATGTATCAGTCGGTCAATATGGTCTTTTATTTATCTCAAACAGGTCCAGTGGGTCAATAAAGAATAGCTAAAAGGGGATACACGTGGAAAGCCACCCAAACTCTAGTCTCACTGCATACAACCTCCTAAATCATTTCCATTTGTGAAATTCAGATTAGGCAGCCTCTCATAAATAATATAAGCATACATATAATAACCACCGAACAAACAAATAACAAACATCATACAACTCTCAAATGCATTATGCATAATCAGAATCAACAACTGACCTGACACAGGAGTGTGCAGAGAATGAAAGGTCAGAAAGCAAGCATCAAGATCTTTCAAGGTGGGTCCCATAGGAATCCTGTATATCGGGTACCTAATACAAGCACCACAAAGTCCCATCAAGTACATGCGTATATGTGAGAAAGAGCAAACACGAGGACCAAATTCTAGATCTTAGTAATCATACCAAGCCACTGATAGCCAACTTGATGGTAGCAGGTCACAACTTCTTAGGCTTTTCAATTCAGGGAAGCAGCGGGCAAGATCAAGTATCTGTTGAAGCAAGGAAATATAACTAATTATTGAAAGAAACTAAGCATTTGAAGCTAATTTACAGTTGCTACCCTGCATACACCAGCATAGAGTGACAGGAGTAGAGACTCGCCTTATCAGTCAAAGGTTCTCTGCCCCAAGGCTGATTTCGCTCAAGATACTCAAATAACAGGCAACCTTGAGTGCTTATAGAATCACCATCATCACTAGAAAAGCCTTCTTGGAGTACATGATGCTGATCATTTAATGACAACTGGTCCGTTCGCCTAGATATTTCTCCGTTTGCGTGGTGAATATTTTGCTTCTCCCTTGAGTAATGCAAAGAACATCTATCATGTTCATCATAATCACTGCTCACATCACTACTTGAATCCTTAAAAGAGTCACCGTCGCTATACTCAGTTGGTTGCCTGCAAACAACAAAATAACAAAAAAAATTCTTAAAGATAAAGTACGTTCACAAATAGTAGTTTCAGACAGCTCAAAAGTTAGCCAGAACAGAAAGAAATCACCAACACATAATGAATTTTCATGTTTCGGGAGCAAAATGTGCAAGTCCCACAACTGAGCAATGAGTGATCTCAGAGAATAGGTGTTCAAGAACATATATAAGTTCATATCCTCCAAAAGCATCTCACCATCTAAATCCTGTTGCTCTACCTATGATTTTAAAGCATGTGGCTCTATAGTCTATCCAATGAATATCATCCCTAGCAACTTCTTCATATTTCTGATAATCCCAAAGAACAGATTAATTCATTCCTAGATCCCAAATACTTCTGGTCCCTATCTCCTTAATGAATTTTCTGTGTCCCAAAATCCCAATCAAAATCAACAAAGTTGCACATCATAGGCTCTATTTTGTACTGGCCAAGGCCAAAACCTATTATAGCAAAGTACTCCTCATTTAGCTCTGCATTCACATACTTGACCAGTTGACCCCTACCTAGTATAATCACCCAACACTGCATCAGCAATGAATAATACATGATGTCATGAAGTTAGGGATCTTATTTCTGCACTTGTGATTAAAGAAATAACTATCATAATACCAATAGAAAACATTTAAATATCCTAATTAGTTCACATAACGTTTTTCTTATACATACAAGTCTGCCCCTTTTCACCAATGAATAAACCTAAAGGATAACCAAATGTTATCAAATATATCATTCTATCAAGATAGCTAAATCCAACTCATGCCATGTGATAAATGATCAATCAAATCATTTAGCTCAGAAAATGCGGTACATTTAATGAAAAGATGGCCTACAATTTCAAGAGCGCTACCACAAATAGGACCAAGAATCACTACAAAATCATGAATAAAAAGATTCAAAAAACCAACACAAAATAGGTAGTGGTCTGCTGGTAACAAGACCAAGATAGCATGTACTTAGCATGCTCCTCATATTTACGGATTCGCAGGGGGCCTCAGGCCCTATTTAGTTGACTGACAATGACAAAGGCTTGCCATCACATGTTGCATAGGTTGTAAAAGGAATAAGTTTAGCCACAACCTGTTGCATATTTAATAAGCAACCAGTAAACCTTTTAAAAGAAATAACTTTTGAGAAGAACTTCTTTATCATGTCAATGGACAAAAGATTAGCCAAAGCTCAAAAAAGTCCCAAGCACAACCACAGAAGCTTGTGCAATCGACCGCCAAAACTGCGCTTCAAAAAGATACTGTGTGGCATTTTATGTTATGTCCATTAGATGTAGCAATGCTCAACTGCAGATGACCAGACTGAACACTATTTTTTCTTAGTTAAAAAAAGGCCAAGATTTATAAGCAATACCACAGCATTGCAAACTCAGTCTGATAGTTTTTAGCGCTCATATCAAAGTGATCATCAAACCCACACAGTGCAATAAAAAAATTGCATGTTTTATTGCTTCTAAAAAGCATAAATCGATATTCAATAAATCATAGATCACACTAATACAAGTAATAACAAACAAAAAGCTTGTCATTCAGCGTAACGTAAACCTATACAAGAAAAAGGTACATCAGAATTGCTTAAGTGCTATAGTACCTGGATTTCACTGAAGACTTCAAAGGGTCTCCATATATCTGAATCCCAGACAAATACGGCACATAATACTGAATCACACCATCTGTACCATCCAATACCAACGGGACACCAGCACCATAAGCACTCCACTCTTTAAAAGACTCCCATAAATCACCGAGCACAAAATACGGCTGATGTTCCACATCACTCGTCCTCCACCCTCTTGTAGTCCTCTGAAGCAACAGAATATAATCAAAAATCACAACTTTACACCAAACAAAACAACTATAATAAAAAAATAAATAAATAAATAAACTAGCGTTGACTAATCCAAAGTCAAACAAACCTTAGAAGGATGCTGAGCAGTAACAGAAGGCGTAACAGATTCCAAAAACCGTTCAAGGTTACACACCGGTGACGTCACACCCACCATTCCCGGTTCATCTGACGCCGTAGTGACGTCACTTTGATGTTGCTTATTCTGACGGTTCTTTCTGGCTTTAGCTGGGTTATAAAACCTGTCATCTCCGTTGTTGTTGAGGTTGTTGTTGGTATGTCGACTACGGTTAAACTGTAATCCAGCGCCTAACATATTCCTACTTTACTAAAAACCCTGACTTTTTTTTATAAAATTTAGTCGATCTGGTTAAGTTTTATAAAAAAAAAAGGTCTTTTGATCTTGTTTTTTTTATAAAAAAAGTTGGGGGTTTTGTGTTGTGTTTTGATCGTGAGGTGAATAGGAATTTGGAGTGTGATGGTATTTGATGAAAGAGAGATATGAATGATGAATGGAACACTAGTGTGTGTGTGAGAGGGGAAATATGGGATGGGGCCAAGGACAAAAGTATTGAGTACCAAAAGATTTAAAATTTTTAAATTTCTTTTGAAATTATTCTATGGTGTGTTTCTTTTTCTTACTAAAATATCATACTAGGAAGAGTTAGTTTGTTACACAAATTTGTCCTTGTGGTTGACACACTTTTTCATCTTTTGTTCTAAAATTTCAAAAATTACGTTGCTCGTTTTTTACTTCTCATTTTGTAACAGATCGGTCCTTTGAGTAAAAGGCCGTTAAAAATGTTGTTGAGTGAGCCATGTGCGAGTAACATGCCAGACATTTTAGTCTTTTCATCTAATGTTCATCTTCAACCACTAATTATTTTTTGCTTTTTGATTTTTCTTATAACTAAATGCATAAAAAATATATATAACAGGCTCAAGAAACAAAAGATAGCAAGCTCATCTTCAACCACCCATTATCTTTTTCTTTGCCTATATTAAGAAACACCCATTACAAGATCTGTAAAGATCAAAAAACACCTATTATCGATCTGTGACTATAAAAAGAAACAAACAAAACTTGGGTTTTGTAATCTAGACACAAACAACAAGAACATCACAAACCCATCTCATTTCATATAAACCTTACCTGACACCTGTAAAGATCATTAACTGAAATATCACAAACAGTTAAATCAAAATGAATAAAAAATTAACGTAAACAACAAGAATATCACAGACTCTGTGAAAACGTAGAGGGGGGTGAATACGTTACCGTTTAAAATTTAAAATCTTTTGTATCAAATTTCCAATCAAGCTTGTCGTAATATGAAAAATGTCAACTATAGTCTATGACTAATATAGAGCATACAATAAAATAAGTTGTCACACAAGCATAAACATCAAGTCACAACACAAACAATAATATAGTGCAAGTATAAAAGTAAAGCAATAAGTAAAGGGAATTGCAAACCAGACACAATGATTTATAGTGGTTCGATCACGGAGCTCCTCTCCGCCCTACTCCACTCCCCGAGTACCCAACTCGAGAGTTACTTCACTAAATCAACAAGCTTCCTTCTCGACGGAGAAAACCTTACAAACATCGTTTACACTTTTTCCAGTACAAAGCTAAATGCAGGGTTCTAATTCGAGGTAGAACCAACCTGACGTTGCATATACAATATTTCCGACACTAAGCTAGATGTCGAGTTCTTTCCTAGGTACAACAAATCCCATTATGTTTTAAGGCCTAATATAACAAACCGACGAACTTGGTGTTTTATAACTAAAACACACCAAACCAATGACCACTGTGTTTTGAGGTCCAAACACATAAACCATCTAATATAGTAATAAGTGTTACATGTATACAATGATGATCCACGACACAAATGTCTAATGGATATTAATGACTAATCTAAATGAACTTCCATTGATAGGATGCCTTCAATGGATGAAGATCATAAGTTCTCTAAGCTTGTTGTGATGTATCTTCATGTATGTATGCTTGTGGTGGATGAGGATGCAAGATTTGGAGCTTGTTGATTAGTGAAGGATACTCTCGAGTTTAATACACGGGGAGTGGAATAGGGCAATGAAAAAGAGTCCTTTTAGACCGAACCACTATAAACCTTCGTGTTGTAGTTTGATCGTTTATTTCTTTACTTGCACTTTACTTATCGTTTATTATTTAAATTGTTTGAATTCACATAAAGGTTTCAAAGTAAATTAATTTTAAAAACGGTAAAACTATTCAATCCCCCTTTTAGTTTTTCACAGAGGTTTCTATCATGGCCTAAGTCACGGGATGCGCTGCAGGTAGTATGCCTTTTACTTATCTCGGTCTTCCCATCATATCAAATATGTCCCGTGTTGCCAATTGGAATAATATGGTAAATAAGTTTTGTTCCAACTTCCAAGCTTTCATCGTGGAAAGATAACCTCTTATCTATTATAGGTCGGCTAACTTTAATAAAAGCAATTTTGGAATTTTGGGAAGCATTGGTATTTATTATATGTCAATCTTCAAAGTGTCGGAGTCGATTATTAAGTTACTTGAACGGTTTCGGGGTTCATATTTTTGGGGTGGGAATGAAGATAGAAAGAATTATCTTGGATTAAATGGGTTAACGTTTTGGCTTGATGAGGCGAAAAATGAACCACTTTTAGGGGGTTATTTAAGCCCGGAATTGAATTTATTTGATCAAATATTACCCTAAATCATTCCTTTTGTGATTTTAGGTACTTTGGGAGTGAAATCTGGAAAAGGAAGCAATTCAGACGTTTTTGGAGCATAAAAGTGAAGAAAATGCCAAAGACTTAATTTTCCATGCTGAGAACAGTACCTGACGGCGTCAAGAGGAAAATCATGACGGCGTCAAGAGTAAAAGTGGTGACGACCCAGTGCAAACCTGACGGCATCACAAGAAGGGCGTCAAGAGTTAATTTTGTGACGGCCTGCATAAGGTGTATACATGACGGCGTCAGACCCAGATCTAGGCAGTCCGAGGAACTATTTGGCGGCAAGATGACGGCATCAGACATTTGTTCTTGACGCCGTCACCTTCTAAACTCTATATATAGTTTTCTATTTTTCATTCATTAAAGAGGAACTTGTGTGGAGAAACCCTAGGGCCGAACTTTGTAAACCCTAGCTCGTATTTTATAGTGTTTTCAAGGGTTTTCAACCCTTGAATCCTTTCATGTGCTATTAAGATAAGTCTTCTCTTAATTCAATCAATATGTCTATGTGTTGGTTGTCTATATCTTGTGTTTGTCTTAATTCCAACATGCTAGGCTAGATCTATCTTGTGTTTGCTTGGATCTAATGAAACCTAGATGTTAATTATGTGTTGATTACTTGTTTATGGTTGTATTGGATGAATGATTTCAATGTTAGGCTTAAGAAAACTGACAGATCTTCATTGTGTAACATGCTTGAACGTCTTAGGAAACATGAACCGATGTGTACTAGGTTTTATTAGTTGTATTTAATGCATGAGTAAATTCTAATGATCCCATGTTAGGAGCTTCTTAGCCGACTCGACATAGGAGTGAAGTAGGCACTCATAGGATTGGGGAAGTAAGTACGCCACCCCATGAATGGTATTAAGGAATACAATCCGTAATCCACGCAACTATAACAAGTAATTAACGTGTAAAAGATATCTAGAGAGTAGTGAAATCTAAGTAAACACATTTCTCCCACATATTGCTCACAACTTTAGTTTAATTTAGTTTATTTTCATTTCTAGTATTTTATTTTGATTGCATCTTAGTATTGGGTTAGCTGACTAGCAACTAATTCCGCCCAAATCCTTCAAAACCCGAGATTTTTACTTGCTTTCTAAAAAATATAAAAATACAAAAAGAATCACCCCTCATCTCTAGACCTAGTCTTTAAGTTTTCTAATCCTAGGGACACTATTCCTAGCTGAACGATCAATCCCCCGGTACTTGTCATTATACTATACTACATCGATCAGGTACACTGCCTGGTGGGGGTTGTAAGCTTCTCGAGATCCCTCGAGAGGTAAAGCCTGGTGCAATCCCTACGCATCATGGCTTCTTTAGATAAAGGCGGTTTGGGTGTCAGTAGCTTGAAAGCATTTAACTTTGCGCTCCTTCAAAAATAGCGTTGGAGGTTAGTCCTGAAGTAGGTTTCGATCACAAGGGGTGTAGAGGTTTGTGAGCTAAAATTGGTGATTCCTATAACCATTTACACAATAATGTTGTTATTCCTATGGCACTTTAAGGTTCAAAGTAGGATGTGGTTCTAACGTTCGCTTCTGGAATGATACATGGCTTGAAGATGGGCCTTTAAACCGGTGATACAACCAGCTATTTAGGCTTGATCGCAATGAAGATTGTTATATTCTTGATCGGATCTCAAATGGTGAATGATCTTGGAATTGTAATAGACAAGTCTTGGGAGGTAGAAATGCCGATTCATTGAACTTGCTTTTAGCCGAAATTGGTAATGCAAATGTAGGTAATGTTGAGGATTCGTGGCAATGGACTTTGAGTTGTGATGTTATTTTTCCTGTGGGGGTGACAAGGAAGCACATTGATGACATTATTTTACCATCGATGAGTCCAAGTACAAGATGGAACAAATCTTTGTCTCGAAATGTAAACATTTTCGTTTGGCGTTTACTCTTAAATAGACTCCCTCATCGTGTAAATCTCTCGTCTCATGGTCTAGAAATTCCCTCGATTGTTTGCCCGGTTTGCAACGCAGGTGTGGAGTCATCTGATCATATCTTTTATGTATGTGAAACAACTGCTAATGTTTGGCGTCAAGTTCGAATTTGGTGTGATGTTGGTTTACCACGTTTCTGCTCTAATATGGATTGGGCTGTCTGGCTAGATAACTGGCACGTCTCTAACGACAGAAAGATACATTATTTGTGATTATTGCTACTTCTCTTTGGTTTCTTTGGCGTCATCGAAATAATGTTACGTTTAGTTCTCAAACCATGAGGCAACGTGACATTATCGATAATATCCAGTTAGTTTATTTATCTTGGTTAAAGTTTAGAGGTGTTAAAAACTCTAATTGGGCTGATTGGATTAATTCTCTATTGTAATTGTCTCTAACTTTTTGCTAGATCTTTGTTTCTCATATAATCTGCAGTTAAAGAGGAAAAAAAAAAAATAGATAGTTTGACTTGTTTTACGTTGTTTTTTTTAACAATTTATAAACTTAAAGATCACTAATTGGTAATATCTTTAAAAAAAAAAAAAAAAAAAAAAAAAAAAAAAAAAAAAAAAAAAAGCCCATCAAACCCATTGCACTATATACAATCTCCTATTTGTTCCAGGCGAGACAAAACTCACAAACCATTTCGTAAACTTATTAACTTTTATAAAACGCCATATTTGACCGAAGCAATCTCTCTGAAAAAATATTGCTTAAACACTTGGAACGATTTCGCCACAAGCCTCCTACGTGGCAGTTTTCTGTTTATATGAAGTTGTATGTGTATCATTTTTCTTTAAATGATGCTAACTTGATACTTGATAGTATGACTTTAGCCAAATACTTACTTTTTTATTTATTTTTGAACTTCAAATACTTACTGATAACTTTGCATACTCCGTATTATTTTTAGAGTTAAAAATGGAATGAAAAATCAATTGATATACAGCGAACCTAAACTATTGTCACCTTTTTTTTTTTTTTTTTTTTTTTTTTGGTAAATGGTTGATTACCCGGTGAAGTAAAGTAAGCTAACAAAATACATTCCGTTTAAATAGGTTTTACCATTTTAATTGTCAAAGAATGGGAATCTATATTTAACGTTGCAGTTCACTAACTTGTTTTAGACTTCCCTTAGTCACGTACGCACGTTCCACTGGCAAATAAATGATTTCATCTGTTTTTATGAAAGAGGAAAATCAGTCGTATGGCAATAAAACAAAACATGTTTGGTTATAAATACCTTTTTATGTTTTTTTAAGATAGATATTAAGAACATCTACAATGGGTAAACCATCTAAAAGCTTTTCACCATTCTAAAAAGCTATTTAAAGAGGTTTTTGGCATTGCATAAAAGACTTTTTGAAGAGCTTTTTAACAAAGACTTTGTAAACTAAAAGTCTTTGCAAAAAACTTTAGTCATTAATTAAGTTGAGCATTAAATGCATTAAATGCAAAAAGTCTTTAAGACTTTTCCCCATTGTAGATGCTCTAATGTCACATGCAGAGAGGATCAGAAGGAGGTGGTCGGCACGTGTTCTATGAACGTGTGCTGTTGTGATGTGGAAAAAAGTCGTGGCTATCTTTTAACGGAAACCGTCAAGAAGCAACTCTTGATTTGACTGCTTGAGGCTTGTTGAAACATATCCATATTTTATATTAGTAATTGTTTTTACTTTTTAGGGTGGTGGCACTGGTAACAACTTAACCTCCCAACCAACTAATAATATCACTTCACCTTACGGCTTTTTCTAATTTGTGCCATCGTGGCATATAATTAGAATCATTCAATGGACATAAGTTACTATGTTTAAAGTTAACTTGATATTAATAATTTCTTAATATGCTTTCATTTACCGCGTTTAATATTGTTCTATATGGAAATTAAAATAATTTAGGAAACTCTTATGTTCAATCAATATGCATAAACATATGCCATCGTGGCACATATTAAAAAATCTCCCACCTTACTTACACTTTTTTCAAACCTCTCAACTATTTTTAGTGGCAATCATACATTTTTAAACCTCCCAAACTACCAACTTTTTATTTTTATTTTTTATTTTCATAATTAAATAATTTAATAAAAACACAACATTTCATTAATAATTAAAACAAAAATACATAATACATGAAAAAAACATAATTAAATGAAAAATACATAATACGTAAAATAAAAGAAAAGAAATAACTAGTCATATGAAGTGGCGGATTCAAGCATAATGAATGCCATATCGTTGTTTGCACCGGGAGGACCAAAAAATGAATGCCATATCCACAAATCGTATGAAGCGACGGATTCAAGCATAATAGTAGGGTATTGGTGATCACCTCGCTTGTATTGACCTTTCAAATGTTTGGGACAATTTCGCTAAACGAAATGTGTACAATCAATGCTACCAAGCATTCCAGGAATGTGATGTTGTTCTTCATGAAACTCGAATAAGCGTGCAATATCATTATAAATAATTATTACGTAAGAACTCTCGACCATATAATTCAATAACCGCATGACAAAAATTATCAAGGCATTCTCCTATCAAAATAATTATAACGAAAACAATAAAAAAATATTCTAACGATAACATTATAAATAATTATTACGAAAACATTAATAACAAAAAAATACGAATATTAACCTGATGTTCTTCGTGCCATGTTTAAATAGTCGTCAAATCTATCCGGAGGTTCACCCGTTGCGAGTTGCCGAATGGCGGATGTGCATTTATGTAATGCCGTGAAACTTCTTGCGCCCCTCGCATCATATCCCTCTTGAAACCATTTGAATCTCGCTTCAATATCACTAACAATTCTTAAAAACAAACTTTTATTCATACGAAACCTATCACGGAAAATATGGTGAGCAAACTTTGGTCGTTCGACGAAATAGTCATTCTTTAGAGTTTGTAAAGCTTTTTCTCGAAAACGTGTGACATATGCTCGTGTTTCGGTAGAGGTTGCCGTGTCATCAATCGAATCATACATGGCTAAAAAGGTTGATAGCGTACTACCCGTTGAAAGAATCGATTCGGAAGACTCGGGGGGATAATATAAATCGTCGGACGAAGAAGAAGATAATGAATACATTGTGTTGTTTGTATTGGATGTGGAATTTGAGTTGGAAGTGTGTTTTTTGAATTGGAAAAGTGTGGGTTTTATAGATTTTTTTTTTTTTTTTTGGGTCCAACGGGTATATTTTTTTTTTACCGTTTTTTTTTTTAATGCACACGCTCCACTTCCAACGTATATATCAACGGCTAGTTTTCCTCAAACCGCTCCGGTGAAGTTTGCCTGCGAAAGTAACCTCCGAGCCAAACCGGCGAGGTGGCAATGGTGTTCACCGCCGGTTTGGGTTCACCGTTGGTGAAACCGGCACCACTGCCACCACCCTTAGGTTTGGTTGTACAATCAGATAAACAATGTTGATTTATAAATGAGGTTATTGATATTTTAATGTTTGACAACTAATGAAAGATTAGATATTTAGCATTAGGTTTGTTAGTTATTTAGTTGTAATTTAGTAAACCACATCGTCAAAGGAAAAAAACAATAAGAAAACATACATAGATTGATAGGTTGTTTAATATTTCAATAATTCATAATAAAGTCCGCTAAAAACACCAACATAAAAAGTTTCATCGACTGATTTTCGACAGTTTGGCTCTTTCAGCCACATTTCCATTGCCCGGTGTTGTTCAAGATTTTATAAAACAATGGTTATTGGTCCGGTCTGGATTGTTTGCCAAAACCCGCTGAACCAGATGGTGTACACCTCTAGTGTTACCTAAGGAAATTTCGTGTTTGCTTGTAACATTAAAAGATGCGACTTCGATTACGGAGTATGTTGCAAAACTTGTGTTTCTATTTACTTTTACAAAATATTCTTAGAGGGTGTTTGTTTCGGCTTTTATATAGCTGGCTTATGGCTTATTTGGTTTTGGGCTTATGTTTTATAAAATCACTTTTTGTGGCCTTTATTGAATCTTTTTGGCTTATATAAGTTTATTATGTCATATAAAGCCGAAAAGTTTCAAAATAAGCCACAAAAAGTGAGCTTATAAAACATAAGCTCAAAACCAAATAAGCTGTAAGCCGACTATATAAGCCGAAACAAACACCCCCAATAAACTCTTAACATTTTGTGCAACTTCTTGAATAATCACCTTCACATCACTGTTTAATCGTTTTGGGGTTTTGCAATTTGGGCTTTAAATGTTAAATGTTTCCAGGATATCAGCCTGAAAGGGTGGTCCTTCAGAATTGAAGTTTTCGGCCTAAGAGTTTGCAATTATAGTAGTATTTTAAAGTTCATTTTCTTTTAGTTTGAATTTTTGGTTGAATATCCGACTTTGGACTTCACAAAATCAATGTTTTACATCAAAGTTTTGCATATGTCAAAGTGAGGTGATATCAATATACATACAAATTCTGTGATTAAAACCCTAGTTATTCATTTTTAGAAAAAAAAAAAAAAAGAAAAAAAAAAGAAAAAAAACCTCCTGCATTTTTTTAAAAAATAAATAAAAATATCTCAAAAACGGTAAATCGTCAAACGACAAACAATGCACTATCACGACGAGGGGAAGGGCGGTGGGCTTAGTAAAGATAGTTTATAGTTCCACTTTGGCGGATACTGCCTCAGCTCGGTTACGTCATTTTTTTTGCTCGTCTCGCAGTGGACTTGTTATAGTAGAAATATCTTGTTATCTGTACTTAGATGGAGTTTCGATATGCTTTCAACAAAATTCTGTTTCAAACTTTTGTTATTGTTGAAATTTCCGCCTTAAAAGATCACATGTGATTTATAAAATCACGTGTGGTTTGTTATTTTAAAAATATCGTGTGATTTCACAAATAAAGTGTGATTTATAAAATCACATATGATTTGTTATTTCAAGAATCATATGTGATTTTTCAAGGGGAAATTTTAACGTGCACAAAAAAAAATAAAAAGAAAAAAAGAAAGAAAGAACTAGAAAGAAAAATTCGTATATAGAAGTATTTATGTTTGTGTTTGTAAAATCTCGTGTTTGTGTTAGTAAAAATCATAAGTGATTCACAAATCACTTGTGTTAGTTTTTGTGTTTGTAAAATCTCGTTTTTTTGTTTGTTGTTGCAACAGGTTTATCGCCAAAACAATGGAGAATTGACAAAGATGGTTATTTTAAACTTTTTCATTTTATACCTTTTTGTTATGTATGTTTACATGGTTAGTCCGTTTGTTTGACTGTTTTTCTTGCACCGTTAGTCTTGATTATGTTTACACCGTTAGTCCTTATTATGTTTACACTAGTCTCTGTTATGTTTGCAATGTTAGTCCCAAGTTATTTTTGTTATATTTTTTCAATTTTGTATTCTTAATGTATCATCATTTTTATTTAATGAATTGTGTTGTTTTTATTGAATAAATGAAAAAAACACTATGGACCCTGGGTGCATTATAACTTGAGTGATAAGTAATGTTGTTTTTGGATCAAGTTATAGATTATGAGTTATAAGAGAAAAAACTGACGTAACAACACTTTTTACTATAACACGAGGCTATAACTAAACACTATACCTTGTGCTCTAAGTGTGTTTTAATGTACACATGTACAGTAAAACCTAATTTCAAATTTTAAGTTAAATATTATGATTCTTTTTTTTTCCAAAGAAGTAAGGTTTGTTGAGAAACGTGACAAAAAAAAAAGAAGTTGAAAAGAAACTTCGCGAGTATGTCATATGATGAATTCGTACTCTTTTACGGAAAACAAAAGAAGTAAAACACTGCCGTGCTAGTGTTTACTGTTACTAGTGGCTATGCAAATATATAGGATATGTTTGGCAAACTATTTGGAGTTTGGAACTGAAACTCGAGATAGAGCTGAAAATGAAACTTATTTTTTTACTAGTTACTTGAAGTACAATTTCATAGTTGAAGATTATGAAAGATTATATTTCTAAAAGACTTCACAATCTTTGTCAATCAAACAAAGCTTATTTTTTAGTTAGCATATCATTTATAGAAAAGAAATAAGCTTGGTCCTCATAAGCGTATGCGCCAAATATGCCCATTATACATATCAATATATCAATATGTGATCTAATGAGCCTCGAGCATTTTCCGTTGGAATAATATACTTGGTGATCCAAATTTTTATTGTTGTAGTTATATTCGAAAAGGAAAAAACGACAATGAGTTTTCGAAGTATGAGAAAAGATCCAATGAGAAGAATAATTAAAATAAAAAGGAGGAGAAGTAACTCTAGCAACATATTTTAAAAGAAGATATTTTTGTAGGGGTGTATCTGAAATGTGTGTGTATGGATAGCTTCTCATCATTCTCTTTTTAATTATTTTTCTCATTTGATCCAAACTCTTCAAAGTATATACTTCGATTTTCCACTCATAAAAACTATCGCAATTATTTTTTAGACTCTCAAATCATTCACGTACTTTATCTTAACATACATATCCTTTATTTGACTTTAGCCGTAAGAGCTATTTACATTGGTTGTATAAAGTTACTAGAGTCTTTTGTACATCAGTTCATTCTATAAGGACTGATAATGTAAATAGTTTAAAAGTTAGTTAGTGTTGTTAATCACCTCTGTATATAATCATTTTCCACCTTCATTTGTAAAAAATACTTTCACTAATAATAATTCATTTCTCTCCCAACTTTACTTTTCGCTTAACTTTGATATGGTATCAGAGCCAGCCGCTCGATCCTAACCAATTTCTGTTCTTGTCATTTTCCCCAAATTAAACCCTAATTGATCGATTTGTTTAATTGATCAAATTGATTGTTCAAATTCATCAAGAAACTTGTTCTAATCAAGGCTTTAACAATGGTGAATGGAAATAACGATCCTAGTGGTTCTAATGATCTTAACGGTGTTAATGGTGGTAATCAAATTCCAGAAATGAATACTCAGAGTATGATCAATGATCCGTTGTACTTGGCGAGTTCTGATCATCCTGGTATGATGTTAACTAATACACCCTTCAATGGAAGCAATTTCATGGGGTGGAGTTATTCAATTAAGATGGCTTTGGGGGCAAAATTGAAGTTAGGGTTCATAGATAGATCTTTGCCTAAACCAGCTGTGATTGATAACAATTGTCAGAGGTGGATTTATTGTGACTATATGGTTACATGTTGGATCTTGAACTCCAAGATTGCAGAACTTTCAGATTCTTTCTTGTATTCTCAGTCTGCTAGTGATCTCTGGAAAGATCTTGCAGAAAGATATGGGCAAAGTAATGGCCCTTTGATTTACCTAGTTGAAAGGGAATTGAGTAAAGTGATTCAAGGAAATCTCTCTGTTGCTGCTTATTTCACAAAATTGAAGAAATTCTGGGATGAATTGCAAAGTCTTAATGGTATTCCAATTTGTTCTTGTGACAAGATGAGGGAATGTACTTGTGGGATTACAGAAAAGTTTCTTGAGATTGATAGCTGGTCTAAACTGATGCAGTTCTTGATGAGGCTAAATGATGTTTTTGAATCAGTTAGAAATCAGATTATGTCCATGGATCCATTGCCAAGCATCAATAAAGCTTACTATATTGTGCAACAGGTTGAAAAACAGAAGCAAGTTACTCATACTGTGGCTGATCCAACTGCTTTCTTTGCTAGTACTGGTTCTAAGGCTAATCAAGGGCCAAGAAGAGAAAGTAGAGAAGTTAGGGGTGACAAAAAGTACTGCACTCATTGTAAACAGGATGCTCACTTGTTTGAGCAATGTTTTGAGAGATTGGGGTATCCTGATTGGTATAAGGGTAAAAAGAACAAAAGAGGAGGAAGAATGGTGGCACAAGTCAACACTGATTTTGATTCTTATATGCAGCATGATACACCATTTGATTTTGCTAGTGAGAATGATGTGAATGGGGGTAAAAGTGATTTGGATCAAAGGATGGTGGCTATAGTGTATCAAGAAATGATGAAGTTGTTTAAGGGTAAGGGTGTTGATCAGAGCAACATTGCTAGTACCTCTCAGTCACATGCAGGTACTTATTTCTATGGCTGCAAACCATGCTTAAAGGTGTCTTTTCATGTATCTCTGAATGCTTTAACAAGATACTTGAAAGTAGATATCACAGTTGATTGGATTGTAGACATAGGAGCTTCTGATCATATGTCTCCTCACTTGCATTTGTTTAAGTCCGTTAGGTTGCTTAAGTGCCCAATTAGAATCAAATTACCTCATGAAACTAGCAAGTTGGTTACCAAAGTAGGCATCATTCAAATTAATGACACCCTATCCCTGCACAATGTGTTTTATGTGCCTGACTTCCAAGTAAATTTGCTATCAGTAGGCAAATTTTTAAAACTCAAAGTCTCATTGCTCTTTTTTTTCCCTACTATGTTCTTATTTCAGGACCCTTCAACTAAACAAGTGCTTGCTTCTGGAGAGGGGTCACATAATCTCTACATCTGTAAACCATCAACTTCTCAATCCACAAAACCTATCAAGTTTCCTATTACTTCTGGTTTGTCTTCTTTTGTTAATAAGACTGTATCTTCTAGTGATGTAACAATTAATATGTTTCATTCTAGACTTGGTCACACATCTGTGTCAAAAATGCTTCATGTAAACAGATGTAAGCATGAGAATCTTTCTGAATTCAAATGTGATACATGTATGTTAGCTAAGCAACATAGGTTGCCTTTTCCTAAAAGCAATACTAGATCTTCAAATCCTTTTGAACTCTTGGATGTTGATTTATGGGGTCCTTACAGAAGTTCTGCTTTGAATGGTGCATACTATTATCGATGATAACTCTTGATGCACTTGGACTTATTTAGTTCACACTAAAGATCAAGTGTTTTCTATCTTGTCTGACTTCTTTGCTTACATTGGTAACCACTTTAATGCTAAACCCAAGTTTGTGAGGTCAGATAATGGAACTGAAATGGTTAACAAGGAGTGTTTGGATTTTCTAAGAAAGAATGGTGCGGTTCATCAAAGGTCCATGATTTACACACCATAGCAAAATGCAGTTGAGGAAAAGAAGCATAGGCATTTATTAGATACTGCTAGAGCTTTAAAATTTAATGCAGTCTTGCTGACAAGTTTTGGGGAGATTGTGTTTTAGCTGTCACTTTTCTCATCAATAAGATACCTATGAAGATCTTAGATTGGAAGACTCCTTTTGAAGTTTTACATGGTACTCCTAGTTAGGAAAGCTTAAGAACTATAGGGTGCCTATATGATGCTGCTGTTACAAAACCACATAAAGATAAGTTTGCACCTAGAGGAATTAGGTGTGTGCTTATAGGTTATCCTCCAGGAAAAAAAGGCTATAAGCTGTATAATCTTCAAACAAAGGAGGTGTTTTGTAGCAGAGATGTGATTTTTTATCAGGCAGTGTTTCCCTTTAAAAAGGAGGTTCAAATTCCAAACACAGTTGAGAAATTTTGGCCTGATTAAGAGGTAACCGAAACAGATGAAGTTCTTAATAGTCCTGTGCAGAGTACCATGGATAATTCTGAAGCTAATGTTCCACCAAACATTCCTAATCCTATTCCTGATGACAACACATTTTCTAAAACTGAAGAACCTTTAACTGAAATACCTATTCCTACTCACAATCAAACTTCTGTACCTTCCATTCCAACAAGGAGATCCACTAGATCTACTACTCAACCTGCCTGGCTAAAAGATTTTGTTATTGGCAAGCACAGAGCATCTATGGCAACAAATACCAAACAACCAGCTTATCCTTTGTTCAGCAATAATGATTTTGAAGCTTATCCAGATGAATATACTGCTTCTTTAGCACATGTTCTAGCTAGTTTGGAACCAAATAACTATTTACAAGCAACCTCAGATCCAAAATGGGTTGATGCCATGGACAAGGAGTTACATGCTTTGGATGTTAATGATACTTGGGAGCTTACTATTTTACCAGAAGGAAAGAAAGAAATTTCTTCAAAGTGGGTGTACAAAATCAAGTTCTTACCAGATGGAACAGTTGATAAATACAAGGCAAGGTTGGTTATTAGAGGCTTTGATCAAAGGGAGGGTCTTGATTATAAACACACCTTCTCTCAAGTTGCAACCAAAACTCACAATCGCGAGACAAATTTCCAGAACCAACTTCCCTACAACATCGCTTATGCATTTAGGATTTGTGACTTGACAATAAAGAATATTTGGAATATGTGATGAAGGAATTAGGAAGGACATCACAAATTAATCACGAACTTCAGTAGTGGAGACCAAACCCAATAGACAAAGAAAAACATATGTCTTATCATCCGTTGGAACAACAAACCATCCAGATTCAAGTGGGAGAACAAATTAAGTTAAAAGCAATGCCTTGGATTGGCATGATACAAATTGGATAACAAGAGAAGTTGAACCTTTAGCATATTGGGCCATTTAAGATTCATTTTAGAATCGACCAACTAGCATACAAACTTGAGTTCTGGCAGAATTCAGCAGTATATATTACCAGTACCACATTTAAAACATTAAGAAGCGCAGACCATCGATTGATGGGCCAAACTCAGAAAAAGCTCAGCTCACTAGTTCAGTAGGCATTCATGAGATAACCAGAAATTTTCTACAAGTCAAGAATCAGTTATAAGTTCAATAAGTCGTAAACCATTAAAACTTCAAGTTCTGCAGAGTTAGCAGAAAGTTCTGCCTAGGAAAGGCTTGTTATCGTTCAGAAAACTTGGAAAGTTAAACCCAATATACACTGGACCATTTATATTTTGACAGAGAAGGCATAGTGGCCGTCAGACTTGAACATTGTCAGAGAACAACAGGATTACACGAATATATTTCACATTTTCAGATCCCCAAAAATGACTTTCAGATGAGTCACTCATGATTCCATTGGAAGGGATCCAACCCAAATGACAATCTCAGACCTTGTAAGAGAACCAACAGAAACCATGGACCGTGTGGTCAAACAGTTGAATCAGAGTTGAATTCCTATCGTTAGAGTTCGCTGGAATTCTCGAATATCATCACCTTTTCACATATATGTTTTCAGAAACCAACATAAACTGAACTTCGGGACGAAGTTCCTTTTAGAGGGGAAGAATGTCACAACTCACCATTTCAAGTCATTTCAGGTCATTTCCCAAACTTTGGAAAAACACTATTCATCAAACACTATTCATCAGTTTACTATTCATCATTTTTTGTGTCAGTTTGACATTCCGAGAAGCATTCAGAAATTTTACTATTCACGGAACACTATTCATTGCGGGAAAAGATTTCATCATTCACGTGCATTACACATTTCATCGTAAATTTAGTTTGCGGGTATTCAAATTCGCGTAACCGTATTGGTTCAGGTGCGAATTCATGCATTATCAGTAATGACATTTCATACGGACTGGAGATAGTCTGCATATCATCAGTAGGTCATTTACATGTTATACCACTCATAGGATTTTCAAATTTCTATATTCAGTATATTTAACGTTTTACGTATTACGATTTCTAAATAAACGTTAACACCCGACTAATATATATATGACGAATATATCTAAATATTCCCACAATGGTCCCGACATATTTCTATACCTATTATATCATCATAAAAGTCATAAAATTCATTTACCCAGTATTTTGGTAAATTATTTTATTTATAACGTAAGTTTAAGAATATTACGACGGTTTTCGTGAAAACTAAATAATAATCACCCGATCACTCAATATTTGTACCCAACATAATTTTAACATTTTTATAACTTTATTTTGACAAGTTTAGTCATTATTTCAAGTTTCATATTTTTACGATAACCAGAATTACGTTTCGCGACTTAACAGTTTACGGTTTGCGATTAACGGAACCAAAACCGACTCCGTGAACTAGATAATACCCAAACTTTCTACATAGTCTTCACTAAATAACCATGTGCCGCCCCTCCCCATCCCATGTTACTTCATATTGACTTATTAATTACCAAAATGCCATTCTTAGAAAAATATCTAACCTTAAACAACAAAAACACTACACATTTTATTTTTGAGAATCAAAAACCCATTTCTTCATCTTTTTCACCATAACCACGACCCAACATCCACACCATGATCAAGTGAAGTTTTTCCAAAATTTAAAGCACCAAACTTGTTCATTTTGTGATCCTAGTCAAGATTGTTGCATCAAAAACACAAGAAAAACAAGTATCCTCATCATCTAATCACCTCATATTTCCAAGTGAGTTATCAACTTTATTTTTCATTATTTCATCTTATATTTACTTGTATTACATGATTTCCATGCTTAAATTCATGCACAACTAGCTATACCACATTTTTTTTAGTCACTTTTGGAACATACAAACCCTAGCTTTTGATTTAGTTATTCCCTTGTTAAATTAACTTGTCTAGTGATCATTAGGAACCCATGGCACCCTAAGAAGGTGTATGGTAGGATTAGAATAGCTTTGTGGTGATTACAAGAGGATTAGTGATGTTAGAAACTAGTTTTGGACATGAAAAATGGATTTGTAACAAGTATATATACATTCTGTCCCATTTTGGTAAATCCAGGAAAATCAGTAAACACAAAGGAAACTTTGGCAAAATTTTTAGAAAATACTTTCAAAAACGAATCCGTAGGCGAAAGAACGGATTAAAAAGAGTTTATAACGAAGAAGTTATGATTTTTGCAAATTTATTGACGAAAAGTATTTTCCGGAAAAATACATGCTGATGGACGTTTTTCGTCGGACAAAAAGAGGCTTTAGACGTAACCCGGAGGGGTCAAGCTTTCTAAAATATATTACTACATACTAAGACGTAACCGTGGATATAAAGAACAAGTAAAACGGACTTATAACGACAAAGATATTCACGTTTCCATATCGGCAAAAATCCTCTATAATTGGCAGCTTTTAGAAATAATAATAACACTACGTACTAAATTCTAGATTTTCTAGAAATATTAACCAAGTACCCAAATTCATAACTAATGTTATATTAATGATTACAAGTATATTTTTATTACTGCGAGACGTTATTTCAAGGATTTCAAACCGAGGATTTCAACACAAACATTGGTACATACGATATATATATAAGTATATATATTACAACTAGTTTATTTTTCTAATAGCCATATTTTCCTAAGTCTTGGAATATATACTTTTGATAACAACAAGTGTTTTTCAAAGAGTAGAGTGGTATAGGAAACATGTGCATGGACATTCATAACATCATTTCATGATCTAAAGTAGATCGTTCATCATTCACATTAGGTTGCGGCTAGTGTGCGCGCCTTGTCTTTCAGCTCATTACATGTTCATGGTACCATCATATTGGGTTGCGGCAGCTAATTGTTCATTGTTGTTCATTTCACTTCATCATAGTTTCATCAGTTAAGGTGAGTTTTCATAGCCCCGTTTTCAATTCAACATTTTTTATTGTTTTCAAATCCCACGGGGGGAATACATTGCATCAATCATTTCAGTACGAGCCCAAGTATTCAAACATATGTACATTGCTTAAGTTACCTTGCCATGTGATAAGTCCCCTGTAACATCATGAACCGTTAATTTACCGGTAAGCGAGAGTGAGTGGATAGATCTATTGAGGGTGACGCCTCCATCCGTGGTAGTGATTACCAACAGTAAGCGGATGCATGTCATGTCTTTTACATTTGAGTGTTTCGGCAGAACATTCAGGAGGGGCATAGTTTCATCAGTCATAGCTTCGGTGTCATGAGCTTAAGGTCTATTGTACAATTTTCATGAGATTTTTATCTTGCACTTTTACTTGTGGTGGCCGTACAACATTACATTTTACAAACCT
The DNA here is from genome assembly GCA_030686995.1 of Artemisia argyi. NCBI lineage: Eukaryota > Viridiplantae > Streptophyta > Magnoliopsida > Asterales > Asteraceae > Artemisia > Artemisia argyi. The sequence goes on along the minus strand of CM060702.1, from coordinate 206,207,092 downwards.
ATGGAATTCACCAACATTCGTGTTGACGTTTTAGCAATGTATTTCAGGTTATTAAGGTAGCTCATGTGACATGCATTTGGACCTTCATGGAGTCGCGGAGTCGACGCGTCTCATCACTATTTCATGCACTTATGTAAACATTTGATCTAGTAGGACTTGTTTTCATAAACTTGCAACACATTTTGGGGACCTCATTTTGTAAACTCTGGATTATTTCAATGATCAAATGCAGTATTTTCCAAACGACACTTTAGGTCGTTCAATGTAACTGTAACTGTGGTGCTATGACAGACACCCCCAGGTATTCAATTCCGCTGCAAGTCAGGTAAATTGGGGGTGTGACAGATTGGCATCAGAGCTAAGGTTATAGCGAACTAGGATGTATCTTGGACCCTAGACTATAACCACATCAGCATAGCATCTCATCATTTCATCATAAGTGCATAATCATGATACATGTTGTTTCATACATACCCTGTGCGAGTTATTTATACTCATATCCGTATATGTATATCATTTTATTGACCTGGTTCACAAGTGACATGTCTTCAGATACTTACCCTGACATCCTTTTATCGGATTCCGACATTGAAGATGCCTTGTCATCTTCCACTACCATTATACCACCAGTTGCACTTACACCACCATTAGCACTATTGATTTGCCATAGGAACAGGGTTTTCCTATCATTTAGCCCATACATAGAATGCCTTTTGGTAGTGTATTCAGAATTAATCTTAATGGACTTATTAGGATGCTTATTGCAAGGAAGATAGTGTGTTTTCTTTCCATCACTAGTAGGGTACTTACTACTCAGGTACTACCACCACCATCAGTTACTTATTACACTATTGGCCTTCCCACAGTGTGTACTTCAGTTTTACCTTTTGGATGTCGCGAGGTAGCGCGAAAGAGGGTAGTATTTCATTCACTGGTACCATCATTGTCATTTTCCTTTTTCTTTCCCACTTGCCATGAACTAGATAACATCTAGTAGATAATACCAATAACACGGACTCAACAGAAACATCCGCAGATTCTTCAGGAATGGTTCAGAACCTACATTATCTAAGATTTGATAGATGCACAACTTCAGACACCACTTCAGGACTATCTCGACCTTATGATACCACAAACCTGATTTCACACAGAGGGACACCAGGAAGTCCCTAGACCAGACTTATATCCTCACTAGTTTTTACTATTATCCTAGCCACAGAAAGTGTGGGACATAGTCTAAAGAACTTGTTGTCTTTTGATTGTTGTACAAACAAATATATCAAGTGTGACTCTACTATGTAAGAAATGGTTGTGCTATTTGTGATACCGGTTCACGTAGACCGAAATTTTCATGTATTATATTCATGTGTTGTGAATATGATGACTTTGATTACCTATAGATCCTCATGGTCTCTTATGATTTGATGAAGAGAGATTTAAGCAAACCACTCCAAGCATGACGCAAGCTGCTGTTGGACAAGTCATTGCCAAGAACATAGCCACCGCCCTCACTAAGGAACTTACTCACGTGGAATTTATGGGGTGCACTCCTCCCTCCTTTAGCGGAACTAGAAACACGAAGGAATTTCTCAAATGGTTCGAAGAAATAGAAACAATATTTCAATGTGGCGACTGTCGTAAGGAAGACAAGGTTAAGTTTGCCACATGCACTTTTCAGGATCATGCCCAGGAATGGTGGACCAAACATATTAAGATGGTAGGAGTTGATGCTGCCTACTCACACTCTTGGGAGAAACTAAGAAGGAGGACGAGTATAACATTTGGTGTAGGATGTGAATTACGAGCAAAGGAACAGGAAACACTAAACTTTACCATGGTAGGAAATGATGTTGACGAGTACACTACTCATTTTTATGAGTTAACACGACTAGGTTCTGCAATGGATGAACCGGAAAGCAAGAAACTTGAATGGTACATCGGGGACTCTCAAATGGAATTCGTATGATGGTCATCGCATGGGAACCCGATGCCATGTCTGAAGCTATCAAAATGGCGATCGAGGCAAAGGAACTCATAGTTCACGCCGAGACATCAGGAAACAATAGTGACAATAAAAGGAAGTGGAACAACAATCTAGGTTGTAATGCTGCTCAACAATCACCCAAAGGACAAGAAGTGAATAAAGCCTTTGCTGCAGAACCGTACACAAAGAGAAGGTATACTGGAAAGTTACCTTACTGCAACCTGTGTAATCAACATCACCGAGGTCATTGCAGTGAACCGTGTGGAGTGTGCAAGAAGCGGGGTTATTGGACTGAAGACTGTAGGAAACTCACAAATCAGAAAATCTCAGGGAGTTGCTTCAAATGTGGAAACTTTGGGCATTTAAAAAATGACTGCCCGGAACTAAGGAACAAGGAAAAATTAGGAACTTGGAATCAAGACTAAATCGCTCGAGGAATAGCGTGAGTTGTTGAAAGAGAACCGTCAGGATATTAGCAACATCAAGGATAACAACAATGCTTCAGCAGGAGGAGCTTTGTTTCAATATAAAAACCGTAGTTCGAGCCCTTTAGGGTTGTATCTTTCCTTTTGTACTTACCGTTAGTACGATGACATAACCTAGTTGTATTAGGCACTTTCCTGTCCAATGTAGTATCTATCCTTTGTTACCTCTGTGATAATCATAAACATCGTTTACTCCATTTTCTATCCCAATTGCTCAGACTTCAATCGTTTCGCAATATTTTAGTATTGTCTCATCAGGAATTAGGTTGATTTCGTTGTTGACGAATTAGTAGACTATTACCATTCGACAAGATTCACTCACGTATCCAATACACCATTCAAGCTATTTTACTATCATATGGGGAAATTGTTTTACAGAAAAATTTCTGAAGTAAGCTATTTTATTTCCATCCAATAAATTGATTTTTCTGTCATTACACCAAGTATTTACTGTTATTACGCGAGGCAATTTTTATGTTATTTGAAAGAAAATATCAGGATACCATTTTTTATAACAATGCGTTGAACACCATCTAAAACTTTTGATAAAAGTTATGATATTTTGACAAAATCCAACATCGCATCATTAGTCCTCAATTATACATAGCCTGATCACCTATGTAAAATTCAGGAAGGATTATGCCATGAAGGAAATAATTACCTTTTCAAAGGATTGTTAATAACAATCTTCATTCGAAAGCTTTGTAAACAAAGGAACTCTTTCATAAACATCCCTTTTGCCGAACTATCCCTGGATACTTACCCCACCTGTCACTCACTTAGCCATTAAGTTGGATTTTCCCATTGACTTCCCTAGGAGAGACTTTCCATATCAATTACATGCAGGATTCCTCTATACAATAAAAGCAACGAAATGATTACAAAACTACTAACAAGGACTAGAAGTATATAGTGAGAGAATTCATAACTCAACAACAAATCCTAGGATATTGCGAGACCATCCGAATCACCATCTCTGACCTAGTTGTCCAATGTTATTATTCAAGGGTACTAGCTAGACTGAGCTACAGGATTGAACTCAATAAATGTCCGCAGGACAACACAATAGAAATAAACCAAGCTTCTAATTGAGACTGTAGAGCATTTCATTTAAACATGGCCTCATCCATACATAAACTTTCCTGCAGTAAGTTTTCACAAAGGACAATTGTTTGAATCAAGAATATCGATGTAGATTCCTCTAAGGCATTATGTCTAGAAATTTCAGATAACTTCACCTTCATACCAAGCAAGGGATCAAACCAGAACATATCTCCTCATCTACATGGGAAAACAGAATAGACATTCATCGATACAACATCAAGTGATACCTTCACCTTGCCAATTACAACGATAAAATATTTCAGGACTTAAGTTAGTCTAAATACCTATGCTTGTAGTTATGTCAGATAACCACCAATAGACATTATCCAACCTCAGGAACTAAGTGTTAGACATCTATGCATTTAAGCGAACATTTCCTATTCTACCATTTTATCCTTTTCAGTGTTTTCGCTTTTAAATAAAGTTGATGCGTTTACATAAATCACATACCTTGTGGAAAAATGATTTCTGAAATTCCTATTTTGAACAAGTACGATCCTTTTTGGTCAATCTTTAGCAACACTATTGTACAATGAGAAATATACATAAACATCAAACTTTGGTAAGCAGTCTTAATCACAACATGTTTGAAAACATTTTTCTACTTCATAACTACTGAAATTTTGAATCATCAAGAAAAATATTACCCAGTAAATCATTTGCTTCATTTTTCTAAACTTGTTTATTCAGAAAAAGATTTCAACCAAAACTCACAATCGCGAGACAAATTTCCAGAACCAACTTCCCTACAACATCGCTTATGCATTTAGGATTTGTGACTTGACAATAAAGAATATTTGGAATATGTGATGAAGGAATTAGGAAGGACATCACAAATTAATCACGAACTTCAGTAGTGGAGACCAAACCCAATAGACAAAGAAAAACATATGTCTTATCATCCGTTGGAACAACAAACCATCCAGATTCAAGTGGGAGAACAAATTAAGTTAAAAGCAATGCCTTGGATTGGCATGATACAAATTGGATAACAAGAGAAGTTGAACCTTTAGCATATTGGGCCATTTAAGATTCATTTTAGAATCGACCAACTAGCATACAAACTTGAGTTCTGGCAGAATTCAGCAGTATATATTACCAGTACCACATTTAAAACATTAAGAAGCGCAGACCATCGATTGATGGGCCAAACTCAGAAAAAGCTCAACTCACTAGTTCAGTAGGCATTCATGAGATAACCAGAAATTTTCTACAAGTCAAGAATCAGTTATAAGTTCAATAAGTCGTAAACCATTAAAACTTCAAGTTCTGCAGAGTTAGCAGAAAGTTCTGCCTAGGAAAGGCATGTTATCGTTCAGAAAACTTGGAAAGTTAAACCCAATATACACTGGACCATTTATATTTTGACAGAGAAGGCATAGTGGCCGTCAGACTTGAACATTGTCAGAGAACAACAGGATTACACGAACATATTTCACATTTTCAGATCCCCAAAAATGACTTTCAGATGAGTCACTCATGATTCCATTGGAAGGGATCCAACCCAAATGACAATCTCAGACCTTGTAAGAGAACCAACAGAAACCATGGACCGTGTGGTCAAACAGTTGAATAAGAGTTGAATTCCTATCGTTAGAGTTCGCTGGAATTCTCGAATATCATCACCTTTTCACATATATGTTTTCAGAAACCAACATAAACTGAACTTCGGGATGAAGTTCCTTTTAGAGGGGAAGAATGTCACAACTCACCATTTCAAGTCATTTCAGGTCATTTCCCAAACTTTGGAAAAACACTATTCATCAAACACTATTCATCAAAACACTATTCATCAGTTTACTATTCATCATTTTTGGTGTCAGTTTGACATTCCGAGAAGCATTCAGAAATTTTACTATTCACGGAATACTATTCATTGCGGGAAAAGATTTCATCATTCACGTGCATTACACATTTCATCGTAAATTTAGTTTACGGGTATTCAAATTCGCGTAACCGTATTGGTTCAGGTGCGAATTCATGCATTATCAGTAATGACATTTCATACGGACTGGAGATAGTCTGCATATCATCAGTAGGTCATTTACATGTTATACCACTCTTAGGATTTTCAAATTTCTATATTCAGTATATTTAACGTTTTACGTATTACGATTTCTAAATAAACGTTAACACCCGACTAATATATATATGACGAATATATCTAAATATTCCCACAATGGTCCCGACATATTTCTATACCTATTATATCATCATAAAAGTCATAAAATTCATTTACCCAGTATTTTGGTAAATTATTTTATTTATAACGTAAGTTTAAGAATATTACGACGGTTTTCGTGAAAACTAAATAATAATCACCCGATCACTCAATATTTGTACCCAACATAATTTTAACATTTTTATAACTTTATTTTGACAAGTTTAGTCATTATTTCAAGTTTCATATTTTTACGATAACCAGAATTACGTTTCGCGACTTAACAGTTTACGGTTTGCGATTAACGGAACCAAAACCGACTCCGTGAACTAGATAATACCCAAACTTTCTACATAGTCTTCACTAAATAACCATGTGCCGCCCCTCCCCATCCCATGTTACTTCATATTGACTTATTAATTACCAAAATGCCATTCTTAGAAAAATATCTAACCTTAAACAACAAAAACACTACACATTTTATTTTTGAGAATCAAAAACCCATTTCTTCATCTTTTTCACCATAACCACGACCCAACATCCACACCATGATCAAGTGAAGTTTTTCCAAAATTTAAAGCACCAAACTTGTTCATTTTGTGATCCTAGTCAAGATTGTTGCATCAAAAACACAAGAAAAACAAGTATCCTCATCATCTAATCACCTCATATTTCCAAGTGAGTTATCAACTTTATTTTTCATTATTTCATCTTATATTTACTTGTATTACATGATTTCCATGCTTAAATTCATGCACAACTAGCTATACCACATTTTTTTAAGTCACTTTTGGAACATACAAACCCTAGCTTTTGATTTAGTTATTCCCTTGTTAAATTAACTTGTCTAGTGATCATTAGGAACCCATGGCACCCTAAGAAGGTGTATGGTAGGATTAGAATAGCTTTGTGGTGATTACAATAGGATTAGTGATGTTAGAAACTAGTTTTGGACATGAAAAATGGATTTGTAACAAGTATATATACATTCTGTCCCATTTTGGTAAATCCAGGAAAATCAGTAAACACAAAGGAAACTTTGGCAAAATTTTTAGAAAATACTTTCAAAAACGAATCCGTAGGCGAAAGAACGGATTAAAAAGAGTTTATAACGAAGAAGTTATGATTTCTGCAAATTTATTGACGAAAAGTATTTTCCGGAAAAATACATGCTGATGGACGTTTTTCGTCGGACAAAAAGAGGCTTTAGACGTAACCCGGAGGGGTCAAGCTTTCTAAAATATATTACTACATACTAAGACGTAACCGTGGATATAAAGAACAAGTAAAACGGACTTATAACGACAAAGATATTCACGTTTCCATATCGGCAAAAATCCTCTATAATTGGCAGCTTTTAGAAATAATAATAACACTACGTACTAAATTCTAGATTTTCTAGAAATATTAACCAAGTACCCAAATTCATAACTAATGTTATATTAGTGATTACAAGTATATTTTTATTACTGCGAGACGTTATTTCAAGGATTTCAAACCGAGGATTTCAACACAAACATTGGTACATACGATATATATATATAAGTATATATATTACAACTAGTTTATTTTTCTAATAGCCATATTTTCCTAAGTCTTGGAATATATACTTTTGATAACAACAAGTGTTTTTCAAAGAGTAGATTGGTATAGGAAACATGTGCATGGACATTCATAACATCATTTCATGATCTAAAGTAGATCGTTCATCATTCACATTAGGTTGCGGCTAGTGTGCGCGCCTTGTCTTTCAGCTCATTACATGTTCATGGTACCATCATATTGGGTTGCGGCAGCTAATTGTTCATTGTTGTTCATTTCACTTCATCATAGTTTCATCAGTTAAGGTGAGTTTTCATAGCCCTGTTTTCAATTCAACATTTTTTATTGTTTTCAAATCCCACGGGGGGAATACATTGCATCAATCATTTCAGTACGAGCCCAAGTATTCAAACATATGTACATTGCTTAAGTTACCTTGCCATGTGATAAGTCCCCTGTAACATCATGAACCGTTAATTTACCGGTAAGCGAGAGTGAGTGGATAGATCTATTGAGGGTGACGCCTCCATCCGTGGTAGTGATTACCAACAGTAAGCGGATGCATGTCATGTCTTTTACATTTGAGTGTTTCGGCAGAACATTCAGGAGGGGCATAGTTTCATCAGTCATAGCTTCGGTGTCATGAGCTTAAGGTCTATTGTACAATTTTCATGAGATTTTTATCTTGCACTTTTACTTGTGGTGGCCGTACAACATTACATTTTACAAACCTATGGAATTCACCAACATTCGTGTTGACGTTTTAGCAATGTATTTCAGGTTATTAAGGTAGCTCATGTGACATGCATTTGGACCTTCATGGAGTCGCGGAGTCGACGCGTCTCATCACTATTTCATGCACTTATGTAAACATTTGATCTAGTAGGACTTGTTTTCATAAACTTGCAACACATTTTGGGGACCTCATTTTGTAAACTCTGGATTATTTCAATGATCAAATGCAGTATTTTCCAAACGACACTTTAGGTCGTTCAATGTAACTGTAACTGTGGTGCTATGACAGACACCCCCAGGTATTCCATTCCGCTGCAAGTCAGGTAAATTGGGGGTGTGACAGATTGTATTCCTTAATACCATTCACGGGGTGGCGCACTTAACTCCCCAATTCTATGAGCTCTTATCTCCTCCTATGCCATGCCCAACACAACCATAGGAATTATAAACAGTGGCTCATGCATTAAATACAACCAATAAAGACCTAGTGCACATCGGTTCATGTTTCCTAAGACGTTCAAGCATGTTACCAATTGGAGATCTGCCAGTTTTCTTAAGACTAACATATAAATCATTCATCCAAGACAATTATAAACAAGTAATCAACAAATAATTAACATCTAGGTTTCATTAGATCCAAGCAAACACAAGATAGATCTAGCCTAGCATGATGGAATTAAGACAAGAACAAGATATAGACAACCAACACATAGACATATTGATTGAATTAAAAGAACACTTATCTCAATTACACATGAAAGGTATCAAGGGCTTAGAACCCTTGAAAAACCTGTAAAATTTGCACCAAGTTCGTACTTAGGGTTTCTCCAAAACTTCTCTTTTTTTAATGTGAAAATTAGAAAACTATATATAGGAAATAGGGTCTGACGACGTCAAGACCAAACTTGTGACACCGTCACCTCGCCGCCAAAACTCTTCTCGGATTGCCTTGATCTACTTTTGACGCCGTCATGTATTATGCATTTCCAGGCCGTCATGAATTTTACTCTTGACGCCCTACTTCGTGACGTCGTCAAATCTGTACTGGATCGTCATGGAAATTTGCTCTTGACGCCGTCAGGATGTTACTCTTGACGCCGTCACCTACTGTTCCCAGTAAGGAAAATTAAGACTTTAGCGTTTTCTTCACTTTTATGCTCCAAAAACGTCCGAATTGCTTCCTTTTCCAGATTTCACTCCCAAAGTACCTAAAATCACAAAAGGAACGATTTAGGGTTGTACCTCCGTGCTTGTCTATTGGTCTTTGGTGGAACCCTAAATCGTTCCTTTTGTGATTTTAGGTACTTTGGGAGAGAAATCTGGAAAAGGAAGCAATTCAGACGTTTTTGGAGCATAAAAGAAAAGAAAACGCCAAAGTCTTAATTTTCCAAGCTGGGAACAGTAGGTGACGGCGTCAAGAGCAAATCTCATGAATTTCCATGACGACCCAGAACAGATTTGACGGCGTCACGTAGGAAGGGCGTCAAGAGTAAAAGAGTTGTGACGGCCTGGAAGTATTTAAGTCTTGACGGCGTCAGAAGTGGATCTAGGCAGTCCGAGGAGAGTTTTGGCGGCGAGGTGACGGCGTCACATTGTTTGTCTTGACGCCGTCAGACCTGTTTTTCTATATATAGTTTTCTAATTTTCACACATTAAAAGAGAAGTTTTGGGAGAAACCCTGGGTACGATTTTGGTGTAACTTTACAGGTTTTTCAAGGGTTCCAACCCCTTGATACCTTGCATGATTAATCAAGATAAGTGTTCTTCTAATTCAATCAATATGTCTATGTGTTGGTTGTCTATATCTTGTTCTTATCTTAATTCTATCATGCTAGGCTAGATCTATCTTGTGTTTGCTTAGATCTAATGAAACCTAGATATTGATTATGTGTTGATTACTTGTTTATATTTGTTTTGGATGAATGATTTATATGTTAGGCTTAAGAAAACTGGCAGATCTCCAAATGGTAACATGCTTGAACGTCTTAAGAAACATGAACCGAGGCGCACTAGGTCTTTATTGGTTGTATTTAATGCATGAGCCACTGTTTACAATCCCTATAGTTGTGCTGGGCATGGTGTAGGAGGAGATAAGAGCTCATAGAATTGGGGAGTTATGTGTGCCACCCCATGAATGGTATTAAGGAATACGATCCATCATCAATGCAATTATAACAAGTAATTAACGTGTAAAAGATGTCTAGGGAGTAGTGAAATCTAAGTAAACACATTTTCTCCAATTACTGCTCACAACTTTAGTTTAATTAGTTTATTTTCATTTTTATTATTTTATTTTGATTGCATCTTAGTATTGGGTTAGTTGACTAGCAACTAATTCCGCCCAAATCTTCCAAACCCCGAGATTTTAATTGCTTTCATAAAAATATAAAAAATACAAAAATAATCATCCCTCACCTTTAGAACTAGTATTTAGGCCTTCTAATCCTAGCGACACTATTCCTAAGCTGAACGACCAATCCCCCGGTACTTGTCACTATACTATACTACAACGATCAGGTACACTGCTTGGTGGGGGTTGTAAGCTTCTCGAGATCCCTCGAGAGGTAAAGCCTGTTGCGATTCCCACGCATCAAGTTTTTGGCGCCGCAGCCCGGGGAATAGTTATTGTCTAGGTTAGAATTTCTTTTTATTAGGTCTACTTGCTAGATTCCTTTCTAGTAAGATTTTATTTTTATTTTTAGGTTTTCTTTAGTCTATCTACTTCTTTGTGCCTTTGTTCGTAACCACCCGACACCATGGACAACGGGAACATCTTTGAACCCGTCATCCCACCACAACAAAACCCACCACTAGAACCCCTTAGGCCCCGAACCTTAGGAGAGTATTCCCGACCTAGCCACCAAGGCTACCGAAACACCATTGAGCTCACCGGAGCCAATGTGACCCCCTTGCGATCCGACACCATCCGGTTGGTGCAAAGCGGATGTGCATTCCATGGACTTCGTTCCGAAGATCCAAACCAACATCTTAAGGACTTCCTCAAAATCGTAGATTCCATAGACCTAGGTGTTGAAACTAGAGAGACTACCCGTTTACGCCTATTCCAATTCTCTCTACGGGATCAAGCTAGTCAATGGCTTGAGCGTTTATCCACAGGATCCATCACCACACGGGACAATCTCGCCAATCGCTTCCTTACCCAATTCTTTCCGCCGGAAAAGACTGCAATGCTTAGAAGGGACATTTTGATGTTTGAGCAACAGCGGGGTGAAACTTTCTACGAGGATTGGGCCCGTTTTAAGGATCTCCTCCACAAGATCCCTCATCATGGCATAAACCTTTGGTTATTAGTCCAGATTTTCTACGACCATGTTGACTATCACACTAAGCGCACCATCGACAGGGCCGCGGGAGGTAAATTGCGTGATAAGAACGCCGAGGAGTCTTGGGCAATTATCGAAGAGCTCGCTGTTGATAATCATGAGATGTGGGAATTTAAACATACGATTGAAGCGGCCATCAATGCAGTCTCGACATCTGGAGGAACCACCGAAATCCCCGATGAACTCCTATGCAAACTTGAGGCAAAAGTTGACTATTTTGAGGAAAGGCAAAGGAGACCTTTGAGTCCTAGACGGGCTACTGTCAATTCTGTCTCAAAAACAACTTCGGCACCATTATCTGAGTCACTCTCTAGAGAAAACGCCGAGACTTTTCAGAACTATTCCCCACCTTGTTCCCCTCCCAAAGAGCTTAGTTCGGAGTTTGAAGCTAGGATGAGAGAATATATGGCAACTCACTCAGATCGGCTTGCTAGATTCGAGGAAGCAGTTTATAAGCAGAAAGAGGAAATGCAGGAGAAAATGAATGAGATGATGAGTCTATTAGAGGAGTATGCCAACCAGAGAACCCCCGAAAGAATACTACTAAGGAAAGAAAGCACCACTCCCACCACCCAATTTGTTAACTCCATCACCATCATCCAAAAAGATAACGAGAAAGTAGGAACTCCTGCTAAACAGACCTTAGAAAAACCACCAGAATCCCAACCTTTGAGCTACTACCTGAAACATGATATAAACGAAAACACCATAACAAATTGGATTAAGGGTGATGGGCGTAACTAACCTCCCAATCAGGGTTCTGAAAATGAGGAAGAAGTGAAAGATGAGTATGATACGCTACCTGGAGGTTCAGTATTCGAAAGACTAGTGGTACAAAAGGTAGCTACTAAGCAGGTGGCATGTGGGAACTTTGAGATACCAACAAGCATCGGGGACTTAAAACATCTTAGTGCTTTCGCCGACCAAGGATCGGAAGTAAATCTTATGCCCCTAACTATTTACATCCAACTAACGTCAAAAATGCCAGCCCCTACTCATGTTAGGCTATCTCTCGTTGGGCACTCGTACATATATCCCCTAGGGATCGCAGAAGACGTATTAGTTAATGTCGCAGGATTCATGTACCCCGTTGATTTTATGATCATCGATGATAAAGGGGATGGATGCATGCCAATAATCCTTGGGTCACCATTCCTCATCACCGCTAAGGCTGTCATTAAGTATGAAGGTAGGAAGATCGAGCTTAAATCTGGAAAAAGAAAGATTAGCTTCCCCATGACCCCACAAAGTAAGCATGAGGATTTGAGTTGGAGAAAGGTCAAAAACAACATTGACACGACACCCATTCGTGTTCAGAATAAAATTCTTACATGGGAGGCAAGAATAAAAAGCTATAAGGAAGAAAAAAATGAGCGAAGCAAAAACAATAAGGTTCAGGCAGAATTCGAATATACTCAACCCATAGATAATCATGTACCATTTGAGGAAGGGAACTTGGTACTCTTGAGACACTTGGAAACAACAATACCACCCGATAAACCAAGTCCTTGGTGGTATGGGCCATTCACAATCGAAGGTGTGAGCCAAGATGGGGTAACTAACTTGAGAAGCAAATTAGGTGGGAAGGTGATTGCGAGTATCGACAGATTGAGGCACTACCACCATAACAGTAATGATCGCAACTATATGGGGTATATCATTTCAAATGATGAGATCACGTAGTAACCCATGACCTTGAGTCTAGCTACAAGACTCGTAAATAAAGAAAAGCGCTTCTTGGGAGGCAACCCATGTTTTGTGTGATTTTATTTGTTTGTTTGTTATTTGCTTCCGTATGCATGCTTTATTTTTATTATTGGTAGATCATGTTTCTAAACTAAATAGTAGAAATACTTTACTTTGTTGTTTGGCCTAGTCTTAACTCCACCTAAAGGTATTTTTGCAAAAGATAAGTGTAAGGGGAAACCCCAAATATGTTTTTAAGAAACAACCGATCATGATTCTCCACAATATTAAATGAACATGTGTATTCGTATTTGTTAGAGTCAAATGCTTGTATTGAGTCAAAATGAAGTTTTGCAGGATTTTCCAGGAAGTAGAACCAAGTTTTTCCAGAAATTTTCCGGAAACTTAACATAAGGATTTCTGCAGGTCAATTCTGACGGCGTCAGGGGTTTACTCTTGACGGCGTCAGGAGTTAAAATCTGGAAATTTTACCGGTTTTGTTTTTCTAACGGAGTCTTATGGTTTTTGTGAATTATTAAGTTTTATAATCTCCAGGGAATCTGCAAACTTCATTCCACAAGCATTATATCTTATCTTGTTTTCTAGGATTTAGTAACTTATATAGAATGCCGCCGATTTTACGCGAGGTTGTCTTGTCTATTTTGTCAGGTTTTACAGGTTATGTATGACAAGAAGATGATTTATATTCTGAAGGGAAGCTTTGATTGTTCGTTTTCTTGGAGGAAGATTTAACCTAGCCACCCTATTATCCATACCGAGCGAATCAGGGGAGTATTTGATTTCATTCTCTTTACTTTTTCACTTTTACATTCTTTACTTGAACATTGGGGACAATGTTCATCTTAAGTGTAAGGGGAGGGTAAAAAGATGATACCTTACATATGCACTTTCGCTTGAGTTTGTTTTGTTTGATAGTAGATGTGTAATAAAACTATGAGAAATACTTGTTAGTGCAATTTTAGCGCCAAATTTAAAATTTTTTACAACATTTAGGAGTGAAACTTTAGCCATAGCAAGCGTCTCATGGATAGGAGATTGTATGACTAGCACATAACCGTATATTCAGAAAAATTTTCCACCCAAATATGTGAGGTTCGCCTTTAGATTTGATAGGAAAAGCATTCATTATTAGTGCTTATGAGTGTACCGGTAGCATTTAGATTCTAGAACTTGCGTTAGTGATGCATCCCGAGACCGCTAGTGAGACTACATTCGTGTAGTAGGATTTACTACATGATAAGAGGCATTAGGATTACCCTTGTGTTAAACCCGTATCATAATTACTTGACCATTTAAGTCATATTACTTGGCTAGTTAAGTCAACTAATTTTTCCCACACCCTTAGCGTTGTACTCATTTTTAGTACACGAAACCCCTAGTACACCCCTCCGAGCCTATCTTTTCGTTTCTAACTTTAAGCATTTTACTTAAAGGAAGAATTTGTTACACCCCACTTAAATGTACACCCAAATCGCCTTAGCCTTCCGTGTATGCGCTCATTTTTAGTGCATTATTGTTATTTGTTAAACCCTAAGTTAACTTTCTAATTGATTACATGATTGCTAAGTCGAGTCATATCCTTGTACATATTGTTTTGGGACGATTGAGACTCATGGGTAAGTACTTATTTTATGGAGTAATGGGGAAGAATATCATTTATTACCCCCATATGTACGATAATCTTAAAAGTGCTCCAAGTGTTTTGATTTTCTTAATTCAAGTCATTAGAATAGTTTATTGTAAAGTATGTAAAGATTCAAGTGTAAGGGGAATTCTCATCCCCTATGATGTATTATTTTGGATGGTAGGGCAAGAGTGTATGAAAAAAAAAAAAAAAAAAAAAAATCGAAAAAAAATCAAGAAAAAGAAAAAAAAATAGAAAAAAGAAAAAGAGAAAAAACATACGGACTACCATCCCGTTTTATTCTATGTTCATTTTATATTTTTGTTATTTTTCATTTATTAGCTTAAGTCGAGTCTAGTCTTGGCTTAGCAACGCCATCTTGTACATGTAATTAACCAAGATTGTTAACTCGCCACCAGTAAAACTTTCTTTATCCAACAAAACCGTGTATTTCATATCCCTACACCTAACGTTACAACCCTTTAAAAGACCTCTTTGATAGTTTATCCTAGGTGCTTACGCCATGTGGTGGAGGTTTGATCCTTTCCCAAGCCTATGGTAATCTATTTTGCTATGACAGGTAGTGAGAGATATCTTCCGTTTCCATATTGTAATTTACACTTTATTACACTCGAGAGATGTAAGTATCTAAACACTATTTGTGAGATGCTAGTGTATGACCTCCGTGCTTGTTTATTGGTCTTTAGTGGAACGATTATTTGTTGTAATTACTTTTATATTAGTGTTAAATGACCCCTAACTTGTATTTTGAGTAGAATAAAAGCGCATTTGCTTGAGGACAAGCAAATCTCAAATGTAAGGGTATATGATGAGGCAAAAAATGAACCACTTTTAGGGGGTCATTTAAGCCCGAATCCGAATTTTTTTGATCAAATATTGCCCTAAATCGTTCCTTTTGTGATTTAAGGTACTTTGGGAGAGAAATCTGGAAAAGGAAGCAATTCGGACGTTTTTGGAGCATAAAAGTAAAGAAAACGCCAAAGTCTTAATTTTCCAAGCTGGGAACAGTAGGTGACGGCGTCAAGAGCAAAACCTTGACGGCGTCAAGAGCAAATCTCATGAATTTCCATGACGACCCAGAACTGATTTGACGGCGTCACGTAGGAAGGGCGTCAAGAGTAAAAGAGTCGTGACGGCCTGGAAGTATTTAAGTCTTGACGGCGTCAGAAGTGGATCTAGGCAGTCCGAGGAGAGTTTTGGCGGCGAGGTGACGGCGTCACATTGTTTGTCTTGACGCCGTCAGACCTGTTTTTCTATATATAGTTTTCTAATTTTCACACATTAAAAGAGAAGTTTTGGGAGAAACCCTAGGTACGATTTTGGTGTAACTTTACAGGTTTTTCAAGGGTTCCAACCCCTTGATACCTTGCATGATTAATCAAGATAAATGTTCTTCTAATTCAATCAATATGTCTATGTGTTGGTTGTCTATATCTTGTTCTTGTCTTAATTCTATCATGCTAGGCTAGATCTATCTTGTGTTTGCTTAGATCTAATGAAACATAGATATTGATTATGTGTTGATTACTTGTTTATATTTGTTTTGGATGAATGATTTATATGTTAGGCTTAAGAAAACTGGCAGATCTCCAAATGGTAACATGCTTGAACGTCTTAAGAAACATGAACCGAGGCGCACAAGGTCTTTATTGGTTGTATTTAATGCATGAGCCACTGTTTACAATCCCTATAGTTGTGCTGGGCATGGTGTAGGAGGAGATAAGAGCTCATAGAATTGGGGAGTTATGTGTGCCACCCCATGAATGGTATTAAGGAATACGATCCATCATCCATGCAATTATAACAAGTAATTAACGTGTAAAAGATGTCTAGGGAGTAGTGAAATCTAAGTAAACACATTTTCTCCAATTACTGCTCACAACTTTAGTTTAATTAGTTTATTTTCATTTTTATTATTTTATTTTTGATTGCATCTTAGTATTGGGTTAGTTGACTAGCAACTAATTCCGCCCAAATCTTCCAAACCCCGAGATTTTAATTGCTTTCATAAAAATATAAAAAATACAAAAATAATCATCCCTCACCTTTAGAACTAGTATTTAGGCCTTCTAATCCTAGCGACACTATTCCTAAGCTGAACGATCTATCCCCCGGTACTTGTCACTATACTATACTACAACGATCAGGTACACTGCCTGGTGGGGGTTGTAAGCTTCTCGAGATCCCTCGAGAGGTAAATCCTGTTGCGATTCCCACGCATCAGGTGTAACAAATTCTTCCTTTAAGTAAAATGCTTAAAGTTAGAAACGAAAAGATAGGCTCGGAGGGGTGTACAAGGGGTTTCGTGTACTAAAAATGAGTACAACGCTAAGGGTGTAGGAAAAATTAGTTGACTTAACTAGCCAAGTAATATGACTTAAATGGTCAAGTAATCATGATACGGGTTTAACACAAGGGTGATCCTAATGCCTCTTATCATGTAGTAAATCCTACCACACGAATGTAGTCTCACTAGCGGTCTCGGGATGCATCACTAACGCAAGTTCTAGAATCTAAATGCTACCGGTACACTCATAAACAATAATAATAAATGCTTTTCCTATCAAATCTAAAGGCGAACCTCACATATTTGGGTGGAAAATTTTTCTGAATATACGGTTATGTGCTAGTCATACAATCTCCTATCCATGAGACGCTTGCTATGGCTAAAGTTTCACTCCTAAATGTTGTAAAAAAATTTAAATTTGGCGCTAAAATTGCACTAACAAGTATTTCTCATAGTTTTATTACACATCTACCATTAAACAAAACAAACTCAAGCGAAAGTGCATATGTAAGGTATCATCTTTTTACCCTCCCCTTACACTTAAGATGAACATTGTCCCCAATGTTCAAGTAAAGAATGTAAAAGTGAAAAAGTAAAAAGGATGAAATCAAATACTCCCCTGATTCGCTCGGTATGGATAATAAGGTGGCCAGGTTAAATCTTCCTCCAAGAAAATGAACAATCAAAGCTTCCCTTCCAGAATATAAATCATCTTCTTGTCATACATAACCTGTAAAACCTGAGAAAATAGACAAAACAACCTCGCGTAAAATCGGCGACATCCTATATAAGTTACTAAATCCTAGAAAAGAAGATAAGATATAATGCTTGTGGAATGAAGTTTGCAGATTTCCTGGAGATTATAAAACTTAATAATTCACAAAAACCATGAGACTCCATTAGAAAAACAAAACCGGTAAAATTTCCAGATTTTTACACTTGACGCGTCAAGAGTTAACTTTTGACGCCATCAGAAGTGACTTGCAGAAATTCTTATGTTAAGTTTCCGGAAATTTTCTGGAAAAACTTGGTCCTACTTCCTGGAAAATCCTGCAAAACTTCATTATGACTCAATACAAGCATTTGAATCTAACAAATACGAATATACATGTTCATTTAATATTGTGGAGAATCATGATCGGTTTGTTTCTTAAAAACATATTTGGGGTTTCCCCTTACACTTATCTTTTGTGAAAATAATTTTAGGTGGAGTTAAGACTAGGCCAAAAAAACAAAGTAAAGTATTTCCACTATTTATTTGAGAAACATGATCAACCAACAATAAAAATAAAGCATGCATACGGAAGCAAATAACAAGTAAACAAACAAAATCACACAAAACATGGGTTGCCTCCCAAGAAGTGCTTTTCTTTATTTACGAGTCTTGAAGCTAGACTCAAGGTCATGGGTTACTACGTGACCTCATCATTGGTTCCACTCTCTAGGTCGTCTTCTAAACCAGTTTTGTATTCCGGACCTTGTTGCAAGCATTCTTTGTAGAAACCAAGCATCCTATTCTTTACATACGCTACTCCTCTACGTCTATCCTCCTCATTCCTATAATAAGCCGCTTGCTTGTGTTCTTTTTCGAAATTAGAGAGAAGGCGGTATTGCTCAATCTTGTATGGCATTTGATAGGCAACCTCATCATTCTCTTCCTTGAATCTAACTATCCCTAAAGTCGGATCATAACTCATCCTAGTGGCCTCAATAAATGGTTTTCCAAATATTATTTGGCTTAGGCAAGCATCTATCACCGGACGAGTGTCTTCAACTATCATAAAATCGATCTCATAGGTGAGATTCCCTATAATCACATGCAATCCCTTCACTCTTCCTGCAAAATTACTTATCAGATTCTTATTAGGCATCATCCTAAAATTAAGTTGCTTCTTCATCACCCAATTGTAATAAGTCCTAGTCATGATGTTCACGGGGGATCTAGGGTCGATGTAAGCTTTCCATATATGCATGTGCCCGATATTGCATGGTATGTTAATGTTAGAGGGGTCTCCCATTTTGATGAGGGGGGTGCCAAGGATATATGGTCTCTCGGGACTATCTAATAAATCCTTATGGTATTCCCGTTCTTCCTTGGTGGGCAACTTATCAAAGTACTTTTCTATAGGCTCTACCTCCTCTAATTCCTCTCTCCTATTAACCTCAACTTCCCTACTCTCATCCTTAGTCTCGGCTTCTACTCTAACTTCATCCTTGTCACTCTCTTCTATCTCCTTATCTATTGGCTTAATGGTGACAACATCGACAAAGTGGACATGTTTGGATGATGAGGGGTCCTTAATTTGAATTCCGTTATTGGTGTCCCTAGTGTCCTTCCTAGGTGTGACTAACGCTTGGTTGTTGAGGGCTTTCAACAAGTTGTCAATCTTGTTGGTCATCTACGTTTGTTGTTGGTTGAATTCGGTTTCAAACCTAACTATGCGAGCCTCTTGAGATGCCATAAACTTTGACATCAATCCTTCAAGATTGTTGGTACTACCATAGTTGTTAGAAGGATTGTTGTTGAAAGTACGGTTGGAGGGTGGACCGTTTGGTTGGTAACGATTAGGCGGATTGGAAGGATTAGGTTGATTTTGTTTCCACCTAAGGTTTGGGTGATTTTTCCAAGAGGGGTTGTATGAATCACCGTAAGTGTTTGGCTCGGGTTTGAAAGTGTACCACTTATCTCCCGCTTCGTCGGTATGCGTGGATGCGTAGTCCGTAAAAGCTGTTCCGGGGAGTTCCACACAATCACGAGTGTCGTGGGGACCACTACATAATTCGCATGAAGAAGTGATTTTGTTCACTTGGCTTGAAGGTTTAGGAGCTTCGTAAGATTTCATGAGAAACTTGACTTGGTCCTCAAGTTCCATGATCCTACGGTCGGGAGTGCTAGAATTGTTCGAAGGCAAAGATATTGCCTTGACCGTTTTGTTCAAGTCACGGGGATCATTCCAACTTTCGTTGTCATAGAGAGCAAGATCTTCTAAGAGTTCCCATGATTGTTCCGCACTTAGATCACGTAGCTTACCACCGGCCGATTGGTCAATGGCTCGCCTCGTGGAGAGATCGACATGGTCATAAAAAATTTGGACTTGGAGCCAAAGATCTATGCCATGATGAGGGACTTTTTGGAGTAAGTCCTTGAAACGAGTCCATGCTTCATAAAGAGATTCATTTTGACGTTGTTGGAACATCAAGATGTCATTTCTAAGCTTAGTAGTTCTCCCCGGTGGGAAAAATTGAGCAAGGAAACGAGTGGTGAGATCATCCCATGTGGTGATGGATCCCGCGGGTAAACGCTCAAGCCATTGACTAGCTTGATCCCGTAGAGAGAATTGGAATAGGCGTAATCGGGTTATCTCTCTAGTTGCAACATCTAGGTCTATTGAATCTACGATTTTGAGGAAGTCCTTAAGATGTTGGTTTGGATCTTCGGAACGAAGTCCATGGAATGCACATCCGCTTTGCACCAACCGGATGGTGTCGGATCGCAAAGGGGTCACATTGGCTCCGATGAGCTCAATGGTGTTTCGGTAGTCTTGGTGGCTAGGTCGGGAATACTCTCATAAGGTTCGGGGCCTAAGGGGTTCTAATGGTGGGTTTTGTTGTGGTGGGATGACAGGTTCAAAGATGTTCCCATCGTCCATGATGTCGGGTGGTGAAAAGTTACGAACAAAAACACAAAGAAATAAGATAGACTAAAGAAGACCTAAAAATAAAAATAAAATCTTACTAGAACGGAATCTAGCAAGTATACCTAATAAAAAGAGATTCTAACCTAGACAATAACTATTCCCCAGGCTGCGGCGCCAAAAACTTGATACGTGGGAATCGCACCAGGCAGTGTACCTGATCGTTGTAGTATAGTATAGTGACAAGTACCGGGGGATTGATCGTTCAGCTAGGAATAGTGTCGCTAGGATTAGAAAACCTAAATACTAGTTCTAAAGGTGAAGGATGATTATTTTTGTATTTTTATATTTTTTAGAAAGCAAGTAAAAATCTCGGGTTTGAAAGATTTGGGCGGAATTAGTTGCTAGTCAACTAACCCAATACTAAAGATGCAATTAAAATAAAATACTAGAAATGAAAATAAACTAAATTATACTAAGGTTGTGAGCAATAAGTGGAGAAAATGTGTTTACTTAGATTTCACTACTCCCTAGACATCTTTTACATGTTAATTACTTGTTATAGTTGCATGGATGACGGATTGTATTCCTTAATACCATTCACGGGGTGGCGCACTTAACTCCCCAATTCTATGAGCTCTTATCTCCTCCTATGCCATGCCCAGCACAAGCCTAACATATAAATCATTCATCCAAGACAATTATAAACAAGTAATCAACACATAATTAACATCTAGGTTTCATTAGATCCAAGCAAGCACAAGATAGATCTAGCCTAGCATGATGGAATTAAGACAAGAACAAGATATAGACAACCAACACATAGACATATTGATTGAATTAAAAGAACACTTATCTCAATTACACATGAAAGGTATCAAGGGCTTAGAACCCTTGAAAAACCTGTAAAATTCGCACCAAGTTCGTACTTAGGGTTTCTCCAAAACTTCTCTTTTTTTAATGTGAAAATTAGAAAACTATATATAGAAAATAGGGTCTGACGGCGTCAAGACCAAACTTGTGACGCCGTCACCTCGCCGCCAAAACTCTTCTCGGACTGCCTTGATCTACTTTTGACGCCGTCATGTATTATGCATTTCCAGGCCGTCATGAATTTTACTCTTGACGCCCTACTTCGTGACGCCGTCAAATCTGTACTGGATCGTCATGGAAATTTGCTCTTGGCGTTTTCTTCACTTTTATGCTCCAAAAACGTCCGAATTGCTTCCTTTTCCAGATTTCACTCCCAAAGTACCTAAAATCACAAAAGGAACGATTTAGGGCAATATTTGATCAAATAAATTCAATTCCGGGCTTAAATGACCCCCTAAAAGTGGTTCATTTTTTGCCTCATCAACATGCAATGTAAAACGACAAAGAAAAGACAAAAGAATATTTTCCAGACAGTGTCCAACCGATCAGATGCAACCCGCAACCGATTCGGTTAGAGTGTTCTCAAGAAGTGCCATCCGATCGGATGGAGAGAAACCGATCGGATGGAGGTGACTGCTGTTACAAGTCCTGCATTTATGGATGAATTTACTCCCCATAATCATTTGTGGCTGATCATTTCTGCTTAATAACTCTAGAGGAACGTTTTTACTTGGAGGATAAGTGTTATTATGCTATATAATGACTACTTAGGGTCTGGATTACATGTACCATCAATTATCTAACTAAGTGTTACACCAAATATTGTTAGTTCATCTTATATTGCCTGAAAGTTTACTAAGTGTTGTGAAAACGTCCAGAAAGTGTTGAGTTCGAGTCTCAAGCCTTGGTTCAAGTTTGGAGTTGTTTCCTTACGTTAGTGAACAATTGGAGGAGTGTGGTTGCTATAGTTCCACAAGTTTATTCATTGTAATTCTCAAGCTAGGTACACCTTGATACTTATAATGAACAATTGTTACTTTGAGTTTAATGAAAGTTTTCTTATTTACTTGTGTTTTAATATGATTGTTATGGAGTAATTTCTGATATACTTGTGTGTATGATGTGATTGGTTACGGAGTATTCTTTTATGAAAAAAGGTGATGCATGAAAACATATCTATTTTATGAGTTTGTTGAAGTAACATCTAATCTTGCTTAATTTGTTGGTAAAAACAATCTTTGGAAAAATAGGTCCTAAAGGAGTTTCAACTTGTTTTTATTCCAAAACATTAGTGCACGAATTAGTATGGAATATGATGCTTGACACCCATCTTATTTACTTGTTAAAATGGATTTGAGAAGATTTCATCACGAAAAAGGACTGAAAGGATTCGTAGGAATTCATAAGAAAAGAATTGATTTTCAAAACAACCATGTGATTATAGAATTGTCATACTCATTTGATATGTCCGAAAGGAGTCATTTAGGTGATAGAATTCTTAGTGGTAGTTAAAACATGACATACATCATAGATTGTATAACTACTCATTTTTAGTTGCGCATCATAAAAAGTTTTACACTAAACTTTATACTTAAATTGTCATAATACTCCTAATTACCAATCAAGGAATTAAACACAAGTATATGCTTAGTTCTTATTGAGTTTCTTTTAAATTGATATTTACATAAATTTGGATTGACAACCCTTATTTAACAAATGTTTTTCTTATTACTAAAACTATCAAATCCCTTGGGACAACCTCGACTTACCCACCTTTACTACATCGGACGAGTATACTTGCTCGTATGTGCTAAATAAATAATCGGATAAATCGTGTTTATAAATTTTAAAAATTGCAATAATAAAACGAACATCATTGGTTGTTGCACGAGTGTTACTTTCTGCCACAATTACATAACTAAAATTCATGAACCATAATCACTTGCTAGTGAACGCGAGTATAGTTGATAGATCTATTGGAGTTTGACAACTCCCGTTGGTTTGCTGTCACACCCCGCCACGGCGGAAACGCACGGGTGTAACTTCATGGATATCATCACAACACATGGTGTCTATATAGAGAATAACTACATGCAATAAAAATGGCAAAGTATAGACACAAAGTGTCATAACAATACCCGAAAGGAAACATGATAAAATCCAAACGCATAGATAAACCACTTCCAATGCAACTAAGGTCTCGTCTAATCACTTCCTTCTATCATAGCCTTAGAATGCTCACCTGAAAATGATGCTTAAAATGTCAACATAACGTTGGTGAGATTCATAGGTTTAAGACTCATACACGCTAGGCAACCAAAATCAATGTGATTATAAAATATAGATGGACAAATAATTACAGTTATCATATAAGCTACATGTATTCGCAAGGCAACAACACACATAAGGAAACCATCGGGCGGAACGTGCCCACCGATCCAAATTCACAACATACCGGGCCAGAACGTGACCCCCGCTCCAAATAATGGGTAAATTAATACCCTCCGATCGGACCACACAGAATAAAAATGAGTAGGAGTACTACTCTCCAATTAGGTCGTATGCACGAGCAACAGGGTAAGCACCCTCCTAATCGGACCACACAGACTAGTAACGAGTAGGAGTATTACTCTCCAATTGGATACTCCCCCCCAATTGGACCACACAACCTTATCATCACATTATCCAATTCACATAATCTGGTACAAGTAGGAGTATTACTCTCCAATTGGATACTCCCCCTCCAATTGGACCACACAATAACATCACATAACATATCATTCACATATAGCATACATACAATAACATTATAAGTCCAAGCTCTTTGACACACACACATAATCACAGTAATTCAAACCATTTAAGACAAGCATCATTCCCATCCCAAGTTTAAAACAAAGTAAAAAGTATGGGACTATGAACTCACCTTAAACTCCACAGCTTCCACAAAAACAATTCACAATCTATAGCACACAAAAATAATCCACATTACACAAGGTCAATAAAAGCTACAACCCATGTAATACACATATGATGGATGTCTAAGACTCATATGACCCACCATGGATCTCCTAGACACCATACTAACCACCACCATAACCTAACACTCACTAAATCCCTTGCACTTTTAAAATCAGAAAACACAGAATTTTTGGGTACATTCGCCCACATGAAATCAAGACAAATAAAGCTCAACAACTCACACAAAAAAATTACAATGGTCTCTCATAAGCATACAAGCTAATCCCAGAAGGCCATGGACCAATAACACACAAAAGTACTCAAAAGAAAATCAAACTTGTCAACTACTCAAATTCGGATCTGAACGCACACCAAAAAGTTTTAATCAACATAAAATACTTCCACAAGTTTTTATCGCGAATCCTTTTCGTGGTAGTCTAAAATAACCTAATACATAACTAATCCAGAAGGGCTAGTCAAAATACCACTTTTACAACCACAAAACACCCTCAAACTTTTACCCAAAATCTGTCCCGGTTTGACAGCTTTGACACCTTAACAAAGAAAAATCAAAAGACCAACTTCCAGACCTTGAAATCAATCGTGGCTGGACTTTTTGGAAAGCTCTTTCATTAAAATTCAGTTTAGACCAAAAATTAGTGACTTAACTCCTCGCCATCTCTTAATTACACTCACATATTTACAGCACTACTTTTCTATCCAAGCCCTAACTCAATAACTAACATGTTTTACGCTCAATCCTCTTAACCAAACATCATACTATTACTAATTATTGATCCTAACATGTTTAATAACATTAATTTACAGAAGTTAACACAAACCCTAATCCATCATAACTTGTATTATATGAATCTAATCAATAATTAAACAATTAAGGGTTTACTAGGCATACCTTAGGCTTGTTTTATTCACATAATTGAAACCCTAACTTTTCTCCTTCTCCTCCTCTCCCCTTGTCGACTTTTCCAGAGAAAAAGAGGTTTTGGGTCGTTTGGTTTGGCTTATATGGGTAGGGGTTGGGCTTGTTTGGGTTAGATTAGGATTCCTTGGGCCTAAGAGTCATATTTGGACTCAAATTGGGTTTCATTTTTCCCCCTTATCCCTTCTAGCCGATTTTCTATATATATATATATATATATATATATATATATATATATATATATATATATATATATATATATATATATATATATATATATATATATATATATATATATATATATTATTTTTTATTAAATTTATTTATTACACTCAAAACCTCATACTTTTCATATTTTATAAATACCCGTAACTAATCCTAGCGTCTTACGCGATAAACCTCAGTTTTTACGACAACCCGGAAAAAGTATCATTTCCAAAAATAAAGTTTCCAAAAATAGAATTCCACACTCTTTTGAAACATAACTCATAAAAACAAACTCCTCGTAACCCGCTAACGCTCAAACACTTGAACGAAGACTCGTTACGAAAAAAAATACAAAAACACCAAAAACTTCACAAGTCATTTCTACACCACAAGGGCGATCAAATTGAACTTTCCCAAATTCCAAACTTTTCAAATCACAATAAAATCATTTACGCAAAGGGATTTAGTGCTAAAACTCATCTATGTCACTTCAAACACCTAAGACATACCAAACAAACGTCAACCGAGTCAAGACTATCAGTCAAACTGACCTGCCAAAACCACGGTTGTTACATTTGCCCCAGCTGGGCCACCAATAAGTACTATATTTGAAACCCCTAAGGATTAACTTTGGAAAGTTATCCTTCTTGTCCCCTCATGTTTCATGAGCTTAGTGTAACATACCCTTCTCTTACATAACTTTTTCTACTGGGTTTAAGCTGAACCCTGGAGCTTGTATTCACTCTATCTCTACTTAAACCTATGACTCTCACTCAACCTTAGTGTTGACCTTTAAGCATGTTATCCTAGGTATTTAAGCCCTTTAGGAACCCATGGCACGGAGTGGCACTGGACACGAGGACATCCAAACTAGTTATCCCTACTAATAACATAAACAAAACGTATCTTAGGGATCTCTCTTTTGCTAAAAGTATAACCTTTACTGTAAAACTCTGATAAAATAAATGAATGATAACACCTTTTTCAAAAACGTCTCTTTTCGAGTCATTTTCTATATCATATCTTTGTTTCAAAATGTGATACCCCAGATCTATATTCCGCTGTGATCTGTCAAAAATGGGGGTGTTACAAAAAGAGAGTCCTATACCATGGCATTGGTGTTTGTGGATGACATCTTACTCACTGGAAATTGTCCTCAAGAAATTGCAGACACTAAAATGGCTTTGGATAAAAAGTTCACAATCAAAGATTTGGGTCTAGCAAGATATTTCCTGGGTATTGGAATGTGCAAAACAGACAATGGAACTCATTTGCATCAAAGAAAGTATGTTTTAGATCTTCTCAAAGATGCAAGGTTGACTGCTGCAAAGCCTACTAGCTTTCCTTTGCCACAAAATCTAAAGCTTTCATTAGACAAAGGGGCTCCTATTTCTGATCCTGAATCATACAGAAGGCTTGTGGGAAGATTACTTTATCTCTCCATGACAAGACCTGATATCTCCTATGGGGTACAACCTCTAAGTCAGTTTGTATCTTCACCTAAAGAACCACATATGCAAGCAGCCCTACACTTACTCAGATACTTGAAAGGAACAATTTCAAAGGGTCTTTTCTATTCTGTGCAGTCTAATTTGAAAGTTGCAGGGTTCTCAGATGCTGATTGGGCCTCTTGTTTGATGACTAGAAAGTCTTTGACAGGGTATTGTATATTTTTGGGACATTCTTTGGTCTCATGGAAAACAAAGAAGCAAGCCATAGTGTCCAGGTCTTCTACTGAAGCAGAGTACAGAAGTATGGCTGCCACCACTTGTGAACTTGTATGGTTAACCTATCTGCTAAAGGATATACATATACCTGTTAAAGTACCAATAACATTGTTCTGTGACAAATTAGGCAGCTCAGCAAATAGCTGCCAATCCTTGTTATCATGAGAGAACCAAGCACCTAGACATTGACTGTCATTTCACTAGAGACAAGGTACAAGATGGTTTCTTATAGACTGCTTACATCCCTACCTATCTACAACTCGCTGACATCATGACAAAGGCTTTAGGAGCTGCTCAACATACCTTCTTGTTTGACAAGTTGGGTCTTCAGGAAGTTCCAACTTGAGGGGAGGGTATAGAGTTACTAGAGTCTTTTGTACATCAGTTCATTCTATAAGGACTGATAATGTAAATAGTTTAAAAGTTAGTTAGTGTTGTTAATCACCTCTGTATATAATCATTTTCCACCTTCATTTGTAAAAAATACTTTCACTAATAATAATTCATTTCTCTCCCAATTTTACTTTCCGCTTAACTTTGATAGGTTGTAATTCTTATAAATTTGGATACAACTTTAAAAAAAAGTTGCATTTGATTCCTTTTACATATATAGAGCCATAGACGTATATTAGAAGGGAATGATAGCTGATAAATTATACAAGGACAATGTAGAGTCAATGAGTCAAGTCTTGAAAGTTTGTCTTGATCTTAAAAGTACAAATTAATATACGCTTAAATGTTTGGCATACAAGACTTACTTTAAGATCACGGTATTAAGGTCTATGCATATCCTATTCGTAGTTTTGGATTATGCTAATTAAGTTTAGACGTGTTATATGGGGAGATAAAAATGGGAACTACATGAAAGTTTCCAAGTCTCCTTATGAGTTATGACGTTTAAAATGGGCAAAGGATGATTGAAGGAGAAAATTTGGGTGAGCCAAAAGTCTTGATGGTCTTAGTCAATGTGGAAAAAAAGTGATAGGAATTTGTATGTTTATTGTGTATGTGATAACCTGTTAAATGCTAATCACATAAAAATTCAGGTCCCATTAGCCCAACCGTACCAAACAATTCATATCAAAAACAGGTTGAGGTAGAAAAATATGCTACTCATATAGTCATATATATAATGGAGTCATAAGAACACAATAAATGGGCTAGTTCTCTTACCTGTTGTGTTGGATAATATTGAAATGATTGTTGTCTTTGTTTTCGTGTCTGTTTTTCTCTCTTGTCTACCTGTCCTTCACTCTGCTACAAAAAGTAACATGTCTACGCCTACCTGTCCGGAAAGTTTTAGTTGTCCACGTTTGGCCCCGTTCTAGTATCCATTTTACAATGTCACTGACGCAAGATGTGGGTTAATCAAGGTCAACTGTAATTCTACCGGTGGGGATATTCATATTGGGAAACATAAATATGAAATTGTTGGCAAGTTTAATTCTGGTAGTCTTTTCGTTGTGATCCGTAACACAACATTTGAAAAACTTGTGACCAATAATAGCTGTGATGCGCTTCTGAATAATTTCACTTCCCCAAGCCCTCTTTTGTATTCCATTTCAATTTCTCCCTTCATCACTCTCTTTAAATGCACAAAACGTTTAGGTTATACTGAAAAATCAGATGCTTATTTTAACCAACATAAATATAGTAGCTACAACACATGCATAGATTACAATTTCTACTATGATTATTCAGTTAGCAATACAACAGCACCGAGTGATTTGCCGCGTACATGTCAAGTAATACGTTTGCCAGCAGAAGAGCGATTGAGGCCTAATGCAATGAACAACATATTTTCTTTACTATCTTACTGCGTCGGTATTAAATTTTTTCATTTCTGTGAAAAGTGTCACAAAGAGGGACACCAGTGTAATGATCACACTGGAAAATTTCAGTGTTTAAAAAAGGGTATCTAATACGGCTTATCTGTTTCTTTTTTTTTCTTCCTTTTCTCCTTATTTGGTCTACATCAGAACTGATATGTAATTAACATACTAAAGTTTTATATATAATTCTTTTTTTCTTTTGATTGCTGTAGATAAATTACCATCCACAAGTCTGATACTAGGTAAAATACCTCTTTATCTCTATCTATCACACATTCATGCACTCGCACACACACTCTTTTTAAATCACTATAGATAAAGTAATGCATTTTAATTTGTTAATCTAGTTCTCACTGGATCAGCCTTCATCCTCATGCTCTCTTGTGTCATCTTCATACTCTGGCGTCGCCATAAGACCAATCCTTTCACCTATTTCTCATCAAATAGTATATCTCCAAGCATGGAAGATAGAAGTCACTTTTGCGGTGTCTCTGAATTCTCCTACACGGAGCTTGAATTTGCCACCCAAAATTTTGATGCTTCTCATGAACTGGGCGATGGCGGCTTTGGAGCTGTTTATTACGGTAAGAACCTGAAATTCTTGTTCTAACACTAAGCCCGCCCAGTGAGGTCATCCTCGTCATTCAATTTCACTTTGGCTACTTACACCTCATCTCTATGTGAACAAGGTAAACTCAAAGATGGGCGAGAAGTTGCAGTGAAGAAACTTTACGAGCACAACTACAAACGACTCCAACAATTCTTGAATGAAGTTGATATACTCACAAGATTACGCCACCCGAATCTTGTTGTGCTCTATGGTTGCACCTCTCGACAAAGCCGTGAGCTACTCCTTGTTTACGAGTACATTCCCAATGGCACTGTCTCCGATCACCTTCATGGTGAACAATCAAATCCAACCTTGCTAACATGGCCTATACGTATGAAAATCGCTAAGGAAACTGCAAGTGCACTAGCGTACCTTCATGCCTCTGGAATCATTCACCGGGATGTAAAGACTAATAACATTCTCATTGATCATAATTTTTGTGTCAAGGTAGCAGATTTTGGGCTATCAAGACTTGTACCAAATAATGTCACTCACGTGTCAACAGCTCCACAAGGTACCCCAGGATACGTGGACCCTCAATATCATCAACGTTATCAGCTAACAGATAAGAGTGATGTTTACAGCTTTGGAGTGGTCTTGGTAGAACTGATCTCATCCATGGTGGCTGTCGATTTAAATAGGTCTCAAGATGAGATTAGTTTGGCTAACCTTGCTTTAAACAGAATCCAAAGATGTGAACTTGATCAACTGATTGACCCGGTTTTAGTATCTGATCTGAAAGGTGAAATGATGGCGATGATCACATCAGTAGCAGAGTTGGCTTTTAGGTGTTTGCAATATCATTCAGAAATGAGGCCTACGATGAACGAAGTGTTAGATGTGTTAATGGATATTCAAGGGGAAGGAAAAATAGATGATCATGACAGTATCATAGATTTGGAAAGCGTAAAAGCGCCACCGCCGTCTATAGCCAGTGATACGGTGGTTTTGTTGAAAGACTTTTTACCCTCGCCAGTCTCAGTCACGAGTGAATGGCAAAGCGAAACCAGTTCATCAACTACAATAAGCAGCAATGGAGATACACTGTCAATGTAAAATCCAAACAGTAAATAGAAGCATTATGCATATTTAGGTTTAATGTGGGTGTATGTTCATATTTTATGTTGTTTCTTGTGCACTTAAATCTGAAAGTTTCTTGATGGGGTAAAAGTTGATGTAATTAACATAAAGATTCTGTGAACCATGATAATCTCGACATTGCTTTCAAAGGAAACATGAAGGACCAAACGTGTTTATCAGAAACTTAATAACCGTTTGTTAGTTAAGTTAGTTATTTAGTTAGTTATTTCCAGGAATGGTCGAAAGGTCACAATGCTTTGCTTATACCTGTTCGAACCATCACCAATGTATAGATGCATCGGTTCATTAAAACCGAATAGACATGACTTTAGATGAAAGGTTGCAATGGTTCATTCATACCATTTGGAAACCTATAAGTACTTATGAATTTGTAACATTACAATGGTTAGACAAAATATAAGTTATCTTTTGTTATTGTTAGTTTGCAAATCAGTATTTGTTTCAACCAACACTTCAATCCATATATCACACGACTGGGACAACATTTGGCATCCAGAGCCTTGTTGGATATCTCGTTACAACCAGTAAACAAACCCAGAAATCCAGAAACTATTGCATCGAGATACAGAAACCAGAAACCCAAACACAGAAACCCACGACCAGAAAATAATGCAAACCTTTGATCCTTGTTAACATAAGAAAGGTTGCATAGATAACTTAGGGACATAAGAAAAACCGTATACATTTTTCTTTGTGTCGAAATTTGCAAACAAAAAGGTTACCATTTAGAAACTTTGGTACTTTGGTTTGTTGTGATTCGTACGCCACAGCAAAACCAGAAACTTGGAAGATTTTCTTGTTAAATTTACAACGAGAAACATACTTGTGTGTTCTCTACTACAACACAACAAGGGAGAAGATTAGACGTCTAGAAAGATTGTGTACAAACTTGGTACGCAAGAAAGAAGAAGCGCGCAGAAACAGAAAGAAAAAAAAAAACAAATTGGCATTGCTTGGAATAAGAGAAAGATACCGGTACATACATACATATATACAAAGAATAGGCACGTTAGCAATACAAGAAGCAACAACAAGTTCGAAGATTACTGAAGCGAATTGATCACTCACTTCACAAAAGAAAGAATACCGACTAGGTATTAGGCGTTGTTGATAAACGGTGTGGACAAAAGAAACGAGAAGGAGTATTGTGAGAGCAACGGTTGCAAAGAAGCAAGCAATAGCAGGAACGACAAACAAAGAAATTTGTTTAGACGTTGATTTGTTGATTTTGGTACTACGAGTACTAAAAGAAGAAGAAAAGCAAAACATTTGCTACGGTAACAATTTTTACCGAGAGGAGACTTGGATTAAGGAAAACAACGACAACAATTCTGAAGGTTGATCGTGGCCAGAAATTCAATTCGAGTAGAATTTTTGGAGTAAGCCGATACATAACAAGGGTACGAGGCAAAGTAGTAGGAACCAAGTCAAGAAGAAAAGGAACAACGTGGAAATTTGGTTAATAAATTCGACAACCAGATTTGGATTTGAAAGGAGACGAGGAAAGATTAGTACGTGGTTGATATATCTCATTGTATCGACACAAGTGGGAACGCAAAACATACGAGGTCACGTTATCATTTATTGGATTCCATTTATACATTTATAGTATAGATATTCATTATTAGGAAATCCCGAGAACTATATTTGATCCCCGTATTACTAGGATTCCCGGATAACTATTTCTATTCCCCGTAGTAGTAAGGTTATACCATACTAGTTAGATTTCCCATATAAATCAAAAGTGAAGATCGTAAACACATCTAGAATGTCGGGTGGAGATGACACTAACGTCAATAGCACTGTAGTAAAACCCATTACACCGCTTACACAATATCAATGCCCTAAACTCAAAACCACAAACTACACTGTTTGGGCTATTCAAATTAAGGTCATATTAGAAGCACATGGTTTATGGGAGACTATAGAACCTAAAGAAAACACCCAAGCAGATGATAAGAAGGATAAGACAACTATTGCCCTCCTATATCAAGCAATAACCGAGGATGTGATATTACAAGTAGCAAGTTGTAAAACTGCTAGAGAACTGTGGGAATCATTGAAAAGGAGACACGTTGGAGAAGAAAGAGTGCAACAAGCACGATTACAATCCCTAATGATAGGATTTAATGCCCTTCAAATGAAGGATGAAGAGACGGTGGATGCATTTACAGATAAACTAAATGATTATGCCACGAAGGCAAAAGAATTAGGAAAAACCTTGAATGAATCACTTTTAGTACGAAAACTATTAGACTCCACACCAGATAGGTTCATTCAAATAGTAGCATCCATAGAACAGACAAATGATCTAGATGATATCACCCTAGATGAGATCACTGGAAAGTTAAAAGCATTCGAGGAAAGGATAAAACTCCGAAAGGGAGGACAAGCAGAAAGCCAGGATAACCTATTATTCGCACAAGGCGAACACTCTAGACATAAGAAACGTTTCAACAGGAATAGGGGTAGATCAAACTACACACGAGGAAACTGGCAGAATAAAGGAAACAGAAATAACTCGAATGGAGAAAACCCAACTCACAATGACAAGAACAATAAGAATAGGAGTGAGTGGAAGAAGAAAGAAAAATGTTTCAATTGCGGGAAACATGGACATATTCAGAAAGAATGTAGAAGTAAACCAACAACTCAAGAACAGTCAAACCTTATCTATGAAGATGATGAACCATCACTGTTAATGACTACACATGAAGAAGTACTATTAAATGAAGGACAAATACAACCCGGAAAATATGCTACAACAGATGATAGCATATGGTATTTAGATAATGGTGCAAGCAACCATATGACGGGAACGAAGAGTCATTTTAAAGATTTAGACGAAAGTATCACTGGACGCGTTCGTTTTGGAGATGGATCATATGTAGAGATAAAGGGTAAAGGTTCAATAATATTAGGATGTAGAAACAAGGAGCATAAGGTGATAACAGATGTTTACTACATACCAAACCTCAAGAGCAACATACTTAGTCTAGGGCAACTTACTGAAATAGGTTGTAAGATTATAATGGACGGAAACAAGCTGACTTTGTATGATAAGAAGAAGAAGTTGTTGATGAAGGTAGAAAGGTCCAAAAATAGACTTTACAGTATTAGATTACAGATAGAAGCACCTATATGCCTCTTAGCAAATGTGAATAATCAAGCATGGTTATGGCACGCTAGATTAGGTCATCTGAACTTTGACGATATTAGCAAGATGACAAGAAAAGGTCTAGTAGAAGGAATACCAAGAATAAACGATACATGACAAGTATGTGATGCATGTTTATTAGGAAAACATAGCAGAACACCATTTCCCAATCAAGCTAGATTCAGATCCAAGAACCCACTAGACTTAGTTTATGGAGATCTCTGTGGTCCCATAAATCCAACAACACAATCCGGAAAGAAACTCGTTTTCTTACTAGTAGATGATTGTACACGTTACATGTGGGCTTATTTTCTAACAACTAAGGATCAAGCCTTCAACATATTTAAGGAATTTAGACAACAGATTGAGATGGAGTTGAGATTGAAGCTAAGAATGCTAAGAATAGATAGAGGTGGTGAATTTACATCAAATGAATTCACCAAGTACTGTAAAGAGAATGGAATAGCAAGACAGTTAACAGCACCATACTCACCGCAACAGAATGGAGTAGTTGAAAGAAAAAATAGAACGGTGTTATCAACTACCAGAAGTATGATGAAAGCGATGAAGTTACCCTTAACTTTTTGGGCGGAAGCAGTAAAACATGCCATTTATATTCTAAATAGGGTACCTACATGAGCACTAGAAGATAAAACACCATATGAAGCACTCTACAAGAGAAAACCGAACCTACAAAACCTTAGAATATTCGGATGCAAAGCTTATGCTAAGATAACCATACCTCACTTGAAGAAGTTAGATGATAGAAGCATACCGATGGTTTATTTAGGAGTAGAGGAAGGATCAAAAGCTTGTAGGCTATATGATCCAGTAAGAAAGAAGAAACATATTAGTAGGGATGTAAAGTTTATGGAAATGAAGCCGCGGAATTGGGAAGAATGGAGATTATACGGATACACAAGACACATTTTGGACTAGTTTTGTGGTAGACGAAGTTGATAATGGAAATCCTATACCAATCAACATAGAAAACATAGATAACACGTATCATGAAGAAGATCAAATACTGGATCCAATACCAGATCCAATACCAGATCCAATACCTGATCCAGCATCACCAACTACACAACCAACATACACTTACGAACCCAACTTAGAAAGTGAAAGACAAACTACTATTAGTTCATTAGAAAGCTCATTAGGAAGCTCAGAAAGATATGATCACAGACCAGTACGAGGGTTAAAAGACATCACTGAAATCTATCAACATGCACAACAAGTAGAAACTCCAAGCTTATTTTTCATTGAAGAAGAACCCCGTAACTACAAGGAAGCATCAACAGACAAGAAATGGATTGAGGCCATGAAAATTGAATTAGATTCAATCAACAAGAATCACACATGGACTCTTACAGATTTACCAGAAAATCAGAAGGCAATCGGACTCAAATGGGTTTATAAAACCAAGAGAGATGCACACGGAAAGATCATTAGATATAAAGCCAGATTAGTAGCAAAAGGTTATGTACAAGAACAAGGAATAGACTTTGATGAAGTATTCGCACCAGTTGCTATGATTGAGACAGTTCGTTTACTATTAGCACTAGCAGCATATCACGGATGGCAAGTACACCACTTAGATGTAAAATCAGCATTTTTACATGGAGAATTAAAGGAAGAAGTCTATGTTACACAACCTGAAGGTTTTATTCAGCAAGGAAACCAAGGAAAAGTATACAAGCTAACAAAAGCTTTGTATGGCTTAAGACAAGTACCAAGAGCTTGGAATGTAAAGCTTGATCAAACCTTGAAGTCATTAGATTTTAAGAAATGTAATCTAGAACAAGCAGTCTACACGAAAAGAAGCAAGAATTCAACACTTATCGTTGGAGTATATGTAGATGATTTAATAATCACGGGCACTCCAAAGAAAGAGATAGACTTGTTCAAATCCCAGATGGAAGATAAATTTGAAATGAGCGACTTAGGATTGCTAGCATATTACCTTGGGATAGAAGTTACACAGACAGGAGGAGAGATTACAATCAAGCAAACTGGATACATTAACAAGATCCTCAAAGAAACAACTATGGCGGATAGCAATGATACGAAGATACCATTGGATCCCGGCACTAAGTTGGTCAAGGCGGAAGATGGAGAACCAGTTGACGCAACTTATTACCGAAGTTTAATTGGAAGCCTCAGATACTTATTACATACAAGACCGGATCTTAGTTACTCAGTCGGACTACACAGCAGATTTATGCAAGACCCGAAGGATCATCACCTGAAGGCAGTGAAACAAGTAATCTGATATGTGAAAGGAACAAAAGAACATGGAATCATATACAAGAAGGAAGGCGGCTGCAAGATAACAGGTTATAGTGATAGTAGTTATGGAATCAATACCGATCAAGGAAAAGGAACTACTGGAGTCGTATTTTACTTTGGAGAGTCACCTATTACCTGGAGTACTCAGAAGCAACTGACAGTGGCACTATCATCATGTGAATCAGAATTCATGGCGGCTACTGCAGCAGCATGTCAAGCCTTATGGTTAAAACGTTTACTTAGTGAACTGACTGGAATTGAAGAAAGGAGGATAACGCTCAGAGTTGACAATGTATCAGCAATAGCACTCGTAAAGAACCCAGTATTTCATGGAAGGAGTAAACATATAGACATTCGCTATCATTTCATTCGAGAATGCGTAGAGAATGGTCATATAAATGTGGAACACGTTAGCGGAGAACTACAAAGAGCAGACATCTTAACGAAAGCTTTACCAAGACTCAAGTTTACAACTATGAGACAAATGCTCGGAGTTCAAGACCTTGGACAAAGCAACGATCAAGATTAAGGAGGAGAATGTGAACCATGATAATCTCGACATTGCTTTCAAAGGAAACATGAAGGACCAAACGTGTTTCTCAAAAACTTAATAACCGTTTGTTAGTTAAGTTAGTTATTTAGTTAGTTATTTCCAGGAATGGTCGAAAGGTCACAATGCTTTGCTTATACCTGTTCGAACCATCACCAATGTATAGATGCATCGGTTCATTAAAACCGAATAGACATGACTTTAGATGAAAGGTTGCAATGGTTCATTCATACCATTTGGAAATCTATAAGTACTTATGAATTTGTAACATTACAATGGTTAGACAAAATATAAGTTATCTTTTGTTATTGTTAGTTTGCAAATCAGTATTTGTTTCAACCAACACTTCGATCCATATATCACACGATTGGGACAACAGATTCGTTATTAGTTTCAACTGCTAACGAGCAGCTTTTAGTGTTGCATTAATTTACACTTCACAGTGAATAGTAAATTTATTAGCTTAAATTTTGGTTTCATGGGGATGAATCAAGATCTCCTGGTGACATCGAAAAATAATGTGTGGTAGAGCACATACACGGCTGTTTCCCATTTTACTTTGACCAAGAACAGAACCAGTCTAAAATATAAACAACTTCAGTAAAAGGCTTTGATGAATGATGATTGCAAACAAGCACTTGCCGGAGGTCTTTATGGAAGTAGTCTCTTTACCCTTGGGTAGGGGTGTGACCGTCTACATCTCACCTCCCCCATACCTTGAGCCAACGGGATTGGGTATTGCTGTTTGTTGGGAGAAATCCAACAAACAGATTTCTAGAACGGAACCACGAATCAAGAACTACTCCAACAAGACCTCGGCAAAGGGTTATGATCCCTTAATGCCGAGTGGCACAAACACACACGAGATATTTTACACTCAAACGTTTATTAAACGTGAGCAAGAAAAGAAGGTACAAATAAAACATCACCCCCTCATCCCTATTTATAGAGAATGAGGGTGGAGAAACCTAATCCTTGGTGAACAAGGATTCTACAATTGAAGAACTTTCCTAATACATAACTAACCTCCTTAAGTTTGAGCTAAAATACAATTAACCCCCTAAACTTATATCCTAACTATTACACACTAATATTCTAACAATTTCCACCTTAGTGGTAATAGTTAGCTTTCTCCGATACGCAGCAGCTTCAACCAGTGCTGGAACCTCGGACCGGGGACCGCCTTCCTCAAGGCACCAGTAGCAATACTCGCTACTAACCTTAGCTCAAATCCCAACTCTGTAGAGAGTCCCTTTAGCCATTGTTATGATATTAGTCTCTATATTAGCTTATAAATAAGTCTAGGGGTTAGAGTATTAAGCTTAAACTTATCTTAGTCAAGTAGGAGTTGGTTTGGTTGGCTTGTGTCCCAAGCCCAACCCGTGTCTTGGTAACAGCCGACTATGAGTATTGTTAAAGTCGGTTTACTTCCCCCCGCATCTCTAAAAAAGGAGGTGAGGGGGGGACGGATTTGGTACGCATTCTTTCAATACTAATCAAAGAGTCGATTAGGGATACTTACTTGTGCATCGTTCTTTACTTTCTGTCGATACAAGCTGTGTGGTTTTCTTCAACGATCGAGTTATCTGCTCTAGTAAACCGGGGTTGTAGGTTGTCGAATACTACATGTGGTATCAGAGCTCGGTTCGAGGGTTCGCTGGTTACTAGGTTCGATCGTGAGAAGGATTTCGGTTTAGAACAACAAGAAGAAGTAGCAGGAGGTTGGATCGACTTTAAAGGGTTTGTTGGTTTTTGATCAACAAAGGTTCTGTTGATTTTGTTTTTTGGATCTGGTTTTCCTTTCTTTGTGGGCATATTGTAAACAAAGAAGAAGGAGAGGATTTGTCACAGTCAACAATAGGAGGATAGACTTTATTGGTGGAATATTAATAAAAGATATCAATTTGTTTTTTTTTGTTTTATTATTTATAAAACAAAAGGATTAATTAATTAAGAGGGATTGCACAAGGGACTTTGTTAGTTTGTGATTTTGACAGTTTTTCACAAGGTTTAACAAATTAATAAAGGGATTAAAGAATGATGGGAGCCAAGTTTGAAATCGAAAAATTCGATGAAACTGGTGATTTCGGGTTATGGAGAGTCAAGATGCGTGCTTTATTAATCCAACATGGATGTGAAGCAGCTCTGGAGGTGTTACCCGCGGATATGGATGCTACAGCGAAAGCTGAGCTAAACAAGAAAGCTCACAGTGCCATGATTTTGTGTTTAGGTAACAAAGTTCTGAGAGAGGTTACAGGGGAGACGACTGCAGCGGGGGTTTGGTCCAAGCTTGAGACATTGTACATGACAACGTCCTTGGCCAACAAGTTGTACCTGAAGAAGAAGTTGTATACATTCTACATGCCGGCTGGACGTACGATTTCCGTGCATATAGATAAATTCAACAAAATTGTTCTTGATTTAGCAAATATTGAGGTAAAATTCGAGGATGAAGATCTTGCTTTATTATTACTCACTTCTTTACCAGCATCATACGAGCACTTTGTGGATACCTTGCTTTATGGATGGGAAGCTTTGACGTTGGAGGATGTGATGGCCACACTGAATTCAAAGGAAATCAAAGAAAGATCTAAGGCGAAGGGGGATGATGGTGAAGGGTTATACGTGAGGGGAAGAACTGATCGCAGGAATTCGCATCAGTCTAGGGGAAAGTCAAGATCTAAGTCTCGAGGTGGAAGACTCAAGTGCTTTATTTGCCAATCTGAGGAGCACTTGAAGAGAAACTGTCCGAAGAATAATCGCAAGAAGTCAAATGGTTTTGTCAAGAAAGATGATCAGCCAAGCTCTAGTGGTTCGATTTATGACGGTTGTGAGGTGATGATGGTTATGAGTGCAGAAGCCTTGTTGGATTGGATTATGGATTCAGGAGGTTCATACCACATGACACCCAGGTCAGACATATTTTTTGATTTTCTGGAATGCGATGGGGGCAGGGTACTGTTGGGTGGTAACAAGGAGTGCAAGATCAGAGGTATTGGCAAGGTTAGGCTACAACTGAAAGATGGGTCAAGTTTTGTGTTACACAATGTCAGGTATATTCCTGAATTGAAAAGAAACTTGATATCGTTGGGAACTCTTGAAAAAGAAGGATATACCCTAAAAATGCAGTCAGGCAAAATCAAGGTGATTAATGGTTCTAGGGTTATTTTATCTGGATCTCGAAGGGATAATTGCGTATACTCTTTGGATGGCCATGCGGTCGCGGGTGAGCTTAATGCTAGTATTGAAGAAAAAGACAGACTTGCGCAGGTTTGGCACAAAAGACTGGGACATATCAGTGAGGCGGGACTTCAGGTGCTAGAAAAGCAGGAGCGGTTTGGCAAGAAAAGTCTAGGTAAGCTCAATTTTTGTGAGAATTGTGTTCTGGGAAAGTCATATCGAGTCAGTTTCGGTGTAGGAAGGCACACTACTCAGGGAGTGATATACTATGTTCATTCAGACTTATGGGGTCCGTCTCAGGTGGAATCATTGGGAGGTAAGAGGTACTTCTTATCTATTGTTGATGATTATTCTAGGAGGGTATGGGTTTATATTCTCAGGTTCAAACACGAAGCATTTGGAAAGTTCAAAGAGTTGAAGCAGTTAGTAGAGAATCAGACTGGGAGGACGGTTAAGAAGCTAAGGACAGATAATGGTCTTGAGTTCTGTAACCGGGAATTTGAGCAGCTATGCACTGAGAGTGGGATTGCTAGACATTTGAAAGTTGCCGGGACGCCGCAGCAGAATGGATTAGCAGAACAGATGAATAGAACTCTCATGGATAAGGTACGCTATTTATTAATACAGTCTGGATTGCCCAAGACCTTCTGGGCGGAAGCGACATGTACGGCCGCATATCTTATAAATAGGTCACCATCGACAGCGATTGAGAAAAAAACACCTATGGAGATGTGGTCGGGACATCCAAGTGATTATGGGATGTTGAGGATTTTTGGTTGTGTCACATATTCACACGTTAAACAAGGTAAGCTCGAGCCGAGAGCCGTAAAATGCATTCTTTTGGGGTATCCTGAAGGTGTGAAGGGGTACAGGCTATATAGGCTTGATAATGAATCACCTAAAATAGTCACTAGCAGGAACGTGGTCTTCAATGAAAGTGTCATGTATAAAGACACGTTGAAGGTTTCTGGTGCATGTACAAATAAGTCTGTTGAGGAATTACAGGTTGAGGTGGAACTGCAGAGGTTAAGTAATCATTCGCTTGAGGAAGATCTGATTGATGGTTAAGAAGATGGCGATGATGAAGATGCAGGGGATTAGGATCATGATCAAACACCGGATCTCACAAATTATCAGTTGGTTCGGGATAGAGAGCCAAGGACAAGAACGAAACCTTTGAGGTTTCGAGATGAAAGTAATATGGCTGCATACGTGTTTGCTGCAGCAGAGGAAAAAGATACTCATGAACCATTGACATACCAGGAGGCAGTTACTTGTAAAGATAGATTTAAATGGAAAGCTGCTATGGATAAAGAGGTGGATTCTCTGAAGAAGAATGAGACCTATGAGTTAGTGGAT
Source organism: Artemisia argyi (assembly GCA_030686995.1). Lineage (NCBI taxonomy): Eukaryota > Viridiplantae > Streptophyta > Magnoliopsida > Asterales > Asteraceae > Artemisia > Artemisia argyi. Next base: position 206,165,674 of record CM060702.1, on the reverse strand, counting down.
CATCCAGCTGGGCAAAAGCTGGTGAGCTGCAAATCGCTGTTCAAAATAAAGGAAGGGATTGAAGGTGTTCAAAAGCAGGCACAAGGCAAGGTTGGTGGCTCGTGGATTTACTCAAAGGGCAGGTGTTGACTATAATGAAGTATTTTCACCGGTAGTTCGACACACATCTATTCGGGTTATACTTGCATTCACTGCGTGTAGAGATTATGAGCTAGAGCAGCTTGATGTAAAGATGGCATTTTTACATGGGAATCTTGAAGAAATGATCTACATGAGGCAGCCACCGGGTTATGAACAAGGTAACAAGGTATGTTTGTTAAAGAAATCCCTTTATGGTTTGAAGCAGTCACCTAGGCAATGTATAAGAGGTTTGATGAGTACATGCTGAGCAACGGGTTCAAGCGTAGCAGTTACAACAGCTGCGTATATTACAGGAGTTATGCACCAGGTGAGTATATCTATCTACTGTTATATGTAGACGATATGCTGATTGCTTGTAAAAGCTAGGCTGAGATTGGGTCTATCAAGTCTTTGCTTAAAAAGGAATTCGACATTAAGGAGCTCGGGGAAGCAAAGAAGATTCTTGGTATGGAGATCATCAGGGACAGGAGTCGCAAGATTCTGAGGGTGTCACAATCCGGGTACGTTTCTAAGATTTTAAATTGTCACACCCCCAATTTACCTGACTTGCAGCGGAATGGAATACCTGGGGGTGTCTGTCATAGCACCACAGTTACAGTTACATTGAACGACCTAAAGTGTCGTTTGGAAAATACTGCATTTGATCATTGAAATAATTCAGAGTTTACAAAATGAGGTCCCCAAAATGTGTTGCAAGTTTACGAAAACAAGTCATACTAGATCAAACGTTTACATAAGTGCATGAAATAATGATGAGACGCGTCGACTCCGCGACTCCATGAAAGTCCAAATGCATGTCACATGAGCTACCTTATTAACCTGAAATACATTGCTAAAACATCAACACGAATGTTGGTGAATTCCATAGGTTTGTAAAATGTACTGATGTACGGCCACCACAAGTAAAAGTGCAAGATAAAAATCTCGTGAAAGTTGTACAATAGCCTTAAGCTCATGACACCGAAGCTATGACTGATGAAACTCTATGCCCCTCCCGAATGTTCTGCCGAAACATTCAAATGTAAAAGACATGACATGCATCCGCTTACTGTTGGTAATCACTACCACGGATGGAGGCGTCACCCTCGATAGATCTATCCACTCACTCTCGCTTAACGGTAAATTAACGGTTCATGATGTTACAAGGGACTTATCACATGGCAAGGTAACTTAAGCTATGTACATGTTTGAATACTTGGGCTCGTACTGAAATAATTGATGCAATGTATTCCCCCCGTGGGATTTGAAAACAATCAAAAATGTTGAATTGAAAACGGGGCTATGAAAACTCACCTTAACTGATGAAACTGTGATGAAATGAAATGAACACAAATGAACAATTAGCTGCTGCAACCCAATATGATGGTACCATGAACATGTAATGAGCTGAAAAACAAGGCGCGCACACTAGCCGCAACCTAATATGAATGATGAACGATCTACTTTAGATCATGAAATGATGTTATGAATGTCCATGCACATGTTTCCTATACCACTCTACTCTTTGAAAACACTTGTTGTTATCAAAAGTATATAATCCAAGAATTTGGAAAATATTGCTATTAGAAAATATAAATAGTTAGTTATAATATATATATATACTTATATATATATAACGTAAGTTTCCATGTTAGCGTTGAAATACTCGGGTTGTAATCCTTGAAATGATGAAAACATACTCATAATAACTAATACTACGTTAGTTATAAAGCTCGGTACTTGATATTACTTCTAGCTCAAAAATGTACTTCGTAGTTTTTGCGCCAAATTTAATAAAAGCTGTCAAATATAAAAGAGTTTTAGCCGATATTCAAACGTGTATATCTTTGTCGTTACTTGTCCGTTTTACTTGTTCTTTATATCCACGGTTACGTCTTAGTATGTAGTAATATATTTTGGAAAGCTCGGTTCCTCCGGGTTACGTTTAAAGTCTCTTTTTGTCCAATGAAAAACGTCCAACAGCATACATTTTCAGAAAAATACTTTTCGTCTACAATCTTGCAAAAATCATAACTCCTTCGTTATAGACTCTTTTTAATCCGTTCTTTCGCCTACGGATTCGTTTTTGAAAGTATTTTCTAAAAATTTTGCCAAAGTTTCCTTGGTGTTTACTGATTTTCCAGATTTTTACAAAACGGGACAGCATGTCTAAAATAGGTTCCAAATCAAGTTTCCAAGGTTAAAAACTAATTTCTACCATCACCAAACCTCTTGTAATCACCACATGGCTAATCTAATCTTACCATACACCTTCCTAGGGTGCCATGGACTCCTAACCAAGTTATTAGAGCAAGGAGATTCATAACTAAAAAGTTAGGGTTTGTATGTTTCTTTTTAGCCAAAATAAAGTGTGGTATAGCTACTTGTACATGGTTTTTAGCATGATACTTATGAAATACATGTAAAAATAGGATGATCCATGAAAAAATAAAGATGAAAACTTACTTGATAAAATGAGATGATTATAGGATGATTATGCTTGATGTTCTTGTGTTTTTGTTGCTTGATTCTTGATTAGGCTTGTAAAATGAACAAGTTTAGTGTTTTAATTTATGGAAAATGATCACTTGAGCTAATTATGGTGGTTTGGTCGTGGGTTTGCAAGAAGAAATGAAGAAGATGAGAAAAATTTCTATCTTATCTAAAAAGGTATGTTATGATTTAGAAATTTGGTTAATGATATGATTTTAAGGTTTATTAGTATAAAATGGTAAATTAATGCCAAGGGTTAAAAAGGGTGGCACATGGCCGGTTTTCAAGGGGTGGAAGGGGGGGGTTAGGGTACTTGGTATTTAATTAGGAAACCTTGTAAGAATTTGCACTAGTTTGCGTTTTTAGTTACGATCGGGTACCGGTTTTAATAGAAATAAATGTTAACAAAGTTAACCGGGATGAAATAAAGTTATAATAATGATAAAAACATATTAAAAATATGTTGGGTACATTTACTGAGTGATCGGGTGATTATTGTTTAGTTTTCACGAAAACCGTCGTTATATTCATAAGCGTACGTTATAAATAAAATAAATTTCCAAAATACTGGGTAACTGAATGTTATAACTTTTATGATGTTAAAATGGATATAAAAATATGTCGGGACCGTTGTGGGAGTATTTAGATATATTCGTCGTGTATAAACCGGGTGTTAACGTTTACTATAATTACGTATACGTAAAAACGTTAAATGTACTGAATATAGAAATTTGAAAATCCTGAGAGTGGTATAATATGAAAATGCTGTTATGATGATATGCAGACTATCTCCAGTCCGTATGCAGTGTACTTAACACTAATGAAATGAATTCGCACCTAAACCAATCCGGTTACGCGAATTTGAATACCCGTCAACTAAATTTACGATGAAATGTGTAATGCACGTGAATGATGAAATCTTTTCCCGCAATGAATAGTGTTTCGTGAATAGTAAATTTCCCAAAAGTTTCGCAGAATATCAAATTGACCTCGAAAACGATGAATAGTAAACTGATGAATAGTGTTTTGATGAATAGTGTTTGATGAATAGTGTTTTTCCAAAGTTCGGGAAATGACCTGAAATGACCTGAAATGGTGAGTTGTGACAGTCTTCCCCCCTAAAAGGAACTTCGTCCCGAAGTTCAGTTCATGTTGGTCTCTGAGAATGTATTGGTGAAAAGGTGATGATATTCGAGAATTCCAGCGAACTCTAACGATAGGAATTCGACTCTGTTTCAACTGTTTGACCACATGGTCCATGATTTTTGTTGGTTCTCTTACAGGGTCTGAGATTGTTATTTGGGATGGATCCCTTCCAATGGAATCATGAGCGACTCATCTGAAAGTCATTTCTGGGGATCTGAAAATGTGAAATATGTTCGTGTAATCCTGTTGTTCTCTGACAATGTTCAAGTCTGACGGCCACTATGCCTTCTCTGTCAAAATATAAATGGTCCAGTGTATATTGGTGTAACTTTCCAAGTTTTCTGAACGATAACATGCCTTTCCTAGGCAGAACTTTTTGCATAACTCTGCAGAACTTGAAGTTTTAATGGTTTACGACTTATTGAACTTGTAACTGATTCTTGACTTGTAGAAAATTTCTGGTTATCTCATGAATGCCTACTGAACTAGTGAGTTGAGCTTTTTCTGAGTTTGGCCCATCAATCGATGGTCTGCGCTTCTTGATGTTTTAACTGTGGTACTGGTAATATATACTGCTGAATTCTGCCAGAACTCAAGTTTGTATGCTAGTTGGTCGATTCTAAAACGAATCTTAAATAGTCCAATATGCTAAAGGTTCAACCTTTCTTGTTTTCCAATTTGTATCGTGCCAATCCAAGGCATTGTTTTTAACTTAATTTGTTCTCCCACTTGAATCTGGATGGTTTGTTGTTCAGGATATCCAATCCAAATGATGTGTGTTATGTACCAATCTAACTTCTGCCAGCTTCTCGCTGTTGGTGTAATAGTTATTGTTGTAGATGAATTTGAGTTATGTTGAGTGATTAGTCCAACCATTTCTAGGGTCAATCACTCATGCTCTGAGCATACCTTACTATGTTTGAATTGTTCTCTCGCTTTGACCATCGTTCTGAGGGTGATAGGTGATGTTCACATCTAAATGGGTTTCTGAAGGAAATCCTGAAATGATTACCTGAAGTCCAAGTTGAATCGGTTTCCTTAACAGGAAAAACTGAAATGGGTACAATAAACCTTTGTGACTAATTCCATAACGTTCGGTCCTTCGAACCTCGCGTTATCTGAAGGGATAGAATATAGGTAACAATTTGATTCCTTGTGTTTTGTTCCAAGGGATGATAAGACATATGTCCTTCTTTGTCTAGTGGGTTTGGTCTTCACTACTGAAGTTCGCGATTAATTTGTGATGTTCCTCCTAATTCCTTCACCACATATTCCAAATATTCTTTATTGTCAAGTCACAAATCCTAAATGCATAAGCGATGTTGTAGGGAAGTTGGTTCTGGAAATTTGTCTCGCGATTGTGAGTTTTGGTTGAAATCTTTTTCTGAATAAATGAATTTAGAAAATGGAGCAAATGATTTACTGAGTAATATTTTCCTTGATGATTCAAAGTCCAGTAGTTATGAAATAGGAACTGTTTTCAAACATGTTGTGATTAAGACTGCTTACCAAAGTTTGATGTTTATGTATATTTCTCATTGTACAATAGTGTTGCTAAAGATTGACCAAAAAGGATCGTACTTGTTCAAAATAGGAATTTCAGAAATCATTTTTCCACAAGGTATGTGATCTATGTAAACGCATCAACTTTATTTAAAAGTGAAAACACTGAAAAGGATAAAATGGTAGAATAGGAAATGTTCGCTTAAATGCATAGATGTCTACACTTAGTTCCTGAGGTTGCATAATGTCTATTGATGGTTATCTGGCATAACTACAAGCATAGGTATTTAGACTAACTTAAGTCCTGAAATAGTTTATCGTTGTAATTGGCAAGACGAAGGTATCACTTGATGTTGTGTCGATGAATGTCTATTCTGTTTTCCCATGTAGATGAGGAGATATGTTCCGGTTTGATCCCTTGCTTGGTATGAAGGTGAGGTTATCTGAAATTCCTAGTGACATAAGGCCTTAGAGGAAATTACATCGATATTCTTGTTTCAAACAATTGTCCTTTGTGAAAACTTACTGCAGGAAAGTTTATGTATGGATAAGGCCATGTTTAAATGAAATGCTCTACAGTCTCAATTAGAAGCTGGGTTTATTTCTATCGTGTTGTCATGCGGACATTTATATTGAGCTAAATCCTGTAGCTTAGTATAGCTAGTACCCTTGAATAATAACATTGGACAACTAGGTTAAAGATGGTGATTCGGATGATCTCGCAGTATCTTAGGATTTGTTGTTGAGTTATGAAGTTTCTCTCTATATACTTCTAGTTCTGTAATCCTTTCATTGCTTTTATTGTATAAAGGAATCCTGCATGTAATTGATATGGAAAGTCTCTTCTAGGGAAGTCAATGGGAAAATACAACTTAATGTCTAAGTGAGTGACAGGTAGGGTAAGTATCCAAGGATAGTTCGGCAAAATGGATGTTTATGAAAGAGTTCCTTTGTTTACAAAACTTTTGGATGAAGATTGTTATTACAATCCTTTGAAAAGGTAATTATTTCCTTCATGGCATAATCCTTCCTGAATTTTACATAGGTGATCAGGCTATGTATAATTGAGGACTAATGATGCGATGTTGGATTTTGTCAAAATATCATAACTTTTCTCAAAAGTTTTAGATGGTGTTCAACGCATTGTTATTAAAATGGTATCCTGATGTTTCCTTTCAAGTAACATGAAAATTGCTTTGCGTAATAATAGTAAATACATGGTGTAATGACAGAAAAATCAATGTATAGGATGGTAATAAAATAGCTTACTTCAGAATTTTTTTTTTTTTTTTGTAAAACAGCTTCCCCATATGATAGTAAAATAGCTTGAATGGTGTATTGGATACGTGGGTGAATCTTGTCGAATGGTAATAGTCTACTAATTCGTCAAAAACGAAATCAACCTAATTTCTGATGAGACAATGCTAAAATGTTGCGAAACGATTGAAGTCGGAGCAAATGGGAATGGAAAAGGAAATGACAATGATGGTACTAGTGAATGGAATACTACCCTCTTTCGCGCTACCTCGCGACATCCAAAAGGTAAAACTAAAGTACACACTGTGGGAAGGCCAATAGTGTAATAAGTAACTGATGGTGGTGATAGTACCTGAGTAGTAAGTGCCCTACTAGTGATGGAAAGAAAACACACTATCTTCCTTGAAATTAGCATCCTAATAAGTCCATTAAGATTAATTCTGAATACACTATCAAAAGGCATTCTATGTACGGGCTGAATGATAGGAAAACTCTGTTCCTATGGCAAATCAATAGTACTAATGGTGGTGTAAATGCAACTGATGGTATAATGGTAGTGTAAAATGACAAGGCATCTTCAGTGTCGGAATACGATAAAAGGATGTCAGGGTGAGTATCTGAAGACATGTCACTTGTGAACCATGTCAATAAAATGATATACATATACGGATATGAGTATAAATAACTCGCACAGGGTATGTATAAAACAACATGTATCATAATTATGCACTTATGATGAAATGATGAGATGCTATGCTGATGTGGTTATAGTCTAGGGTCCAAGATACATCCTAGTTCGCTATAACCTTAGCTCTGATGCCAATCTGTCACACCCCCAATTTACCTGACTTGCAGCGGAATGGAATACCTGGGGGTGTCTGTCATAGCACCACAGTTACAGTTACATTGAACGACCTAAAGTGTCGTTTGGAAAATACTGCATTTGATCATTGAAATAATTCAGAGTTTACAAAATGAGGTCCCCAAAATGTGTTGCAAGTTTACGAAAACAAGTCATACTAGATCAAACGTTTACATAAGTGCATGAAATAATGATGAGACGCGTCGACTCCGCGACTCCATGAAAGTCCAAATGCATGTCACATGAGCTACCTTATTAACCTGAAATACATTGCTAAAACATCAACACGAATGTTGGTGAATTCCATAGGTTTGTAAAATGTACTGATGTACGGCCACCACAAGTAAAAGTGCAAGATAAAAATCTCGTGAAAGTTGTACAATAGCCTTAAGCTCATGACACCGAAGCTATGACTGATGAAACTCTATGCCCCTCCCGAATGTTCTGCCGAAACATTCAAATGTAAAAGACATGACATGCATCCGCTTACTGTTGGTAATCACTACCACGGATGGAGGCGTCACCCTCGATAGATCTATCCACTCACTCTCGCTTAACGGTAAATTAACGGTTCATGATGTTACAAGGGACTTATCACATGGCAAGGTAACTTAAGCTATGTACATGTTTGAATACTTGGGCTCGTACTGAAATAATTGATGCAATGTATTCCCCCCGTGGGATTTGAAAACAATCAAAAATGTTGAATTGAAAACGGGGCTATGAAAACTCACCTTAACTGATGAAACTGTGATGAAATGAAATGAACACAAATGAACAATTAGCTGCTGCAACCCAATATGATGGTACCATGAACATGTAATGAGCTGAAAAACAAGGCGCGCACACTAGCCGCAACCTAATATGAATGATGAACGATCTACTTTAGATCATGAAATGATGTTATGAATGTCCATGCACATGTTTCCTATACCACTCTACTCTTTGAAAACACTTGTTGTTATCAAAAGTATATAATCCAAGAATTTGGAAAATATTGCTATTAGAAAATATAAATAGTTAGTTATAATATATATATATACTTATATATATATAACGTAAGTTTCCATGTTAGCGTTGAAATACTCGGGTTGTAATCCTTGAAATGATGAAAACATACTCATAATAACTAATACTACGTTAGTTATAAAGCTCGGTACTTGATATTACTTCTAGCTCAAAAATGTACTTCGTAGTTTTTGCGCCAAATTTAATAAAAGCTGTCAAATATAAAAGAGTTTTAGCCGATATTCAAACGTGTATATCTTTGTCGTTACTTGTCCGTTTTACTTGTTCTTTATATCCACGGTTACGTCTTAGTATGTAGTAATATATTTTGGAAAGCTCGGTTCCTCCGGGTTACGTTTAAAGTCTCTTTTTGTCCAATGAAAAACGTCCAACAGCATACATTTTCAGAAAAATACTTTTCGTCTACAATCTTGCAAAAATCATAACTCCTTCGTTATAGACTCTTTTTAATCCGTTCTTTCGCCTACGGATTCGTTTTTGAAAGTATTTTCTAAAAATTTTGCCAAAGTTTCCTTGGTGTTTACTGATTTTCCAGATTTTTACAAAACGGGACAGCATGTCTAAAATAGGTTCCAAATCAAGTTTCCAAGGTTAAAAACTAATTTCTACCATCACCAAACCTCTTGTAATCACCACATGGCTAATCTAATCTTACCATACACCTTCCTAGGGTGCCATGGACTCCTAACCAAGTTATTAGAGCAAGGAGATTCATAACTAAAAAGTTAGGGTTTGTATGTTTCTTTTTAGCCAAAATAAAGTGTGGTATAGCTACTTGTACATGGTTTTTAGCATGATACTTATGAAATACATGTAAAAATAGGATGATCCATGAAAAAATAAAGATGAAAACTTACTTGATAAAATGAGATGATTATAGGATGATTATGCTTGATGTTCTTGTGTTTTTGTTGCTTGATTCTTGATTAGGCTTGTAAAATGAACAAGTTTAGTGTTTTAATTTATGGAAAATGATCACTTGAGCTAATTATGGTGGTTTGGTCGTGGGTTTGCAAGAAGAAATGAAGAAGATGAGAAAAATTTCTATCTTATCTAAAAAGGTATGTTATGATTTAGAAATTTGGTTAATGATATGATTTTAAGGTTTATTAGTATAAAATGGTAAATTAATGCCAAGGGTTAAAAAGGGTGGCACATGGCCGGTTTTCAAGGGGTGGAAGGGGGGGGTTAGGGTACTTGGTATTTAATTAGGAAACCTTGTAAGAATTTGCACTAGTTTGCGTTTTTAGTTACGATCGGGTACCGGTTTTAATAGAAATAAATGTTAACAAAGTTAACCGGGATGAAATAAAGTTATAATAATGATAAAAACATATTAAAAATATGTTGGGTACATTTACTGAGTGATCGGGTGATTATTGTTTAGTTTTCACGAAAACCGTCGTTATATTCATAAGCGTACGTTATAAATAAAATAAATTTCCAAAATACTGGGTAACTGAATGTTATAACTTTTATGATGTTAAAATGGATATAAAAATATGTCGGGACCGTTGTGGGAGTATTTAGATATATTCGTCGTGTATAAACCGGGTGTTAACGTTTACTATAATTACGTATACGTAAAAACGTTAAATGTACTGAATATAGAAATTTGAAAATCCTGAGAGTGGTATAATATGAAAATGCTGTTATGATGATATGCAGACTATCTCCAGTCCGTATGCAGTGTACTTAACACTAATGAAATGAATTCGCACCTAAACCAATCCGGTTACGCGAATTTGAATACCCGTCAACTAAATTTACGATGAAATGTGTAATGCACGTGAATGATGAAATCTTTTCCCGCAATGAATAGTGTTTCGTGAATAGTAAATTTCCCAAAAGTTTCGCAGAATATCAAATTGACCTCGAAAACGATGAATAGTAAACTGATGAATAGTGTTTTGATGAATAGTGTTTGATGAATAGTGTTTTTCCAAAGTTCGGGAAATGACCTGAAATGACCTGAAATGGTGAGTTGTGACATAAATAATTATAGAATAGACAATGGGAAATCGGTTAAGATGCCATTGGGTGGGCACTTCAAGCTGTCGTTGAAGGATTGCCCAGTTAGGGATTGTGATGTTGAAAGGATGAGTAGGGTGTCATATGCAAATGCGGTTGGGAGCTTAATGTACTTGATGGTGTGAACGAGGCCAGACATAGCGTATGCGGTAAGTGTTGTTAGTAGATATTTGGCGAATCCAGGTAAAAAGCATTGGGAAGCAGTGAAGTGGATTTTGAAATATTTGCGGGGTATTGCAAACGTGGGTTTGGTGTATGGGACAGATCGTAGCAACCATGTGGACGTAATAGGTTTTGTTGATTCAGAATACGCTAAGGATCCGGATAAAGGTAGGTCAATCACGGGTTACGCGTTTTTAATAGAGGGATGTGTTGTAAGCTGGAAGGCAACGCTACAACACGTGGTGGCTCTTTCAACTACAGAGGCGGAGTATATGGCCCTTACGGAGGCTGTGAAGGAAGTTATTTGGCTAAGGGGACTCTTAGAAGAGTTGGGCGTGGAGCTTAAAACTGTTGCAGTTAATTGTGATAATCAGGGCGCGATTTACTTATCGTGGAATCATGTTTTTCATGAAAGGACTAAGCACATCAATGTGCGTTACCACTTTATTAGAGAGGTCTTGGAAGCAAAGACGGTTGAAGTTCTAAAGGTGGGTACTGAACACAATGCTGCGGATGCCTTGACGAAGGTGGTACCTAGACGGAAGTTACAACACTGCTTGGAGTTGTTGAGTGTCAGTATAGGCTAATATAAAGCCTAAGGTGGAAATTATTATGATATTAGTCTCTATATTAGCTTATAAATAAGTCTATGGGTTAGAGTATTAAGCTTAAACTTATCTTAGTCAAGTAGGAGTCGGTTTGGTTGGCTTGTGTCCCAAGCCCAACCCGTGTCCTTGTAACAGCCGACTATGAGTCTTGTTAAAGTCGGTTTACTTCCCCCTCATCTCTATAAAAGGAGGTGAGGGGGGGGGGGGACGGATTTGGTACGCATTCTTTCAATACTAATCAAAGAGTCGATTAGGGATACTGACTTGTACATCGTTCTTTACTTTTTGGCGATCCAAGCTGTGTAGTTTTCTTCAACGATCGAGTTATCCGCTCTAGTAAACCGGGGTTGTAGGTTGTCGAATACTACAAGCCATGTATCCTCCTTCAATTCTCTAGCAAGTGTCATATAATCTGCTTCAGTTGTTAACAAAGCCATCATGTACTGCAACAAAGCTTCCCAGCTCACAGCAAATTCCTGTATCATAAACCCGTACATTGTGATTGATCTACCCATGACAGTGATCGATATACCCATGGCGTAGTCATAATCCACAAAAGCATGTACGTCCGTCTGTAATCCATGATCAAACCTATCCAACATTCCCACATCCGCAGATGCTATGTCAGGTCTCGTTCAGACCACTTGATACTCATGACTTCCAACTACATATATACATGACCCATTACTCTTTTTTCTTCATTACGATTCCCTGATAGACCATCCTCTAACGACAGCGTAGAGTGTCCCCCCAACAATATCTGAACCGACATCCCGTTGGAAAACCTGAATCATGACACCCTGAGAGTATTACCACTCTGAGTCCTGAAGATCTCCATACCAAGCATAATTTCCTTTGCTTCATCCAGTAAACCCTTGGTAACCCAGATATCAGCCTTGGTTTCGCAAGTAAACCCCATATAATCTATATAGAGGAATAGATATATGAACATACCTGGTGAATACTTCCAGTAATATATTTTACTGTCGTCACTGCTTCGCCTCAAACTGTTGTTGAGCATACACATACCAGACCGAGTATCAATATCTCCTTTCATTACAGCCATCCACTTGAAAATTACCTCACAAGCAACTGCATTCCTGAAAGTCAATGACTCATGTGCATCTTCTTTTATCACTCTAGCAACTCCTAAAGCAGCCATATTACTGTTACCTCTATACCTTTCAGCAACATTACCCACTGCACCATCTTGACCAGGTACTTTGGTTTTCATAATGTCTGCCCCGATCTTTGCACCAAGGTATACCCGCTTATTTACCAAGCAGTCCGTGTTTGTCTTTCCTTTAAGTTGTTTATCCTTCAACTTTCTTTGAACCACTGCAGCATGATCATTACTCTCCTGAATTACCTCAGCTTCACGATTTTCCTGAGCTCCCTGTAGTTCCACCTCAAACCAAACACGCTTTTGAACATGTATTCCATGGACCGTAGTTTTAACACCAAGACCAAGTTGCTTGAACCCAACTTGTTTTTGACCAAGTTGTTTGAATTCAACTTGTTGTGAACCTCCATGCTTTTGTACAACATTCCCATCAAGCTTATCGATGTTTAACCTAGTATTCATACTAGCCATTCTTCTTTAACCTTGCTACAAACCTTGTCAAGTTGCTTTTTAACCAACTTTGCCAACAAGTCTCACAAGCCGTGTGTTAAACCCGCTTTCTTGTAATTATTGATCTACTAACCTTTAGAAAAACGCTAAAGCTTCGATCTTTCCACCTCAAATCTACAACCTTGATATATCTTGTACTCCAAGTAATCACTTTTCTTGAATCCCAAGAGAAAGCTAAACCTTACTTGTCTTCCAAGAACAACCAAGACTTGAATTCCAAGAAATAGAAAATTTGAAGTTGAAACTTCTTGCAAAACCTTGTCACTTTTGAAGCTCAAAACCGAAACTCCAAGAACCTTGTGACAAAAGAAAATGATTTCCTATAATCCTAGGATAATCGATCCACCTCCTTGAAAGATAACTTCAAGAACCTTGTTGCCCAAGTAATCTTGACTCGCAAACCTAGAAACCTTGAACCTTGTAATCTACACAACGATAGCCAAACAATAACCGAAAAAAGATAAAGAAAACAACCACACTAGAAACTTCGACAACCTATATCTCTTTCCTGGAAGTTCCGATGCAAGATCCCTCCGGTGAGATTCTAGATCTATGTGTCTTCAACCTACGGTTCGAATTTCGTAGAAATCCAATGGTTAACGAACCCGCAACGCCAATTCTCTCACAAGTGCGCAGTAAGTGACGAACCAAACCCGGTTCAATTGTTTCTCTTGTTTCAGCTCTATCCACGTTGTGTGATTTGTTCTTTTCGAACATGGCTCCGATACCAATTGTTGGGAGAAATCCAACAAACTGATTTCTAGAACGAAACCACGAATCAAGAACTACTCCAACAAGACCTCGGCAAAGGGTTATGATCCCTTAATGCCGAGTGGTACCAACACACACGAGATATTTTACACTCAAACGTTTATTAAACGTGAGCAAGAAAAGAAGGTACAAATAAAACATCACCCCCTCATCCCTATTTATAGAGAATGAGGGGGGAGAAACCTAATCCTTGGTGAACAATGATTCTACAATTGAGGAGGTTAAGAACTTTCCTAATACATGACCAACCTCCTTAAGTTTGAGCTAAAATACAATAAACCCCCTAAACTTATATCCTAACTATTACACACTAATATTCTAACAATTTCCACCTTAGTGGTAATAGTTAGCTTTCTCCGATACGCAGCAGCTTCAACCAGTGCCGGAACCTCGGACCGGGGACCGCCTTCCTCAAGGCACCAGTAGCAATACTCGCTACTAACCTTAGCTCAAATCCCAACTCTGTAGAGAGTCCCTTTAGCCATTGTTATGATATTAGTCTCTATATTAGCTTATAAATAAGTCTAAGGGTTAGAGTATTAAGCTTAAACTTATCTTAGTCAAGTAGGATTCGGTTTGGTTGGCTTGTGTCCCAAGCCCAACCCGTGTCCTTGTAACAGCCGACTATGAGTCTTGTTAAAGTCGGTTTACTCCCCCCTCATCTCTATAAAAGGAGGTGAGGGGGGGGGGATGGATTTGGTACGCATTCTTTCAATACTAATCAAAGAGTCGATTAGGGATACTTACTTGTGCATCGTTCTTTACTTTCTGTCGATCCAAGCTGTGTGGTTTTCTTCAACGATCGAATTATCCGCTCTAGTAAACCGGGGTTATAGGTTGTCGAATACTACATGTGGTATCAAAGCTCGGTTCGAGGGTTCGCTGGTTACTAGGTTCGATTGTGAGAAGGGTTTCGGTTTAGAACAACAAGAAGAAGCAGCAGGAGGTTGGTTCGACTTTAAAGGGTTTGTTGGTTTTTGATCAACAAAGGTTCTGTTGATTTTGTTTTTTGGATCTGGTTTTCCTTTCTTTGTGGGCATATTGTAAACGAAGAAGAAGGAGAGGATTTGTCAAAGTCAACAACAGGAGGATAGACTTTACTGGTGGAATATTAATAAAAGATATTAATTTATTTTATTTTATTTTTATTTTATTTTGTTTTATTATTTATAAAACAAAAGGATTAATTAATTAAGAGGGATTGCACAAGGGACTTTGTTAGTTTGTGATTGTGACGGTTTTTCACAAGGTTTAACAAATTAATAAAGGGATTAAAGAATTACGGGAGCCAAGTTTGAAATCGAAAAATTCAATGAAACTGGTGATTTCGGGTTATGGAGAGTCAAGATGCGTGCTTTATTAATCCAACATGGATGTGAAGCAGCTCTGGAGGTTTTACCCGCGGATATGGATGCTACAGCGAAAGCTGAGCTAAACAAGAAAGCTCATAGTGCCATGATTTTCTGTTTAGGTAACAAAGTTCTGAGAGAGGTTACCGGGGAGACGACTGCAGCGGGGGTTTGGTCCAAGCTTGAGACTTTGTACATGACAAAGTCCTTGGCCAACAAGTTGTACCTGAAGAAGAAGTTTTATACATTCTACATGCCGGCTGGACGTACGATTTTCGAGTATATAGATGAATTCAACAAAATTGTTCTTGATTTAGCAAATATTGAGGTAAAATTCGAGGATGAAGATCTTGCTTTATTATTACTCACTTCTTTACCAGCATCATACGAGCACTTTGTGGATACCTTGCTTTATGGACGGGAAGCTTTGACGTTGGAGGATGTGATGGCCACACTGAATTAAAAGGAAATCAAAGAAAGATCTAAGGCGAACGGGGATGATGGTGAAGGGTTATACGTGAGGGGAAGAACTGATCGCAGGAATTCGCATCAGTCTAGGGGAAAGTCAAGATCGAAGTCTCGAGGTAGAAGACTCAAGTACTTTATTTTCCAATCTGAGGAGCACTTGAAGAGAAACTGTCCAAAGAATAATCGCAAGAAGTCAAATGGTTTTGTCAAGAAAGATGATCAGCCAAGCTCTAGTGGTTCGATTTATGACTGTTCTGAGGTGATGATGGTTATGAGTGCAGAAGCCTTGTTGGATTAGATTATGGATTCAGGAGGTTCATACCACATGACACCCAGGTCAGACATATTTTTTGATTTTCTGGAATGCGATGGGGGCAGGGTACTGTTGGGTGACAATAAGGAGTGCAAGATCAGAGGTATTGGCAAGGTTAGGCTACAACTGAAAGATGGGTCAAGTTTTGTGTTACACAATGTCAGGTATATTCCAGAATTGAAAAGAAACTTGATATCGCTGGGAACTCTTGAAAAAGAGGGATATGCCATAAAAATGCAGTCAGGCAAAATAAAGGTGATTAATGGTTCTAGGGTTATTTTATCTGGAACTCGAAGGGATAATTGCGTATACTATTTGGATGGCCATGCAGTCGCGGGTGAGCTTAATGCTAGTATTGAAGAAAAAGACAGTCTTGCACAAGTTTGGCACAAAAGATTGGGACATATCAGTGAGGCGGGACTTCAGGTGCTAGAAAAGCAGGAGTGGTTTGGCAAGAAAAGTCTAGGTAAGCTCGATTTTTGTGAGAATTGTGTTCTGGGAAAGTCACATCGAGTCTGTTTCGGTGTAGGAAGGCACACTACTCAGGGAGTGATTGACTACGTTCATTCAGACTTATGGGGTCCGTCTCAGGTGGAATCATTGGGAGGTAAGAGGTACTTCTTATCTAGTGTTGATGATTATTCCAGGAAGGTATGGGTTTATATTCTCAGGTTCAAACACGAAGCATTTGGAAAGTTCAAAGAGTGGATGCAGTTAGTAGAGAATCAGACTGGGAGGACGGTTAAGAAGCTATGGACAGATAATGGTCTTGAGTTCTGTAACCGGGAATTTGAGCAGCTATGCACTGAGAGTGGGATTGCTAGACATTTGAAAGTTGTCGGGATGCCGCAGCAGAATGGATTAGCAGAACGGATGAATAGAACTCTCATGGATAAGGTACGCTATCTTATAAATAGGTCACCATCGACAGCGATTGAGAAAAAGACACCTATGGAGATGTGGTCGGGACATCCAAGTGATTATGGGATGTTGAGGATTTTTGGTTGTGTAGCATATTGATACGTGAGAATCGCACCAGGGTTTACCCCTCAAGGGATCTTGAGAAGCTTACAACCCCCACCAGGCAGTGTACCTGATCGTTGTAGTATAGTATAGTGACAAGTACCGGGGGATTGATCGTTCAGCTAGGAATAGTGTCGCTAGGATTAGAAAACCTAGATACTAATTCTAGAGATGAAGGATGATTATTTTTGTATTTTTATATTTTTTTAGAAAGCAAGTAAAAATCTCGGGTTTTAAGGATTTGGGCGGAATTAGTTGCTAGTCAACTAACCCAATACTAAAGATGCAATCAAAATAAAATACTAGAAATGAAAATAAACTAAGGTTGTGAGCAATGAGTGGAGAAGTTGTGTTTACTTAGATTTCACTACTCCCTATATATCTTTTACACGTTAATTACTTGTTATAGTTGCGTGGATGACGGATTGTATTCCTTAATACCATTCATGGGGGGGGGGGGGGGGGCGCACTTAATTCCCCAATCCTATGAGTGCCTACTTTACTCCTATGTCGAGCCGGCTAAGAAGCTCCTAACATGGGATCATTAGAATTTACTTATGCATTAAATACAACCAATAAAACCTAGTGCACGTCAGTTCATGTTTCCTAAGACGTTCAAGCGTGTTACCAATTGGAGATCTGCCAGTTTTCTTAAGCCTAACATCGAAATCATTCATCCAATACAACCATAAACAAGTAATCAACACATAATTAACATCTAGGTTTCATTAGATCTAAGCAAACACAAGATAGATCTAGCCTAGCATAATGGAATTAAGACATGAACAAGATATAGACAACCAACACATAGACATATTGATTGAATTAAAAGAATACTTATCTCAATTACACATGAAAGGGTTCAAGGGCTGAAAACCCTTGAAAAACCTGTAAAATTCGTACTAAGTCCGGCCTTAGGGTTTTTCCAAAACTTCTCTTTTTTTATGAATGAAAATTAGAAAACTATATATAGGAAATTGAGGCTGACGGCGTCAAGACCAAATTGGTGACGCCGTCATCTCGTCGCCAAAAGAATTCTCGGACTGCCTTGATCTACTTCTGACACCGTCACGTTATAACATTTGCCAGGCCGTCACGTATTTTACTCTTGACGCTCTTCCTTGTGACGCCTTCATTTCTGTACTGGGTCGTCATGCAAATTACTCTTGACGCCGTCAGGATTTTACTCTTGACGCCGTCACCTACTGTTCTCAGCAAGGAAAATTAAGAATTTGGCGTTTTCTTCACTTTTATGCTCCAAAAACGTCCGAATTGCTTCTTTTTCCAGATTTCACTCCCAAAGTACCTAAAATCACAAAAGGAACGATTTAGGGCAATATTTGATCAAATAAATTCAATTCCGGGCTTAAATGACCCCCTAAAAGTGGTTCATTTTTCGCCTCATCATATACCCTTACACTTGAGATTTGCTTGTCCTTAAGCAAATGCGCTTTTATTCTAGTCAAAATACAAGTTAGGGGTCATTTAACACTAATATAAAAGTAATTACAACAATTAATCGTTCCACTAAAGACCAAAGACAAGCACGGAGGTCATACACTAGCACCTCACAAATAGTGTTTAGATACTCACATCTCTCGGGTGTAATAAAGTATAAATTACGATATGGAAATGAAAGATATCTGTCACTACCTGTCATAGCAAAATAGATTACCATAGGCTTGGGAAAGGATCAAACCTCCACCACATGGCGTAAGCACCTAGGATAAACTATCAAAGAGGTCTTTTAAAGGGTTGTAACGTTAGGTGTAGGGATATAAAATACACGGTTTTGTTGGATAAAGGAAGTTTTTTTACTGGTGGCGAGTTAACAATCTCGGTTAATTACATGTACAATATGGCGTTGCTGAGCCAAGACTAGACTCGACTTAAGCTAATAAACGAAAAATAACCAAAAACATAAAATGAACATAGAAGGCCATCATGCTAGGCTAGATCTATCTTGTGTTTGCTTAGATCTAATGAAACCTAGATGTTAATTATGTGTAATTGAGATAAGTCTATGTGTTGGTTGAGATAAGTGTGTAATTGAGATAAATGTTCTTTTAATTCAATCAATATGTCTATGTGTTGGTTGTCTATATCTTGTTCTTGTCTTAATTCCATCATGCTAGGCTAGATCTATCTTGTGTTTGCTTAGATCTAATGAAACCTAGATGTTAATTATGTGTTGATTACTTGTTTATGGTTGTATTGGATGAATGATTTCGATGTTAGGCTTAAGAAAACTGGCAGATCTCCATATGGTAACATGCTTGAACGTCTTAGGAAACATGAACTGACATGCACTAGGTTTTATTGGTTGTATTTAATGCATGAGTAAATTCTAAAGCTCCATGTTAGGAGCTTCTTAGCCGGCTCGACATAGGAGTGAAGTAGGCACTCATAGGATTAGGGAATTAAGTGCGCCACCCCATGAATGGTGTTAAGGAATACAATCCGTCATCCACGCAACTATAACAAGTAATTAACGTGTAAAAGATATCTAGGGAGTAGTGAAATCTAAGTAAACACAACTTATCCACTTATTGCTCACAACTTTAGTTTATTTTCATTTCTAGTATTTTATTTTGATTGCATCTTTAGTATTGGGTTAGTTGACTAGCAACTAATTCCGCCTAAATCCTTCAAACCCGAGATTTTTACTTGCTTTCTAAAAAAATATAAAAATACAAAAATAATCATCCCCCATCTTTAGAACTAGTATTTAGGTTTTCTAATCCTAGCGACACTATTCCTAGCTGAACGATCAATCCCCCGGTACTTGTCACTATACTATACTACAACGATCAGGTACACTGCCTGGTGGGGGTTGTAAGCTTCTCAAGATCCCTTGAGAGGTAAAGCCTGGTGCGATTCCCACGTATCAGTGGAAGTGTTTCCACTGGTAGCTCAAAGAGACAGATTGCAGGACTTAGTGATACTACTTTTTATGCCTTTATATCTAGTCAAGTGGGTGGTTCAATTCTCAATCATGAGGATTTAGATCAAATTGATGAGGATGATATGGAGGAGATGGACATTAAATGGCAAGTGGCATTACTAAGCTTAAGGATAAAGAAGTTTTGGAAGAAGACTGGAAGAAAGATCAACATCAGTGGCAATGAAACAGTAGGTTTTGACAAAAAGAAGGTGGAGTGCTATAATTGTCATAAGAAGGGGCACTTTGCCAGGGAGTGCAGGAAGTCTGACAACAGGTCAACTTGGTATAAGCAGGACAAGAAGAAGGAACCTACTACTGATGAGCCAAAGGGGCTATTGGCTATTGATGGAGTGAGCTTTGATTGTGGAGCTTTATGACTAAGGATGAGGAAGATGATTCAGAGTCTGCAATGGTTGCTACAGAGCTTGCACTAATGGCTTTTTCTGACTCTGAGGTACAAATTAATAATGCTTGTTCTAAATCATGTAAGGCCTTAAAAGAGTATGAAAAAATTAAAGCACAATATGATGAACAATTGCTAGAGTTAAATCATACTAATTATAACTTAGCAAATCATAAAAGAGGCCTAGGTGTTTTAGAAACTCAATTAGAGCATTATAGGGCAAATGAATCTAAGTTCAATGATGATATTGCAGTGTTAAAAAGAGACTTAGATTATCAGGTTGCTGTAAACAAGGTTCTTAGAGAAGAGCTAGAAAAGGTTAAAATGGCTAGTGAGAATATAATGATAACTAAGCAAACACTGGATCACCAATCCAAGTGTATTGACAAAATTTGGGAAGCCCAAGTTGTGAACAAAGCCAAATCAGGAGTTGGATACAAATCAGTTCCACCACCTCTAAGAGGTGTTCCATCACCTCCTGGCATTGACTTAGCTCACACAGGTTTAGAAGAATTCCAGGAACCACCTATGACCTATGGACCAAAGTTTGTTAAACCAGTTGAAATTGAAAAGGTTCAGGTTGAGGTTGATACATTTGATAGTGCTAGTGACTCATCTCTTAAAGATGAAAATTTGAATGTTGAGTCTAAACCTAGTGTTCCTGAGAATGTTAAAGTGGAGGTTAAAAAGTGTATTCCTGATGTTGTCAAAGAGAAGCCTAGGTCACAACCTAATTTCACTAGGCCCACTACTAGATATGCAGAGATGTACTGAAACAGGTCACCAACTCCTAGGGGTAATATGAGGAGTTGGAATCATGTTAAGTCTAGGCAATTTGGTAGTGATTTTGTGTTCAATAACAAACCCTGTCATATATGTGGTAGCTTTGACCATTTGTCTTATAGCTGTACCTACCACTTGGGTAGAAGGGAAGTGTTTGGGAATACAAGGGTGAATGGCCAAAATGCAAATAACTTAACTCACCCAAATCCACTTAGTAAGATGATTCCCAGGTCTGTTTTGCTTAACTCTGGCATTAAACCAATTTCCACTACAAGACCAGCAGTTGCCACTGCCAGAAACAAAAACAGAGTTTACCCTAAGTCCCCTGTTACAAATTTTGTTAAATCTAATCAAACGGGGAAAAAGACTAATTTTGAAAAGAAAGTTAACAATAATCAGAAGTGGGTACCCAAAATTTCTAAGCCAGCAGTTTCCACTGCTAAGCCAGCAGTTACCACTGCAAGGCCAAAGGTTACCACTGGTAGGACTGTTAACAAGAAAAGGGTAAATATGGGAAATGTTGTTAAGGCCTCAGCACATTGGGAATGGAAACCAAAAGGAACCATCACCTCAAACCATCCCAATGGTGTATCAATGACCTTTGATAGATATAATTATATTGATACACGAGGCAGATCCAAGTCATTTGTGGCTTGGGTCCCCAAAAGGAACTAATTCCTTTATTTTGTGTGCAGGAACATTCAAAGACTACAAATGATCAAGGATACTCAGACAGTGGATGTTCCAGGCACATGACTGGCAATAAGTCCTATCTTTCAGACTTTCTACCTTATGATGGACAATTTGTCAGCTTTGGAGGAGGAATTGATGGCAAAGTTTCTGGCAAAGGAACAATCAAGGCTGGAAACATTGACTTTGAAGATGTGCAGTATGTGAAAGAACTCAAGTACAACCTTTTTAGTGTGTCACAGATGTGTGACAAGAAACATAGAGTTCTATTCACAGAAGATGAATGCTATATCTTGTCTAAGGATTATAAGCTTCCTGATGAAAGTGACATTTTGCTTAAAATCCCTAGAAAAGGTAATCTGTATAGCTTTGACATGAAGAACATAGTGGCTCATAATGATGTTACTTGATTGCTTGCAAAAGCCACTTTGGATGAATCAATTCTTTGGCATAGAAGATTGGGTCATGTTAACTTCAAGACCATCAACAAGATTGTGAAAGATGGACTTGTCAGAGGTCTACTAGAGAAAAGATTTGAAAATGACCAAACTTGTGTTGCCTGTCTCAAAGGAAAGCAACACAGAGCTTCATGCAAGACCAAAGCATTCAATTCTATTGATCATCCACTGTTTATGCTGCATATGGACTTGTTTGGTCCTACTTCTGTGAGCAGCATCAATTTGAAGAAGTATTGTCTTGTTGTAACTGATGATTTCAGTAGATTCACATCGGTTTTCTTTTTAAGAACCAAGGATGAAACCACTGGCATCCTTAAGACATTCATCACTGAAGTTGAAAATCAATTTGAAAAGAAAATGAAGATCATCAGGTGTGACAATGGGACATAGTTCAAGAATAAAGTTATGGATGATTTCTGCAGAGACAAAGGTATTAAAAGAGAATTTAGTGTTGCAAGAACTCCTCAACAAAATGGAGTTGCAGAAAGAAGAAACAGAACACTAATTGAGGCTGCTAGAACCATGTTAGCTGATTCCAAGCTTCCAGTAACTTTTTGGGCTGAAGTAGTTAACACTGCTTGTTACATTCAGAATAGGGTTTTAGTGGTCAAAACAAAGAACAAGACACCTTATGAGTTATTCACAGGAAGACTTCCTACTTTGGAGTTTATGAGGCCATTTGGGTGTTATGTTACTATTCTCAATACCATTGATCATCTGGGTAAATTTGAAGAAAAGTCTGATGAAGGCTTCTTTGTTGGATACTCTATGGTTAGCAAGGCTTTTAGAGTCTATAACTTAAGAACAAAGAAGATTGAAGAGAACTTGCATGTTCGGTTTCTTGAAAATAAAGCAAACATGGCAGGTTCAGGACCAGATTGGCTATTTGATCTTGAAACATTATCCAATACAATGAATTATGTACCTCTCACTTCAAGCACTGGAGACAAAGATCTTGAAGATTCAGAAGAATTCATTGATGAAGATGAAGCTTGTAAAGATGATGAAGATCAAATTGTTATGCCACTTTGGGACTTTGTTGATAATTCTGAAAAGACAAGTGATGCAGATGGTGTGAATTTTGATGAATTGAATAAAGAAATTCCTACTAGCAGTGGTAACTCAATTCCCACTGCTACACCAGAAGTTTCCACTGTCAGCCCAAATGTGGAACATACTTCTCAGGAATCACCAAGTGATGATGTAGAGATCTCAAACATGCCTACAACATATGATATTCCTAGCACATCACAGTCTACAATTCACAAAGTGCATCCACTTGATAATGTTATTGGTGAACTTCAATCAGGTGTGAAGACTAGAAGACAGACAAAGAAAGATGATATTCATGGGTTCATTAGTGAAGTGTATGAGTTCAAGAAACATAGTAAGAAGAATGAGTGTTTTTTCTTCTGTTTTCTCTCATAGGTGGAGCCTAAGAATGTTTATATGGCTCTAGGAGAATCTAGCTGGGTTGAAGCTATGCAAGAAGAGCTGCTGCAGTTTAAACTTCAAAAGGTTTGGGTTCTTTGTGACTTGCCTGATGGTATGAAGGTCATTGGTACTAAATGGGTTTTCAGAAACAAGAAAGATGAAAGAGGTATTGTAATCAGGAACAAAGCTAGATTGGTTGCTCAAGGATACACTCAAGAGGAGGGTATTGATTATGATGAAGTTTTTGCTCCTGTTGCAAGGATTGAGGCTATTAGATTGTTTTTAGCCTATGCATCATTTATGGGCTTTACAGTCTATCAAATGGATGTTAAGAGTGCCTTTCTGTATGGTACTATTGATGAGGAGGTATATGTCTCTCAACCTCCAGGCTTTGAAGATCCTCAACACCCAAATAAAGTATATAAAGTGGTTAAGGCTCTTTATGGCTTACATCAGGCTCCAAGGAAGTGGTATGAAACCTTAGCTAATTATTTGTTGAATAATGGGTTTCATAGAGGCAAGATTGATCAAACTTTGTTCATCAAGAAAGACAAGGGTGATATTCTACTTGTGCAAGTATATGTTGATGATATTATCTTTGGGTCTACTAAACAAGAGATGTGCAAAGAGTTTGAGATGCTGATGAAAGATGAATTTCAGATGAGTTCTATGGGAGAACTTACATTCTTTTTGGGGCTGCAAGTACAACAGAGTAAGGAAGGCATCTTTATCAGTCAAGACAAATATGTGGCTGAGATCATTAGGAAGTTCAAGTTTACTGATGCAAAACCTTCAAATACCCCTGCTGACAAGATCACTCATCTATTGTTGAAGAATGCTAGTGGTGCTAATGTTGATGTCCACACTTACAGATCTATGATTGGTTCTTTGATGTATCTTACTTCATCAAGGCCAGACATTATGTTTGCTGTATGTGCTTGTGCAAGATTTCAAGTGACTCCAAAGACATCACATATGACAGCAGTGGAAAAGATTTTTAGGTACTTGAACACTTATCCTAATCTAGGATTATGGTATCCAAGAGACTCTCCTATGGAATTGATCACATACTCAGATAGTGACTATGCTGGTGCAAGTTTGGATAGAAGATCAACTACTGGAGGATGCCAATTTCTTGGATGTAGATTGGTGTCATGGTAGTGCAAGAAGCAAACTATGGTTGCTACTTCAACCACTGAAGCAGAATATGTTGCAGCTGCTAGTTGTTGTGCTCAGATCCTTTGGCTTCAGAATCAATTATTGGATTATGGGTACAATTTCATGAACACCATTATCTATATAGACAATAGTAGTACCATATGCATTATTAAAAATCCTGTGCAACACACTAAACTAAACATATTGAAATTAGACATCACTTTATTAGAGATTGTTTTGAGAAAAAGCTGATTAATGTTGTCAAAATCCATACTGATGACAATTATGCTGATTTATTAACAAAAGGGCTTGATGTGGGTAGATTTCAATACTTGGTAACAGGTATTGGAATGCTAAATCCATAAATCTTTGATGTCTAATACTTTTCAGTGTTGCAGGATAGTTTTTAGGTACTAATATTGTTTGTATGGTATGTATGGTTTTCTACTAACTTGTTTGCAGAGTTATCAAGATCACAGTGGAAATTATCATACAATAGTGGAAAGTTTGGTGATAAAAGCAAGAAGAAAGAGTACTTTTATTGATAATAAAAGGAGTACATAACAACCATCCAGAAAACATTGTCACCAAAACAGAAAACCATTAAAAAAGACATAAACCTACAACCTAACACCTACTCCATAGGTTTCTTTCCTTTTCCCTCATACTGCTGCTTGCCCTTGGAAGCCCTCTTTCTCTTGTCATCAAAAGAAAGTTGTTTTCTTGGACAAGCAAGTCCCAGAACTTGCTTGGGAGGCCTTGGTGTTTGGGCAGGCTTTTCAACAGCAGGCCACTTCAAGTTGTTTATGGCAATTGTCAATGTTGTGGTAAGGGCCTTTGGAAGCTCTTTGGAAAGATCAAAGGTTGGATCATTATCATCATCAGATGAAGAGCTTGAATAAAACTCTAGTGATGGAGCAGGATCAGCTGAAATCTTCTTGTTGGGCTTCATGCTTGAAGATGTAGCAGTTGCAGCACTTTGTGGAAAATATCCACTCCATCCAGTTGACAGTTCTTCAGAGTCAGAGCAGTAACTGATTTCCTCATCTGATGAGTCATCAGAAGAGATGTAGATTAAAGGAAACCAACTCATGATGATGTTTAGGGTTTGTGTTCTTGAAGATGATTGTTGATGAGAGATAAAAGTTTTGAGCCCCCTTTTATATGCAAAGTCAAGGTCGAATTCTAATTAATGAAGAATATTTACTCCTACTTGTTTTGGTAGGTTGGATGAGTAAATTTGGTTATTATCGGGTTGACTTTTGGAAGATATTTTTGTGAATAGTAACTTGGTTAAAAATTTACTTTGGGTTAATTTTTATGGGTTAAGTTGAGAGTTACTTTGTTTTGCAGAATAGAACCCATATTATTGGAGTCATTGGAGTTATAAGGTGTGTATCAAAGACACACAACAAATGGTTATTGATTCACCATGTCTAATCCACATAAGAATCAGCTAGTCCAGAGCAAACGGCTACTGGTAAAGACTTATCAAATCCGTTTATGGTTGATAGTTTACCAAAAACTATATGGTTATCAACTCAGCATACTCCAAGTGATCAAGAGTTGGCTAGTCCATAGCAAACGGCTCATGGTAAAGACATATCAAATCCGTTGATAGCTGGTAGTTTGCTAAAAACTATAATAAGAGCAACAAATTTTCATGTTTTATTCACCACTGCTCTTTGATATGTTGTGAAAATTTTACCACTGCTAGTTCATTAGTTACCACTGCAAGAGTAATTTTTCCACTGATGAACTAGCCGTTACAACTGTTGTGTCAGTAATCTATTTTTTACTAGCCGTTGTAAATATAACTGTCTTTCCTTATTAATAGGGTAAATTTTTTTGTGAATTATCTACTTACTTATTATAAATTATTCTTTTCCAAAGATAATTCTTTCTAAAGATAATTCACATTGTGCAACCTCCTCAAACCCTATTAGTATAAATTGATCATCATACGGCTTGATTTTTATCTTGATTACTAACACTTTTATTCTTTTTTTCGCAAATATCATGGCGATTCTAAAATTTGTCGAGGAGCACAACCAAGTGGCCTACTTACAAAAGTCAAACGAGAAGAGTGGCCCTGTTTTTCATTAGATTGTGGATTTTATAAACACCACTCATATAAGGTATGCCTTAACTATTAATCCCACAATCTATGTCTCTCATATCAAACAGTTCTGGAACACTGTGGAGTCCATAACTTTTGAACAGGAAGACACACATGAATCTGTGGATGCTTTAAGAGCCATAGTGGATGGGGTAACTATTGATGTTACTGAGTCATCCTTGAGGAGAATTCTCCAATTGGATGATCTCAATGGTATCATCACATTACCCAATTCAGATATTTTTGAAAATATTGCTTTAATGGGGTATGATACATCTGAACAAAAAGTCACTTTTAGAAAAGGATGTTTTTGTCCCCATTGGAGATTTTTAATTCACATTCTTTTACATTGCCTGAGTCCTAAGAAAACATCTTATGAACAATTTGCATCAACCATGGCTTATCCTTTGGTTTGTTTGGCAACTGATAGGACTTTCAGTTTTTCAAAGTTTATTTTTAATAATATGAAAGGCAATGTAAAGAGTCAATATAAATTTTTGATGTATCCAAGGTTTGTGCAAGCAGTGTTAAATGAGTTTCAACTGCAACCTCACAATAGAATTTATGAGCCTTCTTGTCTTAAGCCAAAAGTTTTTCAAAACATGAGTAAGGCTTCAGATCTTTGGAATGGGGAGGTTCATCCACTTTTTCCTCAAATGCTTGCTAAAATTGCTCAAGTACAGGGTGAAGATGCAACCATCCCAGTTGTATCCCAAAACACACCCACTATTGTTGTTCCACCAGTTCACCATACCCCTGCTGTAACTCACACTTATGAGAGAAGGTCTAAACAGCTAACTTCTCTCATCTCAACATTGCATGTTGCTGAACCCTTTGGTTTAGGAACAAGTAGTGGTGGTTCAAGGCTTAATTCTAGTCCAACTAGGGAAGAGCCTGAATCCATGCCTCATGATTCACCTCTCCCAACAGGTTACACAGTTGGAAGTGATGAAGGCAGTGTGCAACTACCTGAATTGATGGACATTTGTACCAAATTAGTCAAGCAGGTTCAAGCTCTGGAGAAAGATCTGGCACAGACCAAAGAACAACATGCCACAGAGCTGAATCAATTGAAGGCTGAGATTCAATGATTGCAGAATGAAGTTGAGAATCTCAAGAAGAAAAGACCTAAAGTTGTGTTCTCTTCATCATCTTCACCTCAGGATGAGTTTTCTGCAAGTTCTACTAAAGATTTGGGAGATTCTTCCAAACAGGGGAGGAAAACAGATGCAGAGTTTAAGGGGAGGAGTACAAATTTTGAAAAAGAGTTTGTTGAGCTCACTGATTCTGACAATGCTCAAGCAAAAGATGATGTAGCTGAGACTGAGGGGAGGAAATTGGATTTTGAAGATATGGATGTTGAGGCTGGTTTTAACTTTGATGATTTAGTTGGAACTGCTCAACCAATTTCCACTGAAGCAGAACAAGTTCCCACTGATCAACCTCTTTCCACTGCAAGTGAAAAAGTTCTCACTGCTACTCAAGAAATTACCACTGCAGAGGAAGAAGCTGCCAGAATAAGATCAGTTAAAGGAAAGGCTATTGTGGTTGCTTCAGATCAAGAGCAAACAAGAAAGATTTCTAAGAAAGAACAAGCTCAGATTGATTTTGATGCAAGATTGGTAGAGCAACAGCAAGCAGCAGAGAATGAAAGAAAAAGAAAGCTAGAGGAAGATGAAGTTGCTAGTTTTATGGAAGCAAAGAGGTTGGATAAACTTGAAGCTGTAATGGAAGAACCAATTTCAAGTGTCTCACTAACTGTCATACATGAGAAACCTCCATTATTCACTTATGTGCCTACAGAAGAAGAGATTGACTACTTGATTAATAATGATCAAATAATCAGGAAGAAGGCTATTGAATTAATTGGAAATACAACCTTGAATGAAGAACAAAGGTCTGCTCAATTAAAAGATTTTATTCAAATGAAGAATCAGCAGGCTCTTGATGAAATCATTGGGGATGTTAGAAAAGGTCAAAAGAAGCCAAGACAACTTACAAAGGCACAGATCATTGTTGAGATGAAGACTTTTTGTTGCCATGCTGGAAATATGAAGATGGCTCAATTCAAAGGAATGTCACATGATCAGATTGAAGGAATTTACTACAGAATCAAAAGACAAGATAGTAAATTCATTCCAATGGATCAAGAACCGATAGTAATGAAGACAAAAAGGACTGGAGTGAGTCTTGAATCAAAAGATGCAAAGAATTTGAAGACTCAGGAATCATCTCAAGCAGAAGAGGGTCCTAGGAAGTTGACAGAAGAGCAAGTTACAAACATGTTGTTCATAGAGACTGATGTACTTAATATTGAACCTCTACAAGCAAAATATCCAGTAGTTGGTTGGGAGATCTTTTCTGATAGTTTTGGTGTAGCTTGGAAGATCATCAGAACTGGAGGTGTCACAAGCATTTGCAGAGATTTTGAAGATATTGTTAGATCTTGTGATAGAGAAGACTTGGATACTTTGTGGAGGATTGTTCAAGATCAGTTCAAGAAGGATGAACTTGTTGATGTCAAGGCTAAGGAGTTATGGGTTCACTTCAGAAGATTATATGAACCTGACCCAAGTGATAGATATTGGAGATTTGAAGCTCATGGCAAGAGAACTTTGTGGAAATTCTATGATTCAAGTTCTGTGCATCATCTTTCTACTCATGATGGAGTTGATGTCTTTATGCTGGCTGAGAAAGAATATCCATTGAGAGCTGGAGTATTGACAGTGATGTTGTCAGAAAAGCTTAGGTGCTAGGAAAGAACTTAAGTCATAGATGATTTGTTACAAAGGATTTATGATCAAAGTGTGAAAGCTGATAAAGAGTTAAGAAGAAGAAGATAAGTGTTTGGAAGAATTCTCATATCCTCATGTTTACTGAATACTTGAAGAAACTTATTGATTTATGCATTAATCATAAGTTAGGGGAGGATTGTTGGGAATTATACTAACAGTTACCATGACTAAGTGAAGATATTACAACTGCAGAAGATTGTACTTGCAGTGGAAACTCATTACCACTGCAAGAACATATATTACCACTGCTTATTAGATAACTGTTAGGAAACGTGTTTAGATAAATATAGAATAGATCTTGTGTATATCTTATTCTATTAGCATTATACTTATCTTGTAGAAGAGGACTCCTTGTGCTATAAAAGGAGAGGTTTGATATACGTTTTCTAGAGCGTCAAGGTGTAACCCTAGTGATATCAAGATCACTCGTATTATTATCATTAATAATATTGGAGCTAATTGTTTGTTTACATACATTGTTCTTATTCATAAACAACTGTCTTACTCACAATCAACTTCTAAGTGTTACTAAGTAGATTCCGCATACTTAATGATATAATTCAAAGTATCAATCTAACACAAGTTCAAGGTGTTTAGATCCATCAAAAATAAAGGAAGGGATTGAAGGTGTTCAAAAGCCTAGGCACAAGGCGAGGTTGGTGGCTCGTGGATTCACTCAAAGGGCAGGTATTGACTATAATGAAGTATTTTCGCCGGTAGTTCGACACACATCTATTCGGGTTATACTTGCATTGACTGCGTGTAGAGATTATGAGCTAGAGCAGCTTGATGTAAAGACGGCATTTTTACATGGGAATCTTGAAGAAATGATCTACATGAGGCAGCCACCGGGTTATGAATAAGGTAACAAGGTATGTTTGTTAAAGAAATCCCTTTATGGTTTGAAGCAGTCACCTAGGCAATGGTATAAGAGGTTTGATGAGTACATGCTGAGCAACGGGTTCAAGCGTAGCAGTTACGACAGCTGTGTATATTACCGGAGTTATGCACCAGGTGAGTATATCTATCTACTGTTATATGTAGACGATATGCTGATTGCTTGTAAAAGCAAGGCTGAGATTGGGTCTATCAAGTCTTTGCTTAAAAAGGAGTTCGACATGAAGGAGCTCGGGGAAGCAAAGAAGATTCTTGGTATGGAGATCATCAGGGACCGGAGTCGCAAGATTCTGAGGGTGTCATAATCCGGGTACATTTCTAAGATTTTAAATAATTATAGAATAAACAATGGGAAATCGGTTAAGATGCCATTGGGTGGGCACTTCAAGCTGTCGTTGAAGAATTGCCCAGTTAGGGATTGTGATGTTGAAAGGATGAGTAGGGTGCCATATGCAAATGCGGTTGGGAGCTTAATGTACTTGATGGTGTGCACGAGGCCAGATATAGCGTATGCGGTAAGTGTTGTTAGCAGATATTTGGCGAATCCAGGTAAAAAGCATTGGGAAGCAGTGAAGTGGATTTTGAAATATTTGCGGGGTATTGCAAACGTGGGTTTGGTGTATGGGACAGATCGTAGCAACCATGTGGACGTAACAGGTTTTGTTGATTCAGACTACGCTAAGGATCCGGATAAAGGTAGGTCAATCACGGGTTACGCGTTTTTAGTACAGGGATGTGTTGTAAGCTGGAAGGCAACGCTACAACACGTAGTGGCTCTTTTAACTACAGAGGCAGAGTATATGGCCCTTACGGAGGCTGTGAAGGAAGTTATTTGGCTAAGGGGACTCTTAGAAGAGTTGGGCGTGGAGCTTAACACTGTTGCAGTTAATTGTGATAATCAGCTCGCGATTCACTTATCGCGGAATCATGTTTTTCATGAAAGGACTAAGCACATCAATGTGCGTTACCACTTTATCAGAGAGGTCTTGGAAGCAAAGACGGTTGAAGTTCTAAAGGTGGGTACTGAACACAATGCTGCGGATGCCTTGACGAAGGTGGTACCTGGACGGAAGTTACAACACTGCTTGGAGTTGTTGAGTGTCGGTATAGGCTAATATAAAGCCTAAGGTGGAAATTATTATGATATTAGTCTCTATATTAGCTTATAAATAAGTCTAGGGGTTAGAGTATTAAGCTTAAACTTATCTTAGTCAAGTAGGAGTCGGTTTGGTTGGCTTGTGTCCCAAGCCCAACCCGTGTCCTTGTAACAGCCGACTATGAGTCTTGTTAAAGTCGGTTTACTTCCCCCTCATCTCTATAAAAGGAGGTGAGGGGGGGGGGGGGACGGATTTGGTACGCATTCTTTCAATACTAATCAAAGAGTCGATTAGGGATACTTACTTGTACATCGTTCTTTACTTTCTGGCGATCCAAGCTGTGTAGTTTTCTTCAACGATCGAGTTATCCGCTCTAGTAAACCGGGGTTGTAGGCTGTCAAATACTACAAGCCATGTATCCTCCTTCAATTCTCCAGCAAGTGTCATATAATCCGCTTCAGTTGTTAACAAAGCCATCATGTACTGCAACAAAGCTTCCCAGCTCACCGCACATTCCTGTATCATAAACCCGTACATTGTGATTGATCTACCAATGACAGTGATCGATATACCCATGGCGTAGTCATAATCCACAAAAGCATGTACGTCCGTCTGTAATCCACGATCAAACCTATCCAACATTCCCACATCCGCAGATGCTATGTCAGGTCTCGTGCAGACCACTTGATACTCATGACTTCCAACTGCATATATACATGACCCATTACTCTTCTTTTCTTCATCATGATTCCCTGATAGACCATCCTCTAACGACAGCGTAGAGTGTCCCCCCAACAATATCTGAACCGACATCCCGTTGGAAAACCTGAATCGTGACACCCTGAGAGTATTACCACTCTGAGTCCTGAAGATCTCCATACCAAGCATAATTTCCTTTGCTTCATCCAGTAAACCCTTGGTAACCCAGATCTCAACCTTGGTTTCGCAAGTAAACCCCATATAATCTATATAGAGGAATAGATATATGAACATACCTGGTGCATACTTCCAGTAATATATTTTACTGTCGTCACTGCTTCGCCTCAAACTGTTGTTGAGCATACACATACCAGACCGAGTATCAATATCTCCTTTCATTACAGCCATCCACTTGAAAATTACCTCACAAGCAACTGCATTCCTGAAAGTCAATGACTCATGTGCATATTCTTTTATCACTCTAGCAACTCCTAAAGCGGCCATATTATTGTTACCTCTATACCTTTCAGCAACATTACCCACTGCACCTTCTTGACCAGGTACTCTGGTTTTCATAATGTCTGCCCCGATCTTTGCACCAAGGTATACCCGCTTATTTACCAAGCAGTCCGTGTTTGTCTTTCCTTCAAGTTGTTTATCCTCCAACTTTCTTTGAGCCACTGCAGCATGATCATTACTCTCCTGAATTACCTCACCTTCACGATTTTCCTGAGCTCCCTGCAGTTCCACCGCAAACCAAACACGCTTTTGAACATGTATTCCATGGACCGTAGTTTTAACACCAAGACCAAGTTGCTTGAACCCAACTTGTTTTTTACCAAGTTGTTTGAATCCAACTTGTTTTGAACCTCCATGCTTTTGTACAACATTCCCATCGAGCTTATCGATGTTTAACCTAGTATTCATACTAACCATTCTTCTTTAACCTTGCTACAAACCTTGTCAAGTTGTTTTTTAACCAACTTTGCCAACAAGTCTCACAAGCCGTGTGTTAAACCCGCTTTCTTGTAATTATTGATCTACTAACCTTTAGAAAAACGCTAAAGCTTCGATCTTTCCACCTCAAATCTACTACCTTGATATATCTTGTACTCCAAGTAATCACTTTTCTTGAATCCCAAGAGAAAGCTAAACCTTACTTGTCTTCCAAGAACAACCAAGACTTGAATTCCAAGAAATAGAAAACTTGAAGTTGAAACTTCTTGCAAAACCTTGTCACTTTTGAAGCTCAAAACCGAAACTTCAATAACCTTGTGACAAAAGAAAATGATTTCCTATAGGATAATCGATCCACCTCCTTGCAAGATAACTTCAAGAACCTTGTTGCCCAAGTAATCTTGACTAGCAAACCTAGAAACCTTGAACCTTGTAATCTACACAACGATAGCCAAACAATAACAGAAAAAAGATAAAGAATACAACCACACTAGAAACTTCGACAACCTATATCTTTTTCCTGGAAACTCCGATGCAAGATCCCTCCAGTGAGATTCTAGATCTATGTGTCTTCAACATACGGTTCGAATTTCGTAGAAATCCAACGGTTAACGAACCTGCAGCGCCAATTCTGTCACAAGTGCGCATAAGTGACGAACTAAACCCGGTTCAATTGTTTCTCTTGTTTCAGCTCTATCCATGTTGTGTGATTTGTTCTTTTCAAACAAGGCTCCGATACCAAATGTTGGGAGAAATCCAACAAACCGATTTCTAGAACGAAACCACGAATCAAGAACTACTCCAACAAGACCTCGGCAAAGGGTTATGATCCCTTAATGCCGAGTGGCACCAGCACATACGAGATATTTTACACTCAAACGTTTATTAAACGTGAGCAAGAAAATAAGGTACAAATAAAACATCACCCCCTCATCCCTATTTATAGAGAATGAGGGGGGAGAAACCTAATCCTTGGTGAACAATGATTCTACAATTGAGGAGGTTAAGAACTTTCCTAATACATGACTAACCTCCTTAAGTTTGAGCTAAAATACAATTAACCCCCTAAACTTATATCATAACTATTACACACTAATATTCTAACACTGTTGTTGTTTTATTGTGGTAATTAAAAGGCTTTGATGAGTTCCTTCATTACAGATGAGTTACTCCAGTATAGACACATACTTTTTTCTTGACCATGCTTATCATAATAAATTTTAACCGGTGCTTAATTACTCCTGCACAAAAAAAAAAAAAAAAAAAAAAAAAAAAAAAAAAGCATACAAATTAGGGAACTATGATGGAAAGTGTTGATACAAAAGTTGGGTGTACCTGATTGTTGGGCTTTGCTCTTATATCAATTCGTTCCTTAGCACTTTGTTACCTGCGTACTAAGAAAATAAACAACACCGTTAGGCTTATCGAGGGATTGTCTCCCCCGATTAGACTCCGGCGTGAGAGTAAGTAATCGAATTTAGGTTTTGGTTGAAGAGTTGAGCGATTATGTGAATCATACCTTTAATGAGAATCGTGTGATTCTATATATAGGGGCTAAGAAACCGTGTTTCTTGCTCCTTACTCTTCGCACGCATGGTGCTTATCCAAGGTAAGGATATCTATTCCTTGAATAGATAATCCTTATCGTATACCCGGTGGGTTAGATTGGGCCTTTGTGCTTCATGAGCCCAAAGTATTAATACTGCGGCCCATACCATTTGTCATGGTAGCCCATTCGTGATGGGCTTAAGTGTAAGTAATGTCTATCATTTGGGCTTGCGGCCCAAATATAGGCTATACGTCATCATGTCCCCCCAGTCTAGTATGCGCGGCACGTAGCCGCGGGTACTAGACTTAATGTAAGCAGCGGTAAGCGTGGCGGGAGAATGAACAAATTGTTACCGCCTTTTTGGAGGTACAATGCACCTAACAGGTTCAAAATAGTCACCTCGGTAATCGGGGGTGGTGTCCACGTATTACTTGGGATTCGGGAAAAAGTGTTGTACCTTTTGATCTTCTAGCCACACGTTTACTGTGAGTGGGATCCACGTGGGCGTGAATTAGGGTTTTTACCACCCTATATAAGAGTGCCGCCCCCCTTTATTTTCACCACACAGTAAAATACACACACAACTACTATTCATCTTCTTCATTTTGAGAGCGTTTTTTGTTAGAAAACCTTTGAGCTTCTGTAGGTAATCGTTGTGTGCGTCCACTTAGTTTTAAGATGAACATGGTCGCGCAGTTAGAGGAGTTTCGCTCTGCGTTGTCTGTTGAGGACGTAACGCAGTTTTCTTCCGACTATTTTGTGCCTTTTGATGTACATCCCGAGGCTCCAGATGTCGATGCGTGTATAGCCGACTTCCCCGAAGGGAAGATAGGTTTATACACGAAGTTTTTCGAGTACACTAACTACCGCGTACCTATATCTATATTTCTGAGCGACTTGCTCAATTACTATCGCCTCCACATCTCTCAGCTGCACTGTATAGGTGCGGCGAAGGTGTCGAATTTTGAGGTAAACTGCTGTTTACTAGCGATAGAACCAACCGTGGCTTGTTCCGCTCCTTTTACCACTCAACATGGTCGAATGGTTGGGTGTCATTTGCGAAGCGCCCGCGTGCGTTTCAATGTTACACGGAAAAGGTTGACTCCCTTAAGAATTGGAGGGAATATTTCTTTTGGGTGGACGACGTGGTCTTTCCCTCTAATTTTGAGTTTTATACTCAGGCGTCTTTACCAAGGGATGGGCGTCCCGCACCCGGTTCCTATAGTATTGCTGACGCGCAGGCGTTAGATGCCAATCGATTGGCCATTAACCCCTATCCGGAGGAGTTTTTGGTACATGTAGGATTGAGTCGCGCGTATTTTACTTTATTATCACTTTGTGAATGCAGGTGGTTGATCAGCCATGGGCTTCGTCTGGCAGCTCTGAGTACTTTGGAGTCTGCAGAGGTGGTGGAAGCCTTCGGGAAGGTTGTTCACTGCGCAATGGCGCGTGGCCGTTCGCAGGTCCTGGAAGAGCTCCGTGAGGCCAAGTTGTTGGAGAAAGACTTGGCGGAGATTCCTGGTTATAGCTCAACGGCGTACGATGAGCTAGTGCAGGCGATGGCGGGGCTGAAAGTTCTTGGGTTGCCGCATATAGGGAGGTTGGAGCGCGACCAAGATGACCCCATAGATGTGCTCATGGCGGGTCTGACGTTGCAGCGTCATCTTGGGGAGAATGCTGAAGAGGAGGTAGATTATTATCTCAAACCTGATGTCTCGCAGCTTCAAGTCCCAGTTTTTGCGCGGCCCCGTGATATCCTCAAGCCTTTTGCACTGGAGAAGGAAGTCCCTTTGAAGGAGGTGCTAGAGCGTCACGAGCAAAGGGTTGCCATAAAGAAGGGTATTAAGGGCAAGGCTGTGATGTGCGGCATCGGTGCTGCGCACCTTCCTCGATCTGATGGCATTGCTGTGAGTGTTCCAACTGTGTCGCTCCAGGATGCTATAACCTTGAGTAAGTTGAAGGAGGCGGGGAGTTCCGCCGCTCCAGAAGAGAGCCATGATCATCGCCATAGCATATAGGTTGTTTGTGAACTTATGTATTTTTCCTTGTAATTTAATAAATATGGAATAAGATACATTTTGTTATAAGTTCATAACTTAAATATACTTGCATTGTTTGCTAAGTTTTGATTATTGACTAAGTCTTGTAAGTGCGTAACTTAAGGATACTTGCATTGTTTGCTAAGTTTTATTTTTGACTAAGTCTTTTAAGTGCGTAACTTAAGTATACTTGCATTGTTTGCTAAGTTTTATTTTTGACCAAGTGTCTTGGCTCGTTTATTGCTAAGCTCGTACAGTGTACTTGGTATATGCGCATCCGTCGTGGGGTGCGCATGTGAAACTTACTTTGACGTCTCAAGAGTAAGGCGCTTAGCAAGGATACGTGATCCAATGTTGATGGGTTTGCAACCCTCTTATTCAACGAGTAAATTAGTAGGTTAACTCATCCTTTATGCCTTCGTGGGTCTTTAAGTGGTGCATGCACGCCATGTAGGCAAAAATATAAGATAGACAATATTGACATATATGCAATAAAGTAAAAGTGCGCTATGGAGTTAGCTAGAAACCATAACATTTTATTAATACTTGCAAGTTTATTGAAAAAATGGAAAACATAATTCCTAAAAAAGAAAAGAAAGACAAACACTTATTGGGCACCTCGTAGGGTGTGAGTGTGTTTGTGTAAGGGCCGTAGCCTAAAAGTAACATCTTTTGAGATTACAAATGTTCCAAGTGCGCGCTAGGTCGTGACCTTCCATATCGCGCAACCTGTATGCGCCGTTGCCGAGCGCGTCTGTGACCTCGTAAGGTCCTTCCCATTTGGGTCCGAGCTTGCCTGTGTCTTCTACGTGGCTCGCGTCATTGGCGCGGTAAACAAAGTCTCCTGGTCTGAATGAAGTGTTTTTGACTTTTGCATCATAATACTTCTTCATTTTTGCCTTAGCCTTTGCTTCACGTATAGCTGCGCGTTCGCGTCTTTCTTCCAGTATATCTAAGTCTATGCGCCGTTCCTCGTCATTTGTTGTGACGTTGACCTCTGCCGTGCGTATAGTTGGCATTCCTATCTCGGCTGGTATGACGGCTTCTGTTCCATAGACTAAGGAGAATGGCGTATCGCCAGTACTGGTTTTGATTGTCGTGCGATGCGCCCACAAGACGTGCGAGAGCTCGTCTACCCATCTTCCTTTATGTCTGTCAAGGCGCGCTTTTATTCCTTCACCTAGACTGCGATTAGCGCGCTCAACTAGGCCATTGGTTTGTGGGTGTTTGACTGAAGCAAAGTGTTGTGTGATGTTTAATTGTGTGCACCAATCTTTGAATGGGTTATCACAGAATTGTTTTCCGTTGTCTGATACGATCTCGCCTGGTAGGCCGAAGCGGCAGACAATATTGTCCCAAACAAAGCGCTTGACTTGGTTTCCTGTAATGTTCACCACTGCTTTTGCTTCGATCCACTTTGTAAAGTAGTCTATGGCTACGATGAGGAACTTTATTCCTCCAGCTGCGACGGGGAAAGGTCCTGCGATGTCAATACCCCATTTGTAAAATGGCCATGGTGAGGTGATTGGTGTTAGCTCGTGCTGTGGTCGGCGCGGAATAGGCCTATGTACTTGGCAGTTGCTGCACTTTCTTATTAGATCGCGTGCGTCGCGGTGCATTGTTGGCCAATAGTATCCTGACCTTAGAGCGCTTGCCACCACGGATCGTGGCCCTGAGTGCATACTACATGACCCAGCGTGAATTTCGCGGAGTACGTAGTCTGCTTGGAGGGGTCCAACACATCTGAGCCATGGTTGTAAGAAAGATCGCCGATAGAGTACGTTGTCGCGTAATTCGAATCGTTGCGCTGTGCGCCGTATTCTTCGAGCGTCTTTATTATCTTGGGGTAGGATTCCTTTGCTAATAAATTCGATGATAGGTGTCATCCACGTAGGATTTTGTTCTTCTATCACCGTTGATATCTCCATATCCAAGATTGACTTGTTCTTTAGGGTTTCCACCAATACCTGTTTTGAAAGGTGTGCGAAGCTTGTGGATGCAATCTTGCTGAATGCGTCCGCCTTCCTGTTATCTCCTCTAGGTACTTGCTTTATTGTGAACCTATCAAAGTTTTTGATCAAAGATTTTGTCTTATCCAGGTATTGGATCATGTGGTCATCCTTGGCTTCGTATTCACCTAGCACGTGGTTAGCCACTAGGCGCGAATCTACGTTTGCTTCTAGGTTGCGTACACCCAGTTGGATTGCTATGCGTAGTCCGGCTAGTAGGGCTTCATATTCTGCCTCATTGTTTGTGGCTGTGAATTCAAAGCGTAGCGCATACGTGAATTCCATACCTTCTGGATTTGTAAGAATAAGGCCTGCGCCTGATCCATCTGCGCATGAGGATCCATCGGTGAACAGTGTCCAAGGTTCTTGTAGGTCCATTTTAGCTGCAGATGTTGGGCTGTCGCTATCTGGCTTCTCCACGATAAAACCAGCTAGGACTTGTCCTTTGATTGCAGTACGCGGCCTGTACGAGATGTTGTACTCACTTAGCAGTACACTCCATTTTTGTAAGCGTCCTGATGCATCCGGTTTGGAGATAACTTGTTTAATTGGCTGATCAGTGATTACAGCTATTGGATGCGCTTGAAAGTATCTGCGCAGTCTTTTGGATGCGAACACTAGAGCCAAGACCAGCTTTTCCATAGCACTATAGTTAATCTCTGTTTTCTTCAAGGCCTTGCTTACAAAATATATGGGTGTCTAGACGGAGTCTCTGTCTGTCAATAGTACTGCGCTAACTGCTCCATGGGTTGCTGATAAGTACATGATTAGTTCTTCCCCTGGTCGCGGTGCGACGAGTTTGGGAAGAGATGCCAGATGGTGTTTAAGTTGTTGAAAAGCTTCTTCTGCTTCGCTAGTCCAGCGAAAGTCTCCCTTTTTTGTGCACTTCGTGAGTGTTTTAAAGAGGGGAAGGGATTTGTCCGCTGACTTAGATAAGAAGCGATTCAGCCCTGCTAACTTTCCATTTAGTGACTGGACTTCTTTGAGTGTGCGCGGAGAGGGGAGATCAATAACAGCCTTTGTCTTCTCTGGGCATGGTTTGATTCCATCGGGTTCTATCAAATATCCGAGGAACATGCCTTCAGTTGCGCCAAAGGTGCACTTTTTTGGATTCAATTTCATGTTTATCCGACCCAACGTTCGGAATGTTTCCTCGATGTCGCGCACCAATTCGTC
The DNA here is from genome assembly GCA_030686995.1 of Artemisia argyi. Classification (NCBI taxonomy): domain Eukaryota; kingdom Viridiplantae; phylum Streptophyta; class Magnoliopsida; order Asterales; family Asteraceae; genus Artemisia; species Artemisia argyi. The sequence continues at coordinate 206,125,699 of CM060702.1, read as the reverse complement.
CTCTGTATGGCTTTTTATAACAAGGTCGTCAACGTAGACTTCCAAGTTGCGGCCTACTTGTTTTTCGAAAGCTGTGTCCACCAGCCGTTGGTATGTCGCGCCTGCGTTCTTTAAGCCAAAAGGCATTTTTGTGTAGCAGTATACCCCTTGACTGGTGTGGAAAGCTGTTTTTTCTTCATCCTCCACTGCCATTTGGATCTGATGGTACCCTTTATATGCGTCTAGGAAGCACTTGAAGGGGTACCCACATAAGGACTCGACCTTCCAGTCTATCTCTGGCAGTGGATAGCAGTCCTGCGGGCATGCTTTGTTGAGGTCCGTGAAGTCCACGCACATCCTCCAACTACCATCGCTCTTCTTTACCATAACTGGGTTTGAAAGCCAGTCGTGGTAGTATACTTCGCGCATGATGCCCGCGTCTACTAACTTGTGTACTTCTTCCAAAATAGCCTTTGCACGATCTGGTGCCTGGCCGCGCTTCTTTTGTCGTATTGGAGGGTATCCTTGTCGGATTTGTAACTTGTGCTCTGTGATAGAGCGAGGTACTCCCGTCATATGCTTTGGTTCCCATGCAAAGATGTCTAGATTCTTTTGCAAGAGTGCGCATACGGCTGCTTTACCTTTGTCAGATAAAGATCCTCCGATCGAAACTTGTTGTTCCGGATAATCTGGGTGAATAGCGACCTTTAAATTTGGCGATTTTTCCGTGCGCTGTTCTGGAATAGTCTCCGCTTCAGTTGTTACTGCGATGCATTCTCTTGGTGGTACCGTTGTGTTGTAGAGAGTGACCACTCCTCCTTTAACTAGGAATTTGAGCATTCCGTGTGCTGTGGATGGTACTGCGCGCATGGATGATATTCCCGGTCTTCCAATTATACCATTGTATGGTGAAGGAGACTTTATTACCATAAAATTTATCCATGTCGCGGTTGAGTGTTGTTCATCTCCTACGACCACCAATAATCGTAACTGCCCCATGGGCCAAATCTTTTCTCCTGTGAATCCTGTTAGTGACATTGTAGCTGGTGTCAACTGACTTTGGATTTCAGGTCGCAGCCTTTTGAAGCAGTGATCATACATAATGTCTGCGGATGCTCCTCCATCAATATACATGCGGTGGATGTCGTGTCCCCCTGTATGTATTTCAATGGTTAGAGGTTCCACGACTGCGTTGTCCGCAGCTATTGTAGGGAAGGATATCTCTTTTTCTGGAGAGAATTTTTGGCTGACTTTTTGCTTTATTTTGCGCTGCCATGATTGTATCATGTATATAGTATCAGCCTTTTCCTTTGGGGGTTCTTTCTTTCCCCCATTTCTCTGTCTCTCCTTTCCTTCCTTGATGTTTTTTACGAGGTGGTCCATCCTTCCTTCTCTTACTAATTTTTCGATTAGTTGTTTCAGTTAGACGCACTCGTTAGTTGTATGGCCCTTTTGGCCGTGGTACTCGCAGTATCCACTACCTTGGCGTTTTTCTTCTGCCGTTTTAATTGGTGGTGGTCTTGGGAAGTTCGCACCTTCTGTTGCAAATATCTCCCTTGGAGTTTTAGTGAGAGGAGTATATTTGTCGTTGTCTCTTCCACTGCGGTAATTCCTGCCGCGGTTATTGTTTTGATCATTGGATTGTCTCCGAGGCTGTTCTTGTTGCCTATAGTTTGAATATCCTTTTTTGCTATCCGCAGCAGCTTCTTCTCCTTGTATAAAGGATCTAGTGCGCTTTGTTAACTCGTCAAAGGATTGTGGAACTTTGTCATTAAGCTTCCGGATTATTTTCTGGGTTATTGATCCCATTCATGAACCCTGAAATTTTTAGAATTTCAGGACATGCTTTGACTTGTATGCACTTGTCCTTGAAACGTTCCATGAAAGCGCTGGTGGATTCCCCTTGGCGCTGTTTCACTCTTGCTAGCTCCACAGGGTTTTTAGCGCACTTCTTTCGCTGGGTGAAGTTGTGGCGGAATGCTTTCCGTAATTTCTCAAATCCACCGATGCTCCTACGTGGGAGTTTGCTAAACCATGTGCGCGCGTTTCCTACTAACGTGGAATTAAACATGTGGCACCACACAGGTTGTGGCCAATTTTCGATTGTTGCGGCTGACTCGAAAATTTTTAGGTGATCGTCAGGATCACCTGTTCCATCATACGTTTTTACGTTAGTGGGCATGCGCCTGCGTTTGTGGTCTGAGTAATCGCTGATGCGTCGCGTAAACGCGTCAATTTTCTGGCGTCGCCATGGGAGGGACATATCTTCGTTCTCCTCCTCGCGACGTCTTCCTCTTGACTTCCAATGTCCTGTTTCTTTGTCCTCGTTGTCCGAGGAGTCGCTGGAAGAAGAGTAGTCTCGCTTTCGGCGCTTGCGCCGGCTTCTTTCAGAAGAAGAGCCTGAGGGATTTCTGCTTGGGGATCTCCTCCTCCCCAATCTATCTTGTATTCGCCTACTTTCAGGTTTGGAAGATCCTTGGCTTGGCGAATGTTGAGGCCCTAATCGATCGTGTATTCCCCGACTGCCAAGTCTGGAATGGACATTGGTGCGCCTACCGCTGTCTCCAGAATTTTGTGAGTCAGGTACCGCGCCTAACCTATCATGGACAGAGGTACGTTCTGTACGTCTTCCTCGCGGGTGACGTGGTGGTGATAGTTCGCGTTCTGGACCAAAATTAAGTCGGGCTTGTAGGTCCGTGTTTGCTCTTCTTGTTGCTTCTTCTTGCATGAGGGCATTTAATGTTTCATAATTTTGGGATACAAAGTTTCCCAAAGTCAGATCCGGTGCGTCCTCAGTTATTGCAAGAATTTCTTCCTCAGTGTTAGGCGCCCTGTTCCGTTCAGGAGCGCCTGGCGGTACAGTGTTGTTCACTGCGGGTGTAGCCTGATGAGGAGTGGTGAAGAGGGTGCGTTGGAGTTCCTCAACGCTGGGGACCTTGTCACACCCCCAAAATACCTGAATGGCAGCGGAATGGAATACCTGAGGGTGTAACGGATCATAGCACACAACCAGGATATATTGAACGACCTAAAGTGTCGTTTATAAAATACATCGTTTGATTCATTCAAAATAACCAAAGTTATAAAACATAGGTCCCAAAGTTAGAAAAGGTTTAAAGAAACAAGTTTAGTACAATCAAACGATAGTTCAAAGTGCATGAAATCCCAAAAGTGACGCGTCAACCTTGATACACAAAGTGACTCCATGCAATGCCATGAGAAATGCCTTAGATACCTGAGAAATACATTGCGAAAAACGGTCAACATAAAGTTGGTGAATAATCATAGGTTTATAAGAAATTCGTAAGTACATAAGCCACCAGTATATAGTAAAGTGACATATTGTCAAAAAGTTACATTGTCTCTTAAGCTCATGACACCGAAGCTAGACGTACTAAAATATGCCCCAAAGGAGTGTTTACCAGACACTCGTACTATATTAGACATGAAATGCATTCGTTTTCCTTATGGAGCAACCCAAACACGAATGGAGGAGTCACCCTCGATAGATCTATCCACTCACTCTCGCTTGGCAATAATTAACGGTTCATGATAATAAAGGGGACTTGCAGTGGTAGTACTAGCAACTTAAGCAATGTACGGAATTTAATACTTGGGCATGTACAAAAATAATAGTGCAATGTATTCTCCCCCGTGGGATTTAAAATCAAATAAGTACTAAAAACGGGGCTATGAAAACTCACCTCGAAATAATGGTACAAAGATGGTGCAATGAGGTGAAAGTAGTCGGGACAACGAGGCGCGAGCACTAGCCGCAACCTAAATGAATAACCATGATCTAACTTAGATCAAGCTGAAATGAAGTGAATGCACATGCACATGATACTCATACCACTCGTAATTTGAAAATACTAGTTATCGTCGTAGAAAAATGGTTTCCATACTTAGGAAAAATAATTCCATTTAGTGAAGTATATAACTTGTCATAATAACTCGTACCAAAGTTAGCGTTAAAATCCTTGTATTGAAAACCTTGAAATACGTCGTTAAGTCGTATAAGTATTCCCTCGAGTCGTACGTATTCGTTTGATAAGAAAATAGTCCTTAGTAATATTTACTAGAAAATATACCGTTTAACGCGTACGTTATTATTTTTATTTGTGTCCATATATATATATATATAGTTTGACGATGTTAGAATGGTCATAACTTTGTCGTGTCAAGCTCGTTTTCCTTGTTCTTTATGTCCACGGATTCGTCTTTGTGTATACTAGTATATTTTAGACAACTCGGCTCTTTTAGGTTACGTTTAAGGCTTCAAAATACCCATCGTATTCTGCCCAACAGCAAGCAGTTTTCTGGAAAAGTAGTTTTCGTCGTTAAGTTTGCAAAAATCATAACTCCTTCGTTATAAACTCGTTTTAATCCATTCTTTCGCCTAAAGTTTCGTTTTTGAATGTATTTTCTAAATCTTTGGTCAAAACTTAGCCATCACTTACTGATTTTCCCACGAATTTAAAATAAGGACAGTAGGTATTTCAAAAGTTCCAAAAATCATTTCCAAGTCTCTAAACTAGTTCCATCCTTCACCAATCCACTTTCAACACCACAAGACTAATCTAATCCTACCATACACCTTCTTAGGGTGTCATGGGTCCTAAAATATCATCAAACCACTAGGTCTAACAAGAGTTTCATATGTTTCCATTTTTAGGGCTTCAAAGTTAAAATATACAAAATGAAGTGGTACAAGTTGATACATGTGTAAGATCTTATAAGAAAATTATATGAACATAATAATAACTTGTAAAAATCATAAAAATGAGTTTGTATACTTACTTGGTGGTTTAGAGAGTTTAGATGATAAAAAGCTTACTAATCCTTGAGTTTTTATTTCAAAACTCTAACAAGGATGATTATACAAACTAGTTTATGAAATGATCTTGTAAAATTTTTCTTCCTTGCTCCTTGTCTACCCCAATTCGAACCAAACTCCAAAGAAAAGAGAGAAAACTAGCTAAGTTGTAAGTAAAAATGATTTTTATGTGAAAATGGGTTAAGAAAGTTTATTATATACTTGGACAATTGGGTTGGTGTGCATTAAATTAGTTTGGTGAGGCATTTAAAGTGTGAAGACCATGGGGGGGGGGGGGCTTGGCCGGTTTTGGTGAGGGAAAAGGGGAAGGGTGTTGGGTGATTAGTTAGTAAATATTAGTGTTAGTAGTTAAGTGTAGTTAGTTTAGGTTTAGGTTTAAAGTTTAATCGGGTACCGGGTTTGTTAAAAATAAGTTTTGTTGAAGTTATTCGGGACGTAATAAAGTTATAAAAGTTGTAAAAATAAGTCGGGTACAAGTACGGAGAGTTAGGGTGATTATCGTTCAATTTTGATGAAAACCGTCGTTATTAAGTTAAGCGTACGATACGTATTAGTTAAATTTCCAAAATACCGGGTAAATTAATATTATAGTTTTTATATTATAGAAATGAGTATAAAAACGTATTAGGTTCATAATCGGGAGTGTCGGACACGTTAGACACTTTTATAGCTCGCGTATTAGCGTTTATTGAAATAAACGTACGTAATTCGTTAATCGTACCAAAAGTAGTAATTTAGATATCCTACGAGTGGAATAGTATGCACGTGCCCTAATGATGACATGCAGACTATTTCTAGTCCGTATGAAGTGTCCCTGACAATAATGCATGAATTCGCTCCTGAACCAATACGGTTACGCGAATTTGAACACTCGTAAACTAAATTTACGATAACATGAATAATGCACATGAATAGTAGTTTTCTCCCGGAAATGAATAGTGTCATGTGAATAGTAAAATTTCTGAATATGTCTCGGAATGTCAAATTGACCTCAAAAACGATGAATAGTAAAACGATGAATAGTAATTTGTGAATAGTAGAATATCGAAGTTTGGAAAAATGACTTGAAATTGTGGGTTGTGACAGTCGCCCATCCAAAAAGGAATTCAGTCCCTGAATTCAGTCAGTGTTGGTCTCGGTACTAGGCTCGGTGAAAAGTTGTGGATACTTGCGTCGCATTTGGTCTTCTCGTTCCCAAGTAAACTCGGGTCCTCTTCGAGAATTCCAACGAACCTTCACGATCGGAATTCGACTTTGTTTCAACTGTTTGATCTCGCGATCCATGATTTCAACTGGTTCTTCCACAAAGTTAAGCTTGTCATCGAGTTGTATTTCTTCTAATGGTATAATGGCAGACTCGTCCGAAAGACATTTCTTGAGGTTCGAAACATGAAACGTGTTATGTACGTTGCTAAGTTCTGACGGAAGTTCAAGCTTGTAAGCAACCGGACCAATCCTCTCCAGGATCTTGAATGGTCCAATGTATCTCGGGTTCAATTTCCCGCGTTTTCCAAAACGTATTACGCCTTTCCAAGGCGAGACTTTCAACATAACTTTGTCTCCGATCTGGAATTCCAATGGTTTGCGTCGAACATCGGCGTAGCTTTTCTGTCGACTTCTAGCAGTTTCGAGTCTCTCTCGAATTTGAATGATCTTTTCTGTTGTTTCTTGTACCATCTCCGGGCCAGTACATTGTACTTCACCGACTTCGGCCCAACAAACTGGAGATCGACACTTACGACCATAAAGTGCCTCAAATGGTGCAGCCTTAATGCTCGAATGGTAACTGTTGTTGTAAGAAAACTCGATTAACGGCAAATGGTTAGCCCAACCATTTCCAAAGTCAATCACACATGCTCTAAGCATGTCCTCAAGTGTTTGTATAGTTCTCTCACTCTGACCATCGGTCTGAGGATGGTAAGCAGTGCTCATGTCTAACTTGGATCCAAAAGAATCTTGTAATGACCGCCAAAAGTTCGAAGTAAAACGACTATCTCTGTCGGAAATGATGGAAACTGGTGCACCGTGTCTTGAGACTATTTCCTTGACATAAAGTCTAGCAAGTTGTTCCATTGAATAAGTCTCTCTAATGGGTATGAAATGAGCTGATTTGGTAAGTCGATCGATGATTACCCAAATAGCATCGAAACCTCCTGACGTCTTTGGAAGTTTAGTGACAAAATCCATAGCAATACGTTCCCACTTCCATTGTGGAATCTCCGGTTGTTGAAGTAACCCTGACGGTTTCTGGTACTCGGCTTTCACTTTAGCACAAGTAAGACATTTGCTGACGTACATAGCTATTTCTGCCTTCATATTCGGCCACCAATAAAGCTTTTTGAGATCTTGGTACATCTTATCCGAACCTGGATGAATAGAGTACTTCGACTTGTGTGATTCATGCATAATCAATTCTCGCACTCCACCATAGAGTGGTATCCAACTTCGGTCCTTGAAGCATAACACTCCATCTGATCTCTTTACAAAGCCATTTTCGCTTTCTGGCATACCATAAAGTTTCTCATGCGGTCGGTTTTCTTCCTTGAGAGCCTCAATCTGAGCCTCTAGAATTTTCGATGGTAATGGCGAAATGATAGTCATTCCCAATGACCTGACTCTCAAAGGTTTGAGTCGTTCTTTTCGGCTAAGTGCATCTGCTACAACATTCGCTTTCCCTGGGTGATATCGGATTTCACAATCGTAATCACTCAACAACTCTAGCCAACGACGTTGTCTCATATTAAGTTCCTTCTGATCGAGTATATGCTGTAAGCTCTTGTGGTCGGTAAAAATTACACACTTAGTACCATAAAGGTAGTGTCTCCAAATCTTGAGTGCAAAAACTACCGCACCCAAATCCAAGTCATGAGTAGTGTAATTCTTCTCGTGTATCTTAAGCTGTCTAGATGCATAAGCTATCACCTTCTCGTGTTGCATTAGCACAGCTCCAAGTCCTTGATGCGAAGCATCGCAATATACCACAAAGTTCTCAATACCTTCAGGTAGTGACAAAATCGGCGCGCTACAAAGCTTTTGTTTCAATAGTTGAAACGCGGACTCTTGTTTTTCTCCCCACTCGTACTTCTCATTCTTTTGTGTCAGTTTCGTCAACGACTTCGCTATCTTAGAAAACCCTTCAATAAACCTTCTGTAATATCCGGCAAGTCCTAGGAATTGACGAATTTCCGTAGGAGACTTGGGCGTAGCCCAATCCTTAACTGCCTCGATCTTTGCCGGGTCGACTTGTAATCCTTGGCTATCAATAACATGACCAAGAAATTGAACTCTACGTATCCAAAAATCACACTTAGAAAATTTGGCATACAATTGCTCCTTCTTGAGTAGTTCCAGTATTGTTCTGAGGTGTTCTTCATGATCTTCCTTACTCTTGGAATAAATCAAGATATCGTCAATGAATACGATCACAAACTTATCGAGATACGGTTTGCACACCCTATTCATGAGATCCATAAATACCGCAGGTGCGTTGGTTAATCCAAAAGGCATCACTTGAAACTCATAATGACCGTAGCGTGTTCTAAATGCCGTCTTCGGGATATCCTCTTCCCGAACTCTAAGTTGATGGTAACCAGATCTTAAATCAATCTTGGAATAAAAACTAGAACCTTGTAACTGGTCGAACAAGTCGTCAATTCTGGGGAGTGGATAACGGTTCTTAATCGTTAACTTGTTCAGCTCACGATAGTCGATGCACATTCTGAAGGTTCCGTCCTTCTTCTTCACAAACAAAACCGGTGCTCCCCAAGGCGAGGAACTCGGTCTAATGAATCCTTTGTCCAAAAGTTCTTGCAATTGATTCGACAATTCTTGCATTTCCGAAGGTGCAAGTCTATACGGTGCTCGTGCAATTGGTGCAGCTCCTGGCACTAATTCAATTTGAAACTCAACTTGTCGTGTAGGCGGAAGTCCTGGCAATTCTTCCGGAAAAACTTCTTGAAATTCCTTAACAATTGGCACATCTTCAAGTCGTTTCTCATCCGACTTCTTCTCCGTGATGTGAGCCAAAAATGCATAACAACCCTTCTTTATGTACTTCTCGGTTTTAATGCACGATATTATACTAAGTCTAGTTCCACTTCGCTCTCCGCGAACAACCAAAGTTTCACCGTTATAAGGAAGGTGAACAACTTTCTCATCACAAATAATTCTCGCTCGATGCTGAGATAACCAATCCATACCGATCACAACGTCGAAACTTCCAAGTTCTACAGGCATAAGGTCTATATTGAATGGATGGTTTAGGAAATTTATAGTGCAACCACGGATAATGGTGTTGGTGTTAACTAAAGATCCATCGGCTAATTCAACGATATAGGAAATGTCTAATGGGATTGGTTCTATGTTAAGCAAAGGTGCAAATGCAATAGACACAAAACTTCTATCCGCTCCTGAATCAAATAAAATGGATGCATAACGATTATTAACGAGGAACGTACCCGCAACAACATTCGGGTCTTCTTTGACATCGTCTCCTCCCATGGCATAAGCTCTTCCTCGAGCCCTTCCATCTTGATTTCCAGTTCCTTGATTCTTCTTCTGTGGGCACTCACCCCTAAAGTGTCCAATTTCTCCACAGCCAAAACATGTTACCGGTGGCTTCTGATTGTTACCCAAGGTTGGAAATTTGCAATCTTTGATGTGATGACCAACCTTCTTGCAGTTACCGCATGCATTTGGGCAACGTCCTGGGTTATGATGCCTCTGACACTTTTCGCACTTGGGTAAATTACCCTCATATCCCCTCCTTTCAGTCGGTCCTGCAGCATAGGCCTTTGCCACTTCTTGTCTCTTAGGTGGCGGCTGAACAGCGTTTCCACCTTGGTTGTAATCGAACCTTCTCTTGTTGTTGTTATTGCTGTTTGGATTGTTGTTTCGGTTATTGGGATAGTTGCGGTTCCGATTGTTGTTATAGTTGTTGTTGTTCCGAGTGTTGGTGTAGTTGGTGTTGTTTGATCGGTTATTGTTGTTGACAGCAGATTTCCCTTTGACTACTTGGACCATGAGTTTCTGAGTTATACGAATAGCCTCTTCCATTGATTGAGGGTCAAAAGAAATCACATCTCCTCGGACACTTTCAGGCAATCCACCAACAAAGTTTTCCATCTTTTTCTCATCATCGGGAACCATAGTTGGACATAGTGCAGCCAACTCTTGAAACCTCCTGAAATAAGTCTCAATGTCATCACCTTTAGTCACAAGCTCATAAAATTCCGTTTCCATCTTTTGCACCTCGGTACGAGGGCAAAACTTCTTTGTCATCAATTTCTTGAATTCCTCCCAAGTAAGCTTGTGAGCATTTTCCATACCAATCGGCTGAGCATACGAATTCCACCAAGACATAGCTTCATCAAGAAGCATACCTGTAGCAAACTTCACCTTGCTAACTTCCGGGCATTCACACATGAGAAAAACATTCTCAGTCTTTTCGAACCAGCGGATTAGAGCAACCGCTCCTTCAGTGCCCTTAAATTTGACGAGATCACTAATCTTGAAATCTTTCCATGTACATCCACGCCTAGCAGTGGGTGGTTCAACGACCTCAGTATTAGAAGCAGCCTCAGCAGCCCTTGCAGCAACCTCAGCTCTCTCAACCTCCAGAGCTTCTGCAATACTATCCCTGACCAACTTGCGGATAGCGGCTTGAGTCATAGTGGGGGTTTCCTGTGCAGTCTTACCCTTCCTTGGTGCCATATTTCTGATAAATCATAATGGAAATGACCATGAGAAAAATCATAATAGAAATAGTCATCGTACCAAAGATATACACCCACAACATGTATATAAATATACAACCACAACAAATATAAATACAACCACGACATGTACGAATACAACCACAATCTGTGTCGATACAACCCAACACGTACGAATACAACCACGACATGTGTATATACAACCACAACCTGGATAAATACAATAATAACAAAGAGCAACCACGAAACATCACAAATATAATCACAACACATGAATATAATACATGAAAATTTCGGTCTACATGGACCGATATAATATATAGCACAACATTTCCACATAGTAGAGTCGCACTTGATAATATTTGTTTGTACAACAATCAAAAGATTATAAGTTCTTGAACTATGTCCCACATCCCGGGACTAGGAAAATAATACAAGCTAATATATAATACCAGTCTACGTCTAGGCTCCTCCCGGTGCTCTAGATGGTCCAGGCTCTCCCCTCAAGCGGCGAATCTCATGATCCATCGCCACCACAATCTCCTCAAGATGCTCAAGTCGTAACCGAGAAGAAGCATCCCTACGCTCCAAAACAACTACCCTCTCTCGAAGCAGTGTCAACTCATCTACCTGCTCCCACTGGGTCTCCTGTGTCGCCTGAGCTCTATCTCGAATCTCAGGTAACTCATCCCTAAGTAGCTCAATCTCCTCCTGATGCCTCAACTGTCGTGCCTCTAGTCCATGGTAAGACACATCAATACTAACTCTGCCCTGAACCAAATCCTCAACCTGCTCCTCAACAGCCTCAAGTCTAGTGGTAATGATCTCATCAACTCGATACTCCAACCTATCTACTTGCTCCTGCTGAGCACCCATCTGATCCTCTAATGTGACAGCTGTAGGGCTCCTAGCCGCAGCAGCTCTAGAACTCTCACCTATGTGGTACTCTGGTAGTGGTGAAAAGTCATCAGTCTCGGTGGTAAGTGAATCTGGAGTGGTAAGCCTTGCACGCTTCCGAAGCGGCAAGAGTGAGGTAGGCATAGGAGTAGTAGTGGGTAAGGCTGGTGGTGGTGGTGTAGGCACAATAGGACTCGGGAGACTCCTATAAGTAGATGTAGAAATACGAACCCTCTTCCTAGGGCCCTGAACAGTCTTCTCCCTAGGAAACATAAGTCTCGGCTCTGAATGGATAGTAGTAGTAGGAGATGATGGTATGTCAGTAGGTATAGTAGGATGGACATGGGGAGTAGGAGCCGTCTCCTCCTCCTCGAAAGGTTCGGTATCATCATCTGACGCCAATAGTGGCAACTCAGGTGTAGGAGAAACAAGTGGTGAAACAGCAGTAGAGGACACAGAGTCCTCATCATCAGAATCTGAGATGGTGTAAAGTATGACAGTGTCGGGATACGAAGACATGTCTCTGAGATAATCAAGGTGAAATAAATAAATAACTCGTATAATGGCATCACCAAAAATAAGTAAATATGCACTTATGATGAAATGATGATATGCTATGATAGTGTGGTTATAGTCTAGGGTCAATGATGCAACCTAGTTCGCTATAACCTTAGCTCTGATACCAATCTGTCACACCCCCAAAATACCTGAATGGCAGCGGAATGGAATACCTGAGGGTGTAACGGATCATAGCACACAACCAGGATATATTGAACGACCTAAAGTGTCGTTTATAAAATACATCGTTTGATTCATTCAAAATAACCAAAGTTATAAAACATAGGTCCCAAAGTTAGAAAAGGTTTAAAGAAACAAGTTTAGTACAATCAAACGATAGTTCAAAGTGCATGAAATCCCAAAAGTGACGCGTCAACCTTGATACACAAAGTGACTCCATGCAATGCCATGAGAAATGCCTTAGATACCTGAGAAATACATTGCGAAAAACGGTCAACATAAAGTTGGTGAATAATCATAGGTTTATAAGAAATTCGTAAGTACATAAGCCACCAGTATATAGTAAAGTGACATATTGTCAAAAAGTTACATTGTCTCTTAAGCTCATGACACCGAAGCTAGACGTACTAAAATATGCCCCAAAGGAGTGTTTACCAGACACTCGTACTATATTAGACATGAAATGCATTCGTTTTCCTTATGGAGCAACCCAAACACGAATGGAGGAGTCACCCTCGATAGATCTATCCACTCACTCTCGCTTGGCAATAATTAACGGTTCATGATAATAAAGGGGACTTGCAGTGGTAGTACTAGCAACTTAAGCAATGTACGGAATTTAATACTTGGGCATGTACAAAAATAATAGTGCAATGTATTCTCCCCCGTGGGATTTAAAATCAAATAAGTACTAAAAACGGGGCTATGAAAACTCACCTCGAAATAATGGTACAAAGATGGTGCAATGAGGTGAAAGTAGTCGGGACAACGAGGCGCGAGCACTAGCCGCAACCTAAATGAATAACCATGATCTAACTTAGATCAAGCTGAAATGAAGTGAATGCACATGCACATGATACTCATACCACTCGTAATTTGAAAATACTAGTTATCGTCGTAGAAAAATGGTTTCCATACTTAGGAAAAATAATTCCATTTAGTGAAGTATATAACTTGTCATAATAACTCGTACCAAAGTTAGCGTTAAAATCCTTGTATTGAAAACCTTGAAATACGTCGTTAAGTCGTATAAGTATTCCCTCGAGTCGTACGTATTCGTTTGATAAGAAAATAGTCCTTAGTAATATTTACTAGAAAATATACCGTTTAACGCGTACGTTATTATTTTTATTTGTGTCCATATATATATATATATAGTTTGACGATGTTAGAATGGTCATAACTTTGTCGTGTCAAGCTCGTTTTCCTTGTTCTTTATGTCCACGGATTCGTCTTTGTGTATACTAGTATATTTTAGACAACTCGGCTCTTTTAGGTTACGTTTAAGGCTTCAAAATACCCATCGTATTCTGCCCAACAGCAAGCAGTTTTCTGGAAAAGTAGTTTTCGTCGTTAAGTTTGCAAAAATCATAACTCCTTCGTTATAAACTCGTTTTAATCCATTCTTTCGCCTAAAGTTTCGTTTTTGAATGTATTTTCTAAATCTTTGGTCAAAACTTAGCCATCACTTACTGATTTTCCCACGAATTTAAAATAAGGACAGTAGGTATTTCAAAAGTTCCAAAAATCATTTCCAAGTCTCTAAACTAGTTCCATCCTTCACCAATCCACTTTCAACACCACAAGACTAATCTAATCCTACCATACACCTTCTTAGGGTGTCATGGGTCCTAAAATATCATCAAACCACTAGGTCTAACAAGAGTTTCATATGTTTCCATTTTTAGGGCTTCAAAGTTAAAATATACAAAATGAAGTGGTACAAGTTGATACATGTGTAAGATCTTATAAGAAAATTATATGAACATAATAATAACTTGTAAAAATCATAAAAATGAGTTTGTATACTTACTTGGTGGTTTAGAGAGTTTAGATGATAAAAAGCTTACTAATCCTTGAGTTTTTATTTCAAAACTCTAACAAGGATGATTATACAAACTAGTTTATGAAATGATCTTGTAAAATTTTTCTTCCTTGCTCCTTGTCTACCCCAATTCGAACCAAACTCCAAAGAAAAGAGAGAAAACTAGCTAAGTTGTAAGTAAAAATGATTTTTATGTGAAAATGGGTTAAGAAAGTTTATTATATACTTGGACAATTGGGTTGGTGTGCATTAAATTAGTTTGGTGAGGCATTTAAAGTGTGAAGACCATGGGGGGGGGGGGGGGGGGGGGCTTGGCCGGTTTTGGTGAGGGAAAAGGGGAAGGGTGTTGGGTGATTAGTTAGTAAATATTAGTGTTAGTAGTTAAGTGTAGTTAGTTTAGGTTTAGGTTTAAAGTTTAATCGGGTACCGGGTTTGTTAAAAATAAGTTTTGTTGAAGTTATTCGGGACGTAATAAAGTTATAAAAGTTGTAAAAATAAGTCGGGTACAAGTACGGAGAGTTAGGGTGATTATCGTTCAATTTTGATGAAAACCGTCGTTATTAAGTTAAGCGTACGATACGTATTAGTTAAATTTCCAAAATACCGGGTAAATTAATATTATAGTTTTTATATTATAGAAATGAGTATAAAAACGTATTAGGTTCATAATCGGGAGTGTCGGACACGTTAGACACTTTTATAGCTCGCGTATTAGCGTTTATTGAAATAAACGTACGTAATTCGTTAATCGTACCAAAAGTAGTAATTTAGATATCCTACGAGTGGAATAGTATGCACGTGCCCTAATGATGACATGCAGACTATTTCTAGTCCGTATGAAGTGTCCCTGACAATAATGCATGAATTCGCTCCTGAACCAATACGGTTACGCGAATTTGAACACTCGTAAACTAAATTTACGATAACATGAATAATGCACATGAATAGTAGTTTTCTCCCGGAAATGAATAGTGTCATGTGAATAGTAAAATTTCTGAATATGTCTCGGAATGTCAAATTGACCTCAAAAACGATGAATAGTAAAACGATGAATAGTAATTTGTAAATAGTAGAATATCGAAGTTTGGAAAAATGACTTGAAATTGTGGGTTGTGACAGACCTCTAAAGTAATCCTGGGTAGTTCTACCGCTGGGGGAGGTTGGGTTGTCCCTGCCTCGTGGTGACCAGGTGTGCTGGTTGTCCCAGCGACTTGTCTGGAGGTTGGATCTTGTTGATTCTTTCTCAGATGGTCACGTTTTTCTGGCTGCGGAGTCCGCTGGCTCGAATTCTTATGTTTCGTCATTCTAGTTCTTAGTAGGGTCCCACGGATGGCGCCACTTGTTGATACAAAAGTTGGGCGTACCTGATTGTTGGGCTTTGCTCTTATATCAATTCGTTCCTTAGCACTTTGTTACCTGCGTACTAAGAAAATAAACAACACCGTTAGGCTTATCGAGGGATTGTCTCCCCCGATTAGACTCCGGCGTGAGAGTAAGTAATCGAATTTAGGTTTTGGTTGAAGAGTTGAGGGATTATGTGAATCGTACCTTTAATGAGAATCGTGTGATTCTATATATAGGGGCTAAGAAACCGTGTTTCTTGCTCCTTACTCTTCGCACGCATGGTGCTTATCCAAGGTAAGGATATCTATTCCTTGAATAGATAATCCTTATCGTATACCCGGTGGGTTAGATTGGGCCTTTGTGCTTCATGAGCCCAAAGTATTAATACTGCGGCCCATACCATTTGTCATGATAGCCCATTCGTGATGGGCTTAAGTGTAAGTAATGTCTATCATTTGGGCTTGCGGCCCAAATATAGGCTATACGTCATCAGAAAGGAAGGGCCACTAGCATCGTCAATGACTGCAAGTCTTGACAGTTTGTCTTAATAAATAAAGCAAAATTTGTTCGAAATTTATTTGCTTGGCATATCAAAGTTAACTTGTTTTTAGAAATTCATTTTGTACAAAAAGTTTACGCTAAACATGTAAAAATTAGATTGTAATAAGGTGAAAATGCACAAACCGTTTGAAACTTATGTTTACCTTGATAGAAGTCCTTGTATGCAGGCTTTCCTTTAAATCTATTCCCATAACACCAACCATAACCTCGTGGCCGCTAATAGTAACAAATCTTAGTGGTTGGTTCATGGCTTGTCCCTAAGGTCAATTTCATGATACAATATCTTCGTCAGTCAAACACAGCTTATTTTTCAGTTAGCGTATTATTTATAAAAAAAGAAATAAGCTTGGTCCTCATAAGCGTATAGTATGCGCCAAACATGTCCATAATACATATCGATATATCAATATATATGTGATCTAATGAGCCTTGAGCCTTTTCCATTGGAATAATATACTTGGTGTTTTGTAATTGTCGTAGTTATATTTGAAAAGGGAAAAACAACATTGGGTTTTCAAAGTATATACTTCCACTAATCATTCATGAAAACTGTCGCATATATTTTTAAAACTCTCAAAACTTTCACGTACTTTATCTTAACATTCATATCCTTTATTTGACTTTAACCGTAAGAACCATTTACATTGGTTGTAATTCTTTTAAATTTGGATACAACTTAAAGAACAAGTTGCATTGATTCCTTTTACACAGAGCTATAAAGGTTTGCTAGATGGGAATTATAGCTGATAAATTATACAAGGACCATGAAGAGTCAATGAGTCAAAGTCTTGAAAGTTTGTCTTGATCTTAAAAGTACAAATTAATATAAGCTCATATGTCTGGCATACAAGACTTACTTTAAGATCACGGTATTAAAGTCTATGCATGTCCTATTCATATTTTTGGATTATTAATTAAGTTTAGACGTGTTATATGGGGAAATAAAAATGGGAACCACATGAAAGTTTCCAAGAGGTTTCCTTATGACTTATGACGTTTATTCTGAATGTGATAACCTATTAAATGGGCAAAGGATGATTGGAGGAGAAAAATTGGGTGAGCCAAAAGTCTTGATGGTCTTAGTCAATGTGGAAAAAAAGTGATAGGAATTTGTATGTTTATTGTGAATGTGATAACCTCTTAAATGCTAGTCACATAAGAATTCAGGTCCCATTAGCCCAACTGTACCAAACGGTTCATATCAAAAAGAGGTTGAGGTAGAAATATATGCTGCTCACATATATAATGGAGTCATAAGAACACAAGTAATTAATTGGCTAGTTCTCTTGTTGGATAATATTGAAATGATTGTTGTCTTTGTTTTCGTGTCTGTTTTTCTCTCTTGTCTTCCTGTCCTTCACTCTGCTACAAAAAGTAACATGTCTACGCCTACCTGTCCGGAAAGTTTTAGTTGTCCACCTTTTGCCCCGTTCAAGTACCCGTTTTACAATGACACTGACGAACGGTGTGGGTTGATCAAGGTCAAGTGTAATTCAAAAGGTGGGAATATTCAAATTCAGAAAAAGAATTATGAAATTTTTGCCAAGCTTGATTCTAGTAGTTCTTCCGTTGGTATCCGTAACATAACATTTGAAAAACTTGTGAATAATACAAGCTGCGAGGCACTTATGAATAATTTCACTTCTACAAACCCTCTTGTATATTCCATTTCAGTATTTCCCTTCCTCACTCTCTTCAAATGCACAAAAAATACCAGTTATGATGAAGCAATATTGAATGCCTATTTTAACCAACTTAATTATAAAAGCCACAACACATGCAAAGATCACAATTTCTACTACGAGTATTCAATCAGCAATGCAACAGTTCCAAGTGATCTCCCGCGTTCATGTGAAGTAATACAGTTGCCAATGATAGGGGGATTGGAATATATAAAATATAATACAACCACCATATTTTCCGTTCTCTCATCCTTGGTCTCTATTTCCATTTCATTGACACATTCCTGTGGAAAGTGTCACAACAAGGGCGGCCGCTGTCATGCTAACAAAGGACAGTTTCACTGTTTAGATGCCAAAAGTAATGAGGCTTCTTTTTTCATTTTCATTCTCTTCTTATTCTGGATACACCAGAACTGGTATGTCTGACTCATTCCTAATACCTTGTTGTTGTCTTGCTGCTTCAGGTAATTCACACATGAAACTTATACTAGGTATTAAACGTATTCAATTTCAGGCATTAAACACAAACACAAGTACTGTTTAAATCTTTACCTGAATGAGTTGCATTTTTTTTTGGCTCTAGGTCTCACTGGATCTGCCTTCATCCTCGTGCTGTGTCCAGTCATCATCTTAATCTGGCGTTTGTGTAAAAATAGGCCCTTTTGGTATTTCTCAACAACGGATGGATCTCAATGCCTTGAAGACGGAAGTATCTTCTTTAGCGTCTCAGTTTTCTCTTATGCTGAGCTTGAAGATGCCACCAAAACTTTTGACCCTTCTCAGGAACTAGGGGGTGGAGGTTTTGGAACAGTTTACTATGGTGAGAATTTAACATGCTTGATGCAACACGAGACTATTAAAGTTAGAAGTAAATATAAAAAAAATCAGCATGTAATCGCAGTTCTCTATTTTATTGATAACTTCTAACATAGTTACCATTTACATAGTTCAACCTTATTCCAAATTTACGCGTCTTTCTCTAACAACTTGATAAGTTATTGATATCTGATATTCCTGAAAAAGGTCAACTCCAAGACGGGCGAGAAGTTGCAGTTAAGAGACTTTATGAGCACAACTACAATAGGGTCCAACAGTTTATAAATGAGGTTAAAATCCTCACCACATTAAGGCACCCAAACCTTGTTGTGCTCTATGGTTGTACCTCTCGGACAAGCCATGAACTTCTCCTTGTTTACGAGTACATTCCCAACGGCACTGTTTATGATCACCTCCATGGGAAAAGAGCAAACGAAAGCTTGCTAACATGGCCAGTACGGATGAACATTGCCATAGAGACTGCCAGTGCACTAGTGTACCTACATGCCAATGAAATCATACACAGAGACGTAAAGACTAATAACATTCTTCTTGATCACAATTTCTGTGTCAAGGTAGCAGATTTTGGTCTATCAAGGCTCATGCCGAATGATGTGAATCATGTGTCAACAGCTCCACAGGGAACCCCAGGATACGTGGACCCTCAATATCACCAACGTTATCAATTAACAGATAAGAGTGATGTTTACAGCTTTGGAGTGGTCTTGGTAGAATTGATATCATCTATGGTGGCTGTCGATTTAAACAGGTCTCAAGATGAGATAAGTTTGGCTAATCTTGCTTTGAACAGAATCCAAAAATGTGAACTTGATCAACTGATTGACCAGGCTTTAGTATCTGATTTGAAAGGTGAAATCATGGCGATGATCACATCAGTAGCAGAGTTAGCTTTTAGATGTTTACAGTATCATTCAGAAATGAGGCCTACGATGAACGAAGTGTTAGATGTGTTAATGGATATTCAAGGGGAAGGAAAAACAGATGATCATGACAGTATCAGAGATTTGGAAAGCGTAAAAGCGCCACCGCCGTCTAAAGCCAGTGATACGGTGGTTTTGTTAAAAGACTTCTTACCCTCGCCAGTCTCAGTCACGAGTGAATGGCACAGTGCATCAACTACAATGAGCAGCAATGGAGATAGACTGTCAATGAAAAATCCAAACAGTAAATAGAAACATTATGCAGATTTAGTTTTTTTTTTTTTTTGAATGAATGCAGATTGAGTTTTAACGTGGGTGTATGTTCACATTTTTTGTCGAATCTTGTGCACTATATCTGAAAGTTTCTTGATGGGGTAAAAGTTGATGTAATTAACATACAGATTCATTATCGGTGTCAACTGCTAATGAGCAGCTTTCCAAAAAAAAAAAAACGAATGCAGATTGAGTTTTAACGTGGGTGTATGTTCACTTTTTTTTACTTTCCAAAAAAAAAAAATAAAAAATAAAAAATAAAAAAAAAAAAATAATGTGTGGTAGAGCACATACATCGCTATTTCCCATTTTACTTCGGCTGAGAACAGAACCAGTCTAAAATCTTCTGTAAAAGGCTTTGATGAGTTACTCCATTACAGATGAATTACTCCAATATAGATACATACTTTTAACCGGTGCTTAATTACTCATGCACACAAAAAAAAAAAAAAAAAAAAAAAAAAAAAAAAAAAAAAAGTGGAACTATGATAGAAAGGAAGGGCCACTGGCATCGTCAATGACTGTAAGTCTTGACAGTTTGTCTTAATAAATAAAGCAGAATTTGTTCGAAATTTATTTGCTTGGTATATCACAGTTAACTTGTTTTAAGAAATTCATTTTGTACAAAAAGTTTACGCTAAAATATCTAAAAATTAGATTGTAATAAGGTGAAAAAACACAAATCATTTGAAACTTATGTTTACCTTGATAGAAGTCCTTGTATGCAGGCTTTCTTTTAGGCCATCCACAACGCATCGTTCAAATGAAAGTTTTAAACGCCATATCATCATTAAATAGCACTGTGGGCTTCGTGCGTTAAAGACGCTCTTCTCTATTTGCATCTCAATTAGCGTTAGTGATTGTTAGGCCAAACTAGATTACATGGGTCGGTCCAATGGTATAGATGGGCCGTACCCATTAGGTTATGTGTTAGTGGCTTGGTTTCCAAGCAATAGTATTGGTATATATACATACACTATCTAATGTACATTACACAATTACAATCACATCAACACAGTACCTATTAAGGTTTTATATGGTATTAGAGCCAAAACACTAAATAACCCTTTTTTTTCCGGCACAATTCCGGTACTCCACATTAGCTCACCAGATTTTACAAATTCCGGTCACGTTTTTTGCTTTTTCCGGCCAAACCATATCGATTTACGAAAAACCAAAAACACCACTGTGATCCTCATATAAATCCGAACAAACCCCCCAATCAATTTTGATTTTCCGATTACTTCACCGCGCCGCCGCCGCTACCGTCAAACCCTAAAAAAATATAGGAATATAGCTATGATTTGAGCTTTCACCACAGCCGATAAAACGACTCACAACTCTCGTAAGTTCGCTTTTACCCTTTCACCCACAAATTATGGTTACTGGAAAAATATGATTGAACCATTCCTCATATCAAACAATCTGATGGGTTATGTGGATGGTTCAATACCGTGTCCATCAAAAACCTTACCCGTTATCGAAGGTGCCACTGTTCCAAAGGAAAACCCGAATTATCCAATTTGGATCTCCAATGATGCTCACGTTCGAATGCTAATTATCTCTACCATATCAGAAGCTTCATTTCGCCATGTCCAAGGGACAACTGCTCATGACCTTTGGCTTTCTCTTGAAAAGGCATATGCACCTCATTCCACATCCAGGGAATATACTCTCAAGACACAACTGAGAATAGAGATGCACGGTGATGAAACTCCCGATGCTTATCTAAATCGTGCTCAAGAATATGTTGATGCACTTGCCGCCATTGGTGAACCCGTAAAAGATAAAGATCTCGTTATGCTTGTTGTCTCTGGTCTTCGTGAAGAGTATAATGGCCTTAAAACCACCATCACTGCCCGTCAAAGTCCAACTGCATTTAGCGAGCTTCATTCACTCCTTAGTGATCATGATTATATGCTTGAAAAAACGCGTGCACCTGCTCCGTCTATCACTCTATCTTTTACTGCAAACTACGTAGTGAGCTCATCAAGCATACCAAAACCTCGTCAAGCTCAGCTTTCAGAGTTGGTTGCCCAGTTAAGTGCTCTTGGATTCCAAGTGTCACCTATTGCACCATCGGCTCCACAAGCCTTTTATGGTGCTCGTTCATCAAACAACAACAACAACAACAGGAGTAACAATAACAATCGTAGCAATCGCAATAACTCCCGTGGTAACAACAACAACAACCGCGGTCGTGGTAATGATCGTCAATTTCATTGGGCATCCACCCAGAACACAGTGTATGGCACTTGCAATAGATGTGGTATTGGTCACATTCCATCACAATGCCCTAATCGTGACCCTTCTACTATTCGCAATCGGCTATTCGCTAACTTTGCAAATAGTCATGCTCAATCTTCTAATGCCTCTTCTAATTGGCATTCAGACACTTGAACAAACAGTCATGTAACACCTGATTTAGCAGCGATGGACAAATCAGAGGCATATTATGGTGACGACGCGCTTCATGTTGGCAACGGTAAGGGTCTTCCTATTCTTCATATTGGTTAATCTAAAGTTTACTCGCCACAAAAAACGTTTTCTCTCAATAATATTCTTCACGTGCCAGAAATCACCAATAATCTCCTTTTTGTTCAAATTTTTTGTCATGACAATGATGTCTTTTTTGAATTTCACACTTCTTATTTTGTTGTGAAGGATGAGTCTACACACACCACCCTTCTCACGGGCCCCAGTAAACACGGTCTCTACCCAATCTATCTTCCTTAATTGAAGTCAATCAACAAAGTCTCTTTTTCGGTTGTACAAGCTTCTCCAACCATTTGGCATAGGTGGCTTGGACATCCTTATTAGCGTCTTTTACATTCTATGCTTTCTAGTTTTTCTCTTCCAATTACAAATAAATGTTTTCCAAGTTTGTGTAATTCTTGTCCACTCGGAAAATCTTCCAAACTACCTTTATTTGTATCTGAATTTCGAAGTAATAATATTTTAGACTTGGTTTATTGTGATGTCTGGGGTCCTGCACCTATGTTATCTTTTGAAGGTCACAGATATTTTATGTTGTATGTTGATCATCATTCTCGTTACATGTGGATTTATCATTTAGCTCAAAAATCCGATGTGTATGCCACCTTTAAATCATTTGTGCAAATGGTTGAACGCCAATTCACCACAAAATTAAAGAATGTTCAAACTGATTGGGGTGGCGAGTTTCGTAATTTAGCTCCTTTTTTCTCTTCGCTGGGAATTATTCACCGGCGATCTTGTCCTCATACATGTGAGCAAAACGGCTTTGTTGAACGTCGTCATCGCCACGTTGTGGAAACTGGTCTTACTCTTCTAGCTCAATCGTGTGTTCCTCAACGTTTTTGGGATTATGCTTTTGATACTGTCGTTTACCTTATCAATTGCATGCCCTCCGCACATCGACAAACAAGTCACCTTTTGAACATCTCTTCAAACAGTCTCCCGACTACTCTTTTCTTCGAGTCTTCGGGTGCCTATGTTTTCCCCATCTTTGTCCATACAATCGTCACAAAATGGATTTTCGGTTTCAACTCCGTGTGTGTTTCTTGGCTACAGTCCCTCCCATCATGGATATCGTTGTCTTGACATCTCTAATGAGCGTCTTTATATAGCTCGGCATGTTCGTTTTAATGAAGAATAATTTCCCTTCGATACCCCTAAAACAACTTCCCCACCCCCTTCAAAAACATCTCCCTATTACTCCTCAGAATCACCTTATGTAATTCCTACTAAAGACCATCCAAGTCCAAAATTGCCACGCTTACCAATATCATCTCCATCATCAATTTCACAATTGAGTCTAAGTTCTCCAAGTTTTCCTGAGCCTTCTAATGGCCAACCATCTCCTGTATCGGCTACATCGATACCAACCCCACCACCCCCACCACCGCTACCACCTCCTATCCCTCGCCAACGTCCCACTAATCTTCGTCAAAATCCAAAACAACGGGTTCCTTACAATCCTTTTGTAAAGCATGCTACCGTCTTCCATACTACCATCACTGAACAACCTCGTTTACCGTTGCCAAAAAGTCTCCAGAGTGGCGTCAAGCTATGAAAGAAGAGTATGATGCTCTCGTCAAAAACAGAACGTGGTCTTTAGTACCTCGTGCTTCTAACACCAATGTTGTTGATAGTAAATGGGTATACAGGTTAAAACGGGACAAAAATGGTGCTATCACTCGCTACAAAGCGAGATTCGTTGCCAATGGTTTTCGGCAACAACCGGGTATTGATTTTCATGAGACCTTTAGCCGGTTGTTAAGTCAACAACTATACGAGCTATTTTGTCACTTACGGTTACTAACAACTGGCCGCTACGCCAATTAGATGTTCAAAATGCACTTCTTCATGGCAATCTCAGGGAGAAGGTTTATATGAAACAACCCCCGGGTTTTATTGATCCACAACGACCAAATCATGTATATATGTTTGCGTCATAAGTCTCTTTATGGCTTAAAGCAGGCCCCGCGTGCTTGGTTTGAGCGACCCTCCAAGGCTCTCTCTGGATTTAAAGGCTCCAAAACGAATCCATCTTTGTTTATTTATTCGCGTGGGCTAGCACTTTTGTACATTCTGGTATATGTGGATGACATCATCGTTATAGGTAATAACAGGGGCACTATCGACAATATAATTTGCCAACTTGGATCAGCTTTTGCATTAAAAGATCTCGGGCCACTTAACTACTTCTTGGGTATTGAAATTGTTCCTCATGGGTCTGGTATTATGCTTTCTCAAAAGAAGTATATTTTGGAGCTATTACAAAAGGCTGGTCTTTCTAGCTGCAATCCCATGTCTTCTCCCATGGTTGCCTCGAGCTCACAAAGTCTAGATGACAGTGCTGCTTTCTCTGATCCGAGTAAATATCGGCAGGTAGTGGGTGCTTTACAATATGTTACCCTATCTCGGCATGACATAGCTTTTGCTGTTTACAAGGTATGTCAATACATGCATGCTCCGACCGAGAATCATTGGTTTGCTGTTAGACGGATTTTACGTTATCTTCATGGTATAGTTGAATATGGTATGCTCATACGTCGTTCTTCTGGTTCTACCCTTCAAGCTTTTACTGATGTCCTATGGAAAGGTAGTCCCGATACTTCTCTTGAAGCTTTCTCAGATGCTGATTGGGCTAGGGATTCAAATGATCGACGGTCCATGGGGGGATTTGCTATATATCTTGGTTCAAACCTTATATCTTGGACCGCTCGTAAGCAACGTACGGTTTCACATTCCTCTACAGAAGCTGAATACAAAGCTCTTGCTGACACAGTTGCTGAGCTCACATGGCTTCAAGCTCTTCTTCATCAGCTTGGCATACGTTCATCTTCAACGCCTATACTATGGTGTGACAATCTTGGTGCAACATACTTATGAGCTAACCTTATCTTCCATGCGCGTACAAAGCACGTGCAAATAGACTACCACTTTTTTCGGGAAAAGGTTGCTCAAGGAGATCTTTGGGTTCCACATGATCAGATTACATATATCTTTACAAAGCCACTACCAACTCCGAGATTCCTCTTTCTATGATCCAAGCTACAGGTCGTTGCTTGCTCTTAGCTTGTGAGGGCGTATTAGGCCAAACTAGATTATATGGGTCGGTCCAATTGTATAGATGGGTCGTACCCATTAGGTTATGTGTTAGTGGCTTGGTCTCCGAGCAATAGTATTAGTATATATACATACACTATCTAATGTACATTACACAATTACAATCACATCAACACAATACCTATTAAGGTTTTATATTGATGGGCCCATTTCTTTATTTCTAAATTATTTTAACCGGGTATACTAAAATGCTACTCACTATTACACATAATATGCATTAGTGGTGGGGCCCCCTTCTTTATTTCTAAATTATTTTAATGAGAAAAGTACAAAATACATCCTTGAGTTATGCCAAATGATACGTTTACATCTTTTTCTTTTTTCGACTCAAAAATCATCCCTAAGGTATTAAAGTTGGCACAAAACCATCCCTCCGTTAGAAATATCAGTTAATCAGGACTAACGATGCAAATTATTTTCCGTTATCTCCTAACAAGAGTTAAAATATTTGCATCGTTAGTCTTCATTGACTATAGAGTTAAAATATTTGCATCGTTAGTCCTTATTGAGTTAAAATATTTGCATTGTTAGTCCTCATTGACTATAGAGTTAAAATATTTGCATCGTTAGTCCTCATTGAGTTAAAATATTTGCATCGTTACCATCGCCACCACCCACCACCGCCACCACCACCCACCAACACCCACCACCACCACCGCCACCCACCACTACCCACCACCGCCACCGCCACCACCACCCACCACCACCACCGCCACCAACACCCACCACCACCACCGCCACACACCACTACCCACCACCGCCACCACCACTCACCACCACCCACCACCACCACCGCCACCCACCACTAACCACCACCGCCACCACCACCCACCACTACCCACCAACACCCACCACCACCACCGCCACCACCACCACCGCCACCCCTACCCACCACCGCCACCACCACCGCCACCACCATGTGTGGGTTTTGTTATGTGTTTTAGGTTTTGGTTTTGTTTGTTATGGGCTGGGCTTGAATGGGTTTGTAGTTGCCTATTATATCATTCATATACAAATTGACCAAAATTCATATGCAAATGGACCAAAATGGAAGTTAGTTTTTCGTAACATTTTTTCCCCGAAAAGCACGTGAGAGGGCAAATAATCCAAACAAAATCTAGTTAATTTTATGTAACGTTATATTGTAACTTTTTATTTCGTATGTCGTTTAAATTTCGTCTTGTAATTTTTTTAATGAAAAGTAGCCGTTAATGTAATGTGTGTTTATTTTTAATTAATGAAGTTTAATTTAGTTAATATTGTGTATGTTTAATTTTGTGTAAAAGAAGAAAAAAAAAATGGCCGACGGCACCAGAATTTCTGGTGCCAACGGATACCTCTGAAATGTAGTGCCGTGGGATTTCTGATGCCATGGAGCTTTTTGCTGACGTGACAGCAAAAAAATCCCACGGCACCAAGCCATGTCACCAACGGTACCCAATGCTCTAAGATATAATTGATTGCGGGTGTTTTTATGTGATAAAGTTAAATAATGATGTAGCAATGTATTATACTCATGGATTGTGGATGCCCTTATATCTATTCCCATATTACCAACCATAACCTCGTGGTCGCTAATACTAACCAATCTTAGTGGTTGGTTCATGGCTTGTCACTAAGGTTAATTTCGTGATACAATATCTTTGTCAAACAAACAAATCTTATTTTTCAGTTAGCGTATTATTTATAAAAAGGAAATAAGCTTGGTCCTCATAAGCGTACACGCCAAACCTGCCCATAATACATATCAATTGTGATCTGATGAGCCTTGAGCCTTTTCCATTGGAATAATATACTTGGTGACCCAAATTTGTAATTGTCGTAGTTATATTTGAAAAGGGAAAAACGAATTGGGTTTTCAAAGTATATACTTCCACTAGTTGCATGACCCGTCCAATGGACGAGCTAGCGTCATGTAAATTTAATAATATTATTACTTATTAGGTCCACACATTTAAGTTTAAAGTTACATTTTATTTTGTTAACGATAAACATATCGTTTCAAAATTGTCTAATTGCATTTTAGCATTGTAAAAATTTAACCATGGATACTTAAACTGATAAAAACAGTAAATAAAATTGAAACATGATTAAGACATTAAGTTTTTGATATTGGAAGCATTACTAACATGTAAAACTCAAACAAAACCATTCTAAAGATACTAAAAATGAAATTTTGGAGATGACTCCGGAGAGCATCCTAGATGTAGATTGTCATAGTCAAAGTTCTCAATATCGTTGGTCTCAACATCACTCTCTTCAATGTCGGAATGGTCACTAAAATAATCCATAGTTGGCATCGAAGCAATCTCTTTTCCATGGTCTTTAGCGAGTTCATACTTTGTTTTCATGACCCGGCCGATGGCCAGGCTAGTTTCATGTAAATTGGTAAATATGATTAATTTAATTTAAGTTTGGTAATAATAAATTTGATATAAATCTTTAAATGGTAGGTTGTATAAATATCTTCCCTTAAATGATGGACATGAATGGTTCTAATGGATTGATAATATGTTACTATATTATGCTAAAATATCTTTACATATATATGAGACAAGTTTTGACTTGCACATGATGTTTTGAAAGCTGTACCCATGAGAGTGCTGACTGTATAATATGAGTCATATGCCCAGTTATCAACTTTGTACACGTTGGCACCTCCACTTGGCACTTTAACATTATTTTGGGCTTCTTTAAAAAATATGACACAAATGGGATTCGAACCCGGGTATGGTGTCTAATTCCACATGGTGAAAACCAACGGAGCAAGTTGGTTTTTTGGTTTAAAGCATACAAAACAAACATGTCATGCTTCAATTATTCTTAAACTCCTTCATTTTCTCCCCTAAATCTCTGCTATTTTTTGAAATCGAATCATACCTTCCATATTTCACTCATAATATTTGAATACATTCGATCATTGATGAGGCGAAAAGTGTACCGCTTTTAAGGGGTCATTTAAGCCCGAATTCGAGATTATTTGATCAATTATTGCCCTAAATCATTCCTTTTGTCATTTTAGAGCATTTTGGACATTTTTGGAGCATAAAAGTGAAGAAAACGGCAAAGTCTCAAAATTCCTTGTTGGAACAGTACCTGACGACGTCAAGATACAACACGTGACGGCGTCAAGAGTGGCAAAAGAGGTGGAAGTGGAAAATACACGTGACGATCCAGAAAGTTTTTAGGCTTATTGGCCTGAAGGCGTCACCAAGGCCGTCAGGGTCCAAATACACGTGACGGCCCAGAGTATTTTTCTAATTGACGGCATCAGAAATGGATCAAGGCAATACGAATTTCATCTTGGCGGTGAGTTGACGGCGTCAGAGGTTAATACATGTCGCCGTCAGGATACATAGTCTATATATATTTTTTCAATTTTTTATTGTAAAGTGTGGAACTTTGTGTGGAATATTAGGGCATAAACCCTAGACGAATTTTACAGCTTTTTCAAGGGTTTCAACCCCTTGATTCTTCCATGTTCAATTGAAGATAAGTACTTATTCAAATCATTCAACATGTCTATGTGTTGTGTGATTATATCTTACGCTTGTCTTATCTTTAACATGCTAGGCTAGGTTTTTATTGTGTTTGCTTAGATGTAGTGAAACCTAGATGTTGATTATGGGTTGATTGTTTGTTTATAATTGTTACGGTTGATTGTATTCGATGTTAGGCTTAAGAAAACTGGCAGACTTCCAATGGTAAGTTGCTTGAACGTCTTAAGAAACATGATCGGAGGTGTACTACGATTTTTGGTTGTATTTAATGCATAAGAGAATTCTAATGATCCCATGTTAGGAGCTTCTAACGGCTCGACATAGGAGTGAAGTAGGATCTTATAGAGTTATGGAATATTGTCGACTAGTGGTGTGTATTAATTTACACACCTTTTCTTTACCAAAACCGGACCAAAAAGACCAAAAACCGACCCAAAATGCCAAATATATGTTGTTTTGTGTTTATACATGTGCAGGTATGGATATTGCAAAATCGGACAAAAATCAAGGCAAATACGACAACACGAGCACGAGAATTGGAAGAAGGTTCAAGAGCCGAAGCCGGGAAGGAATTCTCAATTATGGATCTCATTTGCTTAAAGTGTCAAAAATAGCCCTTGAAGAATCACAAATTAGCAAGAAAGATCCTTGGTTATATTTTATGAAGAATGGCTGAAGTGTCCTTGGATTTTACCATTTTTTACAATTTTGGTCCTAAAGGTTTTAACTAAAAAATCCTCAATCACACTACTAAACCAAAAAAATCTGCCATAAAAACCCAACATAAAACCCATTTCATCACTACCAAGCCCAATCCCTTATCCAAATCCTATACCCGGTCCAAATCTTATAACCCGGTCAACCAAACCTTTTTATCCCTTTCCTCAGTGAAACGAGTAATAAATTCCAAACGCGCTCTTTTAACCTTTACTGTTCATCACTCCTCCCACCAAGTTACCTTGCAATCCAAAAATTAACCTATACAAATATGATTCCAAGGAATATTCTGACACGTCTGACATGGGGAATGACACCCTGGCGATCCTGAGCAATTCTATTGGTAGAAGTGATGTGGAGGTTTGATCCAACGGCTGCTATGTGAGCAAATGATGAGGCAATCAATCAAGGGACGTGATAAAAGATCCAGAAGCTTCAAAATCTCTCTTGAGCTCAGGCTATAAATAGCCCCTTCACCTCACCATTTGAGGCTATTAGGAGTAGGCATAAATTAGGTTAGCTTAGGAGTAGTGTAGAGTAGTTAATAGGGTAATGAACTGCTGTTGATTTGTTTTTAGAGTAAATTGTAATCATTTAAAAGTTTAATAATAAAAGTTTTAGTTTAATTACTTTCAATTCGTGTTCATTTACTTAAACCTGTTTTCAATCAGTTGTTATCAATTTCTCTTCAAGCTTTAATATTGTTAAAATCAGCTTCTCAGTAGCTTATTCAAGCTATCCTATAGCTTGTAGTGAGATTAGTTGTTGCATCTACTGTTAATAGTACTATTGGTTTTAGTCAACGAAAGTCAAAGGAGCAGGGTAAAGGAGATATGGGTTAATTAGTGGTGGTTTACGTTTGCAGAGGTGTGATTTAAGCCTATCTAAAGATAGGTTTGAGTTGGATACTAACCCTATGTCAGTTAGGGCTTTGATTCTGTAAGATCTTCTTTCTATCTTCAATTCACTTTATGAATTTTTAGTGTAGCTCTTTTATCTCTGGTTGTTTACTGTACTTTTAGTTTGATATATATATGACCTTATGTGAGTAGTTGTAATCCTTTTGTAGCTAGTTTTATCATTACTAAGTGTCTACTCATTTGTTACTGTGAACATGTGATTCAGTGTGATTTATTGTTATGAATTGTGATTTGGTGGTTCTCTCAGCTTGATTGATCAAAACATGAGTTTATATGGTTGCATTGTGGGTTAAATCTCAACTTTTCTGCATAATAATTCATGAACAGATAGGTGTTAGAGGTGTTTGGGATTATTTGACTTTTGAAGTCAATACCTGTTTTAGCCACTTTTTAAATTTCATTTAGGTTTATTTTGAAATTAGATGTTGATTTGAGTTGGATTTATTCAATTTAGGGTAGCGTTTTAGGAATTGCATTGGTGACTTGATTTTGGAAGTTTACATCAGCTTTAGTTTAATTTTGGAGTTGAAACTAGTTTAGGATCTAATTAGGTGCTCAAATTTACTCAATATGGTTTAATGAAGTTGTGCAAATTCTGATACTCAGGTCTTATTAGTCGTCAAAATCTCTTTTCAACCCATTTAAGTGTCCACTGCATCAGTCATAAGTATAGCCCCATAGGGCACTTTTTAGGATAGTTAGAGTAGTATTTAGACCTTAATTTCAGGTTTACATATAGTCAGTAGTATAATTTTAATGTAGGATAGCTTAGTTTGCATTTTGGAAGTGATTTGGTTAACCTGTTTGTGCTCAAATACCACTCCCTAGGACTGCTAGTGTCCTGCACCAGTTAACTGTTTCAGCAGCCCATATAAGCTTCTTTGGGTCTAATATTTGGTAATCTAAAAGTCTGGTAGCTTAGCTTCATCTTGATTCAAAGATTTCACCATTTGGAATTCATTTACTTGTTTGAAATCTTTGCTAAGATATGACCCAGCAGCCCTGCACTTTCTTTTAGGCTGTCCCAAATTGTCCCTACACCAGCAGCCCTATAAACAAGCTCATATAATCTCCTATTTTTCTGATTCTTGGTGCACATTTAGCTTTTAGTGTTAACTTTAGGTTTATGTGCTTATTGATGTTTTTACAGCTTATTTAGGTGCTTTTAATTGGATTCAATATTGGCCGTTTAGCTTCCTTTTCAGTTTTGTGAAGGGCCTTTTTGTCCCTTCATCTGTTTTCTGTTTATTTCTCACTACTTATTCTAGGTCTCTTTTACTTATTTAGATACAATTAATATAGTTTTAGCTTATGCATACCTAGTATAGCTTATTTACACCTTTATATTAGCTTATTGGACTTTTAGCCTAGCTTTTAATTGCATTTTTCCTTTGAATGCTTCTGTCCTTTACTGTTGGATTGTATTAGCTTTTATGAGCTTATTTGTTCATATTTCACTTGTGGTTTGAGTTTCCATCATTTTTATGATAAGTGCTTATTAATAAGCACTTATTCAAACTGCTTTTTAGCTAAATAAGCACTTTTTCAGCTTATTTTCTTTTCAAAATTTTTCTCCAAGCTTCTTTTAATATTTTAGAATTTCTGTAATTTTTTCATATTTTTCTGAGTTTGTTTACTATTTTTCTTAATTTTTCTTAGTTTTAAATCATTTTTATACGATTTTTAATAAACAAAAAATCAAATAAAAATCGAAAAATCCTTAAAAAATCCAAAAATATTTTAGATAATTCTTTTCTATTATTTTAGATTTTTCAAAATTAAATTTGCATTTTTTTCCATTTATTTTACATTTTCTTTTATTTTTAATTACTTTTTATTTTCCAAAATTAGAAATAAATTCATAGAAAATAAATAAAAAGTCAAAAAAATATTTTTCTTTTTCTCAAAATTATTTTAAGTAGTTTAAAATTTTTAGAAATTTATTTCATATTTTTAAGATCATTTTTCTCCAATAGTTACGTTTTAATTCGTACGATTACGTTTCAAACTCGCGTTTGAATTTCCGTTTTTAGATTTTAATCATTTATTCATACATAGCTTGTACAATTTGCAAAATTTGTGACTGCCTTTCATTATTTGAGTTTCTCATTCACAATTTTCACATTTACCATTGTTCACGACACAATTTCACGAATCAAATTTCTAATATTCCATTCACACCTTCGTTGGGAAACGACTCGGGTAATCCGTATTTCTCGCGGATTTTCTCGATACTTAAAATATATACTAAATTGAGCAATCAACTAGTATTAAGTAATATAACCCGTCATCCATGCAATTGTAACAAGCTAATCAACATGTAAAAGATATCTAGAGAGTAATGAAATCTAAGTAAACACAATTTTTCTCATTATTGTTTCCACCAAATTAGTAAATTAGTTTAATTTTCATTTCTTTTATTTTATTTTGATTGCATTTTTAGTTAATTGGGTTAGTTGGCTAGCAACTAATTCTGCCCACTCCTTCAAAACCCGAGATTTTACTTGCTTTCATAAAATATAAAAAATACAAAAAGAATCATCCCTCACCTCTAGACCTAGTTTATTAGGCTTTCTAATCCTAGCGACACTATTCCTGAGTTGAAAGATCAATCCCCCGGTACTTGTCACTATACTATACTACAACGATCATGTACACTGCCTGGTGGGGGTTGTAAGCTTCTCAAGATCCCTTGAGAGGTAAAACCTGTAGCGAGGGCGCAATTCCCACGTATCAAGTTTTTGGCGCCGCAGCCCGGGGAATAGTTATTGTCTAGGTTAGGATTTCTTTTTATTAGGTCTACTTGCTAGATTCCTTTCTAGTAAGGTTTTATTTTTATTTTTAGGTTTTCTTTAGTCTGTCTCATTTCTTTGTTTCTTTGTTCGTAACCTTTACCATCCGACATCATGGAAGGTGGTAATATCTTTGATCCCATCAACCTACCACAACAAAACCACCCACAAAACCCACCACTAGCAAACCAACCTCCTAGGCCCCGAACTTTAGGAGAGTATTCCCGTCTTAGCCACCAAGGTTATCGAAACACCATTGAGCTCACTCAAGAAGCCAATGTGTCCCCCTTGCGATCCGACACCATCCGGTTGGTGCAAAGCGGATGTGCATTCCATGGACTTCGTTCTGAAGATCCTAATCAACATCTCAAGGATTTCCTTAAAATCGTAGATTCCATAGACCTTGATGTTGCAACTAGAGAGTCGACCCGATTACGTCTATTCCAATTCTCTCTACGTGATCAAGCTTGTCAATGGCTTGAACGTTTACCCGCGGGATCCATCACCTCATGGGATGATCTCACTTCTTGTTTCCTTGCTCAATTTTTCCCACCGGGGAGAACTACCAAGCTTAGAAATGATATCTTGATGTTCCAACAACGTCAAGGTGAAACTCTATATGAAGCATGGACTCGTTTCAAGGACTTACTCCAAAAAGTCCCTCATCATGGCATAGATCTTTGGCTTCAAGTCCAAATCTTCTATGACCATATCGATATCTCCACAAGGCGAACCATTGACCAATCGGCTGGTGGCAAGCTGTAACAATTCGCATTTTCAGGTTAACTTCTATTCCAGAAAATTTCACTATTCATTTTTACTATTCGCTGTTCACTATTCATTTTCCGAAATTTAATTTTTATTTCATATTCTGGTGTGATAAATCATTTCCATGGCAAAATAAAATTTCGACACTCATCAGATCATTTTCGCGAAAGTTATTAAGGAAATACACGTTTAGGTTAAAACGTCATTCAAAAAATTCTACGCACAACGAAACTCAACCGCGTTATTTTTCCCCGCATCAGATAAATGTTTGATACACTCATAATTTATTTGAGAATTAATCATGACTAAGAAAAATGTGACCAAATAAACCCTCGGCCGTAAGAAACAGAAAAATTACATTTTAAGCACTTTTACTTAGCCATAGCCTTAGCCTATACCTGCACCGCATTTCTAAGACAATTTGAGTTTTCACATTATTTGGAAAAGTCAACATATTTTTGCCTCCTCCTTTGACCAAAAATCATTCCTTGATTTTATAAATCATTCCATGATTTTTTGGCTTACGGTTTTATGTCTTAAAGACATTAAATGCCAACCGACACTAGACTGAGCCCAGTCTAGACACTGTAAGTTATTTTAAATCATTATTATCCTATTAGAAAAGTAACATTTTACTTTTCTCAATTTTACACAATATTAGTACGTTTTACGTATTACGCGTTTTAGACCCGTGTTTCCAGTTTTAGCAGGGTTTTAGCACCCCGATGGAACCTACCACTCATTTTATATTTTATTACGGAGTATATTGACATGTTTAACCATTCTTTCAAGTTCCACATTTTTACGATACCTGGTTTTACGTTTTATGGCTTAATCATTTACGGTTAGCATTTTACGGAGTCAAAACTAGCTCCATCAGTAGGATAATATCACCAACTAGCCAAGTCATCCATCCTATCTTGTGAAACCGCCTATAGGGGGGGGGGGGGAGTCACCCTTGGGGTGTCTTGATCTCATGCACTTAGCCTAGGATCATAACGTGTGTAAACTTGGCCTCCAAGTGTTAGGAAAATATCCCAACTCTTGCACCTCCTCAATGCACCTTCCTATACACCTTCCTAACCTCCTCTAGCTCCTATATAAGCCTTCTCCTTCCTCTGTATGTCGCCCCATATCACACACACAAACACCAAACACTTAGCTAGTTTACTTCAAGTTTCATTCAAGGAATCAAATACTAAACCCTAGTTTAGTTTTGATTCATCAAACTACTTCAAATCCTTAGAAACTTTTGGTGATTCTATTGAGTTTAGATCCACTCAAGTCACCTAAACCCTCATCACAAATCCTTCAAGAATACAAGTGTAGAAGGATTGCTAAAGTGAAGAGAAGCTTGTCAATCAAAGTCCTAATCCTTGTTCTTAACTTCCTTTCTTTTAGAAAGCCCAAAGTTGTAAGCAAACCCTAACATACTTTCTTACTAAATATCATTTTCATACTATTTATATTTCATTCATACTATATATTGTCTTGTTATTATGTTCATGATGTATAAAAATTGGTAAAACAAGTTATGGTATATATATGTTAACTTAACAAGAAAACTAGTGACTTTTATGGAAAATCACGACCAAAATAATATAACTATGATATTGAACACTTACCTACTATTATAGAGGACTTAACAAGGAAAACATAGCAATTTGAATCACCTAAAACGAGTACACGAGTCAAAAGTTATGGCCATAAGAAGTTAGTGAAACCAAAACGCCGAAACTGCCAAACACAACCTGTTAGCATTCTGACCTTTTTGAAAGTGGTACTTCTGGTCCGATTCATCAAAAACTTAAAACATGAAAGTTGTCCGGAACGACGTTTT
The DNA here is from genome assembly GCA_030686995.1 of Artemisia argyi. Lineage (NCBI taxonomy): Eukaryota > Viridiplantae > Streptophyta > Magnoliopsida > Asterales > Asteraceae > Artemisia > Artemisia argyi. The sequence continues at coordinate 206,089,942 of CM060702.1, read as the reverse complement.
CGTTCAGTTATGAAGAAGCTCGAGCCCTGAAAACGCTTTCCGAGTGATATTTTTCTTCAAATTCTTAACAGCCCATGTTAAGACCAAATGACCATGTAATAGTTATGATTAAATGAAACCAAGAGGTCTAATGACCTAAAGCCAAGACCACAACCATGGCTAAGGCCAAGGTTGAGTCTCAAGCCCATGGTAACAACGACCAAGGTCACGGCAAGGCCATGACTAAAGACCATATAAACTTACCTAGGCGAAAACATGAACTAAAGAGTTAATGGCAATATAAACATCCAATTTGGATCTACTCCATCAAAATAACCATGAGACTCATTGTAATAACAATTTTCATCCAAAAGTAAACTTTTCTAAGTTTATTCAAATATTGGACATGTAACTTTTTGGATCAAAACTTATATATATATATATATATATATATATATATATATATATATATATATATATATATATATTTATCAAATACTACAATAGTAGGGAGCCTCATGTGAGGGGTTCATTAAGTAAGCCGTCAAGATGAGTTGTGGATTTACGAATTAAAGTGTCCTGGCTCCTCGAACGTTTACTACATGACCTCTGAATTATGTCGGCCCGAACGGTAGTAAGCGATATATAAACTATACATGTTTCATAAACCATTTCTTTTCAAAGACTTACACTATACTAAGTACTACATCATGGACTAAATGCAAGACATATATAGGCAATTCTTCATATTCTTTACTCCAATCCTAAGTCGCAACATTCTATTATAGGTTGCTCGTAGAAACCTTCGCGATTCGACCATCACATTCACTACTTGCTATATAACTTAAGGTGAGTTCATAGCCCCACTTTCCATTACTTAATTGTTTTACAAACCCTTGGGGGGAATACATGTTATTTTAAACCGAACACAATGCTTTGAAATTGTATGCTACCTGATTGTTTTATTATCACTAAGTACTATCCTTGCTAAAACCAATATCCCTTATTATGAACCATTTAATCACTAGTAATAGTGAGCGCGAATATTGTGAATAGGCCTATTGGGATTGACGAATCCCATTTGTATTGACTAAGTTCAAACAAATGCATTAATATTTGAAACATAGGTATGACAGCAAAGTACCTACCGGGATAACTCCGCCGATTGATATTGGTACCCGTTAACGTTTTGGTGTCATGAGCTTAGTGTAATAATACGTTTTATGGGCGTATAACAAGGTAGCCCATCGTTTTCGAGTCTAATTAACTCACACTACCAACATATTGTGTTCAACTATTAAACAAACTCTATGAATATCACTCAACCTTTGTGTTGACCTTTTAAGCATGTATTTCAGGTCCATGATGATCAAGGATGGCACGGAAGGGCACGGATATTCAAGAGGGCTATAAATTTTATTATCATTCAAAAACTCATTTAATGTAATTTGTAAACATGGAACCATCTGGGACCTCATTTTGTAATATCTGATATTTATATAATTTGAATGATAAATCTTTTAAAACGACTCAATTAGAGATCGTTTTCTATTATTATGACTGTTGTGCCGTCGAGTAACACCCAGTTTGAATTCCGCTGCATCATTGAATTGGGGGTGTTACAGATTGGTACCAGAGCCATGGTTATAGAGAAACGGGTCTAATTGAGACCTAAACTATAACTACAATTACAAGCAAAAACATTTTTATAGCCTTCCGCTCTCCGTGCCTTCCATCCTCCAGACGATTATGGACTTATTAAGCATTTTATATTACACAAACATTTTAGCATATTGATATATGTACCCTTAGCATAATTGAGCATTTCCCTGTAAGCCATTTTATACTACATGAACATATTAATATATTGATATATACACTCGATTTATTTTCAATCATTTTTATCTAAACAATGGACTAAACATATCTGCGTATGCCTATTCTAGGGCATTTCGACACAACCACATTCTCCCAATCATGTTCCTACTCCAACATTTTATATCCAAGACATTATAACAAATTACAATGGTGTTCCCTATTTCCCGGACATTGTATGATACAATGGTCTTAATCATTTCTCAAATGTTTTGAGTCACACAATGGTCTAATCTACTTCCCAAACATTGTGAATTACACAATGGTCTAATCTACTTTCGAGACATTGTGATTTGCGCAATGGTCTCTGGAATTATTCCATCACCGAACCATAAGTTTATATTCCCCTATTTACATTGTCTGGGATGCCTCTCTATGTAAAAAAAGAATTATAAACAAGTGGGCTTATTTGTATCCGAAATAACATAAGTATGAAGTCAATAAACACTAGTTATCACAGACATTATACGATATTGCCTTCATCCCAAAACTACCTAAGACGTAATCAATTTTGGAAATGGTTTGGATAACCACTTCCCTCTAGTTAAACCTCCATAGAACAATAGTTATCTTAAAATTTCAAACTGTATGCCACACACAATCATCCCAAAAGTTACAAAGATGTAAGGCGCTAACTTTCAAAAACTCCATGTTAGGAATTAATGTTATGTTGACAGCCTCGACACCATACGTTATTATTCGTTTTGAGAAACAGGAAAAGCCAAACTTAAGATATATTGGACTCTATAAAATTCTGACAAAATCTTTAGATTACCAACTTAAGTCTCCACCAAAAACTTAGAATGGTACATAACACATTTTATGATTAGAAATTTAAAAAAGCGGATATTAGAATTCGCAGCATATACCCACACTCTCTCCTAAACACTTCAACATTATATAACACACATAGAACTTCCAGACGAAGTTCCCGTAAGGGGTAGAGACTGTAACAATTCGCATTTTCAGGTTAATTTCTATTCCCGAAAATTTCACTATTCATTTTTACTATTCACTTATCACTATTCATTTTCCGAAATTTAATTTTTATTTCATATTCTCGTGTGATAAATCATTTCCATGGCAAAATAAAAGTTTGACACTCATCAGATCATTTTCACGAAGGTTATTAAGGAAATACACGTTTAGGTTAAAACGTCATTCAAAAAATTCTACGCACAACGAAACTCAATCGCGTTATTTTCCCCCGCATCAGATAAATGTTTGATACACTCATGATTTATTTGAGAATTAATCATGACTAAGAAAAATGTGACCAAATAAACCCTCGGCCGTAAGAAACAGAAAAATTACGTTTTAAGCACTTTTACTTAGCCATAACCTTAGCCTATACCTGCACCGCATTTCTAAGACAATTTGAGTTTTCACATTATTTGGAAAAGTCAACATATTTTTGCCTCCTCCTTTGACCAAAAATCATTCCTTGATTTTATAAATTATTCCTTGATTTTTAGGCTTACGGTTTTATGTCTTAAAGACATTAAATGCCAACCGACACTAGACTGAGCCCATTCTAGACATTGTAAGTCATTTTAAATCATTATTATCCTATTAGAAAAGTAACATTTTACTTTTCTCAATTTTACACAATATTCGTACGTTTTACGTATTACGCGTTTTAGACCCGTGTTTCCAGTTTTAGTAGGGTTTTAGCACCCCGATGGAACCTACACCTCATTTTATATTTTATTATGGAGTATATTGACATGTTTAACCATTCTTTCAAGTTCCACATTTTTACGATACCCGGTTTACGTTTTATCGCTTAATCATTTACGGTTAGCATTTTACGGAGTCAAAACTAGCTCCATAAGTAGGATAATATCACCAATTAGCCAAGTCATCCATCCTAACTTGTGAAAACGCCTACAGGGGGGGGGGGGGGAGTCACCCTTGGTGTGTCTTGATCTCATGCACTTAGCCTAGGATCATAACATGTGTAAACTTGGCCTCCAAGTGTTTGGAAAATATCCCAACTCTTGCACCTCCTCAATCCACCTTCCTGTACACCTTCCTAACCTCCTCAAGCTCCTATATAAGCCCTCTCCTCCCTCTCTATGTCGCCCCATATCACACACACAAACACCAAACACTTAGCTAGTTTACTTCAAGTTTCATTCAAGGAATCAAGTACTAAACCCTAGTTTAGTTTTGATTCATCAAACTACTTCAAATCCTTAGAAACTTTTGGTAATTCTCTTGAGTTTAGATCCACTCAAGTCACCTAAACCCTCATCACAAATCCTTCAAGAATACAAGTGTAGAAGGATTGCTAAAGTGAAGAGAAGCTTGTCAATCAAAGTCCTAATCCTTGTTCTTAACTTCCTTTCTTTTAGAAAGCCCAAAGTTGTAAGCAAACCCTAACATACTTTCTTACTAAATATCATTTTCATTCTATTTATATTTCATTCATACTATATATTGTCTTGTTATTATGTTCATGATGTATAAAAATTGGTAAAACAAGTTATGGTATATATATGTTAACTTAACAAGAAAACTAGTGACTTTTATGGAGAACCACGACCAAAATAATATAACTATGATATTGAACACTTACCTACCGTTATAGAGGACTTAACAAGGAAAAAATAGCAATTTTAATCACCTAAAACGAGTACACGAGTCAAAAGTTATGGCCATAAGAAGTTAGTGAAACCAAAACGCCGAAACTGCCAAACACAACCTGTTAGCATTCTGACCTTTTTGAAATTGGTACTTCTGGTCCAATTCATCAAAAACTTAAATCATGAAAGTTGTCCGGAACGACGTTTTCGTTCAGTAACAAAGAAGCTCGAGCCCTGAAAACGCTTTTCGAGTGATATTTTTCTTCAAATTCTTAACAGCCCATTTTAAGACCAAATGACCATGTAATAGTTATGATTAAATGAAACCAAGAGGTCTAATGAACTAAAGCCAAGACCACAACCATGGCTAAGGCCAAGGTTGAGTCTCTAGCCCATGGTAACAATGACCAAGGTCACGGTAAGGCCATGACTAAAGACCATATAAACTTACTGTTGGAAAAATGAGTTTTGAAATGTGATTTTTGCAAACTTTGGACATAATTTAATGTATGTATATGTTACATATATTTATGTTTCTTGGGGGCGTTTTTGTTCTCCTCCAAGAGAGCTTCGCAACGAGCTAAAGTATGTCCAAAATAGAGCTAAGATGAATGAGATATCGTGTCTTAAAGTGAGGCACATGAAACACAATATAAGTGAAAAGTATTGCATCCCACATCGCCGAAAACAAGAAGTGAAAGCTAGTTTATAAGGTTATCTTAGTATTAGCTTTCAAAATCCTTTAGGTGAGTTATGCTCCCACTCCTACGTGCGCGCGCGCAGGGGGGGTTGCAGATTGTGGGATTTCTGGGCCAAAATGAGTTCGAAGCTTCTGAACTCATGCGAGCCCGCGCGACCTGCGGACACGAATGCAGCTCCGAAGCCTCGCATATGTGCGTATCTTTTTGCTGCAGATTCGAGTGTCCAATTTTCTGTAAATCTATTTTTGGAATGGATTGAAACTTATTAAATAAGTTATCAGAATATTATTGTGTTAATAAAAGATTTGGAAATCTGTTTTGTAAATAACAGATTTTTTTATTTTCGGCCAAACTTTTATCTTGAAGAACAAGTCTGTTTGTAAATAACAGATTGTGTTATTTTTGGCCAAAGTTTTATCTTGAAGAACAAGTCGAGTCTTCAATATAAATACAGCCTAACTCATTCAGTTTTGTGACACAGAAAAAACGCAGCTCTTTATCTTACGATTTCCAGCAATTCTTTCGATCAGAAACACGCAAGCTTTCCGTGATCTTTCAGGCAAGTAAGTCAAGTCCGGCTGTACAACAGCTTTGTACGTTGTACCCTGGGAAACAGACGGCGAATCTGTTATAAGGGAATCGTGTTTAACACGAGCCTCGTGCTTTTACTGCTTTCTTTTATTTACGTTATATAGTGTCTGTCTTCTGCTTCTACCCCTTTCTGTCTGTATTTATTTTCTGTTATTTACATTCTGTTAATTTTATTATTGTAATATGATTTATTAATAAAAGTGTACACCGTTTCCCACAGTCTTAAAACAGATTCGGTTTAACCGAATTTAAAACACTTTGTAAATCAGATTAATTATTAACAGATTTTTATAAACTGTTTTCTATCGAAACCTAGTTGAGTTTCTTTGGAAATCAGTTTTAATTAAAACAGGATTTTACTTTCAGATTTGGTGTACAGACCTATAACGTTTTTAAAGCAGTTGTTTTGATCAGTTTATAAAGAAACCAAGATTGAGTTTCTGTTAACTGATTTATCGAAACCAAGTTAGAGTTTCGTTCAGTCAGATCTGGTACAAGTTGATACCGATTTGCAATAGTTTGTTTAACTGTTTGTGTTTATCTTTCAGGATGACTAACACTACTCCTCCTGGGACTACTGTGCATGTGTCTGGTGCACAGTATTGTACAGCTGTCGAAAAGCCGTACAATTTGGCCTACTTCTTTATCAAACGGATTGAGTGTGCTAGAAAAACTCCCAAAGCTAATCTTCCATATGGAATGTTGATGAGGCGAAAAATGATCCGTTTTTAGGGGGTCATTTAAGCCCGAATTCGAATTTATTTGATCAAATATTGCCCTAAATCGTTCCTTTTGTGATTTTAGGTACTTTGGGAGAGAAATCTGGAAAAGGAAGCAATTCGGACGTTTTTGGAGCATAAAAGTGAAGAAAACGCCAAAGTCTTAATTTTCCATGCTGGGAACAGTAGGTGACGGCGTCAAGAGTAATTCTCTGACGGCGTCAAGAGCAGAAGTCCATGACGACCCAGTACAGATTTGATGGCGTCACGAAGGTAGGGCGTCAAGAGTAAAAAGTCATGACGGCCTGGAAATGATTAAGTCTTGACGGCGTCAAAAGTAGATCAAGGCAGTCCGAGAATAGTTTTGGCGGCGAGGTGACGGTGTCACAATATTGGTTTTGACGCCGTCAGACCCATTTTTCTATATATAGTTTTCTAATTTTCACATTAAAAGAGAGAAGTTTTGGAGAAATCCTAAGTACGATTTTGGTGCAACTTTTACAGGTTTTTCAAGGGTTCCAAACCCTTGATACCTTTCATTGTAATTAAGACAAGTGTTCTTTTAATTCAATCAATATGTCTATGTGTTGGTTGTCTATATCTTGTTCTTGTCTTAATTCCATCATGCTAGGCTAGATCTATCTTGTGTTTGCTTAGATCTAATGAAACCTAGATGTTAATTATGTGTTGATTACTTGTTTATACTTGTCTTGGATGAATGATTTATATGTTAGGCTTAAGAAAACTGGCAGATCTCCACTTGGTAACATGCTTGAACGTCTTAAGAAACATGAACCGACGCGCACTAGGTCTTTATTGGTTGTATTTAATGCATGAGCCACTGTTTACAATCCCTATAGTTGTGCTGGGCATGGTGTAGGAGGAGATAAGAGCTCATAGAATTGGGGAGTTATGTGTGCCACCCCATGAATGGTATTAAGGAATACGATCCATCATCAATGCAATTATAACAAGTAATTAACGTGTAAAAGATGTCTAGGGAGTAGTGAAATCTAAGTAAACACATTTTCTCCACTTATTGCTCACAACTTTAGTATAATTTAGTTTAATTTCATTTTTAGTATTTTATTTTGATTGCATCTTAGTATTGGGTTAGTTGATTAGCAACTAATTCCACCCAAATCCTTCAAACCCGAGATTTTAATTGCTTTCTAAAAAATATAAAAATACAAAAATAATCTTCCATCATCTTTAGCACTAGGAATTAGGCTTTCTAATCCTAGCGACACTATTCCTAAGCTGAACGATCAATCCCCCGGTACTTGTCACTATACTATACTACAACGATCAGGTACACTGCCTGGTGGGGGTTGTAAGCTTCTCGAGATCCCTCGAGAGGTAAAGCCTGTTGCGATTCCCACGCATCAAGTTTTTGGCGCCGCAGCCCGGGGAATAGTTATTGTCTAGGTTAGAATTTCTTTTTATTAGGTCTACTTGCTAGATTCCTTTCTAGTAAGATTTTATTTTTATTTTTAGGTTCTCTTTAGTCTATCTTATTTCTTTGTGCCTTTGTTCGTAACCACCCGACATCATGGACAACGGGAACATCTTTGAACCCGTCATCCCACCACAACAAAACCCACCATTAGAACCCCTTAGGCCCCGAACCTTAGGAGAGTACTCCCGACCTAGCCACCAAGGCTACCGAAACACCATTGAGCTCACCGGAGCCAATGTGACCCCCTTGCGATCCGAAACCATCCGGTTGGTGCAAAGCGGATGTGAATTCCATGGACTTCGTTCCGAAGATCCAAACCAACATCTTAAGGACTTCCTCAAAATCCTAGACTCCATAGACCTAGATGTTGCAACTAGAGAGACAACCCGATTACGCCTATTCCAATTCTCTCTACGGGATCAAGCTAGTCAATGGCTTGAGCGTTTACCCGCGGGATCCATCACCACATGGGATAATCTCGCCAATCGCTTCCTTACCCAATTCTTCCCGCCGGAAAAGACTGCAATGCTTAGAAGGGACATTTTGATGTTTGAACAACAGCAGGGTGAAACTTTCTACGAGGCTTGGGCCCGTTTTAAGGATCTCCTCCACAAGGTCCCTCATCATGGTATAAACCTTTGGTTATTAGTCCAGATTTTCTACGACCATGTTGACTATCACACTAAGCGCACAATCGACAGGGCCGCGGGAGGTAAATTGCGTGATAAGAACGCCGAGGAGTCTTGGGCAATTATGGAAGAGCTCGCTGTTGATAATCATGAGATGTGGGAATTTAATCATACGATAAAAGCGGCCACCAATGCAGTCTCGACATCTGGAGGGACCACCGAAATCCCCGATGAACTCCTATGCAAACTCGAGGCAAAAGTTGACTATTTTGAGGAAAGGCAAAGGAGACCTTTAAGTCCTAGACGGGCTACTGTCAATTTTGTCTCAAAACCAACTTCGGCACCATTATCTGAGTCACCTTCTAGAGAAAATGTCGAGACCTTTCAGAACTATGCCCCACCTTGTTCCCCTCCCAAGGAGCTTAGCTCGGAGTTTGAAGCTAGGATGAGAGAATATATGGCAACTCACGCAGATCGGCTTGCTAGGTTCGAGGAAGCAGTTTATAAGCAAAAAGAAGAGATGCAGGAGAAAATGAATGAGATGATGAGTTTATTAGAAGAGTATGCCAACCAGAGAACCCCCGAAAGAATACTACTAAGGAAAGAAAGCGCCACTCCCACCACCCAATTTGTTAACTCCATCACCATCGTCCAAAAGGTTAACGAGAAGGTAGAAACTCCTGCTAAACAGACCTTAGAAAAACCACCAGAATCCCAACCTTTGAGCTACTACCTGAAACATGATATAAACGAAAACACCATAACAAATTGGATTAAGGGTGATGGGCGTAACCAACCTTCCAAACAGGCTTCTGAGAAAGAGGAAGAAGTGAAAGATGAGTATGATACGCTACCTGGAGGATCAGTATTCGAGAGGCTATTGGTACAAAATGTGGCTACTAAGCAGATAGCATGTGGGAACTTTGAGATACCAACGAGTATCGGGGACTTGAAACATCTTAGTGCTTTCGCCGACCAAGGATCGGAAGTAAATCTTATGCCCCTAACTATTTACATCCAACTAACGTCAAAAATGCCAGCCCCTACTCGTGTTAGGTTATCTCTCGTTGGACACTCGTACGTATACCCCCTAGGAATCGCAGAGGATGTATTAGTCAATGTCGCAGGATTCATGTACCCCGTTGATTTTATGATCATCGATGATAAAGGGGATGGATGCATGCCAATAATCCTTGGGTCACCATTCCTCACCACCGCTAGGGCTGTCATTAAGTATGAAGGTAGGAAGATCGAGCTTAAATCTGGAAAAAGAAAGATTAGCTTCCCCATGACCCCGCGAAGTGGGCATAAGAATTTGAGTTGGAGAAAGATCAAAAACAACATTGACACGACACCCATTCGTGTTCAGAATAAAATTCTTGCATGGGAGGCAAGAATCAAAAGCTATAAGGAAGCCAAAAATGAAAGAAGCAAAAACAATAAGGTTCAGGTCGAATTCGAACATACTCAACCCATAGAAAATCATGTACCATTTGAGGAAGGGAACTTGGTACTCTTGAGACACTTGGAAACAACAATACCACCCGATAAACCAAGTCCTTGGTGGTATGGGCCATTCACAATTGAAGGTGTAAGCCAAGATGGGGTAGCTAACTTGAGAAGTAAAGTAGGTGGAATGGTAATTGCGAGTATCGACAGATTGAGGCACTACCACCATAACTGTAATGATCGCAACTACATGGGTTATATCATTTCAAGGGATGAAATCACGTAGTAACCCATGACCTTGAGTCTAGCTACAAGACTCGTAAATAAAGAAAAGCGCTTCTTGGGAGGCAACCCATGTTTTGTGTGATTTTATTTGTTTGTTTGTTATTTGCTTCCGTATGCATGCTTAATTTTTATTGTTGGTAGATCATGTTTCTAAACTAAATAGTGGAAATACTTTACTTTGTTATTTTGGCTTAGTCTTAACTCCACCTAAAGGTATTTTTGCAAAAGATAAGGGTAAGGGGAAACCCCAAATGTGTTTTTAAGAAACAAACCGATCATGATTCTCCACAATATTAAATGAACATGTGTATTCGTATTTGTTAGAGTCAAATGCTTGTATTGAGTCATAATGAAGTTTTGCAGGATTTTCCAGGAAGTAGGACCAAGTTTTTCCGGAAACTTAACATAAGAATTTCTGCAGGTCAATCCTGACGGCGTCATGAGTTTACTCTTGACGGCGTCAAGTGTAAAAATCTGGAACTTTTACCGGTTTTGTTTTTCTAACGGAGTCTTATGGTTTTTGTGAATTATTAAGTTTTATAATCTCCAGGAGATCTGCAAACTTCATTCCACAAGCATTATATCTTATCTTGTTTTCTAGGATTTAGTAACTTATATAGGATGCCGCCGATTTTACGCGAGGTTGTCTTGTCTATTTTATCAGGATTTACAGGTTATGTATGACAAGAAGATGATTTACATTCTGGAAGGGGAGCTTTGATTGTTCATTCTCTTGGAGGAAGATTTAACCTGGCCACCCTATTATCCATACCGAGCGAATCAGGGGAGTATTTGATTTCATTCTCTTTACTTTTTCACTTTTACATTCTTTACTTGAACATTGGGGACAATGTTCATCTTAAGTGTAAAGGGAGGGTAAAACGATGATACCTTACATATGCACTTTCACTTGAGTTTGTTTTGTTTAATGGTAGATGTGTAATAAAACTATGAGAAATACTTGTTAGTGCAATTTTAGCGCCAAATTTAAAATTTTTTACAACATTTAGGAGTGAAACTTTAGCCATAGCAAGCGTCTCATGGATAGGAGATTGTATGACTAGCACATAATCGTATATTCAGAAAAATTTTCCACCCAAATATGTGAGGTTCGCCTTTAGATTTGATAGGAAAAGCATTCATTATTAGTGCTTATGAGTGTACCGGTAGCATTTAGATTCTAGAACTTGCGTTAGTGATGCATCCCGAGACCGCTAGTGAGACTACATTCGTGTAGTAGGATTTACTACATGATAAGAGGCATTAGGATCACCCTTGTGTTAAACCCGTATCATAATTACTTGACCATTTATGTCATATTACTTGGCTAGTTAAGTCAACTAATTTTTCCCACACCCTTAGCGTTGTACTCATTTTTAGTACACGAAACCCCTAGTACACCCCTCCGAGCCTATCTTTTCGTTTCTAACTTTAAGCATTTTACTTAAAGGAAGAATTTGTTACACCCCACTTAAATGTACAACCAAATTGCCTTAGCCTTCCGTGTATGCGCTCATTTTTAGTGCATTATTGTTATTTGTTAAACCCTAAGTTAACTTTCTAATTGATTACATGGTTGCTAAGTCGAGTCATATCTTGTGCATATTGTTTTGGGACGATTGGGACTCATGGGTAAGTACTTATTTTATGGAGTAATGGGGAAGAACATCACTTATTACCCCCATATGTACGTTAATCTTAAAAGTGCTCCAAGTGTTTTGATTTTCTTAATTCGAGTCATTAGATTAGTTTATTGTAAAGAGCCCTAAGGGACCACCACTATTTGAAAGTGATGGATTTTTATATTGGAAAAATCGATTTGAAACTTATGTGAAATCAAAAGATCTAGATCTTTGGCATGTTATTTCTAATGGTGATTTTTTACCTATTCAAAATAATCCTGAAACAAAGAAAGATGAAATCGTACCTTTTGAAAAACAAAATGATGATTTAAAAAGAAAACTTGCTAAAAATAATGAAGCAAAAATGGTTATTTATAATGCGCTACCACGTAAAGAGTACGAAAGGATCTTTATGTGTGAAACCGCAAAAGAAATTTGGAACTCTTTACTAATAACTCACCAAGGTAATAGTCAAGTCAAAGATAATAAGATAGATCTACTTGTTCAACAATATGAGCAATTCACGATTCCGGAAGAGGAATCAATTGATAATGCTTTTGCTAGATTTAACACTATCATCACAAGTTTAAAAGCACTTGATGAGAATTTTTCTAATAAGAATTTTGTTAGGAAGTTTCTTAGGGCTCTTCATCCGAAATGGCGAGCTAAAGTGACGGCTATTGAAGAACCAAAGAATTTATCAACGTTACAACTTGATGAATTAATTGGAAACTTGAAAGTCCACGAAGTTATTATAAAGAAGGACTCCGAAATGGTCAAAGGAAAACGAGAGCAAAGCAAGTCAATCGCCTTGAAAGCTAGAAAGGAATCCAATAATGAAGATAGCTCATCTTCCGAAAGTGATGACGAAGAATATGCCATGGCCGTAAGAGATTTCAAGAAATTCTTTAAAAGGCGAGGAAGATTCGTAAGGCAACCACATGATGAAAGGAAAGCATTTCAAAAGAGTAAGGATGACAAGAATAACAAGAATGAAAGGAAATGTTTCAAGTGCGGTGATCCAAATCATTTCATTGGAAAATGTCCATTGTGACAAGAGATCAAAATCAAAGAGCATTTGTTGGAGGAGCTTGGAGTGATAGCGATGAAGATGAAAAAGAAACGACAATGGAAGAAAAGTGTCTCATGGCGAAGACATCAAGTGAGGTACGTTCCGAAACCGAATACTTTAGTGATGAAAATTTATCATTAGATGAAAAAGATTTAGATAGTGAATATAATAGATTATGCAAACTAGGACAAAAAGTAATGGCTAAAAACAAATCACTAAAATACATAAACAACCAATTGGAAAATGAAGTACTAGAACTAAAAATTAAAACACATCAACTTGAAAAAGGTAAGGAAATTTTTGAAGAATGTAAATCATGTCAAGAGCTTAAAGGTGAAAACGAAATACTCGGGGAAGAAATTCGCAAATTTGATAAATTTGAAAATAGTAGTCACTCACTTAGTAAAATAATAAGTATTCAAAGAGTATCCGGAGATAAAACCGGTTAGGATTTAACTCAACCGAAGCTTCAACAAGCGAGATTAAAAATGTCAAATTTGAAAGTGAAATTAATGAATCAAAACCTCTAAAATCTAATCCTAAGTATATACTCATAAATGATAAGAAAATACCTCTTGCTAGTGATGAAGAAATAAAACCGTTTTATAAATCATCTTTAAAGACTGATGTAGGATCGTCTCAACCTAAAACAAGATCTAAAACTCCACCACCTAGAAAACCAAATAACTCTTATCCTAGATCTAAAACACCTCAACCAAGAAGAAACCAAAATAAACAAAACTACAACAACCCTAGTAATCAAATGTGGAACTATCAACCAAGTTACAATCCTTGGGGAATACTACCACCTTTCATGCATCCTAGCCAAATGTTGAACATGTTTGGACCAAAGAGGCAATGAAGACGAAATAGCTAGATCAACATTCTTTATCACTATCTTGGAGTTCTATCGCCTTAGACTTTTGCAAAGTCTATTTATCATCTTGAAGATTTAGAAGATGTTTTTTTTTTTGAAGACCGCCGAGTACGCCATTCTTTCTCTACTCATTGCCATGCGTAGATAATCTTTTATTTGTTGCTTTGCTTGCATAGATATAATTTACTTCCTTTTTCTTCTTGAATATATATATATATATATATATATATATATATATATATATATATATATATATATATATATATATATATATATATATATATATATATATATACATACATACTTGCACATAACCTAGATACGTCATTAGTTGACTTTCTAGAACTCTAGGAAATTGTTCGTTATCGAACCCTTTCCTTCCCCCTTCTTGTTACTCTTGTACTTTTACGTTCAACACGTAAATCTTTTGTATCCACTTTTGGAAAACTCATGATGATGAAGGGATGTGAGTCAAGTGGATCAATATAAAGGAAGAACGCGTTCGCACGTGAATACTATGGATGAAACAAACTCCTCTCGCCGACCAAACTCTATCTTCGTCATCATTTCTTAAACTCCACCTATTAACCCACCATTCACTCACATTTACACACTATCTATACTTATATATATATATATATATATATATATATATATATATATATATATATATATACACACACACACACATACTCACATATTCCCGAACACATCTCAAACTCTTCATTAACTTAGCACTTTGATCATTCTATCCAAAATTGTCAAAGGTACATTTTAATTATCGAAACGATAATTAAAAATTGTTAACTACTTCATCATCGTGCCAATAAACGCTTACATATTTTTGATATATTATAAATCTAATTGTATACGTATGAATATGTTTGTTCCAGAAACTATAACCACGAAAATTCGAAAATTCAAAGGGCGGCCCCCTTAATAATTAAGGGGACCGGCTTGTTATTGGGGGCGGTCCCTTAATGTTTAAGGGGGCCGGCCATCTGATACTCCCAAATTCATTTTCCACCTTAAATCTTTTGCCAAACACTCTATTTGTTCATAAATTCCTCCCTCACCTCTGCTGTGAACGAACCAAAACAACCAAAACCACCAAAATCCTTCACCAAATCACCAATCCGGGGTCGTTTCGCAAGGGGCAAACGCTAACCAAACGTATAACAATATCTTTTTTAAGTTTTCCAACATACATTTCATTCAATTTAATGTCTAATCAATAATTAGGTATTTTACCAAAATTTATTTTAATCCGAATTTTAGTAAAATTGTAGTTAGGAATTGAATAACTAAATGCTTCCCATAGGATTAGAATGTAGAATTGCAACTCAAACTAAGTCTAACAAATCATATTGTCAAAATTTTTAATCGCCCATAAATCCTCACTAAAATTGGTTTTTCTAAAAATCACATTGTTGATATAATTCTTAAAAACAAGTTAAAACTTACTACATTGTAGTAACTTAATGTTTTAAACAATCAAAACATATTTTTTTTTTTGGTTCATAAAACCAACTTGGGCGTTTGGTTCATGAACGAAGTAGACTTAAATAAGTCTATTTAAACCATTTACCATTTTGGTAAACTTATTAAAACTTCACTAGTTCATTTACATCATCAAGATATATAATTAATATATATATCGATGTTCTAGTCGATATTAATATAGTTAAGGGAGCGTTTGGTTCAACTAGGAAAAGACAATTTGAAAACCAAAATTCACATTTTCACTTTCTTAACAAGTTTTATTTTAGCCAAACTCGTAAGAGATAGCAAGATATATAATCTAATATATATCTAGCCAAATTTCTAAATAAATTATAATGTCAAAAATTATTGTTCGAATATATTTTGACATTTAAATTTAAAGCGAGTTAAACATTAAAGTAAAGGAACATTGTGAAACTACTTCCTAGGTTTATTTTCTTTTAAGTCGAAGTAGGTGTTCGTTCTACATGTATTGCGTATAATCATATGCATGTTAAATGTTTTTGTCTTAATTTTATTTTTGTTGTTATATTGTTTAGGTGAAAATGACTAAGACCACGGTTGGTGATGTCTCTCAAACCAAACAATACATTCCTCAAGTTTCCTCTACTCCCGGCATGTCTCCCGCCGTTGCATGTTACTATCGTCCTATTGAAAATAGAAACATTCACGAGGGTAGAATTGTCGATCCATCCTACTATGAATCTGATCATATCGAACGTTCATTCACCAATATCCGTCTTGACTGCCTTTTCAAAATCAACAAACCAATCATTCCTCATTTTATCCTCGACTTCTATAGCCAAGTGACGGTGCAAACCGATCCCTTTGGCCATCTCCTCATTTCTTTCATGATTCAACATCAATTCATCACTCTTACTCTTGCTTAGTTTGGACAAATCCTCATAATCCCATACACCGGCCAAGCTGTGTACTCTAATGAATGGGATCTTTCCTCACTTGAATGAAATCGTCCTCAGGATGGTCCATACTATTTTGAAATTCCTAGTCCTGAAGACATTCGTCGACTGCTTGAACTAGAACTTGGTACGACTAGTCGCAGAATCAAGTCGAGGAATGTCAATATTCATGAAAACCAAATTCTCCTCAAAGAACTAAGCCCCGACATGAAAAATTGGGAAGAACTCATTCGCGAGAATGCGTTTGGTACTGGCGGTCACCGTGATCATCTCATGGCTAGTATCGCCCACATGTTGTATTGTGTAGTTGCTAAAGAAAACTACAATCTGGCTTATCTCTTTGTCAATCGAATCATGACTGCCAAAAACACTCCAAATGCAAATCTTCCTTATGGTATGTTTCTTACTCGACTTTATCGTCATGTCATGGAACATTACCAAGATCTTCGAAGTGATTTCTATGTGTAAATTCCTCCCACTCTGAACCAACTCACTCTTGTTTGTACTCGTCGTTCTCGAAGTGACAAAGGAAAATCTCGTGGTCCTTTGTTTTCTATGCCTCGTGGTTCAACATCTCATCGAGGTAATGATGATGATGAGGAGGAAAACACCACGCGTGCTAGTATCCCATCTCCCACTACCTATGTTGATGATCTCCCTAATCTTGATTATACTCATCATCAAGTTCCTCTTCCCATGAACGTACCGATGAACTCCTTTTCACTCGTCAAACATCCATCATTAACCAACAACAACAAATGCATGAAGAAATTCGAGGAGGATTCAAGTCCATGGGAAAAATGTTCAGGAAGATGATAGGGAAGAAGAAGAAGTAGAGATGTTGTTTTGTTGCTACTTTGTTATATTATTGCTCTATTAGACATTTGTATGGTTTGTTATTTGTCCGATTTGTTCGGAAATACTTGTGTTCTTTCATTTTCATCTCTTGAATGTTGCTTATGTTTTAACAATTATCATGCTAGGAACTTGATCATAATTTAATGCTAGTATTATGCTTCTTTTAAAATTGGCTTATAATATATTTGTTTGCATGCATGATTTGTTTATACATACTTATATTTCATCATTCATAGAGTATATGCTTCAAATAGAGCTTGCTGGAAACACACACTTGAAAAACCACCCATTTCTACAAATTTTTGGTTTCTGGTCGTATGGGAAAACACCAGATGGGCGGCCCCATTAATTTTCCTGGGCGGTCCCCTTAATTATTAAGGGGGCCGACCTACAATTAAGGGGACCGGCCATCTGGAACTGGATTTTACTATTTTCTTTTGCATCTTGTGACCTCTTTCTCTAGTTTTAGCTACCATTTCTTCTTTTGACCCAACTGATTTTAGAATCTCATTAAACCATTTCAAAAACTTACCTAAATCAACCATTTTCATATTATAAATTCCCTCCAAACTTACAATTTTCATCACATTATTCATCATCTCTTTCAACCCAAACCATCATGTCTTCACCTAGCACGTCCATCTCTAAGGTTTCAAAGAAACAAAAGATTGTTATCATCCCTCCAAAACAGCTTTTCATTGACTTAACAAATGAAGATAACACAACCCTAGCACCTCCACCTATGCTCATCTCCAAGTGCACCCAATGCACCATCCAAAACACCTTCCACTCATGGAACCTCCTCATCCTCCATACCTTCAACTTCATCAATCAATGACTACATCAACTCACACTTGTCTCCACCACAAGTTTCATCACCACATCCTACACAAGAACCTTTTTCCACCCAACTTGCCATCTCACTCTCACCAATATCACCACTTGATGCTCATGTCTCAACTCCACCAATTACACCACAAATCTTTGCTAATCCCATACCTTGGAGCTTACTTGAAGCTCATGGAGATACTTGCCTTTGTTGCATCCACAACCGAACCATAATCTTTGGTCTTAGAGATGAAATTCAATATATGTTTTCATATATTGAACACTTGCTTACCAACCCACCACCACCACCAACTCCACCATCCTCACCCATTATTCCACCACCACACTTCTCACCCATTTCTCAACCATCACCATCATGCTCTCCAAATTAAGCATATGAGATGCTTAATAAATAAAGTCTTTACCAACTTTTTGCTTGCAAGCTCTATGAGGCCCATGTACTCTTTGCATGATGGAATATTCGTTTAGTTGTTAGCTTATGTAGTAGCTATCATCTTTATAATCTTTCTTGATGCTACTTGTATTGTTGTGTCTTGACACAACTTTCGCTTTAATATGAATGCTTCCTTTTAATCATGCTTATTTATATTCTTGTCATCTTATATATATTTGCATGTATATACTTTTGCTTCTAATATTTTTGTCTTGCAAGCATTCCATAGCTCGTCTCTTTGGTGCCCCCAAACGAGGGGGAGTACACATCAAGGGGGAGTTTTCATCCAGTCAATATTTCATGATTGAAATTTGTCGGCATAACCTTTTTGATTCTACAAAAAGGGGGAGAATTAAATATAAACTCACTAAAATACTTGTTTAAAAACTAATTTTTGAGTTAATGAGTTTAAGTTTTGTAATCATCAAAAAGGTGGAGATTGTTGATATAAATAATGTTTTAAAACGTTATTAATATTTCTCAATAACTCTATGTTTTGAATCACAAAATGTAAACAAACTTAAGTCAAGATTATGACGTAAACAAGTATTTAGTAACAAATATTTACTTCTACAACTTATATCACTTAAGGTATGCATAAACTAAGTGACTTATGCATTACATGATCAAAGGAAAATTTTCTAATCACTAGAACTCTTATAAAATGTCTTAAATATTTTATATCTTTTACATAATTATTTTTGGAATTAAAAGAATATGTTTAAATCATTATTAATATATGATTTCAAATTTCTAACCAAAAATCAAAATTTTATCCAGAAAAACCTTCCCCACAAGAGGACAAAATACACCAACGTTCTGAAGGGGGCGGCCCCCTTAATTCATAAGGCGGCCCTCTTAATCATTAAGGGGACCGGCCCCTAATTAAGGGGACCGACCACACTCTAGAACAGTATTTTGTTCCCCTTTAAATATTGGTTCATTCCACAAAATTTCTCACCTTTTTGCACTCAAAACCTTCTGATCTAATCTCCTCTTCTATCTCTGATTGATGCTAAACCGTCAACTTATATTGACCAAATAATGGTCAACAAAGTCAAAGAGCCTAGACCAATGCTTCCGGGTAATAAAGGGTATCACCAGGTCGTTATGTCCCGACGAGGAGTGGATTATGCTTTAGCGTACTTGTGATCGGGTGATTATTCACAGAAAAGGGTTGTGATAAGAATTATTTGAGAATTATGAAATTAAATAGCTTAGAAAAGCTATGTGATTGATTACTGGTATTGAGATTAAGAAGATTTGAGCTAAAACCTAAAAACGTACGTTTTAATTAAAAACGTACGCAGACGAACGAAACAAAAAGTACAACTTATGGACGGAAAAGGTTACAAGTATAAAATTATTATTTTTACAATCTTAACAATTAAAGAAAATTTTAAGAAAAAGAAAAAGTATTTTTACACTATTTAATTATTAATTATTAATTAATTACTAATTATTTATTAATTAACTAATTAAACTAATTAGATTTATTAAAAATACTAAAAAGACTTAGAAAATTAAGAAAAATTTTACAAATCTAATTAACCATCACAGGAATCCTAAAAAATTATAAAAAGTTTATTTTATGTATTTTTAAACTAATTTACTAATTATTATTATAATTACTAATTAATTTCTAATTAAACTAATTATATTATAAAAAATAGAAAATGAACAGTATAATCCTAGAAAAATTTATAAAAATATTTTAACTTATATAAAAGCTAGAAAAATTATAAAAACTAGGTTGTACTTTATAAAATCTAATTATGCTATTTAATTACTTAATATTAATTACTAATTAATTAAACTAAAATTAATTCTAAAAACCACTAAAAGACAAAATAAAAATCTGGAAAAATTTCTAGAATTAATTTAACCTAAAAGAGAATTACTAAAAATATAAAAATGATATATTGCTTATAAATAAGCTAAAAAGAAAATTAAAATGATAATTTCTATTAAATAGAAGCTATCACTAAAATTAAAGTTGGTTTTTTTGGTTTTTTTCTTTTTCTAACTGATTTACTACTAAAAACTAAAACTTTTTATGAAATCACTTTTGATGTAACCAAGAAATAAGCACTTGAGAGCTTATTTACCCAAATAGTTGACTTTTGTTGACTGCACAAGGCTTTTAGCTCAATTTGGAGTGTGTGGGGTCCACAATGATTAAAATTGGTTTCTCTGAGTTACATGAACAATGTTAAGCAAGATTATCACAAATAAGCAGCTTCAATAAGCTACAAAACACAAATAAGCAGTTTGCTTATTGCATTTCTGAGACAGAATGGGACAAAGTTTTGATGCAAAACTAAGTGGGGTCCACAGGTCAAATGGTCAAACCAATGGTCAATCCTTAATCCCTGGTAGGAGGGGGTTGGGAGAACTCAAATATGAAGTGTGGGACCCACTGGGTTAACCACAAATGGCCACCAAAGATGGCTGGGTTGAGGTGGTCTGCTGAAGCAGGGCACAAGCTTGCCCTGCAGCTGTGTTACAAGGGCAGTTTGGTCCACTTAAAAAAATCACAAAAATATAAAACTTGTGAAAATCACAAGTTCTACTGATAGACTAAACACACAACAAGTTTCAGACCTCAAATCCAAACACAAAAATCAGATTAATTCTTTCCAGTTTTGCAAAAATCTGAAATTACACTTTTTGACTTTTTGAGAAAACAAGCAAAGTTGACTTTGATGAGTTTTGGTCTTGATTTACTGAGTTAAAATACACTACTAAGCTTAAATAAAGTTAAACTAATGAGAATCAACAATATTCTAACCAATGTGAATACTTTATAAACTACAAAACCCACAGTTAACTGTGTGGGTAGGTTTGTGTGATTTTGACTTTTGGGCAAATGAGACCAAGGTTTTATGTTCTACTAAACCTATATCACACTAATGCAACCTAATGGAACTAAAATTAACACCAAATATCAACAAGAGCTTTGCTTAAAAGCTTGTTCCAAACACCCCTAATCTAACTGAGCATTGTGATTTTTCAAAGAAGATGGAAGTTTTGACCCAAACTACTGATACAGAAACTTATTTTATGATTACTTAAGCTTACTTAAACATGATTATGTCAAGAGTTTCAACAACAACACAAATTACAACTATATGCTAACTTGGACTGAAAATTAAAATACTTAGCAGCTTATGATTTTAACAAACAACAATGGGAATTTAAGTTACATTACAGCTCAACAACATTAAATAAGAATAAAAGAAACAATAAAAAGCTCAATAAGTACTTGTACAGTAACTAGTACAAAATAGGATTTTGAAACTCACAATTTGTCCAATGCTCAAAGCTGATGAACTAGAAACCAAGTATCCATCCTAATTCCTCCCCTGAGGATCTAAACCAAATATTCCAAGCCTCCTTGCATCCAATTCACCTCTGAATCCAGATTTCAAAACCAAATCTACCCAGTTTGACTTTTGTTGACCACTTTGTTCTTTTGAGTATTTTTTAGTTAAACTGAATTTTAGGTTACTAGAAGCTCTTATAAGCTTCTTGGGAGCTTAAGTGACATAATCTAGTCCATGATAACAAGAAATAAAAACAATACACTAATAATCGATTTTGGATATAAACTTACACAATTTGAAATATTAACTAAAACTTATCATTGATACTTGAAAAAGTTCTTTAATACACTGAATTACATAAAAAAACAACAATTGAAAGCTTTAGATTACAAGGGAAATGGTAAAAATTACTTAAACTACTTAAATTAAGCTAAAAATGTCTCTACTTCACCACTGCTGCTTCTCTTTCTTTTTATAAGGGACCATTAGGGTTTTGAAACCCTAATGAGTGAATCCCAAATGCACTCTGAGCCATTGGATTACCACCCATCAATCTTGACCCTTAAAAAACCTTTTGGCGCCTTGTTTCTTCTCTGTCAGGTTGAGGTGGAGTGAGGGCAAAGGAAAACAATTAAAGCTTTTGGAGCTTAGTTTGATAGTCAATGGGGAGGGATGGCATGCTGAGGTGAAGGAGGGGGGAGCAGGTTTGCAAGTTGGAGGGGGGAGCTGTGGTGTTGACTTGGTTTGACTGAGGAAGGGTAATAAACGGGGGGTGGTGTTTGTTTTTATTATTTTGAAGTGGTGGGCTGAGTGAGGTGTGGGCTGAGGGTGTTGGTGAATGGGCCTGGTGGATTGGAGGTGTTGATGGGCCAAGGAAAGTTGTGGTTTGGTTTTGGTTTGAAAATATTAAAGGGTCCGGTTGATATATGTAGTGAACACAAGGACCAAAAGTGAAATTCCACTAAACCATGGGACTGAAAATGTAATTATCCCATAATACCAAGAGGGACCAATGTTGCCAAGTTAAACATTCCAAAAACCAATTTTTCAATTTTTCAATTTTCAAAATTCCCAGGGACTATATTTGCAAATTTCCAAACTCCAGGGACCAAACATGTAAATTTTCCAAATTTTTCACCCAAAGTCCGTTTTTGATAACTTTTGATTTTTTAAGGACTTGGGTTGACTTTTCTTTCAAAATAAATGCATAGGGACTATCTGACAAATTTTGAAACTTGAGGGACTGAAACTACCAATATTGCAAACTTTGATCGTTTTTCATTTGTTTTTGCTCGTTTTGCATTTAAAACACATAAAACACAATCCCTGGGATAATTTAAGTATTTTGACTACTTTTCGATTGTTTTTGTATGTTTTGGCAGTTTAAATACGATAAAAATGATGAGTGTTTGCGCACTCATCAATCCTCCACACTAAACTATTGCTAGTCCCTAGCAATATTTTTGGAAAACTTGATAGATTTTAAACTCTTTACCAAAATCCATCACTTCTGGAGTAGCCAGGTGTAAGAACTGTGGCACGCCTGATAACCGTGTGATTTTGAGCAAACCACCAGCTGTCAACGGATTTGATTTGTCTTTACCAAAAGTCGTTTGCTTCTGGACTAGCCAGCTCTTGATGGAATAGTCAACATCTTGGTGAGCTGATTACCAATTATGGTTTTTCCACGGCCTTTACCACAAGCCATAATCTTGCGGGCTAGCCAACTCATTTGCTTTTGAGGATATGGGGAGTTGAGGAACCATACAATTTTGGGCAAATTGCAAGCCGTAAACGGATTTGAGTTATCTTTACCAAGAGTCGTTTGCTCCTGGATTAGCCAATCCTTTTTGTCGTTTAGACACGGCGGACTGATTACCACAAAAATTTTGAAATAAAGTGAAATTTTTTTTGAAAATTTTGGCCAAAAACGGGGGTATTTGAAAGTATTTTGCGATAAAATTCGCTAGAATTTCCCCCCCCCCCCCCCCACACTTAGAAATGAATATTCTCCTCAATATTCAAAGTCCCGGCTATTATGCCGACTCTTTGAACGTAAAAAGCCAAGATTCGAATCTAACTGTGGAAACACCAAATTTCACTTTATTTCTATACATACATTTTTTTTAACTTATATACATATATACATTTTCAAATAGCGGGGGGTTGACCATTCCCCCACACTAGGGTGGTAGAAAGTAGAAAGAAATCAGAGATACGGGTGAAAACCCATATTGTGCTATTGTTTTTGTTCATCGAGTCGCTAGCTTGACTCGATCCCTGAATTCAATTGTCCTTGGGGAAAGTTTGGAGATCCGGGACAACCATGGATGGTATGTCCTCTCCAAAGTAGTGCTTTAAACGATGTCCATTCACTTTGAAATTTGGACCGTCATTTTGAGATAATTCGACGGTGCCATAAGGATAAACCTTAGTGATAGTGAATGGACCAGTCCATCGGGTTTGAGCTTTCCCGAGAAGATCTTGAGTCTAGAGTTGAAAAGAAGGACTCGATCACCAACGTTGAAAACGCGGTTCTTGATTTTTGAGTCATGAATCTTCTTTGTCTTTTCTTTGTAGATCAAAGAGTTCTCGTAAGCTTGATCACGAAGTTCATTTAATTCATTTAGTTGAAGTTTCCTATGATCACCCGCAGTTTTGAGGTCGAAATTGGCATGCTTGAGAGCCCAATAGGCTTTGTGCTCAAGCTCGATCGGAAGATGGCACGCTTTCCCGTATACAAGTTTGTAAGGCGTACACCCAATGGGTGTTTTGTAAGCCGTACGGAAAGCCCAAAGTGCATCATCTAATTTGTCCGACCACGATGCACGATTTTCACCTACAGTTCTTTCCAAAATTCTCTTAATTCCTCGATTGGAAACTTCTACTTGTCCACTTGTTTGTGGGTGGTACGCAGTAGAAAGATGGTGAGTTACACCGTACTTTTGCATGACTTTATCAAATTTGTCATTACAGAAGTGCGTACCACGATCACTGATAATAGCACGTGGAGTTCCAAATCGAGCAAAAAGAGCTTTCAAGAATTTTACAACAACTCGGGCATCATTAGTGGGTAAAGCTTTCGCTTCAACCCATTTTGACAAGTAGTCAACAGCCACGAGTATGTATTTGTTTCCATGAGAAGAAGGAAATGGCCCCATAAAATTGATGCCCTAAACGTCAAAGATTTCACAAACTTGAATTGCATTCTGAGGCATTTCATTCTTTTGTGAAATATTCCCGTGACGTTGACAAGCGTCACAGGATTTGACCAATTCTTGGGCATCCTTGTAAATCGTGGGCCAAAAGAAACTGGAGTCAAACACCTTTTTGGCGGTGTAGTTTGGATTGTGATGGCCCCCCGTGGGACCAGCATGGCAAGCCTTAAGAATTTCAGAGGCTTCTTGGCCATAAACACACCGCCGGATAACTTGATCCGCACAGATTTTGAAGAGGTAGGGGTCGTCCCAGAAGTAATGTTTTACATCTTTGAAGAATTTATTTTTTTGTTGGGACGACATCCCTTTCACCACAAAGTTACCCGCAAGGTAGTTTGCGAAGTCGGCAAACCACGGGGTAATAGAATCTCCACGAAAGGCAACCGCATTGAGTGTCTCGAGAGGGAATGTTTCATTAATTTCTTTCCTCTCGAAGACATCTTGGTGGGGGTTTTCCAATTGGGAGAGATGATCAGCAGCTAGGTTCTCAGCTCTTTTTTCATCCCGAATAATGATATCAAATTCCTGTAGGAGGAGAACCCAACGAAGAAGTCTCGGCTTTGCATCTTGTTTTGCAAAAAGGTACTTCAAAGCCGAGTGATCCGTATACACTATGCTTTTGGTCAGTATCAAGTATGGCCGGAATTTTTCAAAAGCATACACCACAGCTAATAATTCTTTTTCGGTGGTGGTGTAATGGCTTTGAGCCTCGGTCATAGTTTTGCTGGCATAGTGTATAGGCTGAAAATGTTTTGTTTTGCGTTGCCCCAAGACTGCCCCTATAGCATAATCACTAGCATCACACATGAGCTCGAAGGGCAAGTCCCAATCGGGGGCAACAAGAATCGGTGCCTCGGTCAGCTTTTTCTTAAGTGTTTCAAAAGCTTCGATGCACTCGGGGGAGAAGATAAAAGGAGCATCCTTTTCGAGGAGATGGGTCATAGGCCGGGCGATTTTAGAAAAATCTTGAATAAACCTACGATAGAAACCGGCGTGACCCAAAAAGCTCCTAACACCTTTGACAGTGGTGGGATGAGGTAATTTTGCAATGACATCCACTTTGGCTTTGTCAACCTCAATCCCGTTCTTTGAAATTTTATGGCCGATGACAATGCCCTCTTTGACCATAAAGTGACTCTTCTCCCAATTTATACATAACTTTGTGTCTTCACAACGTTTTAGCATGTCGTCTAAATGGGAGAGGCATGATTGAAACGAATCCCCAATGACCGAAAAATCGTCCGTGAAGACCTCCATAGTTTTCCCGATCACGTCGGAAAATATGGACATCATACATCTTTGAAACGTGCCCGGAGCATTACATAAGCCGAATGGCATACGTTTATAAGCAAATGTCCCGTAGGGGCACGTGAACGTGGTCTTTTCCTGATCTTGCGGATCAATGGGAATCTGAAAGTAACCCGAGAAACCATTGAGGAAGCAATAATACTCATTCCCCGCTAATCTCTCGAGCATCTGATCCATAAAAGGCAGAGGAAAATGATCTTTGCGGGTGGCGTCATTTAACTTGCGATAGTCAATGCAGACACGCCATCCCGTAACCAAACGAGTTGGAATCAACTCATTCTCCTCGTTTGTGACAACAGTAATGCCACCCTTTTTTGGAACACAATGAATTGGGCAGACCCAAGGACTGTTCGAGATAGGGTAAATCAATTCGGCATCAAGAAGTTTTAAAACTTCTTGTTTGATAACCTCGTGAATTTTTGGATTCACCCTTCTTTGTTGTTGGACTGCAGGTTTGAAGTCGTCCTCCATTAAAATCTTATGAGTACAAAATTCAGGGTCAATGCCCTTGATGTCGGAGAGACGCCAAGCAATTGCTTATTTATGAGACTTCAAGACCTTTATGAGAGCAGCCTTTTCCTCAAACACTTAAGTCTTTAGCAATTATGACGAGCAATTTATCATCACCCTCCAGAAATGCATATTCAAGATGAGGCGGCAAGTCCTTAAGTTCAACCTCGGGAAAGTCATCAGTTTTCTCAACATTTTTGACTTCCTCTTTATGAAGTTGTTGTGGTAGAACAGGAAGAGGAGAGGGATCTTCGTTTAATAATTTTTCAAGCATAAGAATATCCCTCTTGAGGTCAATCTCTTGGTTATCGATTCCATTGGGAATCGAGTCACCTTTGAGAAACGCCTCAATTTCTTCTAAGATGAAATCACTTCCCTCAAACGGAGTGAGGGAAGGAGAAGAATTGGCAATGATAGGGTGAGAAGACTGAGTGAGGTTTTCACTCGAAGAATCATCAATGAAACCTAAAATCTCTTGAGCATACTCCTCAGCAGCAACATCGATGACATCAATTTGATTCACCGATTCACAGTCATAATTGGAGGAGTATCTCGAAGTTTGATTTAGGTTGAAGGTTATGGCTTCCGTTCCAACACGTAATGTGATCTCATGCTCAAATACATCGATAAGAGCTCGCCCAGTTCTAAGAAATCCCCTTCCAAGAATGAGAGGGACCCTAGAATCGGCATCAAAGTCAACAATCACAAAATCTGCCGGAAAATGGAACTTCCCCACTTTAACGAATACGTCCTCGGCAATGCCAATGGGACGAGAAATCGAACGATCGGCAAGCTCTAAAGTCATGCACGTGGTAGTAAGTTCGTTAAGAGAGAGTTTCTTCCACACAGAATATGGCATTAGGTTAATGCTAGCACCTAGATCGGCCAAGGGGAAGCATTCAACCATACCCGGGAAAGTACAAGGAATGAGAAATTTCCCGAGGTCTCCAAGCTTTTCAGGAAGCTTTTTCAAAAGAACTGCTGAGCAGTTCTCATTCAGAGGAGTTCTTGCCATCTCAAAGAGTTTCTCTTTATTACTCAACAGATTTTTGATTGTCGATGCAAACTTGGGCACCAAGAGAATAGCATCCGCGAAGCTGATATCAAAGTGCAAATCTTGGAAGATTTGGAAAAATTTATCCATTTGGTGATTAGCTTTTTCGCGGAGCTTTTGTTCACTGAGACGTGATGGATAGGGAATAGAAGTTTTGGATTTAGGGTTGTCCACTGGAGTTTCTGGTGGTTCAAAGACAACTCCAGGCTTACATCTGGTTTCAGCAATAACCTGAGGTTGGACGTGTGATGTACTTCCTGGGCTAGGAGTTTGCACCTTGTCCTTTGTCACCTCAGGTTCACGATCCACTACCTTTGGAGGAGAGGAAGAAGAGGTAGTAGGAATCGCGGGTTCATCATATGAAGCACCACTTCGTGTTGTGATCGCCTTAGCATCGCCCCTCGGATTAGAGATCGTGTTGCTCGGTAAAGTAGTACCTGAGCCCGAGGGTCAATCATTTAAAGACTTCTTGATGTCAGAAATCTGGCTGACCAGCAACTTGTTCAACTCTTCTTGGGACTTCATGAATTGTTTCAACAACTCGTCAGATGAAGGCTAGGTTGGAACAATGGCTTGATTTGGATGAGGAATATTTGGAGCTCGATTGTTCGGATTGGGACCTTGATTTTGAAAATTACCCTGATGAGGGTTGTTGTTTCCATGAAAATATCCCGGATTGAAATTACCCTGACCTTGGTTCCGATTAAAGTTTCCTTTATTTTGCTGTTGGAAACCTTGATTTTGGAACCCTTGGTTTTGATTGTGAAAACCATGACCCTGATTGAAGTTACCTTGGTTTTGAAAACCTTGGTTCACTCTATTTTGATTTTGGCTACGGTTTTGGACATTTTGGTTTTGATTAAAACCAGGAGGTCCAGGATAATGATGATGAGGACGATAGCTAGGGTCCATAGGAGGGCGATATTGATTGCCTCCTTGATTTTGGGACCCGGCTACAGCATGAGCTTCATATGGAGTACCATCAGTAGCTGTGCAATTGTAGTAGGCATGCGGCCCACCACAAGTTACACAGACTTCCACTTTTTTAACCTCAGCAGGCGGAGGATGTTGTGGAAATGAAACTTTCTTTGTTTGGGCGAGAACCAAAGCTTGGATTGCTTCAGTGAGCTTGTCAATCTTAGCATCCATGCTAGATTGACTCACAGAAGATGAAGTGGAAGGACCCGCATTGATTTGAGAAACAATCGGTTTGCTTCGTGTAGAGCGGACTGATGAGTGCTCAAACACTCATCGTTTTTGATATATTTAAACTGCCAAAACGCACAAAAACAATCAAAAAGATATCAAAATACTTAAATTATCCCAGGGATTGTGTTTTATGTGTTTTAAAAGCAAAATGTGCAAAAACAAAGAAAAAACGTACAAAGTTTGCAGTATTGGCAGTTTCAGTCCCCCAAGTTTCAAAACTTGTCAACTTTAGTCCCTATGCATTTATTTTGAAAGGAAAAGTCAGCCCAAGGTTTTAAAAGTTAAATAATCACAAAATATTACTCTTGGGTTGCAAGTTTTCTAAAATTACAAGTTTAGTCCCTAAAAATCCAAATATGGCAAAATAAGTCCCTGGGAATTTTTGAAATTTGGAAAAATTGGAAAATTACAAAAATGGTTCTTGGAGTTATGGATATTGGCAACATTGGTCCTTATGATTACTTTGGAGACATTACCATTTCAGCCCCTCATCTTTTCCAAAATTACAAAAATGGTCCTTGTGCAATACTAGTTACCAAACCGGACCCTTTTGTAAAATTAAACCCAAAACCATACCACCCCTCATGGCCTGGTCCAAAAAGCAAACCCCCAAGCCCAAAACTTATACACCGGCCCACTTCCTAACCGTTTTAAATAATCCCCCGGTCAAACCTTTCCGTTGACCCGTCTTCTCCCCCAACAAGCCAGCGTGAAACCAGGGTGACTCACATCCCCCCTCCTCACCTTTTTCCAACCAAAAGCCACCCACAATAAATTCCCTCACCTAACTAACCCACCACAATTAATTCCACCACCAACCCCCCACCAGAACCACTCAAAATGACCCCGTATAAGATTTGGCGGGAAATAGCAATCAAGGGCTTGGATTGATTATAGCTAAATTGAATGGATGGGATTTGGTCAGAGGGTCAAAACAAAGACTTTGGGACTCTCAGTTTTCAAGTGGAAGCCATGTGAGAAGATGGAGGCATTATTTTTATGTCGTTATATATAGTTTAGCATAGAGAAATATAGTGTGTGTAATTTTCTTAGTTTTTATGTATTTTCAGTTTATTTTCAATGTAATGTAACTCTTTTTATCAATGAAAGTTTAGTTTAAAGTTTAATTCTCATTTTCACTTTTCAAAGTCTCATTTCAAATTCTCAAGTTCTAATTAAGGCATATAATGTGTGTTTAATCTACTCAGAAGCTCTCACAAACTCAGAAACAAGGTTTTATAAGCTTTATAAGCTTGTGTAAACATTCTTAAATCAGTTTTCAATAATTGCTCAAAATTAAGAAAAAATCAAAAATAAATAAAAAATGGTGATCTTTGGTAAATGAGCAAGGAGCACAGTGAATTGTGGATGGCTGTGGGTTAGGAACCTCATGGGAGGGCATTAGGATTGGTTAACTTGGTCCTTTGGTCATTAACTGATAGCTTGGAAGGCTTATGTAAGCTTCACATTTGATTTTTACTCTCTTATATAGCTTAGTTGTTTGTTACTGTCTAATCTACTTAATTATTGCTTAATCTAGTAATTGTAATCAGTAGGGTGTCTTATATGCTTGTTTAAATCTAGTTTTCATACTAAACTGTTTTTAGAGGAGTGTTCGGTTTGAGGTTGTTTGCATTGTTCTACTTTGTCATTTGTGCAATTCTGTGCTTAAACTAGTTGTGTAGGTGTATACAAGCTCAGGGAAACCTTTTACTTGTTCCAAAACTCACCCAAAGTCAAAGTCAAAAGGTATTGCTCACCACAGTCAACTGTGGTGAGTTTTGAAGTGAAAAATCCATCAAACCATTTCACAAAGTGTATTGTTTACTTAAGATAACTTGTATACAGCTTAACATATCATTTTAAGTCACTAAATCAGCTACACAAGTTCACAAAAGTCAAATCTTACAATTTCTCAAAAAGTCAAAAGTACCATATGCAGATTTTTGCCAAAATGGCATGAATTGATTTGAATTTTGTGTTGTGATTCTAGGTCTGAAAATTGTTGTGTGTTATCTCTACCAGTAGTATTTTTGATTTTCAAGTTGGTTACATTTTTGTGAATTTTTCTTAATGGCAAAAATGCCCTTGGAAGACACCTACAGGGCAAAGTAGTGCCCTGCACATCAGCTACTCAGTTCACTCACCACCCTTTGGTGGTTGATTGTGGCTAACCTAGTGGGTCCCACACTTCCATTTTGGTTCCATACAACCCCCCTTCTACCAGGGAAGCTGTATTGACCAGTGGTTTGACCTATAGACCAGTGGACCCCACCTTGTTTGACTTCCCAAGCTTGTCCCTTTTTCTACTTCAGAATCAAATAAGCAAGTGCTTATTTTGGTGTCTGAGCTTATTTACTTAGCTTATTTGTTCATTAATTGCTTTAACTTGTTCATTGTACTTAATTGCATCTGTTTTCACCAAAGTGGACCCCACACAAGCTGATTTTGGCTTATTTCCACTTCTGGTCAAAGATAGTCAACTGTTAAGGTAATAAGCACTTGAAGTGCTTATTTCCTTGACCTCAGTCAAAGTCACTTCACAAAAGTTGTCTAAAAAGTTGTAATAAGCAGTTTGGAAAAAGAAAATCTCAAAGAAGCCCACTTTAATAGAAGTGATAGCTTCTATTTAAGCCATTTGGCTTATTCATCAGCTTATTTATAAGCAAATTCCAATTTTACAATTTTCCTAGGCTTCTGGTGTGTAAAAACTATTTCTGTAATTTTTTCAGATTTTTCTTTTATCATTTACTACTTTTCTTAATTTAAAATAGTTTTTAGTAATTAATAAATAGTTAATAATTAATAATAATTAATTAGTAAATCAGAAAAATATAATTTAAATTTTAAAATTAGTTTTTAGTTATTTTTAAGTTTTTCAAATTTTATTTTCACTTTTCTAGTGTAATTTAATAATTAGTTAGAATTTAGGTTATTTTAAATAATTAAAAAGTAATTATTAATTAGTTAATAATTAGTAATAATTAATTAAATAGTTTTAAAAATACATTTTCATTTCTAAAATTAGTTTTATAGTATTTTAGATTTTTCTAAATTTAATTTTCATTTTTCCAAGTTAATTTAATAATTATTTATAACTTAGGTTAATTTAGTTAATTAAATGTAATTAGAAAAATAGTATTTAATCAATAGTAATTATTAAATTAGTGTAAAAATTAATTTTAAATTTCCAAAAATTTTCTCTTATCATTAGGTTTGTAAAAAAGTAATTTTCATACCAGTAGCCTTTCCAGATCACCGTATTTACGTTTTTGTACGTTTGTCCACGTCTTCGGCAAACGTACGGTTTTAAGTTTTAGGTGATTTCTTCTCGATCTCAGTTCCCGTAACCATTCAAATAGCTTTCCTAAGCTATTTTTGTTAAATATCTCCAAATAATTCTCACAACAAACCCCTTTCTGTGAATAACACCCGATTACGAATACGCCAAAGTCACATTTCACACCTCAACGGGATTTAACGACCTGGTGATACATTATATTACCCGGAGTATTGATCTAGGCTATTTGACTTAGTTGACCATTCTTTGGTTAATTTAAGTTAGGTGGTTTAGCATCAATCACGGACCTTGGACTTGTTTTCTATGATTTGCAAAGCTTCTTTTGTGGTTCTTCTCAAGAAATTACCTCCCGCGGAGGCATTGAGAGAATCCTGATCAGCTTGGCTCACGCCATTGTAAAAAGTATCAAGTTGCATCAACTCAGAGAAACCATGATGTGGACACTTGCGAAGTAATTCTTTGAAACGATCCCACGCTTCACCAAAAGATTCATCATATTTTTTAGTGAACTTGGTGATTTCGTTCTTAAGACTCGTGGTCTTGGAAGGTGGGAAGAATTCATTCACAAATTTTTTGACAAGATCTTCAAATGTCTCAATAGATCGAGGAGGTTGTTTTTCAAGCCAAATTCGGGCTTGTCCCTCCAAGGAGAATGGGAAGAGAAGAAGTTTTATTGCTTCACAAGGTACATTTTTGTACTTGATGGTCGAAGTGATTTTATTGAACCATCGAATGTGAGCATGAGGATCGTCCCTCTCAAAACCGTAGAATTGGCTCGAGGTTACAAGATTGAGTAACCCGGTTTTGAGCTCAAAATTATCAGCCACGATGGCTGGAACAACAATGGCATCTCCGTAACTCTCGATGGGTGCTTGGAGAAGCTCACACATGGGGCGGTCTTCCGCCATGGTGACAGTGGGTGTGGCAACAGTACGGATCTCAGATTCGACTGTTGGTGCTGAACGTCGACGAGGTCTTCTAGGTTTCCGAACAAGCTCACGTAATGGGCTCGTGGACCTTGAAGAACGAGTGCGCATGCACTAGAAATAAAACCAATCAAAACAAAATCGAGGCAAATCCACAGTGAACTTAAACCAATAATCACAAGCAAGTGGCTTCTTTAAGAAAGGTACACCACTCACAGGGATACAAAGGCAAGTTTTAAATCTTTAGTTTGGGAACTTATTATGTTCACACTCCCAGTTGGTAGGTGTTCTGTCTTGGTTTGCGACGGTTGGTTTTTATGTATTATTATTATTCACAAGAAAAGACGGTTGGTTTTTTTTGTTTTTGTGTATGGGTTTAAAAACTTTTGGAAAATATTTTTGGTATCGTTTCGTTTACCAAAATCGTTTCTCTTTAAGAATCACCTTAAAAGAAAACCGATTCAGAAAACGTTACGATCTGTTTTGTTGTTTTTAATTTTTTTTTGGTGTTTTAACACTTTAGGAAAAGTGTTAATGACTTTTTTATGTTTTAATTTTAAAATTTACAAAGTGGTGGTATTTGTACAGTGAATGAGGTGAAATAACACTAATCTCAATTGACGCTATAGAAACGCGCACACCTCCCCGGCAGCGGCGCCAAAAATTGATTGATGCTAAACCGTTAACTTATATTGACCAAATAATGGTCAAAAAAGTCAATGAGCCTAGACCAATGCTTCCGGGTAATAAAGGGTATCACCAGGTTGTTATGTCCCGACGAGGTGTGGATTGTACTTTAGCGTACTTGTGATCGGGTGATTATTCATAGAAAAGGGTTGTGATAAGAATTATTTGAGAATTATGAAATTAAATAGCTTAAGAAAACTATGTGATTGATTACTGGTATTGAGATTAAGAAGATTTGAGCTAAAACTTAAAAACGTACGTTTTAATTAAAAACGTACGCAGACGAACGAAACAAAAAGTACAACTGATGGACGGAAAAGGTTACAAGTGTAAAATTATTATTTTTACAATCCTAACAATTAAAGAAAATTTTAAGAAAAAGAAAAAGTATTTTTACACTATTTAATTATTAATTATTAATTAATTACTAATTATTTATTAATTAAACTAATTAGATTTATTAAAAATACTAAAAAGACTTAGAAAATTAATAAAAATTTTAAAAATCTAATTAATCATCACAGGAATCCTAAAAAATTATAAAAAGTTTATTTTATGTATTTTTAAACTAATTTACTAATTATTATTATAATTACTAATTAATTTCTAATTAAACTAATTATATTATAAAAAATAGAAAATGAACAGTATAAATCCTAGAAAAATTTATAAAAATATTTTAACTTATATAAAAGCAAGAAAAATTATAAAAACTAGGTTGTACTTTATAAAATCTAATTATGCTATTTAATTACTTAATATTAATTACTAATTAATTAAACTAAAATTAATTCTAAAAACCACTAAAAGACAAAATAAAAATCTGGAAAAATTTCTAGAATTACTTTAACCTAAAAGAGAATTACTAAAAATATAAAAATGATATATTGCTTATAAATAAGCTAAAAAGAAAATTAAAATGATAATTTTTATTAAATAGAAGCTATCACTAAAATTAAAGTTGGTTTTTTTGGTTTTTTTCTTTTTCCAAACTGATTTACTACTAAAAACTAAAACTTTTTATGAAATCACTTTTGATGTAACCAAGAAATAAGCACTTGAGAGCTTATTTACCCAAACAGTTGACTGTTGTTGACTGCACAAGGCTTTTAGCTCAATTTGGAGTGTGTGGGGTCCACAATGATTAAAATTGGTTTCTCTGAGTTACATAAACAATATTAAGCAAGATTATCACAAATAAGCAGCTTCAATAAGCTACAAAACACAAATAAGCAGTTTGCTTATTGCATTTCTGAGACAGAATGGGACAGAGTTTTGATGCAAAACTGAGTGGGGTCCACAGGTCAAATGGTCAAACCAATGGTCAATCCTTAATCCCTGGTAGGAGGGGGTTGGGAGAACTCAAGTATGAGGTGTGGGACCCACTGGGTTAACCACAAATGGCCACCAAAGATGGCTGGGTTGAGGTGGTCTGCTGAAGCAGGGCACAAGCTTGCCCTGCAGCTGTGTTACAAGGGCAGTTGGTCCACTTAAAAAAATCACAAAAATATAAAACTTGTGAAAATCACAAGTTCTACTGATAGACTAAACACACAACAAGTTTCAGACCTCAAATCCAAACACAAAAATCAGATTAATTCTTTCCATTTTTGCAAAAATCTGAAATTACACTTTTTGACTTTTTGAGAAAACAAGCAAAGTTGACTTTGATGAGTTTTGATCTTGATTTACTGAGTTAAAATACACTACTAAGCTTAAATAAAGTTAAACTAATGAGAATCAACAATATTCTAACCGATGTGAATGCTTTATGAACTACAAAACCCACACAGTTAACTGTTTGGGTAGGTTTTGTGTGATTTTGACTTTTGGGGAAATGAGACCAAGGTTTTATGTTCTACTAAACCTATATCACACTAATGCAACCTAATGGAACTAAAATTAACACCAAATATCAACAAGAGCTTTGCTTAAAAGCTTGTTCCAAACACCCCTAATCTAACTGAGCATTGTGATTTTTCAAAGAAGATGGAAGTTTTGACCCAAACTACTAATACAGAAACTTATTTTATGATTACTTAAGCTTACTTAAACATGATTATGTCAAGAGTTTCAACAACAACATAAATTACAACAATATGCTAACTTGGGAAATGGTAAAAATTACTTAAACTACTTAAATTAAGCTAAAAATGTCTCTACTTCACCACTGCTGCTTCTCTTTCTTTTTATAAGGGACCATTAGGGTTTTGAAACCCTAATGAGTGAATCCCAAATGCACTCTGAGCCATTGGATTACCACCCATCAATCTTGACCCTTAAAAAACCTTTTGGCGCCTTTTTTTCTTCTCTGTCAGGTTGAGGTGGAGTGAGGGCAAAGGAAAACAATTAAAGCTTTTGGATCTTAGTTTGATAGTCAATGGGGAGGGATGACATGCTGAGGTGGAGGAGGGGGGAGCAGGTTTGCAAGTTGGAGGGGGGAGCTGTGGTGTTGACTTGGTTTGACTGAGGAAGGGTAATAAACGGGGGGTGGTGTTTGTTTTTATTATTTTGAAGTGGTGGGCTGAGTGAGGTGTGGGCTGAGGGTGTTGGTGAATGGGCCTGGTGGATTGGAGGTGTTGATGGGCCAAGGAAAGTTGTGGTTTGGTTTTGGTTTGAAAATATTAAAGGGTCCGGTTGATATATGTAGTGAACACAAGGACCAAAAGTGAAATTCCACTAAACCATGGGACTGAAAATGTAATTATCCCATAGTACCAAGAGGGACCAATGTTGCCAAGTTAAACATTCCAAAAACCAATTTTTCAATTTTTCAAAATTCCCAGGGACTATATTTGAAAATTTCCAAACTCCAGGGACCAAACATGTAAATTTTCCAAAACTTTCACCCAAAGTCCGTTTTTGATAACTTTTGATTTTTTAAGGACTTGGGTTGACTTTTCTTTCAAAATAAATGCATAGGGACTATTTTTGACAAATTTTGAAACTTGGGGGACTGAAACTGCCAATATTGCAAACTTTGATCGTTTTTCATTTGTTTTTGCTCGTTTTGCATTTAAAACACATAAAACACAATCCCTGGGATAATTTAAGTATTTTGACTACTTTTCGATTGTTTTGGTATGTTTTGGCAATTTAAATACGATAAAAATGATGAGTGTTTGCGCACTCATCAATCTCAAAAACCCTTTGATCATATAATTCATAAGCCTTTGTTTCTAAGTGATCCAAAGCTTCATCCACTCAAGTGCAAAAAGAAGAACACTCCTCTACATCCATCAAATTGTAGTAGTGTTGTGATTAGCTAGTTTCATCTTGTAGAAGTGCTAGATACTTGTAAAGTGTTGTGTAAATTTGTTGATTGTAGATACTAGGTGTGTTGTAAAGTAGTGTAGTTGTTGTGATTAAGTTGTGCATAGAAGAAGGTGTGAAGTAGACAAGAAGAAAAGGTGTGAAGCTATCTTGAAGAAGTTGTGAAGGTGTGAAGAAGAATGTAGTCTTGAAGAAGTTGCGAGATTGGTTCTAGCTACGATTAGAACTCGACATTTAGCTTAGTGTCGTTAATAGGTGTAAGCCAAGGTGTGTAAGGTTTCTCTGCCATAAGGAGTTTGTTGACATAGTGAAGAAAACTCTCGAGTGTGGTACTCAGGGAGTAGAGTAGGGCAAGGAAGGTGTCCTTGTAGCCGAACCACTATAAATTCGTGTGTTGTGGTTTGATCTTTCTAACTCTATCTTTTATTCATTCTATTTCAATACTTTCATTATTAGATTAGTTTTCCTTGTAATTTTTGATACTTGAATTCACATAAGATCGAATCGAAAGTTTTTATAAGTTACAAAAGATTTTGAATATAAATTTAAAAAGGACGTAAAACTATCCAACCCCCCCCCCCTTCTAGTTTTCCACACAGGAGATCCCTCTAACATCAACATACCATGCAACATTGGGCATATGCATGTGTGGAAAGCTTATATCGATCTTAGGTCTCCTATAAACATTATGACTAGGACCTATTATAACTGGGTAATGAAGAAGCAACTTTGATATAGGATGATGCCTAACATGAATTGGATGAGCAACTTTGTAGGAAGAATGAAAGGATTACATGTCTTTGTAGGAAACTTCACTTATATTACCGACTTTGTGATTGTAGAGGATATTCGTCCGGTAATAGATGGTTGCTTAAGTCAAGTAGTATTCGGAAGACCGTTTGTTGAAGCCTCTAAGATGAATTATGACCCTTCCCTAGGGATAGTTAGATTCAAGGATGAGAACGATGAGATTACTTACCAAATGCCCTATAAGATTGAACAATACCGTCTTCTATCAAACCTTGAAAAGGAACACAAGCAAGCGGTTTACTATAGGAATGATGAGGAAAGACGTAGAGGAATAGATTATGTCATGAGTAGAATACTTGGTTTCTACAAGGAATGTTTGCAACTAGGTCCGGATTTCGAAACTAAGATTAGAGATGACCTAGAGAATGAGACCAATGACGAGGTCACGTAATAACCCATGACCTTGAGTCTAGCTACAAGACTCGTAAATAAAGAAAAGCGCTTCTTGGGAGGCAACCCATGTTTTGTGTGTTTTTATGTAACCACCCGGAATTCTTCAGACTATTATTTTAGTAGTAGAATAATTTGTTTTTACCAGAAAATGTAAATTAATTATTTTCTGATGTCTACTAATGATTAAAGTTTAAAAATGAGAGGATAACTCGTTTTTCCTTAAAAACGACACCGCACGCGTACCGACACCGCAGTAATAACGGCTAAAATCTAATATTCATAATACGGAGTCAAAAAAAATTGTTTCATATCTCTATTATAAAAACGTTTTCAAAAATGCATTTTCTTGTATTTTTACTAAACCGAGATAACGCGTTTACGCCGGAGCTCAACGGGACACGTGGTACACATGACACCCTCTTTACTAACAGATACAAACCTTATAATACAAAACGTATTATTTACCTAACACCTTCATGTTTAATACTAGTACATAATAAACGATAAAAAAAATGTTGTAAAAATTTTGCACGCTTCATAAATCTCACATATCTCTAAAACATATACAAGTTTCAAGAAAACACAGAACATGCTACCTCTTGCTTCTCTCTTCCAAAAAAATCAGATCTACAAACCTAAGCAATCTATGAAATCTCAAAAATCTCAACAAGAGAAGAGGGAACCGATGCTTTTGCCCTCTCGATTAACGCCCCAATGAAAACCCCTTCACGCAAAGGGTCAGCTGTGCACTATTTGCTTTCTCTTCATCCCAAACCGAGTCACAAGGCCTCATATGAAGAAGCAAAGATGTTGGATTTAACTCTTTTTGGTTATAACCGATTATCGATATTCAAAAGGGTAGGATTAGGGTTTCTGTTTTTCTTTCTTTTTAATTCCCAATCGAATCATAGGGCACCACATCTCCTTCTTTGGTGTGGTTGCTGCTTGGATTCATATTGGACTTCTTGATTTTCGGATCCCTCTTCAAAGTATTGTAAGGATTCGTTAACCTTATACCTTGCAACTTTTTTTCTTGATGTTATCTTGTTAATGAAACTTGTTTTAGAATTGTTATTTTGGTTTGATTATAAATCTTTTATCAATTTTTCGTATACGTCGATTGTCACATATATAAGATTGGTCTTGTTGTTGTTATTGTTTGTTGTGGCTGTTAAGAATATTTAAACCCAAAAATATGAGTATTGGCTTGTGAGATGGAAGTGCTTATTTTCTTCATACCTTGTTCTACACTTTTCGACACATTGAAATTTATCGCGCTTGAGTTTTTGTTTTGGGACGAAACCCACTGTGGCTCGACACAGTGGTGGATTGTTATCAAAATTTAGTTTTAGTCATGGGTTGATTTTTGTGTTCCACCACTTTGCCCCAATATACTACTTCTAAATTACGGTATCAAAAGATTAAAAAGTTATATGTCTTGATTTCTATCAAGACGAATGTGAAGATTGAGGCAGAAAAGCTTGTTAAAAATTTATTGAGTTGAGCTATGTTGGTTAGTCACGGGCCTGAGCCCACTCCACCTTATTCCTTTTTAAAAACTGATATAAGGGTGCGTTTGTATATAACAATTTTCATGTGTACACTTTCTTGCGTGTCGAGCTCTAATCCAAACCTATCTTAGGATCCTTACGTGTACCACATACTCGGCTTAATCCGAACTAGGTCCGTTTGGTTTTGTTATTTTCATCATAGGGGTATGGCTGCTTGTTTCACCTTGGGCCAATGCCCACCCATTCTCGACATAAGAGTGTGTTTAATTGTTGTATTGCTACAACCCATTACACTTTTGATTCGGCTCATTTATCTCGTCAAAACTTTGTGACGTACATGTAGCTATATGACATCGTTAAATAAATGAGCTTCTATAGCAAAGCACCAAATGCAACATATAAAACTATAAGTGAGCATATAAATTTTTAAACTTATAAAAGCTAGACTAAACTAAAAGTGTTATGACATTGATTTATATTACCTTATATACACTTGGTACGACTTGTTTTTAAAACTTATAAAATTTGACTAAACCAAATATTAATTTTTGAAATTGCTATTAATAACGGTTATATCTAAATTTATTTGACTTATTTCGGCTTATAAAGAATTACTTGAGTTTTATAAACAATTTACATACAAAAATCCGTCAACGTCTAATATCTATTTTCCGTACAATGTCTTTTGGCTTACCATCAACTGAAGGCTCATTCATCCTCGATATTTTCTACTATATACCTAAACACTTCCAAGGGCCAATACTTGCATACTTAGAAATTGTTTTCAAACTAAAACACTGCCACACAAGCAACAACAACGCAAAATCTTTTAAACTTTTAAACACATCGAGTCTTAAATGGAAATTGTAGACTAAACTTGCCGTATTAATCTAGGTCGCGTGTCGGTGCCGCACACTATCATTCCTTGATTTTTTTCACTATGAGACTACTAATTGCGGAGGTGAGTTCATGCCCCCTACTTTTACTTGTTTTATAACTGTTTTGGGGGAGAATACATGCTCGTTTTAAACTAAACTCAATGCTTGTTTATACTTAAACTCGTTATTTGCTCTTACTTGAAAAATGACTTATTTACTTATTGCATACTGGATTACCTTATTATGGACACAAGTGTTTAAATCATATATGTGAGTTTATAGCCCCACTTTTCTTATACTTGTTTTACAAACTTTGGGGTGAGAAGCATGCAAAACACTTTTATGGACCAACACTATTCTCAAAACTATTATGTGGAATTAGCCTAAGACACTGAATCCCACATGCCCAAACTCATGAACCGTTAATTCCTGCGGGTAAGCGCGAATGCTATAAATAGATCTATTGGGGATGACACCCCCGTTCGGTTTGACCGGATAGGCAAACGCGAGCGTATAACATGTCGAAACACGAGTGTCACGGGATAGACACTTACAAAGGCTTTATTTAACGTGCTTCTAGAGCATGCACACTGTCAAGCTTCGGTTGCATGAACTTAGTGCTGACGTAATAGACATTACTTTTGTGTGACATTATATTCGTTGTAATGGTCACATACACTGCTCATGGTCCACACGTCAAACTTTGCTATAAGATAAACTTTATGACATTGTGAGTAACACAATGGCTGCAAAACTTTCTATTGAACTCACATTACTTTTACTCTACATTGTTATTTATACAAACCTATGAACTCACCAACCTCGTGTTGACACTTTTTAGCATGTATTTTCAGGTTTAAGGCGATAGCTAACTGTTGA
Source organism: Artemisia argyi (assembly GCA_030686995.1). Lineage (NCBI taxonomy): Eukaryota > Viridiplantae > Streptophyta > Magnoliopsida > Asterales > Asteraceae > Artemisia > Artemisia argyi. The sequence continues at coordinate 206,048,250 of CM060702.1, read as the reverse complement.
AGGCTTTTGACATGGCATGGCATGGTCATAGATTACTCTGATGTATCTGGGACCGCATAAATTCTTTTATGCTCTTGTATTTCCGCACTTGAATTATGTTTTAAACTTATTTAAATCTTTTAAATGAAAATTTTGTTTAAAACGGATAAGGTAATCCGTTCTCTTTACTATGTGTTGTGATCCAATTTAGTAGCACCCCAGTGACATGTACGCTTCCGCTAAACCAGAGGGTGTTATAGATTGGTATCAGAGCCTTGGTTATAGAGAACTGAGTATTTTTAAAACCTAGACTATAACTACTTTTATAAAAACTTGACCCTATGACCGCCACACGCCTGCCTACCAAGCCTGCTGCCTTACTTATGATAAAACATTTTCTTTTAAAGTATGGAATATATTACTAGTGTAACTATGCTGAGTATTTCAAAATTCATTGAACCTCGGTGGAATATAGACTGATCACCTATATTCGACCAAGGACAGTGGGACATAGCCTGATCACCTATGTCCGACTCAGAGGTGAATTTTGCGATACTGAGAGTAATTCTACTAAAATTATGTCCAGTTTGATTTTCTACTTGATTTATTAAAGTTTCAAAAATTTCTGTGCGTGTACATAATCATTGCATAACATGAACATTCACATTTACATACAACACACTGACATCACACGATACTTTACATCATGATACTTTTTCTCTTATATGGAATACTCTTTTATCACAATCTGGGCATGTTACAGTCACCTCCACCTCAAATCCTATACACAATCGACGTTGTACCTTCCACATTAAGTACTAAGTACACTACTTAGACAACCAACAGATTGCTAGTAGCAATCAACACCCTCCTTCATGGTCGTACTCTGAACTTGCCAAACTCCCAAATTCAAAAGAGATGTTATGCCCAACAGAAACCTTAAGACCTTAAGGAGCAACCTAGACCACTATATTTGGAACAAACACCTAATCCTTTATGTATCCCTCGATAATACCAGTTGTCTACCTTGCTACCCTCTTGTAAGATAATAAACTGTGTTGTTATTAACATACAAACTATTTTCAATTGTTTTACAAATCATTTTACGGTCATCCTACAAAATATTTTACTGTGATTTCATGAAATCAAGATTTTGACCTTGCTACTATTTTATAAAAAATAAATTGTTTTCCTACTATCCTATAAACTATTTTACGAATCATCGTTACACTTATTTTATCATGATGTAATAAACCGATTCATTACCTTACTACCATTCTATAAAACAACAAACAATTTCACTAGCATTTTCTAAACAATATTACAATTATCCTACAAGTCTTACTACACTTTACAAAACTATTTTACTCCCCTGTGAACTGCCTTGCTACTATATCACAAAAACTAAACTACAATTTTGCTACAATTTTACAAATGATAAATTGTTTTCCTATTACTCTATAGACTATATTACAACCCGTTCTATGAACTATTTTGCAATCACCATGTGAACTATTTGCCCAATTGAAAAGCACTTTATGTTACTACCTCTTGGTACTGTTGAAGTAAATCGAATGCTTATGTTTATGAAATTCGCTTGACATTAAACATTGAACCCCACACAGGCTTGACAACTAGACTTCGTCATTAAGCACCTGAAAATTTGTGGAAACGGACATACCTGACTACACATTTTTTAAGATCTTTGCTTTTTAAGGACTTTTGTTTTGGAAAGGCGTTTATAGAAATCACAAAACTCGTAATGGTACTTTTCCCGAAATACCCATTCTGATGTGCCAAAATTTCTCTGGTCCACTTTTGTATATTAAAGGGTGACTAAATGTTAAATTTTGAAACATGGTTTTACCCACACCATGTTTAAAAATAGTTTTCCTGAAATTATGAGTCTTTTGAAGTCGCATTAGTTTAACTAACTGCAAATTTTCAACAAAGAACCAAAACCTATCCCTATCGACAAAGTTAGTAGAAACTTGCAAAAAGGAACTAAATTCATGTGGGGAAACGTGAAGATGAATTCTCATATATCCATCTCTTTTCGACCATAATGGGTAACTTGAATTGAATCGCGAAGACGCGATTCTGTTTAAGGAGGTGTGACTGTAACCACCCGGAATTTTTTGGACTATTATTTTAGTAGTAGAATAATTTGTTTTTACCAGAAAATGTGAATTAATTATTTTCTGATGTCTACTAATGATTAAAGTTTAAAAATGAGAGCATAACTCGTTTTTCCTTAAAAACGACACCGCACGCGTACCGACACCGCAGTAATAACGGCTAAAATCCAATATTCATTATACGGAGTCAAAAAAAAATTGTTTCATATCTCTATTATAAAAACGTTTTCAAAAATGCATTTTCTTGTATTTTTACTAAACCGAGATAACGCGTTTACGCCGGAGCTCAACGGGACACGTGGTACACATGACACCCTCTTTACTAACAGATACAAACCTTATAATACAAAACGTATTATTTACCTAACACCTTCATGTTTAATACTAGTACATAATAAACGATAAAAAAAAAAGGTTGTAAAAATTTTGCACGCTTCATAAATCTCACATATCTCTAAAACATATACAAGTTTCAAGAAAACACAGAACATGCTACCTCTTGCTTCTCTCTTCCAAAAATATCAAATCTACAAACCTAATTAACCTACGAAATCTCAAAAATCTCAACAAGAGAAGAGGGAACCGATGCTTTTGCCCTCTCGATTAACGCCCCAATGAAAACCCCTTCATGCAAAGGGTCAGCTGTGCACTATTTGCTTTCTCTTCATCCCAAACCGAGTCACAAGGCCTCATATGAAGAAGCAAAGATGTTGGATTTAACTCTTTTTGGTTATAACCGATTATCGATATTCAAAAGGGTAGGATTAGGGTTTCTGTTTTTCTTTCTTTTTAATTCCCAATCGAATCATAGGGCACCACATCTCCTTCTTTGGTGTGGTTGCTGCTTGGATTCATATTGGACTTCTTGATTTTCGGATCCCTCTTCAAAGTATTGTAAGGATTCGTTAACCTTATACCTTGCAACTTTTTTTCTTGATGTTATCTTGTTAATGAAACTTGTTTTAGAATTGTTGTTTTGGTTTGATTATAAATATGTTATCAATTTTTCGTATACGTCGATTGACACATATATAAGATTGGTCTTGTTGTTGTTATTGTTTGCTGTGGCTGTTAAGAATATTTAAACCCAAAAATATGCGTATTGGCTTGTGAGATGGAAGTGATTATTTTCTTCATACCTTGTTCTACACTTTTCGACACATTGAAATTTATCGCGCTTGAGTTTTTGTTTTGGGACGAAACCCACTGTGGCTCGACACAGCAGTGGATTGTTATCAAAATTTAGTTTTAGTCATGGGTTGATTTTTCTGTTGCACCACTTTGCCCCAATATACTACTTCTAAATTACAGTATCAAAAGATTAAAAAGTTATATGTCTTGATTTCTATCAAGACGAATGTGAAGATTGAGGCAGAAAAGCTTGTTAAAAATTTATTGAGTTGAGCTATGTTGGTTAGTCACGGGCCAGAGCCCACTCCACCATATTCCTTTTTAAAAACTGATATAAGGGTGCGTTTGTATATAACAGTTTTCATGTGTACACTTTCTTGCGTATCGAGCTCTAATCCAAACCTATCTTAGGATCCTTACGTGTACCACATACTCGGCTTAATCCGAACTAGGTCCGTTTGGTTTTGTTTGTTTCATCATAGGGGTATGGCTGCTTGTTTCACCTTGGGCCAATGCCCACCCATTCTCGACATAAGAGTGTGTTTAATTGTTGTATTGCTACAACCCATTAAACTTTTGATTCGGCTCATTTATCTCGTCAAAACTTCATGACGTACATGTATCTATATGACATCGTTAAATAAATGAGCTTCTATAGCAAAACACCAAATGCAACATATAAAACTATAAGTGAGCATATAAATTTTTAAACTTATAAAAGCTAAACTAAACTAAAAGTGTTATGACATTGATTTATATTACCTTATATACACTAGGTACGACTTGTTTTTAAAACTTATAAAATTTGACTAAACCAAATATTAATTTTTGAAATTGCTATTAATACTAACGGTTATATCTAAATTTATTTGACTTATTTCGGCTTATAAAGAATTACTTGAGTTTTATAAACAATATACATACAAAAATCCGTCAACGTCTAATATCTATTTTCCGTACAATGTCTTTTGGCTTACCATCAACTGAAGGCTCCTTCATCCTCGATATTTTCTATTATATACCTAAACACTTCCAAGGGCCAATACTTGCATACTTAGAAATTGTTTTCAAACTAAAATACTGCCACACAAGCAACAACAACGCAAACTCTTTTAAACTTTTAAACATCGAGTCTTAAATGGAAATTGTAGACTAAACTTGCCGTATTAATCTAGGTCGCGTATCGGTGCCGCACACTATCATTACTTGATTTTTTCACTATGAGACTACTAATTGCTGAGGTGAGTTCATGCCCCCTACTTTTACTTGTTTTATAACTGTTTTGGGGGAGAATACATGCTCGTTTTAAACTAAACTCAATGCTTGTTTATACTTAAACTCGTTATTTGCTCTTACTGGAAAAATGACTTATTTACTTATTGCATACTGGATTACCTTATTATGGACACAAGTGTTTAAATCATATATGTGAGTTTATAGCCCCACTTTTCTTATACTTGTTTTACAAACTTTAGGGTTAGAAGCATGCAAAACACTTTTATGGACCAACACTATTCTCAAAACTATTACGTGGAATTAGCCTAAGACACTGAATCCCACATGCCCAAACTCATGAACCGTTAATTCCTGCGGGGAAGCGCGAATGCTGTAAATAGATCTATTGGGGATGACACCCCCGTTCGGTTTTACCGGATAGGCAAACGCGAGCGTATAACATGTCGAAACACGAGTGTCACGGGATAGACACTTACAAGGGCTTTATTTAACGTGCTTCTAGAGCATACACACTGTCAAGCTTCAGTTGCATGAACTTAGTGCTGACGTAATAGACATTACTTTTGTGTGACATTATATTCGTTGTAATGGTCACATACACTGCTCATGGTCCACACGTCAAACTTTGCTATAAGATAAACTTTATGACATTGTGAGTAACACAATGGCTGCAAAACTTTCTATTGAACTCACATTACGTTTACTCTACATTTTTATTTATACAAACCTATGAACTCACCAACCTCGTGTTGACACTTGTTAGCATGTATTTTCAGGTTTAAGGCGATAGCTAACTGTTGAAGGCTTTTGGCATGGCATGGCATGGTCATAGATTACTCTGATGTATTTGGGACCGCATAAATTCTTTTATGGGCTTGTATTTCCGCACTTGAATTATGTTTTAAACTTATTTAAATCTTTTAAATGAAAATTTTGTTTAAAACAGATAAGGTAATCCGTTCTCTTTACTATGTGTTGTGATCCAATTTAGTAGCACCCCCAGTGACATGTACGCTTCCGCTAAACCAGATTTTGGGGGTGTTATATTTTATTTGCTTGATTTTTATTTGTTTGATGTTATTTGTTTCTGTATGCATGCTTTATTTTTATTGTTGGTAGATCATGTTTCAAACTAAATTGTGAAAATGCTTTATTTTGTTATTTAACTTCGTCTTAACTTCATATAAAGGTATTTTGCAAAAGCTAAGTGTAAGGGGAAACCCCAAATTTGTTTATAAGAACGAAAATGATCGTGATTCGCCACAATATTAAATGAACATGTATATTATTATTTGTTTGAGTCAAATGCTTGTATCGAGTCATAATGATGTTTTGCAGGATTTTCCAGGAAATAGGACATAAGTTTTTCCAGAAAATTTCCGGAAACTTAACATAAATATTTCTGCAGGTCACTTCTGACGGCGTCAGGGTTTAACACCTGACGACGTCACGTGTAAAATTCTAGAAATTTTGCGAGTTTTGTTTTTCTAACGGAGTCTTAAAGTTTTTTGTTAATTCTTTAGTTTTGTAAACTCCAGGAAATCTGCAAACATTCATTCCACAAGCATTATATCTTAAATTGTTTTCTAGGATTTGTTAGTATATAGATTAGCGCCGATTTTACGCGAGGTTGCCTTGATTGTTTTCTCAGGTTTAACAGGTTATATATGACAAGAAGATGATTTATATTTCTGGAAGGGAAGCTTTGAACGTTCATTTTCTTGGAGGAAGATCTAACCTTGTTGACACACTATCAACACCGAACGAATCAGGGGAGTATTTGTTTTCATTCTTTTACCTATTTTACTTTTACATTCTTTAATTGAACATTGGGGACAATATTCATCCTAAGTGTAAGGGGATGGTAAATGATGATACTTTATAGGATACAATTGCATTTGAGTTTGTTTGTTCGATGGTAGGTGTGTAATAAAACTAAGAGAAATACTTGTTAGTGTAATTTTAGCGCCAAATTTAAATTTTTTTACAACATTTAGGAGTGAAACTTTAGCCTTAACACGCGTCTCATGGATAGGAGTTGTATGACTAGCACAAAACCGTACCATTCAGAAAAATTTTCCAACCAAATATGTGAGGTTCGCCTTTAGATTTGATAGGAAAAGCATTCATTATTAGTGCTTATGAGTGTACCGGTAGCATTTAGATTCTAGAACTTGCGTTAGTGATGCATTCCGAGACCGCTAGTGAGACTACATTCGTGTAGTAGGATTTACTACATGATAAGAGGCATTAGGATCACCCTTGTGTTTAAACCCGTATCATAATTACTTGACCATTTAAGTCATATCACTTGACTAGTAAATTCAATTAATTTTTCCCACACCTTAGCGTTGTACTCATTTTTAGTACACGATACCCCTAGTACACCCCCTCCAAGCCTATCTTTTCGTTTCTAACTTTAAGCATCTTACTTAAAGGAAGAATTTGTTACAACCCACCCAAATGTGCAACCAAATTGCCTTAGCCTTCCTTGTATGCACTCATCTTTAGTGCATTATTGTTACATGTTTAAACCCTTAGTTAATTATCTAATTGATTACATGTTGCTAAGTCGAGTCATATCTTGTACATATTGTTTTGGGACGATTGGGACGATTGGGTAAAATACTTGTGTTATGGAGTAATGGGGAAGAACATCATTTACTACCCTCATACGTGCATTAATCTTAAAAAGTACTTCAAGTGTTTTGATTATTTTGATTTGAGTCATTAGAGTAGTTTATTGTAAAGTATATAAAATTCAAGTGTAAGGGGAATGTACATTCCCTATGATGTATTATTTTAGATGGTAGGGCAAGAGTGTATGCAAAAAAAAAATAAATAAATAAATAAATAAAAAATACGGACTACCATCCCGTTTCATTCTATGTTTGTTTTAAGTTTTTGTTATTTTTAATTTATTAGCTTAAGTCGAGTCGAGTCTTGGCTTAGCAACGCCATATTGTACATGTAATTAACCAAGATGATTAACTCGCCACCAGTAAATATTGCCTTTATCCAACAAAACCGTGTTTTCCATATCCCTACACCTAACGTTATAACCCTTTAAAAGACCTTTTTGATAGTTTATCTTAGGTGCTTACGCCAAGTGGTGGAGGTTTGATCCTTTCCCAAGCCTATGGTAATCTATTTGCTATGACAGGTAGTGAGAGATGTTTTCCATTTCTATATTGTGATATATATTTTATTACACCCGAGAGATATGAGTACCTAAACACTATTTGTGAGGTGCTAGTGTATGACCTCCGTGCTTGTTTTTGGTTTATAGTGGAACGATTATTTGTTGTAATTACTTTTATATTAGTGTTAAATGACCCCTAACTTGTATTTTGATTAGAATAAAAGCGCATTTGCTTGAGGACAAGCAAATCTCAAGTGTAAGGGTATTTGATGAGGCGAAAAGTGTACCGCTTTTAAGGGGACATTTAAACCCGAATTCGAGATTATTTGATCAATTATTGCCCTAAATCGTTCCTTTTGTCATTTTAGGTACTTTTGGAGAGAAATCTGGAAAAGGAAGCATTTTGGACGTTTTTGGAGCATAAAAGTGAAGAAAACGGCAAAGTCTCAAAATTCCTTGCTAGAACAGTACCTGACGACGTCAAGATACAACACGTGACGGCGTCAAGAGTGGCAAAAAAGGTGGAATTGGAAAATACACGTGACGATCCAGAAAGTTTTTAGGCTTATTGGCCTGACGGCGTCACCAAGGCCGTCAGGGTCCAAATACACGTGATGGCCCAGAGTATTTTTCAACATGACGGAGTCAGAAATGGATCTAGGCAATACGAATTTCATCTTGGCGGCGAGTTGACGGCGTCAGAGGTTAATACATGACGCCGTAAGGCTTGGTTTAAAAATGCGCACATCATTGCATTGCATTTGAAATTTCGCATTATGGTGCCTAATGCAAGGTCATCCCATAATGCGTTCGCATTAAACCACAATTTACCGCACTTGTGTAATGCTAGCAACGGTCGCAATTGTCGCAATCTAGAATTTATGCCATTTTTGTCAAAAATAAACCATATAAAAGTGATGCAAATATTTAAATGTGATTTTAAAGATAGAACTTGTTAAAAGACGCACAAAATAACAAACATATAGTATCTTGCATTTTGCTAACTGTTTTACATCAAGCTTTGCTTTCGACTTATTTATTTTACTAATGAATTATTGGCCTAATTTCAATATGCTAGTAACTTATATCGTATGTTTATTGCATTTACTTAGTCCTTGGTAGAATATATTATGCATAAATAATTTTCGTACCTTTTAAAATACTAAACGCAATGCGTCCAAATTGCGCTCGCATTCGCATCACGCAATGGATTTTGGGACCTTTAGCGCATTGGATCGCAAAACGCATTTTTAAACCAAGCCGTAAGGATACATAGTCTATATATATTTTTCCAATTTTTCATTGTAAAGTGTGGAACTTTGTGTGGGATCTTAGGGCATAAACCCTAGACGAATTTTACAGCTTTTTCAAGGGTTTCAACCCCTTGATTCTTCCATGTTCAATTCAAGATAAGTACTTATTCAAATCATTCAATATGTCTATGTGTTGTGTGATTATATCTTATGCTTGTCTTCTCTTTAACATGCTAAGCTAGGTTTTCATTGTGTTTGCTTAGATGTAGTGAAACCTAGATGTTGATTATGGGTTGATTGTTTGTTTATAATTGTTACGGGTGATTGTATTCAATGTTAGGCTTAAGAAAACTGGCAGACTTCCATTGGTAACTTGCTTAAACGTCTTAAGAAACATGATCGGAGGTGTACTACAATTTTTGGTTGTATTTAATGCATAAGAGAATTCTAATGATCCCATGTTAGGAGCTTCTAACGGCTCGACATAGGAGTGAAGTAGGATCTTATAGAGTTAGGGAATATTGTACACGGCCCTACGACTAGTATTAAGGAATATAACCCGTCATCCATGCAATTGTAACAAGCTAATCAACCTGTAAAAGATATCTAGGGAGTAATGAAATCTAAGTAAACACAACTTCTCTCATTATTGTTTCCACCAAATTAGTAAATTAGTTTAATTTTCATTTCTTTTATTTTATTTTGATTGCATTTTTAGTTAATTGGGTTAGTTGGCTAGCAACTAATTCCGCCCACTCCTTCAAAACCCGAAATTTTACTTGCTTTCATAAAATATAAAAAATAGAAAAAGAATCATCCCTCACCTCTAGACCTAGTTTATTAGGCTTTCTAATCCTAGCGACACTATTCCTGAGTTGAACGATCAATCCTCCGGTACTTGTCACTATACTATACTACAACGATCAGGTACACAGCCTAGTGGGGGTTGTAAGCTTCTCAAGATCCCTTGAGAGGTAAAACCTGTTGCGAGGGCGCAATTCCCACGTATCAATCATTATCCTCCCAATAAATACCATAAACCCCTACTCCATCGGCATTTTCAAATTCAAAACCCCCCAATGAACAAAACTCATTCGCTAATTCAAAGCTTAAAAAAATACAATCAATTCATTCCATGTTTATCGATCATAAACTTTGATCAGGTATGGTTTGGTGAAACATTTGGGTTTTTTTATGAAAAATTTCAATCTCCAATTTCATGTATTTATTTTGGATTTCAACTTTTAAATGATATGATTATCATTACACATGTGGTTTTTGTTGATCGGATTGATGATTCACAATGTAACTATCAAAAATTATTATAAGGTATGTTCGATTTTAATTTTACATTTAAATCAATATTTTCATTCGATTTATTGAAACCTTATTATCAAAACAATTATGTGTTTGATGATTCATTGTATATTTAGTTTCAAAACAATGATATAATCATTTGTTTTGTGTGTTTCTTACAGATTAATCAAGTCTGAAATTAGTGATGATGCGCGAAACGAATTTCATCGTCATTTTTAAGCTTTTATCAACACAAAAAATCATAAGCTTTCTGTAAGGTATGTTTATTTAACGAATTCTGTTTAACTATTTTTATTGATTAGTTTGGATGAAAAAGTGATCATGATGTTCTGAAGCACATGTTTATTGCGGGTTATTTCTTCGGTTCATCACAGTGAGCAGCTAGTATATTGCTGAACTAGAAATCGTTTATTTGAGTTTTTTTATCATTATTTTCAATGGATTTATGAATGTTTTCATTAGTGTTCAGGTTTTTTGTCATTGGTATTCAATATATATCGTATCAACTATACGTAGTTTTCTTAATGTTTTAATGACTATTTTGTTCTTTTAATCTTGCACACCAAGTTTTTGTGATAATGTGTGAATGTGTTTTGTATGTGTGTATTATGCAGGTGGCTTGGAGCCTTGGACATTGATTGGTGATATACGTAGCCTTTTATGACTTGTGTAGATTTCAGTAACTCTTTTTTAATTTTTAGTGATATACATTGCATTTTATAAACATTGCGTCTATTACTGATAGAGTATATATGAGGAGTGAGAATGAGCCGAATACTTCAGCGATGGTGCAATGGAGAGAAGTAGAGAGATAGAGGAAACATTTTTTCATCTACCCTCGAACCAGGTTACAAATCTTTTATACAATATGTGATATAGATTACTAAGTTTAAGATATATTATGTGTCAAAAGTGTTTGTCATTCAATAGTTTGGCCATTTGGATATTATATTACGTACATGACCGGTTTGCGAAACGAGCACGAACGATATAATGAGCCAAGCGTAAGCTTATAACGGCTTGGCTTGAGTTTACATTGAGCCTTATGATTAGAACTGTTTATATTGAAATTCTTCATTTTGGATGATGGTCATTACTGTATATGTAAATTTGAATCAAGTATTGTTTTAGTTACTATCCTCTAATTGATTGATTTTATGATTCTGTAGTTTCAGAAATGCTGGTTTTGAGTACGAGACTGTGGTGCTGCTTAGACAACAGCTTACGCAATAATACAGATATTGATGGATATCATTGCGGTTGTAACAAAGGTTACAAAGGAAATCCTTATCTTGATCCATGTTGCCATGGTATGTTTAAATTTAGACTTTGTTTGGTTTGAAACTTTTAGGTGCGACATTAATTTAATATGTATTTCCTATAATCATATTTTTAATCAATGGTGATCATATTATCAAGTAAATGGCTGACTCTAATTAACATAAACTTCTTTTTCTATGGTCATCTGCATTTAAGCTTATTATGATTATTTCAGTCTGCATTGTCAGAATGAAAACCTGAACGCTCGGGCTTTACTGATCAGAATCAAGCAAGATGTGAAAGCTCAGGCTTTACTTTTTGATTCTTCTTTTCGTGATTTTAACAGTACTCCTCGAGTTTTGTAGATATTTTCAAAGGATGGTTGGAAGAAATACATGGGCTGTCCATTAAACGACATGGAAAATCAGTACAAGTTCATTGTTAAACACATGCAATTTTGGTGTGTAGCATTTCAGGAACTTCTCCTCGATGCATACATTGTGTTTATCTTGCTGCCATTGCCGCCTTTTGCTCAGGTACTACTATTAACACAATATTACCTTTTGGAGTGTGGGTTAATTTTAATAGTTAATAAAGTCGTCATCTTCTTTCCAATTATGTAGATATGTAGTTAAGAGTACAACGCGATCACATGTATCTAATTAGGATTCAAGTGCAACTATTCTTGTTTGCTTCGGATCCTTCTAAGGTACCCTTCATCACTCTTAGATATATGTTCTTAAACAGTTTTGCCAAAGCATAAAGAAGTATTGTGGTTGAAAACGCAGATGAATGATACAGTTGGAACTTTAGCAGGAGGCAAATACAGTAATAATGATTAAATCACAGCTATGATATTAGGTACCAGATCTAATGCAACATATGTGGAGCATGGAAATGCAATCCCCTAATGGCAAGGCATGCTTCCTAAATCCAGAGAGATGGTTAGTGACTTGCATAAAACTTCAGATTCATACTAATATAATTGGCACTGATGTCAGAATCGATAGTAAATTAAAGTATAACCTCAGATTCGTACTAACATAATTGGCACTTGGGCTTTGGTTCCGATCTAGGGAAAATAGAAGTATTGGTTCCATTCTTTGAAATAGTGGAATGTCTTTATTGGAGTAGCATAAATTGTAAAAGTTGTATAATGTTGAATCATGTGCCTCAGGAGCATAGCATAACAAGTAGGCAAGTATGCAGATGATCAAGAAGCATGGACAAGAGCTTCTTCTACCATTTAGTCGAATATAATCAGATAAGTATTTGGATAGTTCGTATAAGCAATCCTAATCCATCTTAATACTACTTATTCGGCGAATAATCTAAGCAATCACAAACAACCCTAAATGTGCATTCTTAGTAGATATTTGACATTAAGTTATAGAATAAAAAATGTTTCATCTTTAAATTTAGTATATGTCCTAATCTGGTATTGCTTACCCCTTATGTAACTTATTTTGCAATTTATAGTAGAAAGTGGTTTTGCTTACATTACTTCATAGAAACAATCAAGTGTAAGGGCTGCTATTTTTTCATTTAAAGGGTTGCTATGTTTCTTTGTGTAGTTTAAAACCTTTTTATTCGATTACTCAAGTAAAAATGTATGGTTCTTTACTAAATAATGCTTTAAAGATGATAAACGATTTAATGACGGCTGATGCTGCATAAGCAAAATATCACATTGATGGTTATGTTCTTCAAGGCCGGCAACAGACTGTTGTCTTTGTAGAGGAAAACCGCAAGAAGCCAACTAACATGCGAACAAAGAAACACAGGTAAAACTACTTACTTTCTGAATCAGTCTTTTGAAATTTGACATGCGAATAAGGTAATGTGAGTGTTTTACAAGGAAGGGTTGCAGGAATATCATATATAGAGCTATTATATGGGCTTCACATTTTTTTCATGAGGATTATACAATTATACCACATGGGAATAGATAACTGAAGCATGGAAATGTAATATTAGTTACCCCATTTGTATTGCGTAGAAGTTTAGTTATATGATGCATTGAATATGCAATTGGTTATGAAATTGTGTTTCTTGGTTTTATAAACAGGTTTGTGTAGCTTAAATATGCTCCACAAGCTATATCTCACTTTCAAGTTCATTCATTTACATTCTTCAACATTAAAACCTTTGACACATAGGTTAATGAAAGTGTTGTTATTAGTCAAATGGTCTTATATAAGCTTTTGTATATACATTTGGTAGCCAATATTAAGCACACATTCACCTTTAGTTCATGAGTAAACATATGAGCACCACTTTGTTTATATATCTGGGGAAATAATATCTTCAATTTCGTTATCTGGTGTAATAATATCTTCAATATCGTTATTTCAATGGTTGATTTGTCATGTTTTAGACTTTTTATTTACTTTTTCTCCAAGATAAAAAAGGAGAAAATTAACTATATAACAACTTTAAATTGTGATTGTAGATGATTATTGCCTTTTGATTTGTTACTCCTTTCTTTTTGCTCAAACAATAAAGAGGAGGACCTTTTCAATTCACTATGTAACTACACAAGCCCATAAGGTGAAAAGGCGAATTCCTACAGAAGCACATGATGATATTTTCAATAAATGTACATGTGAGTTTCTATATTATTTGAAAAACTTAGTTACTTTCATTCTGTAGTTTTAATTTGTTTTTTTCATTATTCAATCGCTTTACATACATTTGGAATTTGACATGTATTATAATGACGCTTGGTTGACGATCCAGAAGGTTTGTTGTTGGGATAACACAAACTACACAACAACCGTCTTGTACAAAGAAGTTTTATTTTATATATGATAAATATCATGTAATTTATTTTATCTCATACTTATCATTTTTATTTTTTCATATAATACATGAAATTCTCTTTTTGTTTATTTGTTTCACATATTTGTCATTACTCATTATTTACTTACGTCCAGTTAGATTTTGTCAAAGAATAATACGAAGCGAAACCGCCCATCGGGCGGGTTATGAAGCTAGTTAATGTATATATTTTAACAGATATACCATTATACCATCTTATTATTGTCCGATATTGGATAGCACAAGACTATTGTTGTCGAAACATAATAGAAATTATATGGATTATGGAAAGTAATGGTGATTGAACAAAGAAATTTAATAATAAAAACATAATATAAAAGTAATCATGATAAAAGAAATTTTTCATATTCTTATTAATGAAATAAGAATTACTTATTCATAATAATCTAACATGTTGACATCATTTCTTGACAGCAGCTGAGTCACCAAATTTCTTCTCATCATCCTCAGAGTCTAGAATATGATTGTGGTATACACAATCTTTGTTAATGCAAATCCATTCTATGTTGTCATCATTCACAACAGCTTCATCATTAACAGTGATTGTTGATACCAAATTGTATTCATTTTTTGAATGATACAAACAATCTTTACTGATGCACATCCATTGATTGTTTTCATCATTAGAATGGACAACTTGCACAAAATTCTTTTTGACAAGTGTATCATCGTTTGTTAGTATTTTTCGTTTATTATTTTGTGCACGTCATGAAAGGAAAAGAAATATAAGTTACACTACATAATAAATTTCTTAATATTCGTTTAGTAAGTAACGTAAAACATACCATTTCGGCATCATATTTTATGATCACCGGTGTGTCTTCCATCAAAAATTAATTAGATGATTTCGAGCCATCTTCTTTCTGGTTTGTAATCGAAGGAACAAATGTTATAACAATGTATTAGCATGCTTGTTATCTTGTACACGTATAATAATGAAAATAATATAAAGTACATAGATAAAAGTTTGTTTACCTTTGATGAGTTATCACGATCCATATCAAATGGTCGAATTAAGTTTGACATGTTTTCAAAGTAATGTTGAAGTAGGGTTTACTGGTGGATTTCCCATTACACATTTTACTTATATTGGTATCAAAAACAACAAATGGTGCTGAGCCTGTCTCATCAATAACCCTCAAGATTACCTTAAACCTATAATTTTTGTAAATATTGAATTGTTATAAAAGCGGTAAAACTTTAATAAACATTTAATGGTTTTCATACTAGATAATAAAGTGTGTTTAAATAGTTACCTTGGAACCACCCGGTAAATCACACCATGATCATCACATGTGTATGCCTTTTTGGAACTAGAAGATTTAGATAGTTTGGCCATCTTGTTGCACCTTTTACAAGCATCATAACACCAGCCGTGTTCTTTGTGAATGCAATGAACTTTTCCACATAGAACGACTTCAGTGCCCTGTGAATGATAAAGATAAGATTTATAAGTTGTATTTAACAATAAAAGTTTTTAATGTGTAAGTGTTCGGTGTAAGATATTGAGATGGATTGCAGTAAGATATCCATGTTGTGGGTGTCACCCCATTCGTTTCCTTTTTATTAGGCGAGAATTGCATTAATTGGACAACACAACGGACAGTTTAATATGTGTGAGAGTAATCTAACAATGAACGATATATTTACCTTATAGAAGTCGCTGAAGACATCTTGCTTTACAATCTCACTGTGATCTCAGCAACAACATTGACAACATGGCCACCAACGACACACATATTAGCCATACAGACCGATTTTAGTGGTTTGGGTCTATGGGAGCTGGCTGCAACTCTGCCTCTTCCTCCTCATTGTTGTCAACAGATCCATCTTCTTCATCAACAATAGAGTGTTTATTTCGCCACTTCACTTGTATCAATTGCTGACGTTTATTCTAAATTGATAATCTATTCAGCTATTGACGACAGTAGGTCAACCTTTTTCGGTTGTAAAAAACTAACAATATCTGACCCATTATCCAGCTGTGGTGTCCTGCCCATTTTGCCAACCTTACATGAAACTGATTGAGTTTCACTTTTATAAATAATTTTAAAAAAACATTAGTGACATTATTTACCTATATTTGTCTCTACACAAACTTGATGTACTCAACCGCCTCATCTAGCATGTGGCTACGTTGCTGTATATTGCATAATGATGTCCTTGCGCATTAGCCATTTTCCGAATAAGATGCATAAAAAATAAACTTCAAAAATATATGCAAATATGACCGCTTTATGAATGACTATTGATTTTACGACCTTTCAACACGCTATTATAAATTTACAGTTAACTATTTTCGGTTTAAGCATACCTGTACTAAAAACTACCCGTGTTGACCATTGATCCAACCTGGCCATCCTGCCCATTTTTCCACTCCTAATGCAATCAGTAACTCGCCTTTGTAAAAGCCGTCATCTTTAACACCATTAATCTTTTTAGCCCAAGACTAAAAAGTCTGTCAAAGTGTTTGAAGGTCAGTTTAGAAGTCACTAAAGAGGTAGTTGTAGATAACATTTCTATATAACAAAGTCAGTTGTGACACCTCCTACTTGAAATAAACTAATAAACACCCCAAATCTTATATAGGAAAGTCTAAAAAATCACTGAAAATCGGCTCTTCGACCTCAAGTGAACCATTCAATCAAATGCTTGTTAAGGCTGACGCATGAAAGCACCCGTTGGCCCAATTCTTGTTAGGTATGGGAACAAATAAATTGGTATTGCATTTTACTCATTTTTCATGTCTTCAAAGCAACGTTGAAAATCTTCAAAACATGCAAAAAAAAACCTAAATTTATTTCAGAGACAAACCGAGCACGTGTTTTAAGTTCCAAAAGAAAAGGATAGCTCGGTAAGAGCTTAATGCAAACTTTCTCTACCACCATTCCATGAACTTGATCCGAGCAGCCATGGTATCTAGCTTGTATAGTTGAAGTGAAAGTTTTGCTATTTCTTGCCCAAAACTCATCCCAAACACTGCCCTGCTCCCAAATTAAGTGCAACACCTGCAAATGACACAAAATTAATTTAGCTATCTATTTGTAAAATCATTTTAGATAGCAAATTTGTATGAAATATTAAGCTAGGTATGAAGACTTTACTTACGCATGGGTCGATTCAGGGTCATTTTAGTCTCTATTGGGTCAAACAGGCATATTAGGAATTTGCTTCAAACATGGTCATTTTATTCCTTCACTGTCATATTACTTTCAAATGGGTCATTTTAGTCTCTAATGGGTCAAAAAAACACATAACTTTATGGACACATACAACTAACAAATAACTTTGCTTAGTGCTCCAAGGAATGCAAGCAAACATGTAAACATAGCCAAACATGAATGGAATTGTCACTTACATGTTTACTTGAGGTCCTCACCTATTGTGTAAAGATAATATTTTCACGCAAAATAAAAGATCCCCATTTACACTTCTGGATCTCCTTTTACCTTTTGAGATCAAACATGCTTTAAAAAAATACAACTATGATTTGAGACTTTGACGCCAACATTATTTCATTTGCTGTACTTGTCCATAACTTATTCTATCACTTAAATTTCTTTGAAAAACTACCTGATTCATATTGCTAATAATTAGTTCAAAATTCTAAGTCTGACCTCCAAAAAGTTCAAAGCTTGGCTCTTAAAATATTTTTATAATAGACATCAAAATCGCAATTGTTGCTTCTACCTACGTATATTCATTTGACTAATCTCACTTATTTGCAAACAATTATCACACAACCAATATTATATATGTTCTATGAGCTTTTGTAATCTGCTATCACATGGAGTGCCAACATTACGGCATCCCATAATTATATAGGTCGACTTCTAATTGTTTAACAATTGAGCTTAAGTCGTACCATGTAGCTAAAGTGACTTATTAACTGCATTTAAGAAATTCCTTGAACACTCGATATGTTTTTTATGAATAGCTCAAACACTTGATATGTAATTTCTCCACGTAAAAAGCTATATTCCAATACAACATATTTTCAAAAAAAAATAATAATAAAAAAATAAAAAAAATCATTCAAGACTTTCATCAGACACTTGTATGCAAATTCATCAACCACTTTATAGTCTTCCTTTTGAAAGCCTTCTATCCAAAACCTGAAACTATACTAACAAATCTAATCCCTAATTCGTCATGCAAAACTAACTGGCTAACCTAATTGGATTTAATCGGAACAAAAACTAAAAATAAAAAATTACCTAAGAAGAATGACAAGAAATTGAAGTTGTTTGCGCTGTGATAAATCATTCTCTGATATGATCATTTTGTGTGTGTCTGAATCATTTCAAATGAAGTGATAGGGATTATTCTTTAATTATTTTGAATCAACACTCAAAATAAATAAAATGATTTGGTGAATTTGAGGTAATGAATGGAGACTTATTTTTGAATTAAGATTGAAATTTTATTGTTGACCGATTATGTAAGTTATTTTTGGGTGATAAGAATGAAATTGATTGGGATGCTGAAAATCAGGAATGAATGTGAAGCAAGAGGTGAGGGAGGAGCGTGTTCCAGCTAATTAAATTGTTACAGCATGGCATCTTTTGACATGTTGGCAGTTTTCACCTAATTCTTTCATGCCAAGTGGCATATGTGACTTGACAATTTCCTCTATTATATATGTTGGGAGATTAATCATTCATGAAAACTATCGCAATTGTCGCGTACTTTATCTTAACATACGTATATCCTTTATTTGACTTTAACCATAAGAACCATTTACATTGGTTGTAATTCTAATAAATTTGGATACAACTTAAAGAACAAGTTGCATTTGATTCCTTTTACATGGAGTCATAAACGTATGCTAGAAGGGGATGATAGCTGATAAATTATACAAGGACCATGAAGAGTCAATGAGTCAAGTCTTGAAAGTTTGTCTTGATCTTAAAAGTACAAATTAATATAAGCTCATATGTCTGGCATACAAGACATACTTTAATATCACGGTATTAAAGTCTATGCATGTCCTATTCATATTTTTGGATTATTAATTAAGTTTAGACGTGTTATATGGGGAGATAAAAATGGGAACCACATGAAAGTTTCCAAGTCTCCTTATGAGTTATGACGTTTAAAATGGGCAAAGGATGATTGGAGGAGAAAAATTGGGTGAGCCAAAAGTCTTGATGGTCTTAGTCAATGTGGAAAAAAAGTGATAGGAATTTGTATGTTTATTGTGAATGTGATAAACTGTTAAATGCTAGTCACATAAGAATTCAGTTCCCATTAGCCTAACCGTACCAAACAATTTATATCAAAAACAGGTTGAGGTAGAAAAATATGCTACTCACGTATATAATGAGTCATAAGAACACAAGTAATAAATTGCCTAGTTCTCTAACCTGTTGTGTTGGATAATATTGAAATGATTGTTGTCTTTGTTTTCGTGTCTGTTTTTCTCTCTTGTCTACCTGTCCTTCACTCTGCTACAGAAAGAAATATGTCGAGACCTATCTGCCCGGAAAGTTTTAGTTGTCCAAATTTTGCCCCTTTCAAGTATCCCTTTTACAATTTCACTGACGCAAGATGTGGGTTGATCAAGGTCCAATGTAATTCACAAGGTGGGGAAATTCAAATTGGGGGAAAGAAATATGAAATAGTTGGCAAGTTTGATTCCACTTCTTCCGTCATCATTCATAACAAGACATTTGAAAAACTTGTGAACAATAAAAGCTGTGAGGCGCTTATGAATAATTTCACTTCTCCGAACCCTCTTGTATATTCCATTTCAATACAGCCCTTCCTCACTCTCTTCAAATGCACAAAAAATACCAGTTATGCTGAAGGAATGAATGCCTATTTTAACCAACCTAATTATAATAGCCACAACACATGCAAAGATTACAATTTCTACTATGATTATTCAATCAGCAATGCAGCAGTTCCAAGTGATCTCCCGCGTACATGTGAAGTAATACAGTTGCCAATGAGCGGGGGATGGGAAATAATTGAAGAACATAATACAACCACCATATTTTCCCTTCTCTCATCCAGCTTCACTATTTCAATTTCATTGACACGTTCCTGTGAAAAGTGTCACAACAAGGGCGGCCACTGTGATGCCAACAAAGGACAGTTTCACTGTTTAGATGCCAAAAAGGGTAATGAGGCTTCTTTTTTCCTTTTCCTTTTCTTCTTATTCTGGATATACACGAGAACTGGTATGTCTGACTCCTTCCTAATACCTTTTTGTTGTCTTGCAGCTTCAGATAATTCACACGTGAAACTTATACTAGGTATTACACGTTTTCAATTTTGGGCATTATACACAATAACACAAACACATATAACTATTCTTCGCAACCATAACTATTTTTCGTTTTATGTTTCCGTCGCTACGCACACACTCGTCTAGTTTGTATAATAGGTTTAATAAATATACGTTGCATAAATATCAGTGGTGTATAAAGAAGTTTTTGAAAAGGGTTGGTAAAACGAAGTGGTTTGCTAGAACTTTAATTTTATTTTTTTGCATCACTTTCCCTCGTCACTGTATCCCCTATACTAATTTAAAATCATCTAAATATATCATACGCACGCGTAATGAGGGTTCTCAGTGGAGTTCTAATGTTACATAGTGAAAAGAAATGAAATATATAGTGTGTTTATATATTTACAATGAAAACTATCAATTTGGAACACACTATCATGATTTCCATTAAAAAATTTATCCACTTCAGTTACCACTAAAATTTTAACACTTTTCAGTTTGTTCCGGCTTTTACTATAGGAGTTGCGACGATTTTTCTTACTATAGGAGTTGCGATGATTTTGGTTGCGGCAGTTATATGTTTCGTAAGGAAATTCAAACGAAGAAGAATAACAGAGACTCATGTCAATGTGGATATATTTCTAAAAAATCATCAATTTTTGGGTCCAAAAAGGTACTCTTATTCGCAAGTAAAGAAGATGACTAACTCCTTTAAAGTAAAACTAGGACAAGGAGGTTTCGGTTCAGTGTATAAAGGAGAGCTAAGAAATGGAAACCTAGTGGCAGTGAAGATTTTAAGTGAATTAAAAGGTAATGGTGAAGACTTCATTAATGAAGTTGCAAGTGTTGGCAGGACATCCCATGTAAATATCGTCAATTTATTGGGATTTTGCTGTGACGGACACCACAGAGCGTTGATATATGAATTCATGCCTAATGGTTCCCTTGAGAAGTTTATTTATGGTCGGGAATCATCAAATAGTAGCCAACTTGGGTGGGACAAGTTACACCAAATTGCTATTGGAATTGCTCGAGGCTTAGAATACTTGCATAGTGGTTGTAACACAAGGATCTTGCATTTCGACATAAAGCCCCATAATATTCTTTTAGATCAAGTTTTTTGTCCTAAGATATCTGACTTTGGGTTGGCTAAGCTGTTTCCTGAAGCAAGAAGCAAGATATCCATGTCCCATATGAGAGGAACACCGGGGTATATTGCTCCTGAACTATTATCTAGAAATTTCAGATATGTTTCCAATAAATCAGATGTTTACAGTTACGGAATAATGATTCTCGAGATGTTTGCAGGGAAGAAAGATATAGAAGTTGATCAAGTCGATCATACAAGTGATATATACTTTCCTGATTGGATATACAAGAAGTTACATGAGGAACAACTTGGCCTGCATGAGATTGTGAGTGATGAAGAAAATAATATGGTAAGGAAGACGATTATTGTGGGGTTGTGGTGCATCCAGACTAGTCCATTGAACCGCCCCACAATCACACAGGTGTTGGAAATGTTAGAAGGAGACATAGAGTTGGAAACCCCTGCAAAACCTTATTTGTCTTATGACTCTTATCCATCAATGCCAGTCAGCTCTTGCTCCCCATCGACAAGCTTCCCATCGACAAAGTAATGGCATTATAAATGTTCATTTATAGTGACATATTTGAAATTCTGTTTGTTAAGTTGACTATTGGGCACCTTTGGTGCATATAAATCAACCCTAAACTTAGTTATGGAAAACTTATTGTTCAAGATTATGCTGATGTACATGTGAAGTATTGGCATGAGTAACCAAATACAAAAATTATATGGAACTTGTATTGCATCAAGTGCAAGCTTCTACTTTGAACGCTAACGGTATCTATATCTGTATTTTTTATCAGCGGATAAAAAATATTGCAACCCAATGATAATTGATTCATGGAATAATTAAACTTTTGTACTCAAAATTTTGACCATCTGATTCTGATTTTAAACTCGAAATCAAAGATATAGTTACCTGCCTTTACTAATGAAAAATCACATATGACCCATCACCCATGTAGATTACTCTGAGTTGTTGTTTGTTTGATTTAATAAAAACATCTAGTTGCACTTTTGCGCAACAATATTATCTTCTAAACGATCGTTACTGTGCTTGTTGGGCATATGATTAAAGCGACTTATGAAATTAGTACTGTACCATATCAAAATGAAATTAGTACTCCCTATTAAGTTACTGTTATTTTTTCAATGGAATTTACTTCGTTTGTGTGTCTCCGGGATCAAATCTATCAATGAAAAGTAAGCATATAAAAATTCTTGTCATGAAGTAGTAAGATTTTTCTCAATCCATACTATCAGCATATAAGTAACCACTAGCCAAAAAAGTTTCTAACAATGTTTAGAAGCGAATCATCTTATATACTAAACATGTGACCCACATGAAATCTCGGTGTGTAAAATTAAGGATGAATAATGAAGTCAAGTTAATGCAAGGTGGAAGATATACATGGAGTCCAAAAAACAGGTGATAAGTTGGGTAGTTGTCTAACCTGTTTCGGTTGGATATTTCAAATAATTATTGTCTTCTTTTTCGCGGCAGTTATTCTTTCTTGTTTGCCACTCCTTCACTATGCTCCAACAACAACATTTCTATACCTATCTTTCCATTAAGCCGCTAACGATGTTTGAAAAGGCTGAGCTGTTATAGCAAGATCTTTGGCATTTGTATCATCAATAAACACAACAATATAATTCAATCACTATGAATATAATATGACGCAGCAAGAATACTACATTAGAAATAACCAAATAGATCGGCAACACTCAAAACAACATAATGTGTTGTAAGAACATCATAAGGTGGTTTAGACCATGTTTTTTGTGGGTGTGCATGTGTTATTAAATAATTATTGAGATATAAGTAAATACTTATCTATACACTTAAAGATCATTAATTAGTAATATATATTTTTTAAAAAGACAACACATCAAAACCGTTGCACTATTTACAATCTCCTATTTGTTCTAAGCGAGACAAAAACCATAACTATTTCGTAAACTTATTGATTTTTTACAATGCCCATATTTGAAAGAAGCAAACTCTGAAAAAATGTTGCTTAAACACTTGGAATGATTTCGCCACAAGCCTCCTACCTACATGGCATTTTTCTGTTTATATGAAGTTGTATGTCTATCATTTTTCTTTAAATGACGTTAACTTTTTTTTTTGAAAAATTGTTCAAAAATACATTCAACTTGTCACCTTTTACTATTGTATACTATGAACTTTATTTTTTCCTATTGTATACACGAACTTTTTTAATCTTCCTATTATATACACGAACTTTCTTAATCTTCCTATTGTATACATGAATCTGACGTGGCATGGAGTTAATTACATAAATTTACATGAATCGTCCCTATGGCTCAAACCAATTATACCATTCGTCCTTGAAACAATTACATAAAAGGTCCCTGTATCTCAAGAGTTAAAACATTTGCATCGTTAGTCCTCATTGAGTTAAAATATTTGCATCGTTAGTCTTCATTGACTATTGAGTTAAAATATTTGCATCGTTAGTCCTCATTGAGTTAAAATATTTGCATCGTTAGTCCTCACCGCCACCCACCGCCACCACCATCGCCACCCACCACCACCACCGCCCACTACCACCACCCACCACCACCGCCGCCCACTACCTCCACCCACCACCACCACCGCCACCTACCAACACCCACCGCCACCACCCACCACCTCCACCCACCACCGCCACCACCACCTACCAAACCACCACCGGCCACCACCGCCACCCACAACCATCACCCCCACTACCGCCACCCACCACCACCACCGCCCACCACCGCCACCTACCAAAACCCACTGCCACCACGCACCACCCACCACCTCCACCCACCACCACCACCACCTACCGCCACCACATCCACCTCTACCTCCGCCACCAACCACCCACACCCACCACCACCCACCACCTACCGCCACCACCACCCACCACCTCCACCCACCACCACCACCACCCACCGCCACATACCAATACCCACCGCCACCACCAAAACCACCATCACCACCGCATCCACCAACCACCACCCACCATCACCACCACCTACCATCACCACCACCACCCACCGCCACCACCACGAAAACCCACCACCACCACCACTACCCACCGCCACCCGCCACTACCCACCACCACCACTACCCACCGCCGCCACTATCCACCGCCGCCACTACCCACCGCCACCCACCAACACCCACCGCCACCACCACGCGTATAAAAACTTAGAGATGGGTGGTGGTGGCAGTGGTGGGTGGTGGTGGCGGCGGTGGTGGTGGCGATGGGTGGTGGTGGCGATGGTGGGTGGTGGTGGCGGTGGGTGTTGGTAGGTGGCGATGGGTGGTGGTGGGTGGCGATGGGTGGTGGTGGTGCTGGGTGGAGGTGGTGGGCGGTGGTGGTGGTGGCGGTGGGTGTTGGTAGGTGGCGATGGGTGGAGGTGGTGGGCGGTGGTGGTGGTGGAGGGTGGTGGTGGCGGTGGTGGGTGGTGGTGGCGGTGGGTGTTGGTAGGTGGCGGTGGGTTGTGGTGGTGGTGGGTGGAGGTGGTGGGCGGTGGTGGTGGTGGTGGGTGGTGGCGGTGGCGATGGTGGGCGGTGGTGGGTGGAGGTGGTGGGTGGCGGGGGTGGTGGCGGAGGGTGGCGGTGGTGGAGGTGGGTGGTGGTGGGTGGTGGCAATGGTAAATGGACTAACGTTGCCTTTTAATGATTCAGATCATAAAGGGGTCAAAATCATGATTTAAAATCGATACAGAAACATTTTTATCAAAACGTGAGAAAAACGGAAGAAACGGATGAAAACATGATAAAAATGAATGAAAACGTATAAAAACGGACAAACACTGATAAAAACCTATGAAAAGATGAGAAAAACGGAAGAAAACGTAAGAAAAACGGACAAAAAGGGATAAAAACGTATTAATAGTCAATGAGGACTAACAATGCAAATATTTTAACTCAATGAGGACTAACGATGCAAATATTTTAACTCAATAGTCAATGAGGACTAACGATGCAAATATTTTAACGTAAGAATAGTCAATGAGGACTAATGATGCAAATATTTTAACTCAATGAGGACTAACGATGCAAATATTTTAACTCAATAGTCAATGAGGACTAACGATGCAAATATTTTAACTCAATGAGGACTAACGATGCAAATATTTTAACTCTTGAGCTACATCAACCTTTTATGTAATTGTTTCTAGGACGAATGGTGTAATTGTTTTGAGCCACAGGGACGATTCATGTAAATTTATGTAATTAACTCCATGCCACGTTAGATTTATGTATACAATAAGAAGATTAAGAAAGTTCGTGTATACAATAGGAAGATTAAGAAAGTTCGTGTATACAATAGGAAAAAAGAAAGTTCATAGCATACAATAGTAAAAGGTGGCAAGTTGGATGTATTTTTGGACAATTTTTTTTTTTTTTTTTAATGACAAATCATATTAAAACTCTAGCAAGAAGCTAAAAGAAAATATTACAAAATAGTATGTTTAGGATCTTTCATCTAAGTTATCCAATTAAACTTGCATTTACACCGATAAGAGCATCAATTATAAGATTGCGACACAATATCATCAAAAATAGGCGCCCTACTAGGATTGCTTAGACTAAAATGATTTGATTTTGAAAGCTTAAAATCTTCCACCACACCACGTAAAAGGTGCCACATTTTCTTCGGTTTCCTACATAATTGAAGATTCCAAAGCCAAAACAACTACTCATCATGCGATTGAAAATCATAAATTGAGATATCCCACCATCTGCTAACCTTTGCAAGAACATCACGGGCCAAGGAACAAGTAAAAAGAAGATGTGACAATGATTCAACGCCTACTTCACAATTAGGACACAAAATAGATTGGATATCTATACCTAGGGGCGGAGATAAAGGGAGGTCTGGGGGGTCACGTGACCCCCGGTGAAAAAAAAAATTGTAGTGTAAACTTTTGAAAATTTTCGGCTATTTTTGTAATTTGCCCCCCCCCCCCTCCCAACGGACCAATTTTTAGTGTAGTTTTTAGAAATTATCATATTTTGCCCCCTCGACAATAAAATTATGGCTTCGCCCCTGTCTATACCTCGACAAGACAGATTCAACCGCGTAGGCAATATATCCTTTCGAACTCTCCAAGCAAAGACGTTAATTTTAATAGGAATCTCCTTCACCCATCTCGTAAGAGAACTGCTAGAACTTAAGGCTATGCACAACGGTGTGGTCGTCCTTCGGTCAACCTATCGATCGTCGTCATTACATACCCATTAAATAAAGTGACACATAGATTCCACTACATCTATCTCTCATTACATACCCTTTTTTTTTATTAGAAAGGCAAAACCCCGAAAAAGGAACGAGCTACAATACAAGGCATCCCACCTTAAGTAATCAAGCTAATTAAAAGAGGATTGGAACAAAAAAAAAAAAAAAAAAAAAGGACATACATTACAAAACATAACCTTCACTGAGATATATTGTAACAATTCGCAATTTCAGGTTAACTTTTATTCCCGAAAATTTCACTATTCACTATTCACTTTTACTATTCATTTTTTACTATTCACTTTTCACTATTCATCTCAGAAATTTTTATTTCATATTCTCGTAAGTTAAACTATTTTAACGATAATCCGAGAGTTTGACGCTCGTCGGATCATTTCTGCAAAAATCACAAAGCCGTGTCCGAGATTTACTTTTAGGTTTAAACGTCCTTCCAGCATCCCGATATATCCATAAAACATTATAAACAATAGAAATATGATTTTCTATCATTTTATGACAATTCCAAAAGTTTTGGAATTTTACGTTTTTCAGTTCAGCGTTTTACGCGAATTGCGCGTTTTAGACCCGTGTTTCCAGTTTTTAGCAGGGTTTTAGCACCCGATAGAACCTACCACTCATTTTATATTTTATTATGGACTATATTGACATGTTTAACCATATTTATAAGTTTCATATTTTTAGGATACCCGGTTTTACGTTTCGTGACTTAAAAACTTACGGTTAGCGATTTACGGAGTCAAAACTAGCTACATACTTAGGATATTATCATCCAAAGACCATGACTACTCATCTAGTCACCCTTATCCTTGGAAAAACGACTTAGGAGGGGGGGAAGTCACCATGTGTGGTTAAATCTTGACTTTAGCCATTAGATCTTACTTAATTACAACTTTGTCACCAAGTTATAGCACTTTCCTAGCAAGCTTCCTAACCTCCTCATTCTTACTATAAATAGAGAGCTCATTTGCTTCCTTTCTTCACCACAAAAATGCCACACCCTTATATCATAGCACCATGATCCTTTGATCTTCAATATACAAGTTACACTACAAAGTTCAAGGTCTTAGTATTCTCTACCTAGTTCTTAAGTTTGTTTGGTGATTCCATGGTTGAATTAGGAGCTACACAAGGTTACTAGGGCTGAAGTTAAATGGTTTTCACAAGGGTTAGATCAAGGCTAGCAAGGGTTACAAGAGTTATGGTGAAGGGTTTACAAGCTTAGGTTTAGTGTCCTAGTTCTATACTTGACTTCCTTTCTTTAGAAAGCCAAAAGTTGTAAGCAAACCCTTATACACTTTCTTGCTCAATGTCATTTCATGCTTATTATGTTTCTTTCATGCTATATATGGTCTTTGTATTGTGTTCATGATGTATAAAAACTAGTAAAACGAGTATTGGTATACATATGTTAACTTATGACAAGCAAACAAGCAAACTAGTGATTTTTATGGAAAACCACGACCACAATAGTATAACTTTGATATTTGACACTTACTTACTGTTAAAGAGGACTTAACAAGGAAAACATAGCAATTTGAATCACCCAAAACGAGTACACGAGTCAAAAGTTATGACCATTTGAAGTTAGCGAAACCAAAACGGCAAATCTGCCTAAATAGCATTCTGATCAAATTATGATTTTGAAAGTCCCACTTCTGGTCCGATTCATCAAAAAGTTAAAACACGAAAGTTGTCCGGAACGACGTTTTTGTTCAGGAATATAGAAGCTCGAGCCCTGAAAACGCTTTCTGAGTGATAAATTTCTTCAAATTCTTAACAGCCCATTTTTAGACCAAAGTTACTATATAATCATTATAATTAGATGAGACCAAGAGGTCTAATGACCTAAAGCCAAGACCACAACCATGGCTAAAGCCAAGGTTGAGTCTCAAGACCATGGTAACAATGACCAAGGTCACGGCAAAGCCACGGCTAAAGACCATATAATTATTAAAGATCAAAAAGCTTATATATATATATATATATATATATATATATATATATATATATATATATATATATATATATATATATATATATATATATATATATATATATATATATATATGTTATCAAATACTACAATAGTAGGGAGCCTCATGTGAGGAGTTCATTGAGTAAGCTGTCGAGACGAGTTGTGGATTTACGAGTTAAAGTGTCCTGGCTCCTCGAACGTTTACTCCATGACTTCTGAATTATGTCGGCCCGAACGGTAGTAAGAGATATACAACTTATACATGTTTCATAAACCACTTATATTCAAGGACTTACACATTATACTAAAGTACTACATCATGAACATTATGCAAGACATATATGGGCAATTCTTCGTATTCTTAGACGTTACTCCAAACCTAAGTCGCAACGTTCTATTATAGGCTGCTCTTAGAGACTTTCGCGATTCGACTACCACTTTCATTTCTCATTACATAAGCTTAAGGTGAGTCATAGCCCCTACTCTTTTCGTACTTGTTTTAACTCTTGGGGGGGATACATGCTCAACTACTTGCTTACTTGTACAAATACTCAAAACATTTATACTTGATTGTTTTATACTTGATTGTCTTATACTTGATGGCATTATACTTGATTTCATACATACATGACTGTCTTTTATCTTTGGGAAGTGGCTCCCAGTAAACTTATATCTTTGGGAAGTGGCTCCCAGTTTTCTTTGGGAAGTGGCTCCCAGTTGTCCTTGGGAATTGGCTCCCAAAGTGAGGTCTTCGGAGATGAAGTAGAGACTCACTACTAATTGCTTAATTGTCTTGATGAACTTATACATGTCTTTATTATACTATATGTTAGCAGTGGGTTGTGAACACACAGGTTACAAGTCTCTTATGGCGGGACTTGTAACTGAGTGGATTCTCAATGCCTTTGCTGTGTGATCATTCTTTAAGGCTTTTCAACTGTTTTAAGACAAACTCTATGAACTCACCAACCATTGTGTTGACACTTTAGCATGTTTATCTCAGGTTAGTAAGGCGATAGCTAGTGCGTGGAACTTAGAGTCAAGCTGCATATTCTGAAGACTTACGCTTTTATTATTTACCATTCAAAACATTTTGTATACATTTATGTATCATACTTTGGAATCTCATGTTTGTAACTTTGAATTCATTAATCGAATGGTAACTTTTCAAAACGTCTCATTTAGAGTTCGTTTTCTATAACTTGTACTTTGTATTATGAAGTAGCACCCCAATGACACAGTCTTCCGCTGCGGTATTTTGGGGGTGTTACATATATAAATGGCACATCTGTACATTGACAGGTAAAACCAATGAGAACATACTTCCTATGAAACAGCAAAAGCCATCAATGCCCACATGTAACCAAAATTTGACAATCTCACATACAAATCACTAAAACAGAAACTAACATCGATACCTAAACTATGATGAGAGACTCACAGATCAAAAAAGTGACTAGAACAAAGGACGTACAGGCTGCAGCATACACCATATGCAACACACTAAAAGCTAGCCCATTAAGTAATCACAATCAATGGCCATCCTAGCATTCATAACTCATGGAGCAGCAGCAAAAGACAAAAAAAGATCTTTAGATAGTGTCGAACACGCCCACTAACACTACCTAAAAACTTTTAAAATCCTCCACTGCAGCCTAATTATGCGTATCACTGATTTACTGTATCAAAACCACTGAACTGACACTCTTCCTGATATTCCATTGGCTCACTGTAAATACTGCAACCACCGACTCTTGTACTGACTAACCCGAATACTGTCGTAACAATATAAACATAACACTGATTTACTGTAGCCGAATAGTCCGAGGATCTCGTAGCCATTGTTGCCAATCTATCCCTTTATATTTCTTTGATCTTCTCACTATCCATTTAAAGCATTTGAGTTGAATATCTTATATCTTACATAATCTTATTAGTACTTGAAGCTTTATTACGGAACATGCGAGCATTTCTTTCTTTCCAAATAAAATACCCATATGCTTTTTGGTTAGAGGTTTGCTTAGTTCTATGCTGTTAGATGATGTGACTTTAGTATTATAAGGAGCCCCAGAGATTCGTCGAGTCATTAAAAACATGGAGCTCAGTAATAACTAATTAGTTAACTTAATCTTGTGTTTGATGAGACACAAGATTTGAGTTAAATAATATTATTGTTTAGCTTTAGGGATTTGATGACTGGATTATCTTACCATCTGCCTCAGAAGGCGGATTTTGTGTCGGAAATTCTTAAGTAGGATGGTTTAGAATCTCCTTATTTAAATGGATTGGGACGCCTCTTCAGTTAAATAAAGAAATTGTAAATCACCGAACCATGAGTTTATGATCCCTTACTTACATAAATTTGGACGCTTCTTTATGTAAGTAATAAGTTATAAATAAGTGGGTTTAATTGTAGCCGATACAACTCCTTAACCAGAACCTTAGACGAATCAGAGTGAACACCACTATATTAAAGATCCCGAATTCTCTTAGACACATCATAAGTAGTTAACATCAACAGAACTTCGGGACGAAGTTCTCCTTAAGGGGTAGAGACTGTAACAATTCGCAATTTCAGGTTAACTTTTATTCCCGAAAATTTCACTATTCACTTTACCGCTTGCCCCATATACGATAGAAAGTTGGGAACATTAACGTTTCCACTACAAGAAAATAATTCATCTATAGTGAAAGCACTAACGACCCCCACCTTCTATCAATTGAATATTTTGATCCACACATTCATTACTAAGTCACAAGTGACTAAGCAATGGGTACATGTTACCACGCTATCATTACAACACACACAAAGTACGGAATCCAAATCGATGCCCCTTCTATCAAGTTCCACCCGGACCGGAAGTCTACCTTTAAGTGCTCTCCAAACAAAAATGTTGACTTTCTTAGGCACTAATTTGTTCCAAAGCGTATCTTGTCCACCACTTTCCACTTGAAGGATCTTCTCTTCAATCAAGCTAATAAGCAACTTGACTTTGAACTCGCCGTCTTCACCAAGTGTCCACCTCCACCTATCCCTACAAGATTAAGAAACAACAAAATTTTGCAATATCTCAAGTAGCTCGTTAAACTCCTTACACACCCTACCACTAATGCTTCTACACCAGTCCCAAACCTAAACCCACCCGTCATTTATCCAAGACCCCTTATCCATCATACTACCCTCCTTTCTACTATCCAAATGGAAAAGCCTAGGAAATCTATCACATAGCCTCCTACTATCCACCCACCTATCTACCCAAAACTTAATATTCCTCCCGTCAGTCAACACCCCCACACAAGAAGAAGTAAAATCTAGACCCATCCCGTTAATCTCCTGCCCACTCTTCAAAATATCATACCAAAACCCCCTCTCCCCCTTCATCAACCCCACACCCCTTCCTCTAATATCCCCAAGACCCCCACATTCACCATGAATACTTTTTATAACTCTAATCCATAGCCCCCCACCCTCCAACCTAAATCTCCACCACCATTTACCTAGCAACGACAAGTTTTTTGCCCTAAGAGACCCCACATTTAGCCCTCCTTCCCCATGTGATGCAAGAATCGAATCCCATTTTGACCCATGAAAGTTTATTACCCTCCCCAATCCTACCCCAAAAGAATTTTTTTTCTGATTCTTTTAAGAGTTTTTATAACACTCAAAGGCACACGGAACATCGAGAAATAATACAATGGCAAGCAACCTAGTATCGATTTTACCAATGTTAGACGACCCCGTACGACATCGTTTTTGCTTTCCAATCGGCCAACCAATTTTTGAATTTATCCACCGTGGGCTTCCACGAGTTCACGCGACTCATATTTTCACCTATTGGTAGACCCAAATAAGTGAATGGTAATTCACCAATACCACACCCCATCCAATTAGCCATAACCCCCATTTCCTCTTCGTTTACCCCTAGACCGTACAACTTACTTTTATCATAATTTACCCGTAACCTTGACACCTCTTCAAAGCACCTAAGTATACACATAAGAGCCTTAGCATTCTCTTTATTCCATTCACCAAAGAAAATGGTATCATCTGCATATTGTAAATGAGAAACCATGACATAATTCGACCCAACCTTTACTCCTCTAAAAATTCCTTTTTCAACCGCTTTGTTCACAATAGCGTTTAACCCCTCTGCCGCCAATATAAAGAGAAACGGAGATAATGGGTCACCTTGACGAACTCCCCTCTCGTTCCCGAATTCCTCTGACGGTGATCCATTGACGAGTATAGATGTTGAAGATGATTTAAGGCATGCTTCAACCCATTTACACCATTTACATCCGAACCCCATTTTCTTCATAATGTTAAATAAAAAATTCTAATTAATACTATCATATGCCCTCTCATTACATACCATTGATCTTGACATATGTTTCAAGATCTTAATTAAGCATAAAATTAGGCATGTCTATCATTGCTCATTTAACTCAATGAGGACTAACGATGCAACTATTTTAACTCTTGTTAGGAGATAACGGAAAATCAGTTGCATCGTTAGTCCATAGTAACTGATATTACTAACTGAAGGATGTATTTGTGCCAAATTTACTAACGGTGGATGATTTTGTTCCACAAAAAAAACATAAAAAAAAAAAATAAATAAATAAAAAAAGATGAAAAACGAGCTTTTGGCATACTATAGAAATGTATTTTGGACTTTTCTCTTTGTTTTTTCAGGAGTTATCATATATTCATATTAGTTAATATTATCTTATTTTTTATACAAACTATATATATTGGCATTATTGTTATGGCAAATTGGCAATTAAATTAGTTTTTTGTTTAGCAAATATGCAGATTTTCGATTAGTTATTTTTTTTTGTGTGTATAGTTTTTGTATTTATTTTTTTTAGTTACTTATAGTTTTTTATTTTAATTTATTAGTTTCTTTAAAAAAAAAAAGAAAAAAAGGAAAAGAAAAAGAATAAGATGAAGGTCGCTGCTTTAGAAAAAAGTGGTTTGAAGGTCGTCGGAAAGAAAAAACTGATATGCCAAGCAAGCCAAAAGTTCTTTATAGATCTAATTTTTACCATAGAACTTATCAAGCATTCTTAGCTACTCATTTTTTTATTAAAATAAAAAAATAAACTTTCACCCTTTTTTTAAAACTTAAATATCTCGTAAACCGTAAATCGTTAAGCTACAAAAAAAAATACTATCGCGACGAGAATTAAATTATCTTTCAATAGACATGCATTGTTATATACTTTCGACGAACTTTTCTTTTTCAAAATTTCTGCCCAGAAAAATCATATATGATTTGTAAAAATCATATATGATTCATAAGAATCATATATGATTTGATTTTAACGAATCATATATGATTTTTCTAGACAGAAATTTTGAAAAAAAAAGTTCCCCGAAAGTATATAACAATGCATATCTATAGAAAGATCATTTAATTCTCGTCGCGGTGGTACTTTTTTTATAGCTTGAAGATTTACCGTTTGCAAGATATGTTGTTTTGAAAAAAAATGTGAAAAATATAAATGGGTGACTATGATTGGTTGATAGGATATATAGCATTTTTGGGTTGTTCATTGATCTCAACTCTGCCAAGCAAAATGAAGGTCGCCGTTGGTCATCATTATGCATAGCCTAACAAAGAGTTGTCCGACACTTTAAATACACTGATAACTTACATAGTCCGTATTATTTTTACAGTTAAAAATCGAATGGAAAATCAGTTGATTCCGAACCTAAACTATTGTCACTTTCTTAAGCTAACAAAATACATTCCCTTTAAATAGGTTTATTTTAATATGTGAATCTATATTTAACGTTGCAGTTCACTAACTTGTTTTAGACTTCCCTTAGTCACGTTCCACTTGCAAATAAATGCTTTCCTCTGTTTTTATGAAAGAGGAAAATCAGTCGTATGGCAAAAAAACAAAACATGTTTGGTTATAAACACCTTTTATGTTTTTTTAAGATAGATATTAATGTCACATGCTGAGAGGATCAGAAGGAGGTGGTCGGCACGTGTTCTACGAACGTGTGCGGTTGTGATGTGGAAAAAAGTCGTGGCTATCTTTTAATCGAAACCGTCAAGAAGCAACTCTTGCTTTGACTGCTTGAGGCTTGTTGAGACATATCCATATTTTATTGTAATTGTTTTGAGGTCGGTTGTACAATCAGATAACAATGTTAGATTTATAAATGAGGTTATTGATATTTTAATGTTTGACAACCAACGAAAGTGTTTAGATGTATGTTCTACAACACTTATGATATCCATTAGGTTTGCTAGTCACTTAGTTGTAGCTTGTAAGAACTCAAGTATTTTTGCATGCTAAACATAAAGTGGCACATTTTTTTTAAAAAATAGAAGAGATTTACCAGGTTTAAGTCGTGATGGTGACCACAAGCCAAGTTGATTAACTGGCCAAAAGTCGAAAATCACATCGTTGAAGAAAAGAACAATAAAAACCGCAAATAGATTGATAGATTGTTTCGGTTACGGGCTGTAGATTTGTGTCTAAGACAACTTTTCAAAATGATCAATTCACAATTCATAAGGTCCACTAAAATGACCAACATAAAATGTTTGAATCGAGCCGGGTTTTGTTCAAGATTTTACAAAACCATGGTTATTGGTTCGGTGGAGAGGTTTTTTTTTTGTGCCAAAACCGAACCAGATGGTGTGCACCTCTAATGTCACATTGTCGCCTAACGAAATTTTTTTGTTTGCTTGTAACATTAAAAGATAGACGTGACTTGATTATGTTATGCAAATTTTTAATAAACGCTCGTAATAAACTTTTAGCATTTTGTGCAACTTCTTGAATAATTCCCTACACGTCAATGTTTAATCGTTTTGTTATTTTTTCCGGCAATCAAAAGTTTTCGGATCAATTTTGGGCCTTTACAATTTGAGGCTTTGAGATTTAAATGTTAAAAAGTGTTTCCATGGATATCGGCCTGAAAGGGTGGGCCTTAGAATTGAGGTCTTGGGCCTAGGGTTTGCAATCATAGTAGTCTTTAAAGTTCTTTTGTCTGTGTGTTTGATTTTGAATTTTTGTTTGAAAATTCAATGTTTTATATCAAAGTTTTGCATATCTGGAAGTTTCAAAAAGGTGGCGGCAACATAACACGTCTTTTTTATTGGCACCGTAACTTTCCGCTAAACAAGGTGTTAAAGAAAAAAAGCGTTATCATACATACTCATACATACAGTAAACCCGGATTTCATATATATCCAAACATGCTTTAAAAACATTTACTATGTATATATTATGCATTCAATGCTTGCACTTTAGATATATATAATTAATCATAAAAGTAGTATAATATACAAAATTAATCCTTTAAGTTAAATATTGTGATTTTTTTTTTCCTAAGGTTGTTGCAAAAAGCGACAACTAAAGTTGAAAACAAACTATGCAAGTATGTTATAGAATATACGGTAGGCAAAAGTTCTTTATAGATATAACTAGAGGTGCAAAAAAATCGGTTTTTTTCGGTTTTCGGATTTTTAATAACCAGTTATAAAAAAACCGGTTTTTCGAATAACCAGTTTCGGTTTTTCGGAATCGGTTTTCTTCGGTTATAAATGTTCGGAATCGGTTTTTTTCGGTTACCAATTTTCGGAATCGGTTTTTTACCGGTTCGTTTTTTTCGGTTAAAAATATTCGGATTCGAATTTTTTATCGGTTATCGTGAGAAGTATTGCTAGTTGACAAGAATGGCCCCTTCCTTTTATTTATAATTCCCACCCTCAATCCTAACATTTTCATTTTAACCCTTCCCAT
This sequence comes from Artemisia argyi, assembly GCA_030686995.1. Lineage (NCBI taxonomy): Eukaryota > Viridiplantae > Streptophyta > Magnoliopsida > Asterales > Asteraceae > Artemisia > Artemisia argyi. The sequence goes on along the minus strand of CM060702.1, from coordinate 206,011,619 downwards.
TTAAATATATAAACCATTTATTTTATTAAAAATTCATTTCACCCACTAATAAACACACACCACTCTCTCTCTAAAATTCTCTTCTCCCCCTTCTCTCTATAATCCGGCCGACCACCGGCCGCCGCCGTCTTCTCCGGCGAGATTCCGGCCACTTTTATTTTATTACACCAAAAGATAGATCGAGACGTGCTCGTTCCGGAAGTACAAGCCGATTTAATCAAAACCACCACGAACCCGTCTAAACACCACTAGCCGCCGCCCCTTGCACCACCATCAACAACACTACGATTCACCACCTCCCTCCTCCTCTTTTTCTTTTTCTTTTCTTGCTCGGTAAAACATCCAAACGCACCATATTTGTTATAAAATTTTTACATTTTTATTTATTTTATTTATATATACCGAAAATATATATTTTATAAGGGTGTATATATATAAAAATAAAATAATAAATAAATAAAACCGGTTAAAACCGGTTTTATTTAAAAACCGGGTAAAACCGGTTATAGAACGGGTAAAAAACCGATTGGGCCTAAAAACCCATAACCGGTCCAACCGGTTATGTTAAAAAAAACCGGTTCGGTTTTTTTATAACCGGTTCGGTCCGGTTTAACCGCCGGTTAAAAAAAAACCGGGTATCGATTTGCACCTCTAGATCCAACATTTATCATAGAACCCATCAAGCAATTTTAGCCACTTATTTTTTTATCAAAATAAAAAAAAAAAAATAAACTTTAACACTTTTTTTTAAAACTTAAATATCTCACAAACCGTAAATCGTAAAGCTACAAAAAAATACCATCGCGACGAGAATTAAATTATCTTTCTATAGATATGCATTGTTATATACTTTCGACAAACTTTTTTTTTGATAATTTTTTTTTTCAAATTTTCCGCCCAGAAAAATCATATATGATTCGTTACAATCAAATTATATATGATTTTTAAGAATCAAATTATATATGATTTTAAAGAATCATATATGATTTTTTTAAAATCATATATGATTTGATTTTAACGAATCATATATGATTTTATAAACCATATATGATTTTTCTAGGCGGAAATTTTTAAAAAAAAGTTCGTCAAAAAGTATATAACAATGCATATCTATAGAAAGATAATTTAATTCTCGTCGCGATGGTATTTTTTTTGTAGCTTGACGATTTACCGTTTGCAAGATATTTTGTTTTAAAAGAAAAGGTGGAAAATAAAAATGGGTGATTATGATTGGTTCATTGGTTTTATGCCAAATATGAGATCTATATTGATTTCATCTCATATACATGTTTGTCAAACTAGTTGAAACCGGAGATGGAAGAGATAGAGCTGTAAATGAAACTTATTTTTATTTTTTTATTTTTTTTTAATAAGTTGCTTAAAGTATCATTTGATTTTTGAAGATTATGGAATATCATATTTTTAAAAGCTCTCATTAACCAAACATGTCCATAATACATATCCGCATATGATGTGGTGTTATTTCTAAGAGAAAATTAAAAAAAAAAAAAAAAAAAAAAAAAAAAAAAAAAAAAAAAAAAAAAAAACCTTTGATCCAAGCTTTGGTAACTTTTTTCACCCTCTTCCCATCATATCACGGTTAAAGATCTATGGCTCACTTTCCAAAGATCTATAGTTTTATTATTATTATTATTATTATTATCATTATTATTATTATTATTATTATTATTAATTAATTAATTTATTTTATCTATACATTTTCTATAGATCTGAGTTCATTTTTTGCATATCGAAAACCCCTGACGCATGTTGTCACTGTTGCACCGCCGTTGGATCTGCAGCTGCAATTGTCAGATTCTGTCACGCCCCGATCACGGTTTCAAGTGTAGTTTTTTAGAGTTTGATGTGTAAATTTGTTGTAAGTTTATATAAAGTTTGTGTAAATTTAGTTATAAAATTTATTTAAATTTGTGTATTTGTTGCTATAGAGTTTATGTAAAATATGTTATAAAGTTTTGGGTGATTTTTTTAACGTAGCTAGTTGTTGGTAAATTAATTGTGATGGTGAAATAAAGAAAAGAAAAAGTAATAGTTTTTTGTGGTGATAAATAAAGCAAAGTTGCAAGAAAAATAAGTAGTCAAGAGTATGGTGGTCGAGCAGTGGTGGTCGAGTAGTTGAGTAATGGTGGTTGAGCAGTGGGTGGTTATCAAGCAGTGGTGGTCGAGTATTGGGTGGTTGTCAAGCAGTGGTGGTCGAGTAGTGGGTGGTTGTCAAGCAATGGTTATCGAGTAGCGGATGGTTGTCAAGCAGTGGTGGTCGAGCAGAAGCAGCGGTGGTCGAGCAGTGGGTGGTTGTCACTGGTGGTCGAGCAGTTGAGTAGTGATGGTGGTGGTGATGGATCGATAAAATGATAAAGGTACAAGTTATGATGCATGCTATACAAAGTAAAAGTATAAATGCATAAAGTACTTGTAGCAAACATAAAGTATAAGTACATTAAAAAATCAATTGATAAAGTATAAGCGTGTTTTTGTAATTTCATTAGAAAAAAGAAAATATCGTCACTTAACTCTTGTACTTGAAAGAAACACATGTCACAATAAGGATGAAGTCAAGCAGTTGAACATGACCAATATGAGAAAACGATGAAAAAAGTGACCAAAGCTTGAACCAAAAGGATTTTTTTTTTCTTTTTTTGTTAATTTTCTCTAATTTTAAATTATCATATTTAAAAAGAAAATAAAAAGCTTAGGTTACTGATAAGCTTAAGCCTTTTCTGTTAGGAATAATATGCTTGCTGGTCCAAATCATTTTCCTTACAACAAGAGCAATGCTATATCATCCTATTTATGATCAAGACAAGTGGAAGGATCAATGAATCAAATTAAAAGAGAAGATTATCGCATTACACATATTAAATAACTAGCTTCAAGACCCGCCCGATAGGTGGGTTAGCTCTATTAGTTTATTTCAATTAATAGTATATTAATAAAATAAAACATCAAAATACCATACGAATACGCATTCAATTTTAGAAAATAATAATAAAAAAATACATAAGAAGCAAAAAATATGTATACTAAAATGTTACTAAGTAACAAAGCGTCTAAATACAGATAAAATAAAAAAGTAATATGTTTAGAGACGATGCAACACTTTTTTGTAGACAACGTTAGGCGTTTCATCAGTGTAGTTGCCATCTCTATCACAACTTTCACACTTGCGTTCTCAACAACTGATGCGCCTTATGCTCGGTTTTATATCATACTATAGCATACCATACTATATAATATATCGTAAATTCAAAGAACCTTGTTCATGAACACCAAGATTTGCATTTTGATGGTATCATGGATCCTCCTTGACACATTAGATTATTGTTAGAAAAAAATTATGTTCACTTAAACAACAACTTAACGAATTCTAATAACATCAAGTAGTGGATCAATCAGGTTCGCATCTTCCATATAATGCCCTTTAGCCCAGTATTTCGTGCACCAGTTTGTCCAAAACACAAAGTTGTCACTTGTCGAGCATAAGTATCCCACCATTCGCATTATTCCAGCTTCAAAATCCATCAAAATTCCACATGGGGCGTGTTTTATGAAGGCGTGCATGTATGTTTTTGGAAGGCGTGCACACATGTTCGAAAGAATTTGATGAGAAACTTCAAATATATGTGTTCTGTGCACACATGTTTTAACGAATTTGATGAGAAACTGGAAGTACATATATGTTTTTTGAAGGCGTGCACATATGTTCGAAAGAATCTGATGAGAAACTTCAAATACATATATTTTGTACACATATGTTCTGGGAAGGCGTGCATATGTATATTCAAAATGATACATTTGTATATAAATTGTATTTCATTTGTGATTTTTTAAGAGATATGATTATTGCATCTGTGTTTTTGTACTTGTAATTAAATGAAATGTAACATATAAGCATATGAGTCTTGTTATTTTCTTTTAATAAAGGTTTATGTTCTTTGATTTGTCTTTAAAACTTCCAAAAAAACAAAAGTTAGGCAAAAATATTGATAATTTGGTTAAAAAAATAAAAAAAAGTGTAACATATGTAAAATGATATTATTTAAAAAACATACATGCACTTCGTTTTTTCCAAACAATGCATGCTGGAAAAAAAATAAAAGTAAAAAAAAAAAAAAAAAAAAAAAAAAAAAAAAAAAAAAAAAAAATCGTAGAATTATGCTATTTTTGAAAACGAATTTAATAAAAAAAATTCCATAAATAAAATAGAACTTGTCTTTTACTATTATACCCTTTTAATTAAATAAAAATCTTTAATATTTAAAAATATATGATTGGTCTAGGGGAGTTCTCGCAGTTCTCTCATTTAAGAGGGTTCTAAACATTTCATCAAACACTTAACATACATCATCAAACTTACAAACCCATCTCAAACATTACATCAAAATCACCCATCATACATAACATGTTTAAAAGCATTAATTTAAATAACATCAGTTTCTAATGTATAAACAAAATCACCAATTGCTAATATTTTATTAGTCACGCAATTGATCGTCATCAACTAAACAAAAAATAATTGTTATTTCAAAACAAAAATGGATAGATATATGTTCTCCTGAATCAAATTCCACATGATAGAAAACAGGAAATCGAATTAAAAAAATAGTGATGGATATCAAAGTAGTTAACTGCTTACCCAAACGTTCCTCAATGTTAATTTTGATGGTTTTAGGGGTATTTCATTTTTCAGATTCAATACTTTTTAGGGTTTTGTTGATTTTTTATTTTGTGTGTGTATTGACACATTGGTTGTTTTGTTGAATTTAATTATAGGGTTCTTGTTTGTATAAGGGGTGATTTTGTTCGAATTTGATAAAAATGTTTACACTTATTGTGATTTTTGAGTGATGAAGAAACTGTTTAAAGTTTTGAATTTGATAAAAACCTTGTTTACAGGGATTGTCTCCCTAGTTTTTCTCCCATTTTGATTTTTTTTTTTTTTTTTTTTTTGTGCTAAACTTGCTATTTAGTGGTTAATGCCACATGTAGTTTTAATAGAGTTTCGAGGATTTTTTCTTGATTTTTGCCTTCTAAATTTAGAAATCAAACTTGTACTTTGACTATGTTTGGCAAAAGTAGATGTGAGCTGTAGCAGTGAGCAGTAGCAGTGAGCTGTGAGCAGTAGTCAAAAAAGCTCACAGCTTCATAAAGAAGCATTGGGAAAATGAGCTTTCCTAAAAAATAGCAAAGCCCACAGCTTTTATGCCAAACAAACACTAAAAATCAAAAAGCTCATTGTTCACCGCTCATTGCCCAAAAAAGCTCCAAAAAGCTTTGTGCCAAACATAGCCTTTATATAGGTTGTGATTGCATGTTTAGAAGGATAAGTAGACATATTAAGTAGGAGGATATAATGTTACTTTTGTCATTGTAATTATAGTTGAAAAGTAAACAACGTCTGGTTTTGGAAGTTTAATTAATTTATGCTTCCATTGCATGGAAACTATCACAATTATTTTGAAAACACTCAAAGCTTTGTACACGTACTTTATCTTAACATACATCTTAACTACTTATAATAAAGAAATGGTCAAAGTGGAAATGTGAAAAACTTTATTTTTGGTCAATCCCAATTTTACCCCTTCAAATGTCAACCGAAACTTAATTGCCTGGTGAATTAATGTCAACCGAAAGATGAAAAGTAATAATGGAATTCAATGTTTGTTTCATCTTAACAAAATATAAAGAGAAAATGGTCAACATTGGAAAAGTGAAAGTCAAGATTTGTGAAATGTTGAAAAATCTTATTAAAGGAAATTATGAAATGTAACATACATTTGTGGAATGTTGAAATAATATACAAATGGAATTCACCATGCCTTTGGAAAGTCATACAAAATAACATATAGCCATGCAAATGAGCTGTTATTTTGCGTTTGAAATAGTAGTATACAGCCATGCAAAGTGAGTATGAGTCAACATGCGTTTGGAAAGTGAATATGCAAAATAACATAAATTCAATATACAGACATACAATATTTCAGGAAACATGCAAATTAACATAATGCATAATATTTCAGGAAACATATTAACTATAGTGAGGGGAATACACTTAACCCGTATAGAAATACTTTTAATTTAAGAAAAAAAAATCATAAACGGGTTGGCGGATCGATCCGCTTAATTTATTCTCAACCTGAACTTGACCTGTTTACTAAACAGTTTAGTTGGGTTGACCCAAACCTGACCCGATATCTTATCTTATATACTAAAAGCTTAAGTAGCCTTATAAATGTAAAGTGGTCATAATAAATGGCTCACAAATTGAAAGTGAAATATGCAAGCTCTAAGCACACCAACCATCTCACGAATTGAATGTCAGGAAGATGAAGTAGAACATAACCAATTGAGAAGATGAAGCAAAACATAATCAATTGAGAATAAATGCAATAAATAATCTTTTCGTTTGCTTTTTGAAGATTATAAATAGCCACTATCACCATTTTCACCACATCATTTTTTCCCGATCTTCACCAACATGAAACAATCAATAACCCATTCAAATCCAACAACCTTAATCGAACAACCAACATCAACCAACAACAAACAACTTCACGTCTCACAACCGACAACAACAAATCCAAAACTATGACTTAAAAACTGAAGAAAAAAAAAACAATCCTACAAACTAGACACAACCATGAACCCTCACAATCACACAATTACAAGAATCGAATTTGTTGAAGCCTAGCTTCATTAATATCCGAACTTATTCAAGAAAGGACCATAAAAAAATTGTTACAATCTTTCTTTTTGTTCATTTTGAAAAACAAAAACGCAAACAATATCAAATCATCCTACCCGAGACCCATCGTAGGATCTTGAATCCGTTTAAACACATCCTTGATTCATCTTGAACATCAAAGAAGAAAAAGGTCACGATAAGGCTGTGTGTTTGTGTTTGATTCGGATTTATGATGAACTTGATTAGATTTGAACCACAAATGAAGACATATGTTAGGGTTTTGTTCCGATTGTATTATTCAAATTGTTAGATGTGTGATTCGTTTACGATTTGATGGTATTAAATGAAGATGAGATGTAATTGTTTGTGGGGAGAAGATATATTTGATGATGGTGATAGATGTGTTTGTGTGTGAGTTTAGAGATAGGGGCGGAGTACACAAAAAGTAAGGTTAGGTCTAATTGTGTTTAGTTAAATGTTGGGTCTATTGATTGATTAGAGTGGGTTTATGATTCGGACTTGGGTCACTCGATCTGATTTTTTTATTATACAAATTATAGTTTATACTCTTGAATATACTAATTACTTTAATGTTTTATTTTTTTTATAGTTTTGTTAAAAAGGAAATTTGTTTTATAGTTCACTTTTAATAATGTACTTTATTTCATCTTTATCCATAAATGGTGCAAAGCAATAGACTAAAGATAAAACAAATACGTAGTAATGATTCGGGTAATCACATCCACAATTAGTATCGGCAATTAAGCAATTATGTTATTTTGAGGATTTACCATTTATATAATTTTACTGTAGTTTAAATCTTACACAATAAATAATATCATTTTGACGATTTATGCAGTTTAAACAATATAGATATACCATTTATATAATTAAATTTACATCTTACTCAATAAGTAATATCACTATAGAGATTAATTGATTATCTTAATATGATTTTAGTTTCATTTGTAGAATGACAAACAAATTTGGCAAAATGAAATTTTTATATTAGTTATTAAGAGTAGAAAAATTATATGGTGAGATTGATGTCTTCAAATATATTTATATATGTAATATGCTACAAATTAAAGATACTAACAATATTGGACCGATTTTCACAACAATTAAAAAATATTGAAACTTAAATGGTTTTTGTGGATAAAATAAAGTTCGAGTAATTAAGCGTAGTAATGTGGAGCTACCGTATTTGAAATGATAAACCAAAAGAATAATTCATTGTCACAAGTTGATCTCAAAATATAGAGAATACCCACTTTGTTACAATTTTATATAAGGGTTACATTTATTTTGAAAGAACCGTATGCGTTTAACCTCCCTTTGACATTTAGTATGTAACTTATACATATTAAAAAATTACATGTGAAGAGACTCTTTTAAATGTAGCATCTTGAAAAAATCTCTTCACATATACTCTTTTAATGTCAATAAACTATTTTAAATGTGTTTCATGCTTAGAAAAGGTAAGATACCATCACAACTTAGATATATAATGACGAAAATAAGTGCCAAAGATTACGCTATGAATACTTATATACAGCCCATGTAATGACGAAAATTAGTGCTGAACAATACACTATGAACATTTAGATTAAGCCCGTGTGCATCGCACAGGTCTAAATGACTCGGTCTAAATATAAAAGTCACCAAACAACTAATTAAACTCATTCATCTTAAACTCATGCGATGCTTACAAAGTTGTGATACCATCACAACTTACAAACCTAATGACGAAAATAAATACCACACATTACACTATAACCAATCAGACAGAGCCCGTGTGCAACGCACGGGTCTGAATGACTAGTATACTAAAAGCTTAAGTAGCATTATAAATGTAAGTGGTCATAATAAATGGCTCATGAATTGAAAGTGAAATGTGGATGCTTCATGTGTTAGTACATTGATTTAAAAGTCATGCATAAGCATAAGTACATAGGAGATGAAGTGTTTGGTGATATGAATGCATAAATTAAACACACAAATTAGTGGTTAGTTTTTTTACCTTCCCGTCCATGAGTTACAAATATTTTATCAACTATATAGTGTGTCAAAAATCACATACAACAAACCACAGTTTCCTCCACACCGCGTGCACATTGGGCTACAACTTATTATGGTGGTAAAGTAAGCATCATATTGTCTTACTTATTTAGCATATTGATTTATATTGTTTCATGTAAATTTCACGTGTGTTTTGTGTGTGTAACAATGTAGGACATAAAGATGACACTTAGGAGGTTTGGTAGTAACATCATATTCTCTAATGGTTTAAGAGATCCTACACATCGTTGTCTTATCAATTAAGTGAAACATGCACGGACATTTTTACTTTGATCGAAAATGCAATATATTGATTAATTGTATTTAAGTTACTAACGATCAACTATATCTAATTGTTTTTTGTAGCACGTCAAGAATCATTAAAGAAAGAGATCGAGAAGTCACAAAAATTGTATCAAGAACAAAACATGCAAAAGGCCAATGAACAACAACGACAAAGACAACAACAACAAGAACAACAACAAAAACAAGAACAACGCCACGGCCATTGGTGGAATGAATACTTAGCATTCATATTAATTGTACGTTACAAATTAAACATATAATATTTTACTTCATGTAATACCGATAAACAGGCTAATACTATTGATTCGTTAACAAGTAAGTTTCTTGAAAATAATGTGACGAACATTCAATTTTAAATCAATAATTATTACTACACTTTGTTGGTGCATTTTAATATATTTGCTCTTAATGTACTTTTTTGTCTTGCGGTGTGTTAATATCACTATGGAGATTAATTGATTATCTTAATATGATTTTAGTTTCATTTGTAGAATGACAAACAAATTTGGCAAAATGAAATTGTTATATTAGATATTAAGAGTAGAAAAATTATATGTTGAGATTGATGTCTTCAAATATATTTATATATGCAATATGCTACAAATTAAATATACTAACAATATTGGACCGATTTTCACAACAATAAAAAAATATTGAAAATTAAATGGTTTTTGTGGATAAAATAAAGTTCGAGTAACTAAGCATAGTAATTTGGAGTTACTGTATTTGATATGATAAACCAAAAGGATAATTCATTGTCACAAGTTAGATCTAAAAATATAGAGAATATCACTTTGTTATGATTTTATATAAGGGTTACATTTATTTTGAAAGAATTGTATGCGTTTAACCTCCCTTTGACATTTAGCATGTAACTTATACATATTAAAAAATTACATGTGAAAAAAATCTTTTAAATGTAGCATCTTGAAAAAAGTCTCTTCACATATACTATTTTAATGTCAATAAATTATTTAAATGTGTGTCATGCTTAGAAAAGGTGTGAAAACATCACAACTTAGATATATAATGACGAAAATAAGTCAAAGATTATGCTATGAACACTTAAATACAGCCCATGTAATTACGAAAATTAGTGTTGAACAATACACTAACGAACATTTAGATTAAGCCCGTGTGCATCGCATGGGTATGAATGACTCGGTCTAAATATAAAAGTCACCAAACAACTAATTAAACTCATGTGATGCTTACAAAAGTTGTGATACAATCACAACTTATAAACCTAATGACGAAAATAAATACCACACATTACACTATGACCAATTAGATATAGCCCGTGTGCAACGCACGGGTCTGAATGACTAGTCTATTATAGACTTAAGTCGAATGTTAATTTGTGTGTCTATGTTTTTACTTATAGCAGTGATATTTGAGCCGTGAAATGCCACCTTTCAAAATAAGAGTAAATTACATGAATGGTCCCTGTGGATTGACGAAAATTTCACCTACAGTCCCTCAAATTTAAAAGTTGCATGTATGGTCCCTGTCGCTGCCAAAGAATAACATGAATGGTCCCTCAGACTAACTGTCGTTAGTTTTTTCCGTTAGTCCATTTGCACCGTTAGTCCTTTAACGACCGTTTGCAACAAACATTTGCATCGTTAGTCCTTTAACGACCGTTTGCAACAAACATTTGCACCGTTAGTCCTTTCATACGGTTTTGCGTGTTTTTATATGTTTTCGTCCGTTTTTATACGTTTTCGCCCACCACCACCACCCACCACCGCCACCACCACCACCACCCACCACCACCACCCACCGCCACCTACCAACACCTCTACCCACCACTGCCACCACCACCCACCGCCACCACCAACACCGCCACCACCACCACCACCCACCACCTCCACCCACCACCGCCACCACCACCACCCACCGCCACCTACCAACACCCACCGCCACCATCATCACCACCGCCTCCACCCACCACCACCCACCATCACCACCACCACCCACCAACGCCACCACCACCACCAACGCCACCACCCACCACAACCACCGCCTCCACCCACCACCACCCACCACCGCCACCACCACCTACCGCCACCACCACCACCACCCACCACCTTCACCGACCACCGCCACCACCACCACCCACCGCCAACTACCAACACCCACCGCCACCACCCACCACCTCCACCCACCACCTCCACCGACCACCGCCACCACCACCACCCACCGCCAACTACCAACACCCACCGCCACCACCCACCACCTCCACCCACCACCTCCACCGACCACCGCCACCACCACCACCCACCGCCAACTACCAACACCCACAGCCACCACCCACCACCTCCACCCACCACCTCCACCCACCACCGCCACCACCACCCACCGCCAACTACCAACACCCACCGCCACCACCCACCACCTCCACCCACCACTGCCACCACCACCCACCGCCACGGGAAAAAAATGAAAGAAAAATGGACAACAATGTAAGAAAAAATGGACAAAAACGTCTGAAAATGAAAAAACATAAGAAAAACGGACAAAAACGCATGAAAAACAGACGAAAATATAAGAAACTAGGGAAAAACGTAAGAAAAACGGACAAAAATGTATAAAAACCAATAAAAACTGACAAAAACATATGAAAACGAAAAAAACGTAAGAAAAACGTATAAAAATGAACAAAAACGGATACAAACGAATACAAACGGATGAAAATGTAAGAAAACAGGCCAAAACGTATAAAAACGGACAAAAACTTATGTAAACGTAAAAAACGTATGAAAACTGGAAAAACATAAGAAAAACGGACAAAAACGTAAGAAAAAACGGATGAAAATGTAAGAAACTGGGCGAAAACGTATAAAAACAGACGAAAACGTATGAAAATGGACAAAAACGTATGAAAACTGAAAAAATGTAGGAAAAACGGACAAAAATATAAGAAAAACGGATGAAAATGTAAGAAACTGGGTGAAAACGTATGAAAACGAAAAAAACGTACGAAAAACAGACAAACACGTAAGAAAAATGGATGAAAACGTAAGAAAATGGGCGAAAACGTATAAAAACGGACGAAAACATATAAAAACACGCAAAAACGTATTAAAGTACTAACGGTGCAAATGTTTATTGCAAACAGTCGTTAAAGGACTAACAATGCAAATGTTTGTTGCAAACGGTTGTTAAAGGACTAACGGTGCAAATGGACTAACGGAAAAACTAACGACAATTAGTCTGAGGGACCATTCATGTTATTCTTTGACAGCAACAGGGACCATACATGCAACTTTTAAGTTTGAGGGACTGTAGGTGAAATTTTCGTAAAACCACAGGGACCATTCATGTAATTTACTCTTCAAAATAATGTTAATAAAAATGATTTCATTGAAGCATTCTACGATTAAAATGGAGAAAAAATACAACCATAAACAAGCTAAAGAAGGTCATATGTAGCATTCAATAATAAGGTGTCGTAATTCACGGCATTAATTAATATCTACAACTCAAATTGTAATAATTTCTCCATTTGTTTTTCAAATAACAAGGAGCTGTGATTAAAAAAGGAAGGGTGTAAACTAATTTAGAAACAAATATATTTATTTAAAATAAATATATACTCAATATTATAAGGAATTAATGGTGATTTTAATTTGCTTTATATATTAGTGGTTAAATGCTTATAAAAGCATCGTATGAAACCTACTCAAATCGAAGTTTACACTAACTTTGTTAATAGCATTACATTTAGTACGTGTTTTTTGATATTCATACAGTATGATGACTAATAAAACCTTGTTCATCGTTTGTTTGCTAGGTAATGTTTCTTGAATTGTGATACTCAATAGTCAATATTGATTTACTTTTGATTGTAGCATCATGTGTATTGATGTTTGAAATGCCGAAAGCATTGTTACCAATGGTGGTAAGACATGCGTTGAAGCAATGTGACTTGTGCAGCCTTAATTGTCCGCTAGGTTGTTGCCAAGACAAGTGTGCGAAGGCATACGCCGGCGGCACTGCTGAATGCAAGATTGGTGTTATAGGAACACATACTTTATGTCTATGCTCGCATCCTTGTAATTAGAATGATATTTTTATATTGAATAATACATGAAATTTTGATTGAGATGGATGTTTGCAACTATTTCAGCTATGTTTTCTTTTGTTCTCATTAAACTGGTACTTGCAATATAGCCTGGTAGATTATTAAATTACTACAATATGAATTGCCCAATTACGTGAAAAGTGTACAAGGTTTATTTATTTATTTATTATCATTAACACAAAAGTAACAATAATTATGCATGTAATATACACCTACTATTACAAATTGACAATCGCAAATCTACAGGTGGAATCTTGGCATTTTGGTATTGTTGGAAATATGTACATTGGCACGTTATTAATCGAACAACCTGCAGAAACATGATTTTAATTTGGCCTCAAGTAATGCCCAATAAGTAGGTAAACTAATCAGTTATTGTAGTGAGGTGAAGGTGTGATACGACCCGGTTAGGGGTTGTATCGGGATAAGGCACCACTTTTAGCGTGTGCGAGCTCCTTAAGAAATAGAAGAGAAGAACTAGAGAATTATTTATCTTTAACTTTGATTGAATGATAAACTAAAATATTAGAAAGAGTATTTATAAGACAAAGTAAAACCCTAATAGCTAAATGAGCCTTGGGCTCGAGCCCAAGCGTATCATTCCTCACTCCTTCAAAATCACCTTGCCCTCAAGGTGTTGTCTTCAAAAGTTTTCTTAATTCCGGGATTCCATAATCTTCTTTGAATTGCAGCCTCCATCATTTTCTTCTTCCACCGATACAACCCCTAGCCGGGTCGTATCAAGGTGATATTGATATAATAAAATGTGTTTCGCTACTTTTATTAGTTTCTTTTTACCGTCGAAATGGATATTCTCGGGGTAGAAACAGGATATATGTGTTTTACGTAGAAAAGATAAGCTTATTAAGAAGAATCCATCACTGGACTACAATATTCAAAGTGGGTATGCTTGAGTTTATATGGTGTTCATGTTGTTCCGAGCTCTTAATCTAAAACGGTTGTTCTGTCCATGTGTCCAAAAGATTTTTATTTTTTTATTTTATTTTTTTATTTATTTTTTTTTTTTAGCAGAAGTGTCCAAAAGATATTACTATATATTACTTTAGACCTACAGTATGATAGTCATTTTTTATAGTTTATTGAATAGTGTTGTGATTGTATTGCATTTTGGACATCAAATTACAGTCAGGGGAATACACTTAACCCGTATAAAAATAGTTTTAATTAAGTAAAAAGTCATAAACGGTTGGCGGGTCAATCCGCTTAATTTGTTCTCAACCTCAACCTGACCTGTTTACTAAACAGGTTAGTTGGGTCGACCCAAACCCGACCCAATATCTATTATAGACTTAACTCGAATGTTAATTTGCGTGTCAGTTTCAGGTCAGATTTTGTGTCGGGTCAGAAAGTGTCACCCCTATCTGCCGCTATAAAATCCCGTTGCTATGCACGGGTACTCGTCTAGTATAATTTATATGACGATAACCGTAAGAACCATTTACATTGGTTCATTGCTTGTAATCTTATAATATATAAAGCTTATCCCCCTAAATTTAATTTGCAAGAGGGTTGTGTACAACCATTAGTACGGTACACACATGTTGGTGCATACCGAAATAAATATATACAATTTCGTTTTATGATACTCTCATATTGAATGCTAATAGTACTGTACAAATCTGCTAATGCATAACTCATCTTGAATGCTAGCAATGAAATTTGCTCATTGCAGTTACGGAACCCAAAAGGGCTGGCAATTTTGTAGCCTCAAAGAATACTATTCAACCTTCATTTACATCTCTTTAATTTCAAATAATACAAATCATCTTTCAATTAATCAATTCTTAATAGGGCAAAAGTCAAAAATGAAAAACATGCTTTTCTAGTTGTACCTATATGATAAACGTGTTCATTTAAGTATCAATATGCTATACATAAGTTCAAATTTGTACCTAAGTGAAATACTTCTTCACATTCATCTTCTACCTTTCCAAACCCAGATTCCGGCTATTATTTCCGGCCACCAACCACCCATCTTCGATAATTTTTCCGTCATTGTTAAACTGTTTTTTTAGTTCAAACACGAACCTCCAATTGATTGATATCTTGTTATAGAAAAACATTCCCAGATTTGTATCATGCCTACCCGCACCACCAATACCACCAAAATCAAACAATAGTTCAAATAACAATCAACAAATAAACCCATTTCACTCATTCATATCATTCCATCAACAAATCGTTCCATAATAACAGTCAACAAATCTTGAGTTCATATAATTCCATCTTCAATTCATGCATCTAAACACTAAACCAACAAAAATTCATATCATATTATCAAATCTAATCTAAACCCAATTTGGCTTCGAACCCGAATCGCGTTTTCATCACCATGGGTGTTTGATATGGAAATGAAATTCCAAACACGCTATTTGATATGCACACAGGTGATTTATTGAACCCCACATCCACCAACAAAGATTTTCCGATTTGTTCATAAGAAATAAAGTAAAAATGATATGTAAAAACAATGAATTATTTTGGGAGTGGTGATTAAACGAAGTGTGAGAAGAAATATTTGAATGGTTTATAGAGCATTGCAGATTATGTTTTTATCTTTGAAATATGAGGTTGTCTCATTGTAGATAATTTTCAGATTTGTAAAAGATTTTAGGAATTATTATAGTAACAGTCATGGTAGAAGATGAATGTGAAGAAGTATTTCACTTAGGTACAAATTTGAACTTATGTGTAGCATATTGATACTTAAATGAACACGTTTATCATATAGGTACAACTAGAAAAGCATGTTTTTCATTTTTGACTTTTGCCCTTCTTAATAATGCAAACCATGAATGCAAGCATTAAAATGAATATGAAGTGTTGCATTTAAAGGGTCCCCTAGGAACGTTTTATGCATTCTAATGTATAAATAGACCACTTTCATATGAGTTAGCACACCACACCACCCAACCCAACCCCACCAACGTCGGTAACACCCACAAAAACGAAAAGAGAAGAAAATAATTACTCGATCTCATATTTATTTCTTTCACCTTATTCAAGGTAATATCAAACCTTTTAAAGGTCAATCAAACGAAAAAATCATCTCAGATCTCAGCTTTTCTTTTCGTGTGTAACAAAATCAAATATGACTTTTAAGGCCTATAACACGAAAGAGCTCATCATCGATCCATTATTGTGAAGTTAAACTTCAATTGATATCCGAAACAAAAGATTAGAGAAATAACAAATCTGTTGATTTCTTATCTTTGTTCCTTCACAAACTCTTAAACAATAAATAAAACCTACCGGAGACCCCATTGGATCTTGAAGCCTTAAACTTGCTATCTTGATTCGAGTGGAGCAGAAAATGAAGATATAGTTTCGTACGGTTTGAGTTTGTTTTTGTGAGAATCATTTTGAATGGTTTAGTATTCGGTTATGGTTAGATGATGGAGATGAGATAAGACGTGAGTTTGGTGACAGAGTTGAGAGGGGGCGGAGTATACAATATATGTGTAGGGTTAGGTTAAGAAATGATAATTAGTTATATTATCTGTGTTGGTTTGGATTGTTTAATGTTTGATAGATGATAGACGGGCTTCTCATTTGATGTTGGGCTATATCCGCAGATTGGGCTTAAGCTAATTAAATATTATGAAAGTTATTATGATTTCTTGAATTGTTCATATAGGAACTCTCGAATATAAATTAACATAAGACAATTCATTGAACATTTGTATATTTTTAGTCCTTTGTTTCGCTTATTAAGTTGAGTATGAAAATTTATTTCTATGCTTTCATTTGGTTACACAACATTTTTGGTTTTTAATATTATACTTGAGTTGTTTTTATTCATATTTTGTTAATATTAATTTGATTTTTAACTAAAAACATGTTGTCAGCTGGCATCATAATACTAAAGGGATAATCATCAAATTATAATTTCGTAGTTATTTATATAATATGTGTATATATTCAAATTAAGTGAAACGAATAACATAGTGGCTTGTGTTTTGGTAAATTGTCTTTTGAGACTATGAAGTAAAATTATCCATATTAAGTATGTCGTATGAATGGGAAAAAGTAACCATTGAATTACATTGATGTTGTTGACAAAATTGTGGTGTCAAGAAAGTCGGGTTGTTTCAAAGTTGAATATGACCACACGAGTCAACATGATACTGATTATGACCACACGGGTCAACATATAATTAAAATCTTAATAATTTATCAATTCATTCTCATATGTCATAGTGCAACTTATAATTAACATGAAATTTCATTTGGTCTTTTCACCAGAAAAAGAGATATTTCCACTTTGCAAATCGAGTGGGGATTGATTCTATGATAAACAACAATTGATTTAAAAAAATATACGTAGGGCTGACAGGTAAAGATTACATGATGAACAATTAAATACAACATTTGTATATCGCACGGGTTAATTAGTAAGCTATAATTGTCTCATGCTACACATAGTTACATTGGAGCAATTTTTATAGTCACAAACAATGTTTTACTTCCATGTACGGGATATAATATTTGTTAAGTCATACATGATTTTGTCCCGATAGGCAAAAAAAATTATGTAACTTATTTATATTAAAAGATTACATGTGAAAACACTATTTTAATTGTAACTTTTAATGCAAATAAACTAATTTAAATACAAAAGTTATGATAACATTACAATCAAATAAACTAAAATAAATACAATACGTTACATATAACACATAGGGTAAGGATCTAGTGAGAAGAAATCTTAAAACGAGAAGAATGAGAAATGATTATAATGGAATATTTGAGATGCATCGACTTGAATTAGATGCATCTTTATTCATTTAGATACATCACAATTAGTTTCGAAAGTGATTTTGAAGTGAAAACGATGCAAAGTAGTACTAGCAACAAATTTGACCTGCAGGAGACGAAAAATACATAGGATTCGTCTAAATTGATGAAATGCATCTAATATATGTATATGCATCTAATTTTTAGCTAGAAAATATATTATGATGCATCTCAAGATTAGGGATGCATCTAATTTAAATTGATGCATCTCTAATGTGTAGTTATAGTTATTTCTCATCTTTCTTATTTTAAAATTCTTCTCATTTGATCCTTACTCATAACACATAAACTAAAATAAAAGGACAATAACAATAAAAAAAAAACCTATAAACTTATCTAAAAGGCATCTAAATTCCGGCATATGCTCATTCAACCGTCTGCACCAACATTACGTACAAAACACGTAGATATTCAACCAAAGACCGTGCATCGCACGGGTTGAACAAAGCCTCGTTCTTATAAATTTTGGTACAAACTGATGAATAAGTTGCATTTGATTCCTTTTACATACAGGTACGTATATGCTAGAAGGGGATTATAGCTCACGGTATCAAATTAGAGTCTATGCATGTCCTATTCGTATATTTGGATTATGCTAATTATGTTAGGACGTGTTATACGGGGTGACAAAAATAGATACAACTCGAGGAACAAGTTGCATTTGATTCCTTTTACATAGAGGTATGCTAAGTTTGCTTACTTCTTTCTGGAGCTTAGGGAGGGGTTTTATTACTTGAGTTTGAGTCTCGCAAGTGACAAAGAAAATCCGGATTTTCCTCTTAGTGTGAAGCCGTGAGTTCTAGTGGTTTCCCTTCGCGGGTCTCGCAAGTGACAAAGAAAAGCCGGATTTTCCTCTTGGTGTGAAACGTGTTTGCTAAAGTCAATGAGCCAAGTCTAGAAAGTTTGTCTTGATCAATAAAGCGGTTCATTTATTTGGCATACAAGACTTACTTTAAGATTAGAGTAGTATTAAAGTCTATAGATGTCCTATTCGTATTTTTGGATTATGCTAATTAAGTTGAGACGTGTTATATGAGGGGACAAACATAACGTTTGAAATGGGTTAAGGATGAATGGAGGAGAAAATTCTGTAAGTCAAAAGTCTTTGTAGGAAAAAATCATAATAGAGATGGAAACTTCTATGAATTTGCCAGAGAAGATGGGGCAAGTTGAGTTTGTGAAAGCTTGTTGAATGCTAATCACATGAAACTTCGGGTCCCGTCGTGAAGCCTCGCCGTACCAAAAAGATTTACTGTCAAAAACACATAGAGGTCGAAAATTTGCACACTCATTTAGTATATATCACAAGTGATAAGAGAGTCTCAAGAACACAAGTAATAATTAAGTTGGGTAGTTCTTAAACCACTTCTGTTGGAAATTTGAGATGATTATCGTTTTCGTTTTCTCTGTTGTTCTCTCTTGTCTACCTCTCGTTCATTCATCCATACCCACCTGCCCAGAAAGTTTTAGTTGTCCAAATATGATTCCATTCAAGTACCCGTTTTACAACGGCGCTGACACACAATGTGGTGGGTTGATCAGAGTCAACTGTAGTTCGAATTATACTGAAATTCAACTTGGAAACCAGTCATATGGGATTGACAAGATTGATAATTATGATTCTTCCCTCTTCATCTATAACAATACATTTGAAGAACTTGTGAAAAATAAAAGTTGTGATGTGCTTATGGATAATTTCACTTCTCCAGAACCTCTTTTGTATTCCATTTTAATTGCCCCATTCATCACTCTTTTCAAATGCACAAACAATCACAGTTATTCTCAGAATTTGGATGCTTATTTCGACAAGCATAAGAACTATAGCAGTTACAGATGTGATGATCACAGTTTCTATTATAAGCATTTGATGAATAATATAACAGTTCCAAGCGATCTGCCAGATACATGTCAAGTAATACAGCTGCCGCTATCATGGAATTACTCAAAAGTTCTTACTGCAACCAATATATTTGCTCTTCTCTCTTCTAGATTCACTATTTCATTTATGTTGTCAGCTTCTTGTGATGCGTGTAACAAAAAACACGGCAAGTGTTATGCTGAAAAAGGACATTTTCAATGTTCAGCCACTAAAAACGGTATTTATAGCTATTTTTCTTCCTTTTCTCCTTGATCTTGGTACACCAGAGCTGATATTCTAAAACACATTCCCGGATTTATCTTCGTGTCCTATACTATATAACTTATCTTTTGCTGTTTAGTTGCTGCAGGAAAACCAACCAGAAAACCAATACTGATCCTAGGTGATACACCTATTCAATCCCGCACATCACACACACACACACACACACACACAATGATTGTATACATAGCCTGATGGTGCAGCATTTTTGTTTTCTTTGTTCTTTAGGTCTCACTGGATCAGCCTTCATCCTCATGCTGTCTTCTGTCATCTTCATAATCTGGCGTCGCTATAAGAACAATCCTGTTTCGTACTTTTCCTCGAAGGATAGAATATCAACTAGCCTTGAAGATGGAAGTGTCGTCTGTGGTGTCTCAGTTTTCTCCTACACGGAGCTCGAAGACGCTACCCAAAACTTCAACCCTTCTCACGAGCTAGGTGATGGTGGTTTTGGAGCTGTTTATTACGGTGAGAACTTGGCATCTTTTAGAAAGGAAAATATACCCACCTATAACCAATGTACACATGTCTCAACCGAGACTTGAACCCACAATTTCTTGGTTGATTAGGGTCGCACACACCATTCAGTTACTCACACCTGATTTATCTTTCTGAACAGGTAAACTTAAAGATGGGCGAGAAGTTGCAGTGAAGAGACTTTACGAGCACAACTACAAGCGACTCCAACAATTTATGAACGAGGTTCACATCCTCACAAAATTAAGGCACCCAAACCTTGTTGTACTCTACGGTTGCACCTCTCGAATAAGCCGTGAACTTCTCCTTGTTTATGAGTACATTCCCAATGGCACCGTTTATGATCACCTACACGGTGAAAGAGAAAAATCAAACTTGCTATCATGGACAACACGAATGAACATCGCCATAGAAACTGCCAGTGCGCTAGTCTACCTTCATGCCTCTGAAATCATACACCGAGACATAAAGACTAATAACATTCTGCTTGATCATAATTTCTGTGTGAAGGTTGCAGATTTTGGTCTATCAAGGCTCATGCCGAATGATGTGAATCATGTGTCAACAGCTCCACAGGGAACCCCAGGATATGTGGACCCTCAATATCACCAACGTTATCAGTTAACAGATAAGAGTGATGTTTACAGCTTTGGAGTGGTCTTGGTAGAACTCATATCATCTATGGTGGCTGTCGATTTAAGCAGGTCTCAAGATGAGATAAGTTTGGCTAATCTTGCTTTGAACAGAATCCAAAAATGTGAACTTGATCAACTGATTGACCAGGCTTTAGTATCTGATTCGAAAGGTGAAATGATGGCAATGATCACATCAGTAGCAGAGTTAGCTTTTAGATGTTTACAATATCATTCAGAAATGAGGCCTACGATGAACGAAGTGTTAGATGTGTTAATGGATATTCAAGGGGAAGGAAAAATAGATGATCATGACAGTATCATAGATTTGGAAAGCGTAAAAGCGCCACCGCCGTCTAAAGCCAGTGACACGGTGGTTTTGTTAAAAGACTTCTTACCCTCGCCAGTCTCAGTCACGAGTGAATGGCACAGTGCATCAACTACAATGAGCAGCAATGGAGATAGACTATCAATGAAAAATCCAAACAGTAAATAGAAACATTATGCAGATTTAGTTTTTTTTTGAATGAATGCAGATTGAGTTTTAACGTGGGTGTATGTTCACATTTTTTGTCGAATCTTGTGATGTAATTAACATACAGATTCATTATCGGTGTCAACTGCTAATGAGCAGCTTTTTTAGTGTTGCGTTAATTTACACTTCACAGTAAATAGCAAATTTATTAGCTTAAATTTCATTTCATGGGGATGAATCAATATCTCCTGGTGACATAAAAAAAAGCGTAAATTACCAAATGAGTACTTTTTGTTGATCCATTTCCCAAAGGGTGACAAAACCAACTAGTCTTCCCAATTTGGTCATGTGCTAACGTGCGAATGTGCGATCCCATTTTTTTAATAATAAAGTTACCTCACCACTCTCTCTTCACATTTATTTCTTTTCATCACTCTCTCTCTCCCTTTTTTTTTTCCAGTCACCACCACCCCCACCCCATCACCACAACAGATCCGCCATCACCACCTCATCACCATCACCACTTGATCAACACCACCACATATCCACCATCAATCTTGATTTTTTATAGATTTACGAATTTTTCTTGATTTTTTTTAATAGAGCTACAAGTTTTTCTTGATTTTTTTAATAGAGCTACAAAAAGTTTCAGTTTGGATGACGAAAAGGTTTCAGTTTCAAGAATCCCACTAGAACCATTTGCAATATAATTGAGAAAAGGTTGACCGAAACCCATTTGCAATATAAAGCGAAGTCGCACATTAGCATATTTAAATCGCACATTTGAATCTGGGAATAAAGCGAAGTCGCACATTAGCACATTTAAATCGCACATTTGAATCTGAAAATAAAACTAAGGGTAAGAGATAGTGAGGGACAAGAGATAGTGAGTGGGACAAGTGACAAGGGATAGTGGGGGACAAGTCCTATTTGTCTTGACACGTGTCAAGAAACTAAGGGAATCACACATTCGCACGTTAGCACATGACCAAATTGGGAAGACTAGTTAGTTTTGTCAACCTTTGGGAAATGGATCAACAAAAAGTACTCATTTGGTAAGTTACGCATAAAAAACTAATGTGTGGTAGAGCACATGCATTGCTATTTCCCATTTTACTTTGGCTGAGAACAGAACCACTTATTTTACCGGGGTAATCCCCTTTACCCAAGAGAACAGAACCAGTCTAAAATCTTCTGTAAAAGGCTTTGATGAGTTACCCATTACAGATGAATTACTCCAATATAGATACATACTTTTTTCTTGACCATGCTTATCATAATAAATTTTAACCGGTGCTTAATTACTCATGCACAAAAAAAAAAAAAAAAAAAAAAAAAAAAAAAAAAAAAAAAAAAAGCGGAATAATTAGGGAACTATGATAGAAAGGAAGGGCCACTGGCATCGTCAATGACTGTAAGTCTTGACGGGTTGTCTTAATAAATAAAGCAGAATTTGTTCGAAATTTATTTGCTTGGTATATCATAGTTAACTTGTTTTAAGAAATTCATTTTGTACAAAAAGTTTACGCTAAAATATTTAAAAATTAGATTGTAATTAATAAGGTGAAAAAACACAAATCATTTGAAACTTATGTTTACCTTGATAGAAGTCCTTGTATGCAGGCTTTCTTTTAGGCCATCCACAACGCATCGTTCAAATGAAAGTTTTAAATGCCATATCATCATTAAATAGCACTGTGGGCTTCGTGCGTTAAAAGACCGCTCTTCTCTGTTTGCATCTCAATTATGCGTTAGTGATGGGCCCCTTTCTTTATTTCTGAATTATTTTAACCGAGTATACTAAGGCCATCCACAATGGGCCAAAGTGACATCATTTAATGGTCTTCATTGACCGGTTCAATGCATTGCAAACAATCCATGTTACTAGTTGGTAAAAATGTGGTGCGTCTCTGAACAAACTGTATAAACACTATAAATGTGAGCCCAATATATTATTTTATTTCTTTTGGCTCATATCTTGCACTGATGCTTTTCTACCTAAACTACTTTTGTTTATTTTATAAAAATTTATTAGATAGTATAAGGTCTAACGCATTGTAGGAATTTGATATAAGAAGAAGAGATGTTGACGTGGAAGTGATGTAGTAATGTATTAAACTAATAATGGTACAATGCATTAGAGATGCCTTAAAAAGTTACTCACTATTACACATAATATGCATTAGTGGTGGGGCCCCCTTCTTTATTTCTAAATTATTTTAATAGTGACATGGAAGTCTATTAAACTATGTAAGATAAGAAATACTACGTAATTGATTGCCGGTGTTTTTATGTGATAAAGTTAACTGATGATTTAGCAATGTATTATACTCATGAATTGGGGATGCCCTTATATCTATTCCCATATCACCAACCATAACCTCGTGGTCGCTAATACTAACCAATCTTAGTGGTTGGTTCATGGCTTGTCACTAAGGTCAATTTCATGATACAATATCTTTGTCAAACTAACAAAGCTTATTTTTCAGTTAGCGTATTGTTTATAAAAAAGAAATAAGCTTGGTTCTCATAAGCGTACGCGCCAAACATGCCCATAATACATATCAATATGTGATCTGATAAGCCTTG
This sequence comes from Artemisia argyi, assembly GCA_030686995.1. Classification (NCBI taxonomy): domain Eukaryota; kingdom Viridiplantae; phylum Streptophyta; class Magnoliopsida; order Asterales; family Asteraceae; genus Artemisia; species Artemisia argyi. The sequence continues at coordinate 205,987,331 of CM060702.1, read as the reverse complement.
AGCCTTTTCCAATGGAATAATATACTTGGTGACCCAAATTTGTAATTGTCGTAGTTATATTTGAAAAGGGAAAAACGAATTGGGTTTTCAAAGTATATACTTCCATTAATCATTCATGAACACTATCGCAGTTATCGCGTACTTTATCTTAACATACATATATCCTTTATTTGACTTTAACCGTAAGAACCATTTACATTGGTTGTAATTCTTATAAATTTGGATACAACTTAAAGAACAAGTTGCATTTGATTCCTTTTACATAGAGCTATAAAGGTATGCTAGAAGGGAATGATAGCTGATAAATTATACAAGGACCATGAAGAGTCAATGAGTCAAGTCTTGAAAGTTTGTCTTGATCTTAAAAGTACAAATTAATACATGCTTATATGTTTGGCATACAAGACTTACTTTAAGATCACGGTATAAAAGTCTATACATGTCTCCTATTCGTAATTTTGGATTATGCTAATTAAGTTTAGACGTGCTATATGGGGAAGATAAAAATGGGAACCACATGAAAGTTTCCAAGTCTCCTTATGAGTTATGACGTTTAAAATGGGCAAAGGATGATTGGAGAAGAAAAATTGGGTGAGCGAAAAGTCTTGATGATCTTAGTCAATGTGGAAAAAAAGTGATAGGAATTTGTATGTCACATAAGAATTCAGGTCCCATTAGCCCAACCGTACCAAACGGTTCATATCAAAAAGAGGTTGAGGTAGAAAAATATGCTACTCACGTATATAATGGAGTCATAAGAACACAAGTAATAAATTGGCTAGTGTTTTCTAACCTGTTGTGTTGGATAATATTGAAATGATTCTTGTGTTTGTATTCGTGTCTGTTTTTCTCTCTTGTCTACCTGTCCTTCACTCTGCTACAGAAAGTAACATGTCTACACCTACCTGTCCAGAAAGTTTTAGTTGTCCAGGTTTTGCCCAGTCGTTCAAGTACCCGTTTTACAATGACACTGGCGAACGGTGTGGGTTGATCAAGGTCAAATGTGATTCAAAAAAAGGTGGGAATATTACAATTGGGGAAAAGGAATATGAAATTGTTAGAAGGCTTGATTCTACTAGTTCTTCCGTTATGATCCGTAACACAACATTCAAAACACTTGTGAACAATTCAAGCTGTGAGGCGCTTATGAATAATTTCACTTCTCCAAACCCTCTTGTCTATTCCATTTCAATAATAATCTCCTTCCTCACTCTCTTCAAATGCACAAAAAATACCAGTTACGCCTATTTTAACCAGCATAATTATAAAAACCACAACACATGCACAGATTACAATTTCTACTATGATTATTCAATCAGCACCGCAACAGCTCCGAGTGATCTCCCACATACATGTGAAGTAATACAGTTACCAATGAGATGGATATGGGAATATAATAAAAATAATACAGCTACCATATTTTCCAATCTCTCTAGTGTGTTCTCTATATCATTTCAATTAACTCGTTCCTGTGATGACTGTCACAACAATGGTGGCCAGTGTCATGCTAACAAAGGATACTTTCAATGTATAGATGCCAAAAAAGGTATTGTGGGTTCTTTTTTCCTTTTCCTTTACTTTTTATTTGGATACAGCAGAACTGGTATGTATAACTCGTTTCTGAAACCCTTTTCTTGTCTTGCTAATGCAGATTATTCACACATAGATGCCAAAAAAGGTATTGTGGGTTCTTTTTTCCTTTTCCTTTACTTTTTATCTGGATACAGCAGAACTGGTATGTATAACTCGTTTCTGAAACCCTTTTCTTGTCATGCTACTGCAGATTATTCACACATAAAACTGATAATAGGTATTATACGTCTTCAATTCTAGGAAATAATGCATTATACACAAATACAAACACGCGTATGTTTAAATCTGTACCTGAAGGTGTTGCATTTTTTTTGGCTCAAGGTCTCACTGGATCTGCCTTCATCCTCGTGCTGTGTCCAGTCATCATCTTAATCTTGCGTTTGTGTAAAAATAGGCCCTTTTGGCATTTCACAAAAATGGATGGATCTCAATGCCTTGAAGACGGAAGTATATTCTTTAGCGTCTCAGTTTTCTCCAATGCTGAGCTTGAAGATGCCACCAAAACTTTTGACCCTTCTCAGGAACTCGGGGGTGGAGGTTTTGGAACTGTTTACTATGGTGAGAATTTAACATGCTTGATGCAACACGAGACTGTTAAAGTCAGAAGTAAATATAAAAAAATCAGCATGTAATCGCAGTTCTCTTTATTAGCGATAACTTCTAACATAGTCAGGGGCGGATCTACAGCATAAGCAGGGTATGCAAGTGCATACCCTGCGTAAATTTTTAGTAGTGCAAAAGAAATTTGAGTTTTTCAAATGTTGCTATAAAATACACTAAAAACTTATAAGTGCATACCCTGTAGAACACTGAAAATTTATGAGTGCATACCTACAAAGATCAACCTTATTCCAATTTACGCGTCTTTCTCTAACAATGTAACTTATATATCTGATCTTCCTGAAAAAGGTAAACTCCAGGACGGGCGAGAAGTTGCAGTTAAGAGACTTTATGAACACAACTACAATAGAGTCCAACAGTTTATAAATGAGGTTGAAATCCTCGCCAAATTAAGGCACCCAAACCTTGTTGTGCTCTATGGTTGTACCTCTCGGACAAGCCGTGAACTTCTCCTTGTTTACGAGTACATTCCCAACGGCACTGTTTATGATCACCTCCATGGGGAAAGAGCAAACGAAAGCTTGCTAACATGGCCAGTACGGATGAACATTGCCATAGAGACCGCCAGTGCAATAGTGTACCTACATGCCAATGAAATCATACACAGAGACATAAAGACTAATAACATTCTTCTTGATCACAATTTCTGTGTGAAGGTAGCAGATTTTGGTCTATCAAGGCTCATGCCGAATAATGTGAATCATGTATCAACAGCTCCACAGGGAACCCCTGGATACGTGGATCCTCAATATCACCAACGATATCAGTTAACAGATAAGAGTGATGTTTACAGCTTTGGAGTGGTCTTGGTAGAACTGATATCATCTATGGTGGCTGTCGATTTAAGCAGGTCTCAAGATGAGATAAGTTTGGCTAATCTTGCTTTGAACAGAATAAAAAAAGGTGAACTTGATCAACTGGTTGACCAGTCTTTAGTATCTGATTCGAAAGGTGAAATCATGGCGATGATCACATCAGTAGCAGAGTTAGCTTTTAGATGTTTACAGTATCATTCAGAAATGAGGCCTACGATGAACGAAGTGTTAGATGTGTTAATGGATATTCAAGGGGAAGTAAAAATAGATGATCATGACAGTATCATAGATTTGGAAAGCGTAAAAGCGCCACCGCCGTCTAAAGCCAGTGATACGGTGGTTTTGTTGAAAGACTTCTTACCCTTGCCAGTCTCAGTCACGAGTGAATGGCACAGTGCATCAACTACAATGAGCAGCAATGGAGATGGACTGTCAATGAAAAATCCAAATAGTAAATAGAAACATTATGCAGATTTAGTTTTAACTCGGGTGTATGTTCACATTTTTTGTCGAATCTTGTGCACTAAATCTGAAAGTTTCTGTTGGAATATGGTAGTTGGATACGCATGTTATACGATTAGAGATACGTGAGCCTATTGGGGGCACACACGTTAAGACACGAAAAATACGTTTATTATGTATTTAATATATGTAACTCGATTATATTTATTAAATATATAATATGTTTCACGAAATGATTTAATGATCATTAGTTATACGTTAGACGCAATATTAACTAAGAGGCTTATACAATTAATAGGTGATATACTTGTTAATTAGTGTAATAGCCCAAAGCAAACCATAAGCCCATTGAGAGCTTATGATCAGCCGATCAAAGTTTGAAAGGGACTAGAATTGTTTTCTTGTTGCCTAAGAATATATAGATATACCCTAAAATCACATGATATATACATATCTTTTGACTTTATCTAAAGATACGGAAAAAAAGTCACAGTAACCATAATCACTAGCATACATGTATTCCACATGCATGCATGTATATATGATGCACATACATGGAATGTAACATAATGCGAATACATGCAAACTAAAGATTAAGCAACCTGGTTCCTTTTTCTTTATGTTTCTGTGATCAGATTTAATTCCTAGGGGATTCAATCGTGTGACACCTAGATCTAAAAACAAGAACACAGTGTTCCGTTGTTTAATCGTGAAGTCAAGGCTAGCATACTTGGCGTGCTTGTTCGACGTGTTGTGTGAGCAACCGTAGAGGTATCTATTTTAGATACTTTATATTCAAGAATAATCGCTAAAAGGTACGCTTTTATTATTCGTATTGTGCTAACCTATTTGTGATAATTAGATTCATCCGCTGCGCACTCGTAGCTAAATTGGTTACCTAGTATTATTAAATCCCAACAATGGCATCACGAGCCATCTCGTTTTGGCATATAGGGTTACACTATTAAAATTAAATTTAACGCCTAGATACACGGCTAAAATTTATTTTAATTTTTTGTTGCGATTATTATAATTATTTTCTTTATTTTTATGTTTAAATTGTTAATATGGTAAAGATATGCAAATCTTTAACATAAATAAAATAAGAAAAATGTTATGCTAGATCTTGCATATAATATTAAAAGTTAATATAGGATTAAAAGAGGAAAATTAATAGTTAATATATTGTTTCTTCTTTTAATTTATTTATTTAAGATAGTAAATCTTTATATTTGTTTAAAAGATCTACCGATTTATTTTTGGAAACTAAATCTTCTATTTTTGAAATTAAATCTTTTATTTATTGTAACTAAATCTTTTAATTTTGAAAAATAGATTTTTTAATTTTTAGATTGATTTGTTTCCTTAATTCCGGCTATAAGACCTACGCAATCATTTTTTTGATGCATGTGGCGATCAAGGTACTGAGATGAAAACCTATTGAGGGTCTTATAGTTCTCCAATTGGGGAAGACTACTTGGATTTCTCGGATTTTTACTTGTCTTTTAATGTCTTTATAATTATTATGTGCCTTACTTGTTATGTGTTTAGGTTGTTTACATGTTTACATGCCTAAAACATAATGATACAGACTAATAATTATGATGTAAGATGACATTAAAATGGTCTTTAATTCTACACGCCTAACATACATATTCATTGTGACATGCTATGTATTTTGTGGAAAATTATTTTATGAAACCAAAAGGACCTAAAACTATTGAAACACGTTTTTCATAAATTTAAAAACTGGGTGCAATGATCAATACAGTGTCATTACTAAAGTTTTTAAAATTAGTGCTACAAAGTTGTTTGCATGCTTCTTTGTACACGCCATTTTAACACTTTATGTGTATACCCCTATGTGTAAATTTTAAGTCTATGCCAGCCAACCAAGAACACGTGCATTTGGCTTGACCTCTTTGGTCAGACCTTAGGGCCATTCCAACCCATGGCGACTTTTACTCATTGGTCAGACCTTAGGTGATCGTTGCACGTTCTTGCTTGGTCGACTTACTTCGAGTATGCGTGGTCAGACCTTGGACCCGAGGCATAAGATGAGACTAAACATGCTCATGACATTATTACTTGTCTACTAATGTCTTGAACAGTCTCATAATTCTAAGAGTTGCATTTTATGCAATTAAAGCTCGTCGCTTACCTCTTGCCCTACTTGTTTACACACTGGTCAGACCTCCGGTAATAAGTGGGAGGTCAAGTTGGATCTTAGTCTTATTAGTAATTAATTGAGTAGTTAATTCTTTTAAGAAATTAATTATCGAAAATACTAAAATCGAACTTTCTATGTTCTAAAATAATTGTGTTATTGCAACATAATTCGTAAACAAAAGTTTGTTTTATTAAAAAGATGAACAAAGTCTCTTTTCCTAGCTAGAAGAGTGAGACATATTCCTATCTTTTCTCCTTAGCTGACAAACTAAGATAGGACTACAATTGTTAAACTCATTTATAATCTTTCATTACCCTTTTCTGGTCTGAAATAATTGAAAGATAATATATTTTGTGTAACTAGAAAATATTTGGTCTAAAGCTACCAAAGTAAATGGCACTTTGCACTTGTCATGATTTATGAGTTTAAACTACAAAGAGTAAAGAAATTACTAGCGCATTAGCTAGGTTTTTTCTTTGATTTCCACTATTCCTTACAGTGCTAAATACCCTTGTGGCTATTTAGACAATAAAGGAGGAATTGCATGCTAAATATTCAAGTTAAATGAAAGCATGAATCGCTAGTCCCTCATCTACATAAGTAGGACTTCATATACTTTGTTCAATACCTAAGTACATTGTTACTTGTAGTCCTTTGAAGAGAATAGGAAAGTATATTAAATTTCTATATGATTTCTACTGGAAATGTAACATTTATAATGTTGACAAATCTAGTGGGAGCATTGCGGTTTAATTACTGAAATGACATTCATGTAATGTTGCAAATTTCAGTGGGAGCTACGAAATTTTGTTTCCTTGTTAGTCACCCATATTATTTCGAACTTGTTTTGAAATAATTCATACTTTCGGAATATGAACGACCATTGTTTTAAAGGAAAATTGCATTTTATTTTATTAGATAACACGTTGCCTTTCTGATGTCACTTTCTGGAAATATTATCTATAGAATAATAATCCACAATTTCTTATTTAATGTTATGGTTCCAAATCTACTTGTAATATCGATGACATTATCATATTGTTTACACAATCAAGCACATGTTGTGTTTTTTGTCTTTATAATATGATGTTGTGCCTTACACAAGTGGGAGAAATCTCAAAATGTGTGCAAGAAACAACATATTATTGGTTTCTCTTGACCGCAAGGTAAGAAAGCTAATAATTCCACTAGGAGTTAAACATACAAGATGTTTGTTGCCCTACTACATTCTAATATCATGATATTGTGTAAAGTTACTTCAACATTTTGACTACATGTTTAGTCAATATAATTATGGTTAAATTATAATAATCATAGTTTTGAAGTATAAAATTAACTTGAAATTATTATTGAACTCAAGAGTTTGCGTTCATGATTACTTTAGTTAGTATAATTATGTTTGCTTGTTAAGATATAATTATAAAGTCCTTGAATTAGTCAAAGACTTATAACATAAAGTATGTAGTAAACTTGTTATGTCTTCTTGCTAACACATAAAACAAGAGGTCATTGAATTATTCAAAGACTTGTAATGTATACTTGACATGTTCTGGTTTCTTGTAATCACATGAACAAATAATTCTTGAACAGTTCTGTCTTCTTGTGGACACGTGAACACGTGAACATGAGGTTCTTGAATTATTCAAGAGATATACATTGTAGCATGCACTTGGTACAAAAATACTTAATATGCAATTTGGCTCGACTAAATTGACAAGTATTTGGTCCAAAGAGAATTAAGTTATCTATGGAATTCTGATATAGTCTCACAATTCCAATACTCATAGAATACCACATTATTATGGTATGTCTAATGTGTTGAAACAAACTGTATTCATATTGTTTGATTCATGATAGCTTTAATTACTCTGCCTCCAAAATCTATCAAGGTTATAAAATTGCGTGTGTCATGGGTACACTCAATATAGTTCAAACCTAGAAGGTATTCAAGACAATCCACGACTGAAACCCCTAAACTTTTAGGGATTTTCGGTTGTTCCACTCAAACCAATCGAATCCTAAACCCTTTTGGGGTTCAGATTCTTCTACACTTCCTAGCTTGAAGATTGTAGTTTTGGTGTTCCTCCTAGCTCGACGAAACAAAAACCTTTGCTAAGGTTTTCGGTTAAAGGGTGATACAAGAATTAGGGTTTTTGCTACAAATCCTAAATTATGGTTCTTGGAAGAAATTCCATTATGTCTTGATTAAAGTTCTGAAATTTGTTAAAATCTTATGAAGCATATTATTAACAAGCTAGAGGAGAACTTAAAATGTGTGTTGTGTTTCCCAATTAAGAACAATTCATTGTTGCTTAAATACTTAGGGGACATTTGGTACGACTGAATCGCATAGAATGGAAATGCAACAGAGAATGGAATTGCAGAGAAAGAGAATGACTTTGAAAAGAGTGATGAGATTCCTCTGTTTGGTAAAAATAGAGAATGATGAGCTATAATACATCTGTATACTGATTCTTCTGTTTGTTGTGAACACGGAATCATAATTTAGTGAATGTAGATGCATTTAATTACATGAGTGTTTTTTAACCGTAATATTTTTTTTCGCAAAGTTTATAATTTTTAATAACACCTAAATTATTATTTAATTTATTTCTTAATATCACCTTAGTTTTAAATTTTAATTGTTTCAAATTATTTTTTTTAAATGATAAGTTATTATAAAATTAGAAAATAATAAACATGAATGCCAATTACATCACAAATTTTTAATTAGACAAAAATCAAGAGGAAAAAAAGCACCAAAACATATGAGACATTGTCTTAGAGACAAAGAATGAACATCTTTATAAGGCATTAGCAAAAGAGCACAATGAAGCAAAATGGTGTACATGAAAATTGTCTAGGATAGAATACATCATTACATCCATTTTATGAACAAAAATGAGCAGAAGCTGCTTCAAAAATTACATCCCCGAAGCAAGACTTGCATGAAAGCAACTTTCCTACATGATCAACAAGAATTTGAAGGCAAAACAACACGACTTCTACGAGAAACTGTTGTGTCAATTACATCGAAATCATGAATGAGTTATAAACTAAACAATATCAGATGATCAAGTCTTCTGAAAAATTCTTGAAGTCTCAAATGAACTCGAGTACTCGACACTCATGCTTCTATTTTTTATTGCTCAAACCTCCTGTAGTGCCAATGGGCATAGGACTATCCGGATCAACTTCAGTGGGTGACATAGCTAGGTGTCTCTTTTACAACGTCATCGATCATATCCTAGATCAATGCTCGAGAGTTCGTACCATGTAGTTGTCGATCTAGACGTAATGTACATGTTATCAATAATCTGTATGCAGGTTCATTATAAATAATCGGTATATATTCACCTCACCTTCTTTAACAATAAATTTATCTAGAATTATAGCAGCCACACCTTTCCTACTTTTGTTACGATGAGTTTCGATGTACTTCTGCTTTTGTTTGACACCTTAGGTTGCTTGTACATATAATATAAAATGATCAAAACATACGCAATTGATTTCTATTATCCTCATGCAGATTCATATGTGATGTGATTATAAACAACTTTAAACAACATGTCAAGAAAAAAATACCAACATAATTAGACATATAGTCATCCAAGTATCAAGTACAATGTAATTTTAATTACCTATGAAACAACAGAAAAAATCCATGAGTTCTTTAGGTTTGATAAGTACACCCTAGTTTCATAATGTAATCAAGGTGATTAAATCTCTTCATAATAGTCCACTGATCAACAAGTTACGTTTGATAAATTGATCAACATATTTGATACTGAAACCCTAATCGTTTTCAGCAAAATGAGTAATGTTTGTTCATAAGATCGATTTTTGTAGATGAAGTAACTAAATCAAAGACAAGAATTACCATATTTTCAAATTGAGAACAATTTTCACGAGCAGTAGGTTGATTACAGGGATGATAGGATTAAAGTTTTAGAGTCGCCAGAGGTAGAATATGGGAGGATTTGTGTGTAATGCATGTGCAACCCACGTGTGATTGGTGTATATACTCTTTTTTAACGCTCCCATTTGATTCCCAAAAGAAAAATTACGGAGAATGGCTTCTTTGTTATTTTTCTATTCTCACCTTTCTTTACTTTTTTTGAAGAATCAAAATCACGGGTTGGGAATGGAATTCATTGTGCATAACAAACAAGGGATATCATTCTCGTTTCCATTCTCTAGTTTCCTTTCCACTGTACCAAACAATTCTCTAGTATTTAGAGAATTGTCTCTACTTACATAAGTAAGTGGGAGCATCTACAAATCTTGAAGATATTCAAGAACAAAATACATAACCTTCTAAATCCACTTGTTGATGTCATACTAAGGTTAAACATGTAAATATCAACCAAAGTATAATGTTACTCTCATTCATAAATTCGCGAGGATGCCTCATCACTTGAGTGATATTCTAATATCTCTGCTGAGGTATATAAGTTAGAAGATTATAGTAAATCTGCTAACTACTATACATCATCATATCTTGAATCTGATAAATGTCTTAAAATTATGAATGATAAGATGCAGTCCTTAAAGGGAAATCAATCATTTGAGTTTGATTGATATTTCGCCTAAATTAATAAACCTGAGAGGTTAGGATGAGTTTCTTTTGAAGAAAGGCTCAAAAGGACAAAATTGTATACATATTAATTCATGGCTTGTAATAAGAAGTTTTTAATTATACTCAAGCAATTGACCGTGATTAAATTTTCTTATATACACGCATTAATTAAATAAAGATAATTAATTGTCACACATGTTTCCTTGAATGAGGAATATGACAATTAAGTTTTATAACTCTTTCCTTTATGATTACCTTTAGCGAGGACGGTGTGTAATCAAAAGGGTTATATATAATCTTTATATAGTATACAAGTTTAAGCAATCCAAGCTTGGATTGGATCATGCATCTAGGAGCTGAGATCTTGAATTTAATTACAATATGATTTTGATTGAATTAAGATAACTCCCGAGTACATCTGACATTAAGTGGGAGCACTATGTTTTTCCTTGAAATTTATATGTTGTATAACATATTGAAGATGACGTTCCATTTAAGCTGGATATTAATCCTTATGCTTGGAATGAAACTTCACTTGGGATTTAGGGAATAGAACAGACAACCTTGGAATAAATGTTTATTTGGAATAAACATATGTGGAAATTAAGTCCAACGCAAATGCAATATATCCTTGAAGCAAGTCTTAAATGGTATATTTCACTTGGAATAATGTATTATATTGTGTATGTGACTAGTTGTTACTTTTGCACAACAGCAAGATGAGCTGACAACAACAATATCTAATTGAGAGTGTTTAGATTATTGTTAATACGAATGTTTACGAATTATAAAGCATAGTGTTGTATATGTACAATGATGCTAGAGGATAATTAATACTAGTTTATGTAGAATTTTATCATTGGTGATAAATATGCTAACTAGATATGCTCAACGAAGAGCAGTGTTGCATTACGCATTAAGAAATGAGGATACTTTACATTTTAAGAAACTGTAATGATGACTGTCAGTATGTCGTTGACTTCTAATACCTATGCAAGGTAGGGCGACATCTACATACTATGACTTGCAATAGTATGAGCATATGAGATAAGACACTCATCATATATTTCAAATCCCTCACTATATGTGAAATTTGAAACTAGTATTCGGAAAGTTTACTCAGATGACTATTTAGTTTTCTTGTAAAGAAAAGTTGAGAATGTTAGAAACATTAGACTACAACTTACTAATTAGTCTCTTGCATATCTGTTTTTAGTATTTGGATAATTGGGATTGAAAGATAATTTTTACTTTATGATGAATAAAGATACTTGGTATTTGTTATTCGTTATATAATAATTGTTATCCTATATTTGCATGTTTAATCCTTGAATGACTTATCATTTTGAATTTGTCCATTGTCGGTTAACAATATGGGAATATTGTTATGTAAGGCAAATATGAGTGTTGGTTATATTCTATGAGAATGTGGATTGTTCCCGCCAAACTCATATGTATTCACAAGGATGCATATTGGATATCCCAATTTTCGAACATTTACTTTTGGATCCTTGTCATGAGTAAGATGTTGAAAATGGTTTAACAAGTCATCCTTAGACTTGAGATACAAACAAGTTCTGCATGTGTGGATATCACTTTGTGATTATAGCCAAACACTGTCCTTAAAAAGGTAGTCATAAAAGCTATTTTTCGGAGTGAATATGAAGCAGCATCCACAACACTTGTAGTCAACAAAGGATTTGTTCCTCCACTTGATAACTGCAGAATGATACCATGGCGCCTCTCCAGAATTAATCAGATAATTGTGTGGCCGCACCCAAAGGGTAATTTTAAGATGATTCTTAATTACATTTGGTATATCTGAATTAACTTCTATAACGAAAATCTAAATGGTTAAACTATATGGAATGAGTTAGGATCCATATCCATGGTTTAACGGTATCTGTAACAAAGGGATGATAATGGTAAGTAATACATAACCATTAAAGCTGAGATTGTTCTTGAAACATCATCTCAAGTATTTCTAATTAAGTGTGTTGCTAGACGTTGCTATTGTTGGTATAAATGTGAGTCCGCTGCTCCAACTCCCAAGTGGGAGCTGTTGGAATATGGTAGTTGGATACGCATGTTATACGATTAGAGATACGTGAGCCTATTGGGGGCACACACGTTAAGACACGAAGAGTACGTTTTTTATGTATTTAATATATGTAACTCGATTATATTTATTAAATATATAATATGTTTCACGAAATGATTTAATGATCATTAGTTATACGTTAGACGCAATATTAACTAAGAGGCTTATACAATTAATAGGTGATATACTTGTTAATTAGTGTAATAGCCCAAAGCAAACCATAAGCCCATTGAGAGCTTATGATCAGCCGATCAAAGTTTGAAAGGGAGTAGAATTGTTTTCTTGTTGCCTAAGAATATATAGATATACCCTAAAATCACATGATATACACATATCTTTAGACTCTATCTAAAGATACGGAAAAAAAGTCACATAAACCCTAATCACTAGCATTCATGTATTCCACATGCATGCATGTATATATGATGCACATACATGGAATGTAACATAATGCGAATACATGCAAACTAAAGATTAAGCAACCTGGTTCCTTTTTCTTTATGTTTCTGTGATCGGATTTAATTCCTAGGGGATTCAATCGTGTGACACCTAGATCTAAAAACAAGAACACAGTGTTCCGTTGTTTAATCGTGAAGTCAAGGCTAGCATACTTGGCGTGCTTGTTCGACGTGTTGTGTGAGCAACCATAGAGGTATCTATTTTAGATACTTTATATTCAAGAATAATCGCTAAAAGGTACGCTTTTATTATTCGTATTGTGTTAACCTATTTGTGATAACTAGATTCATCCGCTGCGCACTCGTAGCTAAATTGGTTACCTAGTATTATTAAATCCCAACAGTTTCTTGATGGGGTAAAAGTTGATATAATTAACATAAAGATTCATTATCAGTGTCAACAGCTAATGAGCAGCTTAGTGTTGCATTAATTAATTTACACTTCACAGTAATTAAATAGCAAGTTTGTTAGCTTAAATTTTGGTTTCATGGGGATGAATCAAGATCTCCTGGTGACATCAAAAAATAATGTGTGGTAGAGAACATACATCTTTATTTCGAATTTTGACTTCGACTGAGAACAAAACCAGTCTAAAATATAAATTAAATAACTTTGATAAAAGGCTTTGATGAGTTACTCCAATATAGACACATACTTTGTTCAAGAGCATGCTTATCATAGTAAATTTTAAACGAAATTACTCATGCACAAAAAAAGGGAACTATGATAGAAAGGAAGGCTGGAAGGGCCCCTGGCATCGTCAATGACTTCAATTCTTGACAGTTCATCTTAATAAATAAAGCAAAATTTGTTCGAAATTTATGTGCTTGGCATATCACAGTTAACTTGCTTTTAGAAATTCTTTTTGTACAAAAAGTATAGGCTAAAACATCTAAAAATTATATTTCAAAAAAAAAATAATAAATAAATAAAATAAAATAAAATCTAAAAATTAGATTGTAATAAGGTGAAAAAACACAAATCATTTGAAACTCATGTTTACCTTGATAGAAGTCCTTGTATGCAGCATTTCCTTTAATGGATAATTACCAAAATAGATCAGTCGCCCAAAGCACATTTCTTAAATAGATGTTTTTAAATCACTTTCTTCCGGCGGATCAGGGCAACTTGGCGACTGAGCAACCTTCATATATGTGCGACACGTGTCGAATATTTTATTAAAATAGTACAAAATCTAGAATCTTTTGGAATGTATAGTACAGAATCTAGAATCTTTTAAGGACACGTGTCGCACATATATGAAGGTTGCTCATTTTTTAAGTTGCCTTGATCTAATTTTGGAAAGTGAAATTTGAAAGTCTACAAAGTGACTAGTCAAAAAGTCAACGATCTATTTTGGTAATTATCCCTTCCTTTAATCTACTCCCATATCACCAACAATAACCTCGTGTTAAGAATCGTTAAAGCTCAGACTTGTTAGGTCTTTATCTAGGAATAACAATAACAACACAACAAGAACATGCACAACGGAATATATAAACATTATTGTTATTGCTATAAGGCTTCGCCATCATCTCTACTCTATTACAATCTCCAATACAGCCCCAATACTACCTTGATCAATGGTAGTACATGTTAGCTACACTATAACAAGGAATCAAAGATCCTTGAGGCTAAACAAACTACCCTAGGTGTTTTCCCATAAAACACATGTACACACACGCTTTACTGGTTCTCTACATCTTGACACTTGAATGATAAAAACCTGTACCCTATGTCTCTTTATATAATAGAGACATTAGGGTTTACAAAATAGGACTATAATGCAAAAATTTCTTTGTAAAGCAAGTCCTTATCTTTTGCAGTTTCTTCATTCTTCACTTTGTCTTCTTTAGTACTTCATCTTTCACATGTTTTGTCTTATCAACTCAAGTATAATTCCCAACAATCTTCCCCTAGTTGATATGACAAAACCAGGTAAGCATGAACTTCCCCTTAAACAATGTTATATCACCAAGGCTCTTCAAGTTGCAGCTTCTATGTATATCATCTTCCCCTTTTTGTCATCATCAAATAGGGGACAAATGTAAGCAAACTTGATCTTCACAACCACAAATCAATATTACACGTCCAATCCATCATTCCAATGTTTCAAAGTCGCCCACCATTAAGTTTTCCGCATCTAAAAATGGACTTGAAACAATAGAAATCAAAACTAGCAGTAGTAATAACAACTAGCAGTAGAAAAACCTTCACCTTGATGTAGCATATAAATGGTTAAACATTTAACACTTAAGCTTCCCCTGAAACCCATATGTTAACCATTTCTTGAATCTTCAATTCTGTAGGCTCTATGTAATAATGACTGATGAAGAAAACTAAGTATTACCAACTTGATGCTGAAGTAGAACAATCCAAACTAATGTCTTAAATATAACTTCGAACGTATACTTAACGTATAGGGAGATCGCAATCTCTTGACAAAAATCACTGAGCACAATAACGTAACTCCAAGTGTTTGTCAATTCGTAGTCACCTGAACGCAGGAACAAGTTATCTTCAAAGCGTCACACCAACTTTGAGATATGATAAAACAAAAATCCGAATAATTCCACTTCATCGTCAAATAGGTGATAAAAACCTTTCTTCGTAACCAATTAGAACAAATAAGAACGAGCCTTTATAATCTGTTAAGCAAAATCTTCCTTGTGTGTGTGAAGCAAAATCAAAATCAATATGAACGAGCAGTATTAAGTACCTTGTAACCATTAAGTCTCCTACTCGAATAAAACAAATCAATAATCAATCATGTCTATCAACATTAACCAGAAAGTCAACAGCTGCAATCACCGTTCAGCCAATCAACCTTACTTTCTTTGCACACCTTTACTGCCCTTCGTGAAAATTAAATAACCAAATACTCAATCATGCACAAGATGACAAATCTTCATTAATATTCCATGATTAGTACTAGGTTAAATAAATAAGCCATCTAATATTTTATCGCTCGTGATCAAGTAATTCTTGACATCCAATCTGATAGAAAACAAGCATACGAAAATTAATACTTTACTGCTCTGACCATCGACCCACATATGTCCAAACGTGTAGCTTAACGAATTGTAGCTCCACCAATCAGTAGCATGCAGAATACGATTTATGTAATACCTGCTCAAATCACCGAAAATCACATCCATAATTATTAACATGTAGCATAGTCATCAGCATGTTTCAAAGCAAGCAGAATTAATGAGAAACGTAGCAGCAGTGTCAACTTTAAAGGTAGCAGTGGAAACATAGAACGATCAGTGGTAACAATTTAACTAGCAGTGGAAACGAAAAACTCGTAGCAGTGGTAACATGAAGCTAGCAGTGGGAACACTATAAGGATAGCAGTGGTAACTCTGAAGCACACTGATCAAACATTCAACTCCCAATGATTGTCAAACATGAATCATGAAAACATCCAAGTGAGATTCAATAAGTACCACGTCTGTTTGTAGCTTCAGTAAGCGAGAGATAGCACCACTAACCTTACAAACATAATGCGTAGCCTTACTCCCAATAGTATGCGTAATAGCCTTACAATCGGTTCCAGTAACCTTACTCCCTTCACACATACGTCTACCTGTTGCTTTAGTTCACCAGTAGTAAAGTTATTCAAACGAGTAGCATAAAGTTGCAAACATTAATCCTTGAAACCCTACTGTAAACAAACTCCTGCTACATTCTAAACCTTTAAAAAATCATCTCACAAACAGAAGATACTATCAATCAAACTATCTTCAAACCCCTTGCATGCATGATATACCGATCTGTAACAATCCTTAAATCTGTAAAAACAGCCCACGCAAACTAAGAAAACAACAGCATCCTAAAGCTAGGGTTTTAAAACGTTGAAGCAATAGATAGTGCCCTGCTCTCATGATGATCGATACGTGTTTAAATGGATTGGTATGTATATTTTGCGATCTTCAAATAAGAAACCAATCAGGTATGTAACAAATACTTAGGTATTAGCAATTTTACCACCAAAATGCTATTCTCCAACCATGCACCGACCGACTATCATAAAATCCACCGTACCATGATCTTAAATCAATTATATATGGTTGGTGTACATGCAAAAAATTATAAAAGTCTATAACTAGCATGTAATATACGTCCATCAAGGTCCTTCAGATATAATGAAACCATTAAGAGCATAATTCAAGAAACCCAAACGATATACTCATATCCAAAGTGCTAAAAATTCTGAAAACCCTAAAAACCATTCGTTCCAATATCAGCACGTACAAATCAAAGCATTCATCAATGAAAATACCAGCAGACACACGAATTTAGGGTTTGCTTCAAATAAGAACTTGATCAGGTAAAACCCTAAGAACAAATCGACTATATCTAGTCCAAAACTTGCTGTTCTTCCATGGATAATGAACACCGAGAAACATAGAAACAACTTCCATAATGATTTAACACGAATAGAGCATGAATTTATGAAGTTGAATCATGAAAAACCCTAAAAATTCGAAATATAATACCTCTCTCTGCAGCAGTTTTCGACACTCCAGAACTTTCACCTAAAGGCTCAGATTGAAGATCCCTCCGGTGGAAATCTTCCTTGATATATAGAGAAGCTCCAATAAAAATTTCAGCCCGATCCAACGGTTAACGAAGGAGATATCGCTGTTTGAAAAATGACCTGCAGAAAGATACGAAAATTGTACCAAAATCGAATTTTCCTTCTTTTCTCCGAAAAACCTTATAGATCCTAGATCACGAGCAACCTGTCTCTGATGCCACTTGTTAAGAATCGTTAAAGCTCAGACTTGTTAGGTCTTTATCTAGGAATAACAATAACAACACAACAAGAACATGCACAACGGAATATATAAACATTATTGTTATTGCTATAAGGCTTCGCCATCATCTCTACTCTATTACAATCTCCAATACAGCCCCAATACTACCTTGATCAATGGTAGTACATGTTAGCTACACTATAACAAGGAATCAAAAATCCTTGAGGCTAAACAAACTACCCTAGGTGTTTTCCCATAAAACACATGTACACACACGCTTTAGTGGTTCTCTACATCTTGACACTTGAATGATAAAAACCTGTACCCTATGTCTCTTTATATAATAGAGACATTAGGGTTTACAAAATAGGACTATAATGCAAAAACTTCTTTGTAAAGCAAGTCCTTATCTTTTGCAGTTTCTTCATTCTTCACTTTGTCTTCTTTAGTACTTCATCTTTCACATGTTTTGTCTTATCAACTCAAGTATAATTCCCAACACCTCGTGGTCGCTAACAATAACCATTAACCAGTCTTAGTGGTTTATTGCTTGTCCCTAAGGTCAATTTCCTTATCTTTGTCAATCAAACAAAGCTTATTTTTCAGTTAGCTTATTATTTATGAAAAAGAAATAAGCTTGGTCCTTATAAGCGTACGCGCCAAACATGCCCATAATGCATATGGATATATCAATGTCTATATCTATACTATTATATAATGCATTTTGGACTATTATATAATTAGAACAGCTTAAAATTCAGACTTTTACTTGCTTATTATGGAAGAATTTCAAAATTAATCGGTTAGAAATAGTTGGTTAGGAAACAAGTTGGTTAGGAAGTTTATTAGGAAGCAGGTTGGTTGTTCAAACTAAAATTATTTGGCTTAACCATCTCTATCATCTCTACTTATAAAGCATAAAGACAACTAAATGTATAACCGAATAACCGAATAACGCAAAATATAGTCACAGGTACCCGCCGCCGCATTGGGCGGGTACCGTTCTAGTGTGATCTAATGAGCCTTGAACCTTTTCCGTTCGAATAATATACTTGGTGATCCAAATTTGTAATTGTCGTAGTTATTAGGGTTAATTACCTAAAAATGTATAGTACTTGTCACTTTTGTTATTGTGTGTATTGAACTTTTTTTCTTCTTATTGTGTGTGCTTAACTTTCAAATTTTAATTACTGTGTGTATTTGTTACTATTCAGCAATGTAAAATGACCATTTTACCTTTCAAAATTAAAAAAAAAAAAAAAAAGATAATGATAAAATTGTCGCAAAATACACACAATAATCGAAATTTGAAAGTTCAGTACACACAATAAGAAAAAAAAAATAGTTCACACCACACAATAAAAAAATGTGACAAGTATGATATATTTTCAAGCAATTAACCATAGTTATGAAAAGGAAAAAACGGACATTGGGTTTTCAAAGTAGGGTTAATTGCTTGAAATTTTATCATACTTGTTATTTTTTGTCATTGTGTGTGCTAAACTTTTATTTTTCTTATTGTGTATACTAAAATTTTAAATTTCGATTATTGTGTTTATTTTTTGACCATTTTACCCTTACTTTTTTAAAAATTTGAAGGGTAAAATGATTATTTTAAATAGCTGAGTAGTCACAAAATACACTTAATAATCGAAATTTGAAAGTTCAGTAAACATAATAAGAAAAAAAATAAGTTCAATACGCATAATAACAAAAAGTGGCAAATGTGATACATATTTATCATTCATGAAAACTATGGCAACTATTTTAAAGCTCTCAAAACATTCACGTACTTTATTTTAACATACATATAGTTTATTTGACTTTAACCGTAAGAACCATTTACATTGGTTGTAATTCTTATAAATTTGGAAATAACTTAAAGAACAAGTTGCATTTGATTCCTTTTACATAGAGCCATAAACGTATCCTAGAAGGGAATGATATAAGAGGACCATGAAGAGTCAATGAGTCAAGTCTTGAAAGTTTGTCTTGATCTTAAAAGTACAAATTAATATGACTGGCATACAAGACTTACTTTAAGATCACGGTATTAAAGTCTATGCATGTCCTATTCATATTTTTGGATTATTAATTTAGACGTGTTATATGGGGAGACAAAAATGGGAACCACATGACAAGGATGATTGGAGGAGAAAATTTGGGTGAGCCAAAAGTCTTGATGGTCTTAGTCAATGTGGAAAAAAAGTGATAGGAATTTGTATGTTTATTGTGAATGCGAGAACCGGTTAAATGCTAGTCACATAAGAATTCAGTTCCCATTAGCCCAACCGTACCAAACAATTCATATCAAAAACAGGTTGAGGTAGAAAAATATGCTACTCACATATATAATGGAGTCATAAGAAATTAAGAACACTGGAAATAAATTGGCTAGTGTTTTCTAACCTGTTGTGTTGGATATATTGAAATGATTCTTGTCTTTGTTTTCGTGTCTGTTTTTCTCTCTTGTCTACCTGTTCTTCACTCTGCTACAGAAAGAAACATGACTGGGCCTATGTGTCCGGAGAGTTTTAGTTGTCCAAATTTGGCCCTGTTCCAGTATCCATTTTACAATGTCACTGACTCAAGCTGTGGGTTGATCAAGGTCGACTGTAACTCTACCGGTGGGAATATTCAAATTGGGGAAAATCAATATGAAATTTTTGCCAAGTTTGATTCTAGCCCTTCTATTGCGATCCGTAACACAACATTTGAAAAACTTCTGAACGATAAAAGCTGTAAGACACTTATGGACAATTTCACTTCTCCAAGCCCTCTTTTATATTCCATTTCAATAACTCCCTTCCTCACTCTCTTCAAATGCTTAAAAAATACCAGTTATGCTGAAGGAATGAATGCCTATTTTAACCAACCTAATTATAATAGCCACAACACATGCAAAGATTACAATTTCTACTATGATTATTCAGTCATCAATGCAATAGCTCCGAGTGATCTCCCGCGTACATGTGAAGTAATACAGTTGCCAACGATAGGGGGATGGGAACATAATACAACCACCATAAATACAACCAACATATTTTCCCTTCTCAATTCTTGTAAGTTCTCTGTTTCATTTTCCTTGACACGTTCCTGTGAAAAGTGTCACAACAAGGGCGGCCACTGTCATGCTAACAAAGGACAGTTTCAGTGTTTAGATGCCAAAAAGGGTAATGCCGTTTCTTTTTTCCTTTTCCTTCTCTTTCTATTCTGGATACACCAGAAATGGTATGTCTAAGTGTCTAACTCATTGCTGAAACCTTTTTGTTGTCTAGTTGCTGC
The DNA here is from genome assembly GCA_030686995.1 of Artemisia argyi. NCBI lineage: Eukaryota > Viridiplantae > Streptophyta > Magnoliopsida > Asterales > Asteraceae > Artemisia > Artemisia argyi. The sequence continues at coordinate 205,966,483 of CM060702.1, read as the reverse complement.
AGATAATTCACACATAAAACTGATACTAGGTATTATACGTTGTCAATTATAGGCATTATACACAAACACAAGTACTGTTTAAATCTTTACCTGAAGGTGTTGCATTTTATTGGCTCTAGGTCTCACTGGATCTGCCTTCATCCTCGTGATGTGTCCAGTCATAATCTTAATCTGGCGTTTGTGTAAAAATAGGCCCTTTTGGTATTTCTCAACAAAGGATGGTTCTCAATGCCTTGAAGATGGAAGTGTCTTCTTTAGCGTCTCAGTTTTCTCCTATGCTGAGCTTGAAGATGCCACCAAAACTTTTGACCCTTCTCAGGAACTAGGGGGTGGAGGTTTTGGAACTGTTTACTATGGTGAGAATTTAATGTGCTTGATGCAACACGAGACAGTTAAGTCAGAAATAAATATAAAAAAATCAGCATGTAATTGCAGTTCTCTATTTTATGGATAACTTCTAACATAGTTACCATTTACATAGCTCAACCTTATTCCAAATTTACGCGTCTTTCTCTAACAACTTGCTAAGTTATTGATATCTGATCTTCCTGAAAAAGGTAAACTCCAAGACGGGCGAGAAGTTGCAGTTAAGAGACTTTATGAGCACAACTACAATAGGGTCCAACAGTTTATAAATGAGGTTAAAATCCTCACCACATTAAGGCACCCAAACCTTGTTGTGCTCTATGGTTGTACCTCTCGGACAAGCCATGAACTTCTCCTTGTTTACGAGTACATTCCCAACGGCACTGTTTATGATCACCTCCATGGGAAAAGAGCAAACGAAAGCTTGCTAACATGGCCAGTAAGGATGAACATTGCCATAGAGACTGCCAGTGCACTAGTGTACCTACATGCCAATGAAATCATACACAGAGACGTAAAGACTAATAACATTCTTCTTGATCACAATTTCTGTGTCAAGGTAGCAGATTTTGGTCTGTCAAGGCTCATGCCGAATAATGTGAATCATGTGTCAACAGCTCCACAGGGAACCCCAGGATACGTGGACCCTCAATATCACCAACGTTATCAGTTAACAGATAAGAGTGATGTTTACAGCTTTGGAGTGGTCTTGGTAGAACTGATATCATCTATGGTCGCTGTCGATTTAAACAGGTCTCAAGATGAGATAAGTTTGGCTAATCTTGCTTTGAACAGAATCCAAAAATGTGAACTTGATCAACTGATTGACCAGGCTTTAGTATCTGATTTGAAAGGTGAAATCATGGCGATGATCACATCAGTAGCAGAGTTAGCTTTTAGATGTTTACAGTATCATTCAGAAATGAGGCCTACCATGAACGAAGTGTTAGATGTGTTAATGGATATTCAAGGGGAAGGAAAAATAGATGATCATGACAGTATCAGAGATTTGGAAAGCATAAAAGCGCCACCGCCGTCTAAAGCCAGTGATACGGTGGTTTTGTTAAAAGACTTCTTACCCTCACCAGTCTCAGTCACGAGTGAATGGCACAGTGCATCAACTACAATGAGCAGCAATGGAGATAGTCTGTCAATGAAAAATCCAAACAGTAAATAGAAACATTATGCAGATTTAGTTTTAACGCGGGTGTATGTTCACATTTTTTGTTGAATCTTGTGCACTATATCTGAAAGTTTCTTGATGGGGTAAAAGTTGATGTAATTAACATACAGATTCATTATCCGTGTCAACTGCTAATGAGCAGCTTTTAGTGTTGCATTAATTTACACTTCACAGTAAATAGCAAATTTATTAGCTCAAATTTCATTTCATGGGGATGAATCAAGATCTCCTGGTGAGTGGTGACATCAATAAATAATGTGTGGTAGAGCACATACATCGCTATTTCCCATTTTACTTCGGCTGAGAACAGAACCAGTCTAAAATACTACGTATAAACTTTGATAAAAGGCTTTGATGAGTTACTCCAATATGGGAAATGATTTGCACACTCTAGTTTTTTATTGTGACACTCAATCATATGCATTAAACTATTGTATTTTGTATATACACTGCTTTAAATGATTGTACACATGAGTGTACAAATCAAATTAAAACATAATGTGTGCAAATCATCTCCCCTCCAATATAGACACATACTTTTTTCTTGAGTATGCTTATCATAATAGTACATTTTAACCAAAATTACTCATGCACAAAAAAAGAGGACAAATCAAAAAAAGGGAACTATGATAGAAAGGAAGGGCCACTGCATCGTCAATGACTGTAAGTCTTGACAGTTTGTCTTAATAAATAAAGCAAAATTTGTTCGAAATTTATGGGCTTGGCATATCACAATTAAATTGTTTTTAGAAATTCATTTTGTACAAAAAGTTTACGCTAAAACATCTAAAAATTAGATTGTAATACTGTGAAAAACCACAAGTCCTTGTATGCAGCATTTCCATTAAATCTGTTCCCATATCACCAACCATAACCTCGTGGTTGCTAATAATCACCAATCTTAGTAGTTGGTTCATGGCTTAGCTGGTCCCTAAGGTCAATTTCATGATAAAGAATCATCATGTTGTTGCAAAAATATATAGTATTCTGCATATGCTGTGGTATCAATAGTTTATTCTAGTATGATGTGCTATTGAAACCTAAGAAAATGGGGTCTAAAGTCTAATGATGTCTTATCTTTTTTACATGTGCTAAGTTAAGACGTGTGACAACGGGAGTTATTTATATGATCCACATGAAAGTTTCCAAGTGTGACATTTTGGTGTTAGAAAGGACTAATTAATCATAAATGGAGGAGATGAGTGGGTTGGTCAAAAGTCTTGATGGTATATTAGTCAATGTGGAAAAAAATTACATAACTATTGGAATTTTCTATGTTTTTTGGCATGTAAGATGGGTCAAGAATGTGAAAGCGTGTTATTCGTTAATCACGTACGAGTAATAATAAAATAAGGGTCCTTCTTTAGCCAACCGTTCCAAAGACTTCTCGTAAAAAAAACACGTAGGGATAGAAGATATAAAGTGTATGCACATTCATGTATATACTGTACGTGATAATAGAGTTAAAACAAAGATGATATATTAGATATATTATATGATTGTCTAACCTTTTCTATTGGATATCTGAGATGATCATCGTCTTCTGTTTAGCGTCATTTATTCTCTCTTCTCTACCTCTTCTTCACTCGGCTACAAACAGCAACAATTCTTTGCCTATCTGCCCAGAAAGTTTCAGTTGTCCAAAAATGGTCCCATTCAAATATCCATTTTACAGTGTCAATGACACACGATGTGGGTTGATCAAGGTCAACTGTACTTCAGAAGGTGGAGAAATCCAATTTGGTGAGCACTTGTATCCGACTTTCGGCAAGTTTGATTCTCAATCTTCGGTTGTGATCGTTAACAAAACATTTGAAAAGCTTGTGAAAAATGAAAGCTGTAAGGCGCTTATGGACAATTTCACATCTCCAAGCCCTCTTTTGTTTTCATTTTCAGTAGATCCCTTCATCACTCTTTTCAAATGTGCAAACAATCGCAGTTATGCTGAACAAATGGATGCTTATTTTGGTCAGCGTAATTACTCCAACCATAGCCGATGCAATGATTACAATTTCTACTACAAGTATTCAGTCAGCAATGCTACAGTTCCAAGCAATCTTCCACATACATGTCAAGTAATACAACTTCCATTGTTAGTGAGACGGCCACGTAAACATGAAGAACTTAATGAAACCAAAATATTCACTCTTCTTTCTTCTATTGTCTATATTTCACTTCAGTTGTCACCTTCTTGTACTGGGTGTATCAAAAAAGGTGGCCAGTGTCATACTAACACGGGACTTTTTCAGTGTTTAAACGCCAAAAATGGTACTTATACAGCTTATCATTTGCTTCCTTTTTACTTACTCCCAAACTATTTTACTGACCTGTTTACAATTAATGTTTTGTTGTTGGGTTGCTTCAGGAAAACGAGGCAGAAATCTGATACTCATCCTAGGTGATAAACCTCTTCAATCCTATATATAAATGCATATGGACATTATACATGTATGTATATCATTTACCTGAAGTTTCTTCAATCTCTTGTAGTTCTGGCTGGGTCTGCCTTCATCCTCGTGCTCTGTCCAGTCATCTTTATAATCCGACGTGTGTCTAAGAATAGCTCCTTTTTGTATTTCTCATCAAATGACAAATCTCCAGGTCTCGAAGATGGAAGTATCTTCTTTAGCGTCTCCGTTTTCTCATATGCTGAGCTTGAAGATGCGACCAGAAATTTTGATCCTTCTCAGGAACTAGGAGGTGGAGGTTTTGGAACTGTTTACTATGGTGAGAATTCCACATGCTTTTTTTTTTTTTCCTTTCTTTTTTTGAATGGCAAATTTTTCACACCGTATACCACCAATCTCATAATATATCTCACAAATGTTTCCAGCGAGGCTTGAACCCACAACCTCTAGGTTGGTAGGCAACTCACATACCACTAGACCAAAAGGCCTTGGGTATCTATTGAGGTCACACATCAATATAACAAATTCACCATTTAATCGCAGTTTTCTATTTTATTCAAAGCGTGTAATACAGTTATCATATATATCGTTCAACACTTCAACCTTCCTCCAAAATTACGAGTCTTTCTCTTACAGCTTGCTAAAATATTGATATCTGGTCTTTCTAAAAAAGGTAAACTCCAAGACGGGCGAGAAGTTGCAGTCAAGAGACTTTATGAGCACAACTACAATAGAGTCCAACAGTTCATAAATGAGGTTGAAATCCTCACCAAATTAAGGCACCCAAACCTTGTTGTGCTCTATGGTTGTACCTCTCGGACAAGCCGTGAACTTCTCCTTGTTTACGACTACATTCCCAACGGCACTGTCTATGATCACCTCCATGGGGAAAGGGCAGACCAAAGCTTGCTAACATGGCCAATACGGATGAACATCGCCATAGAGACTGCCAGTGCACTAATGTATCTTCATGCCAGTGACATCATACATAGAGACGTAAAGACTAATAACATTCTTCTTGATCACAATTTCTGTGTCAAGGTAGCAGATTTTGGTCTATCAAGGCTCATGCCAGATAATACTAATCACGTGTCAACAGCTCCACAGGGAACCCCAGGCTACGTGGACCCTCAATATCACCAACGTTATCAGTTAACAGATAAGAGTGACGTTTACAGCTTTGGAGTGGTGTTGGTAGAATTGATATCATCCATGGTGGCTGTCGATTTAAATAGGCCTCAAGATGACATAAGTCTGGCTAACCTTGCTTTAAACAGAATCCAAAGATGTGAGCTTGATCAACTGATTGACCCTACTTTAGTAACCGATTCTAAAGGTGAAATGATGGCGATGATCACATCAGTAGCAGAGTTGGCTTTTAGATGTTTACAGTATCATTCAGAAATGAGGCCTACCATGAACGAAGTGCTAGATGTGTTAATGGAAATTCAAGGGGAAGGAAGGATAGATGATCATGACAGTATCGTACATCTGGAAACTGATAAAGCAACACCTCTGTCTGAAACCAGTGACAAGGTGGTTTTGTTGAAAGACTTTTTACCTTCACCAGTGTCAGTCATGAATGAATGGCAAAGTGAAACCAGTGCATCAACTACAATAAGCAACAATGGAGATAGACTGTCAATGACAAGTTCAACCAGTAAATAGAAACACTATGCAGCTTTAGGTATAACGCCGGTCTATGTTCATACTTTTTGTAGTTTCTTGTGCACTAAATCTAAAAGTTTTTAGTGTTGCATACATATTACACTTCACAGATAACTTGTAACGAAATTATGTGATATTTTATTTATTATTATTATTTATTTATTTCGTATTATATAGACAAAACTTGCTAATTTCTTATAGTATTTTACTAAATAATCAAATTTCAAACTGGCGATGACATGTCTATGATTAACCAATAATTAACATGTTATGTTGGCTTGCCAAGTAGGATCCTGCCATCATATCTAAAACCTATTCCCAAACAGCCTCAATAAATACATATTACCACAAAAACACACAATAATCACACCACACCATTTACAATACAATACCACCAGCACTCGTAATTGAGTTATGTCTAGTTTGTAATAATATTTCGTAACAGAAGAATTATGTCCAATTCGTAATATTATTTGTTAATTACATGTTGAAAAATCCACCTTATAATTCCCTAAAACACACAACAATGGCAGCAGCTAAAAATCTTGAAATCTATAATAAAATGAATCTAAATATCCATCGGGATTTTTTTGAAGGAGATGAGTAGTTGTGTGTTTTGTAACATACTACTTGATCGAGGGTATTTGGGAATGAGCAGAGTTTGGGACACTTAATTGACTAAAATTGCATGTTAATAATTCATAACAAAACCATTACAGTACTTCATAAGCTATGTCCGCAGACACAGATAGACACAAAATTAGTCACAAGCAAGTTTTAGATCTATCAATCATCTTCTTTGATAATAGGTTTAGGATGACTTGGAATCTACTTGGCAAGCCAACTAGCTTTGACCCTAGTAATTTTTTGAAGGTTATAAATTTTAAGCAAATACAACTAATTAAGCTATATATACAGTTAATTTATGGATCAACACCTACAAATATATATTAACTTGTCAACACTTGTAATTAATATAATATTTAAAACACCACTCTAATAAAAAGTATCATTTATAAACCACAATTTCTAAAATGCATGATTTCTTATGTTAGAACTTTCATTAAAAAAAAAAAAAAAATGGAAGTAGAATCAGATAAAATATATCATCTCCAAACTTCAACAGTTTTACCATGCTTGAAAAAAGAAATTCGCTATCTGTAAAGTAATTGTCATTGTAAATAAATACTATTAAAAAACTTTGTTCGTCGAAATTTCAAATACATGATACTCGTTGCTGCAATGAGCGAGTTCCTGCTAGTGTTAGTTATCGGTGATGACACATCATTGTCATTTTGTAATTTAATTATGGAAAATGATTTAATTATATAGCATTGCACTGTGGGAAAATTATCAAGTTTATTTAATTTGATTGGAATTTTGTGATAGATTGAATATACTATTAACTAATTATTTCTCACGGTAAAGAGCATTCATTACCTTAAATAATCATTTCATGCAGATGAAGACAAACCGCCCCGTGACAACGAAAGTTAATGTGTGGTTGAGCACATATATGGCCATTTCCATTTTCAAGTTGACTGAGATGAGAATTAGTGTATGGTACCAAACAATTTGACGTGGGTTCAAGTGTTAATGAATGGGTCATTGCATTTCTGAAGGTAAAATCGCATGACAAAAAAGGCCTCGTTAAAATGAGCATAACTTAAGTTACGGCGCTCCTTTTCAGGTCCACGATAGTCGATTCGAAGCTTGGAACGAGGAGCATGTGGTGGTTCGTCGGTTTACGGAACTTTCGAGCCCCGAAACACTCTATTTCATGAGTTATTTGCATTCTTATGATTTTTCGGGTTTTTATAGACTTTTGTTTTTGTAATAGCTTTCGGCCCGTTTGTTCTTTAGGGCCCATTTCGACTTTGTTTCTCTATTTAATAAGTGTATTGCCTTTGTGGCTAAGCAGTTCAATGAAATACCAAAAGTGTATTTTTGGCAGCTTTTGCTAAGAATTTCTCTATAATCGGTAGGATCGTTCTGGTATTCGTGTGAATAAACATGTTCGATTTGTGTTATCTCGTTTTAGTACTACATCACAACTTCACATGATCTCCAATTATCTATAAGAGCACTCGTTATGCCAGTCAGTTGGGTGCCAGGATACCGAGGGTGACTTTCGCGAGTGAGGGAGGCAGTAAATTGGCGAGTGTGATTTGAGAAGAAAGTTTATTTTATTTTATTTATTTATTTGCGATTTAACTGGGTTATCCAATGTGTGTGTGTTTTAAATGTGTGTTTCAGCATGTGTGAGGAGGAAGATGATTTTTTATTTTATTTTATTTATTTATTTATTTTTATTTTTTTGGGTTATTGGTCAACTGAAATGGGTTGTTATAACTTTAATGAGTTTTGGGCTATTTTTTAAAGGAAATTTCAGGACTAGACACATATAAAAGTGTGCTATGAAACACGACCATTAAAAGCCGTGTTACCAAAAACTACTTTACGAGCAAATACAGTTTGTACGACATGATTAAATGTGCGCCATCCTTTAGATCATTACACGTTATTTATTTATTTATTTATTTATTTTAAGGTAATTTAAGATCATTACACGTGTCCTATACGCGTAATATGGATTGCTCACCATCTTCACTTTGCTCGTCCTATTTATTTCAAAACTAGTTTAACATGGAGATACTCCGAAGTGCAAGCAAATTGGATTGCTCGCCATCTTAACTTTGCTAGTTTTATTCATTTCAAAACTAGTATAATATGTTGACACGTGGAAGTGCTTTCATTGCCATCTTTATTTGCTCACCATGTTCACTTGAAAGTTGGAAGTGCAAGTTGCTAGCATTTTTATATAAGAAACAGTGTAATATGACGACACTTGAAAGTGCAAGCAAATATATTTAATTGCCAACTTATTTGCTCTCTATGCTTAGGAGCCATTTGGTATCCTGGTACGGGGATGGGGGTATAGATTGAAAAAAATATCAAATACTCCGTAATTTATTTGGTACTCTTTTGATTTCTTGACCTCATCACTTTCAATGATAGATGCAATCTCACCTCCACTAGGCTCTTTAGGTGATATCATCCAACCAGATTTTATTTTTTTTTCTTTTATGCTGAGACCGCATATTATTATATTTTTGTTTTATTTTAAAATAATATTAATAATATCTTACTTATTTTTAAAATAATAATATTTAATTGAATTATATATATATTTTTTCTCATTTCTCATTTCTTTTAAACCTTTACAAAATCAAAATCCAATCCAATCCCACCTACAAACTAAATGCACCCTTATTTTAGATCTAAGAAAAAGATAAGGTTTAAGTGGGTAATTGTTTGAGAGGATGAAGAAGTAAATGTGTAGAATATTTAAAAAACTAAACGACTAAAAATTGATTAAATAAACAATGACTAAAATGGTTGGGCATTTATGTTTGTTGTACATGATAATTCATCTTAGCGAGCAAAATGCATTTGGCAAGGAAACCATTTGCTCGTATAGTTATTTTATTTTATTTTTTTTTCTTTTCTAATTGACCATTTAACATTACATGGCGAGCATTTTGGTAGGCGAGCAAAGCCATTCGCTGTTACAGTTGATATCTTTTTTGTCGTTTTAGTGTTAGAGAGCGAGCAAACGACCAAATGAATTTGCTCGATGAGTAGATTTTGATAATTTGTGAAAATAATGTCGATTTTGGTTATTGAGTTTGATATGTGTCGGTTTTGGTAATTGATTTTATTTTTTCATTTGTTTCAAATTTTAATATAATTTTTTATTTATAAAAATATCTTTTAAAATTAAATGTAATTTTCGTATAAAAATATTATTGGTATTTTAATTTAGTGAATGAAATTTAGTTTGTTTGAGAAAATGGAGAAAAAAAATGATAAGTGGGACGCTTTTGACATGTTATGAGAGAGGGGGTATTTTGGTGTGTGAGAGAGTTGAGTGAGTTGCTGATGTAGCGCTAAGGTTGCAAACTGAAACGTGTGAGTTGGTCTTACGGTAGCCAGTGCTCTAATATTCTCTGGAAGAATATTATGCTTCTTAGAAAATGCACTTCTTGTAACAATATTAAAAACTGTGATAAGACTTTTTTTTTTGTGTGCTAGAGTGTTGGAAAATTTAGTGCACTTGAGGGATCAATTCACACCTGGTAATGGGTTTGGAGGTATGGAGTATGCACCCATTTGGTCACTGAATCCCCTGACTCAATAGTGGTTATGTATTGATCAAAGTACTGCTAGCAGACTCTGCTGCTAGTGTTGTGAATCTGCTGCTAGGATTCTGCTGCTAGCTGATCCTGCTGATAGGATTCTGCTGACAGCTGATTCTGCTGCTAGGTTTAACCACTGATCCCTATTATTATGGAAATTATTATGTTATAATTAATGGGCCGTTAATTATACATAATACCATGGGCTAGGGTTTGAGTATTCTCTATTATAAATAGAGGTCACATCATTCTGCATGGATATAGAGAGAACACAAAACCCTAAACACTTCAATACGCATCTGGTTCTTGGTTTGTGCCTAAAGCAAGAACATAACTTGGTCTTATCCCATAGAGATATTCGTGTAACCCAGGCATAGGGTCGAATAGTTTCTATTGGAAAGTGATACCACGATTTCAAGTGAATATCCGGTACCTTTATTGATTATCTTAACCCTGTTCTGGGAACTGTTTTGCAGCTAAACAACCAACAATCAATAGAAACTATTTGTGATAATCAATGGCTGCTGCTATGAGACAAATAGCTGCTAACTTTTCCAAGTTGGAAAAGTTTGAAGGTGTGGATTTCAGAAGATGGCAGAAGAAGATGCAATTCTTGCTGACCAGTATGAATGTGGTGTCTGTTCTTACTACTGAGATTCCAGAAGATTTTGGAGAAGCTGCTACTATGGAGCAGATGAGAGCAAGAAGCAAATGGGAGAATGGTGATTATGTTTGCAGAGGTTTAATTCTCAATGGTATGTCTGATACTTTATTTGATATTTATCAGAATGTTGAAACTTCACAAGAACTATGGGATTCCTTGGAAGCCAAGTATATGGCTGAGGATGCATCAAGTAAGAAGTTCCTTGTAAGTAATTTTAACAATTACAAAATGGTTGATTCTAGACCTGTCATGGAACAATACAATGAACTTCTTGGTTTACTTGGTCGATTCACACAACACAAGATGAACATGGATGAGGCTATTTCAGTCTCTTGTATCATCGATAAACTTCCTCCTTCTTGGAAAGAATTCAAGCATATGCTTAAGCATAAGAAGGAGGAGTTAACTCTTGTTGAGTTGGGCAGTCACTTGCGTATTGAGGATTCACTCAAAGCTCAAGACATTGACAAGCCAAAGAGTAGCACTGCTACTGGTCCATCAGTTGTCAATATGGTGGAGCATAACAACTCTACCAAGTACAATGACAACAAGGGCAAGCGTAAGCATCAAGATAACACCAAATCTGATCCTAACAAGAAACCTAAGGTGACTTGTTGGAAGTGTGGGAAACCTGGACACTTCAGAAAAGATTGCAAGGGTGGAAAAGTTGGAAACAAATCCAATGGATCAGGCACAAGTGGAGGGAATGGTAACACCAATTCTCTGAAAAGGTCAGAATCTATTTAATAAGTCTTTTAAGATTTATTATGTTACATATATATCTGACATTTACTTTGTGCAGGATGATGATGTTGCTTGGTGGGTTGACTCTGGAGCTACAATTCATGTGTGTAAAGATAGAAGCTGGTTCAAGACCTACAAGTCAATGAATGATGGTTCTATTCTTCACATGGGAAACGAGTCAACTGCCCTGGTGCATGGAAAAGGATGTGTTGAGTTGAAGTTTAGTTCTGGAAAGATTGTTTCTTTATTTAATGTTTTACATGTTCCTGATATTAGAAAGAATTTGGTTTCTAGTAGTGTTTTAAATAATTGTGGTTATAAACAGGTTATTGAATCTGATAAGTTTGTTTTATCTAAAAATGGTGTGTTTATTGGTTTTGGTTATTTATGTAATCAAATGTTCAGACTTAATATTGTTCATGATAATATTGATTCTGCTTTTATATCTACATCTAAACTTTATGATTCAAACCTATGGCATGCAAGACTTGGCCATGTACATTTTAAAAGAATACAAGATATGTCTAAGGATGGGTTAATTCCAGCCTTTGATGTGAACACTGAAAAGTGTAAAACTTGTATGTTGAACAAGATAACTAAGAAACCTTTTCAAGGAGTAAAACGTGAAACTAAAGTTTTGGAGTTAATTCACAGTGACCTTTGTGATTTACATGCTACTCCCTCTTTGGGGAATAAGAAATACTTTGTGACTTTTATTGATGATGCTTCTAGGTTTTGTCATGTTTATTTATTACATTCTAAAGATGAAGCATTAGATAAATTTAAAGTATTTAAAACTGAAGTTGAATTGCAACAAGGGTCTCTAATCAAAAGATTGAGGACTGATAGGGGAGGTGAGTACATGGATACTCTGTATTTTCAGTCTGTTGGTATAATCCATGAAACGACTGCCCCTTATACTCCTCAGCAAAATGGTATTTCTGAAAGGAAAAACAGGGTGCTGAAGGAGATGGTTAATTCCATGTTGTCCTATTCAGGGCTGAGTCAAGGGTTCTGGGGTGAAGCTATGTTAACAGCTTGCTATTTATTAAATAGGGTTCCCAACAAAAGGAACAAAGTTACCCCTTATGAACTTTGGAATAAAAAGAAACCTAACCTTAATTATCTTAGGATATGGGGTTGTAGGGCTGTTGTAAGACTCCCCGATCCAAAGCAGAAAACTTTGGGTGAAAGAGGCATTGAATGCATCTTTGTTGGATATGCTGAGCATTCCAAGGCATATAGGTTTTATGTTATAGAACCTAATGAGTCTGTTTCAATTAACTCAATAATTGAATCAAGGGATGCAATCTTTGATGAGAACAGATTCTCATCTATCCCTAGACCAAGTCAAAGGATTCCAAATGGAACCAATGACAATGGTGTTTCAGAGGTTCCTGCTGATGAGGTTCCTGCTGATGAGGTTCCTACTGATGAGGTTTCTGCTGAGGTTGTGGAACAACAACCTGAACCTGAGCTCAGAAGGAGCAATAGGGTCAGGAATCCAAAGTCATTTGGACCTGAGTTTCAATTATACTTAATTGAAGGAACAAGGAGTGAGGTCTCTGACCAATACTTTTATTGCTTCATTGTTGAGGATGATCCCAAAACATTTGAAGAAGCAATGAAGTCCCATGATGTTGCTTTCTGGAAAGAAGCAATTAATGATGAGATGGACTCCATCATGGGCAATAACACTTATGTGTTGACTGATCTACCACCTGGTTGCAAACCTTTAGGTAGCAAATGGATTTTCAAAAAGAAAATGAAGGTAGATGGAACTGTTGAAAAGTTCAAGGCAAGATTAGTTATTCAAGGCTTTAAACAAAAGTCAGGAATAGACTATTTTGATACTTATGCTCCAGTGGCACGTATCAGTACCATAAGATTGCTAATTGCTTTGGCATCAATTCACAATCTGATTATTCATCAGATGGATGTGAAGACAGCTTTCTTGAATGGTGATTTAGATGAGGAGGTTTACATGAATCAACCTCAGGGCTTCATCATGCCTGGCAATGAAAACAAGGTGTGTAAACTGATTAAGTCTCTTTATGGACTAAAACAGGCACCTAAGCAATGGCATCAAAAGTTTGATGAAGTGGTTTTGTCTAGTGGTTATTTACTTAATCAAGCTGACAAATGTGTATATAGCAAATTTGATGAATCTGGTAAAGGAGTCATCATTTGTCTATATGTTGATGACATGTTGATCTTTGGCACTGACCAAAATCAAGTTGATCTTACAAAAGAATTTTTGTCATCAAAGTTCTCCATGAAGGATATGGGGGAGGCAGATGTTATCCTTGGCATAAGGATTAAACATGAAAGTAACAAAATTTCTATATCTCAGTCTCATTACATTGAGAAGGTGTTAAAGAAATTTAATTACTTTGATTGTACTCCAGTGAGTACTCCTATGGATATAAGTGAGAAGCTAATGCCTAATACTGGCAAAGCTGTATCTCAACTTGAGTATTCTAAGGTGATTGGCTGCTTGATGTATGCCATGACTTGTACAAGACCTGATATTGCTTTTGCTGTGGGTAAACTGAGCAGGTATACTAGTAATCCTAGTGCTCATCATTGGCAAGCAATTCAGAGGGTCTTTAAGTATTTGAAGAGAACTATGGATTATAGTCTCTCATATACTGGTTATCCTTCAGTATTAGAAGGATATACTGATGCAAGTTGGATCAGTAACACTGAAGACAATTCGTCTACTAGTGGCTGGGTATTCCTACTTGGTGGAGGTGCAATTTCTTGGGCATCCAAGAAACAAACTTGCATTACCAGTTCAACCATGGAATCTGAATTTGTGGCTTTAGCTGCTGCTGGCAAAGAAGCTGAATGGTTGAAAAACTTGCTTCTTGAGATTCCATTGTGGTCTAAACCTATAGCACCTATTTCTATCCGTTGTGATAGTGCTGCTACATTGGCAAAGGCTTATAGCCAGATGTACAATGGGAAGTCTAGACACTTAGGTGTTAGGCATAGCATGATTCGTGAGCTTATCATGAATGGGGTGGTATCTATAGTGTTTGTTAAATCTCAACAAAACTTAGCTGATCACTTGACGAAGGGTTTGGCTAGAGACTTGGTTTTGAAGTCTGCTAAAGGGATGGGTTTAAGTCCTACTTAGTCACTGAATGCAAGGATACCCAACTCCCTTCTAAGGAAACTTGGAAGCTGAGTTCAATGTGGAAAGCTGATCATTTAGTGAACTGAAGCACATGTATGACAAACATCCCAAGGTTGTGCTTGTTACCTGCTGAAAGGAGGATGAAGTCTTCACTTCTTAATGGTTAATTTTCTTTGAAAAAGTGCTAAGCAGGAGTATGAATTAAAGATGAACCACCTATGTGAATGTTGAAGTTTCGCCGCTTCAGGAAGCTTTGGACTTTTAGCTTTTACAACATTTATGAATTGGATATGGACACATGGCTTGTATAGTGTCAGGAGTATTTTAGTGTTTGAAAACTTGTGTGTATTTATCATCAGGTATTCAAATGGGTTGAAGGGTTCAATTCTTAGAACACCCTGATTCTCGGATATTTGAAAGTATATGTACTAATGTGGAAATTCAATCCTCAGGATATTTTCATTTATGCATTTGTTTTGGTTTGTGTTTGTTTTTTCATGCAAAGGAAGTGAACTAAATTTGGGGAGGATTGTTGGAAAATTTAGTGCACTTAAGGGATCAATTCACACCTGGTAATGGGTTTGGAGGTATGGAGTATACACCCATTTGGTCACTGAATCCCCTGACTCAATAGTGGTTATGTATTGATCAAAGTACTGCTAGCAGACTCTGCTGCTAGTGTTGTGAATCTGCTGCTAGGATTCTGCTGCTAGCTGATCCTGCTGATAGGATTCTGCTGACAGCTGATTCTGCTGCTAGGTTTAACCACTGATCCCTATTATTATGGAAATTATTATGTTATAATTAATGGGCCGTTAATTATACATAATACCATGGGCTAGGGTTTGAGTATTCTCTATTATAAATAGATGTCACATCATTCTGCATGGATATAGAGAGAACACAAAACCCTAAACACTTCAATACGCATCTGGTTCTTGGTTTGTGCCTAAAGCAAGAACATAACTTGGTCTTATCCCATAGAGATATTCGTGTAACCCAGGCATAGGGTCGAATAGTTTCTATTGGAAAGTGATACCACGATTTCAAGTGAATATCCGGTACCTTTATTGATTATCTTAACCCTGTTCTGGGAACTGTTTTGCAGCTAAACAACCAACATAGAGTAAGCTCTAATATTTTCTGGAAGAGTATTATGCTTCTTAGAAAATGCACTTCTTGAATAAATTTTTAACCGATGCTTACTCTCGCACAAAAAAAGTGGTCAGATTGAGAAAGTGAACCATGATTAAATAAAGGAGGGACCATGATAACTCGTACTTTATTTATATTTGTATACTCGCTAATCGTTATCTTGTATATTTGTTTTTGTATGATTATCAAGGACTTTTTTTTGGTACTTAATGATGGAGGAACAATGGTGAAATAAAAGAGTGAAAATATGTTGCTAAATGAAGAAGTAATGATAAATTAGGGACTAAATGTAGAGTGAAAGATGGAAGAAATCCTCGAGGGGGCAATTTCTAGCGAAGAGTTGTAATTGGTTATGACGCGAACTTACAGAACTTTTGAAGTCCAACGAAAGCACAAGGCCATGACGCGATGAAGATTGCAAAGAGGCTCGTTCGTGACGCGAGCATGAGCTCACGTATCCGACTAGAAACCCTAGTTTTTTAATTATAAATACAAAGCAGCATGCAACCGTAAAACACAAGTTTGCATCCACGAATTTAGAGAGAGAAGGTGAACTCTGAAGATTGTGAATATATGTGAGATCAACATTATTGTCCTACATCGTGTATTGCCCGATTCCTCAACCGTGTAATACAATGATGTTCTTTAGTCTTCTAATTACTTTTTTACAAAAAAATGTTTATTGAGCAATTGACGAGAATGACTATTTGTTTAATGATGATTGTTGGCTACCTCTTTGTATACACTCATGAATATGTGATCTAGTTGTTTAATTGGTGATTAGGGTTTATTGTTATTTCTATGTCGCACAACTTACATTATATATAAGATACAATAATATTTGACTATTTTTCCACTACTCTTATTTTTTTGGTTATTTGGGAAGCATTAGTGATCCAAACTTTTGCATGTCGTTTACTTCACTAGTTTGCCAGTAAGAAAGCATATTGAAGATTGCTTAATCCGTCTAGAGTCACATATACACGCGCACCCTCTAAGAAGGTAAAGCAACAATAATAGATATGCAGAATCGAGTAATTAACTTTTGCACGCCGTTTACTTCAATATTTAATTACCGAGTCGCCGTTAACCACACCACAAGACGTTCTTGAAGAGTCTTGAATAACGTCATAAATATCCATGACAACACAATAGTGTCAATTTTCAACCATTCCGGTGTAGGAGGTATAGTTGTGCTTGATGTGGCTTCATCAGTTGAACCAAGAAGATGGTCAAGAACCTCAAAACCTTTACAAAGGTTTTAAAAAAATATACCCACGATGAGTAGTTAAATTTGTCAACGTCTAATTTGACGGGAACACGCGTTGGAAGGTTATTAATGGTTATTAACTTATCTCACAAGAGGATAACAAGAGGGTGGTTGTTGCCAGATCTAGTCATGTTGCGATGGTTTAGTGAATAGGTGTCGAACAGGAGGAAAAAAGTGACAGGAGGTGAGATATGTATTTGTTAACCAAAGAACAAATCGCTATAACCAAAGAACAAATCAATTTGGGATAGGGAACAAAAAAATTTGGAGCAACCGAAAAAAAACTAGGGTTCGGTTGTTATTGTGAGAAGTTTTTGAAAGGCTCTGATACCATGTTAATTGGTAAATCAGTGAATGAATTATCACAATTAGGAACATACATAATATAGTTTATAAAGAGTATTCTAGAAAACGGGCTTAGGCCCACCAAGTACTATATCGACTAACATAGACAAGCTTGTAAACCTACATAAAGGTTTGTTATTATCGATGCTCTCAGTAAATATATTTAAGGATAAACAATAAATAGGGATAGCCTCAATGTTGAGATACCTTTCCTTGATGGGACGGGTTCGACTATTGAGAAGATTCGGGTTGAATATGAGTGAAAACCGCATCGTTGTGATAAGTGTAAGATTTTTGGTCATACTTTGGTTGGTTGTCCTAAGTATGGTCTACCTACTACTCAGCCTACTCCAAGTGTTAATGATGGTTTTAAAACGGTCAATACTAAGAAGAAGAATAATAGTAGTAGTCAAGCTGGTCCAAGTAAAGGAGGTTTTACTAAACCTTTTGTGGGGAAGAAGATGCAATATCAACCCAAAGCGCCTCCTACTGCACCCAAGAAAGTGGACGCCAATAAGAAGAAGTCTACTGATGTGGCTAGTACTAGTGGTACGAAGGCTGCTGATGTGGCTAGTACGAGTGGTATGGAAATTGCTACATCAAACCGGTTTGATGCCCTTCATATGGATGATACTGATGACTTTGGTATTCCTACCAATGAAGTGACTAAGGATGTGAATTCTGGTATTCCAAAGGAAGCTAAGGAGGACGAGTCTTTAGAGACCGGTAATGCATCACAAGAACCGCTTGTGAGTGATTCAATGGGAACAAAGGAAGTTAATTCTACTCCTTTAGTTGTGAAAATTGGGGAGCTTGAAAAGCTATTTATTGATGGGAAAGCTACTCTTGTGGATGATGATGGTCATCCTATTCAAAAGGTTGATTAACCGAGGTCTACTTCTTCTACTAAGAGGGTTAACCCTTTCTCTAAGGTGGGAGAGATTGTTGTTTCAGACAGTGATGAAGACGAGGTTGTGAATACGTTTGATGAGTCGATGAACCTATTTGGTGGTGGTCATGATCGTGAAGATGATTATGATGACTACGATTACGATGACTATGCAGATCAGGTCTACGATCTTCCAGGGAATTTGGATGCTTTATATGACACGTATGGTATCAAGCTCCAAGGTCTTGGTAGAAAGTAATTTTATTTTCTTAGGAGTCTAATAGTATCTTTTGAGTAGTGTTTTTTTCTTATTTAGAGAATTGGAAATATCTTGTTATGTAAGCTTTTCTGCCTATGTAACGGGCTGAGATATGGGATTCATCCATATCCTTTGTACTTAAACGTTTTTTGTAGTAATATATTTACCGGGTCTTTTGACCTTTTACCAAAAAAATAAAATAAATGCTTAACGTACTTAGAACAGTGATTCATTTTACATATTATACTTTTTTTATATCATTCTACTTAAAAATGTTCACGTAGGTTACCATTATGCTTAACTAAATATTTCTCTCATTTAAAATGACTTAAATGCCTTTCTTTTTCAACTTCACTTAATAAATCACAGAAAATTGGTTTATCTATACCACAAGTTGGTTGATACACAACTCTAATATTGCATCCACGACATGCCGATTGATCCAGCCAGAGACTCGCCGAAATGAGACAACCATTTACAAAACCCCAACGCTTGCTATAAAGGGGACGACCCAAAGTTAGGTCAGCCATAACGAGCAGCCTAAAGTACCCATAACAGTTTCCTGAAACCGAAATGCGATTACACAAAGACACCACAACAAATGTCAGAACCACAGTCCATCATTAAAACCCTTTGACCCTCAACACACAAAACCATGATCTTGAAATGTATAATCTTGTTCATATTCACATTCCTATACATATTCGACGACAAATGGATCCCAACACCTTCATGTAGTAACATCATACCCAACTATCAAGAAGATGATCTTAATGATGATTTGAAAGTAATGATGGTTTCTGATTTGATGTCGGGTCATCATGGATCCTCATCCGGATATGGGTTATACTTGGATTTGGATCTTTATTTCAAACACTATTACTTTTCAAGATTCTTTATAGTATGTACTCACTTGTTTAATCTTTTAACTTATTATCTTAGTACCATATTTATAATGTTTTGGTGATAAAAGGTAGCATTTTGTAGGTGAGTTTTGAAAATGGTTGTCTCATTGTTGAGATTCTTAAGTGTATATAGGTTGTGGCTTATTCAGCACTTAAATAAGCAATCTTAAAATATATATATATATATATATATATATATATATATATATATATATATATATATATATATATATATATATAAAACATAGTATGTACCTCTTACAGCTAGAGACTCGCCAGATATGGGTTATTAATGGAGGTGAAAGATGAAGATGTGAGAAATGTCTAAAATACTGTTAAGAAACCATTTTAGTTATGTATAATGAAAAGAAATGCAAAGTTTAGTAAGAAGAATAATAATAAAAAAATAGAGTATGTAGAATGAGTCGTTTTTATAGATACGTTAAACATTTATAGCTTTTACTATATAATTAAAAAGCTATTTGTTTGGCATACAAGCTATCTACTCTATATTAATTGGTCTAAATATATTTGAAAAGGTCCGTAAAATTTATAAACCATAGTGAGTAACCATTTTAAGTGGAATGTAAAAGGTCTAGGATTTTAAAGATGTCTAAACTATTTTCTAATTATTTTTTGTTTTTTGTTGTCTTGTAATAAGCTTTTATTTAAGAGGTATTTTCAAAACTAGTCACTTTTTAGTTTTTTAGTTCACTTAAAAAAATAATAATAATAATAATAACAAAAATTAGTTTTGTGTGACAGCTAGACTGTGCGACCTCATAAAAATCGCGATACATGTCATAAGATTGGTGAAATATTTTTTGCTAGAACCTTTTGTACGACCATGGTGTTTATTGTGCGACAGCTATGTCTTTTTCGAAAAAGAAAAAAAATTCTCAATAAAACCCAAAATTTTAAAAGTTGTTTTTTTCGATTTTTTTTTTCTTTAAAAGACAAAATGGTTGTATAAAAAACACTATGGTCGCACAAAATGTCACTATATACTAGTAGCAAAAACATCCTACCAACCTTATAACACGTGTCGCGATTTGTATGGGGTCACACAATTTAGCGGTCGCACAAAACTAAATTTGATTTTTTTTTTATTTTTAAATAAACCCAAAAATAAAATAAAAAACTAACTGGTTTTGAAAATTGCTCGTTTAATGATATGGATAAACATTTAAAAGCTACATCTATAATAGCAATAATATTGTTTAAAATGACAATTTTAGTGGACGCCGTACTCTTTAGATCATCGTATTAAGGTCCATAGATGTCCTATTCATGATTTTGGATTATAAATATGACGTTTGAAATGGGTGGATGATTGGAGGAGAAAATTGTGCAAGTCAAAAGTCTTGATGGTGGGTCAATGTGGAAAAATTACAATAGTGATGGGAATTTGAATGTTTATTTGTCACGGACTCACAGAAGATGGGCCAAGTTTTTTTCTTTTTAAATTATTTTTTAATGTGGAAACTTCTTAAATGGTCACATAAGAATTCAGTTCATATCTTTTAGCCCACCGGTACCAAAGAGTTCCTGTAAAAAACACAGAGGTCGAACATTTGCACACTCATTTATATCAAGTGATAAAATGAACATCGACTTCGTTTTCACCTTTGTTGTTCTCTCTTGTCTACCTCTCCTTCACTCAGCTATGTCAACATGCCCAAAAAGTTTCAGTTGTCCAAATACGACTTCTTTCAAGTACCCGTTTTACAACGTCACTAACAAAGGATGTGGGTTGATCAAGGTCAGCTGTATTTCGAATCATACGAAGGAAATTAAACTTGGAAAACATTCATATGTGATTCTTCCCAAGGCCGATTATGCTTCTTCCGTCACCATTCATAACAAGACATTTGAAAAACTTGTGAACGCTGCTAGCTGTGAGGCACTTATGGATAATTTCACTTCTCCAAGCCCTCTTTTGTATTCCATTTCAGTAACTCCATTCATCACTATCTTCAAATGCAGAAAGAAACTCAACCACAATGATGATACAGGTGCTTATTTTCAGCAACCCAATTACCATAGCTACAACAGTTGCAAAGATCACAATTTCTACTATAAGTTATCAGTCAGTAATAGAGCAGTTCCAAGCGATCTCCCACATACATGTCAAGTAATACAGCTGCCAGTGATAGTGGCATGGAATCACTCTGCATTTAATGTAACCAACATCTTTACTCTTCTCTCTCCTTTCTTCTCTATTTTGGTTCAGTTGTCAACTTCTTGTTCTGGGTGTAACAATAAAGGCGGCCAGTGTGATACTTACAATGGACATTTTCAGTGTCTTCACCCCAAAAAAGGTATTCATGGGTAACATATATCTCAAATTACATTTCTGCCCTGTATATAACTTATGTTTTGTTGTTTGGTTGCTGCAGAAAAACAAGGCGGATATCTGATACTGATCACAGGTGATATACCTCTTCGATTATATATAAATGCATACATGTAGGAATCTTGTCCTGAGGTATTTTAAATTTATTTTTCTAGTTCTGGCTGGATTTGCCTTCATCCTTATGCTCTGTCCAATCATCTTCATAATCCGGCGTGTGAATAAGAATAGCCCCTTTTGGTATTTCTCATCAAAGGACGAATCTCAATGCATTGAAGACGGAAGTAGTATCTTCTTTAGCGTCTCAGTTTTCTCCTATACTGAGCTTGAAGATGCCACCAAAACTTTTGACCCTTCTCAAGAACTTGGTGGTGGAGGTTTTGGAACTGTTTACTATGGTAAGAATTCCACATATACTTATAAGTTATAACAGTGTGATAGTGTTGAGGTCACAAATAACTATCACACACTCACCATTTAAATCGCCGTTCTTTTTTATTAATAACATCTTATATAGTTATCCTACCGCTCCACCTTTTCCCTTCTTTTTTCACTTAACCTAATTTTTCTGATAAAGGTAAACTCCAAGATGGGCGGGAAGTTGCAGTTAAAAGACTTTATGACCACAACTATAATAGAGTTCAAAAGTTTATTAATGAGGTTGAAATCCTCACCAAATTAAGGCACCCAAACCTTGTTGTGCTCTATGGTTGTACTTCTCGGATAAGCCGTGAACTTCTCCTTGTTTATGAGTACATTCCTAATGGCACTGTTTATGATCACCTCCACGGGCATAGAGCAAATGAAAGCTTGCTAACATGGCCAATACGGATGAACATTGCCATAGAGACCGCCAGTGCACTAGTGTATCTTCATGCCAATGAAATCATACATAGAGACGTAAAGACTAGTAACATTCTTCTTGATCAAAATTTTTGTGTCAAGGTAGCAGATTTTGGTCTATCAAGGCTCATGCCAAATAACTCTAATCATATGTCATCAGCTCCACAGGGAACCCCAGGTTACATGGACCCTCAATATCACCAAAGTTATCAGTTAACAGATAAGAGTGATGTTTACAGCTTTGGAGTGGTCCTGGTAGAACTGATATCATCCATGACAGCTGTTGATTTGAATAGGTGTCAAGATGAGATAAGTCTGGCTAACCTTGCTTTGAACAGAATCCAAAAGTGTGAACTTGATCAATTGATTGACCAGGCTTTAGTATCTGTTTCGAAAGGTGAAATGATGGCAATGACGACATCAGTAGCAGAGTTGGCCTTTAGATGTTTACAGTATCATTCTGAAATGAGGCCTACGATGAGCGAAGTGTTAGATGTGTTGAGGGATATTCAAAGGAAAGGAAGAATAGATGATCATGACAGAATAGGAGACAAAGCACCACTTCTATCTGAAAACAATGATATGGTGCTTTTGTTGAAAGACTTTCCGCCTTCGCCGGTTTCCGTCAACAGCGAATGGCAAAGTGGTACTATTGTATCAACTACAATAAGCTGCAATGGAGATGGATTGCCAATGAATAATCCGACTAGTAAATAGAAACATTATGCAGATTTAGGTATAACACGGGTGTATGTTCACATTTTTCATAGTTTTTTTTGCACTAAATCTGAAAGTTTCTTGATGAGGGAAAATGTGATGTAAATAACATATAGATTCATTATCGATGTCTTCTGCTAATGAGCAGCTTTGAGTGTTGCATTAATTTTACACTTCACAGCAAAGAGCAAATTCATTAGCTTAAATTCTTGTTTCATGCAGATGAAGAATGTTAGCCTGGTGACATCGAAAAATGTGTGGTTCAGTAGATACATCGCTATATCCATTATTAATTTTGACTGAGTTCATAACCAGTCTAGTCTATGGTACCAAACAACTTCACATAATCTTTAACTATCTATACTCATGCTTTTGCAAAATTTATAGTATCGTGCATATGCTGTAATATCCATACTTTATTCTAGTGTGATGTACCATTGGAAAACTAAGAAACTGGGGTCTAAACTCTAAAGTCTAATGATGTCTTTATTTTTACTCGTGCTAAGTTAAGACATGCGGTGGGGGGGATAGATATGAGCCACACGAAAGTTTCCAAGTGTGTCATTTTGGTGTTTGAAAGGGGTTAGTTATGGATGAATGCAGGAGATGAATGGATTGGTCAAAAGTTTTGATAATATATTGGTCAACGAATTGGGTTCACTCCTAAACTTAGCAATCCGCATTTTTATCCTCGTAATAACATGCTATACGAATACTTGTGCCAAAGAAGTCACGTACTACAGTATTAGATTAAAACCATATGTGAACTTTAACATTGTACCAAAAATCTATACAAACATCAAAGAGATTTCCACATATAAGTACATGAAATACATAATTGAGACCATGTGAGTTTACCTTATATCTAATATTTCTTAAGAGGGGCATAACCTCATAGACGAAAGAAATTTATTTGTGTGTTCTTGACCTGCTTATCTATATCTATATCTATACTACTATATAATGCATTTGAGACTATTCTATAATTAGAAAGGCTTAAAATTCAGACTTTTACTTGCTTATTGTGGAAGGATTTCAAAATTAATAGGTTGAGAACCAGGTTGGTTAGGAAGTTTGTTAGGAAGCATGTTGGTTGTTCAAACTAAAATTATTTGGCTTAACCATCTCTACTTATAAAGCATAAAGACAACTAAATGTGTAACCGAATAACCGCAAAATATAGTCACAGGTACCCGCCGCCGCATTGCGCGGGTACTGTTCTAGTTGAGTAATAAATGTAACAAAATCCTCAATCTTGTTCAGATTCATTTTTCTACGACTATATGTATATAAGTGAAGACATGAGCCATACCATGTTAACTATATTTCTGTCACACATTTCATCAAACAGGTTTTGGGCACTGACCAAAACGCCATGCTAACTGCCAATCAACAAATCATATTAAGATTAGCAAAGTCGAAATCAGTTATTGTAAGTAAACTCGTGATATTTTACCTTCAATTTTGTGGCATTTTATTTGGTTGAAAGTTGAAACCGAGTAGATAAAAACTGTATTTGGTGGAAATTAAAAGGAAACAAATTATATTTCCCGCTACTAGAATTTTTAATTTTGAACCGCTTTTTCCCTTCCCGGTTGAATTTCAACTTTTGAGAGCCCGGCCCGTTTGGTTTGTAAGTGGGTTTAGGATTATGATTTAGATTTGGATTTGAGGTCCGTTTGGTATTCATGTTTAGGTGGGTCTGGCTTGAAAGAAGTGCCCAATCTATTGTTTGGTTATATCCGCTTAGTTTCACGCGTTAGATTTAGTCCAATATTTAATCCTCATGCAACCCGTGATTTTTTGACAATTCACACAGTAAAAGGTCATTTCATATTTTTAGATAAACTAGTTGGGTAACCCGTGCGTTGCGGCGGGTGTGTTTTGAGTTTTGTATTTTATGGGTTGTACGGTGTAATTAATAATTTTGTTATTTGAAGTATGCATATGTTTACTTGGAAGCATAATTTGTTTATGTTTATGGATTTTTTTTTTTTTTTTCGTTCAGGTTGAAATTTTTTTGGGTTGTTTGTTTTTTCGGTATGACTTTTTTTTTTTTTTTTTTTTGGTTTGGTATTTTAAAAGAAACAAATTTGTATAATAAATTTTTTGTAAGTGTATTATTTTTTGTATTTTTTTATTTTTATTTTTTTGTAATTATTTTTTTTGAAAAAACAAATTTTCATAAAGAAATTTATGTAAAAAAAATAAAATAAAATACCGAGTACTGTAGCGACGTTTAAAAAAAAAAAAAAAAAAGGTAGCGTGTATTGTAGCATGTACTGTAGCATGAACAGTAGTCGTGCACTGTAGATGTACTGTAGAAAAAATTTGGCTTGTAGCGCCTGCCTTTTATATATATTGTATAATAGGAGCCAAAATTTTTGTCTTTTCAATATTAGGGCCTGTTTGGTTTATAGATGGGTTTAGATTAAGATTTAGATTTGAATGTAAAGCTTTAGATTAGGATTTGGATTTAGATTTGATGTAGGAGAGAGAAAATAATATTTCGTAGTATTAATTATTTTATATAATATTTTTGTAATAAAAAATATTATTATTAAATATAAATATAAAGATAAATGAGAGTAGAATTGTAAGTGAGGCTCACAAAAAATATAAATATTTATCAAATCCTACCCATCCCCCCTACTTTTGAAAAGTGTGAGACCATTGGGGTTGAGTCCCAATTTTAAGCCCCATGAACACAACCAAACATATGATTTGCATTTATTAAATTCAAAACCCAAGCAAATCCTACATACCAAACGGGCCCTTAATTTAATTTATTAATTCTTCCACTAATAATTAAAATAATTATTTTATATTAAATATAAGGGCCAGTTTGGTTGAGGGGATTTGATTAGGTTTAGAATTAAAAAGTAAAATTAAGGTGTTTGGTTGCTTTTTTAAAATTTGGGTTTAGATTTGTAAACCAATTTTAAGGGTGTGTTTAAAAGTAGGGGATTAGGTGGGTTTTAAGATAATTGTCGGACCAAAGTTTTATCTTTTATGTAAAATATTGATTATATTACTTTTTTTTAATAATTTGTAATTAATATATAAATTAAATAATACTTATTAAATAATATATTTTCTCACTCCCACTTATTTTAATATTTTTTTCTTTTTCTACATCAAATCAAAATCCAAATCCTAATCTATAACTTTACATTTAAATCCAAATTTTAATCTAAACCCATCTGTAAACCAAACGGGCCCTAATATTTTCTCTCATCTCAAATCCAAGCCTTAAACAAAATCTAAATCCAAATCCAAATCCTAATTATAAACTCACCTACAAACCTAACGGACCCTCAATTTGGTTTAGAATTTAAATTTGAGGAGAAAGAAATGTAAATTGTTGTTTGTTTTATGTATTGTAATATAATTATTTAAAGAATAAATATATATTAGTTAATGAATTGAGCCCCACCCCTAACAAAACGTTTTGTACGAATAGAAGAAGGTGACAAAAAAAATAGTGATCAATAGATAATAAAATATTAAAATGAATAGTGAAAAGATGGATGTTGTCATAAAACTAAGCTATTATATCATAATTTGTGTATCCCCACTGACATGGGTTTCAACCCAAATTTTAATCGTTTGCTTTTAAACCAAACATGCAATTTCTACTTTAATCCTAAACCTTTTAAAAAAGCCCCGCACACCAAACAGCCCCTTACTTTCAAATTACCCAAAAACATTAACCCATTACAAAAGTACCCACAAAAGCACAACATGAGTGTGTCGTGTGTAGGGGTGAGCATCAGTCCAGAATCGGACCGGACCGAGGACCGAATTAGCCAAAAAGCCAAGACCGAGGACAGGACCGACTGTGGTCGGCCCGTCGGTCGACCCGGTCCAACAAGGCCAAATATCGGTTTGTGGACCGGACCGAGGACCGAATTAGCCAAAAAGCCAAGACCGATGACCGGACCGAATATGGTCGGTCCGGTCCGGTTCGGTCTCGGTCGGTCCGGTCCGTTCGGGGCGTATGCTCAGCCCTAGTCGTGTGTAGGGTCAGCAAACAGACCGAACCGATCGAGACTGGACCGAGACCGACCGGATCGAAGTACCAGGGGTCCGGCCTTGGTCTCGGGTTTTTCCTTATTTCGTTCTCAATCTCGGTCTGGTCCAGTCTAAAAACCAACCATTTTGCTTTCTTGGATCGGACCGGACCGAGACTCGTGTTTGCTATATCAACGCTCACAAAAATTATTATTAATAATAATAATAATAATAATAATAATAATAATAATAATAATAATAATAATAATAATTAAAAAAAAAAAAAAAAAAGAACGAACCATAAGATTATTTTTGTGTGTAAAGTTGCGGGTATTAGTTGCCCACAAATTAGACATGCAGATTATTTAGAGTAAAATTACCAAGAAAATATGATATGGGTAAATGATGCGAGTAGATATTTTACGGTTTTACCCACTAATTAACTACAAAAAAAAAATTACCCATGAACCTGTGCATATGTGAAATTCCTGGGTAACATAGAGTTAGACAAGACATTATGGTGCCGTTTAGTTGTAGAAGAATTTTTCTCTTTTTCCGTTTTTAAATTCCTTGAGAAGAGAATGATTTTTCTTCTTTAAAGAAAAGTTGAGAATTTTGAAAATATGTTTAATTGGAGTTATATTTTTCTTTTTAAAAATGATAAGAAGATTACCTCAAATTACAACGAAGGCGGCGACGGCGGGCGGTGGCGACGACGGTGGGTGGTGAAGAATGACACGAGAGATTAGGGATAAAATGGTGTATGTGTTTCTTTTGGAGTTGAAAAACAAAATGAGAAAAAAAATGAGAATGATAAAATGGACTTTTCAATTTCTTAACCAAAATTTAGAAAATAATAATTTCAATTTTTTTTTGAAAATTGTTGGAAAAAAGTGTGAGTAAACATATTTTTAATTTTTTCATTTTCATATGAAAATTTCGTAAAAAAATGTGATATTTTTCACCAACTAAACGCAATCTATATATCCACATATTTACCAATGTTAACAAAATGCGTGAGTAATTTGTGAGAAATATATTGGTGCAAATAATTTACGCACAAAATACACACGAAATGTAACTTTGTGGGTGACTTCATGGGTAAACACATAGGGAAGTTGTGGGTAAATTTGATTAAATTTTGAATCCCGTAAATATGGATAATTGGTGGGTGTTGTATGGGTAAATAACCACGAGTCAATGTCGGTGGGTATTTTTCGTGGGTAATGGCCAGAAATCTTCTATGCACAACAAATGGATTTTTTTATTTTATTTTTTATTTTTTATTTTATTATTATTATTATTATTTTTTGGATGTTTCATTTCTCCATAGAAAAGATTAGTTTTGCCGAGTAAAATGTGAAAGCGTGTATATGTACTAGTCAGGGTCCTTCTTTTAGCCCAACCATTCCAAAAGACTTATCGTCAAAAACCCATAGGGGTGGAAAATGTAAGTGTGTGCAGATGCGTGTATATTATACGAGTGTCTAACGTTTTCCATTAGATTTATAAGATGTTTACCGTTTTCTTTTTTGCATCCTTTATTCTCTCTTGTCTACAGCTCCTTCACTTATGCGGAACGAATGTATGCTTATATTTTGGTCAACGTAATTACTACAACGTACCATATCCGATGCAATGATTACAAGTATTCGGTCAGCAATACAACAGTGCCAAGCAATCTTCCACATACATGTCAAGTAATACAACTTCCGCTGTTAGTGCGACAGCCACATGACCGTAAAAAACTTGATGAAACCAAAACATTCACTATTCTTTCTTCTAATGTCTAGATTTCACTTCAGTTGTCACCTTCATGGACCAGGTGTATCAAAAAAGGTGGCCAGTGTCATACTAACGCGGGACTTTTTCGGTGTTTAAATGCAAACAATGGTACTTACAGCTTCTTTTTTTTTTTTTTTTTTTTTTTTTTTTTTTTTTTTTTTTTTTCTCTCCTAAATCCGCAAATTATTTTACTGACCTGTTAACAGTTAATCTTTTGTTGTTGGGGGTTGCTTCAGGAAAACCAGGCAGAAATCCGATACTGATCCTAGGTGATAAACCTCTTCAATCCTATTAATTATTTAAATATATAAATGCATACAAACATATATATGTATGAATGTTTTACCTGGTGTGTTTTGCTTGCGATCATTTTTATTAATGCAAAGTAAGAATAAAGAAATAACTCGTCATCATCTGTCAAGATATCTTGTTGCTAATCCGACGAGTCTTTGTTTCTTAGAGGGTCATTTTCAACTGGCCAAAAAGCCTTAGAGTAGCTAGCAGTATTACTTTCACCAATACATTGTATGTTGGATCATAAACTTGATTTAGCCCGAGAATGGTATGGAAGTTTCTAGAAAGTCGTAGAATGGTATGGAAGCTTCTAGAAACTCGTAGAATACTCATAGAAAATATCTTTGTGAAATATCTAGAATGATACTAGAAATATCTAGTTAAACTTATCTAGTAGGAAGTATCTAGAACTAGATATGTTGATAAGGATAATGATGTATCAAGAATCATCTAGAATTAAGATTAGGATGATGATGTAAGTAATTATCCATGGAAAATATCTGGGTTCTAGAACCTTCCATGGAGAAGTATAAATAGGTGTAGTGATGCATTTGTATGTACTATGAAGAAAAGTTCAAGTAATAAAAGTTTCATTGCAAGAGCTCTCTAAGTATTCTTCTCTTCATCAAGTATAAGCCTAAAAGGCCCTCGTGTTTCCAACAAAGTGGTATCAGAGCTAGAAGATCAAGATGTCAAGTGCAATGAACTTGTTCCAATTTCCTCGTCTTACCAAAGATAACTATGGTAGTTGGTGCATTCGAATGAAGGCGTTACTCGGTTCACATGATGTGTGGGAGATAGTCGAGAAAGGCGTTGAGAAAGTTGATGATGAAGGTTCGTTGAATGTCGCCCAAAGGGTGGAGTTGCAAAAGGCAAGAAAGAAGGATCAAAGTGCTCTTACACTCATCTATCAATATCTTGATGATGCGATGTTTAAGAAAGTTGCAAATGCAACCACTTCTAAGGAAGTGTGGGAGATCCTTCAAAATGCTTTCAAAGGAATTGACAAGGTGAAAAAGGTACGCCTTCAAACTCTCAGAGGAGAGTTCGAAAAGCTCCAAATGGACGAATCCGAAACCATTTCGGATTATTTCACTCGTGTCTTGACCATTTCAAATGAAATGAAGAGAAATGGTGAAAGCTTGAGTGACACAAGGGTGATAGAAAAGGTTCTTCGCTCTTTGCCACCAAGTTTTGATTACATTGTTGTGGCCATAGAGGAGTCAAAAGACATAGACTCTATGACCATTGATCAACTCATGGGATCTTTACAAGCCCATGAAGAGAAGTTGAAGAAAAGAAGGGGGAAAGAACCCTTGGAGCAAGCTCTATATTCAAAGATCTCTTTCAAAGAAAGAGAAAAGAGCTTTCTACATGGAAAGGAGCAAGGAAGCGGACGCGGTATTTTTCGAGGTCGTGGTGGTTTCCAAGGCCGAGGACGAGGAAGAGGAAGAGAAGATACCAACAAAGAAGATGAAAACCAAAGGTTTTCATATCGAAGAGGTCGTGGGAGAGGCTTTCAATCTCAAAGAGGATGTAAGCCCCATATACAATGTTACAATTGTCGCAAATATGGTCATTATACCAGTGAGTGTAGTAGCTCAAGACAAGTGGAAGAAAAAGCTAATCTTTAGGAGGTAGAAGACAAAGATGAGCTTACCTTGCTAATGGCAAGACATGACGAACAAAAAGAGAGGATAGAGCTATGGCATATAGATTCCGCTGCAAGTAACCATATGACGGGTGAAGAAGACTTGTTCGTGGAGATGGAGGAAAGTAAAGGTAATGTCACCTTTGGAGACGAATCAAAGGCACCGGTGAAAGGAAAAGGTAAGATACTTATCCGAGCTAAAGACGGAAGTCACCAATATATTTCGGACATATACAATGTGCTCAATCTTAAAAGTAACAGTTTAAGTGTGGGACAACTTTTAGAGAAAAACTACGATATTCATTTCAAAGATCGTAGTGCTACAATAAGAAATCCCGAAGGAAAGCTCATAGCGAAAGTCCCTATGACTAAAAACCAAATGTTCCTTCTAAACATTCTACATGATGAAGCTAAGTGCTTAAAGAGTTGTTTGAAGGATCATTCGTGGCCTTGGCATATGAGGTACGGGCACTTAAACTTTGGTGACTTAAAGTTATTATCATCAAAGGGAATGGTGAAAGGGTTAGATCAAATTGATCATCCCAACCAAGTGTGTGAAGGATGTCTTCTTGGGAAGCATGCTAGAAGTTCATTCCCAAAAGAAGCGACATCAAGAGCTAAGGAGCCTTTACAACTAATTCACATGGATTTGTGCGGTCCCATTACTCCACCCTCTCATGGTAAGAATCTTTACTTTATGCTCTTTATTGATGACTTCTCAAGAAAAACTTGGGTATATTTTCTAAAAGAAAAATCCCAAGCTTTTGAAGCTTTTAAGATATTTAAGGCTATGGTAGAAAAGGAGAAAGGTTTAAAAATTAAATCCATGAGATCCGATAGAGGTGGAGAATTTTTATCAAAAGAATTTAACAAATTTTGTGAAGAAAATGGGATCCAGAGATTTCTAACGACTCCTTACTCCCCACAACAAAATGGAGTGGTGGAGAGAAAGAAAAGAACCATTCTCAATATGGTCCGAAGCATGTTGAAAAGTAAGAAAATGCCAAAGGAGTTTTGGGCCGAGG
Organism: Artemisia argyi; assembly: GCA_030686995.1. Lineage (NCBI taxonomy): Eukaryota > Viridiplantae > Streptophyta > Magnoliopsida > Asterales > Asteraceae > Artemisia > Artemisia argyi. The sequence goes on along the minus strand of CM060702.1, from coordinate 205,934,604 downwards.
CGGTTGATTGTGCAGTATATCTATTGAACCGGTGTCCGTCAAAGAGTTTAGATAACAAGACTCCACAAGAAGCATGGAATGGGATGAAGCCTACCGTCTCTCACCTAAGGGTATTCGGAAGCATAGCGTATGTTCACGTTCCAAGCCAAAGGCGATCCAAGCTTGATGATAGAAGTGAGAAGCATGTGTTCGTTGGCTACGACAAGCAGTCAAAAGGCTACAAGCTCTATAATCCAATCAAAAGGAAGGTGGTAGTGAGTAGAGACGTGGAGTTCGATGAAGAAGAAGCATGGGATTGGAGCATTAAAGAAAATGAAAGGTATGACTTTCTTCCTATGATTGAAGAAGAGATGGGTGAATCAAGTGAAGAAGTCCAACAACCTCAAAGTCCAACTCCAACCCAAGACTCACCTTCAAGTTCAAGTGAAGGAAAACCAAAGACAAGAAGTTTGCAGGAGCTGTACGAGGTAACTGACGAGATACCCCTTCTTTGTTTATATGCTGATTGTGAACCTTTAGTTTTTGAGGAGGCTATGAAAAGTAAGAAATGGAGACAAGCCATGGACGAGGAGATAAAGTCAATAGTGAAGAATGATACATGGGAGTTGACGACCCTTCCGAAAGGCCAAAAGGCTATTGGAGTCAAGTGGGTATACAAGACCAAGAAAAATGCCAAAGGCGAAGTGGAGAAGTACAAGGCAAGACTTGTGGCAAAAGGTTACAAGCAGAAGCATGAGATCGACTACAAAGAGGTATTTGCTCCTGTTGCTCGTTTAGAAACTATTAGAATGATTATTGCTATTGCAGCTCAACATAGGTGGAAAATCCACCAAATGGATGTGAAGTCTGCATTTCTAAATGGACTTCTCGAAGAAGAAGTTTATGTGGAGCAACCGGAGGGATATGTTGCCAAAGGGCATGAAGGTAAAGTGCTAAGGTTGAAAAAGGCCTTATATGGTCTAAAGCAGGCACCACGTGCTTGGAATACTAGAATTGACAAGTATTTCCAAGAACATGGTTTTACAAAATGCCTAAGTGAATATGCACTTTACGTGAAATTTGAAAGTGGAGGTATACTGCTCGTCTGCTTGTACGTGGATGATTTGATCTTTACAGGAAACTCTCAAAGTATGATGGATGAGCTCAAGAAGTCAATGACGAAAGAGTCCGAGATGACAGACATAGGACTTATGTCTTATTATCTTGGCATTGAGGTGAAGCAGATGGATGATGGAATTTTCATCAGTCAGGAAGGATATGCCAAAGAGATATTAAAGAAATTCGGCATGGAGAAATGTAATCCCGTTGGCACCCCCATAGAACATAAGGCAAAGCCTTCTAAACATGACGGAGGAGAAGCAGTAGACTCAACTCTATTCAAGAGTCTCATTGGCAGTTTGCGCTATTTGACATGTACAAGACCCGACATCCTTTTTGCGGTTGGATTGGTTAGTCGTTTCATGGAAGAGCCTATAACAAAACATTTGGAGATTGCGAAGAGGATCCTCCGTTATATCAAAGGTACCGTAGACTATGGTATGTTTTATTCAACAAGTGAAGACTTCAAGCTATTTGGATATAGTGACAGTGACTGGGCTGGAAACAAAGATGATGGAAGAAGTACAACAGGATTCCTATTCTTCCTGGGTAACAATGCCTTTACATGGTCTTCAAAGAAGCAACCTATTGTTACCTTATCCAGTTGTGAAGCGAAGTACGTAGCTGCAACATCGTGTGTATGTCACGCAATTTGGCTAAGAAGTATGCTAAAGGAGCTACACATGGAGCAAGAAGATGCGACTGAGATCTACGTGGATAACAAGTCAGCAATCGACTTAGCAAAAAATCCAGTCTACCATGATCGAAGTAAGCATATCAACACTCGTTATCACTTTATTAGAGAGTGCATTGCAAGAAAGGATGTTCGAGTGATACATACGAGGTCTGAAGATCAAGTTGCAGATATCTTCACCAAACCGCTCAACGAGAAAGATTTCTCAAGACAACGAATGATGCTTGGAGTCGGTAAATCAAGTTTAAAGGGGGGTGTTGGATCATAAACTTGATTTAGCCCGAGAATGGTATGGAAGTTTCTAAAAAGTCGTAGAATGGTATGGAAGCTTCTAGAAACTCGTAGAATACTCATAGAAAATATCTTTGTGAAATATCTAGAATGATACTAGAAATATCTAGTTAAACTTATCTAGTAGGAAGTATCTAGAACTAGATATGTTGATAAGGATAATGATGTATCAAGAATCATCTAGAATTAAGATTAGGATGATGATGTAAGTAATTATCCATGGAAAATATCTGGGTTCTAGAACCTTCCATGGAGAAGTATAAATAGGTGTAGTGATGCATTTGTATGTACTATGAAGAAAAGTTCAAGTAATAAAAGTTTCATTGCAAGAGCTCTCTAAGTATTCTTCTCTTCATCAAGTATAAGCCTAAAAGGCCCTCGTGTTTCCAACATTGTAATCATACATGTTTATAGCAGATCAGTTTTATTAACTAGTGTGTGGCTAACCATTTCTAGCATTATTGGCCTTCAAGAACCCTTAAACAGATCTTCCTTTCACAGAAGCAGATGTATTTGATTCATTGTGTCTTCTGAGCGGTAGGTTTTTCATTCCAAAGGAAGGCAAGGAAAAAGGATGATAATAAATAAATTATGGGGAAGGACCAGGAGGACTCAACAACCAAGTCTTAGTTACTTCAATAATGATAATTTTATACAAAAATTAAATATACTTAAAAAAGTTATGTGTTTGGCAAACATGAGTTTCAGTCAACTTTTTTAGAAGAATTTAATTGTTATTCATAAATTTTTTTAAGTCAACAGCTGGGGATTCTAATTATGTGTTCGGCATACTGCATACGCCATATAGTGGCTGGACTTTGAGGTGTGTTGAATGAGGGGGGGGGGGGGGGGGGGTGGGGTAATAATGAGACACATGGAACTTTGAATCGGTGTCATTTGGCGTTTAAAATAAGTTAAGGATGAATGGAGGAGAAGAGTGGACTTGTGTTAGTCAATGTGGAAAAAAACTACACAAGTGATAAGAATTTCTATATTTATCATAGAAGAAGGGCAAGTTGAGTTTGTAAATGTCAAATCCTATTAAATGGTGGTGGCATACAATAATTCATAAGGTCCCATCTTTTAGCCCAACTGTACCAAAGACTTTCTGTCATAAGAGGTAAATATATGCACTCGTTGATATAATGTTATAACGAAGTCTCAAGAACAAATGCAATAAAGATAGGTTATTCTCTAACCTGTTCTGTTGGAATTTGAGATGATTATCATCTTCGTTTTCTCTTTCACTGTTCTCTCTTGCCTACCTCTCATTCATTCATCCATACCCACCTGCCCAGAAAGTTTCAGTTGTCCAAATTTGGTTCCATTCAAGTACCCATATTACAATGGCAGTACTGACACACGATGTGGGTTGATCAAAGTCAACTGTCATTCAAATAATTCGGAAATTCAACTTGGAAACCAGTCATATACGATTGGCAAGGTTGATTATGAATCACCCCTCAATATCTATAATAATACATTTGAAGAACTTGTGAAAAATGAAAGTTGTGGCGCGCTTATGGATAATTTCACTTCTCCAGAGCCTCTCCGATATTCCATTGCAATATCTCCATTCATCACTCTCTTTAAATGTGCAAAAAATGTCACCTATTTTGACCAACCTAAATACAATAGCCACAACAGATGCAAATATTACAATTTCTACTACCAGTATATGTTTAACAATGCAACAATTCCAAGTGATATCCCACATTCATGTCAGATAATACAGCTGCCGGTGAAGCAGCAATGGCAAGACAATCAAGGACTTGATCAGACCAATATATTTACTCTTCTCTTTTCTTACTTCTCTATTTCATTTAAGTTCTGTCCTCGGTGTCAAAAAAGGGGTAGCCAGTGTCATCCACATGATGGAAATTATCAGTGTTTAGACGCCAAAAAGGGTATGTACTTCTTGACTATATTATAGTAGATTTTTAGGATTGAGTCATCACATAGTAACTTATTTTTCGATTATTTGTTGTGATTACTATGATTTTTTCGGCTTATGTTGTTGGTTTTCACCCCTTAGTCTAACAAAAAAAACCTTCCTAGGCCAGATTTGCGCTATTTATATTCTTCTATACTTGAAGGAAAAAAAAAAAAAAAAAAAAAACATTTTCTGACGTGGTATTTGAATGATTCCCATTTTGTAGAAGCAGCAAGAAATTTACCATGGGTGAAACTTCTGTTAGGTAATTTATTTATACTCAACATCACTTTTTGTTGCCTTAAACCCACTATTTCACTTTATATAATGAACTACATCTGTTGAATGTTGCAGCTCTCGGTGTAGGTGTTGTGATAATATTAATCTCTATAATCTTTTGCTTAAAATGGAAATTTGGATGGAGAAAAAAGGCAGAGTACAACGCCAATGTGGAAACTTTTCTAAAGAATCAAGCTTTCATGGCACCAAAAAGGTACTCTTATTCACAAATCAAGAAGATGACAAACACCTTCAAAGTCAAACTAGGACAAGGTGGCTTCGGTTCTGTGTACAGAGGAGAGCTAAGCAATGGAGACCTTGTGGCAGTGAAGGTTTTAAGTCAACTAAAAGGTGATGGGAAAGATTTTGTTAATGAAGTTGCGAGTGTTGGCAGGACTTGCCATGTTAATATTGTGAGTCTTGTGGGATTTAGTTTGGAGGGTCGTCAAAGAGCTTTGATCTATGAATTTATGCCCAATGGATCCCTTGAAAAGTTCATATATGGTCCGGAATCCTCAAGTAATAGCCAGCTTGGGTGGGAAAAGTTACACCAAATAGCTATTGGGATTGCTCGAGGATTAGAATACTTGCATAGTGGTTGTAACACACGCATCTTGCATTTTGATATAAAGCCTCACAATATTCTACTGGATCAAGATTTTTGTCCTAAGATATCTGACTTTGGGTTGGCTAAGTTGTTCCCTGAGAAAAGAAGCATGATATCCGTGTCTCATATGAGAGGAACACCAGGGTATATTGCTCCTGAACTTTTCTCTATAAATTTTGGACAGATATCCAATAAGTCAGATGTGTATAGTTATGGAATGATGATTCTTGAGATGTTTTTAGGGCGGAAAAATATAGAGGTTGATCGAGTTGATCATACAAGTGAAATATACTTTCCTAATTGGATATACAAAAAGGTTGAATTAAATGAAGAACAACTTGGAGTGCAAGGGATTGTGAGCAATGAAGAAACTAATATGGTAAGGAAGATGATTATTGTGGGGTTGTGGTGCATTCAGACTAATCCCTTAAAACGCCCGACAATCACAAGGGTTTTGGAAATGCTAGAAGGAGTAGAGTTATTGGAAATCCCTCCAAAACCTTATACATTTTCTCCATCAAGGCCAGTTAGCTCTCGCTCCTCAACGTCAAGCTTCCGGACGACAGACTAATTGTGCATCATAAATATTCATTATAGGTATTTTAAATTTCCTTTGTTAAATAGAGTTGTTTTTGTATATGACTATTGGGTGCCTTTGGTGCATATAAATCAACTACGGAGTACATTTTTGTGGTTTGTCAAGTATTTCATTTTCGTCTAATTTTGAAAAAAGTTTAGGTTTGGTCATAAAGAGAAAAAATCCGCTTTAGGTTTGGTCCAATTCTCGATTGACCGTCATTTTGACCAATTAGCTAGTATGAAATGACTATACGCTTGTCTTGATATTGTGAAATAACTAAAATACCATCCATTCATTTATTATTATTACGAGACATCATGGCCCGTGCGATGCACGGGCTTTGTTCATCATGAAAGAATCATACGTATATTTGGGGTAAAAAGGTGTTTGGGTTAAATTGACACATTGGTTTTTTTACCACATCATTAAAATTCATCGGTTTAATCATTATACCCATTACCATGCGATAGACAATACATCTCAACAAAGTTATAAATCATAACTCTGAAATAATAGTTATCATGTATTGTATTCCTTGAGGTATTCGTTTACCTAAGATTGTGTCCAACACCACAAAATGTAATTTTCATCCTACAATCTTAGGCAATACTAATAGCTATATAACTTTTCCCTTAGGAAAAGTATATTGTATCGTTCGAGCTCGAGAAAAAGTAATTAGTCATTTTTTGACATACTTGTATTTTGGGTAAAAAGTGTTTGGATTATATTGATACATTGATTTCTTTTGTATACAACATTTAAAAGCATCGATTTACTCATTATAGTTTATCACCTTCTGATAGACAATACATCTCAACAAAGTTATAACTCACAACTTTGAAATGACGGTTTATTCCATGTGGTATAGTCCAATACCTCAAATATTATTTTTTATCCGACAACCTTAGGCAATACTAATAGCGATATAACTCTTCATTTAGAAAAAACGTATATATATATATATATATATATATATATATATATATATATATATATATATATATATATATATATTATCGCTTAAGTATGAGTTATATATCCTTTTTTGTAATAATCATACCTAATTCTTTAAGCTCTTGTTCTTGTATACTCTTTTAGTCAACTATTATGTGACTTCGGCTTACTTATTCAATAAGTTCTAAAATAGTAAAGCTAGTACGACATTATATCTCGAGATATATGGTTATTCTGTAGTATTTAAATATGAGTTATCCTTGTTTTGCTATATTGTACCTAAATCTTAACCTCTTGTGTACTCTGTTACTCCTTAGTTATTATGTGACTTCGACTTATCTGATTCAATTGAGATCTAAAAGATATATCTAACATGCCATTTTATCCCGAGATTTGTGATTCTTAGTATTTAAATATGAGTTATATATCTTTATATTGTAACAATCATAACTAAATATGAATTACAATAAATGTAGACTATGTTATATACTTTAAGCTTTCTGCATTTTGTTGGTGCTCTATAGATTCAATCTGACATATATGCATGTGAGCCGATATGTGCACAACCAAGCAATTACATTCACACACCGTATATAACTTTATTGTATGATTATATTACTAAATATATTTCTTGTATATGTAGAAAGAATGAACCACCATAAACGCCTATTGAGTTGGTTTTGTGTATGCTTAGTGACAATGACAATGTTCAAGAGGCTCATATGTACATACACTAAACACACACTCTTTAGCCTTTTCAGCATCAAGAATATCTGCACTGTTGTTGTCAGCAACATCTTTCTCGGCTACAACCTTGACATATTGAACAACTTTGAGATAGTATTTTTTAAGCAGGTCTTGTGTTCATCCATGAAAGCATGAATAAACTCATCAATGTGATTTCTAACATTTATTCACACATAAAATTAATTAACTTTAGGCTATTTTGACCCATTTACTTATGAATGGGTGATTTTAACAAACAAATTTAACTACAAAACCACAAATAATTCATTCTTTGTAGATTAACACCTTAGCAGCCCAAATAGAATTCAACTCCACAATCCAAATAAAAAAATGGACCCTTTGATATAACAGCCAGAAGAAAAAACGAATATGACCAAAGTCCAATAAGAGCCCACCAAATCTTGTAACAAAATCATCCCAGAGTGGAGTAGTAGCCCAAAACGGATATAACCAAATCACCTAAAGCCCAATATTAACAATAGTTAGCCTAAACTTTTGCTAGAAAAGCACACTAATGTCAATAACCCTAATTTTTTGAAACCTTTTAATCGCTTAACACAAACGCAGTCACCAAAATATTCTCCCAAATGAATTCACAGATCTAATAAAAAAAAAATTCATCGCCCCCTTTTTTTCTTTGTTATCTGCTCAACCAAAACCACAACATAAGTAAAACCTGTTACTCTTTGCTTGTACCGATTGAAAAATCGTCCCTTATGTACCTTTTGGTTCGAACCTGGTTAGAAAAGAAAGAAGGCTTCAAGATTCTTTATGAGTTTAGGTAGGTTGTATATGTGTATTACGTCATTTGTTTTTGTCAAACCGAAAGAAAGATACGGATGAAAGCTGATGGTTTTATTCTTTCTTAATAACTTTCGAATATTAAATAGAAAGAAGTTAAGCTTCTAACACGGATCATTGATGATAAATCTCTTTCGTTTCTTTTTGAGAACGAATTAACTATAAAAGGAGATAAACTAAGATCTATTTTCTTTCTTTTGTTTCTTGTTCGATGTGAGTTTGTTGATGGCTTAGGATAGATGATTTGTTTTTGGATACTGTGATGATTTTTGTGGTTGGACAGTTTTGCACGTGAGTGTTTGTTTACGTTTAACTCGACCGAACCAAAGAAAGAATGAAACCTGTTGGGTTTTGTTCTAACTTATACTTTTTCGGATATTATAAAGAAACGGCTTGTTTCTTATATAGATCTATGATATATCAAGTTCAATCTTATAAGATCTTTTAAAAGATTGGTACACCTTGAACTAAAAGTGTGATCTTTTATTTGTTTTTGTTTGATTTTAGAATCTGAGTTGGAGTTGGAGTTGTTGATAGATGGGTAGTCGTGAATAGGCTGGGACAAATAATGTAGTCTTTTGTTAACGTGGGTGGGTTAATGGGTTACTGTCAGTTTGTTGTGGCTTATTGTTTGGGTGTTGACTGAGGTTGAACGGAGATGGAGATAGGTTGTTATTTATACTCACCAAAACTCCATACGAAAAGTCACAAAGATGAGAATTTACATCGTAGATGGTTCGTATACTCGCAGTAATGAGGCTTTAGTTTATGAAGAAAGGTTTTAGACATTTCAGCTTAAAAGCTCTTTAAAGCTTCAAAATAAGCTCCGTATGTACTAAATTATTAGCTTAAACTACTGATGAGGCGAAAAATGATCCGTTTTTAGGGGGTCATTTAAGCCGGAATTGGAATTTAATTGATCAAATATTGCCCTAAATCGTTTCTTTTGTAATTTTAGGTACTTTGTAGAACCCTGTAAAAATTTCTTGTAATTAAATCGTTAATAAATAAATAATCCTTCGTTATCATTTCTAATTCCTATTTTCTTGGAAAAATTTGAAATTTTTCTTATTATATTATTTTGGCGATTTTCACAAAATAATATAATTCACGAAATGACGGAATTAATCCTCGACACGTTACACGAAACTTAAACTTTTCATTTAATCCTAAACCTAAATCCTAATACTAATTATATTTAGTAAATATAATTAAAAATCCTTAATTATCCTAGTTAATCAAACGGACCCTTAATTACCTTCGGCCCACACCACCCTTCACTATTCCTAAGCCCACGAAACCAAGGCCCAAAATCCAATTTAGTTATTTTCATACATTCGACCAAGTTCAAACACCCTCCAAAACACATCGTTTATTCCTAAATCTTACACACGACCTATATATTTTATTTTCTTATCTCGTTAACCTACTAGCCAACTATTAGTGTGTCAATTCTCACATCCATACGTTGAGTTTTGATACGTTTTTAAGAGGCAAAGTATTCGACCCTTGCACACCCAAATCGATTTACAATATATTCAAAACTTAACCGTTTTGAATCTAGTTTGTTTCTAATCGTTCCTAATATTATTCCTAAAATGATTCTAAGCTCAAATGTTAAAGATGATTATGTATAAACAAGTTGTGTACGATTTTGTAAATCGTATACAAGTAAAGATATATGGTCGACATGAGCATGAATCACCCCAACACTCTCCTCATTTTGTGCTCTCACAACACTCCCTAAACCATTATAATATGTTCATCTAAGAGCTAGTACTGACATTGCAAATAGTACGAAGAATTCACTTTGAATTTCTCTACTAAAACGATATATATATTAGTAATATATGTACGTACTTGCATGCATTCTTCTCTTATTCTTTCACACACTTATTCACTGAGATAATAAGTATTCGAACCATTCTCAAAGACTTACAAGTCGTGTGGTATTGTATTGGAAGCAAAGAAAGGAAATCGGGTTGAAATAATATATATAATGTTTGGGTTATATAGTTTTGACGTGATTTTCTTGTGTTCTTTTCTACCTATCTCGACTCTTGATCACCTCTAAGGTGTTTGTAAGTTTCCTACACTCTTTTCTAATCCATTTCCCACGTTATTATTTAGTCATGCACTTTGTGTATTTTGTTTCGAACGTCTACACTTTGCACATGAATCACACGTATATATTTATTCTTAGTACACGAAAAGTGATTAGCCTCTATCTTGGAAGGCCTAGGAATCACGTAGCACACACAATTCACTTTAGTTGTAACGTTATAATTATTTCATGCATTCATTTTAATTTGCATCCATCGATTGAAATTTAGTAAAACACTTAGTAAATAATTCTAAGTTTTTAAGATATAAAACCGGTCCAAACATGCCACAAAACACGAGTATAACATTGAATTTCATTTAACGATAGTACCATATTTTTTCACGACGCCATAGACCACCTAGCAAACTAACATTTCCATGTAAACAACTTGTAAAAATAATCACGTTTTGACAACACAATCGAACCATTTTGAATCTACACAAACCGGATTTCAAACTAAACTTTATTAATAAAAACCTTATATTTTCGATTGGGCTTAACTAAAGCCCATTAAGAAATTAAAATCCGTAAGCCCACTGGGCCTATAAGAAATATTTTTAAAATCATAAAAATGACCCAAAGCCAAGCCCAAAACTTTTTCCATGCCCTCGCCTCCAAAACTCTTAACGGGCCTTTAATTGAATCGTTAAGTGGCCCATAAGCTAAAAATTAAGCTTTTGAATAAATAAGCAGTTAGAATAAGCTTGTTACTTAATTAATAAGCTTCGGAAATTTTTAGAAAAGTTTCATAATCATTTTTGCAAAATTGGACTAAAAATGTAACGCGACGACACCTAGAAGGACTAAATGTGTAAATATTGAAAATAAAGGACTAAACCTGTAAATACAGAAATCTAAGGGTAAAATGTGATAAAAATTAATATTATAAAGTTAGTATTGATTATTGGACAAAGTAGAGGACTATTGTTGAAATATATATAAAAAGGACTAATGGTGTAACGCAAGTATCGTTAGTGTAAAAATGGTAAAATTGGAAAAGGAGACAAAGACTAAACGTAACTTATTTATCATTCTTATTTATTTTCTATTTTCGTTAATTTATTTCATATCATGTTTAAACTTTATTTTTATTTATATATATATTATTTAACGTAACGTTAATAATATATATAACGATATTTTTAAAAGGTTAAGATTTTACTTACGATTAAAAAGGAAAAACTTCGATAGATAATTTAAAAATCATGTTTTTTCATGTCATGCATATCACAATATTTTCACTGCACATCACTTATTCGTCATAACGAATATCTAATATTCGTTATATGTCTTCATAATTACCGAATAGTTTTGGTCAAGTTCTTAGATAAATTTATTTATCAGGTTGTGTTTCGAAGCCGTTTTCATAAATTCGTCTGACTTTATTTTCTTCGTTTTCAGTATCAATCAAGGTGAGTCATAGCCTCACATTTAATTATTTTCAAAACTCCGTGAGGGGGATACATGTTATAAATAGACCGCAAGTATTTTTCTGTATGCTTTCCTGACTGATATATGCCTAAGTTAGCTATTGCCAAAAGACCCTTATTCATGAGCCATTAATCACTGAGGTGAACGCGAATATAATGAATAGATCTATTTAAGGTTTGACAGCCTGTCCCATTAATACTTGACGGAATGCCATTATGCATGTGGTTAGTCGTATTAGTCGTGATAATTATATTTGAGTAAAAATAGGAACTGACAAATCACCTATTACACGAGGGCAAATTTATTATTGATTTGATAAACACCCGCCATTTACGGTATTTGTTAACGTTTGCGTGTCATGAGACTTAGAGTAATATATGAACTGCAATATCAATGTTTTCAAACTGATTGTATTTTCCAATACAATCTTATTTGTGTATCAAAATGATTATTAAATTCAAACTCTATGATTTCACTCAACAATTTTGTTGACTTTTAAGCATGTATCTCAGGTATTTAGCAGGGGAAGCATGCATGGAACGGACGGCAAAAATCTTCAAATTATGTTTACTTTATTTCAATAATGATGTAAAATAAATGATGTTTGATTTAGATCAAAACATCAAGCTTTTATAATACTCTGATAAGGACCTATTGTATTTCAAATTTTTATAAATGAAATTATGTTTTAAAACGTCTCTTTCGAGCCGTTTTCTATCATTATGACTTCGATCCTCACCATAACACCCTAATTTCTATTCCGCTGCCGCATTTCAAATTAGGGGGTGTTACAGATTGGTATCAGAGACATAGTTATAGAGAACCAAATGTTTTCAAACATTGAACTATAACCACACTTTCAAATAAATTAAATTTTCATCATATAAATTTTGCTCGCCGTACCTGCTTGCTACAGTACTCCGTAAGTTAATCATTAAGCTATGATATTTTGATTGTGATATGTTAAAATTTTATGATAATAAATGCTTATTCTGCGCTATTTATGAATTGTTACAGTATTGTTTCAATATGAGTATGTTCGACTCCGACTCTGATATTTCCGTCGCGTCCGTTACTTCGCCTGTTTATCGTTCTACTTTTGTACCTGACGCTGTTTCCCAAGAAACAGAACCCTTCGAGCAAGACGAAATTCCTATAACGCCTGAGAATCCCAATGCTTTTGTTTTATCGACACCATTACCACGTCATGATTTCAATTCATATGCACCCGATCACCTACTCAACCTTTTTAGCTAAACTTATCCGTATAATTTTCACCCAAGAGAACAAATCCCTGAGGAAGATATACCTACATCCAGCCGCCTTCGTATTTCTGATTCTATTTCTCCACTTTCACCATCATTACCCTATCCGTCTGGTTTTACTCCCCCAGCTCATATCAATGAAACTGGCGAGAGTGCTAGGATGGAAATTCCTTCTACCCTTTGACCTTCTGTAGTAGTGACGCGATTGGAGCATCACGAAGATCTGATAGACTCGCTTCTTCAGATGATTGATTATTCATCATTCGATCATTCAGATACTACCCACAACACTTTACATAACCTTATAGCCGTGGTGAGTGCTTATTCACTCACTATTATTTGACCAAATACCAACCCAAAACGACTATTTGAGCTAACAAATGCCAAGAAAACACGTGTTTGTATGTTGTGAATGTGCAGGAACGGATTTATCATAAAAAGACGAAAAATCACGGGAAAACAATGAAAACGGGCACGAGAGTTGAAGTTGGTCAAAAAGTCAATGCCAGGGATCCAAAAGTCATCTACAGTCCTTCATCTATTCAGACTTGGCAAGAATAGTCCTTGAATTATATTTTTGAAGAAAGTCAAATTCAGCCCTTGGAGTTTGGAAGTTTACACCATTGGTCCTTGGAATTCATAATACTAAAATCTTAAAAATACTACAAGTTTAAATTTGTCAAGTCTATTATACCACAAATTCAGTCCACCATTTGATATTAAAAGCCCATTCCACAAAAATACCCAAAGCCCAACCTAAAAAACCCATACCCGATCCACCCTTAATCCTCTACCCGGTCAAACCCACACCCAACGGTCAAAATAAATAAATAAATACTACCCCAAACACTCCCGCCCCCATTTTCACCTACAAACCCAGTATTACTATTCATGCTACAGTTACCATGAACCCTAATATTACCCCACTCCTTAATTACTGAGATTAAGGGTACTTCAGTCAAATCAAGCATGATTCTAGAAGTTTGGGAGGTGTCAGAGTGTCAGAGAGCTCAAGAAGCACACGCATGGCTACGTGGCATCATCTTATTGGACAGAACGCGTCACCAAAGTTAATCCAAAGGCTAATATTGGTTTTGTAATGATTGATAAGGATCCAAGGGACGAGAGATGATGTGAAGAAGCACAAAAGTTGCACGGATCGCCAGCATGGCATAAGACTCCTCACCCTCTCTCATTTCCTATAAATAGGACTTATTTCCTTCATTTTTCTGAGTAGTTAGATAGTGTAGCGTAGCTCTTGCAAATTTTATTCTCAATGTATTAGCATAGTTTATGTAATAGATTTTTGATATTAATGAAATTCAGCTTTTATTTTCAATCAGCTTATTAGATTTAAATACAATCGTTAAAGTTTTTTTATCAAGCTTTTACATAGTTTACATTCTGTTTGCAATTAATTCATACTAGTCTTACTTAATCAGTCACTATTTCTATAAAAAGTCTCATATAAAAAATAAAAAAAAATATAAAAATAGTTTCAAATTCAGTGTTTCAGATCTCAAGTTAGTTACATTCAATTTAAACATAGTATATTCAAGCTTAGAAAGCTTGAAGTTCATGTGATACTGTTTCATTCAAATCAGAAGGCGAATCATAGTTGCTGAGGTGTTTGGATAAGTTGATACAGAAGCTATGAAATCAGCCTATCCTAGAGATAGGCCAGCATAGTGAGTCCCCCTCTGTTCATGCTGAGGGGGAGTTATTGGGTAAATTTTTGTTTCATAATTCTCAATTTGAAGTATGTCTGGAACTGATTTAGTTTGACAGTTGCATTGAATTTCTGTTACTTCTAATTTGTAGTAGTTTTGTTGTTTCAAATTCATAGTCTAGTTTGTTTGATTTCAATAGATTAACTTTTGTTTAGATCTGAATTGTTGTAGCTTTATTTTGATTAACTGAGATTGATAGATCTGAGTATAACCTTGGTTTGAGTTGAGTATTTGTTTCATTGTGATCTGTTGCAGAATTGTTACTTGATTGTGCAGCTTGATAGTCTCATACTAGTGGTTTTGATCATCTGTCATTTTATGAATCTGAGTTTTGGTATAACCTGTTGTTCTTATGGATTTTGGTTAACTGGTTGAGCTATATTTAGAGATTAGAAACTTGTTAGAATCTGAGATTGAGGAATTTGTGAACCAGTGAATATAATATCTGTTTCATCAAGTTTAATAGTCACTAAGGTAGTGTTTGGATCTGAGGTTTAGAGTTAGTTGTAGTAGTATAAAAGCTGGATTACTGTTACACTTAGGATTCTTCAGTGATGTTATAGCTAATTAGGTCTTAATAACAGTAGTCATTGCATAAATAGTCAAAGTTGTGATTTAAATTAGTTAACTGTTAGAGTTTAATGCATCAGTTAGTGATACTGTAGTTATAGTTGCATAATCCATTTATATAGCTTAAATCAGTTGAAGTTTAGCTTAATACAACCAGTAGGAGTAGTTTTATTCATCTGAAATTGATATAAGTCAAAGTATTGTTGCAACATTTAGTCAACTGTTTTCAGATTTAAATCCTCATTGGTTGCTGATTTAGGTCACTTTTAGAGTAGGATAAGGTTGTTTCTGAATGAGTTGCTTGGTTTATAGCATCTCAGTAGTGTAGACTAGTATTTGCTTCTTTAACTTTCTGATTTAGAAACTTTTAGGACTGCTTTTGTAGACTGCTTTTTAGGTGATTCAGCTTGATATCTGTTTGTAATTCATAGGCTGCATTTGTTTGATATAGCTTGTATTTGAGTTGTTTTTGCTTATCTGAGTTTAATAGTAGTTAAATGAGTGTTTAGTGTGGTCTGCTTATCCTAGCTTAATCTGTTTCTCATACTGCTTATCGTATAGCTTTTCTCATACTGCTTATTGCTTGCAATTTATACTTCTGGGTTTTTCCTTGAGCATATTTGAGTATTACTGAGTCATTTGTAGCATATTACTTCTATTTTATAAGTTTGGTCAAATTTTGTGGCAAGTGCTTATAAATAAGCACTTGCCATAAGCTGATTTTAAGCTAATAAGCACTTCTGCTGCTTATTTCTTTTCCAAATTTTTTCTCTGAGTTACTTTTAATATTTTAGAATTTCTGTAAAATTTTCATAAATTTCTGAGTTCATTTACTATTTTTCTTAATTTCTCTTAGTTAAAAATCAATTTTAAATCATTTTAAATAATAAAAATCAAATAAAAAATCAGAAAAAGCTGTGAAAAATACAAAAATATTTTTAGAAATTATTTTATAATATTTTAGAATTTTTAGAATTTAATTTTCATTTTTCCAATTTGTTTTTCTATTTTTCTTTATTTTTAATTCAATTTTAATTCCAAAATTAGAGAATTAATTCTAGAAAATAAACAAAAAGTCAAAAAAAAATATTTTTCTTTTTCGTAAAATTCATTTTAAAAGTTTAAGATGTTTAGAAAATATTTCCAAGTTCGTAGGATAATTTTTCGATATACATTACGTTTTAAATTTTACGGTTGCGTTTCTGTTTTTACATTTTTCATTTCGGTGCATAATTAGCTTGTAATCTTTGCATATTTCATACTTGTTTGTGATTACGTGAACTATTTGATTGCTATTTTCATTTTCTCACTTTTCAATTCACGATTTCACGAATCGATATTCTCGATTCCATTCGCCTTCGTTGGGAAACGACTCGGGTGATCCGTATTTAACGCGGATCACTTCGATACTATACTATATTATATATAATTGGTTTTCACGACGAATCAATTTTTGGCGCCGCTGCCGGGGAAGGCCGAAGTGAATTTTTGAATATCTTTTTGAAAAATCGTGTTTTGTTAAGCCTTACTCTACTTTGTATATATATCTCTATAAAAATTGAAAAATCAAAAACACTTTTCCAAAAGTGTTTTCAAAAATACCAAAAAAATAATATAAGTTACAGCCTCAACTCAACCGAAAGGAAGGGCGTTGTAAACCAAAAAAGTCTCACAATATAACGAAAATGTAATTTAGTTGTTTATCGGACTATTTCAATTACTACAACCGAATAAGCGGGAAATACGGATAGCTAAGACATTAAATTGCTAGCTGAAGAGAGATCCATTCTTCTCTCCCGTCCCGTCGCGCGTAGTTTTGAAAGAAACAGTTTTCGATTAACATTACATTTTAAGAAAAGAAAAACAAAAGAAATAAAAAGTTTTTGTGAAAAATATAAAAAACAAAAAGATTTTCTTTTCTCTCTTCTTTTTCATTTTCTTTTTGATTTTGCTCGTGGTGTATGCACACCCGATCTACTTTTGAGAGTCTTACGTCTCCGTTCTCTAACCCCGAGCGGATTTTACGACATACGAGTCGGGTTCATTTCCTTGACGACGAGGAGATGAACCAAAACGAACACAACGGACCCCCGCCGATGGGTGGTCTGCAGCACAATGTTATCCCGCCGATGGGACAACAACCGGCATTTGATCCACGTCCGATGGAAGAACAACTCCAATCACCATTCAATGGTGTGAGGAGAGCTATTGTGATTCCGGACATCAATGCCAACTTTGAGATCAATCACGGATTACTCAATTTAATCACGGGTATATCCTTTCACGGGTTCGATCACGAAGATCCCTATGCTCACATCCGAAATTTCACCGACATCGCTGAGACGATTAGAATGAACCAAGTTCCTCACGATGTGGTGAAATTGAAGTTATTTCCTTTCTCCTTAAAAGGAGCAGCCCAGACTTGGCTGGAAAAGGAACCGCCTAACTCGATTCACACTTGGAATGATCTCGCTTCCAAATTTGTGAATTATTTCTATCCTCCCTCTAAAACTTCTAACCTACGTTCTCAAATCTTTCGGTTCCAACAAGCTTTTGATGAAACGTTTAGTGAAGCTTGGGACCGATTCAAAGATTTGAAGGAAAAATGTCCGAACCACGGGTTCACCGACCTTCAGCAGATTGATACGTTTTATAATGGGTTATGTCATGCTGACCAAGATTCGCTTAACTCTGCTGCGGGAGGTAACTTGTTGGCTAGGAACACGAATGATGCTTTCATGATAATTGAGAATAAAGCTCGTGTAAGAATGTCAAGGAATAAACCTCAAGTTTCTAATAATGGTAAAAATAATGATGAATTGGTAAATATGATTGTGGCTTTAACAAAGAAAGTTGATGCAATGTCTATTGAAAAACCAAACCATCAAGTCAATGTGGTTAGTCGCGGTTGTGAGACTTGTGGTGGTCCACATTTGTATTATGAATGTCCGGCCACCGGTGCCTTTTCTCGTGAGAACGCGTATGCTGCAAACACGGGTAACACCGGTTACCCACAACCTCAAGGAGACCGTAATCTCCTCAGCTACCGTTCACCTCATTTTCTTGGACCACCCGTTCTCGAACAACAAAACCAAGTCAATCAAGTCAATCAGAATCATAATGTGCAGAATCGTAATAATCAAGGAATTCAAAATCAGAGTCGAGCTAATAACGGTTATCAAAATCATAATCAAGGGTTTAATCAAAATCGGGGTTTTCAAGGTAATTTTAATCAAGGCCCGCCTCAAGGGAACAATTTTCAAAACCAACAAAACCATGGAAACCCTGGGAATTTTCAGAACGCTAATTATGGAAATCAAAATCATGGTAATTTCCAAAACCGTGGGCAGAATTTCAACAATAATCAAAATCAAGCTGTTATTCCAAATCCGTCGCCCACGGAAGATTTGATTAAGCAATTGATTCAAAATCAACAATCTTTTATGGCAAAATATGAAGAGTCAACACGGTTGTTTGCTAATCAAATCAGTGATATTAACAAACGTTTAAATGATCGACCCTCGGGTTCGGGTACTACTTCTTTGCCAAGCAACACGATCGCAAACCTGAGGGGCGAAGTAAAGGCGATCATAACTCGCAGTGATGCTCAATATGATGGACCCACAGCTCCTACTACCTCTTCTTCTTCTTCTTCATCTCCGCCTAAGGTAGTAGACTGTGAGACCGAGGCGACAAAGGACCCGGTTCCTCCTATTAATAATGGAGGAGCTGAAAACGTCCAACTTCCGATTGTCCAAAAGTCAAAAGATAAAGAAAAAGTTGTTTTTGAGAATAATGTGAAATACAAGTCTAAATTGCCATATCCGTCACGATTTAACGATGAAGAGCTCCGTGCAAAGTCTAAAATACAAATGGAAAAATTTCTGGATATTTTTCAAAAATTGCACTTTGATATAAGTTTTATGGATGCTCTCGTGTACATGCCAAAATTTGCTTCCACGTTCAAAAACCTCATAAGTAATAAAGAGAAATTGCTTGAATTAGCCGAAACACCGATAAATGCTCAATGTTCCGCGATTCTTCTCAAGAAGCTTCCTGAAAAGCTTGGTGACTCGGGAAAGTTTCTCATTCCTTGTTCATTGAAAGATCAAGAAGATTGTAACGCCCTGGCCGATTCGGGTGCGAGTATAAACCTAATGCCATTATCGATCTACGAACAACTTGGAATGGGAGCTCTTAAACCGACGAGAATGACTTTGGAGCTTGCTAATCGATCGATCACTCATCCAGTTGGAATTGCTGAGGACGTTTTTGTTCGTGTGAATTCGTGTACTTTTCCGGCAGATTTTGTTGTTGTCAATTTTGAAGCTGATCCGAGAGTTCCTCTAATACTAGGGTGACCGTTTTTACGAACCGCAAAAGCCCTAGTTGATCATTTTGAGGATAATCTAACTTTACGACATGATGACGATATAATGATTTTTAAAGCCGATGCTTCAAAGTTGAATAAGTACTCCGTCAAAAGTGTCGATGTTTGTGATTATACCTTTGATGATTTTGTTAAAACTTTCGTCTCCGACTCTTCCCCATCATTTCCTTCGACTAAGGAGTATGATTCTCTTTGGGAAGAGGTCGATGAATTTCTTGCAATTGAAATGGTTCCGATTTCTGAGACTGGCGACTCTTACTTTGATTCGGAGGGGGATATTATTTTTCTTAACAATTTGTTGAACGATGAACCGTCAATCCCTCCGGATAAAGTTAAGACGAAGATTGAGCTTATAACTGACGATCCTCTTGAGCCCGAGCTCGAGGAATTTTTACCAAACTTTGAGAGTTTTACCTTTACGACAGAGGAGATGAGTGGCAATCCCACTTATCGTCATGATTTTTATGATACGACGTTTGAAGCTTTTCATTTCGATCACTCGGAAGAGACGAGTTGTGGCAGTACCACTTCTCATGCTTTTATCTCTCTTCCGGAGTTTGAGTCATTTTGTTTTGATGAATTTGAAATTGAAAAGTTTTCTAAATCTGAATATGAAAGTTTCAGTTTTGATTTTGAAGTTGATCATGATCCGGGTGGTTTTCTTAAGAATGAGAATTTTTATGAAAAGTTTATCCCAACCCTCCCACCCGGAAAAGATTTTAAAAGGAACTTAAATGATAAAATTCATAATTCAATAATTATGAAGTTTTATTTTGAAGATGATGAGTTTTTCAAGATTGTTATCATGACGTTCTTGCCGTTTATAACATTTGGTGTGGTTTCTCTTATCCTTCACTCCGTGGGGAGTGAGGATGTTGTTTTTGACCATGGTATCATTTTTGAAAGCTTTCAACATTAAAATACCAATGGTTATCTCTTCGGGATGGAACTTTCAAATAAGTCATATGTTTTTCAAAAATTTTGAACGAAAGCCCGAATGAGATTATTTTTCCACGGTTTTTCCCCAAGGACGAATTAATTCGGGGATCGAGTCAAGCTCATGTGACTCGGCGAACAAAAACAAGCGCTTCTTGGGTGGCAACCCATGCTTATCCAATTTCATCTTCTTATATTTCTATTTTCTAACAAATAACGTGAGGAGGGGGTGCCTCTTCTACTCTTGTGTTCTGTGGTTGTTTGTGATGTTTGTTAGGATTGTCCATGATTCATGATGACTCTCGTGCTCGTTATCTCTTCACTTGGAGTCTTATTCATCGGTGCTACTTGGAAATCCTATATCCGTTAAATCTTATCGACTAACGTTTTCTTTGGCATAATTAATAAACGGCCTAGAATTTTGTTAGGATTACCTTAACCCATAAAACATTGAGGACAATGTTTCGTTCTAGTCGGGGGGAGGGTGAATCTTCGATTCGATTTCGACTTTGCATTTTTCACATGTCGTGCACTCTTGCAACTCCGTTTTTCCACCAAAAATTAAAAAAAATGAGAAATGAGAAAATTTCAAAAATTTTGATGAAAATGTCATGAAAAAGTAAAAAAAATGTGTGAAAAAGTTGAAAAAGTTGTGCAAAAATAAAATAAGTTTGAATAAGTGTTTTGACACCTTGTTGACTTTCTTGCTGGCGAGAGTAGGAATAAATATTTTGACTTGACCGGGCATGTTGAGCCCTAGCTTGTTCCCTTAACCAATGATAATCACATAAGCTTGTGCTAGTTTTGTACACAAGGAGCTATAAAATGCGAATTCTTCTTTCAGAATCTGCAAGTTCCCGTACTTGACTTTATATATGCGCAGCTTAAAAGCTTTCGCTAGTCTTTTACATAAGGAGCTAGAAAACGCGAATTCTTCTTTCAGAATTTGCAAGTTTCCGTAACTGACTTTATATATGCGTGGCTGATTATCGGCTAAGTATTCGCTGGTTTCATTACTTGGAATCTTAAATTGTGAAGAGCGAGAAATGATAGAGTTTATTTAGAAGTTTGATGCTAAACGTGGAGTAGTGGTTCTCTTTAGAGCTCATAAGAGGTACTTGTGGCTTTTTACTCCCATCAGATACGTCACCCATATATAATAGATGTTCTAGGTTAATTAGTGGTATTTCGTTTTGAATAATATTTAGTTCTTTGTTTTCTTAAGAGAATTTTTGCTTTAGAAGTTGGGTACATATCAAGGAACATCAAAAATAAGAGCAAAAAGTGAAAAAATCAAAAGTCAAAAGTTGATTATCTATGTGGTTTTGAAGCTACCCGATAAGCTTCCATTGATGTATTGAGAAAAGTCAAGAAAGAAAGAAAAAAAATGAAAAGTATGAAAAAAGTGAAAAATGAAAAAAAAAAAAATGAAAGTTGAAAGTTATGTTGAATAAGAGTTTGAATGTAAATAAGTTGTTGGCGCGTGAGGTGCATGTGATAAGTGATTAGTAATCAGTCACATGAGGTGCACGTGATCGTACTCCGCAACTTATATCTTTGATATTGTATGTACCCCAAATTCCTTGATGTGGACCGAATTTCTATTGCAGTGGTTCTTAAGAGAAAATGAATAACTACTTATCGTTTTAACTTAGGTGTCACTATCAGACTAAAAATTATTGAAACGAGAATTTATGAAGCAATTCATTTCTCAACAAAATAAAATATTGAGATACAAAAACCTAGGAAATGGGAGTAAGGAGTTTCCACAAGTAACTGTTATGAGTAGTGTTAGCATCTAATTTGTAGATAAACTGTGATCTCGTTAGTACGCTTAGTTTGGGGACTCGTGAAAAATCAAGGATGACGATTTTTATCCGTATGGTCGCGTCTTAATAGAAGTGTTTCTACTCGTTGACCCTAATAATTATTGCAAAATAATGAAAGTTCAATAAACCGTCACGAATGTGAAGTATGGAAAAGTACAAAAATAGAATAAAGTGGAATAAAGGAAAATTTTTGGATAACGGAGCGTTTTCGGGAATAAATGATTTTGTAATCTCTTTCGAACCTTCTTGCTACTTTACAAAGTTAGTAGGAAGAGTTTTTGAAATTATTTATCCTAAAAGCGTGAATTGATCACATTGCGTGAGGACACGGAAATACCTTAGTCGGGGGGATTTTTGTGAGTGCTTATTCACTCACTATTATTTGACAAAATACCAACCCAAAACGACTATTTGAGCTAACAAATGCCAAGAAAACACGTGTTTGTATGTTGTGAATGTGCAGGAACGGATTTATCATAAAAAGACGAAAAATCACGGGAAAACAATGAAAACGGGCACGAGAGTTGAAGTTGGTCAAAAAGTCAATGCCGGGGATCCAAAAGTCATCTACAGTCCTTCATCTATTCAGACTTGGCAAGAATAGTCCTTGAATTATATTTTTGAAGAAAGTCAAATTCAGCCCTTGGAGTTTGGAAGTTTACACCATTGGTCCTTGGAATTCATAAAACTAAAATCTTAAAAATACTACAAGTTTAAATTTGTCAAGTCTATTTTACCACAAATTCATTCCACCATTTAATATTAAAAGCCCATTCCACAAAAATACCCAAAGCCCAACCTAAAAACCCCATACCCGATCCACCCTTAATCCTCTACCCGGTCAAACCCACACCCAACGGTCAAAATAAATAAATAAATACTACCCCAAACACTCCCGCCCCCATTTTCACCCACAAACCCAGTATTACTATTCATGCTACAGTTACCATGAACCCTAATATTACCCCAATCCTTAATTACTGAGATTAAAGGTACTTCAGTCAAATCAAGCATGATTCTAGAAGTTTGGGAGGTGTCAGAGTGTCAGAGAGCTCAAGAAGCACACGCATGGCTACGTGGCATCATCTTATTGGACAGAACGCGTCACCAAAGTTAATCCAAAGGCTAATATTGGTTTTGTAATGATTGATAAGGATCCAAGGGACGAGAGATGATGTGAAGAAGCACAAAAGTTGCACGGATCGCCAGCATGGCATAAGACTCCTCACCCTCTCTCATTTCCTATAAATAGGACTTATTTCCTTCATTTTTCTGAGTAGTTAGATAGTGTAGCATAGCTCTTGCAAATTTTATTCTCGATGTATTAGCATAGTTTATGTAATTGATTTTTGATATTAATGAACTTCAGCTTTTATTTTCAATCAGCTTATTAGATTTAAATACAATTGTTAAAGTTTTTTATCAAGCTTTTACATAGTTTACATTCTGTTTGCAATTAATTCATACTAGTCTTACTTAATCAGTCACTATTTCTATAAAAAGTCTCATATAAAAAATAAAAAAAATATAAAAATAGTTTCAAATTCAGTGTTTCAGATCTCAAGTTAGTTACATTCAATTTAAACATAGTATATTCAAGCTTAGAAAGCTTGAAGTTCATGTGATACTGTTTCATTCAAATCAGAAGGTGAATCATAGTTGCTAAGGTGTTTGGATAAGTTGATACAGAAGCTATGAAATCAGCCTATCCTAGAGATAGGCCAGCATAGTGAGTCCCCCTCTGTTCATGCTGAGGGGGAGTTATTGGGTAAATTTTTGTTTCATAATTCTCAATTTGAAGTATGTCTGGAACTGATTTAGTTTGACAGTTGCATTGAATTTCTGTTATATCTGATTTGTAGTAGTTTTGTTGTTTCAAATTCATAGTCTAGTTTGTTTGATTTCAATAGATTAACTTTTGTTTAGATCTGAATTGTTGTAGCTTTATTTTGATTAACTGAGATTGATAGATCTGAGTATAACCTTGGTTTGAGTTGAGTATTTGTTTCATTGTGATATGTTGCTGAATTGTTACTTGATTGTGCAGCTTGATAGTTTCATACTAGTGGATTTGATCATCTGTCATTTTATGAATCTGAGTTTTGGTATAACCTGTTGTTCTTATGGATTTTGGTTAACTGGTTGAGCTATATTTAGAGAGTAGAAACTTGTTAGAATCTGAGATTGAGGAATTTGTGAACCAGTGAATATAATATCTGTTTCATCAAGTTTAATAGTCACTAAGGTAGTGTTTGGATCTGAGGTTTAGAGTTAGTTGTAGTAGTATAAAAGTTGGATTACTGTTACACTTAGGATTCTTCAGTGATGTTATAGCTAATTAGGTCTTAATAACATTAGTCATTGCATAAATAGTCAAAGTTATGATTTAAATTAGTTAACTATTAGAGTTTAATGCATCAGTTAGTGATACTGTAGTTATAGTTGCATAATCCATTTATATAGCTTAAATCAGTTGAAGTTTAGCTTAATACAACCAGTAGGAGTAGTTTTATTCATCTGAAATTGATATAAGTCAAAGTATTGTTGCAACATTTAGTCAACTGTTTTCAGATTTAAATCCTCATTGGTTGCTGATTTAGGTCACTTTTAGAGTAGCATAAGGTTGTTTCTGAATGAGTTGCTTGGTTTTTAGCATCTCAGTAGTGTAGACTAGTATTTGCTTCTTTAACTTTCTAATTTAGAAACTTTTAGGACTGCTTTTGTAGACTGCTTTTTAGGTGATTCAGCTTGATATCTGTTTGTAATTCATAGGCTGCATTTGTTTGATATAGCTTGTATTTGAGTTGTTTTTGCTTATCTGAGTTTAATAGTAGTTAAATGAGTGTTTAGTGTGGTCTGCTTATCCTAGCTTAATCTGTTTCTCATACTGCTTATCGTATAGCTTTTCTCATACTGCTTATTGCTTGCAATTTATACTTCTGAGTTTTTCCTTGAGCATATTTGAGTATTACTGAGTCATTTGTAGCATATTACTTCTGTTTTATAAGTTTGGTCAAATTTTGTGGCAAGTGCTTATAAATAAGCACTTGCCATAAGCTGATTTTAAGCTAATAAGCACTTCTGCTGCTTATTTCTTTTCCAAATTTTTTCTCTGAGTTACTTTTAATATTTTAGAATTTCTGTAAAATTTTCATAAATTTCTAAGTTCATTTACTATTTTTCTTAATTTCTCTTAGTTAAAAATCAATTTTAAATCATTTTAAATAATAAAAATCAAATAAAAAATCAGAAAAAGCTGTGAAAAATACAAAAATATTTTTAGAAATTATTTTATAATATTTTAGAATTTTTAGAATTTAATTTTCATTTTTCCAATTTGTTTTTCTATTTTTCTTTATTTTTAATTCAATTTTAATTCTATAATTAGAGAATTAATTCTAGAAAATAAACAAAAAGTCAAAAAAAAATATTTTTCTTTTTCGTAAAATTATTTTTAAAAGTTTAAGATTTTTAGAAAATATTTCCAAGTTCGTAGGATAATTTTTCGATATACGTTACGTTTTAAATTTTACGGTTGCGTTTCCGTTTTTACATTTTTCATTTCGGTGCATAATTAGCTTGTAATCTTTGCATATTTCATACTTGTTTGTGATTACATGAACTATTTGATTGCTATTTTCATTTTCTCACTTTTCTATTCACGATTTCACGAATCTATATTCTCGATTCCATTCGCCTTCGTTGGGAAACGACTCGGGTGATCCGTATTTAACGCGGAACACTTCGATACTATACTATATTATATATACTTGGTTTTCACGACGAATCAAGCCGATAGGATAGAGTTGCAGCAGGGGTTAGCTCAGATACATTCGGATATCTCTGAGACACGTTCTTTCGCGATATCATTGCGAAGAGAGGGACAGAACCGTACTTGGGAAGCCCAGCTTGCACACCGAAGAGCAGATACATTGGAAAACATCGTAGGAGATATGAAGATGCAACATCATACTGAGATACAAGAGCTCCGAACTCAGATCTTAGAGATGGGAGGACATGTGGACATACCTAATCATTAGAGGCAGTTAGTATTTGTACTAGTAATAAGGCATTCAAGCCTGCCGCATGTGGCATTTAATAAGCTTGTATCGTTTTGTTATAACAATTCAACTGATTAAGTTATTAATGTTATGCTGTTGGTTTTGATATTACTATATACAAATGTTAACTTATGCTTATGGTTGTTCATGTGTATTAAAAATGCATTTAACATATCGGAATGATTATGACTGTTGTATCGAAATAAAAACTACATATGGTGCCCAATTATTATTAAGACTCATAAATATTCTTTTCCCTACTTCACAAGAACATTTAAACAAGTTGTTGTTTAAAATTCTAAATGCTATAATTTTGTATTATTAATAGAAAAATGGAGCATGCAAGTAGCGAAAACTCTAACCCGGAAGTGATCATGACCCTCACTGAGGTTCAGAGAATGATTGCTGAGGGAATATCTGCAGCTCGTGAAGCGGATCGTTTGAATAATACCAATGGTGCAAATCGTGAAGCTAATACAATTACTCCACGTAATTGTAGTTACAAGGATTTCATGACTTGCAAGCCAACAAACTTCAAAGGAATTGAAGGAATGACTGAAATGGCACATTGGTTTGAGCATACTGAGACAGTCTTCAAGAGGAGTGGTTGTCCTGAGAATAGCAAAGTTACCTTTGCTACAGGAACTCTTCAAGGAGAAGCACTATCGTGGTGGAACACTACTGCGAATGCTATGGGTCCAGATGAAGCTTTCAGACTTTCGTGGAATGAGTTGAAGAATAAAATATGGAAGAAGTATTGTCCAAGGATAGAGATTCGAAAACTGGAGATGAATTTCATCAGCTAGTTGTAAGGTACAATGACCTAAAGACATACGACAGAAAGTTTCTGGAGTTGTCAGTGCTGTGCCCAACTATAGTACCCGATTTTGAACAAGCATTGGAGAAATACGTGGAGGGACTGCCACCATCCATTGAAGGAGATGTTACCTCATCGAATCCAAAGACAGTAGAAGAAGCTATGGAGCTTGCACATAGATTGTTAACCCGGGTGATCAAAAGAGGTTCTACCTCTGTGATCAATGAGCATAAGAGAAGTGCTGACAACCGTGGGAATAACAATAGCAACAACCGCAGCTCCAACAACTGTTACAGTGGTAACCGGAGCTATAACAACAACAACAATCAAGGCAGCAGCCGCAGCAGAGATCAACAGCAGAACCGTAGTAATCATCATCAGCAACAAAATCGTAGGCAAGAAGCTACCAGAGCTTATGCAGCAGTGCCTGCAGAAAGTAAAGGTTATGCCGGAACTCTACCCCCATGTAACAAGTGCAACATGCATCATACTGGAGCATGTAAGGCTGCTTGTGGCAACTGTAGAAGAATTGGTCATATGACAAGGGATTGTCGAGCGACTGGAGCCAACACACAACCGATAGCAGTAAAGTGCCATGGTTGTGGAGAAGTTGGACATTACAGAACTCAATGTCCGAAATTTACCAATAATGTTGCCAGAGGAAGAGCGTATGTACTTGGTGATGGGAACACAACGCAGAATTCTGATGTTGTTACTGGTACGTTCCTATTAAATCAACAAGATGCTAAGATATTATTTGATTCAGGAGCAGATAAAAGTTTTGTGTCTAGTTCGTTTGCCGCAATTCTAAATATTACTCCTGTAGAATTAGATACTATCTATGAAATAGAATTAGCAGATGGAAATATTTTAAGTACCAATACCCTAATCGAAAACTGCACCTTAACCTTTCTAAATAAATCTTTCCCTATCAATCTTATGCCCATCCAATTGGGAAGTTTTAATGTCATCATTGGTATGGATTGGTTATCTAAACACGGTGCCAGAATAATTTGTGACGAGAAAATCATCCAAATTCCATTCGACGATGAAACCTTAATCATCCAAGGTGATAAACCTAAAACTTCTTTCAATATTATTTCGTATGCCAAAACGATGAAATACATAAGCAAAGGATGCCATGTATTTCAAATCCAAGTAACGGGAGGAGAAACAAAAGAAAAGAAGAAACAACTTGATGAAGTGCCAGTTGTAAGAGAATTTTCTGATGTATTTCCCGAAGACTTACCTGGAATCCCACCAACCCGTCAAGTAGAGTTCCGAATCGATTTAGTGCCTGGAGCAGCACCAGTTGCAAAAGCACCATATCGATTAGCACCCTCCGAAATGAAAGAATTATCTGAACAGTTAGAAGAACTATCAGATAAAGGTTTCATTCAACCGAGTTCATCCCCTTGGGGAGCACTAATCCTTTTTGTCAAAAAGAAAGATGGAACGTTCCGAATGTGTATCGATTATAGAGAGTTGAACAAACTCACGGTGAAGAATCGATATCCATTACCAAGGATCGACGATCTATTTGACCAATTACAAGGATCAAGTGTTTACTCAAAAATCGATCTAAGATCAGGATATCATCAATTAAGAGTTAGGGAAGAGGACATTCCCAAGACATCTTTTCGAACACGATACGGACATTATGAATTTCAGGTGATGCCATTTGGTCTTACCAATGCACCAGCTGTATTCATGGATTTAATGAACCGAGTATGCAAACCATACTTGGATAAATTCGTTATTGTGTTCATTGATGATATTTTAATCTATTCGCGCAATAAAGAAGAGCATGCCGAACACTTAAGGACTATTTTGGAGTTACTTAAGAAAGAAAAGTTGTACGCCAAGTTTTCCAAATGTGATTTTTGGATTTCTACCGTTCAATTTTTAGGCCATATCATCAACAACAAAGGTATCCATGTAGATCCTGCGAAGATAGAAGTAGTTAAAGGTTGGACGTCACCCACCTCCCCAACCGAGATTCGTCAATTCTTAGGTCTCGCTGGTTATTACCGGAGATTTATAGAAGGTTTTTCAAAGATTGCAAAACCATTGACGGAACTAACCCAGAAGAACAAGAAGTATAACTGGGATGAGAAGCAAGAGTCAGCATTTCAACTGCTGAAACAGAAGCTGTGTGAAGCACCAATATTAGCATTACCGGAAGGCAATGAGGACTTTGTAGTGTATTGTGACGCATCTCATCATGGTTTAGGTGCGGTACTAATGCAAAGAGACAAAGTTATAGCCTATGCTTCACGACAGCTGAAGAAGAATGAAGAAAACTACACCACTCATGATCTAGAATTAGGAGCAGTAGTTTTTGGTCTTAAGATATGGAGACATTACCTATATGGTACAAAGTGTACGGTTTTCACCGATCACAAGAGTCTACAGCATATCTTAGATCAGAAAGAGCTAAACATGAGACAAAGAAGATGGTTAGAATTACTCAATGACTATGACTGTGAAATTCGTTACCATCCTGGTAAAGCGAATGTAGTAGCCGATGCGTTGAGTAGAAAAGATAGAATTAAACCTCTTAGAGTTCGATCTCTAGGAATGACAATTCATTCGCCACTTCCTGCTCAGATCATCAAAGCTCAAATGGAAGCTCTACAAGAAGAAAACCGGAAATATGAGAAAATTGACAGAAGGTCAAACCTGGAAGATCAGGTTGATAGAATGCCAAATAATGAAAAAGAATTTGTGAGAAGAAATGATGGAATGTTATGCTTTAAGGAAAGATATTGGATTCCTCTTTTTGGAGGTATTCGAGACCTTATCATGCATGAATCTCATAAATCCAAATATTCTATTCATCTCGGTTCCAATAAGATGTACCAAGATATTAAGAAGAATTATTGGTGGCCAAATATGAAAGCTGATATCGCCGAGTACGTTGGTAAATGTTTAACCTGCTCTAGAGTAAAAGCAGAGACTCAGAAACCATCAGGATTACTCGTGCAACCAGAAATTCCGGTCTGGAAATGGGAACGAATCACAATGGATTTTATTACCAAATTACCAAAGACTTCGACTGGATCAGACACAATCTGGGTTATCATCGATCGATTAACCAAGTCTGCACATTTCCTACCAATCATGGAAACTGACGAGATGGAAACACTCGCTCAGTTGTATTTTAAGGAAATTGTGATTAGGCATGGGGTACCAATATCTATTATTTCTGATAGAGATAGCCGATTCACCTCAAGATTTTGGGAATCGCTACAGAAATCTCTTGGTACTAGGTTAGATATGAGCACCGCTTATCATCCGCAAACCGATGGACAAAGTGAGAGAACAATCCAAACCCTGGAAGACATGCTTCGAGCATGTGTGATTGATTTCGAAAAAGGTTGGGATAGACACTTGCCATTAGTTGAATTCTCGTACAATAACAGCTACCATGCCAGCATAAAGGCTGCACCTTTTGAGGCACTGTACGGAAGGAAGTGCAGATCACCAATCTGTTGGACAGAAGTTGGTGATATGCAACTCACCGGACCAGAGCTAATACATGATACTACAGAAAAGATATTCCAAATCAAGCAACGCTTGCAAGCTGCTCGTGACAGACAGAAAAGTTATGCTGATGTCAGGAGAAAGCCTATGGAATTTCAAGTAGGAGACTGATGAGTGTGTAAATACTCATCATTTTTGTCTTATATGAACTGCCAAAACGTCCAAAAACACTCAAATACGCATCAAAATACAGAAATTATTCCAAAATTGTGTTTTATATGTTTTAGATGCAAAATGTTTAAAAACAAATAAAAAACGAACAAAGTTTGCACAATTGGCAGTTTCAGTCCCTCAAGTTTCAAAAATTGACAAAACTAGTCCCTAACGTTTTAAAACGAAAGAAAAGTCAACCCAAGGTTTTCTAAAGTCAAAAATTATCAAAAACGATCCTTGGGTGAAAACTTTGAGAAAATTACACGTTTGGTCCCTGCAGTTTGAAAAATGACAAAATTGGTCCTCGGGGTTTCAAAATTTGAAAAATGGAAATTATGGCCTTTGGTTATTTGAAGTTGGCAAGTTTTACCCTTGTGATGTATTTTAGAAACTTGTTAAACCAGGCCCCTAACTTTCAAAATATTACAATTTGGTCCTTGTGCTAATATTTCTACAAACCTAACCGGACCTAATGTTATCCCTTAATCCAAATCCCTACAATCCAAAAATGTAACCCAAAACACCTTAAGCCCACTACCCTTTTTGCAAACCCTGGCCCAAACCGAAAAATAAACACAAACCGTTTTATAATACTTCCCCCCTCAGTTTGACCCAGTCAACCCCATCCACCTCATCCCTCACCCCCACTAGCCTGCAAATACCAAACACCATCATCACCCTTACACCTCTGCCCCTCCTTTGCTACACTCAACATCTAACCCTTATCACTCCAAACAAGCACCCCACTCCAAAAGAGGAAGACTGGCACAAGTTATCAGGTCCAAGTGGTCAAATCAATCTTTCCCGCCAAAAACAATTCAACAGCCAAGATCTTTCTAAAGCCATCCAATGGTCATAAACAGATGTGGGAAGTGCTCAGAAACCCTAAGGGGTTCCTATAAGAAGAAAAAGAGGAGCAGAGAAGAAGGTGGTTAGTAAGTTAATTAGATTTTAGATTAGTTAAGTAGAAATAAGACTTTAATTAAAATGTAATTTTATTTTTTAAGCTCAGTTGGTTTTAAGCCTTCAAGTTGTTTCTAAGTCCCATGTACTTAAATTTTCAATTTGTACTCAAATTTCCAAGGTTAATGAA
This sequence comes from Artemisia argyi, assembly GCA_030686995.1. NCBI lineage: Eukaryota > Viridiplantae > Streptophyta > Magnoliopsida > Asterales > Asteraceae > Artemisia > Artemisia argyi. The sequence goes on along the minus strand of CM060702.1, from coordinate 205,902,695 downwards.
AAGTTAACATTCCATGTTCATTGTTAGTTTCTGCTCAGTATTAATTCAATAATGGTTTGGTTAAGTTCAAAGGAATAGAAGCTTTCTAAAAGCTTAAGTTGAGTTTTGATAGCCATTTGATCTCACAGAAAAATTGCTCAGCTCAATATATAAAATAGTCAAAGATAGTCAAACTGCTTATTGTAATAAGCTATGGAGCTTATTCAGGAGGGTTCATGGATTATTCTTGGTATTACCAGCTTGTAGAGTAAATCAGTTGAGCATTTTACATCTGTTGGAGCAAGGAAATCAGTGAGCTCCATTTTACTATTGTCTTACTTAATATTCAGTCTCATAGCTTATTGCTTATTTATATGCTTATCTGTCTGATTACTTGAATTTTATGTCTTCATTTTAGCAGTTATTAGTCTACCTATCAATTTCTGTGTTCAAGTTTTGCTTAGTTTATTGTTTATGATTTATTAGTTTGCATTTAAAGAGTGTTTGGCTCAGTGGGTGTTAGGGTTCTCTGGCAAATGTTTGTTGTTAGCTTCTTTTAAAACACCTCATTATAAGTTGATTTAGCATAGTGAAGTCATAAAATATAAGTTTTTAACACCCAAAGTCAAAATTTGAGGCAAGATCATCAACTGCCTATCTGTTGTGTGATTCGGAACCAAGATCCTTGATCTCAGCTTAGAAATAGTTAGGAATGTTTGATTTAGTTGTACTTAGGTTAGATATAACTTAATTAATCAACAACGCTCAATATAAATCCATAAAAGTCAAATTGGTGCAAAACATTTTGAAGTCAAAGCTTCATACTCAGATTTATGGACAGAATCTCTTGGTCACTTCTAGGGTCTAATTTAGGTTGGAAATAAGTTATATTAGTTGTTATATGCTGATTGGTAGCTTGTTTATATGAATCAAAAAGAATTTTTAGGTTTGGGACTCATTTCCTCATTGAAATTTATGTCCAAAGATAGCCTTTTGACCACTGCATGCCCTGCTCCCAACCTTTGTAGTATTGACCCATTTTTCTCTCATCCCTACCTGGCTCATCCCTAGAGCTTATGGCTTAAATCTTAGTGATTTAGGTAGCCTGCTAGGTGGGCTTGCTAGGTCCATAAGTTGTTTGGGCTGAATCGCTTGTTAGTTTACTCAATTTCGCTTCCATTTGGACTGCTGCTTCTGCTACTTTTTTTTTTTATTATTTTTGTTGATGCATGATCTGAACTTGTTGATTTATGAGTTGCAATTGATGCTAATGTAGTTGTTTGTTGGATTTATTGTTTAATATAGCTGTTTTGATTGTTATTGGTGCAAACTCTTTTGAAATTTGAGCTTATTTTGGGCTGCCACACCCCCTGCTGTCACAGCAGACCTGAGCCCCAAACACCCAACTTGTTGGGTTCTTTCTGGCCTACCCAGTGGGCCCCACTCTCCCCATTTGGATTCCTTGGACACCCCACCCAGCTGGCTTTCTATTCCAAGATTTGTGTGAGCCAAAAGCTCACCTAAGCTAGCTTTTTCCTAGCTTCAAAAGTCACAGCTGCAACTGTATGCAGTTGGGTCAAAATTGCAAGTTTTGACCCATTTGATCCTTTGGTGGTGTTTGCCAGTTATTTTTTGCTTCTAACAGGTCCAATTATCTAATTTGAGCTTATTTCTTCCAAAGTTTATCAGCTTTAAGCTCATTTCCAAGCTTTTAGCTTTGACAGTTGACCAAGTCAACTGTCTTAGCTTATTAAGCTCAAAATGCTTGTTTTTGAGTTGTAGGAAACTTGTTTTCACAAAAGTTTATTATTTTTAGGTATAAAACAAATTTCCAAAAAGAAAATCCAGAAAAGTCAAAGTAATTTTTAAGTGATAGTTTCTATTTAATTTCTATTTTTCATTTTTAGATTTTAATTAAGTACTTGTCATTTTTATATTTTTATTAAATTCCTCATATATTAAAGTATTTATAATAAATTTTTCAGATTTTTATTTTGTCATTTAGTATTTATTAGAATTAATCTTAGTTTTATTAGTAATTAATTAATATTAAGTATTAAATAGCATAATTAGTTTTTATTAAGTAAAATCTAGTTTTTATATTTTTTTATAGCTTTTATATATTGTAAAGTAATTTTAGAAATTTTATTAGAATTTTCACTGTTCATTTGGTATTTTTCTTAATTTTAAATAGTTTAATTAGTAATTAATTAATAGAAAATCCACAAAAAGACAAAAACACTTATTTTTAATTTTAAAACTTATTTTTAGTTATTTTATAATTTTAGAAATTTTATTTTCATTTTTCTAGTATTTAATTAGTATTAAATTATATTTAAGTGTTTTAAATATTATTAATTAGTAATAATTAGTAATTAATTAATATTAAATAATTAATTAGGGTTAAAATTTATTTTAATTTTCTAAAAATTTTCTTTTACCTTTTAGTTTGTAAAAAAGTCATTTTCACCCCCTGGGTGTTTTCAGATTTCAGTTTTTACTTTTTATTTTGTACGCTTACGTTTTATTTAAACGTAACGTACGCGTTTTTAGGTTTTAATCGTTTCTGGTCTTTCTTAGCTTCCCGTCTTATTCAAATAGCTTGTTTAAGCTATTTCATTGTAGATTCCTTAGTTCAATCAATCTCAAACACCTTTTCATCCAAATTCACCCGATCACGAAACCGTTTGTTTACAATTCACACCTCGTCGGGACATACGACCCGGGGAAACCTTATACTTCCGCGGAGCATTGATATAGGCTGTTTGACTTTGTTGACCATTCCTTGGTCAATATAAGTTAGGTGGTTTAGCATCAATCAACTTTTGGCGCCGCTGCCGGGGAGGTTGTGCGCGTTTTCTAAACGGTTTTTCTGATTAGTGTCTTTGGAATTCGTTCCATTGTACATTTATCCATCCCTTGTTCATATCTTTTCATATAAAAACCCAAAAATATTTTTCCTTACCCTCTATCAGTTTGATTCTACCTTCTTATACCCCTCTCATGTATAATTCTAAATGACATCTCTCGATGACGATTTCTTTGAGCAATGGGCCTTTCAAAGCAAAATTGAAAAACTTATGGCCTTATCAAAAATATCGAGATGTCGTAGTGATTATGATGGACCATCGATTCATATTCCCTCTCTGGTGAAGGAAATGAATCAAGAAACCGAGGTGACAAAGGACCCTGTACTTCCCTCTGACGATGGAAGTGCTAAATACGTCCAACCTACGGTTGTCCAAGAATCTAAGCTCACAATTGCTCCTAAACTTTCAAGAATTGATCCTAACCTTTCACGGTTTATGGTCAAAAGTTTGTCAAGCATACGTGCTGAGCTTAGGGCAGAGACTGAAAAGAACGACTTACCTAACCTTCACATTTATCAAGAACCAAAACCCGAGACCATAACGGAAGTGGTGGAAATTGCTAGCTCTAAGAGCACACCACTTGTCCCACCTCCGCCTTTTATTCCTTGTGTCGGTTGTGGTGAGCCACTTTTTGGTTTGCCATGTAGTTGGTGTACATGTGTGCAATGTGGTAATGATATCCAAAACGGGAGTTGTTTGTTTTGTGGGTCGAGTAATTCATTTGCTTATGATCCTAATCAAAACTCATTCAATGACTCTTCAAATTTTTTCGATTACCCATCACATTCATACGAGCAAGAATCATATTATCCAAACTTCAATGATGCTTCGTATCAAGATACACCAAGCCAGACTCAACAGTTTTACTGTTGTGAGTACTGTGGTGGTCCACACTACAGTTCTGATTGTCAATCGGGAAACACGCTTGTCTATGAGCAGTTTCCTGATAACAATTATGACTACAGCACATACGACTCACGGCCACATCAGTTTTACTGTTGTGAGTATTGTGGAGGTCCACACACTAGCTCTGATTGTCAAACAGGGAATCCGTTTCCTTGTAACAATTACGACTATTCGTTTTCAGACCCACCTCCACAGTACGATATGATTCACACAACTCCTCAAGAAACTGAGCAAGACCTTTTACTAAAAGCTCTTGATTTATTAAAAGAACTTAAAGAGGAGTTGGTTACTACATCGTTTCGAGACTCTCGTGAGAAATCTATGGCAGAATTACTTGCTGAAGAACGAGAGGCTAGAAACGAAAAGAGCATGGAAGAATTACTTGCTGAGCAAAGAGCGGCTAAAATACGTGCCAATCTTCGCTATGCTGCTCTTCATGATGACGATGATGATGAGGATTCTATTCAAATGAAGGAATATTACAAAGATTTATCCAGTTCATCAGTTGAGATTCCTTCCATGGAAGCACAGGGAAATAAGAGTATGCAAGAATTGCTAGCTGAAGAACACATGAAAAATATAAATTCTATGTGTGCTAGTCTTTCTTATCCCCCTCAGTCTATTATCACACCCGAAGTTCACACTCACCCTCTAAACATGGGGGATGAGCATCTTAGCACTGTTCCTAATATGGAATCGGACGAATTAATAAAGTCTAGTGTTGAGATCCTTGTCCCAATCCCGAGAGAGTCACAGGGAACTTGGGATAATATGTGTGATATTCCTTCCCCTATTGAGTGTCCTAAAGATCAATTTGAGACTTTCTCAGATTATAGCGATGGAGACATTGAGTATATTGAGGCACCACTGCCTCATTCTGATGTTGATCCTCTTCTTGAGGAATTCGCTGATGAATTTGCTCACATCGATCCACTTTCATTGGAAAGTGATGATGGTCTCTTTGATTTCCAAGCCGATCTGGGAGAAATTGAAAGTCTCCTACATCATGATCCGTCACTCACTTCTGATCCCAGCAGTCCAATAGAGAATGTTAATCTCTTTGTTCCCGAAACATTTAATACGACTCTCACCAATCCTCTATTTGAATTCGATTCTAAATTCACCATGAATTCTAACAATCCAATCTTTGACGAGGATTGTGATGAGTCCACAATGGAACATGAGTTCACAAATTCACATCTTGTGAATAATTCTCTTCATGAGGAGTTCTCCGGTGAACTCACTCATCATATCATGACTCCTCCGGAGTTTGATAACCCGGGGGGAGATGCTCTCAATTATGAGAATTCGCAAATTCCCACCCCACCCTCCCGGGTTGTTTACGAGCTTTACCTTTGAAATCCAAACTCAGGCTATTGAGCCTCCTCTCGAGGAAGAAGATCAAATCATGTTTTTTATCATGATTTTCTTCCTTTTCTTCACCTACAGGGTGACTTCTTCCCTTCTTCACTCCTTCGGGAGTGAGGACACTATATTTGATCCCGGCATTTTCATGTACCATTATCTTGAGCCGGATACTTATCTCATCGGTGTGGAACTTTCACGTGCTTCATATGTTTGTCCAAACATTTTGAATGAAAGTCCGATTGAGATTGTTTCTTCCACATCATGCTTCCCCAAGGACAAATGAATTCGGGGTCGAGTCAAGCTAGCGACTCGGTAAACAAAAACAGTAGCATGCTTATAGGGTTTTCACCCTAAGTGTGGGGGAGTCCCCCATGCTATGGTTACAAGAGTGAAAATACAAAATGGTGTTTTCCACGCTCAGCTTGTAATGTTGCCCTTTTACGTTCAAAATGTCGGCATAATAGCCGGGATTTTGAATATTGAGGACAATATTCATGCTTAGTGTGGGGGGTATTCGCTATTCTAGCGAATTTTATCACATTTTACTATATAATACCCCCATTTTTGCCAAAATTTCAAAAATTTTAAAAATTTTTCACTGGTGCTTCAAAATTTTTATGGTAATCAGTCCGCCTTGTCTAAGCGACAAAAGGGATTGGCTAGTCCAGGAGCAAACGGCTCTTGGTAAAGACATATCAAATCCGTTTACGGCTGGCAATTTGCCCAAAATTGTAAGGTTCATCAACTCCCCGAAAACAAATGAGTTGGCTAGCCCGCAAGATTATGGCTTGTGGTAAAGGCCGTGGAAAAACCATAATTGGTAATCAGCTCACCAAGATGTTGACTATTCCATCAAGAGCTGGCTAGTCCAGAAGCAAACGGCTTTTGGTAAAGACTAATCAAATCCGTTGACAGCTGGTGGTTTGCTCAAAATCACACGGTTATCAGGTGTGCCATAGTTCTTACACCTACTCCAGAAGTGATGGCTTTTGGTAAAGAGTTTAAAATCCATCAAGTTTTTCTCAAAAGATTGCTAGGGACTAGCAATAGTTTAGTGTGGGGGATTGATGAGTGTGTAAATACTCATCATTTTTGTCTTATATGAACTGCCAAAACGTCCAAAAACACTCAAATACGCATCAAAATACAGAAATTATTCCAAAATTGTGTTTTATATGTTTTAGATGCAAAATGTTTAAAAACAAATAAAAAACGAACAAAGTTTGCACAATTGGCAGTTTCAGTCCCTCAAGTTTCAAAAATTGACAAAACTAGTCCCTAACGTTTTAAAACGAAAGAAAAGTCAACCCAAGGTTTTCTAAAGTCAAAAATTATCAAAAACGATCCTTGGGTGAAAACTTTGAGAAAATTACACGTTTGGTCCCTGCAGTTTGAAAAATGACAAAATTGGTCCTCGGGGTTTCAAAATTTGAAAAATGGAAATTATGGCCTTTGGTTATTTGAAGTTGGCAAGTTTTACCCTTGTGATGTATTTTAGAAACTTGTTAAACCAGGCCCCTAACTTTCAAAATATTACAATTTGGTCCTTGTGCTAATATTTCTACAAACCTAACCGGACCTAATGTTATCCCTTAATCCAAATCCCTACAATCCAAAAATGTAACCCAAAACACCTTAAGCCCACTACCCTTTTTGCAAACCCTGGCCCAAACCCAAAAATAAACACAAACCGTTTTATAATACTTCCCCCCTCAGTTTGACCCAGTCAACCCCATCCACCTCATCCCTCACCCCCACTAGCCTGCAAATACCAAACACCATCATCACCCTTACACCTCTGCCCCTCCTCTGCTACACTCAACATCTCACCCTTATCACTCCAAACAAGCACCCCACTCCAAAAGAGGAAGACTGGCACAAGTTATCAGGTCCAAGTGGTCAAATCAATCTTTCCCGCCAAAAACAATTCAACAGCCAAGATCTTTCTAAAGCCATCCAATGGTCATAAACAGATGTGGGAAGTGCTCAGAAACCCTAAGGGGTTCCTATAAGAAGAAAAAGAGGAGCAGAGAAGAAGGTGGTTAGTAAGTTAATTAGATTTTAGATTAGTTAAGTAGAAATAAGACTTTAATTAAAATGTAATTTTATTTTTTAAGCTCAGTTGGTTTTAAGCCTTCAAGTTGTTTCTAAGTCCCATGTACTTAAATTTTCAATTTGTACTCAAATTTCCAAGGTTAATGAAAAGTTAACATTCCATGTTCATTGTTAGTTTCTGCTCAGTATTAATTCAATAATGGTTTGGTTAAGTTCAAAGGAATAGAAGCTTTCTAAAAGCTTAAGTTGAGTTTTGATAGCCATTTGATCTTACAGAAAAATTGCTCAGCTCAATATATAAAATAGTCAAAGATAGTCAAACTGCTTATTGTAATAAGCTATGGAGCTTATTCAGGAGGGTTCATGGATTATTCTTGGTATTACCAGCTTGTAGAGTAAATCAGTTGAGCATTTTACATCTGTTGGAGCAAGGAAATCAATGAGCTCCATTTTACTATTGTCTTACTTAATATTCAGTCTCATAGCTTATTGCTTATTTATATGCTTATCTGTCTGATTACTTGAATTTTATGTCTTCATTTTAGCAGTTATTAGTCTACCTATCAATTTCTGTGTTCAAGTTTTGCTTAGTTTATTGTTTATGATTTATTAGTTTGCATTTAAAGAGTGTTTGGCTCAGTGGGTGTTAGGGTTCTCTGGCAAATGTTTGTTGTTAGCTTCTTTTAAAACACCTCATTATAAGTTGATTTAGCATAGTGAAGTCATAAAATATAAGTTTTTAACACCCAAAGTCAAAATTTGAGGCAAGATCATCAACTGCCTATCTGTTGTGTGATTCGGAACCAAGATCCTTGATCTCAGCTTAGAAATAGTTAGGAATGTTTGATTTAGTTGTACTTAGGTTAGATATAACTTAATTAATCAACAAAGCTCAATATAAATCCATAAAAGTCAAATTGGTGCAAAACATTTTGAAGTCAAAGCTTCATACTCAGATTTATGGACAGAATCTCTTGGTCACTTCTAGGGTCTAATTTAGGTTGGAAATAAGTTATATTAGTTGTTATATGCTGATTGGTAGCTTGTTTATATGAATCAAAAAGAATTTTTAGGTTTGGGACTCATTTCCTCATTGAAATTTATGTCCAAAGATAGCCTTTTGACCACTGCATGCCCTGCTCCCAACCTTTGTAGTATTGACCCATTTTTCTCTCATCCCTACCTGGCTCATCCCTAGAGCTTATGGCTTGAATCTTAGTGATTTAGGTAGCCTGCTAGGTGGGCTTGCTAGGTCCATAAGTTGTTTGGGCTGAATCGCTTGTTAGTTTACTCAATTTCGCTTCCATTTGGACTGCTGCTTCTGCTACTTTTTTTTTTTTATTATTTTTGTTGATGCATGATCTGAACTTGTTGATTTATGAGTTGCAATTGATGCTAATGTAGTTGTTTGTTGGATTTATTGTTTAATATAGCTGTTTTGATTGTTATTGGTGCAAACTCTTTTGAACTTTGAGCTTATTTTGGGCTGCCACACCCCCTGCTGTCACAGCAGACCTGAGCCCCAAACACCCAACTTGTTGGGTTCTTTCTGGCCTACCCAGTGGGCCCCACTCTCCCCATTTGGATTCCTTGGACACCCCACCCAGCTGGCTTTCTATTCCAAGATTTGTGTGAGCCAAAAGCTCACCTAAGCTAGCTTTTTCCTAGCTTCAAAAGTCACAGCTGCAACTGTATGCAGTTGGGTCAAAATTGCAAGTTTTGACCCATTTGATCCTTTGGTGGTGTTTGCCAGTTATTTTTTGCTTCTAACAGGTCCAATTATCTAATTTGAGCTTATTTCTTCCAAAGTTTATCAGCTTTAAGCTCATTTCCAAGCTTTTAGCTTTGACAGTTGACCAAGTCAACTGTCTTAGCTTATTAAGCTCAAAATGCTTGTTTTTGAGTTGTAGGAAACTTGTTTTCACAAAAGTTTAATATTTTTAGGTATAAAACAAATTTCCAAAAAGAAAATCCAGAAAAGTCAAAGTGATTTTTAAGTGATAGTTTCTATTTAATTTCTATTTTTCATTTTTAGATTTTAATTAAGTACTTGTCATTTTTATATTTTTATTAAATTCCTCATATATTAAAGTATTTATAATAAATTTTTCAGATTTTTATTTTGTCATTTAGTATTTATTAGAATTAATCTTAGTTTTATTAGTAATTAATTAATATTAAGTATTAAATAGCATAATTAGTTTTTATTAAGTAAAATCTAGTTTTTATATTTTTTATAGCTTTTATATATTGTAAAGTAATTTTAGAAATTTTATTAGAATTTTCACTGTTCATTTGGTATTTTTCTTAATTTTAAATAGTTTAATTAGTAATTAGTAATTAATTAGTAATTAATTAATAGAAAATCCACAAAAAGACAAAAACACTTATTTTTAATTTTAAAACTTATTTTTAGTTATTTTATAATTTTAGAAATTTTATTTTCATTTTTCTAGTATTTAATTAGTATTAAATTATATTTAAGTGTTTTAAATATTATTAATTAGTAATAATTAGTAATTAATTAATATTAAATAATTAATTAGGGTTAAAATTTATTTTAATTTTCTAAAAATTTTATTTTACCTTTTAGTTTGTAAAAAAGTCATTTTCACCCCCTGGGTGTTTTCAGATTTCAGTTTTTACTTTTTATTTTGTACGCTTACGTTTTATTTAAACGTAACGTACGCGTTTTTAGGTTTTAATCGTTTCTGGTCTTTCTTAGCTTCCCGTCTTATTCAAATAGCTTGTTTAAGCTATTTCATTGTAGATTCCTTACTTCAATCAATCTCAAACACCTTTTCATCCAAATTCACCCGATCACGAAACCGTTTGTTTACAATTCACACCTCGTCGGGACATACGACCCGGGGAAACCTTATACTTCCGCGGAGCATTGATATAGGTTGTTTGACTTTGTTGACCATTCCTTGGTCAATATAAGTTAGGTGGTTTAGCATCAATCAGAGACAAAGTCATGTTGAAGGTTTCGCCATGGAAAGGAATGATTCGCTTTGGAAAACGTGAAAAGTTAAATCCGAGGTATATTGGACCTTTCAAAATTCTGGAGAGAATTGGTTCAGTTGCTTATAAGTTAGAACTTCCGGATGAACTCAGTAGGGTACACCCTACGTTTCACGTATCCCAACTCAAGAAATGTTTGTCAGACAAAACTCTCGTCATTCCACTAAAAGAGATTAGATTGGACGACAAACTAGTGTTCACAGAAGAACCTGTGGAAATAATGGATAGAGAGATGAAACAACTCAAACAGAATCGTATCCCCATTGTAAAAGTAAGATGAGACTCTAAGCGAGGACCGACTTATACATGGGAAAGAGAAGATAGATTCCGTGAGAAATATCCACACTTATTTTCATAGAACACACTTGTTAGATTTCTTAAAATCGAATTTCGGGACGAAATTCAGAATGACAAGTGGGTACCGTAGAACCCTGTAAAAATTTCTTGTAATTAAATCGTTAATAAATAAATAATCCTTCGTTATCATTTCTAATTCCCATTTTCTTGGAAAAATTTGAAATTTTTCTTATTATATTATTTTGGCGATTTTCACAAAATAATATAATTCACGAAATGACGGAATTAATCCTCGACACGTTACACGAAACTTAAACTTTTCATTTAATCCTAAACCTAAATCCTAATACTAATTATATTTAGTAAATATAATTAAAAATCCTTAATTATCCTAATTAATCAAACGGACCCTTAATTACCTTCGGCCCACACCACCCTTCACTATTCCTAAGCCCATGAAACCAAGGCCCAAAATCCAATTTAGTTATTTTCATACATTCGACCAAGTTCAAACACCCTCCAAAACACATCGTTTATTCCTAAATCTTACACACGACCTATATATTTTATTTTCTCATCTCGTTAACCTACTAGCCAACTATTAGTGTGTCAATTCTCACATCCATACGTTGAGTTTTGATACGTTTTTAAGAGGCAAAGTATTCGACCCGTGCACACCCAAATCGATTTACAATATATTCAAAACTTAACCGTTTTGAATCTAGTTTGTTTCTAATCGTTCCTAATATTATTCCTAAGATGATTCTAAGCTCAAATGTTAAAGATGATTATGTATAAACAAGTTGTGTACGATTTTGTGAATCGTATACAAGTAAAGATATATGGTCGACATGAGCATGAATCACCCCAACACTCTCCTTATTTTGTGCTCTCACAACACTCCCTAAACCATTATAATATGTTCATCTAAGAGCTAGTACTGACATTGCAAATAGTACGAAGAATTCACTTTGAATTTCTCTACTAAAACGATATATATATTAGTAATATATGTACGTACTTGCATGCATTCTTCTCTTATTCTTTCACACACTTATTCACTGAGATAATAAGTATTCGAACCATTCTCAAAGACTTACAAGTCGTGTGGTATTGTATTGGAAGCAAAGAAAGGAAATCGGGTTGAAATAATATATATAACGTTTGGGTTATCTAGCTTTGACATGATTTTCTTGTGTTCTTTTCTACCTATCTCGACTCTTGATCACCTCTAAGGTGTTTGTAAATTTCCTACACTCGTTTCTAATCCATTTCCCACGTTATTATTTAGTCACGCACTTTGTGTATTTTGTTTCGAACGTCTACACTTTGCACATGAATCACACGTATATATTTATTCTTAGTACACGAAAAGTGATTAGCCTCTATCTTGGAAGGCCTAGGAATCACGTAGCACACACAATTCACTTTAGTTGTAACGTTATAATTATTTCATGCATTCATTTTAATTTGCATCCATCGATTGAAATTTAGTAAAACACTTAGTAAATAATTCTAAGTTTTCAAGATATAAAACCTGTCCAAACATGCCACAAAACACGAGTATAACATTGAATTTCATTTAACGATAGTACCATATTTTTTCACGACGCCATAGACCACCTAGCAAACTAACATTTTCATGTAAACAACTTTTAAAAATAATCACGTTTTGACAACACAATCGAACCATTTTGAATCTACACAAACCGGATTTCAAACTAAACTTTATTAATAAAAACCTTATATTTTCGATTGGGATTAACTAAAGCCCATTAAGAAATTAAAATCCGTAAGCCCACTGGGCCTATAAGAAATGTTTTTAGAATCATAAAAATGACCCAAAGCCAAGCCCAAAACTTTTTCCATGCCCTCGCCTCCAAAACTCTTAACGGGCCTTTAATTGAATCGTTAAGTGGCCCATAAGCTAAAAATTAAGCTTTTGAATAAATAAGCAGTTAGAATAAGCTTGTTACTTAATTAATAAGCTTCGGAAATTTTTAGAAAAGTTTCATAATCATTTTTGCAAAATTGGACTAAAAATGTAACGCGACGACACCTAGAAGGACTAAATGTGTAAATATTGAAAATAAAGGACTAAACCAGTAAATACAGAAATCTAAGGGTAAAATGTGATAAAAATTAATATTATAAAGTTAGTATTGATTATTGGACAAAGTAGAGGACTATAGTTGAAAAATATATAAAAAGGACTAACGGTGTAACGCAAGTATCGTTAGTGTAAAAATGGTAAAATTGGAAAAGGAGACAAAGACTAAACGTAACTTATTTATCATTCTTATTTATTTTCTATTTTCGTCAATTTAGTTCATATCATGTTTAAACTTTATTTTTATTTATATATATATATTATTTAACGTAACGTTAATAATATATATAACGATATTTTAAAAAAGGTTAAGATTTTACTTACGATTAAAAAGGAAAAACTTCGATAGATAATTTAAAAATCATGTTTTATCATGTTATGCATATCACAATATTTTCACTGCACATCACTTATTCGTCATAACGAATATCTAATATTCGTTATATGTCTTCATAATTACCGAATAGTTTTGGTCAAGTTCTTAGATAAATTTATTTATCAGGTTGTGTTTCGAAGCCGTTTTCATAAATTCGTCTGACTTTATTTTCTTCGTTTTCAGTATCAATCAAGGTGAGTCATAGCCTCACATTTAATTATTTTCAAAACTCCGTGAGGGGGATACATGTTATAAATAGATCGCAAGTATTTTTCTGTATGCTTTCCTGACTGATATATGCCTAAGTTAGCTATTACCAAAAGACCCTTATTCATGAGCCATTAAGCACTGAGGTGAACGCGAATATAATGAATAGATCTATTTAAGGTTTGACAGCCTGTCCCATTAATACTTGACGGAATGCCATTATGCATATGGTTAGTCGTATTAGTCGTGATAATTATATTTGAGTAAAAATAGGAACTGGCAAATCACCTATTACACGAGGGCAAATTTATCATTGATTTGATAAACACCCGCCGTTTACGGTATTTGTTAACGTTTGCGTATCATGAGACTTAGAGCAATATATGAACTGCAATATCAATGTTTTCAAACTGATTGTATTTTCCAATACAATCTTACTTGTGTATCAAAATGATTATTAAATTCAAACTCTATGATTTCACTCAACAATTTTGTTGACTTTTAAGCATGTATCTCAGGTATTTAGCAGGGGAAGCAAGCATGGAACGGGCGGCAAAAATCTTCAAATTATGTTTACTTTATTTCAATAATGATGTAAAATAAATGATGTTTGATTTAGATCAAAACATCAAGCTTTTATAATACTCTGATAAGGACCTATTGTATTTCAAATTTTTATAAATGAAATTATGTTTTAAAACGTCTCTTTCGAGCCGTTTTCTATCATTATGACTTCGATCCTCACCGTAACACCCTAATTTCTATTCCGCTGCCGCATTTCAAATTAGGGAGTGTTACATAATTTGGGAGTGAATTCTGGAAAAGGAAGCATTTTGGACGTTTTTGGAGCATAAAAGTGAAGAAAACGACAAAGTCTTGATTTTCCTTGCTGGGAACAGTACCTGATGGCGTCAAGAGCAATTTTATGACGGTGTCAGGAGCAATTTTGGTGACGGCCCAGAGAAAACGTGACGGCGTCAGATCAAGGCCGTCAAGAGTAAAAGTGGTGACGGCCCAGAGCAGAAACACACATGACGGTGTCAGATCTGGATCTAGCCAGTCCGAAAATTTTATGGGCGGCGGGTTGACGGCGTCAGAACTTTCTTCTTAACGCCGCCACCTTAGTAAATCTATATATACTCTTTGTAATTTTCATTCTAAATAGAGGAGAATTTTTGGGTCGAACTTAATAAACCCTAACACGACTTTTACAGTATTTTCAAGGGTTTTCACCCCTTGAAGCCCTTCATGTTCAATTGAGATAAGTATCTTTTCAATTCATTCAATATGTCTATGTGTTGTTTGAATATATCTTACGCTTGTCTTGAGTTTAACATGCTAGGCTAGATCTCTTGTGTGTTTGCTTAGATGTAATGAAACCTAGATGTTGATTATAGGTTGATTGCTTGTTTATAGTTGTAATGGATGAATGATTTCAATGTTAGGCTTAAGAAAACTGGCAGATCTCCATTGTGTAACTTGCTTGAAAGTCTTAAGAAACATGAACCGATGTGTACTCGGTTTTTATGGTTGTATTTAATGCATGAGCGAATTCTAGTGATCCCATGTTAGGAGCTTCTTGCAGGCTCGACATAGGAGTGAAGTAGGAGCTTATAGAATTGGGGAAGTAAGTACGCCACCCCATGATTGGTATTAAGGAATATAACCCGTCATCCATGCAACTGTAACAAATAATTAACCTGTAAAAGATATCTAGGGAGTAGTGAAATCTAAGTAAACACAATTCTCCCATATATTGTTTACACCATATTAGTAATTAGCTTAATTTACATTTTTGTTATTTTATTTTGATTGCATCTGTAGTTATTGGGTTAGTTGACTAGCAACTAATTCCGCCCAATCTTCCAAAAACCCGAGATTTACTTGCTTTTATAAAACATAAAAATACAAAAAGAATCATCCCTCACCTCTAGACCTAGTTCCTAGGCTTTCTAATCCTAGCGACACTATTCCTGAGTTGAACGATCAATCCCCCAGTACTTGTCACTATACTATACTACAACGACCAGGTACACTGCCTGGTGGGGGTTGTAAGCTTCTCGAGATCCCTCGAGAGGTAAAGCCTAGTGCAATTCCCACGCATCAAGTTTTTGGCGCCGCAGCCCGGGGAATAGTTATTGTCTAGGTTAGAATTTATTTATATTAGGTCTACTTGCTAGATTCCTTTCTAGTAAGATTTTATTTTTATTTTTAGGTTCTCTTTAGTATATCTATTTTTTCGTGTTTTTGTTCGTAACTCTTTACCATCCGACATCATGGAAGGTGGTAACATCTTTGAACCCATCAACCCACCACAACAAGACCACCCACAAAACCCACCACTAGCTAACCAACCTCTTAGGCCCCGAACCTTAGGAGAGTATTCCCGACCTAGCCACTAAGGCTATCGAAACACTATTGAGCTCACCCAAGGAGCCAATGTGTCTCCCTTGCGATCCGACACCATCCGGTTGGTGCAAAGCGGATCATTCCATGGACTTCGTTCCGAAGATCCTAATCAACATCTCAAGGACTTCCTTAAAATCGTAGATTCTATAGACCTTGATGTTACAACTAGAGAGTCGACCCGATTACGCCTATTCCAATTCTCTCTACGTGATCAAGCTAGTCAATGGCTTGAACGTTTCCCCGCGGGATCCATCACCTCATGGGATGATCTCACCACTCATTTCCTTGGTCAATTCTTCCCACCGGGGAAGACTGTGATGCTTAGAAATGACATCTTGATGTTTGAACAACGTCAAGGTGAAACTCTATATGAAGCATGGACTCATTTCAAGGACTTACTCCAAAAGGTCCCTCATCATGGCATAGATCTTTGGCTCCAAGGCCAAATCTTCTATGACCATATCGATCTCTCCACAAGGCGAACCATTGACCAATTGGCCGGTGGCAAGCTACGTGACCTAAGTGCGGAAGAATCATGGGAACTCATAGAAGATCTTGCTCTCTATGACAACGAAAGTTGGAATGATCCCCGTGATTTGAACAAAACGGTCAAGGCAATATCTTTGCCTTCGAACAATTCTAGCACTCCCGACCGTAGGATCATGGAACTTGAGGACCAAGTCAAGTTTCTCATGAAATCTTACGAAGCTCTTAAGCCTTCAAGCCAAGTGAACAAAATCACTTCTTCATGCGAATTGTGTAGTGGTCCCCACGACACTCGTGATTGCGTGGAACTCCCCGGAACAGCTTTTGCGGACTACGCATCCTCGCGTACCGACGAAGCGGGAGATAAGTGGTACACTTTCAAACTCGAGCCAAACCCTTACGGTGATTCCTACAACCCTTCTTGGAAAAATCACCCGAACCTTAGGTGGAAACAAAACCAAAACAATTCTTCCAATCCGCCTAATCGTTACCAACCAAACGGTCCACCCTCCAACCGTACTTTCAACAACAATCCTTCTAACAACTATGGTAGTACCAACAATCTTGAAGGATTGATGTCCAAGTTTATGGCATCTCAAGAAGCTCGCATAGCTAAGTTTAAAACCGAATTCAACCAACAACAAACGGAGATGACCAATAAGATTGACAACTTGTTGAAAGCCCTCAACAACCAAGCGTTAACTACACCTAGGAAGGACACTAGGGACGCCAATAGCGGAATCCAAACTAAGGACCCCTCGTCATCCAAACACGTCCACTTTGTCAATGTTGTCACCATTAAGCCAATAGATAAGGAGATAGAAGAAAGTGACAAGGATGAAGTTGGAGTAGAAACCGAGACTAGGGATGAAATTAAGGAAGTTGAGGTTAATAAGGGAGAAAAGTTAGAGGAAGTAGAAAACGTAGAAGAGTACTTTGATAAGTTGCCCACCAAGGAAGAACGGGAATATCATAAGGATTTATTCAATGATCCCGAGACACCATATATCCTTGGTTCACCCCTTATTAAAATGGGAGATCCCTCTAACATCAACATACCATGCAACATTGGGCATATGCATGTATGGAAGGCTTATATCGATCCTAGGTCTCCTATAAACATCATGACTAGGACTTATTATAATTGGGTAATGAAGAAGCAACTTGGTTATAGGATAATGCCCAACAAGAACTTGCTAAGTAATTTTGTAGGTAGAGTGAAAGGATTGCATGTGATTGTCAGAAATTTCACTTATGAGACCGATTTTATGATAGTTGAGGATACTCGTCCGGTGATAGATGATTGCCTAAGTCAAGTAGTATTCGGAAAACCGTTCGTTGAGGCAACTAAGATGAGTTATGATCCGACTCTAGGGATAGTTAGGTTCAAGGGAGATAATGATGAGATTGCCTACCAAATGCCTTATAATGTTGAACAATACCGCCTCCTCTCAAACATAGAAAAAGAACACAAACAAGCGGTTTACTATAGGAATGATGATGATAGACGTAGGGGAGTAGAGTATGTGATGAATAGGATACTTGGTTTCTACAAAGAATGCTTGCAACTAGGTCCGGAATACAAAACTAATATAGGAGATGACCTAGAGAGTGAAACCAACTATGAGGTCACGTAGTAACCCATGACCTTGAGTCTAGCTACAAGACTCGTAAATAAAGAAAAGCGCTTCTTGGGAGGCAACACATGCTTTGTGTGATTTTTATTTGTTTGATTGTTATTTGTTTCCGTATGCATGCTTTATTTTTATTGTTGGTAGATCATGTTTCAAACTAAAATGGTGAAAATACTTTATTTTGTCGTTTGGCTTAGTCTTAACTTCATCCAAGGGTATTTCGCAAAAGATAAGTGTAAGGGGAAACCCCAAATATGTTTTTAAGAAACAAAATTGATCATGATTCTCCACAATATTAAATGAACATGTATATTCGTATTTGTTAGAGTCAAATGCTTGTATCGAGTCATAATGATGTTTTGCAGGATTTTCCAGGAAGTAGGACAAAGTTTTTCCAGAAATTTTCCGGAAACTTAACATAAAGATTTCTGTAGGTCACTTCTGACGGCGTCAGGAAGAAATTCCTGACGGCGTCACGTGTAAAAATCTGGAAATTTTGCTAGTTTTGTTTTTCTAACGGAGTCTTAAAGTTTTTGTTAATTCTTTAGTTTTATAAACTCCAGGGAATCTGCAAACATCATTCCACAAGCATTATATCTTACTTTGTTTTCTAGGATTTGTTATCATATATAGATTGCCACCGATTTTACACGAGGTTGCCTTGTTTGTTTTCTCAGGTTTAACAGGTTATGTATGACAAGAAGATGATTTATATTCTGGAAGGGAAGCTTTGATTGTTCATTTTCTTGGAGGAAGATCTAACCTTGTTACCATACTATCCATACCGAGCGAATCAGGAGAGTATTTGATTTCATTCTTTTACCTGTTTTACTTTTACAATCTTTAATTGAACATTGAGGACAATGTTCATCCTAAGTGTAAGGGGAGGGTAAAATGATGATACCTCATAGGATACACTTTCGCTTGAGTTTGTTTGTTTGATGGTAGGTGTGTAATAAAACTATGAGAAATACTTGTTAGTGTAATTTTAGCGCCAAATTTAAATTTTTTTACAACATTTAGGAGTGAAACTTTAGCCTTAGCAAGCGTCTCATGGATAGGAGTCGTATGACTAGCACAAAACCGTATCATTCAGAAAAATTTTCCACCCAAATATGTGAGGTTCGCCTTTAGATCTGATAGGAAAAGCATTTACTATTAGTGCTTATGAGTGTACCGGTAGCATTTAGATTCTAGAACTTGCGTTAGTGATGCATCCCGAGACCGCTAGTGAGACTACATTCGTGTAGTAGGATTTACTATATGATAAGAGGCATTAGGATCACTCTTGTGTTAAACCCGTATCATAATTACTTGACCATTTAAGTCATATTACTTGGCTAGTAAAGTCAATTAATTTTTCCCACACCTTAGCGTTGTACTCATTTTTAGTACACGATACCCCTAGTACACCCCTCCGAGCCTATCTTTTCGTTTCTAACTTTAAGCATCTTACTTAAAGGAAGAATTTGTTACACCCCACTTAAATGTACAACCAAATCGCCTTAGCCTTCCGTGTATGCACTCATCTTTAGTGCATTATTGTTATTTGTTTAAACCCTTAGTTAATTATCTAATTGATTACATGGTTGCTAAGTCGAGTCATATCCTTGTACATATTGTTTTGGGACGATTGGGACTCATGGGTAAAGTACTTATGTTATGGAGTAATAGGGAAGAACATCATATTATTACCCCCTCATATGTGCGTTAATCTTAAAAGTACTCCAAGTGTTTTGATTATCTTGATTCGAGTCATTAGATTAGTTTATTGTAAAGTATGTAAAAATTCAAGTGTAAGGGGAATGTTTATTCCCTATGATGTATTATTTTAGATGGTAGGGTAAGAGTGTATGCAAAAAAAAAAAAAAAAAAAAAAAAAAAAAAAAAAAAAAAATAGAAAAAGAAAAGAGAAAAAACATACGGACTACCATCCCGTTTCATTCTATGTTTATTTTATGTTTTTGTTATTTTTGATTTATTAGCTTAAGTCGAGTCTAGTCTTGGCTTAGCAACGCCATATTGTACATGTAATTAACCAAGATGATTAACTCGCCACCAGTAAAGATTGCCTATATCCAACAAAACCGTGTATTTCATATCCCTACACCTAATGTTATAACCCTTTAAAAGACCTCTTTGATAGTTTATCCTAGGTGCTTACGCCATGTGGTGGAGGTTTGATCCTTTCCCAAGCCTATGGTAATCTATTTTGCTATGACAGGTAGTGAGAGATGTTTTCCATTTCCATATTATGATATATACTTATTACACCCGAGAAATGTGAGTATCTAAACACTATTTGTGAGGTGCTAGTGTATGACCTCCGTGCTTGTCTTTAGTCTTTAGTGGAACGATTATTTGTTGTAATTACTTTTATATTAGTGTTAAATGACCCCTAACTTGTATTTTGACTAGAATAAAAGCGCGTTTGCTTGAGGACAAGCAAATCTCAAGTGTAAGGGTATATGATGAGGCGAAAAATGATCCGTTTTTAGGGGGTCATTTAAGCCGGAATTGGAATTTAATTGATCAAATATTGCCCTAAATCGTTCCTTTTGTGATTTTAGGTACTTTGGGAGTGAATTCTGGAAAAGGAAGCATTTTGGACGTTTTTGGATCATAAAAGTGAAGAAAATGACAAAGTCTTGATTTTCCTTGCTGGGAACAGTACCTGACGGCGTCAAGAGCAATTTTATGACGGCGTCAGAAGCAATTTTGGTGACGGCCCGGAGAAAACGTGATGGCGTCAGATCAAGGCCGTCAAGAGTAAAAGTGGTGACGACCCAGAGCAGAAACACACATGACGGTGTCAGATCTGGATCTAGGCAGTCCGAGAATTTTATGGGCGGCGGGTTGACGGCGTCAGAACTTTCTTCTTGACGCCGTCACCTTAGTAAATTTATATATACTCTTTGTAATTTTCATTCTAAAGAGAGGAAAATTTTAGGGCCGAACTTAATAAACCCTAACACGACTTTTACAGTATTTTCAAGGGTTTTCACCAATTGAAACCCTTCATGTTCAATTGAGATAAGTATCTTTTCAATTCATTCAATATGTCTATGTGTTGTTTGAATATATCTTACGCTTGTCTTGATTTTAACATGCTAGGCTAGATCTCTTGTGTGTTTGCTTAGATGTAATGAAACCTAGATGTTGATTATAGGTTGATTGCTTGTTTATAGTTGTAATGGATGAATGATTTCAATGTTAGGCTTAAGAAAACGGGCAGATCTCCATTGTGTAACTTGCTTGAACGTCTTAAGAAACATGAACCGATGTGTACTAGGTTTTTATGGTTGTATTTAATGCATGAGCGAATTCTAGTGATCCCATGTTAGGAGATTCTTGCAGGCTCGACATAGGAGTGAAGTAGGAGCTTATAGAATTGGGGAAGTAAGTACGCCACCCCATGATTGGTATTAAGGAATATAACCCGTCATCCATGCAACTGTAACAAATAATTAACCTGTAAAAGATATCTAGGGAGTTGTGAAATCTAAGTAAACACAATTCTCCCATATATTGTTTACACCATATTAGTAATTAGCTTAATTTACATTTTTGTTATTTTATTTTGATTGCATCTGTAGTTATTGGGTTAGTTGACTAGCAACTAATTCCGCCCACTTTTCCAAAAACCCGAGATTTACTTGCTTTTTTAAAACATAAAAATACAAAAAGAATCATCCCTCACCTCTAGACCTAGTTCCTAGGCTTTCTAATCCTAGCGACACTATTCCTGAGTTGAACGATCAATCCCCCGGTACTTGTCACTATACTATACTACAACGATCAAGTACACTGCCTGGTGGGGGTTGTAAGCTTCTCGAGATCCCTCGAGAGGTAAAGCCTGGTGCAATTCCCACGCATCAACTACATATTTGTGTTTCTTGGCTTGTGACATTAATGCTCACATTCAATAGGGGAACTCAATTTTTATATATATATATATATATATATATATATATATATATATATATATATATATATATATATATATATATATATATATATATATATATCGATTATTACTATTACTATTACAATTACTATTATTATTATTATTATTATTATTATTATTATTATTATTATTATTATTATTATTATTAGAGTAAAATACACCGTTCGTCCATAAACTTGTCAAAAAAACATCACTAGGGTTTCGTACCTTGGCATTTTAATCATCCTGAGTCCTTTTTAGCTTTTTCTAAGTTCTTATATCATCTGAGTCCCTTGACCCGTTATTATCCCTGCGTTCCTTTCCAAAGCAACTAAAGGAAACTTTGATGGCCAACTGAGCTACTGCCTGTACACTTATCAACTTCCTTACATAAACATCGCCATCACCGTAAACTTACAAATGAAGAATATACCAAAAGAAATATACACATAAAGCTTCAAGAAGAAATAATTACTTTAAAACAGTGTTTTGAAACCCGGGTAGACCCGGCCAGGTTAACCGGTTCAACCAGTTCCAGCAAAAAAAGGGTCAAAAAACCCAGGTTTCTAAAACCGGGTTAACCGGTTAGACACGCCGGGTTTTGAGTGACCCGTGTCAACCCGGTTCTCGAAACCCGGCTAGGTTTCATTTTTTCAAAATTTTTTAATAAAAACCCGGGTTGACCCGACGATTGAACCGGTTGACCCGACGGTCGAACCGGTTAACCCGGTCGAAAAAATAAAAAAATAATAAATTGAAAAACGGGTTGACTCGGCGGTCGAACCGGTTGACCCGGTGACCGATGATTCGTCCGGGTCGATTTTGAACCCGATTTTCAAAACATTGCTTTAAAACCCAAAAATCGAATCTTATATATCCAACACCATTTTCTTCTTTCTATAAACAAACCCAATTTCATAAATCATTTCAAACCACAAAAAATTAAAAACCGAACACCATAAAATCAAAATACTACAAAATCAAATAGCTATTGTAAACAAACTTTGTATTATCCAATTTATATTTTCATAAAAAGACCGAATGAGCATTTACACCATTAAATATATACACCATTAAATCTAGATCGGTAACAAAAAAGAATAAAGAGGGAAGACGGTGGCGATCCGATGATGAAGGTGAGGATATCAATAGTGGCGGCCGATGGCAACGATGAATAGCGGCGACATTGTAGGCATACGAAGGGACGGAACTTGAACATTGTTGGTGGGGGGGGGGGGGGTGCCAACTCGAAAATTATTTATTTTAGGGGGGCCGATATACATTATACTGAAATTTTTGTATTAAAAATGATTCAAACCAAATATAAAAAGGTATAAAATGTACATAGGGTTAAAAAATTTGGGGGGGGGGAGGCGCAGCCTCCCTCGGTCCCTTACAAGTTCCGTCCATTCATACGACGAGGACAGTGGCGAATAGTGGTTGTGGCAATTCGGTTTCGATTTGAAGTGGGGTTGATATAAAGTTATGCGTTTTGAATTTTCTAGTTAAAAAGTGGGTGGTTGTACTAGGTTTCAAAGTAGTCGGTGGTGGCCGAAGGTGTCGTCGGAGATTGTTTTTGGGATTTGATGGTTCTATGAGCTTTTTTTATTTGAGGGTTATGATTCTGATTCCAGGTATACGCCACTGTGCTTGGTTGTAGTGGGTTTTAAGGCGGCGGCTGACAGTAGTAACGACTGGTGGTTGTGGCTTGTGGTCACTGGATATGGTGATGGTGAGAAGTTGGAGAGGATGACAAATATGCGTTTAAATCTAAATTGTATTCTTAAGTATCAATTAAAGAAGGAAGAAGGAAAGCAAAGAAAGTAAAGAAAATGAAGTGAAACTGAAAAGATTGACTTCTCTAGTATTAGGAGGAAGACCAAGGATGAAGTGAAAAGAAAACTTAAAATGAGATGGATGAGAAATAATTATAACTACACATTTGAGATGCATCGATTTGAATTAGATGCATCTCTAGTCTTTTAGATGCACCATAATATATTTTCTAGCAAAAAATTAGATGCATATACATATATTAGATGCATTTCATCAAGTTAGACGAATCCTATACATTTTTCGTCCTCTGCGGGTCAAATTTTTTTTAGTACTAATTTGCATCGTTTTCACTTCAAAATCACTTTCGAAACCATTTGGGATGCATATAAATGAATAGAGATGCATCTAAATCATGTCGATGCATCTCAAATGTGTGGTTATAATTATTTCTCATCCTTCTCATTTTAAGTTTTCTTCCCACTAGATCCTTACCCTTAGGAGGAAAAGAAAAATAAAATGACTAAAAAAGAATTAAAATGTGACTTGGTTGATTTCGAAGTAAAATATTTCCTAATAAAATTGAGTTGAAAATGTTTAATTATTTCTTTAAATTTCCTTATTAAAATATTTTTAAGAACTAAGCATAAAAATGAGGTGTTATGTAAAATATCACATGTTTCAAAGGGAAATGATTAAGATACCGTTATTGAGGACCGAACATGTAATTTACTTCTCATTTTATTTGAACAAAATGATGCCGGAAAAGAAACTACGAGGTTGTTTGATAAAACAAAATCATTTAACACTGAGTCGTATAGAGTTCTGAATGATTCAATGCTTTGTACAGCTTGGCTCAAAAATAAAATAGCATGCTTAATAACCGTCCTAAATGAATTATTGGAATAACATAAAATTATCATTTTATCCTCGTACTCCTTATGTTTACAAGGCTAACAAAAAAATAAATAAATAAATAAAAAATTGAAACATTAATGTGTAGTGTAGAAACGTAGAAGGCGGGAGGGTGTGTGAATATGTTCCTGTTTAAAATCTTAAATGTTTTTTATTAAATTACCGATCAAGTGTGACTAAATATGAATAGTGGTTATGTCACTCATAACAAATATATATGTCACGTAATTACAAGTATGTTTACCAAATCAAGGCTAACATATCATCAATACAAGTAATCACATAAACATAAGCACAACACAAGGTTAAAAGAATTAAGCTATCTCTGATTAAACTGTGGACGGTCCCTAAAATGTATGGACGGTCCCATATATGTGGGACCGCCTGTCGATTTACAGGACCGTCACCAGTGTCATTTCCAAGACATGTGATTAAATATATATTTGCATTTTTTAAAGTTGTTTTAGTTTATATCTCAGGCACAATCATAATCTAAGCAACAAGCCACACAAACACAACCTAAATGCAAGAATAAAATGCAAATGGATAAGGTAAAAGAAAGCGCAAACCAGACACGGTGATTTATAGTGGTTCGGCACGAAGCACCTCTTCGCCCTACTCCACTTCCCGAGTACCCAACTCGAGAGTTACTTCGCTAGTCAATACACTCCTTTTAGGCGGAACAAACCGTACACCAAAGCTTACACCAATTTAACGATACTAAGCGGAATGTCGAGTCTTAATCCTAGTTAGAACCAATCTACGCAGCGACAAACGGCAACATGGACAAGCACCCTTGTCTACTTGCATCTACAAATAATCCAAATCTTCATACGAACGATCACCCCATCCTAATCTTCACACGGACGATCTCCCCGCCCTAATCTTCACACGGACAATCACCCCGTCCTAATCTTCACACGGACACCTGCGGACGTACACACCGTCCTAATCTACACAATCACCTATGGACTTACACTTTATCCGGATTTACACTTACACACCTAGTACGTCTCACACACAAGTTGGATACACTAATATACAAATGAGAAAGTTTGGAGGAAGAAGAGAATCGTAACACAAGTTACGTGTGTGTGTGTGGACTACATTATAACACTTGGATTCTTGATGACTTCGAGTGTTCTTCTCTTGCACTTGAGATAAAGGATGACGGGATCACTTATAAATGCATACCAAAGAGTTATAGTGATCAAAGAAGAAGAATGAAAGAACGGAAATTTTTTGTGCAAAGAGGATTGAGTTTTTCTGTGAAAAATCGCTCAGTATTTATAGGCAGCTCAAAGAGCGGGAAACTGTCCCTTAAACATTGAACGGTCCCTTATATATAAGGGACCATCAACTTATTTAAGGAACCTTCCTGACAGTTTTTATCCTTTAGTGGTGAAATGTTATCTGGTGAAAATTTAATTGATTTTGGCGGGAAAAATAGCTGTTGGAAATTTGAAATTCAAATTTAAAATTCAAATTTATTTTTCTTTAAAACACTTCTTTATAAATACAAAAATAATTTTTCTAATTTATTTTTGTAAAAATATTTTGTCATATTTAAAAAAATGTAAGGTTTAAGGACAAAAATATTTTCTTTGATCACTTAACAAAGTTGGTATAGTGTTTGTTCATACCTGAAGTGATTCAGACTTGAGCCGTCGAGAGATGTTGATGTGTGCATGTATTGATGATTTGTGTAAACGAGTAACTTGCTCACTTTACATTATGTATTACAAGTTACACGTTTGTTATCATTAAAACATGAAGACACTGTATAAATTAAACGTCGTAATGTTTGCATTAACATATAGTTTACTCAATACTTCTATAAATCGACATTTTTTTTATTTATATCTTATTTATACAAATTCAATTGAATAATTTTCTACTAATAATCCAAAATGTGACATTAACTTATAGTGACGAGTGGCGCAAGTGCATCAATTGAAAACAGTTTTTTTTTTTTTTTTTTTTTTTTTTTTTTTTAAATAATGATATTAAAATATAATACTAATCAGAGTTTTGTTCCTTGGATGTAACAGAATATATTGTTAAAAGAGAAATGCTAAAGTTACATAAAAACATCCATAAAATCCTTCACAAAATGAGGTGTCAGGCAGTGATTGATGGATTTTATTATAGTTTCTATCTCTTTTAT
The DNA here is from genome assembly GCA_030686995.1 of Artemisia argyi. Classification (NCBI taxonomy): domain Eukaryota; kingdom Viridiplantae; phylum Streptophyta; class Magnoliopsida; order Asterales; family Asteraceae; genus Artemisia; species Artemisia argyi. The sequence goes on along the minus strand of CM060702.1, from coordinate 205,876,173 downwards.
CTGATTAAGTCAATCATTATCTGACACGTTATTTTTTGAAGGATTTTGTGAATGTTTTTATGTGGTTGAAGCATTCCTCTTGTTAAAAAATGGGTACTGAATGGTAGTGCATTCTCGGGACCCTAAATGGATCAGAACCAAATAGTCATTCAACGTGTCAAATTGTTGCTACCAAACAAGGTAGCCTTCGACTGATTTTGATCTACCCTTTCAATTGCCTCATTCAAAGGCTAGCAAACCCCCGTAAGCGACTTCTGGATGCGTTGTTTGGTTAAAGTTTACAAAAAAAATAAATAAAATAAAATAAAAAATAAGGACCATGTGCAGGGGTAAGGATCCAGTGAGAAGAAAACTTAAAATGAGAAGGATGAGAAATAATTATAACCACACATTTGAGATGCATCGACTTGATTTAGATGCATCTCTATTCATTTAGATGCATCCCAATTAGTTTCGAAAGTGATTTTGAAGTGAAAACGATGCAAAGTAGTACTAACAACAAATTTGACCCGCAGAGGACGAAAAATGTATAGGATTCGTCTAACTTGATAAAATGCATCTAATATATGTATATGCATCTAACTTTTTGCTAGAAAATATATTATGGTGCATCTAAAAGACTAGGGATGCATCTAATTCAAGTCGATGCATCTCAAATATGTAGTTATAATTATTTCTCATCCTTCTCATTTTAAGTTTTCTTCTCATTTGATCCTTAGTCCCATGTGCAGTCAAAAAGTCTTGAAAGTTTGTCTTGATCAATAAAGTACAAATTGATCAACTTGTTAATGACTTCAATTTTATAGAAACTAACTACTGGGTTTCCATATCCTAAAACCATCTAAGTGACTAAAACTAATTTTCATACTATGGCAAATACCTTATGATCACAAAGAAGTAAACCTTAATTGTTGGTCTAAAGCTTGTCCCTAAGGTTAATTTAATAATCGAAATATATTGTATGCCGTTGTGTGTGACATCGGAAAGCAAACAAAATGTGATCTGAAGTATAAAAAAAAGTCTTGTTTGTTAACTTTGAAATATGCTACTAAGTTGAGATGTATTGCATGGGGGATAAAAATGGGAGCCACATGCAAAAAAAATTCCATGTGTGTGCCCATGAGTCCATGACGTTTGGAAGGGGTTAGGATGAATGGAGGAGAAGACTGGGTTAGTCAAAAGTCTTTATGTTGTTGTTGGACTATGTGGAAAAATTAAAGAATTACAAAAGTGATAGGAAATTCTATGTATTATTGGCGTAGAAGACGGGACAAGTTGAATTTTTTAATGTGAAAGTTTTGTGTCCCATCTTTTAAGCCTAACTGTTTGAAGACTTGAAAGTTAAAAAAGGTTAGAAATTATGCAGTCATGTATATATTCTCATAATGGAGTCTCAAGAACACAGGTTATAAGTAAGATTGTTGTGTAACAAGTTCTGTTGGACATTCAAGATGATTATAGTCTTGCTTCTCACACTTTTAATTCTCTCTTGTCTCCCATTTCTTCAAGCTGTTACAAATGACAACATTTCTACACCTGTCTGCCCAGAAAGTTTCAGTTGCCCAAATTTGGCCCCATTCAAGTACCCGTTTACCAAAAATGCCACTGATGAGGGGTGTCGGTTGATCAAGGTCAATTGTACTATGAAAGGTGGGGAAATTCAACTTGGAGAAGAAGGGCAGTCATATGAGATTGTAGAAAAGGTGGATTCTAATCCCTCTGTATTGATTCATAACAGAACATTTGAAAAACTTGTGAAAGCTACAAGCTGTGAGGCTCTTATGAATAATTTCACTTCTCCAAACCCTCTTTTGTATTCTGTTTCAATAACTCCCTTCATAGCTCTCTTCAAGTGCAAAAACAATCTCAGTTACACAGATTTTTATTTTGACCAACCTGGTTACAAGAGCTACAACAAATGCAAAGATTACAATTTTTACTATAAGTATTTAATCAGCAATGCCACAGTTTCCAGTGATCTCCCGCATACATGTCAAGAAATAAAGCTGCCGGTGAAAGTGAAAACTCCAGAAAACTATAAAGAAGTTGATGAAACCAACGTATTTTCTCTGCTCTCATCTTCCTTCTCTATTTCATTTGGGCCACCACTTATATGTGATGAGTGTAAAACAAAAGGCAACGCGTGTTATTCTAACAATGGACACTTTCAGTGTATAGAGACCAAAAAGGGTATTGACATTTTCTTTTCTCCTCTTCCTTTCTTTCTAATTCTCCAAAATTGATGTATCTAACATATTATTGAAATTATGTTACTGTCATATTATTTACATCTTTATATTATCTCATTGGTGTCAAAAAAAAAGGGCAGCCAGTGTCATCTACATACATGATGGAAATATTAGATGATAAATAAGCCCAAGCCCGCAAATATTTTGGGTTTCCACTCATGTAACCTCTATATATTGCTAGGATGGTCCCTTTTTCCCAAAAATATATACAGGTGACATGTGTGGAAACCCTAAACTCACAAATGGGTTTGGGCAGCTTATTTATCATCTAATAGGAAATTACCAGTGTCTAGACGCCAAAAAGGGTATTTATTTCTTGATTATATTATTATAGTAGATTTTAGGGATTGAGTCATCACATAGTAACTCATTTTTTCGATTTTTTGTTTTGATTACTAATATCTTTTCAGCTCATGTTGTCACCCCTTAGTCTAACTAAAAAAACCTTCCTAGGCCAGGTTAAACGCTATTTATATTTATCTATAGTTGAAAAAGAAAAAAGAAAAAAATAAAAAAATCTGACGTGGTATTTGAATAATTTCCATTTTGTAGAAGCAGCAAGAAATTTTCCAAGGGTAAAACTTCTTTTAGGTAATTTATTTATAATCAACATCACTTTTTGTTGCCTTAAACCCACTATTTCACTTTATATAATAAACTACATCTGTTGAATGTTGCAGCTCTCGGTGTAGGTGTTGTGATAATATTAATCTGTATAATCTTATGCTTAAAACGGAAATTTGGATGGAGAAAAAAGGCAGAGTACAACGCCAATGTGGAAACTGTTAGGAATACAAATATTCCTGTAAAAGTCTCGGTCACCTAATGATTGTAATAGCATTAAGTTAGCTCGTAGTTAGTTTATTTATTAGTTAGATAGTTTAGTTTAAGTAACACCGTGGAAGAAGGAACGGGTCTTCACCCACTGTATGCCTGATCCACAGCCCGGGAGTGGGCGTTATGTTGTAACTATAAATACCCCTCTCCACATGTGGAGAGGGTTGGACCTTTCATACATTTTTCAATCTAATCTTTTCCTTTTTCTTTCAAGGTTCCACTCTTTCTCTCCTCTCCTCTCTTCTTCCATTTCTACGCATCACTCAATACCACTTGAACATGTTTCCAACTTAATTAGTATTCTACAATTGGTATCAAGAGCCAAGGTTTCATCTTAGGGCCTTGTAGAATCGAATTTGATGATGTTTTGAGTGGTTTTGTGAGTTTGGTGCAACTTTCTTGGAAAACATCTTGGTTTCATCCCTCTTGTGTGGTTATACATGTTTGTGATGTCCTTTTATGTTCATTTGTGTTTGTGGAACATTGTAGTGTAGAGTGTGTTACAATATCATCAAGATATTTGAAGCTTGGAATTGTTTTTAGGCGAATTTCTAGGTTGCGGTTAAGTCCACTGTTCCATTGCCTGGTTGCGTTTAAGTCCTGAAATCTGCGTTTGGATTGCTGCGGTTACTATTTCGAGAATACAAACAAAACGCAACGAAAGTGACAGCTTTGGACTTTTGTCACTGCGGTTAGATTCTCTGCGGTTAAGTACGTTGCGGTTAACTCATTGCGGTTAAGTGTCTGCGTTTGGTTCATAGTACTGCAGTTAGATTCTCTGCGGTTAAGTACGTTGCGGTTAACTCATTGCGGTTAAGTGTCTGCGTTTGGTTCATAGTACTGCGGTTAGATTCTCTGCGGTTAAGTGTGTTGCGGTTAACTCATTGCGTTTAAGTGTCTTGCGGTTAAGTGCATTGCGGTTAGTTTCTGTGGTTAGGTCGTTTGGTTAGCATATCTTGCGATTGTCCCTTCACATGTGATTTCCTCCTTCCAAATCTTCAAATGAAAGGACCAGTATCGTATGTTGACTCTAGTGGACAATCATGCTCGGACCTTCAAGGGAATGAACCTCCTCAGTCATACAAACTGCTTGAACTGGCAAGAGAATGTCACATTGAATGCTTCCATACACTTCAGTCACATCTTTCTAGGTTGCTTGAGGGCAATGGATTCTTAATGGGTTTTGAACGTGCATTCATGACACTTTTCGGTCAAGATGTCCAATCATTCACGGAAATCATGATCTTGAATTTGGATCAATTACGACAACAATTGGTCAGAAAAGCAACATCTAACGAGGGATCCTCTGCAGCCCTAGGAGTGCTCAGCAAACAACTGAATAATTTTTTTGACTCCAAATACACCGTGGTCTATGACTACGACAGTCAGATGACTATGAAGTGCTTCGCTGAACACACAATGATAGATGTTGATCAATATAGAGATATGCTACGTCAATACCTGGACAAGGTTAAAGAGTATGTTGAGAGACAACCAATACTTGAATTTGGAGATGAAGACAAGGTCGAGTCTCATGATGAGCAAGCATGTGATAGTTTGAGGTTGGGCTTAACAGTCGATGCAAAGTTGGTCAACACTGAACTCATGAATACTGAAAATGATGAGAGAGTCACTTCTGCTGAAATAGTGACCCAGGCTATTGTGAACATACCCACACCAAACTCAAGCAATGAGGTATCGTCAATTGATCAATACATCACACCATCAAACGTAAGTCATCATACAGATCAAATCAATCTTAGTTATAACACTAATTTGTTAAGACAGGTTGACAGTGCACTACTCTTAACTAACTCAACAAATATGTGTTATAAAGGGGGAGAAAATGATCTGTATGATGTATTCAAAAATGACTTGTTTGATGAAAACCCTTGTCTGAGAGTTGAGTTTTCTAAGACACCAGACCAGACCATGGTTGATAAAGAGGCATTTAATCAACTTCAAAAAAGTTTTTCACTATTACAAAAAAGGTTTTCACAATTACAAAAACACTGCATTGATCTTGAACTTGAAATACAATGTAAAGAAGAAAGCTTTCAAAACAGCAAACCGTATCTTAATCCCGAATTGCCTGATCTTAAAGAATACTTTCTGATCAACAATCTGAAAACTCAACTGCATGACAAGGACTCAACTATCAACTGTCTTAAGAATCAAATCAAGTTGTATGAGCAACAAAATGCCGCCAAATGGAAATTCAATGCGTATGAAACTAATTGCAAAATTACTAAATTACGTGTTGATAATGAGAATCTCAAGGTGAAATGTAATAAACTACATGAGTCACTTAAACATACTAATACTGAGAACATCAATCAGACTGTTTCACATCTTGCTAACTACGATGATTTCTCCACTCTAAGTCTGACCACATGTACTAAAACTCCTAGTATGCACACAGTGCCAAGTGTTGTTTCAAAGTGTCAAATGAGTCTCAATCTTTCAAAACCATCCATCTTGGGAAAACCTGTCCTGAAAAAGGTTGATTATCAAACCAACATTAGGCAACCAAATGTTTTTGGTAAAAAGAGACTCAGTCTTTCAAAACCGTCTATCTTGGGAAAACCTGTTTTGGAAAATGTTTGTTATCAAACTACCACTCGACAACCAAAGATTTTTTGTTTTGAAAGATCTAAATTCTCGAATAAACGATGTGTTTCTCAGGTGGACAAAAAACCTTGCTTGACCAACCCTGTAAGACCAAAACCCACACCCACATCTCAGATATTAAATGGTCTTAAACCGGTTAAACCTTTGAGACATAGACCAAGGAAATATGATCATAGTACCACTCATCACAAGAATGTAACCATGCATGAAACTCGTCACAAGTTTAGATCTTCTGGGTTATGGATACCAACTGGTAGAACATTCGTGATGAATGGTCACAAATGGTCATGTGTGTGTACCAATAACACAGGTGTTACCAAGGAATTATACAACAGGTCCACTGTAACCGGTGTGTGGCGCCCAAAGACACTGACATCTCTTACTACTAGAGACATGTCTGCTCACACGTGAGTCGACATCATGTAGACTCCTGTTTACTCAGTTTCAGGACTCGGGCTTCACTGTTCACCCACTAACCCATTCACTGTTTATATCCTGTGTCAATAAATGTGTGTACATTGTGTGTGTTTGTTTTTCATTTATTATTTTGTTCTAGTTAACTTTATGTGTACAGTCTGTCACTTCACATTGTGCCTATGTGCTTGTTTTATGTTGTCTGCTGCATCTCTTATTGTACATCATGATACTTTATGCTAGTCTTTTTGACTTCCTCTTAGCCTGAGCATAGTTCTTAACTGCAGGGACTAATCGTGGACACTCGCTTTAGTAGTCTTTAAGTGATAAGTAAAGTTCAGGGACTAGATGCGTCATGTTGCAATTTTCATTTCTTCCCATACTTAAGGAACTTTATTTCTTGCGTTTAGATTAATTCTAATCACAACTCATATCACTATTCACTCATGTGCTATTTAAGTGCTGCGATTAAGTCTTAATTGTGATTCCAGTGTGCTCAATTCTTGGTAGGTCAAGTAATTCTATCTTCACGTTTGCTATTATGTTCCTTGTTTTCAAAATTTCTCATTCGATTGCATCATTTTTTAGGTGGATATCCGCGGTGACCAATATTTCGTTCTAACAAATTGGTGTCTAATAGGTTAGATCATGCTGTTTTACTATTCATGTTATTGTTTGTTCATTGCATGTATGTGAGATTCTTAGTCGCGAATTGTTGATCGTGGAGTTGATAGGATTGCGGTTAGGTCGATTACTCCATGAGTAGTGTTGTTGATGATAGGTAGGATAATGATGATGTTGGTACTTAGGTTATTTGATCTCTGTTCTAGTTTAAGTGTCAAATCTTGGTTCTATTAGAGGTTATGAATTGCGGAGTGTGTTCTTAACTGTGATTGATCAATTTCTTGATTGCGGTTAGTTCTGGCTCTTGATTGCGGTTAGATCTAGTTTTTGATTGCGTTTAGATCTTGTGCTTGATTGCGGTTAGATCTAGTTCTTGATTGCGGTTAGATCTAGTTTTTGATTGCGGTTAGATCTAGATTTTGATTGCGGTTAAATCTAGTTCTTGATTGCGGTTAGATCTAGTTTTTGATTGCGGTTAGATCTAGATTTTGATTGCAGTTAGATCTTGTGCTTGATTGCGGTTAGATCTATTTCTTGATTGCGGTTAGATCTATTTCTTGACTGCGTTTAGATTTATTTCTTGATTGCGGTTAGGTCTGGATCTTGATTGCGGTTAATTCTGGATCTTGATTGCGGTTAGATCTAGTTTTTTTGATTGCGGTTAGATCTAGTTTTTAATTGCGGTTAGATCTAGATTTTTGATTGCGGTTAGATCCTGTGCTTGTTGCGGTTAGATTAATTTTATTGACTGCGGTTACCTATGCTTGCGGTTTACTTGATGTGCGTTGACCTCGAGTTGCGGTTCATTTTGTTGCGGTTATCTCTACCTGTTGCGGTTAACTTGGGTTGGGATTACAACGTTGCGGTTAAATAAGTTTCTTGTCTGCTCTCAAGTGATCTGCGTTTATGTCTAGTGATCTGCGGTTAAATAAGTTTCTTGCGGTTAAATAACTTTGTCATGTACCTTGGTTGTGGTCTGAATGTGTGATTATGTGTAGACATCTAAGGTTTTATGCATGGGTTGGTGTGTTTGATACTAATGTTTAAGTGTCCTAATTACCTCTCTACGTGTTGTATAATTCTCTTGAGCACTCATTACTTGCAATACGTTACCCACGGCCTTGTTTCTACTGACTTACCATGTAATTCTGGGGTTCCTCCTACTGCTTACACTCACCTTCACATATGGTTTTCTTCTGTGTTGATGTTTGTCAAATGCAGCTCCTATGGCAGAACCTAATGTCGAAGTGCCTTTGGCTCCACCTGTCCGTACTGACGATGACATTTTGCCATTCAACAAGTGGATTCCTATTGGGAAAAGTAACTGCTATGTTAAGACGGATAGACCTCAGAATCATCCCATATTCAGAGTTGCCCTTGACATACTGAAAAATACCACCTTCTTCAATGCCTTTACCGCATCCTCCTCAATCCCCTCCATCTACATACAACAATTCTGGAACACTATATGCTTTGACAGAACAACCAACCTGTACAAGTGCCAACTGGATGAGCAATGGGTGAACATCACCATGGAAACACTGGGTAGCGCTCTGCAAATACTACCAACGGGTGATAATGTTGAATATACTCCCCCACCTACTCCAGCTACTCTTATTGACTTCGTCAATGAACTTGGATACCCCACTCAAGTCTCCACACTTTCTGCTGTCATCACACATGACCTCTATCAACCATGGAGAGCAGTTGCAAGCCTAATCAACCTGTGTCTGACTGGTAAAACATCAGGATATGAGAGACTTAGAGCTCCTTCTCTACAAATTCTCTGGGGGGTTGTCAACAGTGAGAACATCAATTTTGCTGAAAGAATCTGGGAGGAATTCAGTCAGTCCATCCACTCTTTCTTGGTAGACAAGGCTAACCTTGAAGCGCACAAAGACGGCAAGAAAAGATCAGCCAAGCTCTCGATCCCAAGCGTTAGGTTTACTAAGCTGATCATACTGTGCCTTCAGCGATCTCTTAAATTTCATCCAAGAGCAGAATCCCCACTTCATCAACCTACTGACGAACATCCACTTGGGTTCCTCAAATATGACTCAAAGAGCACTCGAGAGATCATATTCGGCATGGATATTCCCACTGCTCTTCTAACCCGTGATATCCTGTCTGCTCAATACTATGAGGAATATCTTAAATATCTTAAGAAAAGTCGGGAAGCACCCCCTAATGAGCCAGCTGTTTCCACTAAGTCCGCAAGATCGGCATCTAAGAAACGCAAAGGTGGTAATACCTCGGCTGCTACCTCTGAAGGCTCCAAAAGGGTTAAGAAGACCACTGGAGGTAAAAGAACCAGCTCAATAACCAAATCTCCAAGTGCTGAGGACCCCAATCCTGCACTTTGCTCCACTCAGTTGCCTCTGACTGAAGAAGAAATGGTACAAATGGCAACTGCTGAAAGCTTGAAGGAAACTTATATGCCACAGGTTCCACCAGTCAGTGGGGTCATCATTAGAGAACCACAGTCTGATAAATCGTCACAGACCCTGCAAGTAACCGGTAAAGGTAAGGATGTGGCCTCAGAAGAACAAGCAGCACACACCCTCTTGAAAATATCATCTCCTGCCTCCAAATCAACCAGTACCAAGTTTATTCTCAAAAGACGCTCACCCACATCCTCATCGGCTAAGATTTCTTCTGAAAATGTTTCCTCACCAAGTCTCGGGCAACCCGATAAATCCAGCAGTTCTGAAACTGACACCAGTTCTGCTCCCAAAGGTGATGAACCACATCTCTTGACACAAGATGTTACCAGCCAACAACCTGTACAGGATAAACCGACTGAGTCTGCTCTCCCTGTTGATCCACTCGATGATGAGTTCGTATCTACCGCATATCCGGATATCCAAGGTAACCTCAAAATGAAAACAGATGATCCTAAGCTCGAGGTGATACCTGACAGCCCCACCGGTACACTATCCTCGTACAAGAATCTGGACACTTATGGCGATCAATTCCTCATGGATAAACCAGATGATGCTGAAGGTGATAAATCCGGTGACGAGCACGCAGAAGTTGTGTCAATGGTTGATGTCCCTATTGTACAAGACAACTCCACCATTCCTACCAAGTCTGCACCAACATCTACGGTGGGTCCCAATAATGATGACATCCCACTAGCTGATGCCACGCAAGAGAAACCGTCTGCACCTGCCACTCCTGCTGACTCTGAGAAGAAGCTAGATCTGGACACTTTAACTACTTTGACGGCTAATGCTGTTCAAGATAATCTTGAGATTCGAGAGAAGTTGGACAAACACGCCACTCTGCTTCAAACCCTTGTAAACCTTAAACTGCCACAAACAATCACCAATCATAGCAGCAGACTATACAAGTTGGAGCATCTCGATCTGGAACAACAAGTATCTAGGGCAATCAACGAACAAGTTGCTGAAGCTGTCAATATTGCTCTCGAAGCCCCTCTCAGGTCCAGGTTCAAAGACCTTCCCATCTATGACATGAAGGTTATTCTGCAGCACAGTATGTATCAGCAAGGTAAACACACAGGACACGATGCACACGTACAGCTGTATAAGGCACTGGAGGCCTCAATTCTACAAGATGATGCTGAGGAACACGCCCGGGACATGGAGATTGAACGAAAAAGAAAACAGCGGCGTCAGGGTCAACCCAAACCACCATCTGGCTCACCTCCACAACCACCTCCACCTCCACCACCTGCTGGGGCATCTGGTCCATCCGGCACTTCTTCACTACCTGGTGGGTCACACGCTCCTGGCGGATCATCACAACCCACCTCATCATCATCTCAACAACATCAGACTAACAAGTCAACCAAGTCCGCTCCGTCTAAACAAGCAAAACATGTTAAGTATGCAGCCTGGACTACGTTTGATGCTGGTGCAACCTCCATTGCATCTCATGCCACTGAAGAACTTGTCTTCAATGAAGCCTCAGTCACACCACAACACGATGAGTCATCCGACGATGAAGATGATGATGCTTCTACAACTCACATTCCTGGTAGACAGTGGTGGAAATCATTCACCAGAACTGACACCAATGATCCACCTCAAGTTCCCTTGACCAAAGATGACAAAGAGACATGGTGGAAACCAGATGACAGCATACCACTATCACCTGAGCCCGACTGGACGATTCCTTCTTCTGAATTACCAACTCATGATAGCAACTGGATCAATGCAATCACCACCAGTTTTGTTCCACCCTCTGAAGATTCCCTACTTTCCCAAACCGGTGATATGGGAACATTCATCGCATGGTTCTGCAAGAAACGGGGTCTCTCTAAGCTCACTCAGAAGGATCTAGAAGGTCCAGCATTCAACATTGTCAAAGCTTTTCATCAGAATGTTAATCATCTACAATACCAGATGGAAGAGTGCCACAAGATGTTCAATGACATTGTGGATGAAGGAATGATGAAGTATAATTACCACTCTCCACTTCCCTTGGGTGGGCCTCCAGGAAATGTTACTATCCAAGCAGAATTCTTCTTCAACAAAGACCTTGAATATCTAAAGCTTGGGAGTAGACAATGCAAATCAGCCTTGTCCATCACAAAGATGAAAGCTGCCCATTATTCTGACATCGGGTTGGAACAGTTGGTCCCCGACAGTATGTGGAGTATTCAAGAATGCGACTACAACATCTCTGCATCTCTGGGCATTTCACACTGGTGGTTGAAGAAACAACAGTTCTACATAGATCGGTTTCAAGCTCCAGGTGACCGTAAGTCAGTTCGCTCACCCCTTCAAATCATTAGTGTGGTTAAGGTTCTAATACATCCCATCTATGGCTACGACTATCTCAAGAGCATTACACTCAAAAGAGCAGACTTCAAGGACTACACCATATCCGAAGGGGATTTCAAACACCTACGCCCTAATGATTTCGAAGACTTGTATCTCCTCCATCTTCAAGGGAAGCTGCATCATCTACCATCACGTGAAATGAAATCTCTTGTGTTTGCTGTACTTCATTGGATCCGGGGCATCGTCATCAGGAAACGGGTCGAAGACTTTCAGCTTGGTATCGAAAGCTATCAATCTCAGCTCAACCTCACAAGACCCCTATGGAATGTTAGCAGTCTGGAACGGGTTGCAGATTTTACTGTCATTGAATCTCCTCTTGCAACTGTATTTCGAGACAAGTATAATGTGCCCATAGTTTTGCGGTTCAATGAAATACACAAGTTCAGTGACGGTACCTTGCGTCTGGTCGAAGAGGCACTGGACTTCAGAGTGAAAGAATACCACGTCTATGCCCAGGGAACTAGACGATATACCAATAACTGGACTGCAAATGAGTCAACCCGCAACAAGAAGTTTTTGGCTGGCATCCGCAAGAGATTAAAGACACGAAGGATCTTCCGAAGCCTGGAGTGCTACGTTGGTGGGAGAGTTCGTGAAGGGGACTACCGTCTTCTCCAACGTACTGAGTAATGAGATCAGTAATGGGGTGCAGTGTCTCAATTATGTATGTTGACTGGAACATTTGTGTTGTATTGCTATTTGTTTTTGGCCCTCATTGTGTACACTTATTAACATTTCTCTTGCCCTCTGCATCCTATATTGCATTACGTACATAATTATATATATACATATGTATCTATTACAATTAATCTATATAACCTAAAAAAAAAAATAAAATAAAAAAATAAATAAATAAAATTTTACAAAAATTTCAAAAATATTCTTCTCACGACATGTCTCTTGTGTAATCAATATTATGTATGATTCTAGAAATGTCATTCAACAATGACACGGAATCATACATATGCTTGAGCAAGAGTTTTTCGGTTTCAAATAAAGTTCTTTTCAAAAACATGTCGAGTCTCAAAACATTCTTTAAATATGGCTTGTAGTCATTTCAGGCTACAACCCGGTCTTCAAAAATATGGCTTGCTATTACTTTAGATAGCAACCCGGTTTTCAAAATTAAGGAAAACGCGTCGCCAAAAAGACGGTTGTTCCTAACAAAGGGTGCCGTTCATCCAAGCGTGAATTACTTTATATTCATGCACCCTCGATCTAATGTACGCTTCAGTGCATTATTTCTTGATAAAGAAGAGAAATCTTCTTTTTATCGCCAAATACTTTCCCTTCTATGATTTTTCCGGAAAGTGTTTGTGCAAAACTTGGTGGTACCATGAAATTTTGAATGAAAATCAAATTGAACTCCAAAGTTTGATAAAATTTTCACTCAATCAATGACGTTAATAGTTTATGAAAATATTTATGCTTTAACATCCGTCATTGATTGAGGGGGAGAGTGATTTCTCAAAATTTTATGTATCAACAAAACTCCCCACACTTTGTACAAAACAAAAGCAACAAAACGATTTGTGATGGTTATGTGTCAGAATAAGTTAATTTTCAAAGAGTTCTCGTCAAAACTTCGAATCTTTTTGCAAACTCTTCAAATCTGACACATAACAACCTCCCTCACAGTTTGAGGGGGAGCAAGAAAAGGTTCCTGTTATCAGAAAATATTAAACTTGACCGCATTTCTCTCCCAAAAACACTTTCTAAATTTATTTAAATCAATTGAGATCAAAAATCTCGAAAGATTTGAAATTTTTGATCGGGGGAGAGAATGTGATTTAAATATGAAATCTGATAATCAAAAGTGATCGTTTGTACTCAACAATAGGCTCCCACATATGTGCTAAACACTTTCGAATATCGATGCACATATTAAGGGGGAGCAAAAGGCGTTTGTGGAAGTTATACCAATGACCGACCATTTATCTTTATGCATGGAGTTATAAGGTTGGTTAAGGTTAGGTATGAATTCCCATGATCCACCAGAACCGGAAGGATCTTCCCAGGGACAATCCATAGATAGATTAGAAGTCCTTAGGAATGATTATGAAAAAAGGAGTAAAGTGAGAAAGGGAAGAGTGCGGACTGAGATAGAGCTAGGACTGGAACAAACCCAACAAGGTTCTAGTGATGAAATCTCGGTAAGCACTGAAGGGGTTGAAGAATGAAAAAGAAATATAATGAGAAAGGGTGAAAAGAAATAGCCCTCCAATTATTCAACCTTAGGGCAGAAACCGGGTTCAATACATATGCTACTGGCGGTTACTAAGGTAACGCCGGTATTGAAGACAAGACGTCATGGACCCAGTGACGCACTGCACCAAAACTTCCCAACCACTCAAGTTCTCTTAAAAGAGCTTGTTTCATTCTCACGGGGAACCCTGTGCAATGTATCGACCGCTCATTGCGAGCTATGTTGATACCTAAAACAGGAGACGCCTCCCCAGTCTCCAGGAGCGGATCAAAACGCACTATTGAGTCTAGAGCCATGAGATCATCCATAAATCTCGATAGGACACACTTCCTAATATGCTTATTGTTTCACACAATGTGGAAAATAAGACAAAATATTTAGAGTCCTACGCATTATCCTTGTGGTATTGCCAGAACATCCGAGTGATATGAAAATATTCACAATGACGATGGAAATCCTTCTAGAGCGAACATCACTCAAGCTCTTGGTAGGTGACATGTGAGATCCATCTTGGATCAATGATCAAGTGACAACTGGAAAGCAACGATGGTGCGATTCAAATTTGAATCAAACTTGTTCCAGGATATGGATTGACGGATACTTTTGCCAAAACCTCTCAATGTGCTCACCAACTTATCTTTCGAGCACATTGATTGTGTAATATCTTTCAAACAAAAGTATTTTTGATGGAAATGTGATTCAAAGTATAAAACTCTCGTCGTGTCTCAAAAATGTTTATCACATGACACGCGAGTGATTTCTATAAATCAATTTCTCATCAATCCGTGAATATTTATTCACCGATTCACTCTATCGTGCTGTCTGCTTTGAGACGTTCCGGTATGAGAACATGCTAAGTATGAAGATTCCGAAGTGGATTCTTTGGAAAATTCATTACTACAAGCTGGAAATTCCTGTCAAGGAGAGTCCTCTTTAAAAGAGACTCTACCTGATCACAGGTCGGTTTTCACAAAACCGGAGGGTAGTCTGTCCTCGCAGAACGAATGACAAAGCCATATTCGTTCTCTATCTTTATTGCTAACTGTTTTATTTCAGGGACACATATAAAGATGGCGTTGATGGCTCCAGTGTCCAGCTGAATCGGGTCAATCCATACCTCATGCTCACACATCCTCCACACTATCAATGAAGATAAGAGACTTGCTACAACAAATGTTGAGAGACTACCAACAACGTTTCCGCAACTCTGATGAGAAAGTCTCCTGATCTACAACTCTAATGCAACGTCTCCAGATACAGAAGGGTGTGAGCATGATGGTCCTTAGTCACTTCATCACATGAAGGCAATACAACTATGGATGAGCTTGGAGATTTACTTTGGCTGATGATCTCAAAGGAAGCTCAAAGATCACATATCTCAAAGGAATTCTAATCACAAGTTTGCTTGCTTGAAGTACAAAGTGTGAAGAAAAGTGAAGAATCAGATCCTACGAGCTACAGAGACTAAAGAATGCTTAAAGACAAAAGAGCTTAATTTCAAAGGTGACCTCGCTTAGGGGGAGATTGTTAGGAATACAAATATTCCTGTAAAAGTCTCGGTCACCTAATGATTGTAATAGCATTAAGTTAGCTCGTAGTTAGTTTATTTATTAGTTAGATAGTTTAGTTTAAGTAACACCGTGGAAGAAGGAACGGGTCTTCACCCACTGTATGCCTGATCCACAGCCCGGGAGTGGGCGTTATGTTGTAACTATAAATACCCCTCTCCACATGTGGAGAGGGTTGGACCTTTCATACATTTTTCAATCTAATCTTTTCCTTTTTCTTTCAAGGTTCCACTCTTTCTCTCCTCTCCTCTCTTCTTCCATTTCTACGCATCACTCAATACCACTTGAACATGTTTCCAACTTAATTAGTATTCTACAGAAACTTTTCTAAAGAACCAAGCATTCATGGCACCAACAAGGTACTCTTATTCACAAATCAAGAAGATGACAAACATCTTCAAAGTCAAACTAGGACAAGGTGGCTTCGGTTCTGTGTATAGAGGAGAGCTAAGCAATGGAAACCTTGTGGCAGTGAAGGTTTTAAGTCAACTTAAAGGTGATGGGAAAGATTTTGTTAATGAAGTTGCGAGTGTTGGCCGGACTTGCCATGTTAATATTGTGAGTCTTGTGGGATTTTGTTTGGAGGGTCGTCAAAGAGCTTTGATCTATGAATTTATGCCCAATGGATCTCTTGAGAAGTTCATATATGGCCGTGGTCCTTCAAGTAATAACCACCTTGGGTGGGAAAAATTGCACCAAATTTCTATTGGGATTGCTCGAGGCTTAGAATACCTGCATAGGGGTTGTAACACACGTATCTTGCATTTTGATATAAAACCTCATAATATTCTGTTGGATCAAGATTTTTCTCCTAAGATATCCGACTTTGGGTTGGCTAAGTTGTTCCCCGAGAAAAGAAGCATCATATCCATGACAGATATGAGAGGGACGCCTGGGTATATTGCTCCTGAACTATTTTCCAGAAGTTTTGGAGCGGTCTCTCACAAATCCGATGTTTATAGCTATGGCATGATGATTCTAGAAATGGTTGGAGGGAGAAAAAATGTCCAGGTTGAAGTTGATCATACAAGTGAAATATATTTTCCTCATTGGATATACAAAAAGATTGAATTACATGAACAACAACTTGGACTACATGGGATTGGGAGCGATGAAGAAAACGAGATGGTAAGGAAGATGATTGTTGTTGGGTTGTGGTGCATACAAACTAATCCCTTGAGCCGCCCCACAATCACTAAGGTATTAGAAATGTTGGAAGATGACTTGGCATCAATAGAAATCCCTCCAAAACCGTATATGTCTTCTCCATCAAGGTCTTTTGGTTCCCCATCTACGGATTGATTGTTCATGTAAGTTTGAAATGTTTTTGTCATGTAAGTTTTGTTGAAATTTTGTTTGTTCTAAATGGGTAAATGATTATTATTGGGTTCTTGTTCATATAATTTAAGAATGTATAAAGCAGTTGTTTATGTACATCTGACTTATGGCCCATAAGTATGTGCATCAATGTTTAAAACCCGGTTTTCTTATCGACCCGGTTTAGCCGGCGGTTCACTGGGTCACCCGTTGAACTGGTTGAGCCGCCGGGTCGAACCGGTTCTATATATATATATATATATATATATATATATATATATATATATATATATATATATATATATATATATATATATATATATATATATATATATATATATATATAGTGTAGTGTTGCACGATCTAATGATTTATTCGACTTCATTTGTATATTCGATTGAACCGATGAAAAAGATTGAGGGTTTACCGATACGCTTTGTTTTTAAGTTCTATATCTATAATAATATAGCAAAAATTTGAAACAGCAATCAACTTATGATTTTAAGTTATAACAGTATATATTAAAACTATATTAGTTGGTATGTCTAAGATAGTTTATAAATCTAATGTACTGTTTTACAAAATTTCAACAAACATTAGTCCTCACCACTTCAATTTGTCAATTAAATTTAAAAGATTGATTGGAAATAAAAGGTTTCGTTAGATTTTTTTGCTAAAAAGTCATGAACCGGTTGGGTTTATCAAACCGGGTCAACGAAAAACCGACGGTTCAATCCGGTTCTCAAACAAGCAAAAATTCGGTCACATCCAGCCCAGTCTTTGAGCCGGTTCCTGGTTCAGTTTTAAAACATTGATGTGCATAGACTATACGATATTATAATATTGTTTTACTCTCATATAGGCATATAGCCGACTGGAGGTCGATCATTTTGATTAATGTAAAGTAAGAATAAAGAAAAATACTCGTCATCAGCTGTCAAGATTTCTTGTTGCTAATCCGACGAGTCGTTGTTTCTTAGAGGGACATTTTTAGCCGGCCAAAAAGCCTTTAGACAAGCAATATTACTTTAATCTATCAACCAAGACGTTGTAGGTTCAAGCCTCAGTTAAGACATGTGGTATGTATTATATGGTGGATGGGTGAGTTATTGCCTTTCCAAAAAAAACAAAAAAAAAAAAAAAAAAAAAAAAAACATTAATTAATGGACAGATGAGACCTGTCATGACACGATCCACAACTGGCAATATTTTGTGAGCTGATCTCATCCTAAATCATATCAGTTTTATTAACTAGTGTGGTGCTAACCATTTCTAGCATTATTGGCCTTCATGTTAACTATCAGTATTGGCCTTCATGTTAACTATCCTATCATTTCTAGTAGTATTGGCCTTCATGTTAACTGTCCTATCATTTCTAGTAGTATTATTGGCCTTCAAGAACCAGCCAATTTAAACAGATCTTCCTTTTGCAGAAGCAGATGTATTTCATTCAATGCGTCTTATGAGCTGTAGTTTTTTTAATTCTAAAGGAAGGCAAGGAATAAGGATGATAATAAATAAATTATGGGCAAGGAACAGGAGGACTCAACAACCAAATCTTAATTAATAATGATAATTTGATATTAAAAAATAAATTAAAAAAAAAAAGAAAAAAAAAAAGTTATGTTGGCATACAGGAGTTTCAGTCAACTTCTTCAGAAGACTTTGATCGTTATGCATAAATTTGTTAAAGTCGACAGCTGAGGTTTCTAATTATGTGTTTGGCATATTGAGGTGTATTAAATTGGGGGGGGGGGGGGGGGGGGGGGGGGGAATAATAATGGGAAACATGGAACTTTCAATCGGTGCCATTTTGCCGTTTCAAATGAATGAAGGATGAATGAATGAAGGAGAACAGTGGACTTACTCAAAAGTCTTGATGGTGTTAGTCAATGTGGAAAAAATTACACAAGTGATAAGAATTTCATGTTTAGCATAGAAGACGGGGCAAGTTGAGTTTGCGAAATCTTGTTAAATGCTGGTCGCTAATAATTTATAAGGTCCATGTGCAGTCAAAAGTCTAGTCTTGAAAGTTTGTCTTGATCAATAAAGTACAAATTGATCAACTTGTTAATGACTTCAATTTTATAGAAACTAACTACTGGGTTTCTATTAGATTATGGACATTATTTTAGTAGTAGTATGTTATGATCGAACTCGAGATCACGGGATTGCACACTTTACGTATGAGAATTAAAGTTTAATAATTTAATATAAAAGTTATATTTAATTATTAATTACACAAACAAATAATGAACATTAGTAATTAATGAAAATTGACTAATGTACAAAGATAAGGACTATAGATAAAAAATAGAGAACAAGAAAGATCTAGAACCCTTGTGGGTTGCTATGTTCAACAGGCCAAGGGTGAGGAAGCCCAACCCATGCCCTAACTTGTTCCCTAAGTTTTGTATCCTATAAAAGCAAACTCAAGGATTTATTTTTTGTATCTCTTATACACATATTAAATCTAAACTTTCCTTTTCTTTCTTTATGGTTTTCGACATCACACAAACTACTAATATATATGCATGTGCATGGGATATATATAGATGTTTCTTTTCTTTTGTTTTCTGGATTCGACAGCAAGACAACAACAATAAACACAAAAGTGTTTTTGGTGTTTTATTTTATTTTGATTAGTCGATTAGTTTGTTTTTATTAAAACAAAATTGTTTTGTGTAATATATAAAACTAGCATTACTTTAATTCGATTTAGTACGTGTGTATAAGAACGTGATATAACCACACTATTGGTTATATCTTGGATTGAATAACAAAAAGGTAAAGGGTTATTCTTACAATCCACATAAACCCTAATTAGGGTTTATAAGTTGAAGATTGCATATTGATTCTTGTTCGGGCTAGAATCACAAAGGTATGTTTACTATTTATTATTTATTAATTAATAACATGTTATATGATCTTGTTATAACGCTTCCGCATATGTTTACTTGATGTGTTTGGTTTATTTATATGATTGTCATGATATCATAATTCCAACAGTGGTATCACAGCCGTTATAATGTGTAATTAATTATCGAAACGCATAAAAATTGGATCTTGATTCGTTTAGTTACATGTTTTTAGGGTTTTTAGATTCCTAACCCTAATTTTTTTTGGGTCGATTTAGACCTTAAAGGGTTTTAGGGTTTTGGTTTTTGATTTTTTAATATGATTAGAAACCCTAGGATGTCATGTAATTGGTTATGTGTTTTAGTACACGATCTTGGTGCAATATGTTAATTGTTAAGCATAATCCATGAAAAGTGCATGTTTGCATGGATTTTATTTTGTGAAAATTTAAATGGTTTAAATTGAATATTGATTAATTGTTAAGTTATATCGAAACATGTAAATTTATTAATAGATGTCGAATTGGGGAAGAATCCAATATTAAGTAATCAATTATGTGCTATGTGGTGTTTGTTTAGTTTTGGCTTACGCAATCGATTTATCGATGTATGTGGCTCTTTTTACTTTGAAGAAGAAAGCCTTAATTGAATAAATGCATTATACATCTAGACTTGATTATTAATAGGACTATTGAATAAAATTTGCGTGTGCCTACATGTTTATACATATTTAATTGTTATGTTATGTATATGTTTATTTGGTTGTGTTATTTTTTATTACATATTACTTGTTTTTTGTTTATTATTATGTGAGACATGTTTATAAACGAAAAAGGATAATTTTTTGAATAGAAAAATAATATGCACTAAATAAATGACGAAATTGTTTTGGTTTTAAGAGATTAAATTTCAAAGGATTGGTTGATTGATGTTTTTGTACATAGTGTGCGAAAGGCGGACCAAAGGTTGCCATACAATGTGCTTGTAGAGAGGGGTTTTTAAAGACCATGCACCTACCGGTTCTCTACAACCGCTTGTGTGCCGACTCTAGACTTACCTATATCACTATATTACGTACATTGTCATCTTAAGGGTGAATTCACCACAATTCCACAATGATTATCCGAAACACTAAGCCTTAGGGCTTATGCAAAAGTACGATATAAGTGGACGATAATTGTTGGTAATTCTTTAATTGGTGAACCCGATACCTCAATCAAAACTTTGCTATTTTACTCTTAGTGAATTAGTAATAAAAATGTTTTATAAAACCAATGTTATGAAGTTGTATGCATGCTTCTTCATACATTATTTTGATTACACATCAAAATTAATACCCTTATAAAATTAAGTCAAATGCCATCTAATTAAGAACACTTGAAATTGTAGTTTACGTCATGTGAGAGCTTGGCTAGATTGCAATGGAGAGGTAAATTTCATAATTTCATTGCTAGCAGATCAACTGATGTAATAGATTTATGAGTTTGCAGTTTTTAAGTTAGACGACTTAAATTGAGTAGGAAGTGAGAGCTTGGACTCAAGGCATTAAGATGGGGATGAAACATGCTTACATTACAAAGGTTTTGTGAATGTAAATCCCATAATGATCTAGGAATTGCAATATGATATTGGCAATTATTGTTCGACAATTACCTTGTTGAATACTATCACTACTAGCAGATCAACTGATGTAATGATACTATGTCAATTTGGATCCTAGCTTTAAGAAAATACTATGGTTTATATGAATATGTACCAATGGGTATTTTATTTTCTTAAAGATCTAATTATCGAAAATACTGAAATTGAATTTTTGTAATTCTTTTTAATGTATTAATGCAACGTTCAAACCACAAACGCACTTTGGGCTTTGGTAAATTGATCTCGTTCTGTTTTCAAACAAGTGTTTGATTAAGACTAATTTACTTAAAAGGCAAAAGAAGCCTCCTTTCTATGAAAGAAGAGTGAGATACAATCCTATTCCTTTTCATGAATGAGAAAGGATAATAGGAATATTAGATATGTCTAAATTCTAATATAACTCATAGCAAATTTTTTAATAGTTAAGATAATTGCATATTTTCTATAGGGATTTTATCATCCTCATTCGGTGATTAAATTCTTAATAACAAATATGATATTTGGTTAACAGAAAATTATGTATGACATTTTATGAGTTATTATAATTAGAAGCTAGACTAATTACCGCAAAATGTATAAAAACAAACTAGTTGTTTTGACTATTTAAAAGGTACTACATACATTGAAGGATGGTAGACCTATTAAGGAAGAAATTGCATGACCAATTTTTCAAGTTAATAGCATTTGGTGGATAGTCCATCATTTACGTAGTAGAATACACTTTTAGTGCATAAGTAATTGTTACGTATGGATATTCAAAGGTGTAGGAAAGTTAAAAGCACACTATTTTCTTTTACTGAATAAGAAATTATTGTAATGATCTTTAATTCAGTGGGAGTTACAAGTTTTAACACCTTGGTAGCTAAAGATAATTACTTTCCAAATGTAGACACTCATACTTTTAAGGATAGTCTTGTATGTTTCCTTACTAGACATTGTTGTTCTACATCGACTTGTTATGCTAAAATCTATGACACAATCATATTGATCACATAAACAAATGCATGGCGTGTTGTTTATCAACTATATGAGGTTGTTCCATGCACAAGTGGGAGAAATGTTATCTTTAATGTGTGCAAGAAATAACTCATAAAGATATGATTTAATGGATTATCTTGACTGCAAGGTAAGAGAATAACGTTCTAGTATGTATTATACTAATCTAATTCAAGAAACACTTGGTGTTACAATTTATGTTATGTGAGAGCTTAGCTAGATTGCAACAACAATGTGAATTTCAAATTTTCATTACTAGCAGATCAACTGATGTAATTGAATTATGAGAATTTACAGTTTCTAAATTAGAAACCTATTAGAACATGTGTCAATATGATATCAAGACTACTTTAATTTATATATTTATGAATTCTTGGAATGACATAAATTAATAAAGTAATCTAATGCTACTTCAATCTAAATATTTATGTGTTTTTGGAATGACATAAATAAATAAAGAAATAATGTTATTTACATTATTGTGAAATAATAAATTAACTTGAAATTACTATTGAAACCAAAAGATGGTGTTCATAATTACTTTAGTTAAACATGTTTTTATTTCATTGTAAAGATATAAACATAAAGTCTTTTAATTGTTATAAGACTTATAATAAAGTAAGACGTTATCTTGTTATGTGTTTTAATTAAGACATATACATGAAGTCATTAAATTGTTAAATGACTTATAACGTATAGTGGGATTATAACAGTTTATGTTTTCTTGTAGAGACATGGACATGAAGTGATTTTGTAAAAAGTACTTGTGTTATAAAGCATGTAATCGGCTTGAAAATACTATTATACCATTATAATGAATTAGTTGGTAAATAGACAAGTCAAAAGAAATATGGTTATCTTAAATATTGTTAGATTGTCTTACAATATTAATACTAATGAAATACCAAATGTTTATGGTATGTTTAGTTAGGAAAATCAAACTCAAGTTATATTGTTTGATTAAAGATAACTATGACTTCTTTTCTTCCAAAAGTTATCAAGGTTAGAATGTTGAGTATGACTTGGACATATTTAACAAAACTCCAACCTAGAAGATTAATAGGACATTATCACATGATGGAATGTGATGAATGTGTGAATCACATTAAGTCTTAAATTAAAGTTCTAAATTTGTTTAACTGCTTATGAAGAGGTTATTAACAAAGTAAAGTCAAGAACTGTCAATATGTATTTGTAATATCTCAAAAGAGAACATTGTATTGTTGCTTTATTTGCTAAGTATTTAAAAATAGTCTTTAAGTTACTAAAAACAAGTGGGAGTTTTGATCTTTAAAAGATAAAATTACAGATACATAATCTTCTAAAATACACTAGTAAATATCATGATGAAGTTTGACATTTGAATGTTAAATCTCAACATGATAATAAAGTTTGACATTTAAATGTTAAATCTCAAGATGATGGAATTATTATTCGTAGAATAGCAATATATCTCAGATATTTGATTAATATGCTGAGGGCTATGATTTACAAGATTATTGTAAACCTGATAATCATCATGATACTTTACCAAATATGAAATTGGGTAAAGTACACATGCTATGAATGATTAAGATGCTGTCCATAAAGATAATCAATTTTAAAAACTTGGTTTATCTTAATAGTTTTTTTTTTTTTTTTTTTTTTTTAGAAAGGCAGTTTATCTTAATAGTTTGACTAGAAAATGAAGATGAGTTTCTTCAAAGATAAGGTAACCTTTTGTGGTTTAAATCTTTGCATAGAAATCATATGGACAATATTGTGCACGTATTTAATGCATGTTTTATGACAAGATTATTAATCACACTTAAGCAATTAACCGTGATTGAATATTCTATTATAAACACATTAAATATATATAAAGATTATGATTGTCATATTTATGAAATTGACAATGGAATATCAAAACTCTTTCTTAAGTGATTACTTGAGCGAGGACGATAAGTAATCAAAGGGAGTTTATGAATTCAAATAAATCTTTAGAAGTGTACAAAGTGCAATAATTCATGGATGGATAAATGCATGCATCTAGAAGATTACTCTTATGTTTAATTATTAAATTCATGTTTTGATTTATAATTGAAATAAGATAATTTCTAAGTATTCCTAAAAGCTAGTGGGAGTATTATGTTTAATTTCTTAAATCATATATGTTGTAGAACATATAAAAGGTAACATTCCATATAAGTTAAAAGTTAAGTCTTAGTTTGGAATGAAACTTTACTTGAAAGATTTAGAAACTAAGATATACAACCTTGGAATGAATGTTTATTGTTGAAACATGTGCGGTAAATAAATCTAATATAACATGATATATTATTTAGAAAGTCTAAATAGATATGTATGACATGAATAAAATCTAAGTATGACTCAAAGATTTTTCATGCACATCATGTGTTTGTTGTATCATGCTTAATTACAAGATGATTTGGCAATATTAATATCTAGTTAAAAGTTATTAGATAATTTGTGTAATATTCTAAAAAGAATATGTTTGATTATAGAATTACATCCTAAATCTGGAACAGCTTCCAAATTCTATAGATGAACAATTTTTCAATTGTTGTGAAAATTGTCATAGCCAACAAACTTGAAAGTTTGAAGGGCATCAAACATTACAAAATAGATATTAATGTTTACGGAAAATTTTAATAGCATATTGTTGTTGCATACAATGATGCTAATGAAATTGAGATGACAATCAATACTAGTTATGGAAAGGATTTCATCCTTGGCTATTACTCCCTCCGTCCCAAATTTATTGTCCACTATTGACTTTTTTAGTCTTTCTTCTTTAACTTTGACCTTAAATATTTTTGTGAGTGTTATATATTATTTGATGTAAAATATATAAATGGATTCACTTTTAAGTGTACTTTTCAATGGTATAATTTTTAATCAAGTATTATATAATAAAAAATATATATTTATGGTCAAAGTTGAACCAACTTTACTTTGAAAATTCAAAGTGGACAATAATTTTGGGACGGATGGAGTACTAGTTATACTTAATAAAGCATAGTTGCATTATACATTAAGAGAATAAGAATACTTTAAACTTTAAAATGTTTGGAAGTTTGATTATCATAAATTGGTGGTTAAGGATGTCACACATTTTATGAAATATGGCATTATCAAAATAGTTGATTATGCACATATAAGAATTTCAATAGTTGAATTCTTGAAATAAGTATTCTTAAAATTTTGATAGATCAAAGTTGGATGATTTATGTCTTGTCAACAAGTATGAATGTCATTACTTGAGATATAATTCATCAACAAGAGTTATCATGCATTGATCTATTTAGTATTTGGATAAGGGATGTTAAACAATTATTATAAATTTAAATACATGGTATGTTTAATATATAATATATTGTATCCTATATTTGTATGTTTAATCCATGAATAAATGTTATTCTAAATTGTCCGTTGTCAGTTAATAATATGGGAATATTATTAAATCAAGACAAATCTGAAGGTTGGTATAATATACTTAATGTATATTGTTGCGTAGTCATGCCATTTCATATGATATTCAATGATACCGAATATAGGACTTATCACAACTACATGATGTTACTTTATGGATTTTGTTATTAAGTAAACCATGAGAAGTTATCCTCAGACTTGAAATGCAAGATAAGTGTCACGAATGTAGTACATTTTTGTGGAACAACTTAACGCTATACGTAACTGGTAGTCATAAGGGTTGTTTTCGAAAGTGTTACAAAGTTTGTGGGTTTTGCTTGTAGTCAAGATAGAATTTGTTCCTTCAAATTTATTTTTGGAGTTTAATACTGCTGGGCCCCTCGTAGGGTTGGTAAGATGCATGTGCGGCCGCACCCAAGATCTCCCCTGAATATGTTCAGAAGATTTGGTAATCTTGATCAATTATAAACAACGAGAAACAGAATGGTTAATTAAGGAATGACTTTGATCCATATCCTTATTAACGTGGTATTAGAGACAAAAGGATAATAATAATGAGAAATCATTAAAAGGTTTTTCCAGGAGCCTTACTCGAGTTCGTACTAGAGGCATCGAAGTGTTGCTAGACGCTAACCGATGTGATTACACTATTAAAATATGTCCAAGTGGGAGCTGTTAGATTATGGACATTATTTTAGTAGTAGTATGTTAGGATCGAACTCGAGATCACGGGATTGCACACTTTACGTATGAGAATTAAAGTTTAATAATTTAATATAAAAGTTATATTTAATTATTAATTACACAAACAAATAATGAACATTAGTAATTAATGAAAATTGACTAATGTACAAAGATAAGGACTATAGATAAAAAAATAGAGAACAAGAAAGATCTAGAACCCTTGTGGGTTGCTATGTTCGACAGGCCAAGGGTGAGGAAGCCCAACCCATGCCCTAACTTGTTCCCTAAGTTTTGTATCATATAAAAGCAAACTCAAGGATTTATTTTTTGTATCTCTTGTACACATATTAAATCTAAACTTTTCTTTTCTTGCTTTATGGTTTTCGACATCACACAAACTACTAATATATATGCATGTGCATGGGATATATATAGATGTTTCTTTTCTTTTGTTTTCTAGATTCGACAGCAAGACAACAACAATAAACACAAAAGTGTTTTTGGTGTTTTATTTTATTTTGATTAGTCAACTAGTTTGTTTTTATTAAAACAAAATTGTTTTGTGTAATATATAAAACTAGCATTACTTTAATTCGATTTAGTACGAGTGTACAAGAACGTGATATAACCACACTATTGGTTATATCTTGGATTGAATAACAAAAAAGGTAAGGGGTTATTCTTACAATCCACATAAACCCTAATTAGGGTTTATAAGTTGAAGATTGCATATTGATTCTTGTTCGGGCTAGAATCACAAAGGTATGTTTACTATTTATTATTGATTAATTAATTACATGTTATATGATCTTGTTGTAACGCTTCCGCATATGTTTACTTGATGTGTTTGGTTTATTTATATGATTGTCATGATATCATAATTCCAACAGTTTCCATATCCTAAAACCATCTAAGTGACTAAAACTAATGATCATACTATGGCAAATACCTTATGGTCACAAAGAATTAACCTTAATTGTTGGTCTAAAGCTCGTCCCTAAGGTTAATTTAATAATCGAAATATATTGTATGCCGTTGTGTGTGACATTAGAAAGCAAACAAAATGTGATCTGAAGTATATAAAAAAGTCTTGTTTGTTAACTTTGAAATATGCTACTAAGTTGAGATGTATTGCATGGGGGATAAAAATGGGAGCCACATGCAAAAAAATTCCATGTGTGTGCCCATGAGTCCATGACGTTTGAAAGGGGTCAGGATGAATGGAGGAGAAGACTGGGTTAGTCAAAAGTCTTTATGGTGTTGGACAATGTGAAAAAATTAAAGAATTACACAAGGATAGGAAATTCTATGTATTGTTGGCGTAGAAGACGGGACAAGTTGAATTTTTTAATGTGAAAGTTGTGTCCCATCTTTTAAGCCTAACTGTTTGAAGACTTGAAAGTTAAAAACGGTTAGAAATTATGCAGTCATGTATATATATTCTCATAATGGAGTCTCAAGAACACAGTTTATAAGTTAGATTGTTGTGTAACAAGTTCTGTTGGACATTCAAGATGATTATAGTCTTGCTTGTCACACTTTTAATTCTCTCTTGTCTCCTACTTCTTCAAGCTGTTACAAACGACAACATTTCTACACCTGTCTGCCCAGAAAGTTTCACTTGCCCAAATTTGGCCCCATTCAAGTACCCGTTTTACAACAATGCCACTAACGAGAGGTGTCGGTTGATCAAGGTCAACTGTACTAAGAAAGGTGGGGAAATTCAACTTGGAGGACAGTCATATGAGATTGTAGAAAAGATGCGTTCTGGTCATTCCGTAATGATTCATAACAGAACATTTGAAAAACTTGTGAAAATTTCAAGCTGTGAGGCGCTTATGAATAATTTCACTTCTCCAAATCCTCTTTTGTATTCTATTTCAATAACTCCCTTCATAGCTCTCTTCAAATGCAAAAACAATCTCAGTTACACAAATTTTTATTTTGACCAACCTGGTTACAAGAGCTACAACAAATGCAAAGATTACAATTTTTACTATAAGTATTTAATCAGCAATGCGACAGTTTCCAGTGATCTCCCGCATACATGTCAAGAAATAAAGCTGCCGGTGAAAGTGAAAACTCCAGAAAACTATAAAGAAGTTGATGAAACCAACATATTTTCTCTGCTCTCGTCTTCATTCATTATTTCATTTCTGCCACCACTTCTATGTGAAGAGTGTAAAAGAAAAGGCAACCCATGTTATGCTAACAATGGACAGTTTTACTGTATAGAGACCAAAAAGGGTATTGACATCTTCTTTTCTCCTCTTCCTTTCTTTCTTCTAGTTACACCAAAATTGATGTATATATCTAACATATTCTTGAAATTATCTTATTGTCACATTATTTACATCTTTATATTATCTCATTGGTGTAAAAAGAAAAGAGCAGCCAGTGTCATCTACATATATGATGGAAATATTAGATGATAAATAAGCCCAAGCTCGCAAAGGTTTTGGGTTTCCACTCATGTAACCTCTATATATTGCCAGGATGGTCCCTTTTTCCCAAAAATGTATACAGGTTACATGTGTGTAAACCCTAAACTCACAAACGGGTTTGGGCAGCTTATTTATCATCTAATAGGAATTTACCAGAGTGTCTAGACGCCAAAAAGGGTATTTATTTCTTGATTATATTATTATAGTAGATTTTAGGGATTGAGTCATCACATAGTAACTCATTTTTTCGATTTTTGTTTTGATTACTAATATTTTTTCAGCTCATGTTGTCACCCCTTAGTCTAACTAAAAAAACCTTCCTAGGCCAGGTTAAACGCTATTTATATTTATCTATAGTTGAAAAAGAAAAAAGAAAAAAAGAAAAAAAATCTGACGTGGTATTTGAATAATTTCCATTTTGTAGAAGCAGCAAGAAATTTTCCAAGGGTGAAACTTCTGATAGGTAATTTATTTTTAATCAGCGTCACTTTTTGTTGCCTTAAACCCACTATTTCACTTTATATACTAATAAACTACATCTGTTGAATGTTGCAGCTCTCGGTGTAGGTGTTGTGATAATATTAATCTCTATAATCTTATGCTTAAAACGAAAATTTGGATGGAGAAAAAAGGCAGAGTACAACGCCAATGTGGAAACTTTTCTAAAGAACCAAGCATTCATGGCACCAAAAAGGTACTCTTATTCACAAATCAAGAAGATGACAAACATCTTCAAAGTCAAACTAGGACAAGGTGGCTTCGGTTCTGTGTATAGAGGAGAGCTAAGCAACGGAAACCTTGTGGCAGTGAAGGTTTTAAGTCAACTTAAAGGTGATGGGAAAGATTTTGTTAATGAAGTTGCGAGTGTTGGCAGGACTAGCCATGTTAATATTGTGGGTCTTGTGGGATTTTGTTTGGAGGGTCGTCAAAGAGCTTTGATCTATGAATATATGCCCAATGGATCTCTTGAGAAGTTCATATATGGTCGTGGTCCTTCGAGTAATAACCACCTTGGGTGGGAAAAATTGCACCAAATTGCTATTGGGATTGCTCGAGGCTTAGAATACCTGCACAGGGGTTGTAACACACGTATCTTGCATTTTGATATAAAACCTCATAATATTCTGTTGGATCAAGATTTTTGTCCTAAGATATCCGACTTTGGGTTGGCTAAGTTGTTCCCCGAGAAAAGAAGCATCATATCCATGACAGATATGAGAGGGACGCCCGGGTATATTGCTCCTGAACTATTTTCCAGAAGTTTTGGAGTGGTCTCTCATAAATCCGATGTTTATAGCTATGGCATGATGATTCTAGAAATGGTTGGAGGGAGAAAAAATGTCCAGGTTGAAGTTGATCATACAAGTGAAATATATTTTCCTCATTGGATATGCAAAAAGTTTGAGTTACATGAAGAACAACTTGGACTACATGGGATTGGGAGCGATGAAGAAAGCGAGATGGTAAGGAAGATGATTGTTGTTGGGCTGTGGTGCATACAAACTAATCCCTTGAGCCGCCCCACAATCACTAAGGTATTAGAAATGTTGGAAGATGACTTGGCATCAATAGAAATCCCTCCAAAACCGTATATGTCTTCTCCATCAAGGTCTTTTGGTTCCCCATCTACGGATTGATTGTTCATGTAAGTTTGAAATGTTTTTGTCATGTAAGTTTTGTTGAAATTTTTTTTGTTCTAAATGGGTAAATGATTATTATTGAGTTCTTGTTCATATCTATACTACTATATAATGTATTTGGGACTATTCTATAATTAGAAAGGTTTAAAAATTCAGACTTTTACTTACTAATTATGGAAACAACCACTCCTAACAATCACCCCAACAATTTATAACCACTTCAACAACCACCCCCAACAATTTATAACCACCTCAACAACCACCCCAACAACCACTTTCCACCACCCCACCTCCCTCCTCTTCACCCCAACAATTCGCCCCCGCATCGCGCGGGCTCCTTTCTAGTAATTTAAGAATGTATAAAGCAGTTGTTTATGTACATCCGACTTATGGCCCATAAGTATGTGCATCAATATTTTAAAACCAAGTTTTCTTATCGACCCGGTTTAGCCGCCGGTTCACTGGGTCACCCGTTGAACCGGTTGAGCCACCTGGTCGAACCGGTTCTATACATATGCATTTTTTTATTTTATTTTTTATTTCATTTGTATTGTTGCCAATGTTCTAAAAGGCGTGTGGCGTGGCGTGGCGGCACAGCCACGCCTCAAGCTTTACGCGCCTTTGCGAAGCCTTTGCGTTTCTTAAGGCGTGCTTAAGGCGGCAACAAAATATTTATAAATTTATGTATTTATAATTTTATATCATTTTATAAGAGCAATTTCAAATACTAAAGCCCAAATCCCAAATAGCAATGCCTAAATACAAGACTCAAGTAGGAATTAAGTTTTGAAATTACGAGGCCCAAGAAAGAAATAACCCAAATACTTGAAATTCAAGCCCAAATCCATAAATCCCCTAAATGCTTCTAAAAATGGCGCCACGCCTTACCAAAAAGGCGCGCCTTTGCACGCCTTTTCGCACCTTATTCCACGCCTTTTCACATGACGCCTAGACCTCACGCCTTGGTCTATTTCGTGGCGTCGAGGCCACGCCTCGCGCCTTGGCGCGCCTTTTAGAACACTGATTGTTGCATGATCCAATGATTTATCCGACTTCATTCGTATATTCGATTGAACCGATGAAAAAGATTGAGAGTTTACTGACACGCTTTGTTTTTAAGTTCTATATCTATAATAATATAGCAAAAATTTGAAACAACAATCAACTTATAATTTTAAGTTATAACAGTATATATTAAAACTATATTAGTTGGTATGTCTAAGATAGTTTATAAATCTAATGTACTATTTTACAAAATTTAAACAACATTAGTCCTCACCACTTCAATTTGTCAATTAAACTTAAAAGGCTGATTGGAAATAAAAGGTTTTGTTAGATTTTTTTGATAAAAAGTCATGACCCTGTTGGGTTTATCAAACCGGGTTAACAAAAAACCGACGATTCAATCCGGTTCTCAAACAAGCAAAAATTCGGTCACATCCAGCTCAAAGATTGAGCTGGTTCCTGGTTCAACCCAGGTTTTAAAACATTGATGTGCATAGACTATACGATATTATAATATTGTTTTACTCTCATATTATAACAACTTGCATTTTCCATGTCTTTACTCAACCTCAAACTCGAAACTATTTACTTTGGATATTTAAATTTTCAAAATTTACGTGTACCCGTTAAGTCTAATCGCGTAACCCGAAAAATAATTTTTTTTAGCATAAGCTAGCATCAAACAAAATTTAGTCTATGTTAGATATGTACTATATGGCTTTTACAATCATGTTTTATGTGTCTATATATTTTATTTTATAAATTTCTATGTTTAACATCTACGTTAATATCATGCATGTAATAATCTACCACCACATTAGTGTCATCACTATATATACATACATATACTTATATAATTGTTCAAAAAAAAAAATGCATTTTGTCCTATCCTCTATATATTGCTGCGCCTTTTTTTCTTTTTCTTTCTACTTTTGGTTATTGCAACATACTTTTTCCTATACATGTGCAAATTTGTATAAAACTAATATCTATGCAAACATGTGAATGGTTGGTCATTCAATGTATACTTTTTGCTCTCTTTGAGCTGGGATTCACGGCAAACTCAAGGCTCGAGAGAAGTCTTACACCATTTAGATTAACCTAATACTATTAGACCAAAAATTTCATTCAAGACTTTCTAAAAATACTAGAATATATGTGTATACTACCTACTTCATTTCATTCACTTTTCAAAAACAAATTTCACTCTCATATACACACATACATACGGCAGTAGCATAAGGGGGAAAAACAAGGACAAGTCTTGGTGCTTTGGTCATTTAGTCAAGTGTTTTGAAGGCATTTTGGAAGCTTTGGTTTGGTGTATTCACTTGGGTT
The DNA here is from genome assembly GCA_030686995.1 of Artemisia argyi. Lineage (NCBI taxonomy): Eukaryota > Viridiplantae > Streptophyta > Magnoliopsida > Asterales > Asteraceae > Artemisia > Artemisia argyi. Next base: position 205,843,478 of record CM060702.1, on the reverse strand, counting down.
TAGTTAGATTCTTGGTTTCTTTTGTTCTCATCACTCATACACAACAACTAAGTAAGTAATCTAAATCTATTTTCATACATTTCATACTCATATTACACCATTTATGTTCTTATAACATGCTAATATACACTTGCTATGTTGAAATTTTGCTTAGAAACTTTAAACCAAACACATACTCTTGTTGTCCTAAATATGGGCCACAAATATGTAATCAAATAAAATACTTACACAAATTTTTCTGCAAATCTGGTTTAGGAGCACTTATATACATATCTTAGGATGTCTCACAAAAATTTTCGTAATTTTATAAAACGATTTGCTATTTTTAATAAGTGATGCGAGTTAATGACCTGTTGTCGCGTTTCTTTCTGAGTTCCGAATTCATTTAGTGAAAACAGCCCAGTTCGAGACCTTTTGAGCTAAAATGGTAAACTAGAAAGTTTTAGGAGACATCATAAATTAGCTATAGGGAGTTGGATGGACACGTGATGGTAAAGAACGAGTAAACTACGGCCGAAAGAAATTAATTAACTTTGTATTTTTCTGTCAAACCCAACCTTAGTAAATAAATAGAATAAACTGGAACAAATGGTTGATGAGAAAAATATAAAACTTATATATTTGAAAACTAGACTCCAATTAGATAATTTTAGGCTTTTGAAACGCGTAATTTCGTTAGAAAACGAGTGTTTTACGGATCTTTCATGGTTGACAAGACCGTTTAGGAAAAAACCAAATTTCGGGTAAAGACTTTTGTGTCCAAAACCATATCCAAACCGACATGTAAATTAATGAGGCCTTAAAATATGTAAAGTAGATATAATAACTTGAGTTTAGCAATTTGAAACATATAAAACGGGCCATTTTTTTTTAAAAGAAATCAGAACCCGTGAACTAAACATGTTTCTGTCCAAATTTTTCTGTACAGCAGCCCCTTTATTGACCCAAATGATCTTGAAAACCGTGTCCTAAACATCGATGGCCATAATATTTTGAAACAAGATGTTATTAGCTAGGCTTAGAAATTTGAATGGACGAAAACGAGCTTATAACGAGGAAATTGTGGACTCTTGAAGTTACGAGAACTTATATATATACTTTTAAACCTTAAAACTTAATATAATAATTATATAACTTTCGTTTTCTTTTCGCGTTGAATCATAAAACCTCATTGCAAGTGTATAAGAACCATTTTGCATTTAAAAACTCATGCATATAGTACATATCATATTTTCTCAAATGGTTTAATTAATTAGGTCGCGGTTAAGACTCTCGGGTTACGTAGCAAGCTTGTGCATTTGTTTCGTTATTGTTCCGATATCTTGTGGAGGTGAGTTCTCGTAGCCCCTTTTTCACTATGTTTTTCCTTGGGGGAAAATGGTACTCAAATGTTGTTTTAACTGTTTTCATGCTGTGATACAATGTTTTCTGTTTTCGGACAATATGTGTGTTTGATTGCTATATGTGACTCATTGTGATGCTAAATTTGTGTAACATGTATGCGCAACTGTTTAACTCCGTTTGGAGCCGAAACAAATTGATAGTACTATCAGGGGTAGCTCCCCACTATGAGTAACACGTGTGTAACACTATTGGTAGGTTCAGTTGTCGCTAACGCTGTGTTTCAACTATATGCATATATGCTTACATCTTGCTCACTATTATCCTACGCTATACTAGTTACAGCACCGTGGTTTAACTCTTAAACCTACGAGCTCACCAACTTTATGTTTACGTTTTCGAGTATCCATTTTCAGGTGTTAAGAATGAAGTTCCATTAGAAGGTTGAGTATTGGCCTGGCTTAGCAGACATAAGAAGAGACTCTACCGGGTTGTATTCCCGAGGAGTTACGCATTTGGAAATATCCCCTTAAGACTTGTCCTTTGTGAACTTATGTAACAAGACATCTATTTACCCGTATGTTGGGATCGTTGTAACTTTAACTTGTGTTGTGATGTTATGCAATTTAGTATTTCTCTATTATGACACCATGTGTTCGTGATCTTGAAGTCACATCCATTAAATGACATTCCGCTGCGCCATTTTTGGGGTGTGACAGATTGGCATCAGAGCCTTGGTTATAGAGAATTAGGTGGTTTGACCTAGACTATAACCTAAGAACCCTCATATAGTTTGCATAAATAGGGACTGCATGTGCGATTATGCGTGTAGTATGGCACGAAGTGATGATGATTAGTAAATGCAGCATGATGCTATCTTAAAAACGCCTGGCCAACGTTTTTACGATAACATGATGCGGCAGGGACTTATCAAATTCATGGATTGTCAAATAGGAAGTTGAGTATAGTAGCACGACACGTATACCGACCTTTCCTACTTATATCCTGTCTAACGTTTACCGATGTCCTACCTTGTAGAATCATGCCTCCAAGAAGGTCGTCTCGAGTTAACCGTGGTGTTCCACCACCGAGGGGTGGAAGGACCGGTGGACGAGGAGGTAGGACAGGAGGTCGCGGCACGGGAAGCAACGATACCGGCAATGAGACTCCTAATGTTACTACCATTATCGCCCAGCAACTTCGTGAATTGCTACCCACTATTGTCACCCAAGTTGGTGACCATATGAGTAACCAAGGAAACAACGTGAGTGGGAATAACCAAGCGGACAACGACGGTGGAAGTGATCAAGTCAATGATGGGAACAATAACAACGGTAACAGGGGATGTAACTACAAGGAATTCACCGCTTGCAAACCAGTGGATTTTGATGGCAATGGAGGTGCCATAGCTTATACTCGATGGGTAGAAAAGATGGAGTCAGTAATTGACATAAGTGAGTGTGCGGACCGTAAGAAGGTTAAGTTTGCTGCCTGTTCGTTGACTGGAAAAGCGTTGACTTGGTGGAACACGCAAATTCAGGCTAGGGGCAGGGAAGCTGCCATGGGGATGAGTTGGGATGACTTTAAGGCACTATTAGGGGAGGAGTATTGTCCAGACAACGAGATGCAGAAGCTGGAGCATGAGTTCTACCACCATGCTATGGTAGGAGCGGGTCACACGGCTTATACCGATCGGTTCCATGAGCTCGCTAGACTAGTACCGCATATGGTCACTCCTGAATCCAAAAGAATTGAAAGGTATATCTATGGGTTGGTTCCCGAGATTCGCGGGATGGTGAAAGCAACTGAACCCCCTACTATTCAGAGTGCGATTTTGAAAGCTGCAACCTTAACGGATGAGATGGTTAGGAATGGGACGTTCTCAAAGAGTGGTGACAAGAGGAAGGCCGTAAGCGAGCCGAGTAAGCAAGGTGGTGCAAAGGGTGACAATAAGAAAGTGAAATGGGGAAAAGGATTCATAGCAACAACCACGGGAAAGAAAGGTTATGTGGGCTCTCACCCTATGTGTACCAAATGTGACTACCATCACCCAGAGACTATGCCATGTCAAGTGTGTTTCAATTGCAAAAAGGTTGGTCACATGGCAAAAAATTGTCGGGCAGTCGCTAAACAGGTGGCACCAATAAATACCGTCAACCCAAAGGCATGTTATGAATGTGGAAACCCGAATCACCTTCGGAATGCATGTCCTAGGTTGAATGGGACACGGGGGCGGGGGCAGGTGCAGGACAACCAGAATCAAGCTTTAGCGATTGGTGGAAACAATGCAAACCGTGGTAACAATGGTAACCCAGCTCGCGGTCGGGTATTTGTGATGAATGCTGAAGAGGGACGCCAAGACCCGAACATTGTGACGGGTACGTTCTCTTTAAACGACCATTATGCTACTGTGCTATTTGATTCTGCTGCCGATTATAGTTTTGTTTCCACTAAATTCATGCCTCTGTTGAATATAAAACCTAGTAGACTAGACTTTAGTTACGAAATTGAAATAGCAAGTGGCCAAAAAGTAGAAACAAATAAGATCATTCGCGGGTGCAAACTAGAGTTAGAAGGCTACACCGTTAGCATTGACTTGATACCCTTCGGACATGGAAGCTTCGACGTGATTGTGGGAATGGATTGGTTGTCCAAGCATAAGGCTGAAATAGTGTGCCACGAGAAGATGGTCCGAATACCACTACCAAACGGTGAATTACTTAAGGTCTATGGAGAGCGAGTTGAAGAAAAAGAGAAGCACCTCATGAGCATGAAAGTAGACGAGCAGAAACTAGAAGATATCCCAATCGTTCGAAACTTCCCAGAAGTATTTCCCGACGACTTATCCGGATTACCCCCTGCGCGTGAAGTTGAATTTCGGATAGACCTGATTCCTGGAGCAATGCCAGTTGCAAAGTCTCCCTACCGCTTGGCACCCACTGAAATGGAGGAGTTGTCTAATCAACTCAAGGAACTCCAAGACAAAGGTTTCATTCGACCTAGTTCTTCGCCATGGGGAGCACCAGTACTGTTCGTCAAGAAGAAGGATGGTTCCTTTAGGATGTGCATTGACTACCGAGAGCTAAATAAACTAACCATTAAGAACCGTTACCCTCTCCCGAGAATTGACGACTTATTTGACCAACTACAAGGTTCACGATACTTTTCCAAGATAGATCTTCGTTCCGGCTACCATCAGTTACGAGTACACGAAGATGACATCCCAAAGACCGTGTTTAGGACTCGATATGGTCATTTTGAGTTTACGGTTATGCCTTTTGGACTGACAAATGCGCCTGCGGTTTTCATGGACTTGATGAACCGAGTATGCAGGCCATACCTAGATAAATTTGTTATTGTATTCATCGATGACATTTTGATCTACTCCAAAACAAAAGAGGAACATGAAATGCATCTCAAGTTAATCCTAGAATTACTCAAGAGGGAAAAGCTATACGCCAAATTCTCGAAGTGTGAATTCTGGCTACAGGAAGTCCAATTCCTTGGACACGTGGTTAATAAAGATGGTATTCATGTAGATCCCAGCAAGATCGAAGCTGTGAAGAATTGGGAAGCCCCTAAGTCCCCAACAGAAGTTCGCTCATTCTTAGGACTGGCAGGCTACTACCGGCGATTCATCGCAAACTTCTCTAAAATTGCCAAACCTCTTACTTTGCTGACTCAAAAGAATAAGAAGTACGAATGGGGCGAGGAACAAGAAGAAGCCTTTCAAACCTTGAAGAACAATCTATGTAATGCTCCAATTCTGGCCCTCCCCGATGGACCAGAAGATTTCCTAGTGTATTGTGATGCATCATGTCAAGGCCTTGGGTGCGTATTAATGCAAAGGGGTAAAGTGATTGCCTATGCATCCCGACAGCTGAAGATCCATGAGAAAAACTATACCACCCATGATTTGGAGCTAGGCGCTGTAGTGTTCGCTCTCAAGATATGGCGACATTACTTGTATGGGACGAAAAGTATTATCTATACTGATCACAAGAGTCTCCAACATATCTTCAATCAAAAAGAGCTGAATATGCGCCAGAGGAGATGGATTGAACTCTTTAGTGATTATGACTGCGAGATTCGCTACCACCCAGGTAAGGCGAATGTAGTAGCTGATGCTTTGAGTAGGAAGGAAAGACTCAGGCCTAGGAAAGTAAAAGCCATGAGTATAACCATACATTCGGGTATCAAGGATAAGATACTAGCGGCTCAAAGGGAGGCAACTATGAACATGGATGCACCCACGGAGAATATGCGAGGTTTGGATAAACAATTGGATAAAAAGGACGACGGTGGACTGTACTTTGTAGACCGAATTTGGGTACCATTAGCTGGTGGTGTGAGAACCCTAATCATGGATGAAGCACATACGACGAGGTACTCCATTCATCCAGGAGCAGATAAGATGTACTACGACCTTAGAGAATTGTATTGGTGGCCTGGGATGAAGAAATACATAGCTGACTACGTTAGCAAGTGCCTGACTTGCTTGAAGGTAAAAGCTGAGCACCAGAAACCATCTGGTTTGTTACAACAACCGGAAATTCCTGAATGGAAGTGGGAAAAGATAACCATGGACTTCGTTACAAAGTTACCCAGGACTAGTAGCGGGTACGATACAATCTGGGTCATCGTAGACAGATTGACTAAATCTGCACATTTCTTACCAATCCGAGAGGATTACAAGATGGACAAGTTGGCAAGACTCTACATCAATGAGATAGTAGCGAGACATGGTGTGCCTATATCGATCATATCTGACTGTGATAGCCGTTTCACGTCAAACTTTTGGCAATCATTGCAAAAGTCACTAGGAACACACTTAGATATGAGTACTGCTTACCATCCACAGACCGACGGTCAAAGTGAGCGTACCATACAGACCTTAGAGGACATGCTCCGGGCGTGTGCCATAGACTTCGGTGGTAATTGGGATACTCACCTTCCCTTGGTCGAGTTCTCCTACAACAACAGTTACCATGCTAGCATAAAAATGGCACCATTCAAATCACTTTATGGGCGGAAGTGTCGTTCGCCCATTTCTTGGGCAGAAGCCGGAGAAAGTCAACTGATAGGACCTGAAATAGTATTAGAGACCACTGAGAAAATCATTCAAATCAAGGATAGACTCAAGGTTGCACGTAGCCGTCAGAAGAGTTATGCCGACAATAGACGAAGACCTCTAGAATTTAGTGTTGGTGATCGTGTACTACTTAAGGTATCACCTTGGAAAGGTGTTGTACGATTTGGTAAGAAGGGTAAGCTAGCACCCAGATATGTAGGACCTTTTGAGATCACTGAGAGAATCGGTCCAGTAGCTTACAGACTGAGGCTACCTCAAGAGCTAAGTAACGTTCATGATACATTTCACGTATCAAACCTTAAGAAGTGTCTTGCTGATCAGACCTTACACATACCATTGGAAGAGATTCAGATAGACCCTAAGTTACATTTTATGGAGAAACCTGTTGAGATTGTAGAGCGTGAGATCAAGAAGCTGAAACGTAGAAAGATACCAATAGTTAAAGTCCGTTGGGACTCAAAACGTGGACCTGAGTTTACTTGGGAACGAGAGGATCAGATGAGATATAAGTACCCGCACCTGTTTGAAAATAGTAGGAGCTAAATTTTGAGGACAAAATTCACTTAACGGGGGTAGACTATAACAACTTGCATTTTCCAGGTCTTTACTCAACCTCAAACTCGAAACTATTTACTTTGGATATTTAAATTTTCAAAATTTACGTGTACCCGTTAAGTCTAATCGCGTAACCCGAAAAATAATTTTTTTTAGCATAAGCTAGCATCAAACAAAATTTAGTCTATGTTAGATATGTACTATATGGCTTTTACAATCATGTTTTATGTGTCTATATATTTTATTTTATAAATTTCTATGTTTAACATCTACGTTAATATCATGCATGTAATAATCTACCACCACATTAGTGTCATCACTATATATACATACATATACTTATATAATTGTTCAAAAAAAAAATGCATTTTGTCCTATCCTCTATATATTGCTGCGCCTTTTTTTCTTTTTCTTTCTACTTTTGGTTATTGCAACATACTTTTTCCTATACATGTGCAAATTTGTATAAAACTAATATCTATGCAAACATGTGAATGGTTGGTCATTCAATGTATACTTTTTGCTCTCTTTGAGCTGGGATTCACGGCAAACTCAAGGCTCGAGAGAAGTCTTACACCATTTAGATTAACCTAATACTATTAGACCAAAAATTTCATTCAAGACTTTCTAAAAATACTAGAATATATGTGTATACTACCTACTTCATTTCATTCACTTTTCAAAAACAAATTTCACTCTCATATACACACATACATACGGCAGTAGCATAAGGGGGGAAAACAAGGACAAGTCTTGGTGCTTTGGTCATTTAGTCAAGTGTTTTGAAGGCATTTTGGAAGCTTTGGTTTGGTGTATTCACTTGGGTTTAGTTAGATTCTTGGTTTCTTTTGTTCTCATCACTCATACACAACAACTAAGTAAGTAATCTAAATCTATTTTCATACATTTCATACTCATATTACACCATTTATGTTCTTATAACATGCTAATATACACTTGCTATGTTGAAATTTTGCTTAGAAACTTTAAACCAAACACATACTCTTGTTGTCCTAAATATGGGCCACAAATATGTAATCAAATAAAATACTTACACAAATTTTTCTGCAAATCTGGTTTAGGAGCACTTATATACATATCTTAGGATGTCTCACAAAAATTTTCGTAATTTTATAAAACGATTTGCTATTTTTAATAAGTGATGCGAGTTAATGACCTGTTGTCGCGTTTCTTTCTGAGTTCCGAATTCATTTAGTGAAAACAGCCCAGTTCGAGACCTTTTGAGCTGAAATGGTAAACTGGAAAGTTTTAGGAGACATCATAAATTAGCTATAGGGAGTTGCATGGACACGTGATGGTAAAGAACAAGTAAACTACGGCCGAAAGAAATTAATTAACTTTGTATTTTTCTGTCAAACCCAACCTTAGTAAATAAATAGAATAAACTGGAACAAATGGTTGATGAGAAAAATATAAAACTTATATATTTGAAAACTAGACTCCAATTAGATAATTTTAGGCTTTTGAAACGCGTAATTTCGTTAGAAAACGAGTGTTTTACGGATCTTTCATGGTTGACAAGACCGTTTAGGAAAAAACCAAATTTCGGGTAAAGACTTTTGTGTCCAAAACCATATCCAAACCGACATGTAAATTAATGAGGCCTTAAAATATGTAAAGTAGATATAATAACTTGAGTTTAGCAATTTGAAACATATAAAACGGGCCATTTTTTTTTAAAAGAAATTAGAACCCGTGAACTAAACATGTTTCTGTCCAAATTTTTCTGTACAGCAGCCCCTTTATTGACCCAAATGATCTTGAAAACCGTGTCCTAAACATCGATGGCCATAATATTTTGAAACAAGATGTTATTAGCTAGGCTTAGAAATTTGAATGGACGAAAACGAGCTTATAACGAGGAAATTGTGGACTCTTGAAGTTACGAGAACTTATATATATACTTTTAAACCTTAAAACTTAATATAATAATTATATAACTTTCGTTTTCTTTTCGCGTTGAATCATAAAACCTCATTGCAAGTTTATAAGAACCATTTTGCATTTAAAAACTCATGCATATAGTACATATCATATTTTCTCAAATGGTTTAATTAATTAGGTTGCGGTTAAGACTCTCGGGTTACGTAGCAAGCTTGTGCATTTGTTTCGTTATTGTTCCGATATCTTGTGGAGGTGAGTTCTCGTAGCCCCTTTTTCACTATGTTTTTCCTTGGGGGAAAATGGTACTCAAATGTTGTTTTAACTGTTTTCATGCTGTGATACAATGTTTTCTGTTTTTGGACAATATGTGTGTTTGATTGCTATATGTGACTCATTGTGATGCTAAATTTGTGTAACATGTATGCGCAACTTTTTAACTCCGTTTGGAGCCGAAACAAATTGATAGTACTATCAGGGGTAGCTCCCCACTATGAGTAACACGTGTGTAACACTATTGGTAGGTTCAGTTGTCGCTAACGCTGTGTTTCAACTATATGCATATATGCTTACATCTTGCTCACTATTGTCCTACGCTATACTAGTCACAGCACCGTGGTTTAACTCTTAAACCTACGAGCTCACCAACTTTATGTTGACGTTTTCGAGTATCCATTTTCAGGTGTTAAGAATGAAGTTCCATTAGAAGGTTGAGTATTGGCCTGGCTTAGCAGACATAAGACGAGACTCTACCGGGTTGTATTCCCGAGGAGTTACGCATTTGGAAATGTCCCCTTAAGACTTGTCCTTTGTGAACTTATGTAACAAGACATCTATTTACCCGTATGTTGGGATCGTTGTAACTTTGACTTGTGTTGTGATGTTATGCAATTTAGTATTTCTCTATTATGACACCATGTGTTCGTGATCTTGAAGTCACATCCATTAAATGACATTCCGCTGCGCCATTTTTGGGGTGTGACACATATAGGCATAAAGTCGGCTGGAGGTCTATTGTCATTTGTTGGTGTGTTTTGCTAGCGATCATTTTGATTAATGTAAAGTAAGAATAAAGAAAAATACTCGTCATCAGCTGTCAAGATTTCTTGCTGCTAATCCGACGAGTCGTTGTTTCTTAGAGGGACATTTTCAACCGGCCAAAAAGCCTTTAGACAAGCAATATTACTTTAATTTATCAACCAAGACGTGATAGGTTCAAGCCTCAGTTAAGACGTGTGGTATGTATTATATGGTGGATGGGTAAGTTATTGCCTTTCCAAAAAAAATAAAAAAATAAATAATAATAATAATAAAAAAGCTGATCTCATCCCAAATCATATATGTTTATAGCAGATCAGTTTTATTAAATAGTGTGGTGCTAACCATTTCTAGCAGTATTGGCCTTCATGTTAACTATCCTATCATTTCTAGTAGTATTGGCCTTCATGTTAATTGTCCTATCATTTCTAGTAGTACTGGCCTTCAAGAACTAGCCAATTTAAACAGATCTTCCTTTTGCAGAAGCTGATGTATTTCATTCAATGTGTCTAATGAGCGGTAGTTTCTTTTTAAGGGATAATGATTTCTAAATGTATCCAACTTGACACGTTTTATTATGTTGTGTATGAAACTATTAATTTTGCTATCTTGGAGTATAAACTTACTAATCTTTGCAAACATGTGTAATAACGGTGTGATTAAGGCTTTTTACGTTTTTTCTTGCCATGTTGGCGGCCACGGTTGCAGCCACGCTGTCATTATTTTTGTCCTTTGTATAACGTTACAATCCTTTCTTTTATATCACTAATAAAATTAAAAAACACACACAAATCAGAAAAACACACACAAATCAAAACAAATCCAAACCCAGACACACACACAAATCCAAACCCAAAAAGCACACCCAGACACACACACACAATTCCCTCATGGCTGATTACGCCCCAGGAACCAAAAGAGTTACACATAAGTACGTTACAACACATTGTGGATGTGGACTTGCTATGACTGTCAAAACGGCTTGGACAAAAGAGAATCTTGGGAAACGATTTATTAGTTGTCCGAAATTTGACAAGTGTAAAAAGTGTGGGTTCTATGAATTTTTTGATGATGATCTACCTAGTGACTACTACAGGGAGTTGTTGTATGATGAGGCTAAACGAGGGAATCAAAGGAATGAAATGCAAGAGGACATTGATGTTCTAACAACGGAGAAGACTCAGTTGGATCATGAATTGACTTGCACAAAGTCAAAATTGCAATTGTATGATAGGCTGTTTATTATCTTGATTGGGATTATAATCATCTTTTCTTTTGTATTTGGAATGAAAATTGGAAACTGATGTAAGTTCTTGATGATTAGCAGGTTTAGTTTTTAATAGTTGTAATGTAGTAATTAGGTTTTTGTTGTACTTTGACTGCATAAAGTCAATATTTTGTAATGCAATGAAAATTTTGCAATTTTCCATGGAATACACATTTGCAATTGTGTTCCTCATGCTTAACAGGAAATGGTAATGGTAATAGTAGCAGGTTTAGTAATTGACTTTAGAAAGTCAAAGTTTTATTCCAAGGGGCAAGTGAGCCAGATACAAAGGACCAACATTGGCTGGCTTGAGTTGGGATGCCCTGATTTGCTTGACTTGGTTGAGTTGTCTGACTTCCCTGAGTTGGTTGAGTACCCTGATTTGCTTGACTTGGTTGAGTTGTCTGACTTCCCTGAGTTGGTTGAGTAGAACCACTTGCTTAACCTGCCCTTTCCTCACCAAACCAATATGCAAAACCCTTGCTAGTTGGCTGATGTGGCCTTAAAGTCCTTCTTGCACCAGTTGTTGCAAATTGTACTCCAACAACCTTTGTAAATGCACTTTGCTGAGATTGAGTATGCATACATGGTATATCAGATCCCCTAACATCAGCAGCAACACTGCTACCACTTCCACTCCCACTTAAACCTATTTGACTAACACCCACACTTGAACCTCTAGCATTCCCCACATTATGAGACACATTTAATGAACTAGGTGGTGGGACATGGTCACTAGCAGCCTGAACATGGTCATTAGCATTGGCTTCATTCTTACTTGGCCTACCAACTTTTCTTTTTGGCTTAACATGTTTTTCAGCTTTTTTACATCCTTTTTTGTTATGACCTACTTTAAAACAGTTTTGACAAGTCATAGAAACACCTATCTTTGACACCCTTGTGAAGCTCCCACCTTCACCTTTTGCACTTACTCTTTTCTTTTTTGGCCTTCCTGGCATTTTCTTAAGTATTGGAGGTAAGACTTTTGAGTATTGACTTTGGTCAAGCCTAAAGTCAATACCACCAACTGGACTAAGATAGTTGAGGTAAGTTGCATGGTAGAGCTCATTCCTGAACCAATTTGGAACATATTCTTCTGGAAGCCTGTTGATCCTTAAGATTGCAGCTGTACCATGGACACATGGAAGGCCAGATAACTGCCACATCCTGCAAGAACAGGTCCTCTCATCAACTTTGACTTTGAAAGAGTAACTCCCATTCCTAACCTCAAATGCATTGCCCCCTGCTGGTATCACATGCCAAAACCTGTCAAAATTCCTAGAGTTAGTATACAACATTGAATAAGTGACTAAGGTATAATATATGTGAGTAAAACATACCTTATATCATCCTTTAACAAATCAACTCTCTTCTTGATTTATGGACATATATCATCAGTCCATTTTGCTGAGATTTTCCTCATAGTATTCATCCTCTCAAGCACAATCACCCTAATAGCTTCCAACATCTTCTGCAATTTCACTAGGAAACCTAAATTGTTTTCTTTGTTTACCTTTCTCAGGGTCCTTTAACTTACCTGGTGGTCTTTGCCCCACATAGCAATAATCATGTCTGAGCACTCCTTTCATACCATATGGAGTAGCCATTGGCCAAAGCATAGTTGGTCAAGGCTTCTTTCAACTTGGCAACACTTTCAAACTTTAGACCAACCCGTCAATAAATATTTTCATATTAACATTCACATTAAAATGTTGCAATACACAAATGACACTATAATTCATTAAGTAATTTACCTTTGGGGCTTGCATCCTCCAATGTGTACTTTCATCATGTGTAGGATATCTATCTTGAGTGGCTTATACACCCAAAAATAGGTCTTGTAAGTTCCCATCAGAATCCACATCATTCATCTTCTTCAACAACTCATCAATGAACTCATCATGCTCAACAAATACTTCACTTCTGTCACCACCTCTAGGTCTAGTATTGGTAGGATTTACAGCCATATCAGGAACTGCTGTAGCTTTGGTCTTTACCCTACTTGCTTTCCTAGTTCTATGCTGAATTAATTCTTCTTCACCAACACTTAAATAGTCAACTGACTTGTCTGAAAATGCACTATCATCACTGTCACTTTCTTGTAACATACCAGTATCAACATAATCACTATCATCACTGTCACTAGCACTTGCAGATGCTTTAGTTGTTGCCACAAATAAATCACTAACACCATGATCACTAACACCAACATCACTAACACTTGCCTTACCCTTATCAACCCCACTTGCCTTACCCTTAAATTATCACTAGCAGTAGCAATTCCTACTTCCATTTCAACCTCTTGCTCAGCCCAATTCACCATTTCATCTTCACTAAATTGATTATAGTACCTTTTTTTCTCTACTACTCTATACTTAGAAGTAGGTGTATCAGGGTAATTGATAGCTAGGTACTTGCTAAAGTCATGGTTTGTGTGGTCTACATAAACTTCTAATTTCCCAAACAACCTTGGAAGATCATACATCCTATTGCATTCCCAATCACAATCTAATTTTACTAAACCCTTATCCAACTCACTATGTGGCAGTTTATAATATAGACCAAATACATGAGCACACGCAATATACCTCTTCACATGTTCTATCAAATCGTTGAGTGGCAGCCTAGCAATATATGTGTGCAAAATAACTCCATCCTCGTACCTTAAAGGATCTTCCTTGAAAATACCATCATTCCATACATCTAACTCAATACCATTGTCACCAGGTACCACCATTCTGTGAAACACACAATCGCAAATTAGGGTTAGTAAATCAAAAATCAAGAACAGTAAATTAGGGTTGGAATAATTGGGGAAATCACTAAATTTATTGTTGTACTTACTTAGAAAAACTTGTAGAGCAATCAAATTGAAAAAACAATGGTTGATTTTATCATGAATCGTTAATTAGGGTTTTCAGTTTGGGGGAAAGTGTGTGAGATCGTGTGTGTAATTTGGGAAAGTGTTTTGACCGTTTATATTAAAAAAAAAATACATATAACGGAAAACAAGGGGTCAACAAGGTCCACCTTGCCAACTCAGCTAATCTCTTTGCCATGTGGGATGAGTACACATGTTTGCAAAGATTAGTAAGTTTATACTCCAAGATAGCAAAATTAAAAATTTCATACACAACTTAATAAAATGTGTCAAGTTGAATACATTTAGAAATCATTATCCATTTTTTTAATTCTAAAGGAAGGCAAGGAATAAGGATGATAATCTATACTACTTATAATGGAGGAATGACTCTCTCTCAAAAAAATTAAGATGTACAAAAAAGGATGCAAGGTTTACAACACTTTAAAGCAAGAAATTTTCATAATTACAACAAGCAAAGCATTGTGTACAACAAAAACAAGCATGAATCCAAATTCAGACCAAAATCCTTAGAATTATACATTAATAGCATTAAAAACACCCCTACACCCAATATTACTATCATTTAAACACAATTTACAACCCTCCCTTAGAACCAATTCTACATTATGGTGATACTAAATAATTCTGTAATAGTTATATCGTCACGTTTAAGTTATTCACTGTCAATGAATTCAATTATCACAGCATATAGCATTGATCCACTTAGTAGTATCTTTTTTTTTGAAAGGCAAATCTCATTAAACAAGCGAAAACGACTCTCCAAGACGGAGAGACGCCGCAACTACAAATTACAACATATCAACATGAAAATTACACCAACCCTTCCAATCCAAGATCCCCTTTTTATAACGACTCCTAAACCACAGATACCCAAAAGATTTAACCTCCGAAATGATCCGGATACGCTCGATTCAATACCAGAAAACACCTTTTCGTTCCTGGCCTTCCAAATCCTCCAGCACACAATAATGAATATACCCCGAATAATCTCCCTCGTCTTCTTGTTAAATCGCCCCTGCTCTATAGTTTGGAGAATATCCTGAAACGAGAACGCAAATACCGGTATTCAAAGTTCATAAACAATATTATACCATTGCAGTGAGTCCAGTGACCATAGAAAATTGACCTATGTTAATCACAACATTACAAACCATTTCCATAATTATATCCTTTGAGACATCATCGCCCACACACCTCAAGCCTATCTAATATATTTATAAAGAAAACAACACTCCCATCTTCATCAACCCAATATATTTAAGAAAAATAGAGATTTAAATATTCTCATTTACTAATAATGAATAATAGAGATCATTTTCATCGCAATAGAAAAATCAAATATTTATTAGTAGGTGTCAAGTTCGGACTTCAATATTATTTGGTACAAACAATTTTGAAGAGGCTAAGACAAAGCTTTTTGAAGAAGGGGACTTTAACAAATTTGAAATAAACTCAAGAGATCAACTGCTCGAGAACGGACGAGGGTATCCCGATCTATCGATTGGGAAGATTTAGGGTTTCGCCGGAAAATTTTCCGGCGAAGGCGGAGGTGGCGGCCTGCGGTGGTTGCCGGAAAAGATGGTGGCTCCGGTGAGGTGATAAAGAGAGAAAGGAGAAGTGTTTTGTGTGTGTGTTTTTAGTATAAGAAATGAGGAGAGAGAGTGATGTTGGGGTTTTATTAGGTAGGGAGGGACCAAACTTGGCCAAAGCAAACTACTAGGGAAGAAAAAAACATTTAGGGGCGGAGGGGGTATTGTGATAAGTTCGTAAAACTTTTAAAATATTTGGCGCGGGACCCATTTGACGTACTAAATAGATTCGAAAAATTATGAAACTTGCACCATTGTTCTTGAAATAATTTTTTCATTAAAAAAAAATATAAATACGCATAACTTTCTCTAAGTCAGATTATTTGACTAATTCAATTCATTTCGAGATTTATAGGTTGTGCCGGCTCGATAAAAGAAAAATGCACACGTTTGTAAATTAATTGTTAAAAAAAATTCAGTCGCATAACATCACATTGTCAGAAAATATAGTAACAGGGTACCCGCCGCCGCATCGCGCGGGTACCCTTCTAGTAAATAAATTATGGGCAAGGACCATGAGGACTCAACAACCAAATCTTAATTAATAATGATAATTTGATATTAAAAAATAAAATAAAAATAAAAAAAGTTATGTGTTTGGCATACAGGAGTTTCAGTCAACTTCTTCAGAAGACTTTGATCGTTATGCATAAATTTTTTAAAGTCAACAGCTGGGGTTTCTAATTATGTGTTTGAAATAAAGTGGTTGTACTTTTTTTTTTTTTTTTGGGGGAGGGGGGGGGGAGGGGGGTTAATAATGGGACACATGGAACTTTCAATCGGTGTCATTTTGCCATTTCAAATGAGTGAAGGATGAATGGAGGAGAAGAGTGGACTTACTCAAAAGTCTTGATGGTGTTAGTCAATGTGGAAAAAATTACACAAGTGATAAGAATTTCTATGTTTAGCATAGAAGACGCGGCAACTTGAGTTTGCGAAATCTTGTTAAATGCTGGTCGCTAATACTCGTAATTTATAAGGTCCATGTGCAGTCAAAAGTCTAGTCTTGAAAGTTTGTCTTGATCAATAAAGTACAAATTGATCAACTTGTTAATGACTTCAATTTTATAGAAACTAACTACTGGGTTTCCATATCCTAAAACCATCTAAGTGACTAAAACTAATTTTCATACTATGGCAAATACCTTATGGTCACAAAGAAGTAACCTTAATTGTTGGTCTAAAGCTCGTCCCAAAGGTTAATTTAATAATCGAAATATATTGTATGCCGTTGTGTGTGACATTGGAAAGCAAACAAAATGTGATCTGAAGTATATAAAAAAGTCTTGTTTGTTAACTTAGAAACATGCTACTAAGTTGAGATGTATTGCATGGGGGATAAAAATGGGAGCCACATGCAAAAAAATTCAATGTGTGTGCCCATGAGTCCATGACGTTTGAAAGGGGTCAGGATGAATGGAGGAGAAGACTGGGTTAGTCAAAAGTCTTTATGGTGTTGGACAATGTGAAAAAATTAAAGAATTACACAAGGATAGGAAATTCTATGTATTATTGGCGTAGAAGACGGGACAAGTTGAATTTTTTAATGTGAAAGTTTTGTGTCCCATCTTTTAAGCCTAACTGTTTGACTTGAAAGTTAAAAACGGTTAGAAATTATGCAGTCATGTATATATTCTCATAATAGAGTCTCAAGAACAAAGGTTATAAGTTAGATAGTTGTGTAACAAGTTCTGTTGGACATTCAAGATGATTATAGTCTTGCTTGTCACATTTTTAATTCTCTCTTGTCTCCCACTTCTTCAAGCTGTTACAAACGACAACATTTCTACACTTGTCTGCCCAGAAAGTTTCACTTGCCCAAATTTGGCCCCATTCAACTTCATGTACCCATTTTACAACAATGCCACTGACGAGGGGTGTCGGTTGATTAAGGTCAACTGTACTAAGAAAGGTGGGGAAATTCAACTTGGAGAAGGACAGTCATATGAGATTGTAGAAAAGGTGGGTTTTGTTAATTCCGTAATGATTCATAACAAGACCTTTGGAAAGCTTGTGAAAAATTCAAGCTGTGAGGCGCTTATGAATAATTTCACTTCTCCAAACCCTCTTTTGTATTCTATTTCAATAACTCCCTTCATAGCTCTCTTCAAATGCACAAAAAATACCAGTTACACAGATTTTTATTTTGACCAACCTGATTACAAGAGTTACAACAAATGCAAAGATTACAATTTTTACTATAAGTATTTAATCAGCAATGCGACAGTTTCCAGTGATCTCTCACATACATGTCAAGAAATAAAGCTGCCGGTGAAAGTGAAAACTCTAGAAAACAATAAAGAAGTTGATGAAACCAACATATTTTCTCTGCTCTCATCTTCCTTCTCTATTTCATTTTGGCCACAACCTCTATGTGAAGAGTGTAAAAGAAAAGGAAACAGATGTTATGATAACAATGGACAGTTTCAGTGTATAGAGACCAAAAAGGGTATTACATTTTCTTTTTTCCTCTTCCTTTCTTTCTAATTCTAGTTACACCAAAATTGATGTATCTAACATATTCTTGAAATTATGTTATTGTCATATTATTTACATCTTTATATTATCTCATTGGTGCAAAAAATAAAGGGGGCAGCCAGTGTCATCTACATATATGATGGAAATATTAGATGATAAATAAGCCCAAACCCGCAAATGTTTTGGGTATCCATTAATGTAACCTCTATATATTGCCAGGATGGTCCCTTTTTCCTAAAAATATATACATGTTACATGTGTGGAAACCCTAAACTCACAAACGTGGTTTGGGCAGCTTATTTATCATTTAATAGGAAATTACCAGTGTCTAGATGCCAAAAAGGGTATTTATTTCTTGATTATATTATTATAGTAGATTTTAGGGATTGAGTCATCACATAGTAACTCATTTTTTTGATTACTAATATCTTTTCAGCTCATGTTGTCACCCCTTAGTCTAACTAAAAAAACCTTCCTAGGCCAGGTTAAACGCTATTTATATTTATCTATAGTTGAAAAAGAAAAAAGAAAAAAGAAAAAAATCTGACGTGGTATTTGAATAATTTCCATTTTGTAGAAGCAGCAAGAAATTTTCCAAGGGTAAAACTTCTGTTAGGTAATTTATTTATAATCAACATCACTTTTTGTTGCCTTAAACCGCTATTTCACTTTATATAGTAATAAACTATATCTGTTGAATGTTGCAGCTCTCGGTGTAGGTGTTGTGATAATATTAATCTTTATAATCTTATGCTTAAAACGGAAATTTGGATGGAGAAAAAAGGCAGAGTACAACGCCAATGTGGAAACTTTTCTAAAGAACCAAGCATTCATGGCACCAAAAAGGTACTCTTATTCACAAATCAAGAAGATGACAAACACCTTCAAAGTCAAACTAGGACAAGGTGGCTTCGGTTCTGTGTATAGAGGAGAGGTAAGCAATGGAAACCTTGTGGCAGTGAAGGTTTTAAGTCAACTTAAAGGTGATGGGAAAGATTTTGTTAATGAAGTTGCGAGTGTTGGCAGGACTAGCCATGTTAATATTGTGGGTCTTGTGGGATTTTGTTTGGAGGGTCGTCAAAGAGCTTTGATCTATGAATATATGCCCAATGGATCTCTTGAGAAGTTCATATATGGTCGTGGTCCTTCAAGTAATAACCACCTTGGGTGGGAAAAATTACACCAAATTGCTATTGGGATTGCTCGAGGCTTAGAATACCTGCATAGGGGTTGTAACACACGTATCTTGCATTTTGATATAAAACCTCATAATATTCTGTTGGATCGAGATTTTTGTCCTAAGATATCCGACTTTGGGTTGGCTAAGTTGTTCCCCGAGAAAAGAAGCACCATATCCATGACAGATATGAGAGGGACGCCTGGGTATATTGCTCCTGAACTATTTTCCAGAAGTTTTGGAGTGGTCTCTCACAAATCCGATGTTTATAGTTATGGCATGATGATTCTAGAAATGGTTGGTGGGAGGAAAAATATAGAGGTTGAAGTTGATAATACAAGTGAAATATATTTTCCTCATTGGATATACAAAAAGGTTGAGTCACATGAAGAACAACTTGGACTACATGGGATTGGGAGCGATGAAGAAAACGAGATGGTAAGGAAGATGATTGTCGTTGGGCTGTGGTGCATACAAACTAATCCCTTGAGCCGCCCCACAATCACTAAGGTATTAGAAATGTTAGAAGATGACTTGGCATCAATAGAAATCCCTCCAAAACCGTATCTGTATTCTCCATCAAGGTCTGTTGGTTCCCCATCTACAGGTTGAATGTTCATGTAAGTTTGAAATGTTGTTGTCATGTAAGTTTTGTTGAACAAATTTTTGTTCTAAATGGGTAAATGATTATTATTGGTTCCTTGTTCATATAATTCAAGAATGCATAAAGCAGTTGTTTATGTACATCCAACATATATATGGCCCGTACGTATATGCATCATTATGTAGTACTATACGGTATTACTTATAATATTTTTTTATTATCGTATAGGCATATAGCCGGCTGGAGGTATATTGTCATTTGTTGGTATGTTTTGCTTGTGATCATTTTGATTAATGCAAAGTAAAAATAAAGAAAAATACTCGTCATCATCTGTCAATATATCTTGTTGCTAATCCGACGAGTAGTTGTTTCTTAGAGGGATATTTTCAACTGTCCAAAAAGCCTTTAGGCTAACAATATTACTTTAACCTATCAACCAATACGTTGTTGGTTCAAGCCTCAGTTAAGGCATGTGTTGTGTACTATATGGTGGATGTATGAGTTTTTGCCTTTCTAAAAAAACATTAATCAACGGACAGATGAGACTTGTCATTACCCGATCTACAACTGGCAATAATTAGTGAGCTGATCTCATCCCAAATCATATATGTTTATAGCATATCAGTTTTATTAACTAGTGTGGGGCTAACCATTTCTAGCAGTATTGGCCTTCATGCTAACTATCCTATCATTTCTAGTAGTATTGGCCTTCAAGAACCCGACATTTTAAACAGATCTTCCTTTCGCAGAAGCAGATGTATTTGATTCAATGTGTCTTCTGAGCGGTAGTTTTTTCATTCCAAAGGAAGGCAAGTAAAAAGGATGATAATAAATAAATTATGGGGAAGGACCAGGAGGACTTAACAACCAAGTCTTAATTACTCCAATAATGATAATTTGATATAGAATTTAAGGGAAAAAAATAAAAAATAAAAATAAAAAAAGGAAGGAAGGAAGGAAGGAAGAAGTTGTCTTTAGAAGACTTTAAGTCAACGGCTGGGGTTTCTAATTTTGTGTTTAGCATACCCCTTACTTGGACTTTGAGGTGAGTTGAATGGGGGGATAATAATGGGACACATGGAACTTTCAATTGGTGTCATTATGGCATTAAAATGGGTTAAGGATGAATGGAGGAGAAGAGTAGACTTATTCAAAAGTCTTGATGGTGTTAGTCAATGTGGAAAAAAACTACACAAGTGATAAGAATTTCTATGTTTAGCATAGAAGATGGGGCAAGTTGAGTTTGCGAATTGAAATCCTGTTAAATGCTGGTCGCTAATAATTTATATGGTCCCATCGTTTAGCCCAACTGTACCAAAGACTTCCTGCCATAACAGGTAGAATATATGCACCCATTTAAATAAGTTTGTGTAACACCCCCAAAATTTGGTACAGCGGAAGACTCAACAAGCTTTCGGGGTGCTACGGGGATTGGTATCCATTCAAAGTCATGAAAGAACGAGATAAAGTAAACATAAGAAAAACACAACCAAAACGGGGTTTTAAAGTTTACATTTATCCCAAATTCATTCAGAGTCAGGCCCAAAAGAAATAAACATAGGTCCACAATTAAATATCAGAGTTTTAGAAAATAGATCCATAACCGGGTGCCATTGCTAAGCCTCCAATCCAAGCATCCAAAGGGCATCACTTAATTACCTGAGAAAACGTGCTAAAAGTCAGCTTTCGCTGGTGAGATCATAGGTTTAAATTCATCTAACGATATAGTGGACATATACGCAAAACGCTTGCTAGCTAGACTAAGAATTCGCTAAAAGCCTGCGGATACCCTCCGCTCCAACCTAACACACGGATACCCTCCGTTCTAACATAGATATTCGGGTAACCCCCGCAATACCAATAAATACTCGGATAACCTCCGAAGTATTAATAACCTATAGGTGCACACTACAGTATCTAAATAAGTCAACCTTGAATAGTACACACGAAACCGTGTGACTAAAGCTGACAATTCCAAATAAGCCAACCTTGAATAGTACACACAAAACATATGTGACTAAAGCTGACAATATATCCTAGTCCATACGCATAGCAAGTTTTAGAAAGAATATAGAAGCGATAAATAGTCCACATAAAATAATTTGCACGTTTCTCACCCCAAATATTGAAAACATAGTTCAAGAGTAAAAAGTGGGGCTATGACTAGAGCTGGCAATTTCGACACGAAACACGAAAACACGACACGACACGAAGTTAACAGGTTTCGTGTTTGGGCTTATCGTGTTTCGTGTCGTGTTCGTGTTCGTGTAAGATGACACGATAAGATAACGTGTCGTGTTCGTGTCAAGACCTCGTGTAACCTGTTAAGACACGATAAGACCTGTTAAGACCTGTTAAAACCCGTTAAAGACCTGTTAAGACCTGTTAAAACCTGTTAAAGACCTGTTAAGACCTGTTAAGACCTGTTAAAGACCTGTTAAGATTTCGTGTTTTAGCGTGTCAAGACCTGTTAAGACCTCTTATCGTGTCTTATCGTGTCGTGTTCGTGTGACCTGTTAATTTTCGTGTTCGTGTTCGTGTTTTAAGATCTGACACGATTAGCTTATCGTGTCGTGTTCGTGTCAAGGCTTAACAGGTCCGTGTCTTATCGTGTTCGTGTCGTGTTCGTGTCGTGTGCACCTGTTATGCCAGCTCTAGCTATGACTCACCTCAAGTCCAGAAATCAGCAATAAGAAATCGGTAGAGGTAAGATGTATAGTAACTCAAAAGACGGCAACTACGGACTCGGCACGACCTAACAATGTCAACTCGTTCAGAAATCATTTCCTCAAAACCGAATATTCCCAAACTCGAACGTATTCCATTTTACTTCCAAAAATCCATTTCTCGAATAAATCTCGTATTAGTTTGGAGTTTGGCGTTTGGTATCTATACGGGTGGTGGGTCGACACAACTCAAACCAAGAAGTCACAACAAAAAGGATGATAAAACCATCTATAGGTCTAATATTAGCCCAATATATCATTTAAATAAATCATCGAAGCTTATCAAATCCGTCGATTTGGTAATCCCCCATATTTATTTACTTAATATACCATTCTCAGATTATACCCGAATCCTAGGTCACACATTGCACATAAAGTACTATATGGTATATATCAAAGTTTAATAAATTCTCTAATTATGCCGTTAAACTTACCAAATTCGTCAATTTGGCAACCTCACGGGATACTTAGTAATTTATTATTCTCGTACACATACCACAACCTATGGGCGTCGTAGGATACGATGCCCATTAATGTACTCAATTTAAACAGCTAAATAGCTCTTATTTAACCCGTCGATTAAATAAGTTACGTAATCATCGAAAGCGAGTGTATTAATTGTCATATATCCGTGACAACACAAACGTCACAAATAATAAACCACTTGGACTCAAGTGACCACGACCCCGTATAACTCGATAGTTTCCTTTATTTATTTAAAAGAAGTTATTTTATTTAATATTTATTTAACGTCAAGATTTCATCGTTATTTATAGTCGTTTAATAATAATAACGCTCCCGACATTTATTACACCACTTTCATAGTATAATATTTATCGTTACATTATTGTTATAATATTACTCGTGATCGTTTTATTATTAATATACGCATTTATAATAATATATATACGTTTATCACGTCTATATACCTATATAAGCGATTATATTACTAATAATATTATAACGAGTTTTATTATAAGCGTTTGATTTTTAATATTTATCGAGTCATAAGAATTTGGTCACATGTCCGAGTCATCACTCTCAGCTCATAGTCCAAGTCCAAAAATAATAACCAAGTCAAAATAAATAAATCAACTCCGTCCAAATCAATCCCAATATCACGTGCTACAACATGAGGGTCCGACTACGGCACCCAACTAACCTATCTCCGTCATTCTAAGTGACCGTCTCACAATCGGTCCCCAAATCCATACTCGTCAACACAGCTCCACAATGAAAATCATCTTACCTTTCTTCTCGATTCCCAAGCAACAATAATGATGTAACCAATGCCCAAAGTATCAATAACAATATACCACAACAACAACAATAATAGCAACAAAAAGAATATCATGAAACCAATAAGAACATCAAGTATATCATGCAATCTGGGTCAACTTACCAAGTCGAACCCGAGTCAAGACATCACCACGAATCGCGTGGGTCCCACCCGAGACCTCTAGGGTCTCGGCTAGCTCAGCCGAGCTCGAACCAAAACAAATGGACCACCTGGTCCCGTAATCTCAATAACCTCCATAACAGTAACCTCTCAACAATTAACATCAAATATTAACCAAGTATGACATCAAAGAAACATTAACACAAGCTGCTACCGAACCCTTATGGGTCTCGGCTCACTCATGTCGAGCCACAAACACAGCCAAGAGACCCCTTGGGTCACGGCTGGTCCATGTCGAGCCATCAAACAAAACCAAGCGGACCTCATGGGTCACGGTTATACCAACTTCCATAAATCAGCCTCAAAACCTCATAAGCTTAAATAAATAACATCAAGCCGAGAGCCATTGCTCTCGGTTTTACTTCGACCCAACAAGAAAACATCAAACCCGGATACCAAACTCGTTTTAGATCATATTTTATTCAAAACCCACTTGAATCTTAATGTTTTTAACCATTACCCGAAAGATATCAATAAGATTCGTGACCCTTAGTCACGAATTTCACCAAAATACGAGTTACACTCGTCTCACCTTTGATTACCAAGATCAAATCATAAAGAAACTTCAAAAAAACAAGAAAAATAGGACGAATTTATGGTGGATTCGTGGTGTTAGAGGTGTTTATTTCGCGCGTGACCTATACCAAAAGATAGATCTCGATGAGGAGGTTAATGTGATGGTGTTATTTTTGTTGTAGGGCCGGCGGTGTGACGGTGGTGGCTGCCGGAGTGGGTGGCGGCTAGGGTTGGTGTAGAGATGATGAAGATGAATATGAGAGAGAGAGAGAGTGGGTGTTGGTGTTGGTTTATGTGTTGTGTTTTCCAGGTTATCACAAAGGACGATTCATGCTTTACTCTTATTAAAAAAAGAAATAAACTTTTTAATAATAATAATAATAGTGGGTGTAGGGATTTAGTAGCCCGGTGTCAATACACGGACCAAACCCGAAACTTAAATAACCAAATGTCTTTCAAAACGAATCCGTTTCAAAAATAATAATATCCGATCCAACAATAAGATATAATTAAAATTGTCGGAGTCAATGTAGTGCCAAAAATAACGATCTCACAATAAATCATCACGACCGAATCAATCCAAACCATAAATAAATAACCAACTCTCATAAATATCGTACGATTTAAAAAATCACGTTCCAACGTTTAAAAAAAATCGTCACAATAAACTTTTCAAATATTCCGAAATTATAAATTTTAAAGTAATGCGGGTTTTCAAAATAACTCCCTAATTTGCCAGTTGTCACATCCTCCCAGCCTCAGAAGAAACCCGTCCCGGGTTTCTCTCGGAACAATCCATCTACGAAGTGAAAAGCTTCGGATATCTCTTTCGGAACTCGTCCTCACGTTCCCACGTAAATTCCGGTCCATGTCGGGAATTCCAACGAACCTTGACGAGTGGAATGCGACTTCTCTTAAGTCGTTTAATCTCTCTATCCAATATCTAAATCGGCTCTTCCACCAAATTCGAACTCTCATCCACACAAATATCCCTAATCGGTATAACCGGCGTCTCATAAAAAAAAAAAAAAAAAAAAAAAAAAAAAAAAAAAAAAAAAAACTTCTTCAAATTACTAATATGAAACACATCGTGAACTTTACTCAGTTCCTGTGGTAATTCCAACCTATAAGCCACGTGCCCAATTCTTTCCAAAATAAGAAATGGTCAAATGTAGCGGGGGTTGAGTTTCCCGCGTTTCCCGAAACGTATCACACCTTTCCAAGGCGAGACTTTCAGCATCACTTGTCTCCAACCTGGAACTCTAGGGGTTTACGTCTCAGATCGGCGTAACTTTTCTGTCTATCTCTAGCTGCTTGTAATCGATCACGAATTTGAGTCACTTTCTTAGTAGTCTCCAAAATAAGCTCGAGGCCTGTGAGTTGGCTATCTCCAACTTCAGCCCAACCAATAGGCGAACGGCATTTTCGGCCATATAAAGCTTCAAACGGTGCAGCTTTAAGACTTGTGTGGTAGCTATTATTGTAAGAAAACTCCGCAAGGGGGTAGATACTTCTCCCAGCCTTTACCAAAGTCTATTATGCATGCACGAAGCATATCCTCCAAAGTCTGAATAGTTCTCTCACTTTGACCATCGGTTTGGGGATGATATGCAGTACTCATATCAAGTCTCGTCCCCAAAGCGGTTTGAAGTGATCGCCACAATGCTGACGTAAAGCGACTGTCGCGATCAGAAATAATCGATATCGGAACTCCATGACGAGAATCAATCTCCTTCACATACAACCTCACAAGTTTGTCTACACTATCATTTTCACTAATCGTCAGGAAATGAGCAGACTTAGTCAACCGATCCACAATTACCCAGATAGCGTCACCACCGCTAGCTGTCGTTGGTAATTTGGTAATAAAGTCCATTATGATCCGCTCCCATTTCCAAACCGGGAGTTCTGGCTGCGTCAATAATCCTGACGGTCTTTGATGTTCGGCTTTAACCCTTAAACATGTCAAACACTTACTAACATACAGCGCTATATCTGCCTTCATATTTGGCCACCAATATAACCTTTTTCAAATCCTGGTACATCTTATCAGATCCAGGATGAATAGAGTATCTTGACTTATGCAACTCGTGCATAATCAACTCTCGAATTCCTCCATACAAAGGTACCCAAATCCGATCTCCAAAACATAATACTTCATCAGAACGCTTAACAAATCCCTTCTCATTTTCTGCCATCCCAAATATTTTCTCAGCAGGTCGATTTTCTGCTTTCAACGCTTCCGTTTGAGCTTCTAATATTTGAGACGATAATGGCGATACGATAGTCATTCCTAATGACCTAACTCGTAACGGTGGAATTCTCTCCTTTCGACTAAGAGCATCAGCAACGGCGTTTGCTTTACCAGGATGGTAGCGAATTTCACAATCATAATCGCTTAGCAATTCAATCCAACGTCGTTGTCTCATGTTGAGCTCTTTTTGATTCAAGATGTGTTGCAGACTTTTGTGGTCAGTAAACACTACACACTTGGTTCCATACAAGTAATGTCTCCATATCCTTAAAGCAAAAACCACAGCACCTATCTCCAAATCATGGGTGGTGTAGTTTTTCTCATGCTTCTTGAGCTGTCGGGAAGTATAAGCTATCACTTTCTCTCGTTGCATTAACACAGCTCCCAAACCTTTATGAGAAGCGTCACAATAGACGACGAAGTCCTCGTTACCTTCAGGTAACGCTAAGATAGGAGCACTACACAACATCTCCTTAAGTAACTGAAATGCTTCCTCTTCCATATCTCCCCATTCGTACTTAACACTCCTTTGAGTCAATTTGGTCAACGGTTTTGCTATCTTCGAAAATCCCTCAATGAATCTTCGGTAATAACCGGCTAATCCCAAAAATTGACGAACTTCTGTTGGGGTCGTAGGTGCAGCCCAATCTTTAATCGCTTCAATCTTAGCAGGATCTACATGAATTCCTTGTCTATCAATCACATGACCCAGAAATTGTACCGTCGGAATCCAAAATTCACATTTAGAAAATTTAGCATACAGTTTCTCCTTCCTGAGCAATTCTAAGATAAGTCTTAGATGCTCCTCATGCTCCTTCTCATTCTTCGAATAAATTAGAATGTCATCGACGAACACAATCACAAACTTGTCTAAGTAAGGCTTACACACCCGATTCATGAGGTCCATGAATACCGCCGGTGCGTTAGTCAACCTAAACGGCATCACCTGAAACTCGTAATGCCCGTAACGGGTTCTGAAAGCCATTTTCGGAATATCTTTCTCGCGAACTCGAAGCTGATGATATCCCGATCTCAAATCGGTCTTCGAATACACACTCGATCCTTGAAGCTGATAGAACAAATCGTCGATCCTTGGTAACGGGTATTTATTCTTCACCGTTAACTTGTTCAGCTCTCGGTCATCAATACACATACGAAACGATCCAGCCTTCTTCTTCACAAATAAGGCCGGGGCTCCCCAAGGTGAAGGACTTGGTCTTATAAATCCTTTTTCGGCTAACTCTGCTAATTGTTTCGACAACTCTTCCAGTTCAGTAAGTGCAAGACGATAAGGCGCTCGTGCTACAGGTGCAGCACCAGGTATCAACTCAATCTGAAACTCTACTTGTCTAGGAGGCGGGATTCCCGGAAAATCATCGGGAAATACATCAGGAAAATCACGAACTATAGGCACATCTCCAATGCACCTTTCCTTCTTCTCCTTCCCTCCTTTCTCAGAGATTTGAGCTAAGAAAAGACAACATCCTTTTTCCATCAACTTTGGTAACTTAGTGCAAGAAATGACCGCTAATCGAGATGTGCTCCTCGAACCTTTTCGATCTCCTTGTATATTTAGAATCTCCTTTCCGAAAGGCACACGCACGATCTTCCCATCGCAAATTATGTGAGCACGATACTTCGACAACTAATCCATACCAATGATGACATCGAAACTTCCTAACGTGACGGGTAGAAGATCTATGTTGAGAGGACGATTTAGAAGTTTAACGTGCAACCGCAAATGATAGTCCTAATCCTCTCTATGTTCCCATTAGCTAACTCTACATCATAACCAATTCCTAAGGCCATCGGGGTTTTCTCTAGTAAGGGTACAAACGTAGTGGACACAAAACTTCTATCGGCACCAGTATCCAATAGTATGGAAGCATAACGATTATTGAGAAGGAACGTATCAGTAACGACGTTCGGATCTTCTCCTCTCTCGTTCCTGAGTGCATACACTCTCCCATGAGCAGCTCCTGCTTCCACACGTTGGTCCTCATTGTCTTGACATCCACGGTTTCCTCCAGCTCCACGATTTCCATGATTGTACCCATTACCACCCGATCCTTGACTTCTTTGGTTCCATGATTCCCTACACTCATTCCTATAGTGTCCCTTCTTTCCACATCCCTAACAAGTAACATCTGTCTTACTTCTCACTTCAGGAGTAGCTTGAATCATAGCAAGGGGTCGTGCTCTACAATCCCTAGCTACATGTCCTCTCCTTGAGCAACTCTGACAAATCACAGTACATTGTCCTGTACGATTCTTGTAGCAACGACCACACTTGGGTGCATCACCATTTTGGTTCCTTTTATTTCCATTCCCAATAGCATAAGCCTTAGCAACAGCTTGTCGCTTGTTTCGGTGATCATTACCCTTAGGGTGATGGTCCCTCTTTCTCTTTCCATTCTTATCCTTATCAGCTCCTTCCAATTCCAATGAATCCATTAATTGTTGAGCGATTATGATGGCCTCATGGATATTTGCAGGTCTAGCAGCAATCACATCATTCCTTGTAGCCACAGACAACCATCGGTATACCGCTCAATCTTTTGAGTCTCGGTTCTAACCATATCGGGGCAAAGCAAGGCCAACTCCTGGTAACGACGATTGTAAATCGCCATATCAGTACCCTTCACTTTGTGATTCCAAAACTCAATCTCCAGCTTCTTAACCTCATTTCTTGGGCAGTAAGTCTGAATCAGCAAAGACTTAAATTGCTCCCAAGTCGTAGCATAAGCCACATCACTTCCAACCGAATTACGGTAATTGTTCCACCAAGTTAAAGCTTCATCCTTGAAAGTAAAAGAAGCAAACTTTACCTTCGCATTCTCCGCACAACCACTGACATTAAACACTAACTCAGTCTTCTCTATCCACCTGACCAAGCAGACCACTCCTTCAGTTCCACCAAACTCAATGGGTCCACAAATTTTAAACTCCTTGTAGTTACATCCATTAGCACGAACAGGTGGAAATGTTCCAGCATAATTGTTGGAATGATTTGACTCAGCTAGTAGCTCAGCAACTCGTTGCTCCACAAGTTGATTGATCATTGCTTGATCCACAGTAGGTGCATTAAGTGGATCATGATCATCGTCTCCCTGAATATCAACATTTTGATTCCTGTTGTTGCGGTTGGTAGTGTCCAGGTTATCAGGAGTAGGGGTTTCAACATTTCGAGTAGGACGACGTCCTCGGCGACCAGGGGTAGTCGCTGCCGTACCAGTTCGGGTAGCTCTGACAGGGTTTCGTCGTACAGCCATTAATATAATTCCAAAACAATATCAACCACGCAAATAGGAACACAATTCTCCATGTACGCCAAAAAAAACCGTAGAATATCATACGAGATCACCACCGTCCATACAAGTAGCGATCGACACTTCGTTCCAAAATACCAAAAGACATAATAAATACTAATCGTTCCATACGAGACGAACATACAATCCGAATAGCATGACTTAAGAGATATAATAACTAGCTCTCCTAACCAAATACTCCTTGGCTTATGTAGCAGCGCAACAACCTGATTCCAAATCGATCTAGCCACGATGTTGGCATAGACTCCTCAAATCCGCAACAACTCAACAATAAACTCAGCAATGACCATCTCAAGTCGGTCAGACATCCGCGAGATCCTCTCGCCCTGTGCAGTAATCTGAGCCCACATCTTACCAGTCTCACCTAACTCTGCATGCTCAGCAGAAATCTCAGAAGGTGCATCCGACGCCACAGGACTACCAGGTGGTGAATCAAACAAAAACGGATGATCAGGTGAAACCAGCTCTAACGGATGTATCGGGGAATCGGGCTTCGCAGAATGAGCTGAATGTGCTAGCGACCCATCATCATCAGGCATCTCCTCCTCCTGAGGATCATCCTTTTCCTCATCCTGAGGGTCATCATTCTGCTCACCCTCGTATTCCTCCTCCTCATCGGAAGAGTACATCATCAATCGTCGTCTCTTAACAGGTGAACCATGTGGTGAAGGGGTAGGTGATCTAGGACGACGACGCAATGATGCGGGTGGCACCTCAGACAGAAGAGAGTGAGCATCAATCTGTAAAGGTGGTGAAGTAGGGCGCACCGACATACGTGCCATAGCTCGGTGGGCAAAACGTGGAGCCACACGAGCCAAAGCCTGATGAAGAGTAAGCTGCCTCGATGTACCAGGGAGCCCTAGAGAAGATGAGGGTCCCTGCGTAGATGCAGCATGTGGTGCTGAAGTAGAACCTGTCGGTGTCATAGTAGCTGAATGCATGGCAACCTGGTAAGGGTCATCAGGAGCCATGGTGAACTACGAGGGGCGACGCGTACTAGCAATAACAATTCTTAATAACAACACGTGCAAAGGAGGCTATGATTTGTGACAACGGCGTAGGGTAGGTGTAAGTGTTTCAAAACAACTAAACCGCGAACTCAAAATACCATATCAACATCATCATATAATTCCAAATCATTTATAATCAAGAAAGATTTAAAATACCGCATTACTAAAACCATTCTCAAAACAATTAAGCCATATAATTCCTCAAAAACGCATATAATTCCTCAAAACGCATATAATTCCTCAAAACGCCATCATATCGCTAAATCAATAAACCTCAAATCCTCAAATCATCTCAAGAAATCCCAAATCTAATAATCATCTCAATAATCTCATAATACCTCAATAATAAACAATGATGCTTCGGCTTGGCGGGCTGGCGGGCAATGGTCGAGGATCGTTTTCTATAAAATCGGTTATAGTTTAGGTGTCTATTTACCTAGTTCTCTATAACCTTGGCTCTGATACCAATCTGTAACACCCCCAAAATTTGGTACAGCGGAAGACTCAACAAACTTTCGGGGTGCTACGGGGATTGGTATCCAATCAAAGTCATGAAAGAACGAGATAAAGTAAACATAAGAAAAACACAACCAAAATGGGGTTTAAAAGTTTACATTTATCCCAAATTCATTCAGAGTCAGGCCCAAAAGAAATAAACATAGGTCCACAATTAAATATCAGAGTTTTAGAAAATAGATCCATAACCGGGTGCCATTGCCAAGCCTCCAATCCAAGCATCCAAAGGGCATCACTTAACTACCTGAGAAAACGTGCTAAAAGTCAGCTTTCGCTGGTGAGATCATAGGTTTAAATTCATCTAACGATATAGTGGACATATACGCAAAACGCTTGCTAGCTAGACTAAGGATTCGCTAAAAGCCTGCGGATACCCTCCGCTCCAACCTAACACACGGATACCCTCCGTTCTAACATAGATATTCGGGTAACCCCCGCAATACCAATAAATACTCGGATAACCTCCGAAGTATTAATAACCTATAGGTGCACACTACAGTATCTAAATAAGCCAACCTTGAATAGTACACACGAAACCGTGTGACTAAAGCTGACAATTCCAAATAAGCCAACCTTGAATAGTACACACAAAACATATGTGACTAAAGCTGACAATATATCCTAGTCCATACGCATACCAAGTTTTAGAAAGAATATAGAAGCGATAAATAGTCCACATAAAATAATTTGCACGTTTCTCACCCCAAATATTGAAAACATAGTTCAAGAGTAAAAAGTGGGGCTATGACTCACCTCAAGTCCAGAAATCAGCAATAAGAAATCGGTAGAGGTAAGATGTATAGTAACTCAAAAGACGGCAACTACGGACTCGGCACGACCTAACAATGTCAACTCGTTCAGAAATCATTTCCTCAAAATCGAATATTCCCAAACTCGAACGTATTCCATTTTACTTCCAAAAATCCATTTCTCGAATAAATCTCGTATTAGTTTGGAGTTTGGCGTTTGGTATCCATACGGGTGGTGGGTCGACACAACTCAAACCAAGAAGTCACAACAAAAAGGATGATAAAACCATCTATAGGTCTAATATTAGCCCAATATATCATTTAAATAAATCATCGAAGCTTATCAAATCCGTCGATTTGGTAATCCCCCATATTTATTTACTTAATATACCATTCTAAGATTATACCCGAATCCTAGGTCACACATTGCACATAAAGTACTATATGGTATATATCAAAGTTTAATAAATTCTCTAATTATGCCGTTAAACTTACCAAATTCGTCAATTTGGCAACCTCACGGGATACTTAGTAATTTATTATTCTCGTACACATACCACAACCTATGGGCGTCGTAGGATACGATGCCCATTAATGTACTCAATTTAAACAGCTAAATAGCTCTTATTTAACCCGTCGATTAAATAAGTTACGTAGTCATCGAAAGCGAGTGTATTAATTGTCATATATCCGTGACAACACAAACGTCACAAATAATAAACCACTTGGACTCAAGTGACCACGACCCCGTATAACTCGATAGTTTCCTTTATTTATTTAAAAGAAGTTATTTTATTTAATATTTATTTAACGTCAAGATTTCATCGTTATTTATAGTCGTTTAATAATAATAACGCTCCCGACATTTATTACACCACTTTCATAGTATAATATTTATCGTTACGTTATTGTTATAATATTACTCGTGATCGTTTTATTATTAATATACGCATTTATAATAATATATATATATATATATACGTTTATCACGTCTATATACCTATATAAACGATTATATTACTAATAATATTATAACGAGTTTTATTATAAGCGTTTGATTTTTAATATTTATCGAGTCATAAGAATTTGGTCACATGTCCGAGTCATCACTCTCGGCTCATAGTCCAAGTCCAAAAATAATAACCAAGTCAAAATAAATAAATCAACTCCGTCCAAATCAATCCCAATATCACGTGCTACAACATGAGGGTCCGACTACGGCACCCAACTAACTTATCTCCGTCATTCTAAGTGACCGTCTCACAATCGGTCCCTAAATCCATACTCGTCAACAGTGCTCCACAATGAAAATCATCTTACCTTTCTTCTCGATTCCCAAGCAACAATAATGATGTAACCAATGCCCAAAGTATCAATAACAATATACCACAACAACAACAATAATAGCAGCAAAAAGAATATCATGAAACCAATAAGAACATCAAGTATATCATGCAATCCGGGTCAACTTACCAAGTCGAACCCGAGTCAAGACATCACCACGAATCGCGTGGGTCCCACCCGAGACCTCTAGGGTCTCGGCTAGCTCAGCCGAGCTCGAACCAAAACAAATGGACCACCTGGTCCCGTAATCTCAATAACCTCCATAACAGTAACCTCTCAACAATTAACATCAAATATTAACCAAGTATGACATCAAAGAAACATTAACACAAGCGGCTACCGAACCCTTATGGGTCTCGGCTCACTCATGTCGAGCCACAAACACAGCCAAGAGACCCCTTGGGTCACGGCTGGTCCATGTCGAGCCATCAAACAAAACCAAGCGGACCTCATGGGTCACGGTTATACCAACTTCCATAAATCAGCCTCAAAACCTCATAAGCTTAAATAAATAACATCAAGCCGAGAGCCATTGCTCTCGGTTTCACTTCGACCCAACAAGAAAACATCAAACCCGGATACCAAACTCGTTTTAGATCATATTTTATTCAAAACCCACTTGAATCTTAATGTTTTTAACCATTACCCGAAAGATATCAATAAGATTCGTGACCCTTAGTCACGAATTTCACCAAAATACGAGTTACACTCGTCTCACCTTTGATTACCAAGATCAAATCATAAAGAAACTTCAAAAAAACAAGAAAAATAGGACGAATTTATGGTGGATTCGTGGTGTTAGAGGTGTTTATTTTGCGCGTGACCTATACCAAAAGATAGATCTCGATGAGGAGGTTAATGTGATGGTGTTATTTTTGTTGTAGGGCCGGCGGTGTGACGGTGGTGGCTTCCGGAGTGGGTGGCGGCTAGGGTTGGTGTAGAGATGATGAAGATGAATATGAGAGAGAGAGTGGGTGTTGGTGTTGGTTTATGTGTTGTGTTTTCCAGGTTATCACAAAGGACGATTCATGCTTTACTCTTATTAAAAAAAGAAATAAACTTTTTAATAATAATAATAATAGTGGGTGTAGGGATTTAGTAGCCCGGTGTCAATACACGGACCAAACCCGAAACTTAAATAACCAAATGTCTTTCAAACCGAATCCGTTTCAAAAATAATAATATCCGATCCAACAATAAGATATAATTAAAATTGTTAGGTTAACCTAGTGCCGGAGTCAATGTAGTGCCAAAAATAACGATCTCACAATAAATCATCACGACCGAATCAATCCAAACCATAAATAAATAACCAACTCTCATAAATATCGTACGATTTAAAAAATCACGTTCCAACGTTTAAAAAAATCTCGTCACAATAAACTTTTCAAATATTCCGAAATTATAAATTTTAAAGTAATGCGGGTTTTCAAAATAACTCCCTAATTTGCCAGTTGTCACAGTTTGTAAGTACATCTCAAGTACACATACAATAAAGATAGGTTATTCTCTAACCTGTTCTGTTGATAATTTGAGATGATTATCATCTTCGTTTTCTCTTTTGTTGTTCTCTCTTGTCTACCCCTCATTCATTCATCTACGCCCACCTGCCCAGAAAGTTTTAGTTGTCCACATATGGTTCCATTCAAGTACCCATTTTACAATGCCACTGGCACACGATGTGATGGGTTGATCAAAGTCAACTGTAGTTCGAATTATACAGAAATTCAACTTGGAAACCAGTCATATAGGATTGGCAAGATTGATTATGAATCATCCCTCGATATCTATAACAATACATTTGCAGAACTTGTGAACACTACAAGCTGTGAGGCGCTTATGAATAATTTCACTTCTCCAGAGCCTCTTCTGTATTCCATTTCAATAGCTCCATTCATCACTCTTTTCAAATGTGCAAAAAATGTTAGTTATTTTGACCAACCTAAATACAATAGCCACAACAGTTGCAATGATTACAATTTCTACTACCAGTATATGATCAACAATGCAGCAATTCCAAGTGATATCCCACATTCATGTCAGGTAATACAGTTGCCGGTGAAGCAGCAATGGCAACTTGATGAAGAAGGAGTTGATCAGAACAAAATATTTTCTCTTCTCTATTCTTACTTCTCTATTTCATTTAACTTATGTCCTCGGTGTCAAAAAAAGGGCAGCCAGTGTCATCTACATGATGGAAATTATCAGTGTTTAGACGCCAAAAAGGGTATGTACTTCTTGACTATATTATAGTAGATTTTTGGGATTGAGTCATCACATAGTAACTTATTTTTCGATTATATGTTGTGATTACTATGATTTTTTCGGCTTATGTTGTCGGTTTTCAGCCCTTAGTCTAACAAAAAAAACCTTCCTAGGCAAGATTTGCGCTATTCATATTTTTCTATACTTGAAAAAAAAATATATAAAAATAAAAAAATAAATAAATAAATAAATAAATCTGACGTGGTATTTGAATAAGGGAGAATTGCATATATATCCTTCTAAAAGCTTGAAATTGCGTATATATCCAACTCAAACTCAAAATTGCGTATATATCCTTCCAAACATTTAAAATTGTCATATAAGCTGCTTTCTCCTTCATATAACCAGCTACTGCGTTATCTTGATCAATCTTTTGATATTCCAAATCATATCTTAAAGTTCTTACCCCCATACAAGGACCATTAATTTTCAATCCTCTATTTTTTTTATTTTTTTTCCAAAAACGTTGTAGTTTACTGTACCTATCTTAAGAAGTTCCCATTTAATCTCTTCCATTGCAAACTCTTACGAACTGACAATTAAGGGACCCAATAAACAAAGAAACATTAGCTGAATTTAGAAAAATAAAAAAAATTTATGCCATACTGACAATTTGGAGAGCTCCAAATAATGCGTTGATTAATAAAAGCACAAGGTGCAACAACAAGGGTTTGGCTCCCCATTCGGGCCCCACCATGCCACATCACCAAAACACCTCAACTTCAACTAACCACAACAAACCCCTCCTCACCAAACAACAAACCTCAACTTCCCCATTAGGGCCCCACCTCTTACACATTTATTTTTTTATTCATTTCATTAAATAAATTAAATTAATTTCACAAATACTAAAAAATAACAAAACATACTAATTTTATTTCATCAAATAAAAAAAGTAACAATACGGAAAAAAAACATACGATCTGCGAAAAAAAAAACATAAGATACGGCACGAAAATAAATAAACCGATAAATACAATATGCAACATCATCAATAATTTTCTTGTTAATCAACTTAAGTTCGACCTCTGGAGCACGAGACTCCCTCTGTCGAATAATTCGAGCTATCTCCACCTGTCCCATCCAGTGAGGACGACTCAAGTGCCTCATACTCGAGTCAGGAGGGATACGTGTCGGATTATTCATTTTATTGAATCATAATTTTTATTATCGTATGGTAGTTTATGGTTTTTAATTTTCGTTTTTAAGTTTAATGTTGTTATCGTATTTGTAAAATAATTGTATGTTGTTTCAAGTTATTTTAATCCTATGTTTAATATAGTTGTATTATTCAAAAAAAATATACGTATAAAAACATACATATACATATACATGTTACAAAAAACATACATATACACATACATTTTACATCACTATTCAAAGTTTAAAAAAAAAAAAAAAAAAAGAAAAAAAAAGAAAGGAAACAGAATTTTGTCAGAAATTCAGCTCGCCGTCCCGACGAGGAGATTGCTAATGGCAAAGAACGGCGAGCCACGAACGGTGTGGCGGCGAGCAACGGCTCGCCGTTGGAGATGCCACCTCGGACGGCGAGGCTTGGTTAGCCATCTGCACCTTGTGCTCTAAGGGTGAGTAAACATGTCTGCACTATAATAAGTCAACTTCTAAGATGATGTTTGGCTACCCATTTTACAAGTCGATTTTTTTTAGCAACGATGATTGAAGCAGTTGACAAAAACTTAATTAATCCAAATATGTGTTTGGGCGTTTGGCTATAAGATTATGGGTCAGTTAGGGATGGTACACATCTGAGAAATGAAAAAACTAGGGGTGCAATAGACATTTTTAATTTGTATAATAATTATAATGTATTTCAATATTTAAATATATAAAAATTAATTAATTGGATATATATGACATTTTTAAATGTTTGGAGGGATACATATGCAATTTTGAGTTATGGTTGGATATATATGCAATTTCAAGCTTTTGGAGGGATATATACGCAATTCTCCCTACACCGATTTTGTAGAAGCAGCAAGAAATTTACCAAGGGTGAAACTTCTGTTAGGTAATTTATTTATACTCAACATCACTTTTTGTTGCCTTAAACCCACTATTTCACTTTATATAATGAACTACATCGATCTGTTGAATGTTGCAGCTCTCGGTGTAGGTGTTGTGATAATATTAATCTCTATAATCTTTTGCTTAAAATGGAAATTTGGATGGAGAAGAAAGGCAGAGTACAACGCCAATGTGGAAACTTTTCTAAAGAATCAAGCTTTCTCTATAAATTTTGGACAGGTATCCAATAAGTCAGATGTGTACAGTTATGGAATGATGATTCTTGAGATGTTTTTAGGGCGGAAAAATATAGAGGTTGATAGAGTTGATCATACAAGTGAAATATACTTTCCTAATTGTGTTGGTAATTCAAACGAACGAAACAAACAAACAAATTCGAACAAACGAAGCGGAAGCATTATTCAAATACCAAACCAAATTCAAAGACAAATTCTAATTCAAAGGTACCAAAACCTAATTCAAAAGGTACAAAGAAAACTAATACAATCAATCACCAAACTTGCAGGACAAGTAACACAAATTACCAAATAACCCCTAAAGTTTAAGTCACTTTTCTAACAATCTTCACCGTGACTTAAACACCTCCACCTGGTTCAAATCAAATTCATAGTTCTAAATTCCAAATGCCAGAGATGCTAGCCAAATTCAAATAAAACTATCGATACCAAAAACGATCCAAAACAAACCGAACAAATACAAACGCCGATAATCTTCAAAACGAACAATCAAACATTAACCGACAAATTCAAACTCGGTTAACCAAACAAACAAATCGGCTCCAACGATCTTCAACAAAGACAATCAAATTCGGGCAACCAACTTCAAATGCCCGACAAACGAAGATCCAAATTTTCCAACTAAAAAATTCCAAACGATCGAACAAATTTCAAACGACTTGAACCAAGTCTTCAAACACCAAATCGATCTTCAAATTCCAAATACCAAATTCAAATTCCAATGGTCCACTTATATAATAAGAATTACGACCCAAATATCAAATTCAAATTCTAATGACCCACTTATGTAATAAGAATTACGGTCCAACATCAAACTTATTATCCAAGTATCAACCAAATTCAAGTTAATAAATTATTAACTTGACGAACGGTTTCTAATAATTCAAACGCCCTAAATATAACACGGATAATAATTCTAATAACCGACTTATTTAATAAGGATTACGGTCCAAATTCTAATACAACTCAAAACGAAACAAATTCAAACATTATACATTTATATAACAAGGTGAGCGGCGACTCGCCGCGTTGCGGTGAGGCGTCGTTTCACGTCGTTAGTAACTGCACAGTATTTTTAAGTAGAAAGTTGGACAATTTTTTGTGTGACTAAGGAGCAATATTGTTCAACTGGCTCCATCTCTATTTGCTAATTCATATGCAGGAAACCAAATTTCACAATGCTGGCAAACCCAATGTCTCCGATATGTATACTGTGACAGCGATGGACATCCATTGAACATGTATAACTATTCTAAAATTTACCATGGCATGTTAAATTTAATAGGAATTCAAAATTTAACATGGCATTAATAGACTACAATTTAATCTCCTAAAAGATCTAGTATGAATCCATTTGTTGTTAAAATGTGTCTTTAGCTTCTCTAGCAATGCCTTTACCTATGATTCTTTTGCGTGTTCCCCTGAACTGGTTTCCTCAGGAATTGGCCTTGTCAAGTGTTGCTCCTCTTTTGTGTTGCGATATCGATCAGTCACCAAGTTCCTAATGGTAAGAGTATCACAAATCTTATTTAGCTTGTAACCCTTTACGCTTAAAATTATATTGCGACTACAGTGGTTATCAATAAGTACATGCAACACATACACTTGACTCTAGGGATATCAAATAGCAAATAAATGTATATTTAATCCGCTAACAATTACGTGACCACTTATCATATTTAGTTCATTAATAACCAAGCAGTTACAACTGAAAAACATGGTGGAAGGATAGTGTAGTAGTAGTTTCCAAATTGAAGCTTATAATATGGGGCGCAAATGTATGTTACCATGCCAATGTGGGAGGGGTTGTTACAGCTTCATTTGTGAAATTTGTTACAGAAATAAGCACGTAAACTAAGAAATCTTTCCATTTTGAGTAAGAATGGGAAACAAAGCAACAGTAGCGAGTGTTTTTACCTCAAGGTCGATTTTCAACTTCTAGAGCCACGTCAAGAAATAGTTGTTGCAACAAACCACGCCTCTGAGTTGGTGAAGCAAGTGCCTGAGAAACAAATTCAAAATTATCCGATTCTAATTTTGTCTAAATAACCATGAAATTAAATCAAGAAATGTCAATTGCAAAACAAAAAGTACATTTCTTAGTACATAATATGTAAGACATATTCTTGAGTCTTTCATAAAAGAATGTAAGGCTATCTCAAAGGAAAGAAAGTACCTTGGGACCATTGAGAAACGTCACCGCCAATTCTAAGTCTGATACAATTCACAATATCTGAGAAGATAAAATATAGTGGGTGGTTACCAGGGCTTTGAGCGCGACTTAGTCGATATAAGCTGCAGAAAATCTTGTGGACATACGCTCCCCAAACAAATGAGATCAGCTAGTCCATAGTACGCGGTGTAAACCCCTTAAGTTCCTTCCTAAATGGGCTGCAAGAATAACAAATGTAAGAAATTGAGAAATTAATATTTGCGAAATGGGTAGTCAAACAAAGTACATGACTTACCAGCTAAAATCATAAACTTGAATTTTTACATCAGATATACTAAATAACGTAAATTCAAGATTTGTTGCAAACTTACAGGTTATGATTGATCGATCTTATCCAAGCTTATCCACTGTCCTAAACATATAAAGTAATATCCGATCAGTATCATTTTTATATCAACAAACTCTAAAAGCCGCTTGAATTGATTAGCCGATGTCTTTACCTATGGTGAATTTCTCGTAGTTAATCAGTTTCAGCAACAACAGATTCACCGCATTCAGCCGTCTCTCCAGCCTACATCAGACACCCCAACTTTATATTATAACCTTTTTATAAAAACCAAATAACATAGTTTGCGACACACGAAGCAAAACAATAAGGGGGTGTTAAACCATCACTTCTTTCGTAGGTTCAGTAGACTGTCAACCGAATTACCATCCTCGTCATCTTCTTGCCATAATTTCGCAAGCTCAACTTGCACCCGTTCCAGAATCACCATCTTTTGCAGTTCCAACTCCCTCTGAAAATTCACCCGCATCTTCTCCAAC
The DNA here is from genome assembly GCA_030686995.1 of Artemisia argyi. Classification (NCBI taxonomy): domain Eukaryota; kingdom Viridiplantae; phylum Streptophyta; class Magnoliopsida; order Asterales; family Asteraceae; genus Artemisia; species Artemisia argyi. The sequence continues at coordinate 205,802,103 of CM060702.1, read as the reverse complement.
TCCAACATCTGTTGCCGTTTTGCGGACCTGATATGTACGTCTGCAAGACATAGGAGAGCTATCATATTTGCAGAATCTAACTTCATATAACCATATCTAGAATTCACAACAAACAGGTGACAGTAATAAATAAAACCAAACACTGCAACAGACTGTCATACTCATTCATTTTGCAGCGCCTAAAGCAGGCTAAAGGTGTCTACAAAATTCATCCGAATAACTGGATTTAAGTCCTCTTCTTTCTGTCAAACCCATGTACAGTAAGCCGATTTCATTAATACTATATATATACTGACATGTACAGTAAGCGACACAAACCAAAAACCACACTTCTTCAGTCGACGGAACTCACAAATCTATCTAGAACCCACAAAAGCCCCTTTTTTCCCACTAATACTATATTTTTTCTTCAGACGATAAAACCGAAAGCAAAAAAAATGATAATATATACTGACATGAAACGGTATGAGTACTGAGCCCATCAAGATTACATGGCAAGGTTTAATGGAAAGTCAACAAATCCTTTTTTCTTGCTTGTATATCCCATAAAATCCACAAAACAAAATCCGCTAAACATTCAAATAATTTAAGTAATTATTATGAGAATAATATGAAAGAGACCCACCTTGATATAGTGCAGGGTTCCAGAAAGATGCAGGTATTATGACTATTGAGGTTGATAAGCAACACCATTCCAGAATTTGGTACAGTCCCATTTCTCCATCCTAAGCAAAACCAAAACCTGTGACAAACGAATTACTAAAGGTTACTACAAATCAAACTCTGAAGCAATCCCATCTTCACATACACCTAAGAACATAGATAACAACAACGGTAGTTACCCTTTGCAATTCCGCCAAGATACTACCTCTAACTCAAAAACCAATTTAGTATGCTTATCCCTGCAAAGACGTGGAGAAAAGTGAATGTGTGAATAATCTCAAAACATACAAATGAAAACATAATATGGGTACGATATTCAACTTAACCTGTTATATGCCCGTAACTCGATTTTTACAAAACCTCAAACTTAAACACAATATTCCATTATCGATAAATAACCACAAATAATTACTCCACCGCCACCCATTACAAATTAAAACTCTATCTATTTATTTGTAAAGAAACACCCAAATTTTCAATGAAATCATGAAAAACCTAAGAATAATTATAACTAAACTACACGGGAAACAATATTCATAAATTTAGAAACAAAATGAAATTCATAGCTTTATTGCCATGAACTGTAAAGAAAAACTGAATATTAAACATTTAAAACCAAAATTAACTGCCCATCTTACATGCCATTTGAAGGTCAAACCCTGGTCTGTTACTCTTCTTCTCCACGTCCATCTTGTCGCACAACCTGAAAAACGCAGCATCACATAACACTAAAATCAAACATAAGATTAATATTCAGCATAAAATTAAACAGACCATAATATTAATTAAACAATTTTCAGCATAAAATTAATTTTTTTTTGAACAAAAGCATAAAATTAATTGAGCAAAGAAATTTTCAGCATAAAATTAATATTCAGCATCTTTGTTTCTTGTTATAACATGATACTTCTGAAAACAAACCATAAAATCAATTAAGCAAAGAAAATTATGTAAAATAAAGAAGTTGAATTAAGGAACCTAAGAAGATTCTGAATAAAAATAAAGATTGGGTCATGACCCTGTGCACCTACGTCGCCATGACTACTGATGAAAGAAGAAGCCGTTTGCAGAGTTCCGATAGGATCTGAACGTCGGCGAGCAAGAGGTGGTGGAGTTTATTCGCAAATTTTCGGTTTATTTAGATAATACCAAAAACAAAAGACATGGGCCTACCTATTGCAAGACTAATGGACCAAAACAATAAAGCAGGTAACACATAAAATCAACAACAAAGTATTCCAAATAGCAGCAAATAACGATGAGCACACATATATTAACAGGCAGACACAATGCGACAGGCACCAAAAAAACAGCAAAGACAACAACAACTCAAAGAAAATACGTATCTAAATCGAAAAAAAACTAAATAACATTAAGCAACAAACAGACACATAGAAAAACAACTTGAAACTCAGAAACCATCAAACCTTAACCGATCAAGAGCTGAGATTATTTTCTGTGTGGGTGCGGGGAAAAGCGTGCAATCAGTCACAAAAAAGTGAAAAACCCAAAAACAAATCAAATCCCGAAAACACTTATTAAAGATCACAAATAATATTAAATAAGTTCGAATTAAACATACCGAGTTATAAAGATAAACACCACCTTTAATTGAATCCCTACCACTGCAAAACAAAAACAAAAATCAAAATTAAAAAATAAAAAATAAAACAGTGAGTTTTCTAACAAAGATTAGAAGAAATCTACCTTTTATGTGATTATTTTCGTGCGTATGTAACTCGTTTCTGCTGCTGGAAGAGTGTAGAATCTGGAAGCAGGGAGGCGGTGGAAACTATGGTTATCCGTATAAGGTTAGCCTATTTGTTTATCATAGTTATCCGACACCTGAAAAAAAGAAACCTTATATTAATATTTTACACTTTCATGTTGGGCCTGAGCTGCACCAACAAATGGGCTAACCATAGAATCCAACGATAATCAAAACGACAGTGGTGTCGTCGTTTAACGACGCAAAATCTATACTACATATAAAGGAAAAATGGTCAATCTTGAAAAAATGGTCAATCTTGAAAAGTGGAAATTTTGAAAAAAATTTATTAAAGGAAATTATGAAATGTAATTAATACTCTTATTAAAACACCCCATTACTTAAAAGTACAATGATTTATTCACATTGTACAACCAATTAAAAACATATCTACCAAATTAAATACAACCAATTAATACAAATCACAAACCGGGTTGACCCGGGACGCTTCAAACCCGACGGGTTTAACCGGTTTAATTTGACCCGTTTTCGACCCAACCTAGCAAGTTGACCCGGTTTAAATCGACCAATTTTTCGACCGGAACGGTTCAACCGGTTGAATCACCCGGGTCGAACCGAGTTTCAAAACATTATGTTTAATTCTCAAATCTTCAAACTTTTATTATTTTTTATTTATAACCTATAATTTTTTATGTATAAACTATTTGTCGCTATAAAATCCTGTTGCTATGCACGGGTACTCGTCTATTCTACCCTTGAACCTTGAAAGCCAAAAGGGCATTTAGGGTGAATAAAGGAAATATTGATCTGAAATAGAACATGCATAAAATTTTGAATTGATCGCTTATTAAGTAAATAAGACTTTTTCTTAAATCTTCTCATTTGAGCCTCATGATACCAGTTGTAACTCACCCCAATTACGCATTAAGAAACGCACCAGGATTTTATTCATGCACAAAGTATCAAACCATCATTCAGAAAACCCTTCATCATCATCATCGAAAAATCGCCACTATTAAGCTTACCCAGGAAGTTTAAAGAAATGTGTTCACCTATTTCTTTGTTTCTACTTTCATGATTTTAATTGCATATTTTTTATTGTACGCACTTTATAAAATGTAAAAAACCACATTGAATTCAAGCCCGTCAACAATTAGGTAACTCTTTTAGTTAATTTTTATATCACGATTGATTTGAATCATCTGCAATTTTAAGAAATTCCACAACGATTATTTTTTCTAATTGATCACATGTTAGGGTAATGTGTAATCAAGGCACATCAGATATTCTTGATAATGGCTATGTTTGGCGCGGAGCTTTTTTGGAGCTTTTTGGGGTAATGAGCCGTGAGAATGAGCTTTTTTATTTTTGATGTTTGTTTGGCATGAGAGCTGTGGGCTTTGCTATTTTTTAGAAAAGCTCATTTTCCCAATGCTTCTTTATGAAGCTGTGAGCTTTTTTGGCTACTGCTCACAGCTCACAGCTACTGCTCACAGCTACTTTTGCCAAACATAGCCAATGTCTGAATGAGTTTGGCATGGTGTGTTTCATTCAGGTGGTCTGTTCATTTGTTATGAAAAGGTTTTTGCATTATCAGGAACCGGAACCATTAAAACTATAACCCTGTAAAGACTCAATCTTCTAATTTCATTCACTTTAACACTTTGAGCACATTCTTTATTATGAAAAGGTTTTTGCACTTTTGAATCTACCATAAGCCCATAAATATACATCATGGCTAGAATTCTAGGCAAACCCCGTCAAGAAATGTCAAGTGGGTTTAGTTACCTCCTCCATGAGATATCACATTTAGTCAAGATCTTCTGTGGTTAATAGTCTTTATTAATGATCACAGTTGGTCCAGCTCTTCTGTGGGTAATAGTCTATTAAGAGGCCTATGGTCTTATTTATGTTAAGGATACATCATTTTCACATTCATTATTCACTAATTCATTAAACTGTTGGTCTATTTGTTGTGTTAAAATTCAAGCGTAAATTTGTGAATATTGGTTGTTGATATAAACTATTTGTGAATATTAATTTGAATTTTACCACTAATTAAGGAAATAAGACTTTGTAACAAAACTTCTCATGTAAGCTTCATAAAATTCGGGCCAGCCTCAAGATATACGGCCCATCCTTATCAAGTGTTTGTACCAGACTTTTTGGAAAGATTTCAAAGTCTATTCATACCAACATAAGAGTATATGACACAATATCATTCAAAAAAACCCCTTCATCAACATCATAAAATCGCCACATATTTTCAGCTTCGATTCTTCAGGATTTTAATCATAGATAAGATTTTATTTTTTTCATCTTTTCCGTGTGATTCTCGAATTCTTGTGAATGTATCAACTCAATTATGAATTGTTTGGTGCATGTTTGTCAGCTTTATGCCATTTTTTATTTGATTTTGAATGTGATATCAATATTTTAATATCGTTTATGTCAATTCTTATGGTGCAGTTACGATCAAGTATTCGGTGGTATTGAAATTCCGATTCACAGGTTCCAGATTCGCCAGTTCCTTTACTCCACTCTTTTGTGTTTTGTTTTTTCAATCGTGTTTGTTTAATGCTGAGACTGATTAATTATTTGTTTTTTCAATTGTGTTTTTTTATTGCAGGCATGGCATGTGGGAAACTAGAACGAGTTAAAACCTCTAAAATCAGTTAATTGTGTGCCCATAACATGTTTCAGGATTCATTAGCATCTGAACTCTTGACATTTATCTTTGGTAGTAAACATATATGGCTATCTTGAATCATATTTTATCGTGCTTATCATGTACGATTGTACCATTCGTTGTATCTTTTCCTTAGATGTGTATCATATGTTTCTTTCTTATCCACTTTTTCTTTCTGGTTCAGATATTAAGAACCTGGCTGCTTGTGACGAAGGTGCACTTTTATTGTGAACGTTGTTCGACCAAGTTAATCAGAACGATTCGGTAGGTTATTTTGAGATTAGCACCTTCGCTTCTGGATTCATTCAAACTTAAATGTTTTGATGCACCCAAATCGTTTAATAACATGACATTTTTTAAAGGCGATATTGTCTAAAAGAAAGCCTAATTCTAAATCATATATACAGAATTTTTGGGGAAATGCCATAAGTCAAATACTATCTGCACTACTCACTAATCTCATTGGTAAAAAAATGTTGTTAACCATGTCTTCCAGGATGTGGTAACACGTGCTGCATCAATACCCATTGCAACAACTTATAATACAACACCCTCTTCTGATTCTGTGAAACAACCATCAGTTTCATCTTTTCGATCAGCTAAAGAAGAACTTTCCACACATCATTTTTATTGTTTTATGTTTTATGTATAAACGTTACATAAAATACTTAACCATAATATGACACATATAACTATTTGCCGCTAGAAAATCCGTTGCTATGCTCGGGTACTCGTCTAGTTATATATATAGTAATTCCCATCAAGAACGGTGCCGTTTTGCCTCCTGTTTCCTGCCAAAATTATGGCCCAATCGCTGGGCCACTTTTAGCCTGCTTTTTCGGTAAGTTCAGTCCGGCCTGAAATTTTTTTTACCCTACATAAGTATACGGAACATGTTCCAGATACTTCTTTGAGATATCTCACTCATGTTTACACGTAGGAACAGTGTACCACGCAAATCCAGTGGTGATGATGATGGTCGAAGGTATGTTTGCCGTTGCCGTTCCGTCAATCAGTTATGTATGTGTGTTTTGTTGTGAATTAGTTGATTGATTTTTGATAATTGGGGGTTTGATAATTAGGGTTTTTGATAATTGGGGTTTTGATAATTAGGGTTTCGATAATTAGGTATCATTTTCTACGGATTTTTTGATGATTTGGTCTATAACAAAAAAGCCTAAAATTAAAGTAAGCAACCTTTTGGGATTGCTTATAGCTTTCTAATGATGAGGTGCATTTTTTTTTTTTTTTTTTTTTTTTTTTTTTTAAGTTTATGGTGTAATTTTTGTTTGTATTTTTTGTAATGTAATGATACTGTTGTTCATATGCAGCAGCTCCGTTATCGAAAAATAATCGTTTGCTCCATCAGTAGCAGGAACGATAACTGGGAAGACGTGGTATGATGTGGAGTGTGTGGTTTATCATTTGTGGTCAAGGTTAGTATATTCGAGAATTGGATATGTATGGTTTATCTGTTTGTGACAAGTAAAGTAGATACTCCGTTTATAAATAATTTGATTACTAATATAGGATGTTTGGTCATTGTTGATATGTGGTTACAATAGTCCTTCGAAAGCATCCTATGTATTTTTGTTTTGATACTTTTGAATGCTTGATATAATCATTGATGTTGCATTTTGTTATATAGATTGAATGCATAAATAACTAAATATTTAGTCGTATTCGGTGTTACGCTGCATAAGATTTCACTTTAATGGTTAGAGAATGATTCTACCTAGAATAACACGCGCTTATATAATTTTGTTGTTATAATAATAATTGTACAAGAGTCTGAACAGATGCAATATGATTCGGTTAGATAGTAGTGTTAAGTAACGCAGTGTATGGTGGCATTGGCAAGGTTAATTAACAAATTTTAGATCATGGTGATGTTTAATAGAGGCCACGTGTAGGTCGTTATTGAGAGGGATAAGAGTTTTGAGGTTTGAGGAGGTTCATGTGACCTATGTTCATTTGCTAAGAGCCTGAAAGGCTTGGTACCGTGTAAAACTTATAAGTTCATAACGCTCTGTAGTTTCTATAGCGTCTTTGACTGGTGGTACCGTAATATTTGGTGCCAGCCATGGTGGTACCCATGGTAGTAGACGGAAAATGGTTGATGTGCCAGGGCATGGATTTTTAGAGGGGGTGGTGCAGAGAGGGGCGTTTGCGAATTCAATAGCTTCGAGGCTTTTTTTTCCGGAACATTGCACTCAAAGTCAATAATTTCTTGGTATAAAAGTGGTTTTCTATCTCATTTTAATGTATAATGTGTTTTTGATTTTGTTACTCACCATACAACTATATTTTGAATAAAAAGAATGTTATTTGAAACTGATGCGAGTTGAAACTTTTTAGGCGTTGGGTAACAAGTTCTCATAATATTTTTTGCCACAATTTTATATCATGAAAACGATTTCATATTTCATAGAATATATTATATGTTTCTAAACAGTGCTAGCATTCCCGTATTACTTATAACATAAATGTCATGTTTTCGTTATTTGCCATGCTCTTCACGCAGCTGTATCCATAAATCAATTCGTATGCACAGGTATCCACGCAATTACCCAAACACATAAGGTTATCTTAGTAGTTATTATTACTAAATTAAAGCAGGCAAAGGATGTTCCATATACTACGGTAGCTATCCAGACCAGAAATGTCCATTTTTGACAATTATTACATCTTCACAAAAACAAATGCATGTATAACCTTAGTAATGACTGACCTTATTTTGCAGGCTAATGGCAACTGGTGGTGGCTCCGCAACATCCAGGAACAGAAAGCAATGACTGAAGAAGCAGACACGTCTTCTTAACACGAGTAAGCACCACGCACAGGAACATCAAATACGATAACAACGGGAGTATATTATTCGGGTAAGTACTTATGATTTTGTTTTCTGTGGCCTTTGGAGTCGTGAAAGCAACTCATGATTGATGGCGCGTATATTATTAGGTGTAGGAAATATTGCGTTTAACTAGCGTCTTTTAGTGCTAGGATCCATTAAAAGTTGTCTGATAGGTTTTAGTGCGTGTATGTTATTAGAATTGAAATAAAACATATTCTACTTTATTTATTTATGCAGCATCATCTCGGCCAAAAACAGCCAGCATTACAATAATACGTCGGGTCAATCAGTATTCATGCTAAAAGAAAAGGAATATGCTGGGCCAAACAGCAAGCAAAAGGCATTTCGACATTTGTATCAGCTAAGGTTGCAGCAAGTTTTCCTAACCGCACTTGCGCTGCATCACCACAATCAGACAAGCATGGTATTGTATAACAGGTGCTGTTACTGTGATTTAACAGGTGTAAGTACACGAACTACTGATGTACATGGTTGTCCGGTTGTAAACAATGACAGTCCATATGTACCAGTTGCAACTCTGTTAATGGTTGCATTATTTTTCTTATGCCTTCATCCTATACGTGTTTTCCTTTATTTTATAATTGTATCTATGCATTTTACAGTCTGCAATTTCTGTACATGTGCAGAGCGTGATCAAATATGCTGCTACAGTATTCGTCTTTACTCAGCTGTGTAGATGTAAATGCGCAGACGACCAGCGAACCGCCACAGGCACTAAACAAAGTTCAGGTAATAACATGTGATGGTTTTTTACGCAAATGAATTTTCATATGGCGCCGCATAAATTTACTACTTTTTCATTTTTCAGGGTACGATTGCAGCTGTTGAGTGCACTAGGAGTTGGTTTTACGAGTGGAGTGCCTTTTAATATGTATTGTAACATGTACAACATCAATGAAGCTGTGAGAAATATGCCCATCTATACTAAAATTAACCTACTCTCTAGGTACATGAACACGGAAATAAAACAGGCCTTTACTATTAGTTTTTGAATTTATTAACGGTTGTCATTGTTGTCATTGTCAGCGTAGGTTGGTTCAGCCGTAGCGCCTGTACCTGAAATGTAAGCAAAAAGAAGGCAGCCGCAACACCGATATTTTGTTGCTTCTTTGTTGGTCCGTCATACGTAAACTGAGCATATGACATCAGCCAAACTTGAGGTAAAGGTAAATGAGAATTTCCTTATTAATACATCATATTATGAATATAAACTTTAACATAATGCAGTAATAACTTAGAACTTTCAAATACATTGTAACTGATATTTTTAATGTGCAGGGAATCCATGTGTCGATATGGAAACCAGGTAATTACGTAGCTCAAGTTAGTCCGACAAGGGCATTGGTGGTGGTTCATTTTGCGGAGTGCGAAATCAGGATCAACAAGTGAAAAATATTTGACCAAGGATATCAACTACGAGTTAACTGCCCTAAGTTTACGGCCTTCATACACATCGACTACGGACCTACAGTTACTGAGGTAATTTGAGTCTACACGGTTAATTTAGTATGTGTTTATTGAAAGCTTAACTTGGATATTTAGCTAAAAATGTTTAGTTGGACACGTACATATACTCATAACGAAAATACTTGCTACTTTTGAAAAAGAAAAGTCATATCTCTACTATTATATTTCGGCATGTTCTTTACTTCTAAACATAGGATATATCAGTTTAGAAAGTCGTTTATATGCTCAACACAGGATTGTCTTTTGTAATATTATATCACTTTTCCCATTATTCTCATGTTCACTGTAACATGTTTGGTTTGCACCATGTTCATTTTCTTCAGGGGCGCAATTGAACACGAAAACAAAAGGAAAAGTTGCCTGTTGAGATGGCTGGTGCTGAAAACCGACCTGGCGCGGCTACAGCAACAGCAGCAACAGATTCAGGTCTACAGTAAGGTGCATCTAAGACGAATACTTGACAAACAAAAGAGTAGAATATTGATACCGGAATATCTCACTTTGAAGCTGTTGTTAAGATTCAACAAGAGTATGTCACACTTATGCTACAATTCTTTTTCGGTGTCAGTGTATTGGTCATGAACTGTGGCTATTTTCCAGGCGAATGATGAGACGGCTGAGGAGCGGGGGAAGCTGTTGGAGAAGCTAACTTCGGTAAGTAAGCATCAGCCACGGGCTGTCTTCGCTCTCCTCCTGATCATACTGACGCAAGCAATTCTCTGATAACTGTGTTCCGTAGCATTCATAAATTGCAAAGGAAGTCCCAGGTGCGTGTGATTCCTGTTTGGTAGATATATCAAACTATTGGCACGATTTTGGGTATAGGCTGTATGCTTGAATATATGTACAGATAGATATAGTTTATGCTCCACTTATCAAAAGATATAAGCCATACTTTCTAGATGTAAAGAAAGATGATATTAAAGTGATCACGCGAAAACTTGCAGCATGGGTTGAGGTACTATTCTTCCTTTAACCATCTATAGTATATGTAGCATTTGTTCGCATCAAGTCTGATGTTGTTGGCTCGCTGTTATCGGTGTCCATCTAGAAAAGTAACCTTTTCCAATGTTGATGCTAAAATTTGTAAGTGCAAAATCTAAGTTTTATATGATTTGGTGAATATTGATACGAAGTGATTTGAAATATAATTTGGTCCGCATTTAAACTTATGCCAATATGTAAACTGAAAATGTGTCTATTTTTGTCTTGATACAGATTCCCGAGAGTGAGACGGTCCATGGTAGTTCAGAAGTGAGAGCGAATAAAACAAGCAAATAATATGATCTACATCAGTTAAAAATTACACTTCAATGGTTGCTTTCATTTAGTTTCATGTATTTTTTTTATGGTACTGCATTTTACCTCCCACGGGTACTGCTTTCAAGCGAGCAATATTCAACATTCACTATTTTGTTAACAGATTGTATTATAGTATGAAATTTAAATATAATGTATTCATTCTTTGACAATGACAATCAAATCTCACTCAAAAGCAACACGGCAAAAAAATTCATACTACACAAAACACGTACATTGTTTTTGAAATACCTTTTACGAAAAGCAAGAAACAAACAGATCGAAAAAAAACCCCGCCAAGCCGCAACGCGGCTGGATACTAGTAATCTTCAAATCACGATCTTCAAAATTAGTCGAACAATTTCTAGATATCCCACCCAAATACAAATGGATTCACAAATAGCAATTACCACTGATGGCTCCACCGCAAGCGAATATCCCAAAAATCCAATTCTAACCAAATTCAAAAATCTAATCCCAAACAATACAAACACCACATAACAAAATAACAAATACCAACATACGGTATTGGCCCAAAACTAATTCCTAAAACCCAACTTCAACACAAAAGGCCCAAAACCAAACTAAGTACCAAACGAGTATTCAAACTAAAAAGACCGAACAAACAAATTTTGGTTCTTGCGATCGACACCAACAGAACCACTTGAATATTCAAACTGATGTTGACTTTCTCAGATTTCTAAACAAAGAGACCAAAATCCAAACAATTCTTCAAACAAAAACAATCAACTTTGATCCGAACGAACCTCTTTCTTTTTTTTCTTTTCTTTTTCTTCATGGCTAAACAAATCAACCTATCTCTGATACCACTTGTTGGTTCAAACGAACGAAACAAACAAACAAATTCGAACAAACAAAGCGGAAGCTTTATTCAAATACCAAACCAAATTACAAAACCAAATTCAAAGACAAATTCTAATTCAAAGGTACCAAACCCTAATTCAAAAGGTACAAAGAAAACTAATAGAATCAATCACCAAACTTGCAGGACAAGTAACACAAATTACCAAATAACCCCTAAAGTTTAAGTCACTTTTCTAACAAATTGGATATACAAAAAGATTGAATTAAATGAAGAACAACTTGGAGTGCAAGGGATTGTGAGCAATGAAGAAACTAATATGGTAAGGAAGATGATTATTGTGGGGTTGTGGCGCATTCAGACTAATCCCTTAAAACGCCCGACAATCACAAGGGTTTTGGAAATGCTAGAAGGAGTAGAGTTATTGGAAATCCCTCCAAAACCTTATACATTTTCTCCATCAAGGCCAGTTAGCTCTCGCTCCTCAACGTCAAGCTTCCGGACGACAGACTAATTGTGCATCATAAATATTCATTATAGGTATTTTAAATTTCCTTTGTTAAATAGAGTTGTTTTGTATATGACTATTGGGTGCCTTTGGTGCATATAAATCAACTACGGAGTACATTTTTGTGGTTTGTCAAGTATTTCATTTTCGTCTAATTATGAAAAATGTTTAGGTTTGGTCATAAAGAGAAAAAATCAGCTTTAGGTTTGGTCCAATTTTCGATTGACCGTCATTTTGACCAATTAGCTAGTATGAAATGACTATACTACGCTTGTTTTGATATTGTGAAATAACTAAAATACCATCAATTCATTTATTATTATTATTATTATTATTATTATTATTATTAGAGTAAAATACACCGTTCGTCCATAAACTTGTCAAAAAAACATCACTAGGGTTTCGTACCTTGGCATTTTAGTCATCCTGGGTCCTTTTTAGTTTTTTCTAAGTTCTTATATCATCTGAGTCCCTTGACCCGTTATTATCCCACCGTTCCTTTCCAAAGCACCTCTAGGAAACTTTGATGGCCAACTGAGCTACTGCATGTACACTTATCAACTTCCTTACATAAACATCGCCATCGCCGTAAACTTACAAATGAAGAATATACCAAAAGAAATATACACATAAAGCATCAAGAAGAAACAATTACTTTAAAACAGTGTTTTGAAACCCTGGTCGACCCGGCCAGGTTAACCGGTTCAACCAGTTCCGGCAAAAAAACGGGTCAATAAACCCAGGTTTCTAAAACCGGGTTAACCGGTTAGACACGCCGGGTTTTGAGTGACACGTGTCAACCCGGTTCTCGAAACCCGGCCAGGTTTCATTTTTTCATAATTTTTAATAAAAACCCGGGTTGACCCGACGATCAAACCGGTTGACCTGACGGTCGAACCGGTTAACCCGGTCGAAAAAATAAAAAAATAATAAATTGAAAAACGGGTTGACCCGGCGGTCAAATCGGTTGACCCGGTGCCCGATGATTCGTCCGGGTCGATTTTGAACCCGATTTTCAAAACATTGCTTTAAAACCCAAAAACCAAATCTTATATATCCAACACCATTTTCTTCTTTCTATAAACAAACCCAATTTCATAAATCGTTTCAAACCACACAAAATTAGAAACCCAACAACATAAAATCAAAATATTACAAAATCAAATAGCTATTGTAAACAAACTTTGTATTATCCAATTTATATTTTCATAAAAAGACCGAATGAGCATTTACACCATTAAATATATACACCATTAAATCTAGATCGGTAACAAAAACGAATAAAGAGGGAAGACGGTGGCGATCCAACGATGAAGGTGAGGATATCAATAGTGGCGGCCGATGGCAACGATGAATAGTGGCGACGTTGTAGGCATACGAAGGGACGGAACTTGAACACTGTTGGTGAAGGGCCAACTCGAAAATGATTTATTTTAGGGGGGCCGATGTACATTATGCCGAAATTTTTGTATTAAAAATGATTCAAACCAAATATAAAAATGTATAAAATGTACATAGGGTCAAAAAAAAAATTTTGGGGGGGGGGGGGGGGGGGGTTGGGGGCGCAGCCTCCCTCGGTCCCTTATAAGTTCTGTCCATGCATACGACGAGGACAGTGGCGAATAGCGGTTGTGGCAATTCGGTTTCGATTTGAAGTGGGGTTGATATAAAGTTATGCGTTTTGAATTTTCTAGTTAAAAAGTGGGTGGTTGTACTAGGTTTCAAAGTAGTCGGTGGTGGCCGAAGGTGTCGTCGGAGATTGTTTTTGGGATTTGATGGTTCAATGAGCTTTTTTTATTTGAGGGTTATGATTCTAATTCGAGGTATATGCCACGGTGCTTGGTTGTAGTGGGTTTTAAGGTGGCGGCTGACAGTAGTAACGACTTACTACTGGTGGTTATGGCTTGTGGTCACTGGATATGGTGATGGTGAGAAGTTGGAGAGGATGACAAATATGCGTTTAAATCTAAATTGTATTATTAAGTATCAATTAAAAAAAGAAAGTAAAGAAAGTAAAGAAAATGAAGTGAAACATAAAAGATTGACTTCTCTAGTATTAGGAGGAAGACCAAGGATGAAGTGAGAAGAAAACTTAAAATGAGAAGGATGAGAAATAATTATAACTACACATTTGAGATGCATCGACTTGAATTAGATGCATCCCTAGTCTTTTAGATGCACCATAATATATTTTCTAGCAAAAAATTAGATGCATATACATATATTAGATGAATTTCATCAAGTTAGACGAATCCTATACATTTTTCGTCTTCTGCGGGTCAAATTTTTTTTAGTACTAAGTTGCATCGTTTTTACTTCAAAATCACTTTCGAAACTATTTGGGATGCATCTAAATGAATAGAGATGCATCTAAATCAAGTCGATGCATCTCAAATGTGTGGTTATAATTATTTCTCATCCTTCTCATTTTAAGTTTTCTTTCCACTGGATCCTTACCCTTAGGAGGAAAAGAAAAATAAAATGACTAAAAAAGAATTAAAATGTGACTTTGTTGATTTTGAAGTAAAATATTTCCTAATAAAATTGAGTTGAAAATGTTTAATTATTTCTTTAAATTTCCTTATTAAAATATTTTTAAGAACTAAGCATAAAAATGAGGTGTTATGTAAAATATCACATATTTCATAGGGAAATGATTAAGATACCGTCATTGAGGACTGAACATGTAATTTACTTCTCATTTTATTTTCACAAAATGATGCCGGAAAAGAAACTACGAGGTTGTTTGATAAAACAAAATAATTTAACACTGAGTCGTATAGAGTTCTGAATGATTCAATGCTTTGTACATCTTGGCTCAAAAATAAAATAGCATGCTTAATAACCGTCCTAAGAGCACGTTTGGTAGGGTGAAATTCAGAGAAATGAAATGAAGTGAAGAAATCAAATCACATAATTGAATTCTCACATAAATTCAATATAAATTCCAGTGTTTGGTAATACCAGAGAATTGACTCAAGAAATTAGTATTATTATTATTATTATTATTATTATTATTATTATTATTATTATTATTATTATTATTATTATTATTATTATTATTATTATTTTATTAATATTAATATTAATATTATTATTATTATTATTATTATTATTATTATTATTATTATTATATTTTAATTATTATTTATTATTTATTATTATTTTTATATTAATATATTATTATTTATTATTATTATTATTATTATTATTATTATTATTATTATTATTATTATTATTATTATTATTTTTATATTAGTACATTATTATTATTATTATTATCATTATTATTATTATTATTATTATTATTATCCTCCAAGGAATTGATTTCCACTCCAAATGTAAAGGAAATGAATTCCTTGAATTTATGTGTAAACTTAACTTTCTAAGAGTTGCAAATCTCCACTTTTTTATTTCTTCGGCTACCAAACAATAGAAATGATTTCATTTCTATTCATTTGAGCTCATTTTACCCTACCAAACATGCCCTAAATGAATTATTGGAATAACATAAAATTATTATTTTATCCTCGTACTCCTTATGTATACAAGGCTAACAAAAAACAAAAAAAATAAAATAAAAATAAATAATAAATAAATAAAAAATTGAAACATTAATGTATAGTGTAGAAACGTAGAAGGAGGGAGGGGGTGTGAATACGTTCCTGTTTAAAATCTTAAATGTTTTGTATCAAATTACCGATCAAGTGTGACTAAATATGAATAGTGGTTATGTCACTCATAACAAATATATATGTCACGTAATTACAAGTATGTTTACCAAATCAAGGCTCACATATCATCAATACAAGTAATCACATAAACATAAGTACAACACAAGGTTAAAAAAATTAAGCTATTTCTGATTAAACTGTGGACGGTCCCTAAAATGTATGGATGGTCCCATATATGTGGGACCGCCTGTCGATTTACAGGACCGTCACCAGTGTAATTTCTAAGACATGTGATTAAATATATATTTGCATTTTTTTAAAGTTGTTTTAGTTTATATCTCAGGCACAATCACAATCAAAGCAACAAGCCACACAAACACAACCTAAATGCAAAAAGATAAGTGCAAGAATAAAATGCAAATGGATAAGGTAAAAGAAAGCGCAAACCAGACACGGTGATTTCTAGTGGTTCGGCACGAAGCACCTCTTCGCCCTACTCCACTTCCCGAGTACCCAACTCGAGGGTTACTTCGCTAGTCAATACACTCCTTTTAGGCGGAACAAACCGTACACCAAAGCTTACACCAATTTAACGACACTAAGCAGAATGTCGAGTCCTAATCCTAGCTAGAACCAATCTATGCACCGACAAACGGCAACATGGACAAGCACCCTTGTCTACTTGCATCTACACATAATCCAAGTCTTCATACGGACGATCACCCCATCCTAATCTTCACACGGACGATCTCCCCGTCCTAATCTTCACACAGACGATCACCCCGTCCTAATCTTCACATGGACACCTGCGGACGTACACACCGTCCTAATCTACACAATCACCTATGGACTTACACTTTATCCGGATTTACACTTACACACCTAGTACGACTCACACACAAGTTGGATACACTAATATACAAATGAGAAAGTTTGGAGGAAGAAGAGAATCGTAACACAAGTTACGTGTGTGTGTGTGTGTGGACTACATTATAACACTTGGATTCTTGATGACTTCGAGTGTTATTATCTTGCACTTGAACGGGATCACTTATAAATGCATACCAAAGAGTTATAGTAATCAAAGAAGAAGAATGAAAAAACGGAAAATTTTTGTGCAAAGAGGATTGAGTTTTTCTATGAAAACTCGCTCAGTATTTATAGGCAGTTCAAAGAGCGGGAAACTGTCCCTTAAACATTGAACGGTATCTTATATATAAGGGACCATCACCTTATTTAAGGAACCTTTCTGACAGTTTTTGTCCTTTAGTGGTGAAATGTTATCCGGTGAAAATTTAATTGATTTTGGCGGGAAAAATAGCTATTGGGAATTTGAAATTCAAATTTAAAATTCAAATTTATTTTTCTTTAAAACACTTATTTATAAATACAAAAATAATTTTTCTAATTTATTTTTGTAAAAATATTTTGTCATATTTAAAAAAAATTTAAGGTTTAAGGACAAAAATATTTTCTTTGATCACTTAACAAAGTTGGTATAGTGTTTGTTCATACCTAAAGTTAGGGGTGGAAACGAGCCGAGCCGAGCCCGAGCCTGCCAGAGCTCGAGCTCGGCTCGTTTATATTTTAGAAAGCTCGATTCGAGCCTTAAGATTCAGCTCGAGCTCGGCTCGTAGTATAATATATAAGGCTCGAGCTCGGCTCGGGCTCGGCTCGTTTGTGATGCACCTAAGCTTGGCTTCTTGAGCTTGTTTATCTAGAGCTCGTTTACTTGTGTTGAGCTCGTTAACGAGCTAGTTAGTATTTTCTTTTGGAATTCTCACCATTAACGACACATACAGTACATTTTTTTATTTTTATTTTTTGGCAAAACAAGATTGATATTAAAATGAAATCAAAAGATGCCTTGTGATTATCTGTGTTCCACGTTTTGTTTTTCACAGCCAACTAAGATTTTGGTTTTATGCTCGTTAATTTTGGTTTATAACTAGCGACAACTTGGTTATAAGACAAGATAATATTTGCAAAAAAAAAAAAAAAAAAAAAAAAAAAATCTAAGATAGTTGCACAACAAATCCATAAATCAACTCACTTTCACTCCGCAATTGGCAATACATGGTAGCACAAAGAAAAATACAAACATCATTCGAATACAAAGATCTCAGTGTGTTATTTACAAGATTATAGATCCTCAAAGATCTAATATACACCCATCACAGATCTTAAACATGAAACAAATAAAAGGAATAAACCTACCCTAGATTTTTTTTTAAAGATCTTGAAGCCAGAAGAAACATGCTTATTTGTGTTTTAATTCGTACGTTTCTTACACAGTTCGTGGGTTTATTGCTTGTTTTGTGGAATGAGATGAAGATAGTAGCAGCTTTACAGGAGTGTTATGTTGTGTTGGAGAGAAAAGGTATGATGGGGGCGACTGTGTATGAGTAAAATTAGGGCAACTCTTTTAGGGTTAGTACTTATGCTTAGGGTGGGTTGATGGATTTGATGTTTGGGCCTTAAACCAAATTTTAACAAAAACTGGGCCTTTAGATACGTATATATTTGTATATAATTCTAGGGCTCGTTTAGGCTCGCGAGCCTAAACGAGCTTTTTGTATAGAGCTCGGGCTCGGGCTCGAGCTCGATTATTAAATGAGCCCAAATTTAGGCTCGAGCTCGGGCTCGAGCTCGTTTAGGCTCGAGCTCGGGCTCGAGCTCGTTTAGGCTCGACTCGTTCGAGCTTTTTACCGATCCGATCCCGAGCTTTTCACGAGCGGCTCGGCTCGTTTCCACCCCCACCTGAAGTGATTCAAACTTGAGCCGTCGAGAGATGTTGATGTGTACATGAATTGATGATTTGTGTAAACGAGTAACTTGTGCACTTTACATTATGTATTACAAGTTACATGTTTGTCATCATTAAAACATGATGACACTGTATAAATTAAACGTCGTAACGTTTGCATTAACATATAGTTTACTCAATACTTCTATAAATCGACATTTTTTTTATTTATATCCTATTTATACAAATTCAATTAAATAATTTTCTACGAATAATCCAAAATGTGACATTAACTTATAGTGACGAGTGGCGCAAGTGCATCTATTGAAAACATTTTTTTTTTTTTTTTTTTTTTTTTTTTTTTTTTTATGAAATAATGATATTAAAAATACTAATCAGAGTTTTGTTCCTTGGATGTAACAGAATATGTTGTTAAAAGAGCAATGCTAAAGTCACATAAAAACATCCATAAAATCCTTCACAAAATGAGGTATCAGGCAATGATTGATGGATTTTATTATAGTTTCTATGTCTTTTCTCTTATTAAGCCTATAATTGTCTGACACGTTATTTTGTGAAGGATTTTGTGAATGTTTTTATGTGATTGTAGCATTCCTCTTGTTAAAAAATGGGTACTGATACTGCATGCTCGGGACCCAAAATGGATCAGAACCAAATAGAATCATTCAACGTGTCAAATTGTTGCTACCAAACAAGCTAGCCTTCGACTGATTTTGATCTACCCTTCCAATTGCCTCATTCAAAGGCTATCAAACCCCCCGTAAGCGACTTCTGGATGTGTTGTTTGGTTCAGTTTAAAAAAAAAAAAAAAAAAAAGGTATATATGATAACTGATAATTTAAGCGATTAAGGACCATGTGCAGTCAAAAAGTCTTGAAAGTTTGTCTTGATCAATAAAGTACAAATTGATCAACTTGTTAATGACTTCAATTTTATAGAAACTAACTACTGGGTTTCCATATCCTAAAACCATCTAAGTGACTAAAACTAATTTTCATACTATGGCAAATACCTTATGATCACAAAGAAGTAAACCTTAATTGTTGGTCTAAAGCTCGTCCCTAAGGTTAATTTAATAATCGAAATATATTGTATGCCGTTGTGTGTGACATTGGAAAGCAAACAAAATGTGATCTGAAGTATAAAAAAAGTCTTGTTTGTTAACTTTGAAATATGCTACTAAGTTGAGATGTATTGCACGGGGGATAAAAATGGGAGCAACATGCAAAAAAAATTCCATGTGTGTGCCCATGAGTCCATGACGTTTGGAAGGGGTTAGGATGAATGGATGAGAAGACTGGGTTAGTCAAAAGTCTTTATGTTGTTGTTGGACTATGTGGAAAAATTAAAGAATTACAAAAATGATGGAAATTCTATGTATTATTGGCGTAGAAGACGGGACTAGTTGAATTTTTTAATGTTAAAGTATTGTGTCCCATCTTTTAAGCCTAACTGTTTGAAGACTTGAAAGTTAAAAAAGGTTAGAAATTATGCAGTCATGTATATATTCTCATAATGGAGTCTCAAGAACACAGGTTATAGGTAAGATTGTTGTGTAACAAGTTGTGTTGGACATTCAAGATGATTATAGTCTTGCTTGTCGCATTTTTAATTCTCTCTTGTCTCCCACTTCTTCAAGCTGTTACAAACGACAATATTTCTACACCTGTCTGCCCAGAAAGTTTCACTTGCCCAAATTTGGCCCCATTCAAGTACCCGTTTTACAACAATGCCACTAACGAGGGGTGTCGGTTGATCAAGGTCAACTGTACTTCGAAAGGTGGGAAAATTCAGCTTGGAAGACAGTCATATGAGATTGTAGGAAAGGCGGATTCTGGTCAATCGGTAGTGATCCGTAACACAACATTTGAAGAACTTGTGACCAGTACAAGCTGTGAGGCGCTTATGAATAATTTCACTTCTCCAAACCCTCTTTTGTATTCTATTTCAATAACTCCCTTCATAGCTCTCTTCAAGTGCAAAAACAATCTCAGTTACACAGATTTTTATTTTGACCAACCTGGTTACAAGAGTTACAACAAATGCAAAGATTACAATTTTTACTATAAGTATTTAATCAGCAATGAGACAGTTTCCAGTGATCTCCCACATACATGTCAAGAAATAAAGCTGCCGGTGAAAGTGAAAACTCCAGAAAACTATAAAGAAGTTGATGAAAGGGATTTAGCCGTACAATAGCAACATACTTTTCCAAATGTTCCATTCTACCAAAAAGTTACCGGTTACCGGGAAAAAAGTTTGAAAACCGGGAAAAATGCCTACGTGACATATTTAATACTAGAGTAAATAGCAACGTACTTTTTCAAATGTACCGATCTAGTACGCGTACTATTTTCGTCCGTTTTTATAAGTTTTTATTCGTTTTTATACGTTTTCATCTGTTTTTATACACCTTTTCATCTATTTTTGTCCGTTTTTACACGTTGTCATTCGTTTTTACACGCTTTTGTCCGTTTTTACATGTTGTTCGTTTTTGCACGTTTTCGTCCGTTTTTACACGTTGTCATTTGTTTTGCACGTTTTCGTCCTTATTTACACGTTTTCATCCGTTCTTACGTTCTAGTCCGTTTTTACATGTTTTCGTCGTTTTGACACGTTTTTGTCCGTTTTAACACGTTGTCATTCGTTTTTGCACGTTTTATCCGTTTTTGCCCGTTGTCGTTTGGTTTTGCACGTTTTCGTTTGGTTTTGCACGTTTTTGCCCGTTGTCGTTTGGTTTTGCACGTTTTCGTTTTTGCACGTTTTATCCGTTTTTACACGTTATCATTCGTTTTTGCATGTTTTTGTCCGTTTTTACACGTTGCCATTCATTTTGTTCACATTTTCTTCTATTTTTACACGTTGTCGTTCATTTGTACACGCTTTTGTCCGTTTTTAATTCGTATAAAAATGTATGAAAACGGATGAAGACGAATAAAAATGAACGAAAACGTGTAAAAACTAGTGAAAACGTGTAACAATAGATGAAAACGTATAAAAATGGAGAAAAACGTGCAAAAACAGACAAAACGTGAAAAAAAGACGAAAACATGTAAAACCGAACAAAAACGTGTACAAAAGTATGAAAACATGCAAAAACGGATGAAAACGTGTAAAAACAGGAGAAAACGTGCAATAACGGATGAAAACGTGTAAAAACGAGTGAAAACGTGCAAAAACAGAAGAAAACGTATAAAAACGGGAGAAAACGTGGAAAAACGGATGAAAACGTGTAAACAGACGCAAAAGTGTAAAAATGGACAAAAACATTTGAAAACGAACGAAAATTTCCAAACCGGATGAAAACGTGCAAAAACGAATGAAAACGTTAAAAAAAAACCAAATTTTTAGTTATTTTCGACACACGTACCATATGAGTAAATTTTAGAAAGTATATGGCTATTTGATGGCTTTTACAAATATATTAATATTATTATTATTATTATTATTATTATTTATTATTATTATTATTATTATTATTATTATTATTATTATTATATTTTAATTATTATTTATTATTTATTATTATTTTTATATTAATATATTATTATTATTATTATTATTATTATTATTATTATTATTATATTATTATTATTATTATTATTTATTATTATTTTTATATTAGTACATTATTATTATTATTATTATTATTATTATTGTTATTATTATTATTATTATCCTCCAAGGAATTGATTTCCACTCCAAATGTAAAGGAAATGAATTCCTTGAATTTATGTGTAAACTTAACTTCCTAAGAGTTGCAAATCTCCACTTTTTTATTTCTTCGGCTACCAAACAATAGAAATGATTTCATTTCTATTCATTTGAGCTCATTTTACCTTACCAAACATGCCCTAAATGAATTATTGGAATAACATAAAATTATTATTTTATCCTCGTACTCCTTATGTATACAAGGCTAACAAAAAACAAAAAAAATAAAATAAAAATAAATAAAAAATAAATAAAAAATTGAAACATTAATGTATAGTGTAGAAACGTAGAAGGAGGGAGGGGGTGTGAATACGTTCCTGTTTAAAATCTTAAATGTTTTGTATCAAATTACCGATCAAGTGTGACTAAATATGAATAGTGGTTATGTCACTCATAACAAATATATATGTCACGTAATTACAAGTATGTTTACCAAATCAAGACTCACATATCATCAATACAAGTAATCACATAAACATAAGCACAACACAAGGTTAAAAGAATTAAGCTATTTCTGATTAAACTGTGGACGGTCCCTAAAATGTATGGACGGTCCCATATATGTGGGACCGCCTGTCGATTTACAGGACCGTCACCAGTGTAATTTCTAAGACATGTGATTAAATATATATTTGCATTTTTTTAAAGTTGTTTTAGTTTATATCTCAGGCACAATCACAATCAAAGCAACAAGCCACACAAACACAACCTAAATGCAAAAAGATAAGTGCAAGAATAAAATGCAAATGGATAAGGTAAAAGAAAGCGCAAACCAGACACGGTGATTTCTAGTGGTTTGGCACGAAGCACCTCTTCGCCCTACTCCACTTCCCGAGTACCCAACTCGAGGGTTACTTCGCTAGTCAATACACTCCTTTTAGGCGGAACAAACCGTACACCAATTTAACGACACTAAGCAGAATGTCGAGTCCTAATCCTAGCTAGAACCAATCTATGCACCGATAAACGGCAACATGGACAAGCACCCTTGTCTACTTGCATCTACACATAATCCAAGTCTTCATACGGACGATCACCCCATCCTAATCTTCACACGGACGATCTCCCCGTCCTAATCTTCACACAGACGATCACCCCGTCCTAATCTTCACATGGACACCTGCGGACGTACACACCGTCCTAATCTACACAATCACCTATGGACTTACACTTTATCCGGATTTACACTTACACACCTAGTACGACTCACACACAAGTTGGATACACTAATATACAAATGAGAAAGTTTGGAGGAAGAAGAGAATCGTAACACAAGTTACGTGTGTGTGTGTGTGTGGACTACATTATAACACTTGGATTCTTGATGACTTCGAGAGTTATTATCTTGCACTTGAACGGGATCACTTATAAATGCATACCAAAGAGTTATAGTAATCAAAGAAGAAGAATGAAAAAACGGAAAATTTTTGTGCAAAGAGGATTGAGTTTTTCTATGAAAAATCGCTCAGTATTTATAGGCAGTTCAAAGAGCGGGAAACTGTCCCTTAAACATTGAACGGTATCTTATATATAAGGGACCATCACCTTATTTAAGGAACCTTCCTGACAATTTTTGTCCTTTAGTGGTGAAATGTTATCCGGTGAAAATTTAATTGATTTTGGCGGGAAAAATTGCTATTGGGAATTTGAAATTCAAATTTAAAATTCAAATTTATTTTTCTTTAAAACACTTATTTATAAATACAAAAATAATTTTTCTAATTTATTTTTGTAAAAATATTTTGTCATATTTAAAAAAAATTTAAGGTTTAAGGACAAAAATATTTTCTTTGATCACTTAACAAAGTTGGTATAGTGTTTGTTCATACCTGAAGTTAGGGGTGAAAACGAGCCGAGTCGAGCCCGAGCCTGCCAGAGCTCGAGCTCGGCTCGTTTATATTTTAGAAAGCTCGATTCGAGCCTTAAGATTCAGCTCGAGCTCGGCTCGTAGTATAATATATAAGGCTCGAGCTCGGCTCGTTTGTGATGCACCTAAAGCTTGGCTTCTTGAGCTTGTTTATCTAGAGCTCGTTTACTTGTGTTGAGCTCGTTAACGAGCTAGTTAGTATTTTCTTTTGGAATTCTCTGTAACAAATCACAATTTCAGGTTAATTTCTATTTTCGGAAAATTTTACTATTCATGTTACTATTCATTTCTACTATTCATTTCTTTTTGAAATTTACCCGAAAGTTGATTTTTATTTCATATTCTCGAGTGATAAATCATTTCCATGGCAAATTAAATGTTTGACACTCGTCAGATCATTTTCGTGAAAGTTATTAAGGAATTACACAGAATTATACGTTTTAGGGTTAAACGGCAATCAGAAATTCTACGCACAACGAAATTTGACCCCGTCAGGTGACCCCACATCAGAAAAATGTTTAACACACTTATGATTTATTTGAGAATAAATCATGACTGAGAAAAATCATGGCCCAAATAAACTTCGGCCGTGAAAAACTGGAATTTTCAGTTTTACGCGTTTTTACTCAGCCGTAACCCTAGCCTTTACCTGCACCGCATTTCTAAGATGATTTGAGCTTTCAACTTATTTAAATAAGTCAACATATTTTTCCCTCCTCCATTGACTAAAAATCATTCCTTGATTTTATAAATCATTCCTTGATTTTTAGGCTTCCGGTTTGATGTCTAAAAGACATTTAACACCAACCGACACCAGACTGAGCCCAGTCTTGACATTATAAATAATTTTAAATCATTTTTAGCATATTAGAAAAGTAACATTTTACTTTTCTCAGTTTTACGCAATATTCGTACATTTTACGTATTACGCGTTTTAGACCCGTGTTTCCAGCTTTTAGCAGGTTTTACCACCCAAATGGAACTTATCACCCATTTTATATTTTATTATGGGACTTATGAACATTTCTAACAATACTTTAAAGTTTCATAATTTTACGACACCCGGTTTTACGTTTTGAGGCCTAATCATTTACGGTTGGCATTTCCCGGAGTCAAAATGCATCTTTTAACCAAGGATAATACCAAGCCAAGCCACCTCCCCTCCTTATCTGTTTTGGAACCGCCTCTAGGGGGGGGGGAGTCACACCCTTGGTGGCTTGATCTTGTGCCTTGTGATCTAGGATGCATACATGTGTTCTTTTTGGCAAAATATCTCTTGAAAACTAACCTCCTCAAAGTCATATATATACCCCCTCCCCTCTCCATATGGCCGGCCATCCCAACACACCTAAATCATCTCACACTTAGCTTATCTCTTCTAATTTGTTGCAAGGTTCAAGTGAAGTTCAAGTATAGAAACCCTAGTTAGCTTATTTCTTACCAAAAATCTTCCAAACCCTAACATACTTGGTGTTTTCTCTTGAGTTTAAATCCACTCAATACACCTCAACCTTTATCATCTATCTTTCAAGAATACTAAGAGTAGAAAGGTTGCTTGAAGTGAAAAGGGTTGAAGCTTGTCTATCAAAGTCCATTTCCTTACTAGTTACTCCTTTCTTTCATTAGAAAGCCTAAAGTTGTAAGCCTAAACCTAACATGCTTCTTGTTTATTTATCATGTTCATCTCATTTATATGTTATTCTTGCTATATTATGTGTTGTGATTATGTCCATGATGAAACATGATGAGTAAAAGATGTTGTTGTAATGACTTATTGAAACAAGTTACTAAAACAAGCAAACTAGTGAATATCTTGGTATAACCTGATCAAAATGGTAAAAATTTTATATTGGATTATTACATATTATAGTAGAGGACTTAACGAGAAAACCATAGCAATTTGAACCACCTAAAAAGAGTAAACGAGTCAAAAGTTATGACGATTTGAAGTTACCAAAGATTTCCGGCAAAACTGCCTAAATGTTTCTGTGATTTCTGTGACAGAACCTAAAACACGCAA
Source organism: Artemisia argyi (assembly GCA_030686995.1). Taxonomy (NCBI): domain Eukaryota; kingdom Viridiplantae; phylum Streptophyta; class Magnoliopsida; order Asterales; family Asteraceae; genus Artemisia; species Artemisia argyi. The sequence continues at coordinate 205,776,008 of CM060702.1, read as the reverse complement.
AAAGAGGCCTTTCTGGTCCGATTCATGAAAAAGTTAAAACACGAAAGTTGTCCGGAATCATGTTTTCATTCAGGAACAAAGAGGCTCAAGCCTTGAAAACGCCTTCTGAGTGAGATATTTCTCAGTTTTCTTAACAGCTATTTACATATTTTAAGTTACTAAGTTATTGTCATACTTTCAAAGGAATAAAAGGTATTATGACCTATAACCAAGACCACCACCATGGCTAGAACCAAGGTAGTGTCTCATGACCATGGAACAAGGACCAAAGGTCATGGCTAGGCCATGACGAAATGACCAAACCAACTTACAAAGGCGTAAACATGAAACAATGAAATTGGCGATAACATGAACAAGTAATTTGTATCTACTTCATCTAAAAGGAAACCATGAGACTTTACCAAGACAAATGGTCATACAAAACTTATGAATCATACCCTAATAACAATCTTCATGTACCATAAACTTTCCTAAGTTTATCCAAATATCGGACATGTAACGTTTTCGGATCAAAACTTATATCTATATACTTTATCAACTACTACAATAGTAGGGAGCTTCATGTGAGGAGTTCATTATGTAAGCCGTCGAGATGAGTTGTGGATTTACGAGTTAAAGTGTCTTGGCTCCTCGAACGCTTACTAACATGACTTCTGAAATATGTTAGCCCGAACGGTAGTAAACGATATACCAAAACATACATGTTCATAAATCTTTCTTACAAAGACTTACAAATATACATCATACATCATCATGGACTAAATGCAAAACATATATATAGGCACTCCGTTATATTCTTTACACAAATCCTAAGTCGCAACATTCTATTCTAGGTTGTTCGTAGAAACCTACACGATCCGATCATCACCTTCATTATTTGCTATCATACTTGAGGTGAGTTCATAGCCCCGCTTACATTACTTTAATGTTTTACAAACCCTTGGGGGAAATACATGCTACTTTTAAACCGAACACAATGCTTTGAAACTGTATGCTGCCTGATTGTTTTATTATTACTAAGTACCTACCTTGCCAACCCTAGGCCCCATCATGAACCATTTAATCACTAGTATTAGTGAGCGCGAGTATTGTGAATAGGCCTATTGGGATTGACGAATCCCATTTGTTTGAGCAGTTAGTTCAAATGAATGCACTATATTTGAAAACATTAAGTATGACGGCAAAGTACTTACCGGGGCAACATAACCGCCGATTGATATTGGTACACGTTAACGTATTGGTTGCATGAGCTTAGTACATAATAATAACTGTTTTGTTTTCTAACATGAGTATGAGTCTAATTAACTCATTACTACCAACATATTGTGTTCAACCGTTAAACAAACTCTATGAATTTCACTCAACCTTTGTGTTGACCTCTTAAGCATGTATTTCAGGTCCATGATAATCAAGAATGGAGCGGGAAGGGCACGTACCGAAGGAAGAAGGCTATAAACAATTATGTCATTCTATAAAAACATCATAGACTTTATATTGATGTGTTTTGAAACAATGCAACATTTTGGGACCTTACTATGTAAACTTTGATACATTTGAATAATATGAATGACAACTCTTTTTATTACGATTCGTTTAGAGATCGTTTTCTATTATTATGACTGTTGTGCCGTCGAGTAACACCCAAGTTGAATTCCGCTGCATCATGAATTGGGGGTGTTACAGATTGGTATCAGAGCCAGGTTATAGAGAAACGGGTCTAAGTGAGACCTAAACTATAACTACAATAACAAGCAAAAACATTTTTATAGCCTTCCGCTCTTCGTGCCTTCCATCCTCCAGAAGATTATGGACTTATTACACATGTTATACTACATGAACATATTTGTATATTGTTATATGCACATTGACATAGTTTGAGCATTTTTCCATAAGCATTTGATTTATCTTAACATCGAAATACTAATTGTAGACATCATGTCCGCACCTCCATCTCCCGATCATCTTCATGCTATGCCCGAGTATTTACCAATTCTTCCCGGACCCGATGATCCTTACTTTGAACAAATTGACTATGACGATGAGGAAATACCTTATGAGGATCTAGAAAATGAAATAGATTCGGACGAAGATCCTGAAATGGATTTGGACATAAATATCGATGAGTACGAAGAGGATCCTGAAATGGATGTTGATATCGAAGGCATCGAGGAGGAAGCGGAGGAACTATTAGTGGTGCCACATTTATCACCATTGACATCTCCACCTCCGGTTTCACCAATTTCATCCGAATCTAACCGTACCACTCCAGCTCAAGTTCCGAATTCTACTCACCAAACCAGCGGTACATCTACATCTACACATATGTTCGCGAACTCAGCTCAATACGAAATCTACTCTTTGAAACAAGCTCTCAACCTAACCCAACTCAAAGTTAAATGTATGGCAAGTCAAATGCATGAATGTATGTCCAAGGTAAATTCTGCTAGAATGGATGCCATGAATGCTCGAGACGACCTATATTGGTTTAAGCTTGACATGAGCTACGTTAAGAGTGACTCGGATCATGTTGGGGAAGTAGTCTTAAATCCTTTGACTGGCTTGGATAATGTCAAGGATAGACTCACTTTGGTTGAGAGGGCCCAAGAACAGGACGCGGTTCAAATTCACAAACTACTTCACCGCCTAAATACCGCCGAAATCCGGTTAGATGTGGCAAACTTTGACAGGTATCAACTTAGGAATGATTTGTGTGGGATGCAAACTCAAATGAGTTCCATACAACAAAGGTTATACCGAAAGGAGGTCAAAGAATACCGTCCAAACGAAAGCGTAGACGTGTTAGCAACACGCGGAAATAATAATCCGACCGGACCGCAACAACCTCCCAAACAACGTTAGACTAGTGTTATAGTACTAGTTAGCTTTTGTACAACGTTGTAATTACTAACTGAAAGTATCAGTTAGTAAGTTTTGAATGAACTTGTAATAAGTTCGATTTTGTAATCAACGTTATATGAAATAAAACTCTTGTTTTATATACTATCATGTGTTATGTTTTTAAGTTTCAAACATTATCATCCTATCATTCTTATCAAACATTGTGCTCATCTCACAACTCTCTAATTACAATGTATCTTTTGAACAATAGAACCATGGCGCCCAAGAAAAAGACCCCACCAACGATGACACAAGCCGCCATCCGCAAACTGGTGAAGGATAGTGTCAATGCAGCACTTATCGCTGAACGAGCAGCCGTAGCTGCAGCAGCTGCAGCAGCTGCCGATGCCACCACAGCTGCTGGTGCTGCTGATGCTGCAGCAGCTGCTGATGCTGCAGCCGCTGCTGATGCTGCAGCAGCCGCAGAAGCCGCCATTGCTGCGGAAGCTGCAATAGCTGCAGAGACTGCCAGACTTGCCAGTCTTAACCTTGGAGGACCTACCCCTCCGGTGACCAATGTTACTACAGTACCAAAGGGTTGCTCGTTCATTTCCTACCTGAAATGTGAACCCCTCAAATTCAAGGGTACTGAAGGGGCTGTAGGTTTGACCCGTTGGTTCGAAAAGGCGGAGTCGGTGTTCATTGTTAGTAAATGTACTGAGGTTGACAAAGTTCAGTATGCCACAAGTACTTTGTTGAATGAGGCGTTGTCCTGGTGGAACTCAATTGCTCAACCCATGGGCATTGAGAATGCCTACAAAATTACTTGGGCTAATTTGAAACAAATGATGATTAAGGAATACTGTCCACGCAGTGAGATACAAAAGTTGGAAGTTGAGTTCTGGGATCATACGGTTAAGGGAAATGATATCATGACCTACAACCGTAGATTCCAGGAACTGAGGATACTTTGTCCATCAATGGTTTCCCCAAAGGAAAAGATGTTGGAAAGGTATATTTGGGGACTTCCCTCAAGCATACAGGGGAATGTGACTTCGGCAAATCCCAAAGAACTTGATGAGGCTATGCGGATGTCCCGTAGTCTCATGGATCAAGTGGTACGTATGTCGGAAACCCGCAGGCAAAACAACCTCAACATCAACAACAACAACAGCAATGCCAACAATCCCAACAACTCCAACTACCGTAACAACAACAACAACAAGAACAACAATAATAAACGACCATATGATGGTAACCGTGGGAACAACAACAATAACAACAACAACAACCCAACCCGAAACAACAACCACCACAATCAGCAGAACAGGAGACAAGAAGCCGCGACGGCTTATGTTGCTGCACCTGCTGGTGGTAGGTACGTGGGTAATCAACCACAATGTACCAGGTGTAACTACCATCACGAAGGTCCTTGCCCGGCCAAATGCCTCAAGTGCCAAAAGCCCGGACATCTTGCCAAGGATTGTAGGGGCAAGGGTATAGCTACTGGGGCTAACTCACAGCCCATAGTTACATGTTTCGGGTGTGGCGAAAGGGGACACTATAAGAACAACTGTCCTCAAAACCAAGGACCCCAAGGCGGAGGTGCTCGTGCTAGGGCCTATGTCATAGGAAAGGAAGAACCACACCAGGACCCGAACGTGGTTACCGGTACGTTCTTACTCAATAATATTCCTGTTAAAGTATTATTCGATTCTGGTGCTGATATGAGCTTTATATCTACTAGAATTGCGCCCTTACTTGATATTCCATCAATCACTTTAACCACTAGTTATAATGTTGAGCTAGCTACCGGTGACTTAGTAAATACCAATACCGTAATCCCAAACTGTACCCTTAATCTCTTAGACCACCCTTTTGACATCAATCTTATGCCAATTGAACTCGGAAGTTTTGATGTAGTTATTGGCATGGATTGGTTGTCTAAACATCAAGCTAACATTATTTGTGGTGAAAGAGTTGTGCACATTCCATGTGACAATGAAACTTTGATCATTCGTGGTGATCAAAGTGGAACTCGAATAAACATCATCTCATGTATCAAAACCATGAAGTACATTGAGAAAGGATGTTATGCTTTCTTAGCCCATGTAACAGAAAAGAAAACCGATGAAAAACGTCTCGAAGATGTTCCTATTGCCCGTGAGTTTCCTGAAGTCTTTCCAGAAGACTTACCCGGACTACCACCAAATCGTCAAATAGAGTTCAGAATTGATTTAATACCAGGAGCGGCGCCAGTTGCCCGCGCACCATACCGGCTAGCACCTTCAGAGATGCAAGAGCTATCAAATCAATTACAAGAACTTGCGGACAAGGGATTTATTCGACCTAGTTCCTCACCTTGGGGAGCTCCAGTTTTATTCGTGAAGAAGAAAGATGGGTCATTACGAATGTGTATTGACTATCGTGAGCTAAACAAACTAACCATAAAGAACCGTTACCCATTACCAAGAATTGATGATTTATTCGATCAATTACAAGGTTCAACCTATTACTCAAAAATTGACCTACGTTCAGGTTACCACCAAGTTAGAGTTCGTGATGAAGACATTCCAAAAACAGCCTTTAGGACACGATATGGTCACCACGAATTCCAAGTGATGCCATTTGGGTTAACAAATGCACCGGCAGTATTCATGGATCTCATGAATCGGGTGTGTAAACCATATTTGGACAAATTCGTGATCGTATTCATAGACGACATTCTCATTTATTCCAAAAACGAAATAGAACACAAAGAACACCTTAGAACAATTTTAGCACTACTCAAGGAAGAGAAATTGTATGCAAAGTTTTCCAAATGCGAATTTTGGATTCAATCCGTACAATTCCTTGGGCATGTGATTGACAAAACCGGTTTACATGTCGATCCCGCTAAAATTGAAGCTATCAAAAACTGGCCAACACCTACCACACCTACAGAAATTCGTCAATTTCTGGGTTTAGCCGGGTATTACCGAAGGTTTATTGAAGGATTTTCTTCAATAGCAAAATCTTTGACCAAGTTAACTCAGAAAAACAAGAAATACGTGTGGGATGAAGACGAAGAAAATGCTTTCCAAACCCTTAAACAAAAACTTTGTAGTGCTCCTATCCTAGCATTGCCAGATGGGATCGAAGATTTTGTAGTCTATTGTGATGCATCGTACCAAGGTTTAGGTGCCGTGTTGATGCAACGTGATAAGGTCATGGCTTATGCTTCGCGACAACTCAAGGTTCATGAAGAAAATTACACCACTCATGACTTAGAGTTAGGAGCTGTGGTCTTTGCACTAAAAATCTGGAGGCACTATCTATACGGTACTAGATGTACTGTGTACACCGATCATAAAAGCCTACAACACATTTTGAACCAAAAAGAACTAAACATGCGACAACGTCGTTGGTTGGAATTACTTAGTGATTATGACTGCGACATTCGTTACCACCCAGGGAAAGCAAACGTAGTAGCTGACGCCCTAAGCCGAAAGGAACGAGTTAAACCACTACGAGTCCGAGCCTTAGTTTTAACCATAAATTCCAACTTTCCTACCCAAATCCTTCACGCTCAAGCTGAGGCGGTGAAACAAGAAGACATCCAAAAGGAGAGGTTGGATGGCATGATACAAAAGAAGTTCGAAACCCGTTCAGATGGAACTCTATGCTTCCAAGGTCGAAGTTGGTTACCACTTTATGGTGGCCTACGAGACTTGATCATGCATGAATCGCACAAATCTAAATACTCCATACATCCAGGATCTGATAAAATGTATCATGATCTTAAGTTACTTTATTGGTGGCCGAACATGAAAGCCGACATTGCAAGATATGTTAGCAAATGTCTTACCTGCTCCAAAGTAAAAGCCGAACACCAAAAACCATCCGGTCCATTGCAACAACCAGAAATTCCTACCTGGAAATGGGAAAGAATTACTATGGACTTCGTTACCAAGCTCCCAAAAACATCAAGCGGTTATGACTCCATTTGGGTCATAGTTGATCGTCTTACAAAATCAGCACACTTTATACCAATCAAAGAGACTTACAAAATGGAACAACTAACCCGACTGTACGTCAAAGAAATAGTCTCAAGACATGGTGCACCGATATCCATCATATCCGACAGAGATGGTAGATTTACTTCCAATTTCTGGCAGTCACTCCAAGACGCCTTTGGAACAAATCTAGACATGAGTACAGCATATCACCCTCAGACCGATGGTCAGAGTGAACGAACCATCCAAACTCTTGAAGACATGCTTCGAGCATGTATAATAGATTTTGGAAAAGGATGGGATACTCATTTACCATTAGTCGAATTTTCCTACAACAACAGCTATCATACAAGTATTAAAGCAGCTCCATTTGAAGCACTTTACGGTCGAAAGTGTCGTTCACCTGCTTGTTGGGCTGAAGTGGGAGAAGTTCAACTCACTGGACCAGAACTCATCCATGAAACAACGGATAAGATTGTACAAATCAGAAGTCGATTACAAGCCGCAAGAGATCGACAGAAAAGTTATGCCGACACACGACGCAGACCCCTAGAATTCCAAGTCGGAGATAGGGTTATGCTAAAGGTATCGCCTTGGAAGGGCTTGATACGATTCGGTAAACGAGGAAAACTAAACCCAAGATACATCGGACCATTCAAAATCCTAGCCAGGGTTGGTCCTGTAGCGTACAGACTTGAGCTTCCGTCAGAACTCAGTAATGTACACCCCACTTTCCATGTATCTAACCTAAAGAAATGCTTATCGGATGAATCACTTGTGATTCCACTCGATGAAATTCAACTCAATGACGATCTTCAATTTGTTGAGGAACCCGTAGAAATCATGGACCGAGAGGTCAAACAACTCAAACAAAGCCGTATACCAATTGTCAAAGTTCGTTGGAACTCACGACGTGGTCCTGAATACACATGGGAACGAGAGGACCAGATACGTAAGAAATACCCACATCTTTTTACCAACGAAGCTTCTACCTCCAACATAAATTGATCTCCGGGACGGAGCTCTCATATGGGGTGGAGACTGTAACAAATCACAATTTCAGGTTAATTTCTATTTTCGGAAAATTTTACTATTCATGTTACTATTCATTTCTACTATTCATTTCTTTTTGAAATTTACCCGAAAGTTGATTTTTATTTCATATTCTCGAGTGATAAATCATTTCCATGGCAAATTAAATGTTTGACACTCGTCAGATCATTTTCGTGAAAGTTATTAAGGAATTACACAGAATTATACGTTTTAGGGTTAAACGGCAATCAGAAATTCTACGCACAACGAAATTTGACCCCGTCAGGTGACCCCACATCAGAAAAATGTTTAACACACTTATGATTTATTTGAGAATAAATCATGACTGAGAAAAATCATGGCCCAAATAAACTTCGGCCGTGAAAAACTGGAATTTTCAGTTTTACGCGTTTTTACTCAGCCGTAACCCTAGCCTTTACCTGCACCGCATTTCTAAGATGATTTGAGCTTTCAACTTATTTAAATAAGTCAACATATTTTTCCCTCCTCCATTGACTAAAAATCATTCCTTGATTTTATAAATCATTCCTTGATTTTTAGGCTTCCGGTTTGATGTCTAAAAGACATTTAACACCAACCGACACCAGACTGAGCCCAGTCTTGACATTATAAATAATTTTAAATCATTTTTAGCATATTAGAAAAGTAACATTTTACTTTTCTCAGTTTTACGCAATATTCGTACATTTTACGTATTACGCGTTTTAGACCCGTGTTTCCAGCTTTTAGCAGGTTTTACCACCCAAATGGAACTTATCACCCATTTTATATTTTATTATGGGACTTATGAACATTTCTAACAATACTTTAAAGTTTCATAATTTTACGACACCCGGTTTTACGTTTTGAGGCCTAATCATTTACGGTTGGCATTTCCCGGAGTCAAAATGCATCTTTTAACCAAGGATAATACCAAGCCAAGCCACCTCCCCTCCTTATCTGTTTTGGAACCGCCTCTAGGGGGGGGAGTCACACCCTTGGTGGCTTGATCTTGTGCCTTGTGATCTAGGATGCATACATGTGTTCTTTTTGGCAAAATATCTCTTGAAAACTAACCTCCTCAAAGTCATATATATACCCCCTCCCCTCTCCATATGGCCGGCCATCCCAACACACCTAAATCATCTCACACTTAGCTTATCTCTTCTAATTTGTTGCAAGGTTCAAGTGAAGTTCAAGTATAGAAACCCTAGTTAGCTTATTTCTTACCAAAAATCTTCCAAACCCTAACATACTTGGTGTTTTCTCTTGAGTTTAAATCCACTCAATACACCTCAACCTTTATCATCTATCTTTCAAGAATACTAAGAGTAGAAAGGTTGCTTGAAGTGAAAAGGGTTGAAGCTTGTCTATCAAAGTCCATTTCCTTACTAGTTACTCCTTTCTTTCATTAGAAAGCCTAAAGTTGTAAGCCTAAACCTAACATGCTTCTTGTTTATTTATCATGTTCATCTCATTTATATGTTATTCTTGCTATATTATGTGTTGTGATTATGTCCATGATGAAACATGATGAGTAAAAGATGTTGTTGTAATGACTTATTGAAACAAGTTACTAAAACAAGCAAACTAGTGAATATCTTGGTATAACCTGATCAAAATGGTAAAAATTTTATATTGGATTATTACATATTATAGTAGAGGACTTAACGAGAAAACCATAGCAATTTGAACCACCTAAAAAGAGTAAACGAGTCAAAAGTTATGACGATTTGAAGTTACCAAAGATTTCCGGCAAAACTGCCTAAATGTTTCTGTGATTTCTGTGACAGAACCTAAAACACGCAAAAAGAGGCCTTTCTGGTCCGATTCATGAAAAAGTTAAAACACGAAAGTTGTCCGGAATCATGTTTTCATTCAGGAACAAAGAGGCTCAAGCCTTGAAAACGCCTTCTGAGTGAGATATTTCTCAGTTTTCTTAACAGCTATTTACATATTTTAAGTTACTAAGTTATTGTCATACTTTCAAAGGAATAAAAGGTATTATGACCTATAACCAAGACCACCACCATGGCTAGAACCAAGGTAGTGTCTCATGACCATGGAACAAGGACCAAAGGTCATGGCTAGGCCATGACGAAATGACCAAACCAACTTACAAAGGCGTAAACATGAAACAATGAAATTGGCGATAACATGAACAAGTAATTTGTATCTACTTCATCTAAAAGGAAACCATGAGACTTTACCAAGACAAATGGTCATACAAAACTTATGAATCATACCCTAATAACAATCTTCATGTACCATAAACTTTCCTAAGTTTATCCAAATATCGGACATGTAACGTTTTCGGATCAAAACTTATATCTATATACTTTATCAACTACTACAATAGTAGGGAGCTTCATGTGAGGAGTTCATTATGTAAGCCGTCGAGATGAGTTGTGGATTTACGAGTTAAAGTGTCCTGGCTCCTCGAACGCTTACTAACATGACTTCTGAAATATGTTAGCCCGAACGGTAGTAAACGATATACCAAAACATACATGTTCATAAATCTTTCTTACAAAGACTTACAAATATACATCATACATCATCATGGACTAAATGCAAAACATATATATAGGCACTCCGTTATATTCTTTACACAAATCCTAAGTCGCAACATTCTATTCTAGGTTGTTCGTAGAAACCTACACGATCCGATCATCACCTTCATTATTTGCTATCATACTTGAGGTGAGTTCATAGCCCCGCTTACATTACTTTAATGTTTTACAAACCCTTGGGGGAAATACATGCTACTTTTAAACCGAACACAATGCTTTGAAACTGTATGCTGCCTGATTGTTTTATTATTACTAAGTACCTACCTTGCCAACCCTAGGCCCCATCATGAACCATTTAATCACTAGTATTAGTGAGCGCGAGTATTGTGAATAGGCCTATTGGGATTGACGAATCCCATTTGTTTGAGCAGTTAGTTCAAATGAATGCACTATATTTGAAAACATTAAGTATGACGGCAAAGTACTTACCGGGGCAACATAACCGCCGATTGATATTGGTACACGTTAACGTATTGGTTGCATGAGCTTAGTACATAATAATAACTGTTTTGTTTTCTAACATGAGTATGAGTCTAATTAACTCATTACTACCAACATATTGTGTTCAACCGTTAAACAAACTCTATGAATTTCACTCAACCTTTGTGTTGACCTCTTAAGCATGTATTTCAGGTCCATGATAATCAAGAATGGAGCGGGAAGGGCACGTACCGAAGGAAGAAGGCTATAAACAATTATGTCATTCTATAAAAACATCATAGACTTTATATTGATGTGTTTTGAAACAATGCAACATTTTGGGACCTTACTATGTAAACTTTGATACATTTGAATAATATGAATGACAACTCTTTTTATTACGATTCGTTTAGAGATCGTTTTCTATTATTATGACTGTTGTGCCGTCGAGTAACACCCAAGTTGAATTCCGCTGCATCATGAATTGGGGGTGTTACATTCTCACCATTAACGACACATACAGTACATTTTTTTATTTTTATTTTTTGGCAAAACAAGATTGATATTAAAATGAAATCAAAAGATGCCTTGTGATTATCTGTGTTCCACGTTTTGTTTTTCACAGCCAACTAAGATTTTGGTTTTATGCTCGTTAATTTTGGTTTATAACCAGCGACAACTTGGTTATAAGACAAGATAATATTTGCAAAAAAAAAAAAAAAAAAAAAAATCTAAGATAGTTGCACAACAAATCCATAAATCAACTCACTTTCACTCCGCAATTGGCAATACATGGTAGCACAAAGAAAAATACAAACATCATTCGAATACAAAGATCTCAGTGTGTTATTTACAAGATTATAGATCCTCAAAGATCTAATATACACCCATCACAGATCTTAAACATGAAACAAATAAAAGGAATAAACCTACCCTAGATTTTTTTTAAAAGATCTTGAAGCCAGAAGAAACATGCTTATTTGTGTTTTAATTCGTACGTTTCTTACACAGTTCGTGGGTTTATTGCTTGTTTTGTGGAATGAGATGAAGATAGTAGCAGCTTTACAGGAGTGTTATGTTGTGTTGGAGAGAAAAGGTATGATGGGGGCGACTGTGTATGAGTAAAATTAGGGCAACTCTTTTAGGGTTAGTACTTATGCTTAGGGTGGGTTGATGGATTTGATGTTTGGGCCTTAAACCAAATTTTAACAAAAATTGGGCCTTTAGATACGTATATATTTGTATATATTTCTAGGGCTCGTTTAGGCTCGCGAGCCTAAACGAGCTTTTTGTATAGAGCTCGGGCTCGGGCTCGAGCTCGATTATTAAATGAGCCCAAATTTAGGCTCGAGCTCGGGCTCGAGCTCGTTTAGGCTCGACTCGTTCGAGCTTTTTACCGATCCGATCCCGAGCTTTTCACGAGCGGCTCGACTCGTTTCCACCCCCACCTGAAGTGATTCAGACTTGAGCCGTCGAGAGATGTTGATGTGTACATGCATTGATGATTTGTGTAAACGAATAACTTGTGCACTTTACATTATGTATTACAAGTTACATGTTTGTCATCATTAAAACATGAAGACACTGTATAAATTAAACGTCGTAACGTTTGCATTAACATATAGTTTACTCAATACTTCTATAAATCGACATTTTTTTTATTTATATCTTATTTATACAAATTCAATTAAATAATTTTCTACGAATAATCCAAAATGTGACATTAACTTATAGTGACGAGTGGCGCAAGTGCATCTATTGAAAACAGTTTTTTTTTTTTTTTTTTTTTTTTTTTTTTTTTTTTTTTATGAAATAATGATATTAAAATATAATACTAATCAGAGTTTTGTTCCTTGGATGTAACAGAATATGTTGTTAAAAGTGCAATGCTAAAGTCACATAAAAACATCCATAAAATCCTTCACAAAATGAGGTATCACGCAATGATTGATGGATTTTATTATAGTTTCTATGTCTTTTCTCTTATTAAGCCTATCACTGTCTGACACGTTATTTTGTGAAGGATTTTGTGAATGTTTTTATGTGATTGTAGCATTCCTCTTGTTAAAAAATGGGTACTGATAGTGCATGCTCGGGACCCAAAATGGATCAGAACCAAATAGAATCATTCAACGTGTCAAATTGTTGCTACCAAACAAGCTAGCCTTCGACTGATTTTGATCTACCCTTCCAATTGCCTCATTCAAAGGCTATCAAACCCCCCGTAAGCGACTTCTGGATGTGTTGTTTGGTTCAGTTTAAAAAAAAAAAAAAAAAAAAAGGTATATATGATAACTGATAATTTAAGCGATTAAGGACCATGTGCAGTCAAAAAGTCTTGAAAGTTTGTCTTGATCAATAAAGTACAAATTGATCAACTTGTTAATGACTTCAATTTTATAGAAACTAACTACTGGGTTTCCATATCCTAAAACCATCTAAGTGACTAAAACTAATTTTCATACTATGGCAAATACCTTATGATCACAAAGAAGTAAACCTTAATTGTTGGTCTAAAGCTCGTCCCTAAGGTTAATTTAATAATCGAAATATATTGTATGCCGTTGTGTGTGACATTGGAAAGCAAACAAAATGTGATCTGAAGTATAAAAAAAGTCTTGTTTGTTAACTTTGAAATATGCTACTAAGTTGAGATGTATTGCACGGGGGATAAAAATGGGAGCAACATGCAAAAAAAATTCCATGTGTGTGCCCATGAGTCCATGACGTTTGGAAGGGGTTAGGATGAATGGATGAGAAGACTGGGTTAGTCAAAAGTCTTTATGTTGTTGTTGGACTATGTGGAAAAATTAAAGAATTACAAAAATGATGGAAATTCTATGTATTATTGGCGTAGAAGACGGGACTAGTTGAATTTTTTAATGTTAAAGTATTGTGTCCCATCTTTTAAGCCTAACTGTTTGAAGACTTGAAAGTTAAAAAAGGTTAGAAATTATGCAGTCATGTATATATTCTCATAATGGAGTCTCAAGAACACAGGTTATAGGTAAGATTGTTGTGTAACAAGTTGTGTTGGACATTCAAGATGATTATAGTCTTGCTTGTCGCATTTTTAATTCTCTCTTGTCTCCCACTTCTTCAAGCTGTTACAAACGACAATATTTCTACACCTGTCTGCCCAGAAAGTTTCACTTGCCCAAATTTGGCCCCATTCAAGTACCCGTTTTACAACAATGCCACTAACGAGGGGTGTCGGTTGATCAAGGTCAACTGTACTTCGAAAGGTGGGAAAATTCAGCTTGGAAGACAGTCATATGAGATTGTAGGAAAGGCGGATTCTGGTCAATCGGTAGTGATCCGTAACACAACATTTGAAGAACTTGTGACCAGTACAAGCTGTGAGGCGCTTATGAATAATTTCACTTCTCCAAACCCTCTTTTGTATTCTATTTCAATAACTCCCTTCATAGCTCTCTTCAAGTGCAAAAACAATCTCAGTTACACAGATTTTTATTTTGACCAACCTGGTTACAAGAGTTACAACAAATGCAAAGATTACAATTTCTACTATAAGTATTTAATCAGCAATGAGACAGTTTCCAGTGATCTCCCACATACATGTCAAGAAATAAAGCTGCCGGTGAAAGTGAAAACTCCAGAAAACTATAAAGAAGTTGATGAAAGGGATTTAGCCGTACAATAGCAACATACTTTTCCAAATGTTCCATTCTACCAAAAAGTTACCGGTTACCGGGAAAAAAGTTTGAAAACCGGGAAAAATGCCTACGTGACATATTTAATACTAGAGTAAATAGCAACGTACTTTTTCAAATGTACCGATCTAGTACGCGTACTATTTTCGTCCGTTTTTATAAGTTTTTATTCGTTTTTATACGTTTTCATCTGTTTTTATACACCTTTTCATCTATTTTTGTCCGTTTTTACACGTTGTCATTCGTTTTTACACGCTTTTGTCCGTTTTTACATGTTGTTCGTTTTTGCACGTTTTCGTCCGTTTTTACACGTTGTCATTTGTTTTGCACGTTTTCGTCCTTATTTACACGTTTTCATCCGTTCTTACGTTCTAGTCCGTTTTTACATGTTTTCGTCGTTTTGACACGTTTTTGTCCGTTTTAACACGTTGTCATTCGTTTTTGCACGTTTTATCCGTTTTTGCCCGTTGTCGTTTGGTTTTGCACGTTTTCGTTTGGTTTTGCACGTTTTTGCCCGTTGTCGTTTGGTTTTGCACGTTTTCGTTTTTGCACGTTTTATCCGTTTTTACACGTTATCATTCGTTTTTGCATGTTTTTGTCCGTTTTTACACGTTGCCATTCATTTTGTTCACATTTTCATCTATTTTTACACGTTGTCGTTCATTTGTACACGCTTTTGTCCGTTTTTAATTCGTATAAAAATGTATGAAAACGGATGAAGACGAATAAAAATGAACGAAAACGTGTAAAAACTAGTGAAAACGTGTAACAATAGATGAAAACGTATAAAAATGGAGAAAAACGTGCAAAAACAGACAAAACGTGAAAAAAAGACGAAAACATGTAAAACCGAACAAAAACGTATACAAAAGTATGAAAACATGCAAAAACGGATGAAAACGTGTAAAAACAGGAGAAAACGTGCAATAACGGATGAAAACGTGTAAAAACGAGTGAAAACGTGCAAAAACAGAAGAAAACGTATAAAAACGGGAGAAAACGTGGAAAAACGGATGAAAACGTGTAAACAGACGCAAAAGTGTAAAAATGGACAAAAACATTTGAAAACGAACTAAAATTTCCAAACCGGATGAAAACGTGCAAAAACGAATGAAAACGTTAAAAAAAAACCAAATTTTTAGTTATTTTCGACACACGTACCATATGAGTAAATTTTAGAAAGTATATGGCTATTTGATGGCTTTTACAAATATATAATATATAGTGGAAATCTAACGTGGCAGCTTTTGTGGGAAAAAAAACTTGCTAGTCGGTTAAACAAGTTTCGTGGGGTAGATTGGTACAAAAGTTGAAAGTACGTTACATTGAGTGGGACAAAAAAAAGTACGCGTACTAGAATGAAACATTTGAAAAAGTATGTTGCTATTGTACGGCTAAATCCCTTGATGAAACCAAAATATTTTCTCTGCTCTCATCTTCCTTCTCTATTTCATTTCTGCCACCACTTCTATGTGAAGAGTGTAAAAGAAAAGGAAACCGGTGTTATGATAACAATGGACAGTTTCAGTGTATAGAGACCAAAAAGGGTATTTACATTTTCGTTTCTCCTCTTCCTTTCTTTCTAATTCTAGATACACCAAAATTGATGTATCTAACATATTCTTGAAATTATGTTATTGTCATATTATTTACATCTTTATATTATCTCATTGGTGTAAAATAAAAAAGGCAGCCAGTGTCATCTACATATATGATGGAAATATTAGACGATAAATAAGCCCAAACCCGCAAATGTTTTGGGTTTCCACTAATGTAACCTCTATATATTGCTAGGATGGTCCCTTTTTTCCAAAAATACATACAGGTTACATGTGTGGAAACCCTAAACTCACAAACGGGTTTGGGCAGCTTATTTATCATCTAATAGGAAATTACCAGTGTCTAGACGCCAAAAAGGGTATTTATTTCTTGATTATATTATTATAGTAGATTTTAGGGATTGAGTCATCACATAGTAACTCATTTTTTTGATTTTTTGTTTTGATTACTACATAGTAATATTTTTTCAGCTCATGTTGTCACCACTTAGTCTAACTAAAAAAACCTTCCTAGGCCAGGCTAAACGCTATTTATATTTATCTATAGTTGAAAAAGAAAAAAGAAAAAAGAAAAAAAGAAAAAAATCTGACGTGGTATTTGAATAATTTCCATTTTGTAGAAGCAGCAAGAAATTTTCCAAGGGTAAAACTTCTGTTAGGTAATTTATTTATAATCAACATCACTTTTTGTTGCCTTAAACCCGCTATTTCACTTTATATAGTAATAAGCTATATCTGTTGAATGTTGCAGCTCTCGGTGTAGGTGTTGTGATAATATTAATCTCTAAAATCTTATGCTTAAAACGGAAATTTGGATGGAGAAAAAAGGCAGAGTACAATGCCAATGTGGAAACTTTTCTAAAGAACCAAGCATTCATGGCACCAAAAAGGTACTCTTATTCACAAATCAAGAAGATGACAAACACCTTCAAAGTCAAACTAGGACAAGGTGGCTTTGGTTCTGTGTATAGAGGAGAGGTAAGCAATGGAAACCTTGTGGCAGTGAAGGTTTTAAGTCAACTTAAAGGTGATGGGAAAGATTTTGTTAATGAAGTTGCGAGTGTTGGCAGGACTAGCCATGTTAATATTGTGGGTCTTGTGGGATTTTGTTTGGAGGGTCGTCAAAGAGCTTTGATCTATGAATATATGCCCAATGGATCTCTTGAGAAGTTCATATATGGTCGTGGTCCTTCAAGTAATAACCACCTTGGGTGGGAAAAATTACACCAAATTGCTATTGGGATTGCTCGAGGCTTAGAATACCCTTGCATTTTGATATAAAACCTCATAATATTCTGTTGGATCGAGATTTTTGTCCTAAGATATCCGACTTTGGGTTGGCTAAGTTGTTCCCCGAGAAAAGAAGCATCATATCCATGACAGATATGAGAGGGACGCCTGGGTATATTGCTCCTGATCTATTTTCCAGAAGTTTTGGAGTGGTCTCTTACAAATCCGATGTTTATAGTTATGGCATGATGATTCTAGAAATGGTTGGAGGGAGAAAAAATGTCCAGGTTGAAGTTGATCATACAAGTGAAATATATTTTCCTCATTGGATATACAAAAAGGTTGAGTTACATGAAGAACAACTTGGACTACATGGGATTGGGAGCGATGAAGAAAACGAGATGGTAAGGAAGATGATTGTTGTTGGGCTGTGGTGCATACAAACTAATCCCTTGAGCCGCCCCACAATCACTAAGGTATTAGAAATGTTGGAAGATGACTTGGCATCAATAGAAATCCCTCCAAAACCGTATATGTCTTCTCCATCAAGGTCTTTTGGTTCCCTATCTACGGATTGATTGTTCATGTAAGTTTGAAATGTTTTTGTCATGTAAGTTTTGTTGAAATTTTTTTTGTTCTAAATGGGTAAATGATTATTATTGGGTTCTTGTTCATATAATTTAAGAAAGTATAAAGAGAAATGATACTAGCACAAAATAAAATCCACAAAACTCTTCACAAAATGAGATAGCACTCTTTGATTGGCTTAACTAGAAATAAGAGAGAGAAACTATAAAAAATACACGAATCAGAGAGTGCCACCTTATTTTGTGGATGGTTTTGTGAATTTCATTTTGTGGGTGTATCATTTCTCATGTATAAAGCAGTTGTTTATGTACATCCGACTTATGGCTCATAAGTATGTGCATCAATGTTTTAAATCCCAGTTTTCTTATTGACCCGGTTTAGCTGCCGGTTCACTGGGTCACCTGTTGAACCGGTTAAGCCGTCGGGTCGAACCGGTTCTATACATACATATGTATCTTTTATTTATTTTTTTTCTTCTGTATTTCATATGTAGTGTTGCACGATCCAATGATTTATCCGACTTTATTCTTATATTCGATTGAACCGATGAAAAAGATTGAGAATTTACTGATATGTTTTGTTTTTAAGTTATATATCTATAATAATATAGGAAAGATTTGAAACAACAATCAACTTATGATTTTAAGTTATAACAGTATATATTAAAACTATATTAGTTGGTATACCTAAGATAGTTTATAAATCTAATGTACTGTTTTACAAAATTTCAACATACATTAGTCCTCACCACTTCAATGTTGGAAATCAGCCTTCCCTTGCATACGAAACTTGCTTTATCTTATTGCTCAAGAACTCACAAAACGACTCTCATGTGAATTGGGGTTTTCAACAGTGTATATAACTTGCTTTAATAAAGACTAATTACACTCATACAATATGAAAGCTACTACCTATTTATAGACTTACAAGGAAAGAACGTGTAGTATAAATAAAATAACTAAACTACTTCAAAATAGGTCCACTACCCTAGCATCAAGGAGAACATTTCCCGTGCACTTTCCAGCCATAATACTCGGTCAACCAAAGACTATAAACACTTTTATTCAACAATACAGGGCCACTAACTGATAACACCACTGACCCGTGACCCGCGACCCATAGCCCATCAAGATTACCCAACATTCACCCCCGTAATCTTGATGCCTTTCACGATTTCTGCTCCTACGATCATGAACACGGTCTCTTTCTCAGTTACTACTGCATGCTTGATATTTCACTCCATCTTTCACAGCTCGTCTGCCCCGTAAATGGATCAACCCACTGAACCATGACCCATGGCCTGCTCCATTGACACAACCTGTTACGGGATCCACTTGCTCAAAGTTGTTGCTAAAATTTCCTTCTAAACTTTCGAGTTACAAAACGGTATTGTTTTCTTACAAACATACTGGTCTTGATCTCATTCTTACTTCTTACTTTCTTACTAATCGATTACTTACTTATCGATTCTTGCTTGCTAGTTTCATGCTTGCTACTTGCTACAAAACCGAAACTTTCTACTTGCTATGTTTGTCTTGCCTGCTACTTGCTACAGACTATGCGACAACCTTCTTGCTTGCTTTCTTTCTTGTTTCCTATTTGCTTTCTCGTGATCACCACACATGATTAACTTTGTTCGGTCTTAATTCGAATCTTTGGTTATTTGATTCATGATTCGGTCTTCAGCTATTAAAGCTTCAGTCTAGACTGTTCACAGGGCTTTTGCCAATAATTCGTTGCTTCAAGATATGTTTCATGTTTGTGAAAAGATTGTGTGTATAGTATGATTCAATGGAACAGTAAACGGGTATAATAATACTACTAAGAGACTTTATAAATAGAGAATTGTTGTTGTTTTTCACATCAGAAAAACACATATATATACTACATGAATCGACACCATTAAACATCCAAGGATTGTGTTGCTTGGGATGTAACTGCCTAACTAATAACTACCCTAACTGCCTGTAAATGGGCTTGTTTGGGTTAACAGTTTTGGACCCATATTGCAGACTTAAAATCGACAAAATAAACATAATACAAACTTAAGTAAATTGTCTTAACATTAAACAATAAACATTTGATCTAAAATATTAGAGGCTAACATTCTCCCCCCTAATGTTTTAGCATCAGAACTTCTGAGTTCCTTCCTGATCTTTCAAGTAATGACTTCAAAGTCATTACTGTCTTGGCTGCTATCTTGATGTCCAACATCTTCATCTTCCAATCTAACACCAAACTTATTTATACCTGCTTCTTGTGCTTCATCCTTCACTACATTGTCCTTCTAGCCTGGTGGGTCCCTGGCTTCTGCAACTTTGCTGCTTTCTCCCACTTCTATTGGCTTTTCACCACAAGGAACTTTTGCAGTTTCATGGTATATCACTGCTAGGTCAATAAACTTCTCATAGCATTTCTTTACTGCTTCATTGATACGTGGGAATCGCATCAGGCTTTACCTCTCGAGGGATTTCGAGAAGCTTACAACCCCCACCAGGCAGTGTACCTGATCGTTGTAGTATGGTATAGTGACAAGTACTGGGGGATTGATCGTTCAACTCAGGAATAGTGTCGCTAGGATTAGAAAGTCTCCTAAACTAAGTCTAAAGGTAAGGGATGATTCTTTTTGTAATTTTATGTTTTATAAAAGCAATTAAAATCTCGGTTTTTGGAAGAGTGGGCAGAATTAGTTGCTAGTCATAACTAAATATGCAATCAAAATAAAATGATAGAAATGAAATGAAATCTAATTATACTAGTGGTGTAAACAATGAATGGGGAAAGTTGTGTTTACTTAGGTTTCATTACTCCCTAGATATCTTTTACAGGTTGATAGCTTGTTACAATTGCATGGATGACGGGTCGTATTCCTTAATACTAGTCGTAGGGCCGTGTACAATATTCCCTAACTCTATAGGATCCTACTTCACTCCTATGTCGAGCCGTTAGAAGCTCCTAACATGGGATCATTAGAATTCTCCTACGCATTAAATACAACCAAAAATCATAGTACACCTCTGATCATGTTTCTTAAGACGTTCAAGCATGTTACCAATGGAAGTCTGCCAGTTTTCTTAAGCCTAACATCGAATACAATCATCCGTAACAACTATAAACAAACAATCAACACATAATTAACATCTAGGTTTCACTACATCTAAGCAAACACAAAAGAGATCTAGCCGAGCATGTTA
This sequence comes from Artemisia argyi, assembly GCA_030686995.1. Classification (NCBI taxonomy): domain Eukaryota; kingdom Viridiplantae; phylum Streptophyta; class Magnoliopsida; order Asterales; family Asteraceae; genus Artemisia; species Artemisia argyi. Next base: position 205,754,905 of record CM060702.1, on the reverse strand, counting down.
AATTGAGGACAAGTGTAAGATATATTCAAGCAATACATAGACATATTGATTTAATTGGAAGAGTACTTATCTCAAATTGACATGAAAAGTTCAAAGGGTTGAAATCACTTGAGCCTCTACATGAAAAGACCAAGGGTGGAGTGGACATGATCTCCTTTGATGACCTCTACAACAAGCTTAAATCACTTGAGCCTGATGTTAGAAGTCGCATTCGTCCATCCACTCACTCAGCCTTTGTTAGCACCACTACAAAACCTGTGCATCATGCCTCAAGTTCTTACACCTCAGGAGCATCTTCTCAAACTCAAACTAAATCAGCTCCTAAATCAAAATCCAGTAGTGTAATGGATGACATTGTTCATTCATTTGTGGCTGAATATGAACATCAGCAGTTTCTTGCTTATGAGGATTTTGAACAGGTGGATCCATTGGAGATGGAGGAGATGCACTTGAAATGGCAGCTTGCAATGATTTCTATGAACATCAAAAGGTTTGAGACTAAGTCTGGGAGAAAGTTTGGTTTTAATGGAAGGGATGCAACAAGGTTTGACAGAAGGAAGGTTAAATGCTACACTTGTGGTCAACAGGGTCATTTTTCAAGAGAATGCAAGGAAAGAAAGTCTGGTGATGAAGTTAGATATGGCTCATATCTATTGGAATCAGGGACTTCTAAGGCTACACCTTCCAAAGCATTGGTGACTCTGGATCACCAGATTGATTGGGCTAAACATGAACCTGCTGAAGAGGAAGCTTCTGCTTCTGAACAATTGAATTTGCTGGCATACTCATCTTCAGAGGACAAGAAGGAACAAGTCTCCTTGATGGGAATCTTTCAGGTACACAATTGTGTGTTTGGATGTAGTGTAAGATACAATGAACTTAAACAAGAATATGATGAATTGAAACCTAAGTACAATGAGTGTTATATAGAAGTTGAGGCCTATAAAAAGGCTTTAAAAACTTTAGAAAAACAAAAAGTCTGGTTTCAAAAGAATCAAGTTAAATATGATGAAAAGATAAGAGTTCTAGAAAGTGATTTAGAATGTGCAAAGATAGATTTAAGATGTACTGAAAAAGAGAAATCTGATATAGAAAAGGAAAAACAAGAATTACAAGCTAAGTTAGATAAAGAGGTAGCTGGTCGTATGAAATGGCAGGAAGGAGCATCTAATTTGAATAAATTGATTGATGGTCGCCAATCTGTTAGGTCTAGAAAAGCATTAGGATATGAGAAATATATAAATCCTGAAGAGTTAACTTATCCTGATATGTCTAGTGTTTTTGACCCTGAACCAGCCTTAGCATATCAAACACCTGTAAAATTTGTTAAGGAAGGGGGAATGAATGCTGTCCCTGGACCTATAAGAGGGGAACATATGCCTATAGACCTGTCCATACTTGTTGACTTTGATGGATCACACCATCTCTATGGCAAAAAGTCATGTGACTTGCCAGACCCTATTATTAAATCTACTGACTTTGTCTCTTGTTGTGACAGTGACAAGTCTTCTGATGAAGGGTCTACTTCATTTGCCAGTTGTGATTCAAGTGAAAAGTCAGACCTGCCCAAGACCACTCCCAAGACCACTTTCAAGACCACACCCAAGACATCACCCAAGACTCCCCACAAGCCTGCTAGAGTTACTGCTGATACCAAGACAGTTTCTTCTGAAGACTTGTTTTTTAATTCTTTGCAAAACAATATTTCTAGTTCTGTTAAAAATAATTCTGTTAATCATTGTGGTTTGAATGCTTTTTCATGTTATGGAACTTCCTTCAGTTTGAATAAATCTTCTAAAAAGAAGAAATGTTTTGTGTGTGGAAGTAAATCTCATTTGATTAAGGATTGTACTTTTCATGAGCAAAGAATGGGTATATGTTTTAGTCAAAGAAAACCTAGGCAAATGTGGAAGAATGTTAATGATATACCCTCTTTTATTCCATATCAGCAGAAATCCAATTCTGCTGAACCACATTCTTCATGGAGAAGAACCAGTACTAGACCTCATGTTCGACCCACTAGTTCTTTCTTTTCTAATAGTTATTGGCCTAGTCACTTTGACTCAATGTATTATGGTGGAGGGTATTGGGATACTGCTGTGAAGCCCTCAGCAGGTTGTTCTTGGATAAAGAAGGGACCTAATTTGCATTACAGGCCCAAGAACAATGGTGGATCTAAAACATCTACATGGCCTATCTCTAATGATCCACAAGGCAGGCTCAAGTCAGCAATGACTTGAGTCTCCAAGGTGTACTAACTTTTGTATATTTTTGTTGTTGTTGTAGGATCATCCTTTGAAAAGTACTCAAGTAGGGATAGTTGATAGTGGTTGTTCCAGAAGTATGTCAGGGAACAAGGACAAAATGCATGACTTTGTGCCTATAGAAAGAGGAGGCAGTGTAACTTTTGGTGGTGGAGATGGCAAAATTACTGGGAAAGGAACTATTAAGACACCTCTATTAGATTTTGAGAATGTTTATTATGTGAAGGAACTGGAGCATTTTAATCTGTTCTCTGTATCACAAATTTGTGACACTAAGAATAAGGTTTTCTTCTCTGAGGATGAATGTCTTGTGCTCTCCAAGGACTTCAAACTTCCAGAAGATACAACTGTTTTGCTGAGAGTTCCTAGAACCTTCAACTTGTACACATTCAATCTGAATGATGTTAAGCCAGAAGGTGATCTAACATGTTTGGTGGCCAAAGCTTCCTAGGATGAATCTACCAAGTGGCATAGGAGAATGGCTCATGTAAACTACAAGACTATCAATAAGTTGTCTAAACTTGGTCTTGTTCAGGGCCTTCCTTCTAAACTCTTCACCAATGAACACAATTGTATTGCTTCCAACAAGGGAAAGCAACACAGAGCCTCTTACAAAGCCATAAAAGCTGTGAGCACCATCTCAAAACCTCTTCAGTTGCTGCACATGGATCTCTTTGGTCCAACTCCTATCAGAAGTATTGATCATAAGTACTTCTGCCTGGTTATCACAGATGATTATAGCAGGTTTTGCTGGGTATTCTTTCTAAAAACTAAAGATGAAACAACTCCTATTTTGAAAGAATTCATCACTTTAATTGAAAACCAGCTGAATAAAAAGGTTAAAGGCATTAGGTGTGACAATGGGACAGAATTCAAAAATGTAGTTTTCATAGAATTCTGTAAGTCTAAGGGAATTAGAAGGGACTATAGTACTCCAAGAACCCCACAACAAAATGGGGTTGCTGAAAGGAAAAATAGAACCTTAATTGAGGCAGCAAGATCCATGCTTGCAGACTCTAAATTACCCACTATGTTTTGGACTGAAGCAGTAAGTACTGCTTGCTATGTATTGAACAGGGTATCCATCACTAGACATCATGTCAAGACACCTTATGAACTTCTCACTGGGAAATTTCCAGACATTCATTACCTTAAGCCTTTTGGTTGCAAAGTGACCATTTTGAATACTGCTGATACACTGGGTAAGTTTGATGGGAAAGCTGATGAGGGATACATTGTGGGTTATTCAGCTCATAGCAAGGCCTATAGGGTGTATAATTTGAATGCCAAAAGGATAGAGGAGACCCTTAACCTAAGATTTCTTGAAGATCAGCCTAATACTCAGGGACAGGGCCATTCTTGGTATTTTGACCTAGATTATTTGACTGATTATTTGGGTACACTAGACATGCTTCTGATCCTAATGCAGGTACCAAAGATTCGATTTCTAACCCTGCAGGTTCCATGGATGATGACTCAGAGAGTGACTCTGAGCCAGCTGCACATACAATTGTTGTACCTTCTTTTCCACCTAACCATTTTGTAGGAAATCATTCTACTGCTGACCAAGAAGATGAGTCACATTATGCAGAGGATCTTGCTAGACTTAAGAAGCAAGAACATGCTGCTACACAGGAAGCTCAGAGACTCAATGAAAAGGTTACCCAAGAGACTGATGCCATCCTTTACCAATCAGCACAAGTAGTCAGTGGAAACAAGGATGCTGCTGACAGTTCTACTGAAGGCACTCATATTCCCACTGATGAGTTTAAAGCTGCTGATACTCCTGCTGCACAATCTCCCATTTTTACTGAAGCTTCTACAGACTTTGAGAAGCCCTTTACAAGATTTCCAAGTCCTTCTGATCTTGGTAATTATCAGCCCAAGCCTAGTCTGTTTCACTCAGCTTCTTATGATACTGAGTTTGGGCCTACTGTCAACAACCTTGATGCCACAATTGATGTCAACCCTACAGCAAAAAAGAGGATTCATAATGCTCATCCCCTATCAGAGATTATTGGAGATCCTAAAGCACCTGTTAGAACTAGAAGCACTGTCAAAAACACTAAATATGGTGAAGTTGCTTTCATCTCTTATGTAGGGATCTATACCTTGATAGATCACGAGCCAATAGATCGTTAGCCAACTAATGTAATCACTAGTAAGACTAAGTTAGATAATCTCTATGAGCTTGTAATTATTGCGGAATATAAAAACAAACGTATACTAAACTTGATCCTCTATGGATCAATAAACTAATAATATTAATGAAACTCGTACGTAAAACTTGTATCTATTACAATGACCTAGGGTTCCTTATATACTAGTGGAAACCCTAACCTTTCTTACAAGAAATGAATAATGATAAACTATTAAAAGATATTCTACATATCTTGTCCTAAAATACATAAGTTATATCCACGGTTAAACTCTATCCGTAGGATCTCTAGATGTCCGCAGGAACCAGTCATCAGCAGAAAGTCACTAATCCTTCCGCAGGAACCTGTCAGCAGTATCAATCAGTAGTATCTTCAATAATTCCTTACAATCCTCCCCTAATCTTGAATTTGACACAGTTAAGTTCAAGATTTCTTGATAGATCGCCAATAGCACAAACCAGAGGATTGAGAATAATCATCAGCAGCAAAGAATCTTCATAAGTAGAATCTCTATGATCATGAAACAATTGAAAATCACCATTCTTTGCAGCAACACAAGACTAAATGTACATCAAAACAGATAAGTTTCATACTATTCTCCTCACATCCAGGTGTGTTAACTCCTGTGAGAGGTGAATCATTGAAAATAATGGATTTGATGTCTCTTTACCAATAGCCATCACTACTGGAGTAGCCAAGTGTTCAAAGGTACACTGATAACCACATGATTTTTAGCAAATCATCAGCTATAAACGGATTTGATATGTCTTTACTTGTAGCCGTTTGCTCAGGACTAGTCAATTATTGATGAATAATCATCTTGGTTAATTGAATACCAAATATGGTTTTCCACTGCCTTTACCACAAGCCATATACATGTGGGCTAGCCAATTATTTGGAATCCATAAAGGAAAAATCCATGGTCAATTGACAACCATTTCAACTACTCAACAATGAAGCATGGGTGAGTTGAAAACCCTATGATTTTGAGCAAACCATTACAGCTATCAACAGATTTGATGAGTCTTTACCAAAGCTGTACCCTTTGAACTAGCCAACTTTTTTATGGAATAGTCAACATCAGGCAAGTTGATGACCACAAAGAGTGTGATAAGAATCAACACCAGGCAACTATTTTGTTGTATATTTTTACTAAACTAACAGAAAAAAAAATATACAACAAAATACAATACCAAGATCAGCTCATTGCAGATATGAATCCATTTGAATGCCATGCTTAGTTGCCAGTTCCTTCTTAGTCAAGCTACTTCTTCTGATGAACCTTACCAATTGTTTAGCAAGATGAAGATCATTTTCAGTCATATCCAAAGGAACAGATAACTTTGTCTCCAGCATGAGATGCATTACTTCCTTTGTGATTAGGTAAAGAACATCAGCCCAGCAATACAAGGTCTTACCAGTGGTTGTGACAATCATATGAACATTAGGAAGTGGAAAGAACTTCCAATATTCAACCACCCATGTCTTTTGACCTTTCCATACTTGAAACCTTACACCAGAATCACCTTTATAAGAATCACACAAAATCTGCAAATCACCCATCAAATACAGTCCAATGTCATCAGGAGAATGAGTGTGATAATACTTAGTAACCCAATCATAAAGTGAGAGAAGATCTTGCTTGTCCACCATATGTAAGATCTGACTCAGAAACAAGAATGTCTTGGTAGTTCCATCTTGTCTAGTTATGACATTCACTTTTCCTTGACCAAGCTCAGAATCAACCAGTTCCCACTTCACAATTTTCTCCCATACAACAGGGTCTTGACCATCATCAGAAGCATAATCAAGAAAAGTAGTACTATCCTCTAAAGGAATATCTTTTGTAGCCTTCCTCTTGATAGCTTTAGTCTTTCTCCTAGTGCTAGTAGTAACAGGAATAGAAGGACCATCAGCAGGTTCTTCTTTAGGCACTTGTTTGGAAGTATCAGCAGGAACATCTGCAGAATCATCATCAGGTATTTCAATTGGAGTATCTTCTGAAGCATCATTGGTAACATCATGTGGAGCTTCAGTGGTATCAGGATGAGATTCAACAGTATCAGCAGGAGTAGCATCCATCTGAGCATCAGAAGTATCATCCTTCTGAGTATCAGGAGTATCATCCTTCTGAGCATCAGGAGTATCATCCTTCTGAGGCAAGACGGAAGGAAATTGCACATTCTCCTGACCACCATGAAAAGACCCAATAGACTCAGCAGGTTGAGCAGCAGTATCATGAAGCTTAGCTTTCTTAGCTTGAGGCTCATCCAATAGTCTTCCTCTAAACTCTAAAACATCTTGAACATGTATACCAGAGGAATGAAGATTTGAAATGATCTTGTCATAGTAGAAGGTGAGCTGCTTATCTGAAAAACCCCAAACCTTCTTCTGATTCCAGCCTGACCCAAACATAGAACATCCCTGATTCTTCACAAAATTCCTCATATATTTCTTTATTTCATTCTTTGTCCAAGGTCTTTCCCTGAGATACTTAACTTTATTCTCTACCTCCTGTTGCCTCTTCAATCTTCCTCTTTCAACCATCATCTGAACAAAAGCAGGATTATCAACTCCAAGCTCAGATTCACCCAAATTAGGCTTGGAAGCAGCTTGTTCAGCCAAATTCTCCCATTGATCAGCAGTAAGATTCTTAGCTATTTCATCAAGCTCCTTTTGTCTTTCAGTAGGCAAGGTGGTAGTAAATTGAGGTCCCATCTTATCCAAATCATCTTGAATTTTCCTAGCCAATTCTTCTGAGGCTTTCAAATCCAACTGAACTTTAGTAACTGCAGCATCCTCTTGAGCTTGCAAATGTGCAGCAACATTCTCACTAAGTTTTTCATTAGCAAGTTCCACCTTTGGATTTTACTCTGGAAGGAATGTCTTGATCAAGCAATATAGACTTCCCTTTATCTTTCTTCTCAGGAGGGACAAAAGTCTTATCAGGAGAATCATGAGGAAGATCAGTTTGGACATCTACTGATGGACCATGAGTGCTCACTTCTGGCATAGTAGTAGGAAAAGATTCCTTCCTATGAACATCAGCAGGAGTCTTCTTTCTAGGAGCATTAGCAGACTTTTTATCAGCAGAATGCTTTCTTCTGACATAAATGACTCTGGAGTCCTTTGGTACACTTGCATCAGTAGAATGAGCAACATCAGCAGTTGGAGCAACAGATGGTTCAGGCCTAGTGTCAGCATTCTTCTGAACACTCTCCAAAGTGGTAGCAGCAAGAAGTTCAAGGCCTTCCAAGTCAATATTGTCAGATGCTTTAGTAGAATCCTCATCTGAATCATATACCACACCTTGTTTCTTCCTTTGCTTAAGCTTACCCTCCAACTTCTTAACTCTTCCAATTAGAGTCAGAACAGCATTGCTGAGGTTCTTTTTGGTGAAGTTCAGATCATTCTCCAATTTGTCCACCTTAGATACATACCTGTTCAACAAAGCAGATACAGAAGTGAGAGTAACAGGACCTTCAGCTCCACCAACAGGGATATCTGTGGCATTTGAAGCATCATTGGTCCTGTGAGTAGAATAATCTAAATTTACATCTACATCTACATGATCCTCAAAGTGAGGTCTCAAAGGACTAGGTGTTGGAGGTCTGGTGAATTGTGGTGAGTTTACAGGTTGGTCAAAGCCTAAATTCTCATTGAGCTCATGCCCAGGAGAATGGATATCCATTGGTGAATGTACAGGTGTGGGTAACCTTGGAGAGAGTGGAGGCTGAACATCAGAAGCAACTGATGCATTTGCATCAGGAGCATCTTCAGTTCTTTCAGGAGAATCCTCTGGTGCTTGAGCATCAGGAGACTCCTGACCACCAGCAGCTACATCAGCTGCTTCTCCATCAGGGGGATTGCCCACCGGGGCATCAACAGCTGCATCAGCAGCTACTCCATCAGGAGCATTGCCAGCAGGCAGCATAGCTGGTAGTAAGGGTCTGTGTTCACCAATAAATTTAATTTTCATTTGGGTTAACAACTTTTTAGATAAACCCTTAACAGGCAAGTGAGTGGGATCATTGGTCTCATTGTCTAAAATGATTTGAAGAAACCTAGGATACAATAAATATTTAAGTTTGGCATCCTTAACATTTTCAAGCATAACATTAAAGATATACCTAGAAAAGTTAAATGTTCTTCCCTGAGAGAGACACACAATGGCAAGAGCAATGTCTGTAGAGAATTGGTCCCATCCACCAGACTTAGAACCCATGCACTGAAGCAAGGTGTGTGTCAAAAACCTCCATTTTGGACAAAACAGATTCTTGTACCAGACTTTACCATCACCACTATAACTAGCAGCCTGAAGCCCTCTAAGTATCTCACTCTTAGGCAAATCAGTCACCCCTCCTTCATCAACCAACTGTAGTTTAGTCCTGAACAATGACTCAGTAACCACATATTCTTCCCCATCTATGACAACAACAATCTCTGTTGGTCCATCTTCAACAGTCCTTGTTTGTGTAGTTTCCCAAAATTGTACAACAAGAGACTCATGAATAACATTTGGGTACTGAAGTAGAGCATAACGAATCTTGGAACTTTGAAGAAATTTGATCATGCCCACATAATCTTCATCATTTTTACCACGACCAAGAAAGGCATGTTTGTTATGATCTCCTTTGAAATATAGTTCAGCTATTGATTGAGAATAAGAAATTAGGGTTGGGTGTTCTGAAAAATATTGAAATGGTTATTGAAATTATATAGCGAGAGGGAATTAGTTAATTTAGGAGAGGGATATGCACGTCTGGGTTAATTATGGAAGTTACCAAACGTGGAATGAAACTGATGTGAATTATTGGAAAGAAATCTTTGACTAATAATCAACTAAGGCAAATCCCAATTAACTGACTCATCCGTAGAAACTAATTCAAACGGCTGAAAGCAAATGGTCAATCCGCAGAAAATAGTTAAACGTTGACTATTGGTCAACAGAACCTTCCGCAGAATTGATCAGCAGAATCTACCCTTCAGTGGAAACCAAATATCTTTGAAAAAGATCTCTTAATTCAAAATGCAAATATCTCTTCTGATAGATTAGTATTCCCCTAAATAAATTGATCTTGAACAAGCCATCAGCAGGAACACACTTAACAACATAATAGATAGTATCAGCAGCATGTTGGTCAAACCATTGACTTTCATCCGAAGAATCCACTAATGTTGACAACTTGCACAATTAGTAATTGCTACTGACTCAACTACCTCCCATTTACTTGCTTTAATTCACATTAAACCCAAACCATGGCTTTATAAATAAGTCTTCAAGTCATGATCAATTCACTATCCCACAAATAACATATCCCAAAGTCTTTCTTACATTCAAAACATGAAGCCATACCCCAAAGTCATTGAAATCTCTTCTGATTCATCAGACTCTACCTTTGACATCCCTCAAATCCAAAGATCATACTATTACTTAGGTGAAGGTCCTTCAGAGTTATGTCCATCTCCCACCTCATCAGAAGAAACCACTGAAGCTGAGGAAACACCAACTCCTCTAGCTATGGTTGTCCCTGATTTCACTCCTGTCACTGCATTCTTAACTAGTGAAATGGAAAGAGTCTGTGCAGATATGAGAAGAATCTCTGTCCCTGAAGAGCCACAGTCCTCAAGTAGAAGGAAGGGTCCATTGAAGGTGGTGCTTGGTCTTGCAGCTCCCAAGCTCTGGAACAAAGACATGCAATCCAGAGGGGTCCACAAGAAAATGTCAGACCCAAAGGACTTGGGCAAAGGGAAGAGGAAGATGGAGTAGGGGGGTTGATGGTTAGGGATGTGGTGGTGGTTGTTTGTTGTTGTTTGATGTATTTTGTGTTTCTTCTGATGACAGATCTTGATGTACCCAGCTTTCCACTGATGAATAAAATTTACTTTTATGTCTTTACATCTAATTCCACTGAATGTAGATCTTTGTATATCAGCAGAAACATGATCTGAAACCAAACATTCAAACAAAACACAAAAGAACAACCAAAATAATGTACAAAAGTTAGAAAGAAACCTGCAAAACAAAGTTAGTAAACATAATTCTAGAAAACATAATAATCTACATAAATACAACATGTACAATCCTCCCCTGAGGCATATGCCTCCCCTGAGGCTTATGCCTCCCCTCAACCATAGCATTCAAGGGTTAACCATCCCAATGTTGACAACTAGGTGATTAAACCTAGGTCCATCAAAAGCTTTTGTTAACAAATCAGCCACATTATCATCAGTGTGAATTTTAAGCACTTGAATTAGATGCTTCTCATTTGCATCTCTTATAAAATGGTGCCTAATTTCTATATGTTTAGTTCTCTGATGAAAAACAGGATTTTTAACAATAGAAATAGTACTTTGATTATCAATGTAGATTTTAGTGTTCATAAAGTTAAACCCATAATCCAACATCTGATTTTGAATCCAAAGTACCTGACCACAGCAATTGGCAGCAGCAACATATTCTGCTTCAGTAGTAGAAGTAGCCACTATGGATTGTTTCTTGCACTGCCAAGAGATGAGTCTTCTACCAAGAAATTGACAACCTCCTGTTGTGGACTTCCTATCCAAATTAGCTCCAGCATAATCACTATCACTGTAAGCCTCCAACACAAATGGTGAATCCCTTGGGTACCAAAGGCCTAGTTTGGGTTGGCCCTTGATGTACTTGAAAATTTTCTTCACTGCATTTAGGTGGAAAGTCAGTGGAGTGACTTGATGTCTTGAGCAAGCACTGACAGCAAAGGTAATGTCAGGCCTAGAAGCTGTTAAATACATGAGTGATCCAATCATGGACCTATAGAGATGGACATTCACAGCCTCATCTTGCTCATTTGGATTCTTAAGCTTGGGTGGTTCATATGGAGTGGTAGCAGTCCTCAAAAGTTCAAAGTCAAACTTTTTCAAAATATCTTTAACATACTTCTCCTGATGAATAAAGATCCCTTCAGGTTGTTGTTTGACTTGCAGCCCTAAGAAAAAGGTTAACTCCCCCATTGCACTCATTTGAAATTCACCTTTCATCAATTCTTCAAATTCCCTGCACCATGCCTCCTTTGTGGATCCAAAGATAATGTCATCCACATATACTTGTACTAGAATAATGTCCCTGGAGTTTTTCTTAATAAAGAGGGTCTTATCAATAGCTCCTCTTCTGTAGCCATGCTCCAAAAGAAATGTAGATAGTCTAGCATACCATGCTCTTGGTGCTTGGTGAAGTCCATAAAGTGCCTTGACAACTTTGTACACTTTTTTGGGATGATGGGGGTCTTCAAAGCCCTGTGGTTGAGTAACATATACCTCCTCTTCAATTTTGCCATAGAGAAAGGTACTTTTGACATCCATTTGATAGACCTTAAACCCCATATATGAGGCAAAGGCTAAAAACAGTCTAATGGCCTCAACTCTAGCAACAGGTGCAAAGACCTCAGTGTAGTCAATCCCTTCTTCTTGTCTGAAACCTTGAGCCACCAATCTTGCTTTATTTCTTACCACAATACCTCTGGCATCCCTCTTGCATTTTAAGATCCACTTGGTCCCAATTGCAAATTTCCCTGCAGGCAGATCAACAAGTACCCAAAGATCTTGATTCTTGAATTGTTGCATCTCTTCCTGCATAGCTTCAACCCAACTAGGCTCACTCAAAGCCTGTTTAATGCTTGTGGGTTCAACTTGAGACAAGAAACAAGCAAACAAACAATGCTTTGGAGTTCTAATGGTACCTTTGCCAGTGATCCTTCCTACTCCACTTCCAAACCTCACTATGCCTCCATTAATAGGCACAAAGTCATGCAGCTTCTCTTCATTACGAGGCATGTTTCTTGAACAGCCACTATCAACAATACCTAAGTCTTTATTAAGAAGAGGATGTTCCTACAACAAAGAAAGTTAATATACAACAACAACAAGTATTTAGAGACTTAAGTCATGAAAGACTTGAGCCTGCCCTCTGGATCATTCTGATGAACCCAAGATGATGAGTTAGATCCACAATTGTTCCTGGATTCCCTGTTGTGAAATGGTCTTTTATATGTCCAAGAACAATCTGCTGAGGACTTTTCAGCAGAATCCCAATTACCCCTTCCCATAAAGATTTGGTCAGTATATTCATACCAATGATTAACACCATTAAATGGTTGAGACCCATATCTATTTCTATTGGTATTCATATATCTATTATTAAAAACAGACCTATCAGAAGGAACAGTCCAATCAGCAGGAGTGGAATACATTTTGCTGACATTATACTTTGCCTGTGGAACTAATGAGGGCTTGGAACAGGTTTTAGTCCACTTTTGTCTAGGTCTATTATTAACAACAGAAACACCCATCCTCTTTTCATGAAAATCACAATCCTTAATTAAATGCAACTTGATACTACAAACAAAACACTTCTTCTTCTTATAAGATTTATTAAATCCAAAAGATGTCTTATTAAACATAGAATTATTCAAACAAACATCAGAAACAGAATTGTTTTGTAAACACTGAAAGGAATTGTTTTCATAAGAAGTAAATAACAAGTCTTCAGAAGAGGCTAGTTGATAAAGAACTTCATCAGCAGCAACTTCAGAGTCCACAGACTTGTAAGATGACTTGTCAGAAATCTTTATTGAGGACTTGGGTGAGTCTGATTTGGTCTTGGAATCACAGCTGGCATAACTAGAGGTCTCTGAGGTTTTGTCCCTGGAAGAACAAGAGACATAATTGTTAGAATCATTACTAGATATACTTCTAGTGTCAGGGGAGTCATTGATCCTAATGCCAGTGATTTCCATTGATGCTGGTAAGTCAACCTTATGGGATGTGGGCTTAGGGGTTCCTATGGTTGGTGAGTCTTCAGACCTATTTGGCAAGTCTTTAGACTTTTTGCCAAAGAGATGGTGTGAACCATCAAAGTCAGTGGTTTTGGTAGTAGGCATAAATACACCTCTGATGGGTCCTGGTACAGCATGCAAATTTCCTTCTTTAACATAATGTGCTAAGCCTGCTAGTGTAGATTTACCCTCATCATGCCTTGCTTCTAAGCCAACATATTTTTTAAACCCTAAACCTATCCCTGAGTTTACAGCTTGACTACCATAAAGACAGCTAGCTAAATTATCTCCTGAAATTAACCAATTTTTATGTAAAGCTACTTCTTTATCTAGTTTCTCTTGCAAAACATTTTTCTCAGACTCAATTCTAGCTTTTTCTTTTTCAGAAAACTTTAATTCATTGCTAGCACATTCTAAATCTCTACTTAAAACTCTAATCTTTTCTTCATAGGCCAATTGATTCTGTTGAAACCACACCTTTTGTTGTTCTAAAGTTTTAAAAGCTTCTTTATAAGTTGCAGCTTCAATAAAACAATCATTATATTTTGGTTTCAAATCATCATAAGCTTCTTTTAGAGTTGTATATTTAGTATCACAATCACAAACACAAGTAGATACTTGAGGAGAGATTCCCATGAGACCAAAGCTATCATCACAACTAGCCATGCAGGAGATTTGAGGAGAGCTGCTTGTATCATCATCATGCTCATTCCAGTCCACACTAGTATCTATAGCAGTGATCAAGGCCTTTGATTCTCCAGCTTCCACTTCTTTCTTCTTGTATGCTGAATACCTGGTACTGGCTTCACCCTTCTTGGCTGTGCATTCTCTTGCAAAGTGACCAATTTCTCCATAAGCATAACACTTCACCTTCCTTCTATCAAACCTAGCTGCATCTCTTCTTTCAACATTGAGCTTTTTACCAACCTTTTGCTCAAATCTTCTAACCTTGAGAGATAGTGATGAGGCGAAAAATGATCCATTTTTAGGGGGTCATTTAAGCCCGAATCTGACTTTATTTGATCAAATATTGCCCTAAATCGTTCCTTTTGTGATTTTAGGTACTTGGAGAGTGAATTCTGGAAAAGAAGCCATTTCGGACGTTTTTGGAGCATAAAAGTGAAGAAAACGGCAAAGTCTCAAATTTCTATGCTGGGAACAGTGCATGAAGGCATCAAGAATTGCTCTTGATGGCGTCAGAGTCCCAAGAATAAAATACCGTGGTTGATGACGGCATCACATAGGCCGTCATAAGTAGATCAAGGCCGTCCGAGGAAGTATTTGGCGGCGAGATGACGGCGTCACACCATTGCTCTTGACGCCGTCACCCCAGTTTTCCTATATATAGTTTTCTAGTTTTTTACATTAAAAAGAGAAAAGTTTTGGTGAAACCCTAAAGACGAATTTGGTGCAACTTTTACAGGTTTTTCAAGGGTTCCAAACCCTTGATACCTTGCATTGTAATTGAGATAAGTGTTCTTCTAATTCAATCAATATGTCTATGTGTTGGTTGTCTATATCTTGTTCTTGTCTCAATTCCATTATGCTAGGCTAGATCTCTTTTGTGTTTGCTTAGATCTAATGAAACCTAGATATTGATTATGTGTTGATTACTTGCTTATTCTTGTCTTGGATGAATGATTTTATATGTTAGGCTTAAGAAAACTGGCAGATCTCCAAATGGTAACATGCTTGAACGTCTTAAGAAACATGAACCGAGGCGTACTAGGTCTTTATTGGTTGTATTTAATGCATGAGCCACTGTTTACAATCCCTATAGTTGTGCTGGGTCATGGTGTAGGAGGAGATAAGAGCTCATAGAATTGGGGAGTTATGTATGCCACCCCATGAATGGTATTAAGGAATACAATCCGTCATCCATACAATTATAACAAGTAATTAACGTGTAAAAGATATCTAGGGAGTAGTGAAGTCTAAGTAAACACAATTTTCTCCAATTACTGCTCACAACTTTAGTATAAATTAGTTTAATTTCATTTTTAGTATTTTATTTTGATTGCATCTTAGTTTTGGGTTAGTTGAATAGCAACTAATTCCGCCCACTCTTCCAAAACCCGAGATTTTACTTGCTTTCTAAAAAACATAAAAAATACAAAAATAATCATCCCTCATCTTTAGAACTAGTAATTAGGTTTTCTAATCCTAGCAACACTATTCCTAAGCTGAACGATCAATCCCCCGGTACTTGTCACTATACTATACTACAACGATCAGGTACACTGCCTGGTGGGGGTTGTAAGCTTCTCGAGATCCCTCGAGAGGTAAAG
Source organism: Artemisia argyi (assembly GCA_030686995.1). Taxonomy (NCBI): domain Eukaryota; kingdom Viridiplantae; phylum Streptophyta; class Magnoliopsida; order Asterales; family Asteraceae; genus Artemisia; species Artemisia argyi. The sequence continues at coordinate 205,739,381 of CM060702.1, read as the reverse complement.
CCTGTTGCGATTCCCACGCATCAAGTTTTTGGCGCCGCAGCCCGGGGAATAGTTATTGTCTAGGTTAGGATTTCTTTTTATTAGGTCTACTTGCTAGATTCCTTTCTAGTAAGATTTTTATTTTTATTTTTTTAGGTCTTCTTTAGTCTATCTTAATTCTTCGTGCCTTTGTTCGTAACTCTTCACCGTCCGCCATCATGGCAACCAACGAATTCTCCAACCTTAGGATCACTAGAAGTCGTAGTACCACTAAAGACCTTGTCTTGCCTTATGCAGAACCCGAAAGAGAAATGTGTAGGTTAAGACGAACTCACTCAACTCCTGAACCATCCAGCATTGCTATCGACTTTGATGCACCTCTTTCTGAGGAAAATTCAAAAAATCACATCACAACCCCTAGCTCCCACAACGAGATGAGTACCCCTATAATACCTCCTCCTAAGCGTCTCAAGGACTACTCTTCCCCAACTCCTCGTGGCTTTTCTAATGCCATTGTTTACCCAAACGAACACACCAACGAGGTCTTGCATGCTAACGATGTTTGGCTTGTCAAAAGTGTGTGTAAGTTCCACGGACTTGATGAGGAAAATCCAATCCAACACATCAAGGACTTCCTAAAAATAGTGGACACCATCCATACGGATGGGGCTACTAGAGACACATCCCGATTGCGATTCTTTCCTTTCACCTTATATGAAAAAGCCCAAGAATGGTATGACAAACTCCCTTCCGAATCTATTTTTACATGGGAGCAACTCATATCCAAGTTCTATGAGAAGTTCTTTCCACCTGGAAAAACCTCAGCATTTAGAGATAGGATCCTTCGTTTCCGAAAGGGGAAGGATGAACCCTTCCATAAATCGTGGACTAGATTCAAAGATTTAATAAGACAAGTTCCACATCATGGCATTGAGCTTTGGCTCTTGGTCCAAATCTTCTACGAAAATATCTCCTCTAATGACCGAAACGGAATTAACCAATCTAGGAAAGGAAGATTGGCCAATCTTAGTGCCGAGGAAGGATGGGATAGGATTGAAGAATATGCTCAAGACCAGGATGACACTTGGGATGAACCTGAGTCGACTGTCAGCATTTCTGAGATCACCTCGGATCGGTTGAGCAAAGTTCACAAAAGAGTGGAATACCTAGCTGGATCGCAATTACCTAAACAGCTGTCGAATCCTTACTTGATCTGCGATTACTGTGGAGGCCCGCATGAGGTAGAAGAATGCGGAGGAGCAGCTACAACTGAACATGCATGCTTGTCAGGAGGGGACATTTATGCTGATCCCTCCCTTTTACCTTTCTACCAAAATGACGATTACACCCTTTAGGGAAATCTGGTAAAGAGAAGAGAAGGGGAGGAAGGCCCTGAATTCAAAATCAGGAGCAATTTCGAAGATGACCTTGGTCACTTCACTCAAGAAAAAGACTTGCAAATGAAAGGGCTTAATGTGCTTTTCGACGAGCAGCAGGAGGGTATTGGAGAATTTTTCAACAAGCTTAACTCAACCCTAGATAACCTCCAAACGCCATTAGAAAGAAAAAAAGACCCCATGCTCGCGATAACCACACGAGCTGGAACGAAAACCAAGGACCCTCCTTACCCAAACTTGTCCCCCGTCACCCTCGATCCAGACAAACCTGAGGAGGAGGAGCAGGATGTCGGCATTGGCACCCCAGACCAACCGCCCGTAACGATCCCTTCCCCATCGGCCTTGCCTAACCAACCTGTGAGAATCCCATTTCCGTCCCGATTAAGAAACTAGAAAACTGAGAATGATAACAAGAGGTTCTTGTCATACCTAAAAGACTCAGTTGTCACCATACCTCTCCTTGATGCTTGCTATCACATGCCAAAGTATAGCACATACTTCAAAAAGCTTCTCGCTAACAGGAAGAAACTCGAGGGTCTCGTGACCCTGGGGGAAGAATGCTCAGTGGTAACCCATCGAGGGCTACCGAAGAAGGTAGACGATCCGGGCAGTTTCACCTTGCCCTGCTCCATAGGACCTCTATCAATCAAGAATGCTCTTGCCAATTTGGGAGCGAGTATCAATCTCATGCCTCACTCTATGTTCCGTAAACTAGGATATTCTGGATTGAAGCCTACCCGTATGAACATCCAACTAGCCGACAGATCAGTCAAGTACCCCGTAGGGATATGCGAGAATGTGCTAGTCAAAGTTGGGAAATTCAAATTCCCTGTCGACTTCGTAATCCTGGATATGGAGGAGGATGACTTGGTACCTATCATCTTAGGTAGACCATTTCTTGCTACCGCTCGTGCAGTCATCGATGTCTACGATGGCAAATTGACCTTACGAGTGGGAGACGATAGCACAACCTTCGACATTAAGGATTCTATGGACCTCTCCCTCGAAGCAGCCAACCGGCTCTACTTTATCGGGGAAGTAGATGAACTCACAGATGTCATTGATAGTTGCATCGATGAACAAATCGATGAAGGCTGGTTACGGGACGAGAGTTTTCTGCCTTTGCTAGAGGTGGAAAAGACGGAGGATGTTAATGCAGTCTCCTTCTACCCCAGACAAGAGGCAACGGAGCATCTCGAGCTCTAAAAGCCCGAAAACAAGCTCAAACCTTCTATTATCGAACCTCCTAACGTTGATCTTAAAGAGCTTCCTAACCATTTGGAGTATGCCTTCCTTCAGGGGGAGGACCAACTCCCGGTAATCATAAACTCTTCCTTGGAACAAGAACAAAAAGTTAAACTCTTAGAGGTCCTAAAAAAATACAAGGGGGTACTCGCATGGAGTGTGGCCGACATTAAGGGGATTGACTCAACTTTTTGCACACATAAGATTCTTATGGAGGAAGATTATAAACCTACTATGCAACCCCAGAGGCGAGTGAACCCTAACATTAAGGAAGTGGTAAAGAAAGAGGTTATCAAACTTTTAGATGCAGGATTGATTTACCCGATCTCGGATAGCCCATGGGTCAGTCCTGTGCAGGTTGTACCTAAAAAGGGTGGAATGACTGTAGTAAAGAATGACAAGGGTGAGATGGTGCCCCAGAGAACTGTCACTGGATGGCGGGTATGCATCGACTATCGAAAGCTCAATGATGCCACTAGGAAAGATCACTTTCCCTTACCATTCATTGATCAGATGTTAGAGAGATTATCTGGACACGAGTACTATTGCTTCTTGGATGGATTCTCTGGATATTTTCAAATCCCCATAGCCCCCGAGGACCAAGAAAAGACCACGTTCACTTGCCCCTATGGAACATTTGCCTACAAAAGGATGCCTTTTGGGCTATGTAATGCCCCCGCCACTTTCCAACGCTGCATGACCGCAATCTTTCACGAACTCATGGAAGACAGCATGGAAGTGTTCATGGATGACTTTTCAGTCTTCGGAAACTCCTTCGACCGCTGTCTTGCTAATTTAGAAAAGATGCTCAAACGTTGTGAGGAAACCAACTTGGTGTTAAACTGGGAGAAGTGTCATTTCATGGTAAAGGAAGGGATTGTGTTAGGGCATAAGATCTCAGGGAACGGAATAGAGGTGGACCAAGCTAAAGTTGAAGCTATATCTAAGTTACCATACCCCACGACTGTTAAGGCAATACGCAGTTTTTTGGGGCACGCCGGATTTTATCGGAGATTCATCAAAGACTTCTCCAAAATTGCCCGGCCAATGACTCAATTGCTTGTGAAGGACGCTCCGTTCGATTTTTCCCAAGAATGCAAAGATGCTTTCGATCTCTTAAAAAGGGAACTCACTCAAGCTCCAATCATGATCACACCCAACTGGGAGTTACCATTTGAAATCATGTGTGACGCTAGCGACTTCACTGTCGGGGCTGTATTAGGTCAGTGACGTGACAAGCTTTTCCAACCTATTTACTACGCTAGCAAAACCATGAATCCCGCTCAAGAGAACTACTCCACCACCGAAAAAGAATTACTAGCCGTAGTGTTTGCATTCGACAAATTCCGACAATATCTTGTCCTTTCAAAGACAGTCGTCTTCACTGATCACTCAGCTCTTCGATATCTGTTTGCGAAACAGGATGCCAAGCCGCGACTAATTCGGTGGATCTTGTTGTTACAAGAATTCGATGTTGAGATTCGCGATAAGAGGGGGGCAGAGAATCTAGCCGCAGATCATCTATCTCGTCTTGAAAACCCCTTGGATAAGCACGATATAAGCAAGATTAGGGATTCGTTTCCTGACGAACAACTGATGTCAATGATTGATTCGGAGCCATGGTACGCCGACTTTGCAAATTACTTCGCAAGTAGATGTAGACTTGTTCCTGAACACCTGACTAAGTATGAGAGGAAGAGGTTCTTTTCCCAGCTAAAATACTACTTCCGGGATGAACCCTTTTTATTCCGAAGGTGTCCTGACCACATTATAAGGCGTTGTGTTTTGGAGAATGAAGCAGTAAAAATTATGAGGGAATGTCACTCCGGTCCCTCTGGGGGGCATCATGGGATAAACGTTACCGCCCGAAAGATTCTCGATGCAGGATTCTATTGGCCCACAATTTTCCGTGATGTAAAAGAAATGGTGCAGGCATGCGATGCATGTCAACGAGCCGGAAATATATCACATAGGGATGAGGCACCTCAGAACTTTATACAAGTTTGTGAGCTATTCGATGTTTGGGGGATCGACTTCATGGGACCCTTTCCATCCTCAGGGGGGAATGAGTACATCTTAGTCGCCATTGACTATGTTTCCAAATGGGTTGAGGCACAAGCCCTTAGGACCAATGATGCAAGAGTAGTCATTCATTTCCTGAAAAAGCTTTTCGCAAGATTCGGGATTCCAAAAGCTCTCATCAGTGATAGGGGGACACATTTTTGCAATGCACAAATGGAAAAGGTCATGAAGAGGTATGGAGTACCCCATCGATTCTCCACCGCCTATCATCCACAGACCAATGGCCAAGTCAAAAACACCAATAGAGCTATTAAAAGAATACTTGAAAAAACGGTTAGTCAAAACAGAAAGGACTGGTCATTCAAACTCGACGAAGCCTTATGGGCATTCCGAACTGCTTACAAAACACCTATTGGAACGACCCCATTCCGCATGGTGTATGGTAAGGCATGTCACTTACCGGTAGAATTAGAACACAAGGCTTATTGGGCGCTTAAGGCATGCAACTTAGATTACACAACTGCTGGGAATAATAGGTTTTTACAATTACACGAGCTTGATGAGCTTAGACTAGAAGCCTACGAATCCTCCATCACATATAAAGAAAGAGCTAAAAGATGGCATGATCAAAGAATTAAGAAACCCAAAGAATTTTCAGAAGGAGACAAGGTCCTATTGTACAACTCTCGGTTGAGATTATTTCCGGGAAAACTTAAGTCTAGATGGTACGGGCCGTTCACGGTAAAGAATTCTTCTAAATTTGGAGCGGTAGTGTTAATTGATGATGAAGGAAGGGAATTCACGGTTAACATACAACGCGTAAAACACTACCAAGAAAATAACAATGAAATGATTAGTGAGGAGGATGTGACGTTTGATGATGAAATCACGTAGTAACCCATAGCCTTGAGTCTAGCTACAAGACTCGTAAATAAAGAAAAGCGCTTCTTGGGAGGCAACCCATGTTTTGTGTGATTTTTATTTGTTTGATTGTTATTTGCTTCCGTATGCATGTTTTATTTTTATTGTTGGTTGATCATGTTTCTAAATTAAAATGTGGAAATACTTTACTATGTTGTTTGGCCTAGTCTTAACTCCAACCTAAAAGTATTTTTGCAAAAGATAAGTGTAAGGGGAAACCCCAAATATGTTTTCAAGAAACAAACCGATCATGATTCTCCACAATATTAAATGAACATGTATATTCGTATTTGTTAGAGTCAAATGCTTGTATTGAGTCATAATGAAGTTTTGCAGGATTTTCCAAGAAGTAGGACCAAGTTTTTCCAGAAATTTTCCGGAAACTTAACATAAGAATTTCTGCAGGTCCATTCTGACGGCGTCAGAGTATTACTCTTAACGGCGTCAGGAGTTAAAATATGGAAATTTTACCGGTTTTGTTTTTCTAACGGAGTCTTATGGTTTTTGTGAATTATTAAGTTTTATAATCTCCAGGAAATCTGCAAACTTCATTCCATAAGCATTATATCTTATCTTGTTTTCTAGGATTTAGTAACTTATATAAGATGCCGCCGATTTTACGCGAGGCTGTCTTGTCTATTTTTGTCAGGATTTACAGGTTATGTTAGACAAGGAGATGATTTATATTCTGGAAGGGAAGCTTTGATTGTTCATTTTCTTGAAGGAAGATTTAACCTGGCCAACCTATAATCCATACCGAGCGAATCAGGGGAGTATTTGATTTCATTCTCTTTACTTGTTCACTTTTACATTCTTTACTTGAACATTGGGGACAATGTTCATCTTAAGTGTAAGGGGAGGGTAAAAAGATGATACCTTACATATGCACTTTTGCTTGAGTTTGTTTTGTTTGATAGTAGATGTTTAATAAAACTATGAGAAATACTTGTTAGTGTAATTTTAGCTCCAAATTTAAAATTTTTTTACAACATTTAGGAGTGAAACTTTAGCCATAGCAAGCGTCTCATGGATAGGAGGTTGTATGACTAGCACATAACCGTATATTCAGAAAAATTTTCCACCCAAAAATGTGAGGTTCGCCTTTAGAGTTGATAGGAAAAGCATTCATTATTAGTGCTTATGAGTGTACCGGTAGCATTTAGATTCTAGAACTTGCGTTAGTGATGCATCCTGAGACCGCTAGTGAGACTACATTCGTGTGGTAGGATTTACTACATGATAAGAGGCATTAGGATCACCCTTGTGTTAAACCCGTATCATAATTACTTGACCATTTAAGTCATATTACTTGGCTATTTAAGTCAACTAATTTTTCCCACACCCTTAGCGTTGTACTCATTTTTAGTACACGAAACCCCTAGTACACCCCTCCGAGCCTATCTTTTCATTTCTAACTATAAGCATTTTACTTAAAGGAAGAATTTGTTACACCCCACTTAAATGTACAACCAAATCGCCTTAGCCTTCCGTGTATGCGCACATTTTTAGTGCATTATTGTTATTTGTCAAACCCTAAGTTAACTTTCTAATTGATTACATGGTTGCTAAGTCGAGTCATATCCTTGTACATATTGTTTTGGGACGATTGGGACTCATGGGTAAAGTACTTATTTTATGGAGTAATGGGGAAGAACATAATATTATTACCCCCATATGTACGTTAATCTTAAAAGTGCTCCAAGTGTTTTGATTTTCTTAATTCGAGTCATTAGAATAGTTGAATGTAAAGTATGTAAAGATTCAAGTGTAAGGGGAACGTTCATACCCCTATGATGTATTATTTTGGATGGTAGGGTAAGAGTGTATGAAAAAAAAAAAAAAAAAAAAAAAAAAAAAAAAAAACATACGGACTACCATCCCTTTTCATTCTATGTTCATTTTATGTTTTAGTTATTTTTCATTTATTAGCTTAAGTCGAGTCTAGTCTTGGCTTAGCAACGCCATCCTGTACATGTAATTAACCAATATTGTTAACTCGCCACCAGTAAAACTTCCTTTATCCAACAAAACCGTGTAATTCATATCCCTATACCTAACGTTACAACCCTTAAAAGACCTCTTTGATAGTTTATCCTAGGTGCTTACGCCATGTGGTGGAGGTTTGATCCTTTCCCAAGCCTATGGTAATCTATTTTGCTATGACAGGTAGTGAGAGATATCTTCCATTTCCATAATGTTATATTACTTTATTACACCCGAGAGATGTGAGTATCTAAACACTATTTGTGAGGTGCTTGTGTATGACCTCCGTGCTTGTCTATTGGTCTTTAGTGGAACGATTATTTGTTGTAATTACTTTTATATTAGTGTTAAATGACCCCTAACTTGTCTTTTGAGTAGAATAAAAGCGCATTTGCTTGAGGACAAGCAAATCTCAAGTGTAAGGGTATATGATGAGGCGAAAAATGATCCGTTTTTAGGGTTCATTTAAGCCCGAATCTGACTTTATTTGATCAAATATTGCCCTAAATCGTTCCTTTTGTGATTTTAGGTACTTGGAGAGTGAATTCTGGAAAAGAAGCCATTTCGGACGTTTTTGGAGCATAAAAGTGAAGAAAATGGCAAAGTCTCAAATTTCTATGCTGGGAACAGTGCATGAAGGCGTCAAGAATTGCTCTTGACGGCGTCAGAGTCCCAAGAATAAAATACCGTGGTTGATGACGGCGTTACATAGGCCGTCATAAGTAGATCAAGGCCGTCCGAGGAAGTATTTGGCGGCGAGATGACGGCGTCACACCATTGCTCTTGACGCCGTCACCCCAGTTTTCCTATATATAGTTTTCTAGTTTTTTACATTAAAAAGAGAGAAGTTTTGGTGAAACCCTAATGACGAATTTGGTGCAACTTTTACAGGTTTTTCAAGGGTTCCAAACCCTTGATACCTTGCATTGTAATTGAGATAAGTGTTCTTCTAATTCAATCAATATGTCTATGTGTTGGTTGTCTATATCTTGTTCTTGTCTCAATTCCATTATGCTAGGCTAGATCTCTTTTGTGTTTGCTTAGATCTAATGAAACCTAGATATTGATTATGTGTTGATTACTTGTTTATTCTTGTCTTGGATGAATGATTTTATATGTTAGGCTTAAGAAAACTGGCAGATCTCCAAATGGTAACATGCTTGAACGTCTTTAGAAACATGAACCGAGGCGTACTAGGTCTTTATTGGTTGTATTTAATGCATGAGCCACTGTTTACAATCCCTATAGTTGTGCTGGGTCATGGTGTAGGAGGAGATAAGAGATCATAGAATTGGGGAGTTATGTATGCCACCCCATGAATGGTATTAAGGAATACAATCCGTCATCCATACAATTATAACAAGTAATTAACGTGTAAAAGATATCTAGGGAGTAGTGAAGTCTAAGTAAACACAATTTTCTCCAATTACTGCTCACAACTTTAGTATAAATTAGTTTAATTTCATTTTTAGTATTTTATTTTGATTGCATCTTAGTTTTGGGTTAGTTGAATAGCAACTAATTCCGCCCACTCTTCCAAAACCCGAGATTTTACTTGCTTTCTAAAAAACATAAAAAAAATACAAAAATAATCATCCCTCATCTTTAGAACTAGTAATTAGGTTTTCTAATCCTAGCAACACTATTCCTAAGCTGAACGATCAATCCCCCGGTACTTGTCACTATACTATACTACAACGATCAGGTACACTGTCTGGTGGGGGCTGTAAGCTTCTCGAGATCCCTCGAGAGGTAAAGCCTGTTGCGATTCCCACGCATCAGATAGCATAGCCATTTGCCACTTTAAGTCCAACTCTTCTAAAGCAAGTTCATCAATCTGCTCAAAATCTTCATAAGCTAGTTGTTGCTGTTTATCAACTTCAGCAACAAACGAATGAAGTACATCTTCCATCACATTGCTAATCTTTGGATGAGTTATAGGATTAGCACTTGAAAAAGACAATGTGGTCATTGGAAGACTTTGGCTTGGAGTGGATGGACTTGAGTAAACCTGTGGTGCTGGGGATGGACTTGTATAGGTATGTGGCATGTAGTTTGAGTTAGAACTGACAAATGCAGATTGTGAGGAGTTGCTGCATATGGAGAGAATCCCTTTATGTCACCTTCCAAAGCTCTGAGTTTGTTGTACAAATCAACAAAGGTGAGGTAGTCCAAGCCACCTTTGGTTTTCAATGATATACTCACCTGAGACCATGAGGGAGGCAAGGCTCTTAGAAACCTGGAGTTTACCTCCTCATTGTCAGGTCTGGCTAGCAGCTGATTTAAGTGACTCAGAATCTTCTGAAACCTGTCATAACCTTTGTGGAGACCTTCTTCTTCAGTAATCTTGAATTCTTGAAATTCCATCTTCAACATACTCTTTCTCATCCGCTTGGATTCTTCATTCCCACCAAATCTAGCTTTTATGGCTCACCAGATTTCTCTTGGATCAGTCATGGAATGAAAATCTCCCATGTGGTCATCAGGGATTGCCTGCAGCAATATGGTTCTTGCTTTGTTCTCCCTTTGAATAGCAAGAATTTCTTCAGCAGAAACAGGTTCCAAAATTGTAACTTTACCATTAGCATCAACACTTTGCTTTTTAGGATGACAACCATTGAGTATAACATTCCAGAGGTTATAGTCAACACTTGCAATCCAATTCTGCATCTTCATGGCCCAGATCTCATACTCATCCTTCCAAAGAAAAGGAAGTTTTGCATTGCTGTTGGAGAAGGCCACCTGTTGTAGTTGTTGAGTAAGAGAGCCTGCTTCTGAGAGAGCAACATCACCGCCTGGTTTGTCTCCCATTGGTACTGATTGAATGGTTATGTGATTGTGTAAGGGTTATAGAGAGTATCTAGTGGCTCTGATACCACTTGTAGGGATCTATACCTTGATAGATCACGAGCCAATAGATCGTTAGCCAACTAATGTAATCAATAGTAAGACTAAGTTAGATAATCTCTATGAGCTTGTAATTATTGCGGAATATAAAAACAAACGTATACTAAACTTGATCCTCTATGGATCAATAAACTAATAATATTAATGAAACTCGTACGTAAAACTTGTATCTATTACAATGACCTAGGGTTCCTTATATACTAGTGGAAACCCTAACCTTTCTTACAGGAAACGAATAATGATAAACTATTAAAAGATATTCTACATATCTTGTCCTAAAATACATAAGTTATATCCACGGTTAAACTCTATCCGTAGGATCTCTAGATGTCCGCAGGAACCAGTCATCAGCAGAAAGTCACTAATCCTTCCGCAGGAACCTGTCAGCAGTATCAATCAGTAGTATCTTCAATAATTCCTTACATCTTATGTCTACAATCAAAAGAGGGACAATCACACAGACTTCAAACATTGTCTGTTTGCATGCTTTCTTTCTCAGATAGAGCCAACTAGTGTTCCTCAAGCACTGGCTGATTCAAGTTGGCTTGAAGCAATGCAAGAAGAGATGATGCAATTTAACAATCAGCAGGATTTGGATATTGGTTCCTCTCCCTGATGGTAAATATGCCATTGGGACAAAATGGATTTTGAAGAATAAAAGAGATGCAAAGGGGATTGTGGTGAAAAACAAAGCAAGATTAGTGGCTCAAGGGTTTAGGCAAGAGGAAGGCATTGACTATGATGAGGTCTTTGCACCAGTGGCCAGAGTTGAAGCAATTAGGATATTTTTGGCCTATGCCTCATATATGGGCTTTATGGTTTATCAGATGGATGTCAAATGTGCTTTCTTATATGGTGAGATTGAAGAGGAGGTTTATGTGACTCAACCCAAGGGATTTGAAGACCCTGATCATCCTGAGTATGTATACAAGGTTGTCAAAGCTCTCTATGGACTTCATCAGGCTCCCAGAGCTTGGTATGCTAGACTTTCCACATTTCTGCTGAAACATGGCTACAGAAGAGGTGCCATTGACAAGACTCTATTACTAAAGAAAGATTCCAGGGATATTATTCTTGTGCAGGTTTATGTGGATGATATTATATTTGGTTCCACCAAAGAAGCATGGTGTAGAGAGTTTGAGGATTTGATGAAGGGAGAATTTCAAATGAGTGCCATGGGGGAGCTCACTTTCTTTTTGGGTTTACAGGTTCAGCAGAAACTGATGGGATTTTTATTCATCAGGAGAAATATGTAAAGGATATGTTGACAAAGTTTGATATGGAGAATGTCAAGACTGCCACTACTCCCTATGAAGCTCCCAAACCAAAGAACAATCTTGATCCTGATCTTCCTATGAATGTTCATTTATACCGGTCAATGATTGGTTCTTTGATGTATTTGACTGCCTCTAGACCTGATATTACATTTGTTGTGAGTGCATGTTCAAGGCACCAAGTCACTCCACTTACCTCTCACTTGAATTCTGTCAAAAAGATTTTTAAGTACCTGAAAGGCCAACCCAAATTAGGTCTTTGGTATCCCAAAGAATCTCCATTTGAGCTAGCAGCTTATAGTGATAGTGACTATGCTGGTGCCAATATGGATAGAAGATCCACAATTGGAGGTTGCCAATTCCTTGGAAGGAGACTAATTTCTTGGCAATGCAAGAAACAGACCATTGTTGCTACCTCTACTACTGAAGCAGAGTATGTTACTGCTGCCAATTGTTGTGGATAGGTTCTATGGATTCAGAATCAATTACTGGATTATGGGTATAATTTCATGAATACTACTATTTTCATTGACAATCAAAGTACCATTTGCATTGTTAAAAATCCAGTTTTTCATAATAGAACCAAACATATTGAAATCAGGCACCACTTTATCAGGGATGCTTATGAGAAACATTTAATTAAAGTGGTAAAAATTCACACAGATGAGAATGTGGCAGATTTGTTAACCAAAGCATTTGATGGAATAAGGTTTCAATATTTGGTGGTCCATATTGGTATGCTTAACCCTTAAATGCAAAGTTTAAGGGAAGGCATAAGCCTCAGGGGAGGCATATGCCTCAGGGGAGGATTGTGAGTGTAAACTTTGTAGAATTTGTATACTTTTTGAGTTCTTAACACTAACCAACTAATGTATTATAAGTTTGTTTGGTCTTTTTGTTAGTTTGTGTCTGTTTTGCAGAATGCCATTGCAAGTTGTTGTTAAGTTTAACCATGATATGTTAATATGGTTGCTGAGATGTGTTTCTTCTGAAGTCTAATAGAGGCTAAGATTGATTTCTACTGATTCACAATATACAGAGATCAAAATTAGCAAATGAGTTTTCATTCATTCTGAGAACATATTGCAGCTTACAAACAACTTCAAATGAAATTACAAGATGCAATCCTATACAAGTCTAATTTAGTCTAGCTTCTATCCTCTATTACAAAAGCTGAGGAATAACCAGTATGATGAAGAAGCTGAAGCTGAAGATGAAAATGGAAAAAGAAGAGGAGGAAGAATGGATTGATGAAAACAATGATGAAGATGCTCAAGAACCGAGTATTTTGGTCCCTGGCAACATCCCATCATCACCTACACCATTTTCCCTTTCCCCTTACCCACGACATCTGTCCTCTTCTCCTTTCCCTTGCTTCTATGGCATGAAGAACCAGGTCCTGGAGCAGGAAGACCTAACACCACACTTCGTGATGTTGGAAGAGATGGATTTCTCTTCCTAGGCCTTGTTTGGGGTCTCTCTGGTATGGAAGGAGGAAGAAATAAGGGATCTTCGTCTTCATCCTCTAAAGAGTCTTCATCAGATGAGAAAATGAAGGGAGAGACATATTGCCTCTCAGCAGGAATGGGAGCATTACTTGCTTCCCCTTTCTCCAAGGCATTCCATCGCCTTTCCAATTCACGTGCATAATCAGAATCATCTATTTCTGAGGGATATGGTGGACGATCATCAGATGAGGAGGAAGAGGAGGAGGATATGTCTATGATTTCAGGCTTGGAAGACATAATTTGAGGGAAAATTGAGGCTAATTGAGAAATTAGGGTTGTGAGATGATTTGGGGTTAATTGATGACTGAGAAGTGTTATTTGGGGGTGATTAAATAAGCCAAGTTTAGGCGTTATGATAATTAATGCGAGTTGGGTGGCACAGTAAAAATCAAGATATTCACCGAAGATATTTTTACATTTGCTTGGTTTCTGCTGATGTTGACCATTCCTCAGCAGATTTGACCTTCATTTCTTCTGAAGGGTAATTTTGAATTTGGAAGTTTTTAATTTACACGTCAGACTTGGTCAATAATTAGTTCCAATAATTTTGACCACGATTGGGGAACCTCCAAATATAACCTACTTCGCATATCTCTTCCTAAACAAAATTATTCGCTTATTACCGCATTTAAACCCATAATTCTTTGAGTAATTCATAACCGTCTCACGCAAATTCATTCAAATGGCACAACTTGAATTGAAGAGAGATCATAACAAGTATGCTATTCTGAAAAAGGCTAAGGGCCATGAAGAATTTGATTTAATGGTGGAGTTTCTACAGAGATCAAAGATTCATTATGCTTTGACACATTGTCCCAATCTGATATATGAATCAATGGTGACGCAATTTTGGGCATCTGCTGCAAAGAGATCTAACACAGAGATTGTAGTTGTAATTGAAGGTGTATTGTATGTGGTGACAGAAGGTTTGATCAGGATAAAGCTTCAGTTGGATGATGAGAATGGTGTATATCAATTTTGTCCTAAGTGAAGGTATTTGGTGCATTTGCTGCTCCAATGTATAAGCAACAAGTGTGGTGGATGGGACCAATTCTCTCTATGTAGAGATCTATACCTTGATAGATCACGAGCCAATAGATCGTTAGCCAACTAACGTAATCACTAGTAAGACTAAGTTAGATAATCTCTGTGAGCTTGTAATTATTGCGGAATATTAAAAAAACCTTATACTAAACTTGATCCTCTATGGATCGATAAACTTTTACTAATAATGTTATGAAAAACTCATACATATTACAATGACCTAGGGTTCCTTATATACTAGTGGAAACCCTAACCTTTCTTACAAGAAACGAATAATGATAAACTAATAAAAGATATTCTACATATCTTGTCCTAAAATACATAAGTTCTATCCACGGTTTAACTCTATCCTTAGGATCTCTATACGTCCGCAGGAACCAGTCATCAGCAGAAAGTCACTAAGCCTTCCGCAGGAACCTGTCAGCAGTATCAGTCAGCAGTATCTTCAATAATTCCTTACAATCCTCCCCTAATCTTGAATTTGACACAGTTAAGTTCAAGATTTCTGGATAGATCACCAATAGCACAAAGCAGAGGATTGAGGATAAATCATCAGCAGCAAAGAATCTTCATAAATAGAATCTCTATGATCAGCAAATATTTGAAAAGCACCATTCTTTGCTGCAACACAAAACTAAATGTACATCAAAACAAATAAGTTTCATACTATCCTCATCACATCCAGGTGTGTTAACTCCTGTGAGAGGTGAATCATTGAAAATAATGGATTTGATGTCTCTTCACCAATAGCCATCACTACTGGAGTAGCCAAGTGTTCTCAGTTAAAAACTATGGTACACTGATGACCCAAAGAATATGATTTTTAGCAAATCATCAGCTATAAATGGATTTGAGAAGTCTATACCTCTAGCCGTTTGCTCAGGACTAGTCAATTATTGATGAAATATCATCTTGGTCAATTGAATACCAAATATGGTTTTCCACTGCCTTTACCACAAGCCATATACATGTGGGCTAGCCAATTATTTGGAATCCAAAAAGGAAAAATCCATGGTCAATTGACAACCATTTCAACTACTCAGCAATAAAGCATGGGTGAGTTGAGAACCCTATGGTTTTGAGCAAACCATTACAGCTATCAACAGATTTGATGAGTCTTTACCAAAGCTATACCCTTTGGACTAGCCAACTTTTTGATGGAATAGTCAACATTAGGCAAGTTGATGACCAGAAAGAGTGTGATAATAATCAACACCAAACCTGCATACAACATACATAAAACTATACAAATATGTTATTTTTTTTTTATATTTTTTATTTTTTTTACTAAACTAAAAGAAAAGAAAAATATACAACAAAATACCATACCAAGACCAGCTCATTGCAGATATGAATCCATTTGAATGCCATGCTTGGTTGCCAGTTCCTTCTTAGTCAAGATACTTCTTCTGATGAACCTTACCAATTGTTCAGCAAGATGAAGATCATTTTCAGTCATATCCAAAGGAACAGAAAGCTTTGTCTCCAGCATGAGATTCATTACTTCCTTTGTGATTGGGTAAAGAACATCAGCCCAGCAGTATAAGGTCTTACCAGTGGATGTTACAATCATATGAACATTAGGAAGTGGAAAGAACTTCCAATAGTCAACCACCCATGTCTTTTGACCTTTCCATACTTGAAACTTCACACCAGAATCACCTTTATAAGAATCACACAAAATCTGCAAATCACCCATCAAAAACATTCCAATTTCATCAGGGGAATGAGTTTGATAATACTTGGTAACCCAGTCATAAAGTAAGAGAAGATCTTGCTTGTCCACCATATGTAAGATTTGACTCAGAAACAAGAATGTCTTGGTAGTTCCATCTTGTCTAGTTATGACATTCACTTTACCTTGACCAAGCTCAGTATCAACAAGTTCCCACTTCTCAATTTTCTCCCAAACAATAGGGTCTTGACCATCATCAGAAGCATAATCAAGGAAAGTAGTACTATCCTCTAAAGGAATATCTTTTGGAGCCTTCCTCTTGATAGCTTTAGTCTTCCTCCTAGTGCCAGTAGTAACAGGAATAGAAGGACCATCAGCAGGTTCTTCTTTAGGCACTTGTTTGGAAGTATCAGCAGGAACATCTGCAGAATCATCATCATCAGGTACTTCT
Organism: Artemisia argyi; assembly: GCA_030686995.1. NCBI lineage: Eukaryota > Viridiplantae > Streptophyta > Magnoliopsida > Asterales > Asteraceae > Artemisia > Artemisia argyi. Next base: position 205,722,975 of record CM060702.1, on the reverse strand, counting down.
ATTGGAGTATCTGCTGAAGCATCATTGGTTACATCATGTGGAGCTTCAGTGGTATCAGGATGAGATTCAGCAGTATCATGATGAGAAGCAGTAGGAGTATCATCCATCTGAGCATCAGGAGTATCATCCATCTGAGGCAAGACTGAAGGAGATTTCACTTTCGCATGACCACCATGAAAGGACCCAATGGACTCAGCAGGTTGATCAGCAGTATCATGAAGCTTAGCTTTCTTAGCTTCAGGCCCATCCAAAAGTCTACCTCTAAACTCCAGAACATCTTGGACATGTATACCAGAGGAATGAAGATTTGAAATGATCTTGTCATAGTAGAAGGTGAGCTGTTTATCTGAAAATCCCCAAACCCTCTTTTGAGTCCATCCTGACCCAAACATAGAACATCCCTGATTCTTCATAAAATTCCTCATGTATTTCTTTATTTCAGCTTTTGTCCAAGGTCTTTCCCTGAGATGCTTAGCTTTTCTCTCTTCCTCCTGTTGTCTCTGCAATCTTCCTCTTTCAACCATCATCTGAACAAAAGCAGGATTATCAACTCCAAGCACAGATTCACCCAAATTAGGCTTAGAAGCAGCTTGTGCAGCCAAATTTTCCCATTGTGCTGCAGAAAGATTCTTAGCTATTTCATCTAGTTCCTTTTGTCTTTCAGTAGGCAAGGTGCTAGTAAATTGAGTTCCCATCTTATCCAAATCATCTTGAATTTTCCTAGCAAGTGCTTCTGAGGCTTTCAAATCTAATTAAACTTCAGTAGCTGCAGCATCCTCTTCATCTTGCAAACGTGCAGCAGCAATCTCACTAAGTTTTTCATTAGCAAGTTCCACCTTAGATTTCACTCTGGAAGGAATGTCTTGATTAACCAATATAGACTTTCCTTTGTCTTTCTTCTCAGGAGGAACAAAAGTCTTATCAGGAGAATCATGAGGGAGATCAGCTTGGATATCTGCTGATGGAGCATGAGTGCCCACTTATGGCATAGTAGTAGGAAAAGATTCCTTTCTACGAACATCAGCAGAAGTCTGCTTTCTAGGAGCATCAGCAGACTTCTTATCAGCAGAATGCTTTCTCCTGACATAAATGACTCTGGAATCCTTTGAAACACTTGCATTAGCAGTATAAGCAACATCAGCAGTTGGAGCAGGCCTAACATCAGTAGAATGAATAGATGGTGCAGGCCGAGTAGCAGCAACATTCTTCTAAACACTCTCCAATGTAGTAGCAGCAAGAAGTTCAAGGCCTTCCAAGTCAATGTTGTCAGATGCTTTAGTAGATTCCTCATCTGATTCATACACTACACCTTGTCTCTTCCTTTGCTTAAGCTTAGCCTCCAACTTCTTAACTCTTCCAATGAGAGTCAGAACAGCATTGCTAAGATTCTTTTTGGTGAAGTTCAGCTCATTCTCCAACTTGTCCACCTTAGATACATACCTGTTCAACAAAGCAGATACAGAAGTGAGAGTAACAGGACCTTCAGCTCCACTAACAGGGATATCTGTTGCATTGGGAGCATCATTGGTCCTGTGAGTAGAAGAATCTAAATTTACATCTACATCTATATTTACATGATCCTCAAATTGAGGTCTCAAAGGACTAGGTGTTGGAAGTCTTGTAAATTGTGGTGAGTGTACAGGTTATTCTCATTGAGCTCATGCTCAGGAGAATTGATATCCATAGGTGAAGGTACAGGTGTGGGTGACCTAGGAGAGGGTGGTGGCTGAACATCAGAAGCAACTGATGCACTTGCATCAGGAACCACTTCAGTTCTGTTAGGAGAATCCTCTGGTGCTTAAGCATCAGGAGAATCCTGACCACCAGCAGCTACATCAGCAACTTCTCCATCAGGGGGATTGCCCACCAGGGCATCAGCAGCTGCCTCAGCAGCTACTCCATCAGGAGCATTGCCAGCAGGCAACATAGCTGGAAGTAAGGGTCTGTGTTCACCAGTATATTTGATTTTCATTTGAGTAAACAACTTTTTAGACAAACCCTTAACAGGCAAATGAGTAGGGTCAGTGGTGTGAATGTCTAAAATGATTTGAAGAAACCTAGGATACATTAAATATTTAAGTTTGGTATCCTTAACATTTTCAAGCATAGCATTAAGTATATACTTAGAAAAATTAAATGTTCTTCCCTGAGAGAGACACATAATGGCAAGAGCAATGTCTATAGAGAATTGGTCCCATCCACCAGACTTAGAACCCATGCACTGAAGCAAAGTGTGTGTCAAAAACCTCCATTTTGGACAAAACAGATTCTTGTACCACACTTTCCCATCACCACTATAACCAGCAGCCTGAAGGCCACTAAGTATCTCTTCCTTAGGCAAATCAGTCACCCCTCCTTCATCATCCAACTGTAGTTTAGTCCTGACCAATGACTCAGTAACCACATATTCTTCCCCATCTATGATAGCAACAATCTCTGTTGGTCCATCTTCAACAGTCCTTGTTTGTGCGGTTTCCCAAAATTGTGCAACAAGAGACTCATAAATAACACTTGGATATTGGAGCAGAGCATAACGAATCTTGGATCTTTGGAGAAATTCGGTCATGCCCACATAATCTTCTTCATTGTTACCACAACCAAGAAAGGCATGTTTGTTATGATCTCCTTTGAAATGTAGTTCAGCCATTGATTAAGAATAAGAAATTAGGGTTGGAAGTTCTGAAGAATGTTGAAATGGTTTTTGAAATTTTATAGCGAGAGGGAATCAGTTAATTTGGGAGTGGGATATGCACGTCGTGGTTAATTATGGAAGTTACCAAACGTGGAATGAAACTGATATGAATTATTGGAAAGAAATCTTTGACCAATAATTAACTAAAGCAAATCCCAATTAAACTGATTCATCCGAAGAAACCAAGTCAAACAGCTGAAATCAAATGGTCAATCCATAGAAAATAGTCAAACATTGACTACGGTCAACCATTCATGCAACAGAACCTTCCGCAGAATCAATCAGCAGAATCTTCCCTTCAGTGGAAACCAAATATCTTTGAAAAAAAAATCTCTTAATTCAAATTTCAAAGAACCCTTAATTATCTCAAAACTACCTCGCATTTATGGTAATAAAGACACGCGGTTGGGATGATCTTATAAATAAAGGATAATTATCCCCAAATCTCTTCACACAAATCAAATCCCTAATTATAATTTCTCCAATCAACAATACAACCATGGCTTCCAATCAACGTATCATCAACCTTTCTTCTAACTCCTCGGATACTTCTGATTCACTAACATCTCCACCTCCACTCAGAATGCCAACACTTCCCCGTGGTCTCACAAAGGAACAAGCCAAGAAGAAGAAACATGATGTACCTGCACCAAGTTCATCATCATCTGAAGATCTTCCACCATATCCCTCTGAAATTGATGATCCTGAGTACTAGAGAGAGATGGAGAGAAGGTGGAATGAATTGGAGAGGGCAAACAGAGTTCCAATTCCTAATGAGTCTCCCTTCATCTTCACTTCTTCTGATGAAGAGGATAATGAGAATGATGCACTTTACAACCCCACAACCCCTGAGAAGCCTCAGTCCTCTCGTCCAAGAAAAAGAAAAGTTAATCCCCCATTGCCAAAGACCAGAAAGGTTGTGTTAGGTTTGCCCTGTCCTCAGTGGCAAGGAATCTTCAACATCAACAAAAAAGGCAAGGAGAAGACTGTGGAAGGCAAGGGCAAGGGCAAAGTAGAATAGGAACTTGTTGTTAATCTTTCAGTTTCATTGTCTTGTATTGTACTTCAGAAGAATCAATAAAAATTTTCCTTGTTAACTTTTTCTTATTTTAATTCTTTTGATAAATTAGCATTCCCCTGAATAAATTGATCTTGAATAAGCCATCAGCAGGAACTCACTTAACAACAAAATAGATAGTATTAGCAGCATGTGGTCAAACCCATTGACTTTCATCCGAAGAATCCACTTAAGTGGACAACTTGCACAATTAGTAATTGCTACTGACTCAACTACCTCCCATTTACTTGCATTAACTCACATTAAACCCAAATCAAGTCTTTATATAGAAGTCTTCAAGTCATAAGCAACTCACCATCCCACAAATAACATATCCCAAAGTCTTTCTCACATACAAATCATGAAGCCATCCCCCAAAGTCATTGAAATTTCTTCTGATTCATTAGACTCTACCTTTGATATACCTCAAATCCAAAGATCATACTACTACCTAGGTGAAGGCCCTTCAGAATTATGTCCATCTCCTACCTCTTCAGAAGAAACCACTGAAGCTGAGGAAACTCAAACTCCTCTAGCTATGGTTGTCCCTGATTTTACTCCTGTTACTGCATTCTTGACCAGTGAAATGGAAAAGGTGTGTGCAGATATGGGGAGGATCTATGTCCCTGAAGAGCCACAGTCCTCAAGAAGGAAGAAGGGTCCATTGAAAGTGGTCCTTGGTCTTGCTGCTCCCAAGCTCTGGAACAAGGATATGCAGTCCAGAGGGATTCACAAAAGGATGCCTGACCCAAAGGACTTGGGCAAAGGGAAGAGGAAGATGGAGTAGGGGGTTGATGCTTAGGGATGTGGTGGTTGTTGGTGGTTGTTTGTTGTTGTTTGATGTATTTTGTGTTTCTTCTGATGACAGATCTTGTTGTTGATGTACCAAGCTTTCCTCTGATGAATAATATTTTACTTTTATGTCTTTTACATCTAATTCCACTGAATGTAGATCTTTGTATATCAGCAGGAACATGACCTGAAACCAAACATTCAAACAAAACACAAAACACAAAAGAACAACCAAAATAATATACAAGATTAGTAATAACCTGCAAAAGAAAGTTAGTAAACATAATAATCTACATAAATACAACATGTACAATCCTCCCCTGAGGCATATGCCTCCCCTCAAACATAGCATTCAAGGGTTAACCATCCCAATGTTGACAACTAGGTGATTAAACCTAGGTCCATCAAAAGCTTTTGTTAATAAATCAGCCACATTATCATCAATATGAATTTTAAGCACTTGAATTAGATGTTTCTCATTTGCATCTCATATAAAATGGTGCCTAATTTCTATATGTTTAGTTCTCTGATGAAAAACAGGATTTTTAACAATAGAAATAGTACTTTGATTATCAATGTAGATTTTAGTGTTCATAAAGTTAAACCCATAATCCAACATTTGATTCTGAATCCAAAGTACCTGACCACAACAATTGGCAGCAGCAACATATTCTGTTTCAGCAGTTGAAGTAGCCACTATGGTTTGTTTCTTGCACTGCCAAGAGATGAGTCTTCTACCAAGAAATTGACAACCTCCTGTTGTGGATTTCCTATCCAAATTAGCTCCAGCATAGTCACTATCACTGTAAGCCTCCAACACAAATGGTGATTCCCTTGGGTACCAAAGGCCTAGTTTGGGTTGGCCCTTGATGTACTTGAAAATTTTCTTCACTGCATTGAGGTGGGAAGTCAGTGGAGTGACTTGATGTCTTGAGCAAGCACTGACAGCAAAGGTAATGTCAGGCCTAGAAGCTGTGAGATACATTAGTGATCCAATCATGGACCTATAAAGATGAACATTCACAGCCTCATCTTGCACATTTGGATTCTTAAGCTTGGGTGGTTCATAAGGAGTGGTAGCAGTCCTCAGAAGTTCAAAGTCAAACTTTTTCAAAATATCTTTAACATACTTCTCCTGATGAATAAAAATCCCTTCAGGTTGTTGTTTGACTTGCAGCCCTAGGAAAAAGGTTAACTCCCCCATTGCACTCATTTGAAATTCACCTTTCATCAATTCTTTAAATTCCCTGCACCATGCCTCCTTTGTTGATCCAAAGATAATGTCATCCACATATACCTGTACTAGAATGATGTCCCTGGAGTTTTCTTAATAAAGAGGGTCTTGTCAATAGCCCCTCTTCTGTAGCCATGCTCCAGAAGAAATGTAGACAGTCTAGCATACCATGCTCTTGGTGCTTGGTGAAGTCCATAAAGTGCCTTGACAACTTTGTACACCTTCTTAGGATGATGAGGGTCTTCAAAGCCCTATGGTTGAGTAACATATACTTCCTCTTCAATTTTGCCATAGAGGAAGGCACTCTTGACATCCATCTGATAGACCTTAAACCCCATATATGAGGCAAAGGCTTAAAACAATCTAATTACCTCAACCCTAGCAACTGGTGCAAAGACCTCAGTGTAGTCAATCCCTTCTTCTTGTCTGAAACCTTGAGCCACCAATCTTGCTTTATTTCTGACCACAATACCTCTGGCATCCCTCTTGCATTTTAAGATCCACTTGGTCCCAATTGCAATTTTCCCTGCAGGCAGATCAACAAGTACCCAAACATCTTGATTCTTGAATTGTTGCATCTCTTCCTGCATAGCTTCAACCCAACTAGGCTCACTCAAAGCCTGTTTAATGCTTGTTGGTTCAACTTGGGACAAGAAACAAGCATACAAACAATGCTTCTGATCTATGTAATTGTCTCTCTTTTGAGTGGATACATAAGTCAAAAATGCACATTGCCCAAACTTGGTATTCTTAATGGCACTCCTGGTGAGTACCATAGCCTTAGGATCCCCAAGTATATTGTCTTGTGGATGAATGGTGTTGATCCTTTTAGTTGCAACAGGATTAACATCAATGGAGGTATCAAGATTGTTTAAAGTAGGAGCAAAGTCTTCATCATAAGAAGCTGATTGAAAAATGCCATCATTTTGCTCAACATTAGCAAGATCTGAGGGAATTGGAAACCTGCCATAAGGTTCATCCAAACATGTGGAAGTGTCAGTGGAAACAGGAACTACAGCAGAAATGCCTTCAGCAAAATCTCCATCAGCAGAATCAACAGCTGCATCAGCAGATGTATCAGCAGAACTAGGTTTTCTGCTTTCTTCAACAACAGCTTGTTTTAAGAGGGCTTCAGTGTCTTGAGCAAATTCAAGACCAAGTCTTTTAGCTTCCTCAGCAGCTGCATGTTCTTGCTTTTTGAGTCTAGCAAGATCTTCTGCATAGGTTGAATTTTCCACATCATCAGCAGATTTGGCATCAGAGGCTTCTTTGTTAGGAGGATCTGCTATTTCAATTGGTAGAGTAGTTACAACAAGAGTGGGTTCATCACATTCTGAATCACTGTCTGAATCATCCTGTAGGGTACCTGCATTGTTAGAAGATGACACTTGTATACCTGCAGAGGGGTTAGTTTTGTGTCTAGCATACCCCAAATAATCTGTAAGATAATCAAGGTCAAAATACCATTCATGACCTTTTCCTTGAACATTTACATTCTCCTCCAGAAATTTCAGGTTAAGAGTCTCTTCTATCTTCTTTGCAACCAAGTTATATACCATGTAGGCCTTGCAATGAGCTGAGTAACCAACAATATATCCTTCAGCAGCTTTTGCTTCAAATTTGCCTAAGTGATCACTTGTATTAAGAATGGTCACCTGACAACCAAAAGGTCTCAAGTGTTCAATGGTAGGTTTCTTCCCTGTCAATAGCTCATAAGGTGTCTTATTATGAGGTCTAGTAATGAACACCCTATTCAATACATAACAGGCAGTGCCAACTGCCTCAGTCCAAAACATGGTGGGAAGTTTAGAGTCAGCAAGCATAGATCTTGCAGCCTCTATAAGGGTTCTATTCTTCCTTTCAGCAACTCCATTCTGTTGTGGAGTCCTAGGAGTGCTATAGTCTCTTTTAATACCCTTTAAACCACAAAGTTCAATGAGATTAGCATTTTTGAACTCTGTCCCATTGTCACACCTTATACCTTTAATCTTCTTGTTAAGTTGGTTTTCAACTAGAGCCATAAATTCTTTAAGTGCCTGAAAGGTTTGATCTTTAGTCATCAAGAAAAATGTCCAACTGAATCTGCTGAAAGCATCAGTGATTACCAAACAGAAGTATTTATGATCTATACTCCTGATGGATGTTGGACTAAAAAGATCCATGTGAAGCAGCTGCAATGGTTCTGAGATTGTGCTCACAGCAGTAATGGCTTTATAAGAAGCTTTGTGTTGCTTACCCTTGTTACAAGCCATACAATTATGCTCATTGGTGAAGATCTTGGAAGGAAGTCCATGAACAAGTCCATCTTTAGCAAGTTTGTTGATGACTTTGAAATTAACATGTGCCATCCTCCTATGCCATTTTGTAGATTCATCCAAGGATGCTTTAGCCACCAGGCATGTTAGATCACCTTCTGGCTTGACATCATTCAAGTCAAATGTATAAAGATTATGATTTCTTGGAGCCTTTAGCAATACATGATTGTCATCAGGTATTTTGAACTCAGGTGAAAGAATGAAACAACCTTCTTCAGTGAAAAGCACAGGAAGCTTTTTTTCACAAATTTGTGAGACAGAGAACAAATTAAATCCTTGAAGCTCCTTCACATAGTAGACATTCTCAAAATCCACCTTTGGAGTTCTAATGGTTCCTTTGCCAGTGATCCTTCCTACTCCACTTCCAAACCTCACTATGCCTCCATTAATTGGCACAAAGTCATGTAGCTTCTCTTGATTTCCAGACATGTTTCTTGAACAGCCACTATCAACAATACCTAAGTCTTTATTAAGAAGACGATGTTCCTATAACAAAAGAAGTTAATATACAACAACATGAATATGTTAGAGACTTAAGTCATGAAAGACTTTAGTGTGCCCTGTGGATCATTATGATGTACCCAAGAAGATGAGTTAGATCCACTATTGTTCCTAGAATCCCTGTAGTTATATGGCCTGTTATATGTCCAAGAACAATCTGCTGAGGACTTTTCAGCAGAATCCCAATTACCCCGTCCCATAAACATTGGGTCATTAAATCCATACCAATGATTAAATCCATAAAATGGTCTTGACCCATATCTATTTCTATGGGAATTCATACATCTACTAGCATAAACAGACCTATCAGCAGGAATGGAATGCATTCTGCTGACATTATAATTTGCCTGTGGAACTAATGAAGGTTTGGTCCACTTTTGTCTAGGTCTATTATTAACCACAGAAACACCCATCCTCTTATCATGAAAATCACAATCCTTAATTAAATGCAATTTGCTACCATAAACAAAACACTTCTTCTTCCTAGAAGATTTATTAAATCCAAAAGATGTCTTATTAAACACGGAATTATTCAAAGAAACACCAGAAATAGAATTGTTTTGTAAACACTGAAAGGAATTGTTTTCATAAGAAGTAAATAACAAGTCTTCAGAAGAGGCTGTCTTAAAAAGAACTTCATCAGCAGCAACTTCAGAGTCCACAGACTTGTAAGAAGAATTGTCAGAATTCTTTATTGAGGACTTGGGTGAGTCTGACTTGGTCTTGGAATCACAGCTGGCATAACTAGAGGTCTCTGAGGTCTTGTCCCTGGAAGAACAAGAGACATAAGTGTTAGAATCATTACTAGATATACTTCTAGAATCAGGGGAGTCATTGATCCTAATGCCAGTGGTTTCCTTTGATTCTGGTAAGTCAAACTTATGGGATGTGGGCTTAGGGGTTCCTATGGTTGGAGAGTCTTCAGACTTATTTGGCAAGTCTTTAGACTTTTTGCCAAAGAGATCGTGTGAACCATCAAAGTCAGAGGTTTTGGTAGTAAGCATAAATACACCTCTGATAGGTCCTGGTACAACATGCAAATCTCCATCTTTAACATAATTTGCTAAGCCTGCTGGTGTAGATTTACCCACATCATTCCTTGCCTCTAAACCAACATATTTTTTAAAACCTAAACCTATTCCAGAGTTTACAGCTTGACTACCATAAAGACAGCTAGCTAAATTATCTCCTGAAATTAACCAATTTTTATGTAAAGCCACTTCTTTATCTAGTTTCTCTTGCAAAACACTTTTCTCATACTCAATTCTAGCTTTTTTTTTTTTCAGAAAACTTTAATTCATTGCTAGCACATTCTAAATCTCTACTTAAAACTCTAATCTTTTCCTCATAAGCCAATTGATTTTGTTGAAACCACATCTTTTTTTGTTCTTAGGTTTTAAAAGCTTCTTTATAAGTTGCTGCTTCAATAAAACACTCATTATATTTTGGTTTCATCTCATCATAAGCTTCTTTTAGAGTTGTATATTTAGAATCACAATCACAAACACAAGTAGATACCTGAGGAGAGATTCCCATGAGACCAAAGCTATCATCACAACTAGCCATGCAAGAGATTTGAGGAGAGCTGCTTGTTGCATCTTCATGCTCATTCCAGTCAACACTAGCATCAATAGCAGTAACCAAGGCCTTTGATTCTCCGGCCTCCACTTCTTTCTTCTTGTATACTGAATATCTGGTACTGGCTTCACCCTTTTTGGCTGTGCACTCTCTTGCAAAATGGCCAATTTCTCCACAAGCATAGCACTTTACTTTCCTCTTGTCAAACCTAGCTGCATCTCTACCATCAACATTGAGCTTTTTACCAACCTTTTGCTCAAATCTTCTAACCTTGAGGGAGAGCATAGCCATTTTCCACTTTAAGTCCAACTCTTCTAAAGCAAGTTCATCAATCTGCTCAAAATCTTCATAAGCTATTTGTTGCTGTTTATCAACTTCAGCAACAAATGAATGAAGTACATCTTCCATTACATTACTAATCTTTGGATGAGTTATTGGATTAGCATTTGAAAAAGACAATATGGTAATAGGAAGATTTTGGCTTGGAGTGGATGGACTTGAGTAAACCTGTGGTACTGGGGATGGACTTGTATAGGTATGTGGCATGTAGTTTGAGTTAGAGCTCACAAATGCAGATTGTGAAGGAGTTACTGAATAGGGAGAGAATCCCTTTATGTCACCTTCCAAAGCTCTGAGTTTGTTGTACAAGTCATCAAAACTGAGGTAGTCCAGGACACCTTTGGTTTTCAATGATATGCTCACCTGAGACCATGAGGGAGGAAAGGCTCTTAGAAACCTGGAGTTCACCTCCTCATTGTCGGGTCTTGCTAGCAGCTTATTCAAGTGACTCAGAATCTTTTGAAACCTGTCATAACCTTTGTGGAGACCTTCCTCTTCAGTTATCTTGAATTCTTGGAATTCTTGCTTCAACATACTCTTCCTCATCCTCTTTGATTCTTCATTCCCACCAAATCTGGCTTTTATAGCCCACCAGATTTCTCTTGGATCAGTCATGGAATGAAAATCTCCCATGTGGTCATCAGGGATTGCCTGCAGCAATATGGTTCTAGCTTTGTTTTCCCTTTGTATGGCAAGAATTTCTTCAGCAGAAACAGGTTCCAAAATCTTAATTTTGCCATCAGCATCTACACTTTGCTTTTTAGGACGACAGTCATTGAGTATAACATTCCAGAGGTTATAATCAACACTTGCAATCCAGTTCTGCATCTTCAAGGCCCAGATCTCATACTCATCCTCCCTTAGAAAAGGAAGTTTGGCATTGCTGTTAGGGAAGGCCACCTGTTGTAGTTTTTGAGTAAGAGAGCCTGCTTCTGAGAGAGCAACATCACCGCCTGGTTTATCTCCCATTGGTACTTGAGTGAAAAGTTATGTGATTGTGTTTGAGGTTACAGAGAGTATCTTGTGGCTCTGATACCACTTGTAGAGATCTATACCTTGATAGATCACGAGCCAATAGATCGTTAGCCAACTAATGTAATCACTAGTAAGACTAAGTTAGATAATCTCTGTGAGCTTGTAATTATTGCGGAATATAAAAACAAACTTATGCTAAACTTGATCCTCTATGGATCGATAAACTTTTACTAATAATGTTATGAAAAACTCGTACATATTACAATGACCTAGGGTTCCTTATATACTAGTGGAAACCCTAACCTTTCTTACAAGAAACGAATAATGATAAACTAATAAAGATATTCTACATATCTTGTCCTAAAATACATAAGTTCTATCCACGGTTTAACTTTATCTGTAGGATCTCTATACGTCCGCAGGAACCAGTCATCAGCAGAAAGTCACTAAGCCTTCTGCAGGAACCTGTCAGCAGTATCTTCAATAATTCCTTACACTCTACAATTGGGTTGTGGTATTGTTTGTCTCTCTAAGGGTCTAACTTATAATTTTTCAAAGTTTATTTTTGAAAATATGCTAGAAAATATTGATAAACAACAGCATAAGTTCTTAATGTACCCTAGGTTCTTACAAATTATTTTAGACATAACCACTGAAGATAGGACCCATGTGCCTATTAAAAGTCTTGGTTCTAAGTTGTTTGCCTCAATGAAAACAAATTATAATGGGGAACATCGCCCTCTGTTAGATGCTATGTTGCAACATGGCAATGATAATGTAGTTGAGGGTGATGATGCTGGTAATGTGCCTACTCAAAATGCTGCTGATGATGGTAGTCCATCATCTTCTGGTGTTGCTGCTGATGGTAATCCTTCAGTGGTAATTGAGGAAGAGCCAGCTACAACTGCTGAACCATTACCTATTTCTTCTGACCTACCACTACCTTCCCCTGCACATATGTCACCTAGTCCTACTATTTCACCATCTCAGGTTGCTCTAGTTGAGCAAACTTATGAGATTGAAGATACATTTCAGTCTCTTGAGCCTGAGATCACTAGACTACCTACACCTAGCCCTATGAGAGAGCCATTTGATGAAGGCTATCCCAATGTTGTACATGAGTCTGTTTCTCCTACTGGGTTCAATGAAGCTCCACTTACCACTGAGCAATCGGCTGGTAGAGCGGAGGACCCTATTACTCTTACTTCTGTATATGATTCACTTTGCAGGTATATGAAAAAGACTGATGATCTCCAAAAGGAGCTTGCTAATACCAAGTCTACTCTTGGTAATGAAATTGAAAGACTAAAAAGTAAAGTTAAGGATTTGGAGGCACAATTGAATTAGCAGAAGAAAACTAAGGGTGGAATGGATACTACTGAAGTGCCTCAGGAGGAAAATTTGGATTCTCTTGAAATTCTAGCTGAAGTTGCTAGACAGTCTCATGTTGCTCCTCCTAAAGCTGCTGAAGTACCTTCATCTAAGCCAACAATTCATTTCAGCAGAAGAAGAAGTAGAAGACAATATTTGGCAAAGAAAGCTGCTGAATCTTCCAAGGTATCTAGTGGTGATGATATTCTTATGGCGGAAGTTACTGATATTCTTCAGGAGAAACAATCATCCAGTGCTATTGTTGCTGAAAAATCTACTGATAAAGTTCATGCATCAGGAGATACATTCTTTGTAGCAGGGAAAGAGTATTTTAATTCCCCTGTTCATAATTCATCTGGGAATAAGCAAGTTTCTCCTGATGACATCACTGAAACCCTCAAGCCTCAAGGATCTACTGAGAATATACTTAATTCAGATGTTCAAGAATTAAATGATGATCCTATGGAAGATTTGGATGTTCCTCATGATGATTTTACTGAAGGAATTGAAGTGGGTGAGGATGAGATTGTTACAGCTGAAGAAAGAGTTGAACAATAAAAACTCTTTAAAGAATGGGAAGATTATAAGAAGAGTTCAGATATGGCTGAGGCAGAGCAAGCCAAGTTTGATTCAGAATACCAGTCTGTTACACAAAGATATATTTCTACCTTGCCTTTTGCAAGACATAAAGAATTGGATGCTGCTGTTCAAGATTTTGATGAGTCAGATTGGCAGCATATTGGAGAACAAGTAATTGCTAATCCTGATTTAGCTGCAGAAATTCTTGGTGATAAGGTGGAGAAAAAGGACTGGGTTTCTGAAATTGTGAAAGAGATGAAGTTGAGGAAGAAAGCAGCAGATGAGCAAAGAGCCAAAGCTAAAAGAGATAAACCCATGACTCAAGCACAGCAAAAGGACTACATGAGAACATTTGTGAAAAGTCAAAGCAGTGTTTTATATAACAATGCTTGGACTAGGAAACAAGTGTGGGCACTTCCAGATGACAAATTGGTTCAGATGTATAATAGAATCAAGGCTAGGTGTGACAAAGATGGAATGGGTGCTTCTAAGAATGTTCATATCACTCTTGCTACTACTTGTTCATCAGTTAACATGGATATTCCTGTTGTTGCTGAAAAGGTATCTTTACCTGCCACTTCTGCTGATGTACCACATGTTGCTGCTTTATCTTGTATTGACAAAGGTAAAGCTAAAATGATAGCAGAAGATCCTCCATCTAGAAAGAGAACCAGGAAACAAATGGAGGAGGAAAGGTTGGGTGAAGAGGCTGCTAAAAGGTTAGATGATGAACAACAAGCTGACCTGGCAAGATTTCATGAGATTAAGGAAAGAGAGGTAGAACTTCAAGCTGCTAGAGCCAAACAGATGAGGAAGGCTATGGATGAACAATATGCATCTGCTGCATTTGAATCTTCTCAGGATTCTACTGATGAACAATTGGATAATCCATCAGTGGAAACTGATGCTGCAGAGGGTGTATCTACTGAAGTTGATGTTCCTGATGCATCTTCTCTACCTCATGATGCTATTTATGTTCCTGGCAGAAGAGCTAAGAGAATGGCTAGAGTCAGAACTTCACATTCCACACAAAGACTAATAGATGTGAATGCTTCTGATGCTTCATTTATCAGAGAAGGATCCCCTGATGATTGGCCTGAGGCAACTAGAGATGTTTTGGTTCACTGGGAGTTGACTAAAAATGGACAGATTAATACCATTTATAGACTAGATAAAACTTCTATATCCTTTACATTTCTCCAAGAAATACTACATCTTGTTGATCATCAGGATTTGCTCACTCTAAATGATTTGGTTCACAAATTTTATGCAAACCATACTCCTACAGGGTCTGGATTGTATTTATTGGGTGATCTAAGAGTGTTGTTTGATTCTTCTACTCCCACTGGTGCTGGTTATGACATATGGAAAAAAAATCAGAGATGGAAGGTTCAGAGTTGGAAGTTTTATCCTATGCCATATGTTCATGTGTTGGAAACTACAACTGGTCTAAGGCTTATTATGGATCTTGGCAAAAGATATCCTCTGACAGTGTCTCCGATGGAGAAAATGCTTCAACAAAAGTTGGAGATTCCTCCTGATCCAGTTGGGAATGCAAGATTGTTTGCTGAATCTCTGGTGAAAGTTTTCAAACTCAGGATTAGGACTTCCAGAGCTGCTTCAAATTGATGGTATATTGTTGTACGTTTCTTTTATTTAAAAAAAAATAAAAAAAAACAAAAAAAAAAAAACTAACATTTTTGTCTAGTATTGTATATATTGTATGCAGGTTTTGTGTTAATCACACTTTCTTGGGTTATCAACTTACCTGATGTTGACTATTCCATCAAAAGGTTGGCTAATCCAAAGGGTACAACTTTGGTAAAGACACATCAAATCTGTTGATAGCTGTAATGGTTTGCTCAAAACTATAGGGTAATCAACTCACCCATGCTTCATTGCTGAGAGTTGAAATGGTTGTCAATCGACCATGGATTTTTCCTTTATGGATTCCAAATAATTGGCTAGCCCACATGTATATGGCTTGTGGTAAAGGCAGCGGAAAACCATATTTGGTAATCAGTTGACCAAGATGATTTTTCATCAAAATAATTGGCTAGTCCTGAGCAAACGGCTACAGGTAAAGACATCTCAAATCCGTTTATAGCTGATGATTTGCTAAAAATCATGTGGTTATCAGTGTACCTTAAAACATTTGGCTACTCCAGTAGTGATGGCTATTGGTAAAGAGACATCAAATCCATTATTTTCAATGATTCACCTCTCACAGGAGTCAACACACCTGGATGTGATGAGAATAGTATGCAACTAATTTGTTTTGATGTACATTTAGTCATTTGTTGCTGCAAAGAATGGAGTTTTCAAGTATGTGCTGATCATAGAGATCCTGCTGATGATGATTTTTTGCTGCTGATGTTTGATTTTAATCCTCTTGGTATGTAACTTTAAATATCTATAAAAAATCTTGAACTTAACCATGTCAAATTCAAGATTAGGGGAGGATTGTTGGGAATTCTGCTAAGAGAGAATTTTGCTGAAGAATCTGCTGATGGTGTCTACTGAAGACACAGATTCTACTTATAGTTAGTTTCTGCTGAAGTCTAGTTTCAGCATTAGTTGTTTCTGCGGATATAGTTTTTCCGTGTTTTATGTAATATAGTTAGGATATGCATGAGTTTATTTAGGAAGTGATAATGCATATCTTTTAGAAGTTTTAAAATATACGTTTCTTGGGAAACGGTTTAGGGTTCCTTGTGTATAAAAGGAACACACGACTATGTATTGAGTTACGTTTTTAGAAAACACTTTGATATTTTATAAAAGATCCATAGAGGATCAATTGTTCTTAGTATTAAAACTTGTGTTTGTTTCCGCTTTAAAATACAAGTTACAGAGATTGTCTATTAGTGTGTTAGTGATTACATTAACATAACTAACGATTCTAGAGTGCTCAGAAGATCTATCAAGGTCTTAGATTCAACAGACCCCCCTAAAAATGGTTCATTTTTCTCCTCATCAAATACCCTTACACTTGAGATTTGCTTGTCCTCAAGCAAATGCTCTTTTATTCTAATCAAAATACAAGTTATGGGTCATTTAACACTAATATAAAAGTAATTACAACAAATAATCATTCCACTAAAGACCAAAGACAAGCACGGAGGTCATACACTAGCACCTCACAAATAGTGTTTTGATACTCACATCTCTCGGGTGTAATAAAGTATATATCACAATAAGGAAATGGAAAACATCTCTCACTACTTGTCATAGCAAAATAGATTACCATAGGCTTGGGAAAGGATCAAACCTCCACCACTTGGCGTAAGCACCTAGGATGAACTATCAAAGAGGTCTTTCAAAGGGTTATAACGTTAGGTGTAGGGATATGGAATACACGGTTTTGTTGGATAAAGGCAATATTTATTGGTGGCGAGTTAATCATCTTGGTTAATTACATGTACAATATGGCGTTGCTAAGCCAAGACTAGTCTCGTCTTAAGCTAATAAATGAAAAATAACAAAAACATAAAACAAACATAGAATGAAACGGGATGGTAGTCCGTATGTTTTTTCTCCTTTCTATTTCTATTTTTTTTTCTTTTTCTTTATTTTTTTTTTATTTTTTTTTGCATACACTCTTACCCTACCATCCAAAATAATACATCATAGGGAATGTACATTCCCCTTACACTTGAATTTTTACATACTTTGTAATAAACTAATCTAATGACTCGAATTAAGATAATCAAAACACTTGGAGTACTTTCAAGATTAACGCACATATGGGGGTAATATATGATGTTCTTCCCCATTACTCCATAACATAAGTACTTTACCCATGAGTCCCAATCGTCCCAAAACAATATGTACAAGATATGACTCGACTTAGCAACCATGTAATCAATTAGATAATTAACTAAGGGTTTAAACATATAACAATAATGCACTAAAGATGAGTGCATACAAGGAAGGCTAAGGCGATTTGGTTGCACATTTGGGTGGGTTGTAACAAATTCTTCCTTTAAGTAAGATGCTTAAAGTTAGAAGCGAAAAGATAGGCTCGGAGGGGTGTACTAGGGGTTTCGTGTATTAAAAATGAGTACAACGCTAAGGTGTGGGAAAAATTAATTGACTTTACTAGCCAAGTAATATGTCTTAAATGGTCAAGTAATTATGATACGGGTTTAACACAAAGGTGATCCTAATGCCTCTTATCATGTAGTAAATCCTACTACACGAATGTAGTCTCACTAGCGGTCTCGGGATGCATCACTAATGCAAGTTCTAGAATCTAAATGCTACCGGTACGCTCATAAGCACTAATAATGAATGCTTTTCCTATCAAATCTAAAGTCGAACCTCACATATTTGGGTGGAAAATTTTTCTGAATGGTACGGTTTTGTGCTAGTCATACAACTCCAATCCATGAGACGCTTGCTAAGGCTAAAGTTTCACTCCTAAATGTTGTAAAAAATTTTAAATTTGGCGCTAAAATTACACTAACAAGTATTTCTCTTAGTTTTATTACACACCTACCATCAAACAAACAAACTCAAGTGCAATAGTATCCTATAAGGTATCATCATTTACCCTCCCCTTACACTTAGGATGAACATTGTCCCCAATGTTCAATTAAAGAATGTAAAAGTGAAATAGGTAAAAAATGAAAGCAAATACTCCCCTGATTCATTCGGTGTGGATAGTGTGGTAACAAGGTTAGATCTTCCTCCAAGAAAATGAACATTCAAAGCTTCCTTTCCAGAAAAATAAATCATCTTCTTGTCATACATAACCTGTTAAACCTCAGAAAATAAACAAGGCAACCCCGCGTAAAATCGGCGGCAATCTATATATACTAACAAGTCCTAGAAAACAATGTAAGATATAATGCTGGTGGAATGAATGTTTGCAGATTTCCTGGAGTTTATAAAACTAAAGAATTAACAAAAACTTTAAGACTCCGTTAGAAAAACAATACTCGCAAAATTTCCAGAATTTTACACATGACGCCGTCAGGAGTTAACTCCTGACACCGTCAGAAGTGACCTGCAGAAATCTGTTCGTTAAGTTTCTCGAAAATTTCTGGAAAAACTTATGTCCTACTTCCTGGAAAATCCTGCAAAACATCATTATGACTCGATACAAGCATTTGACTCTAACAAATACTAATACACATGTCCATTTAATATTGTGGAGAATCATGATCAATTTCGCTCTTAAAAACAAATTTGGGGTTTCCCCTTACACTTATCTTTTGCAAAATACCTTTATATGAAGTTAAGACGAAGTTAAACGACAAAATAAAGCATTTTCACAATTTTAGTTTGAAACATGATCTGCCAACAATAAAAATAAAGCATGCATACGGAAACAAATAAAAATCACACAAAACATGGGTTGCCTCCCAAGAAGTGCTTGTTTTTGTTCGAGTCACGAGCCTGACTCTACCCTTATTTAACGGAAATATGGGAGGTTTTCCCTACACTTAGGATTAAGTGCGGGTGGAAGTAGCGATACACACCCTTAGTGTGGAAATATGCCTCGTGAGGAAAGAGTGGTGGATGAATTATATGTTCAAAGGGGTGTGCTCCTATCACCATAACCTTACCTAATTCAATCGGGTTAATGGGTGGATTAAGATTTTCTCCTAGAAAGGGATCATTTTCAATCAACTTCAAGAGATTACTAGTTGGGGATCCATCTTGACCTAATAAACCCGGTTTAAACCCATAATGTGTCTTGTGATCAAACATAAATGGGTGATATAAGCATGTAAGGTCATTTCCACTCCTATATTGGTTTCCTCTCTACAAGGCTTAGAGTCCACTACCTTTATCCTAAGACTACCCGGACTATATGGTTTGATGGGTGGACCTATTTCAATTCCTAAATTTTCATCCAAAGATGGAAGATTAGGTAACAGTTTTGGTTGAGGCTCCGGTTCATCAAAACTAGGAACTTCCCTAGAACTAAGAGTAAGGTTATCATTATAAGGATTCAAACCTATATCCTCTAGTTGTGTTTGGTTCAAAGGTTCTACCTCAATTGGGATTCCTAAAGTCTCATCTACTTCATCCGAATAAGTCACGGGCGCTGTGTATGCCTCAAATGATGGTAGGACTTGTGGGGTACTTGGTGGGCTTAGATTTTCAACTATATCCTCCATCTTATCAAGATTACCAATGTGCTCAGCTTGTATTATGGTGAAATCAAACCACTCCGTGCACCCAGTTATCTCATCTATAGGTTTATTATCCCCAAACAAACTTCTTGCTTATTCCCTCAAACTTGTTATCAATTGATCCGTAACAACATTTGTTGGGTTGTCCATTTTTTTGGCAAGTATGGCACAATTCTCTAGGGTTTCCCATGCTTCATCAGCACTTAATCCCCAAAGGTCCCCATCTGCGACATGGTCAATGTCCATTTTGGTATAGTGGTAGACATGATGGTAAAATATTTCAATTTGGGACCACAGATCGAAATTATGATGAGGGACTTTTCGGAGTAAATATTTAAAACAAGCCCATGCATCATAGATAGGTTCATCTTCATGTTGTTTAAACATCAAGATGTTATTAGGAGTGGATGAATTTTGTGGTCGGTAGTATGGTAGATTCGCGTTCTCCATAATGGTGAACGGAAGAGTCAATGGAAAAGTTTTACGAACAAAGACACAAAGAAAAGATAGACTAAAGAAAACCTATAAAAATAAAATAAAAATCTTACTAGAAAGGAATCTAGCAAGTAGAACTAATAGAAAGAAATTCTAACCTAGACAATAACTATTCCTCGGGCTGCGGCGCCAA
This sequence comes from Artemisia argyi, assembly GCA_030686995.1. NCBI lineage: Eukaryota > Viridiplantae > Streptophyta > Magnoliopsida > Asterales > Asteraceae > Artemisia > Artemisia argyi. The sequence goes on along the minus strand of CM060702.1, from coordinate 205,702,768 downwards.
AAACTTGATACTTGGGAATCGCACCAGGCTTTACCTCTTGAGGGATCTCGAGAAGCTTACAACCCCCACCAGGCAGTGTTCCTGATCGTTGTAGTATAGTATAGTGACAAGTACCGGGGGGATTGATCGTTCAACTCAGGAATAGTGTCGCTAGGATTAGAAAGTCTCCTAAACTAAGTCTAAAGGTGAGGGATGATTCTTTTTGTATTTTTATGTTTTATAAAAGCAATTAAAATCTCGGTTTTTGGAAGAGTGGGCGGAATTAGTTTCTAGTCAACTAACCCAATAACTAAATATGCAATCAAAATAAAATGACAGAAATGAAATGAAATCTAATTATACTGGTGGTGTAAACAATGAATGGGGAAAGTTGTGTTTACTTAGGTTTCATTACTCCCTAGATATCTTTTACAGTTTGATAGCTTGTTACAATTGCATGGATGACGGGTCGTATTCCTTAATACTAGTCGTAGGGCCATGTACAATATTCCCTAACTCTATAGGATCCTACTTCACTCATATGTCGAGCCGTTAGAAGCTCCTAACATGGGATCATTAGAATTCTCCTACGCATTAAATACAACCAAAAATCATAGTACACCTCTGATCATGTTTCTTAAGACGTTCAAGCATGTTACCAATGGAAGTCTGCCAGTTTTCTTAAGCCTAACATCGAATACAATCATCCGTAACAACTATAAACAAACAATCAACCCATAATTAACATCTAGGTTTCACTACATCTAAGCAAACACAAAAGAGATCTAGCCGAGCATGTTAAATTGAAGACAAGTGTAAGATATATTCAAGAAACACATAGACATATTGATTGAATTGGAAGAGTACTTATCTCAAATTGACATGAAAAGTTCAAAGGGTTGAAACCCTTGAAAAAGCTGGAAAAATTCGTCCTAGGGTTTCTCCCTCAAAGTTGCACACTCAAAGTTACACACTAATGAATGAAATTTGGAAAACTATATATAGATTTTACAGGGTGACGGCGTCAAGAAGAAATCTGTGACGCCATCAACTCGCCGCCCATAATGAAATCGGATTGCCTAGATCCACTTTTGACGCCGTCATGTGTAAAATTGTTCTGGGCCGTCACTAACATTTGGACCATGACGGCCTTGGGTGACGCCGCATCTTCATTGTACAAAATACTCTAGACCGTCACGTGTATCATCCACTTCCACCTCTTGTATTACTCTTGACGCCGTCATTAAGGAGTAAGTGACACCGTCAGGTACTGTTCCCAGCAAGGAAAATTAAGACTTTGCCTTTTTCTTCACTTTTATACTCAAAAAATGTCCAAAATGCTTCCTTTTCCAGATTTCACTCCAAAATTACCTAAAATGACAAAAGGAACGATTTAGGGCAATATTTGATCAAATAATTTCGAATCCGGGCTTAAATGACCCCCTAAAAACGGTTCATTTTTCGCCTCATCAATCATCATCTTTGGTTGTTAGACCCTGCAACTGTGCTATTATTCCCCACTTGTCACCTATTGTGACTGAGAAATATCCTCCAAGACTTTCAACAACTTTATGAAAGCATAACAGGTTCAACTCCTCATCTCTAACAACAGGTGGTATCATATCAAGTGCATCATAGTTCAAATGTACAAGATAAAACCATTTCAACATATCTATAAATCTCTTATTGAAAACTTCCCAATTTTTGTATAAAAAACTATCTTTCTTCAACAGATTCATGAAAGAAAGAAGCCTTGAAATGGAATTTACCTTTAAGGCATAGAGTGTTCCATTCCAACTGAGGTACTCATCATCAATGTAATCCTGAGTATCCTCCTTGTTCCAATCCAAATCCTCCAATCCTTTTATTAGAGAGCATTCATCTTTTGGGTCAATTGATTCAAAATACTCTTGTAAATATTGATTGTGTTCATTTACAACCTCTTTTGGCCCAACTTTCTTTCCGGTTTCATCAACATATGGTAACTGCATACTAGTTTCTTCATCATCATACATGTAATAAATACTACATATATTATCTTTGATTTTCACTGAGTATGCTTGTATTTTAAGCAATTCTAGACTGAATATGTTGAGGGAAACTTCTGGGGTATATTGCACATTCCTAATAACCAAATCACCATGCTTTGTTTTGACTGTAACATTACCAATTCCATAAGAGAAAATGAATTTATTTTCATTTTCTTCTTTCCCTATCATCTTAAACTTATAATGAACATCATAGAAAAAAATTCTCCTAGGGCACATATGAAATTTGTAATCTCTACTAACATACTAGACCTCATTCCATGTATCCTTATTTGTATCTTCCACCATATAATCACCAATAACGTGTACCTTTTCTGGATATGTCCTTTCTTCATTGATAATTTGATTGGTGATATGTTGGTCCCAATAATGAGAGTCGATATGAAATTGCAAATATACTAAAAACTGAATAACTTTATTATCGGTCTAAACTTTGAAATGTTACATATGATCAAGTACTTATAGGTTACGAATGGTTATGATATGAACCATTGCACCGGTTCATGCATGCATGCTAAACGTCATACCCTTTCGTTTTAGGGCTACATTCAAATAACTAACATAACTAACTTAATTCAGTTAATAAGTTTCCTATCTACATCTTTGGTCCTTCGAGTTTGAGAAAGAAGCAATGTCGAGATTACTTGCTTTCATTCTCTTCCTTAATCTTGATCGTTGCTTCGACCTAAGTCTTGAACTCCGAGCATCTATCGCATAGTCACGAACTTCAATCTTGGTAAGGCTTTCGTTAATATGTCTGCTCTTTGTAGTTCTCCACTAACGTGTTCCACATTGATATGACCATTCTCTACGCATTCCCGAATGAAATGATAGTGAATGTCTATGTGCTTGCTCCTTCCATGAAATACTGGGTTCTTCACGAGTTGTATTGTTGATATGTTGTCAACTTTAAGAGTTATCATCTTTTCTTGCTATCCAGTCAATTCACTAAGTAGTCATTTTAACCACAAAGCTTGACATGCTACTCCAGTAGCCGCCATGAATTCTGATTCACATGATGATTGTGCCACTGTAGGTTGTTTCTGAGTACACCAAGTAGTGGGTGACTCTCTAAAGTAAAATACAATTCCAGTAGTTCCTTTTCCTTGATCAGTGTTGATCCCATAACTACTATCGCTGTAACCTGTAATCTTGCAGCCGCCTTCCTTCTTGTAGATTATTCCATGCTCATTTGTTCCTTTGATATATCGGATTACTTGTTTCACTGCCTTCAGGTGATAGTCCTTCGGGTCTTGCATAAATCTACTGAGTAGTCCGACTGAGTAACTAAGATCTGGTCTTGTATGTAGTAAGTACCTTAAACTTCCAATTAAACTTCGGTAGTAAGTTGCGTCAACTGATTCTCCATCTTCCGCCTTGACCAACATAGTGCCAGGATCCATAGGTATCTTCGTATCATTACTATCTGCCATACTTGTATCTTTCAAGATCTTGTTAATGTATCCTGTTTGCTTGATTGTAATCTCTCCTCCTGTTTGTGTAACTTCTATCCCAAGGTAATAAGCTAGTAACCTTAAGTCGCTCATTTCAAATTTGTCTTTCATCTGGGATTTGAACAAGTCTATTTCCTTCTTTGGAGTTCCCGTGATTATCAAATCATCTACATATACTCCAACTATCAGTGTAGAAGTCTTGCTTCTCTTCGTATAAAATGCTTGTTCGAGATTACACTTCTTAAAGTCCAATGACTTCAAGGTTTGATCAAGCTTCACGTTCCAAGCTCTCGGTGCTTGTCTTAAGCCATACAATGCTTTAGTCAGCATGTATACTTTTCCTCAGTTTTCATCTTGAATGAAACCTTCAGGTTGTGTAACATAGACTTCCTCCTTCAATTCTCCATGTAAAAATGCTGATTTTACATCTAAGTGGTGCACTTGTCAACCATGATATGCTGCTAATGCCAATATTAGACGAACTGTCTCTATCCTAGCAACTGGCGCAAACACTTCATCGAAGTCTATTCCTTGCTCTTGTACATAACCTTTTGCTACTAATCTTGCCTTATACTTGATGATCTTTCCTTTAGCTTCTCTCTTTGTTTTATAAACCCACTTGAGTCCTATTGCCTTTTGATTCATTGGCAATGTTGTGAGAGTCCATGTATTGTTCTTGTTGATTGAATCCAATTCAATCTCCATGGCCTCAATCCATTTCTTATCCTTTGATGCTTCCTTATAGTTACGGGGTTCCTCTTCCATGAATAGTAGACTTTCAGTCTCAACTACACGTGCATTCCTATATATTTCCTTTATCTCTTTGAAACCTCGTACTGGTGTATCATCAAATCTCTGTTTTGAGCTTCCTAATGAGTTAAAAGTAGCTTTTTCTTCTTCTGAGTTAGGGTCATAATTGTATGTTGGTGGTGTAATTGGTGAGTCTGGTTCTGATGTTGGATCTGGTAATGGATCCGGTGTTGGATACACATCGTCATTGTTTTCTACGTTGACTGGTATAGGGTTTTCATTGTCAACTTCATCTACCACAAAACTAGCCCAAAATGTGTCTTGTGTACTTGTATCCTTTTCACCCTTCTCCCTATCCCACGGCTTCGTTTCCATAAACTTTACGTTCCTACTAACATGTTTCTTCTTTCTTATCGAATCATATAACTTACATGCTTTTGATCCTTCCTCTACTCCTAAATATACCATCGGTATGCTTCTATCATCTAACTTCTTCAAGTGTGGTATCGTTATCTTAGCATAAGCTGTGCATCTGAATGTTCTTAAGTATTCTAGGTTCGATTTCCTATTGTAGAGTGCTTCATATGGTGTTTTGTTGGTCCCTTTTACTTGGTTATCAGTAACTAAAAAACTAAAGTAACCAAGTTGTATGACATGAACACAAATGTATGAAAATGATTAACGATAAAGCAACGTAAAAATAAGAGACAATATTTTCCAATGTTTAATTCTTTATTAGAAGTTAATCAAAAAGAATCATACCCAAGTGTTTGCGGAATAACACTTGGGGTTGAATTGACAAGTATTGTGTGGACTCCTCACTAAACTCAACTAAGTTGAGTGACAACTTAAATTACCCATTGAGCTATCTCAGGGGCTTGTGTTGTTCTTTGGAGGAGTAAAGTGGTTTGTGAATGCTTTGCATTAATTGCACAAACTTGTCAACTTTTACTCCTCACATTTGCTTCCTATTTATACACAAGTATAGAACAACTAAATATACATTGGACCTAAAGCTTCCTTAACAATATCTTGAAAGATATTATTCTTCTGGCAAGGAACCTTCATTGAGTTAGATCCAAAAGGCACTTTCTGATGACAGACTGGTTTTAACCATTTGGGGAAAGTTTGACATTAAAGTGATAAAGCACTTTAATAAAGCAGCTCAGACTTTCCCGCCCAGTCCCGCCAAAACTTCAGTCTTCATGTCATCAGTCTTCAGTACGATTAAGTTGTTGAGGAGTCATTGGGGTTCAGTGAGTTATTGTCATCCTCACTGAACCCATCACCTTCTTCTTGGCTTAGATCATACTTCACTGAGTTCCGCCTCACTGAATGGAGAACCTTTCTTCTTAGGCTCGGTCTTAGCATCCTGAAGGTGACTCACTGAGTTACTGTTCACTCAGTGACTTGTTTGCACTTAGGTTATTTTACGTTCAAATCCTTGTTAGAAGATGTGGGGAATTCAATGACCCAACAATCTCCCCCTATTTGAACATACAAATAGCCTAAGTGATACTTGATTCAGCATGAGTTGTCAGGGTACATCTTCTCTTACTGAATGTTTGTTGTAATTGTAAGTAGGACATAACTATTTAAACAAAACATCATTTTATTTATAGCTATTACATTTTTCCTACAAATTACAAACAAAATAAAGATAGTTGTTGCAGATCAGATGTTCAGATGATAGCCAAGTCCCTCAATCTTAGCTTTCTTTGATCTCAGTAGGTGTTTCTCCGGATGCTTCTCAATCTTTTCCCGAAGGTCCTTACAGAACCTTTGGTTTGCACCACTATGTATAGGAGAAGCTAACATCAGGTATGTTACCATTGCTGTGACCCCTGCCTTGTCTATATCAGACCATCTTTGGAAAGCAAGGTCTCCATATTCATCAGTGAAGCATAGACCTCGTTCAGGGTGTTCAAGTACGGTGTTGTTCACGAAGGTGATTCCTTCAGGAACGGACCTATCACAATCCAATCCTGGGACCTTGATCTCAGGCTCGGATTCAATTTGCTTCCTTTTTCTCCTGGTGGTGGTTGATGAAGCAGTTCCTGTTGTTGGAGCAGGAAGAAGGGAGGGAATGTTGAGGGCTTCAGGCATTGCTCTCATTCTGTCATACCTTTCACTCAGTGACTTGAGGAGTTGATCAACAACAGCACCATTTTTCTTGGCAATGATGGGACGGAGTTCATCAAGTTCAGTGATCCCAAAGTCAGCGAATCTGAATGGGTTATGAATGTCCATGATTCTTTTATCAGCCCCCCTGAAGACAGTGACCATTGCGGGTTTGGTATTCCAGTGGATTTTGATGTCAGTGATGGTTTCAGGCTTCAATCTTTCCTTCATCACCCAATGATATCTTTCAACCCTGGTCTTCCTGATTTGAGCTTGCCTTTTCAGCTTCTCTTCCCTTTCCCTTTTCAGAGCAATCATTTGTTCTTCCTGAGCCTTTTTAAAGGCTGCACCAGCTTGCTCAGTAGCTAGTGCCTCAGCATCTAGACCAATCTTTTCAGCCTCCTCATGAACAACCTGTATTAGTTCAGGCTTGCTCAATCTCTCTTCTTCAGCTGCCTTTGCCACTTTCTCAGTTCTCTCCATGTAATCTTGTATTTGGTCATTGGTGAGTTGATAGATTTTTCCATTGATTGCAAATAGGACCCTGATAGGTTCATCAGGGTCAGTTCTCACCATTGTGGAGGCAGGCTGGAGTCTTACTTCAGGTTCTGAGGTGGTGGCTATGCTTTTTCCTCTGTCCTGAAAGAGAGTGGAGGAGACTGGTTCCTCTTGTGGTGGAACTTGTGTGATTGGTGTGGCTTCAGTGACATGCTCCCCCTCAGTGTGAGAGGGCTGTCCAGCTTCTTGTTCATCAGTAACAGGGGTTTCAGGAACATTCTCCCCCTCAACAATTGCCGGAGCTGCAGTGATGGCAAGTGTTGGAGTTACTGAAGATGAAGTAGAAGTACCCTTGAAGGCTTGAAACATTTTCGTCATCATGGACTTGATCTCCACAGTATCCTGATGAATGAGAGATACCTTGGAGTCAAGTGAAGCCTGAGAGTTTTCAAGGGCAGTCATCCTGGATCCCATTGTCCATGCCAGAGATGTGGACTTCAGGGATTGAGCTGTCACTGATGCTTCCAACTGATTGAAGGAAGACTTGAGGGACTCCACCGTGGAGCTGAGATTCTGAACATTTGAATCCCTTATCAAGCCAAGTAACTCAGTAAGAGCCTCCGAGTTGACCTAATACGTCTCAGATGCCTGAAGAATTTTCTTGTTGAGCTCAGGATCATCCTTGACAGATTCTTGAACTGACTTAACCCCTGTAGCCAGCTCCTTAAGGGATTCCAAAAACTGATTGATGTGCGAAGCCATTTGTGTCAGGGAGTGAGAGACAGTGGAATTTTGCTCCCTGACATCATCATTGTAGTCTTCAACAGCATCTTTGAGGAGGTGATAGTGGACTGCTTGCTCAGCATGCATGTCAAACACCTCTTCAGTGACCCCCTGTACAAAATATTGGTCATTTTCTTGATGAACTTTTGGAAGGCTCTTTCAGTGAGAGGAGTGGAATCGTCTTCTGAGGTTTTCGGCTCGGAATGTTGTTCATCTTCGTCATGGTTAGAGGATTGAGGAGACTGAGTAACAGGTTCAGGGACTGTCTCCTCATCCTCCATATCATCTCCGGCCGTGAAGACTTCCTCGTCACTGTTAAATTCATCATCAGAAAATAAGAATGCCTGAGCATCCGCCAGGGAGGTAATCTGCAACAAAATGGAGGTTATCCGGCTCCTCTTCATAAGAAGATTTGCCTTCGTTTTGGCCAGGTCCTGACCCCTCAAATCCGGTAGGTTGGGTTTTACCTACCTGGTCTTTAAGGTCAGTTCCCAAGTAATGTGCACCTCCGGGAGTGGTTTTGGGTTCCATATCAGCGGGTGGTTTATATCCCTCTGAGTCTTTGTCTCCCGTGACCCCTTCAGACACTGATGGGTGTTTCTCAGTGCCATCATTAGGAGCTGTGAATGTTGTGTCCCTATCAGCGGGTTGTATGTTTCCCACTGAGTCTTGGGGATGAGTAGGGGTGCCCTCAGACAAAAGCTTTGATTTGCGAATGTCCTCATCAGGCATGTGAGTGGTTGAGTCCCCCTTTCCAACAGGCTTGTTCTGGCCTGTCGAAGGTTTAGGGACATGAACTCCCTGATGCTTAGGTTTTGATCTACCCGAGCCTTTAGCAGGATGTGATTGTTTGTGGACCCCCTTCTTAGTAGAGTAGTGCTGCCCCACCGAGGATTTAGGATCCCTTACTCCCTGAGACTCTGGTTGTGATTTGCCAGAGCCTTTAGCAGGATGTGAAGGTTTGGTTTGTTTCAGCTCAACTGTCTTGTTTATGATAGTAGAGTCTTTGGAAACGGGTTTGCCCGAGGACACTGAGTGTGATGTCTCAGTGCCCTCCGATGGCTTTTGTTGCAGGCCTAGTGACTGGGTTATTATTCTCAGGGTGTCCGCAGTCAAGGGCAGTATTTCAGGCCCCTTTTTGGCAGCCTTAAGGTCAGAGGTCTCAGTGTCGAGTGACTTGGGTTGAGCCACCTTCCTGGACCCCTGTCCCTTCTTCCTCTTCACCTTTTTGGTGGGAGAGGGTACTGGTGATATAATATTGTCACCCTGGATAGCAGTACGCATATATTGGGTCAGGGTGACTGGTGTAACCTCTAGAGGGTCACGAGAGTAATTAGCCTTGTGTAACACTTCAGGCTCAAAACCTACTGCATCAGGCTTTGCATACTCAGACCCAAGCAAGTCTTGTAGGGCACAGGAAATGAATCTAGGGTATGACATAAGTTTTTGCCTAGACTTCCCCCCTAACTTTGCTATGAGGTCCTTGAAGATCAATTCTCCAAGATCAATAAATTTACCCTCAATGAGACTGAACAATATCATTGCTTGAGTATTGTTCAATTGCTCAGTAGAGGATTTATTTCCCCCGAGGACCTGAATGACAAAGGTCATTATTATCCTCCAGGGGGCTGGGAACCAGGTCTTGATGATTGGGGCTTTGGATAGTAGGGCCCCTGGTGACACTTCAGGGTGAAGTTTTTCATAAGGCCCTAGGGTCAGTAAGACCTCCTTCACATCTTTATTAGAAGGTGGGACAACGAAGGTCTATGTGTAATCAAGCCCAGTGGCTTTGGCAAAAGTTTTATAGTCAAGAGTTAGGGACTTAGTTCCATTCTTGACTGTAAACTTAATTTTGGCCTCTTTGGGCACATCAGGGCTTTCAACCACTGCTGTGCACCAAAATTCCCTCAAATATTCAGGGTAGATGACTGAGGGGGTCTTTGTGAATGCGGTGGTCAGAAAGCAGTTCTGAAGGAACTTCACCACTTCCCTGTATTCAGGGAACCCTTCAGGGTAGGCAAAGTTCCCCACCACATTATTCTTGGTGAGGTCTACGCTTTCCATTTGGAAATCCACATTGGGTGCGTATTTTATGACCTTAGAAGAAGCCATTTGGTTTGATAAAAAGCCTGGTTTTGGTTTGAAAAATGGGTATGGGTGAGGAAACACACGCAGTTTTGAAAACAATTTGCAAGAGTTTTGTTAAGATTATAAAAAGCGTGTGTGTGTTTCCCTTTTTGTGGGGGTATTTATAGGGTAAAGATTTGGGTGGTGATGTTGTGGATACCAAAGGTTTAATTTATTTAACCGAAACGGCATAATAATTTTGGTTTGATATCCGCATTAAATATCACGATTCCCATTACCCTATTTTCTCTCACATCGTGGATGAACAGTTGTGCGGCTCTGCAAATAATGCACTTTTGCAGAGAGAAATTATCACAACTTTTGTGTGTGAGGGAGCATTTAATGCTCAGTGATGTTTGGTGAGAGGGATGTGGGGGCCCAAGGAGTGGATGCCAGTTGTGTAAGTGTCATATATTTCTATATTTAATAGGATTCAGTTACCTACCTGGGACATTAACTGACTAAATACTTAGAGCATTTAGTTAGGGTATTCAATGCCATTATTCATCCTGAGCCCCCTGAATGATTTTTTTTCATTCAATAAAAAATGAGTTTTCAGGAAGGGTGTGATCAGGGACCTAGAGAATTTACATCAGGTTGGAACACTTTTGATCAGTTTCCTGATTCTATGTCCAACATGCCCAATTCAGCTTTCAATCTTGTGAAAGTGGGTTCATCCAAAGGTTTTGTGAAGATATCAGCTAGCTGATACTCAGTGGGGATGAAATGTAGTTCAATTTCTCCATTTGATATATGGTCCCTGATAAAGTGGTATCTGATGTCAATGTGTTTGGTTCTTTGATGAAGCACTGGATTGTTTGAGATGGCTATGGCACTTGTATTATCACAAAAGATAGGTACCATCTTATACTGAATGCCATAGTCACTCAGTTGGCTTTTCATCCATAGTACATTTGCACAACATCCTGCAGCAGCCATATATTCTGCTTCAGCTGAGGACATGGCCACTGATTATTGTTTCTTTGTACTCCAACACACAAGTTTACCACCAAGAAATTGGCAGGATCCTGAAGTACTTTTCCTATCCATGTTACATCCTGCATAGTCAGAGTCAGTGTACCCTTTGAGATCAAATCCTGAACATTTTGGGTAATACAAACCAAGGTTCAGAGTACCCTTCAGGTACCTGATAATTCTCTTGATAGCAGTGAGATGTGATTCTTTTGGGTCAGCCTGGTATCTTGCACACAGGCAGACTGAGAATTCGATATCAGGCCTTGAGGCAAGTAAGTACATCAGGGAGCCAATCATTCCTCTGTATTGGGTTTGATTCACTGATTTTCCAGTGAGATCAGGGCCAAGGTTGTTTGGAGGAACCATAGGAGTTTTTACTGAAGAGCAGTCAGTGAGCTCATACTTCTTCAGTAGGTTCCTGAGGTATTTCTCTTGGCAAATGGATATTCCTTTTTCAGTTTGTTTAATTTGTAGTCCAAGAAAGTATGTGAGTTCACCCATCATGCTCATTTCAAACTTTGTGGTCATAAGTTTTTCAAATTGTTTGCAAAGTTTGTAACTTGTTGAGCCAAAGATGATGTCATCAACATACACTTGGACAAGAATGACATCATCCTTTGTTCTGTAGATGAACAGTGTGTTGTCAATTCTTCCTCTGACAAACTTGTTTTGGATCAGGAAGGCTGAAAGAGTTTCATACCATGCCCTGGGTGCTTGTTTCAGTCCATAGAGGGCTTTGTTCAGCTTGTAGACATGGTTAGGGTATTCACTACTTTCGAAACCAGGAGGCTGTTGCACATAAACATCTTCTTTGATGTTACCATTCAGGAATGCACTTTTAACATCCATTTGGTAAACTTTAAAGTTCATGTAAGTTGCATAGGCAAGGAAGATCCTGATGGCTTCCATTCTAGCAACAGGTGCAAAGGTTTCCTCATAGTCTATACCTTCCTGTTGATTATATCCTTTGGCAACCAGTCTTGCTTTGTTTTTGATGACTGTACCATTCTCATCAGTCTTGTTCTTAAAGACCCATTTCATACCAATGATTAAAACACCCTGGGGGCATTCAACAAGGGTCATGACATCATTTCTGTCAAATTGTTCCAATTCATCTCTCATGGCCTGAACCCAACTTGCATAAGTCAGGGCTTCTTTGACATTTTTAGGCTCAATTTCTGAGAGATAGTCAGCATAAAGACATATATTGGCAGTGGCAGCCTTGAGTTTGGCAGCCTTGCTTCTTGTGAGCATGCCTTCAGTGGGTTCACCAATGATGTTCACAAGCTCAATGATTTTGGATCTAGTCCAGCTATCCTGGGGTTTGGGATAGGAATTTGAGCTTGTAGGGGCCTGATTAGGTTCAGACTCAGGAACATGAGGTAACTCATCAATATGTACTTCAGTGACAGCTGTAGGAACAATTTGTTCTGTAGGTTCCTGAACATTTTGTTCAGTGGTGTCAGTCTCATTTGAGACAGGCTGAGTTTCTATGAACTCACTGATAGGTGGTTGGGGTAGGTTGTGAGGGATGATGTAATAGGAGACATCAGCATCAGCTTGGTATTGAGTTGAGGGATTGTTCTCAGGATGATACTCATCAGGAGGATATCTTGATGAGTCATCAATACCAATCTCTTCTACTGAGGAATTTGAGAACCTGATGGATTCAGTGCTCTCATCAACAGTAATGTGATAAGTTTCCTCAGTTTGCTGTCTCCTTGTGTTGAACACCCTGAAGGCTTTAGAGACCAAGGAATATCCCAGGAAGTATCCATCATCAGCTTTGGCATCAAATTTACCTAAGTGATCCTTGTGATTATGTATAAACACAGGACACCCAAATACATGAAAATAGCTGATGTCAGGAATCCTTCCTTTGAATATCTCATAAGGTCTCTTATTATGCCTTTTCACAATGATTGACCTGTTTTGAGTGTAGCAGGCTGTTTTAACTGCCTCAGTCCAAAAATGTTTTGAGAGGACTAAGCCATTCAGCATTGTTCTTGCTGCCTCAATGAGTGTTCTATTTTTCCTTTCAGCTACTCCATTTTGTTCAGGAGTATAGGGAGAAGTGAAATTTTGAGAAATTCCTTTCTCATCACAAAAACACTCAAGGTCTTGGTTTTTGAATTCAGTGCCATTGTCAGTCCTGATCTGTTTAACTTTGACATCATTTTGATTTTCAATGTTCCTGACAAATGACATGATGGTTTCAGCTGCCTGACTCTTTTTAGTCAGGAAGTAAACCCAAGTATATCTTGAGTATTCATCCACTATGACTAGAGTGTACTTCTCATGGTGTATGGACATTGGACTGACAGGTCCAAAAAGGTCTATATGAAGAAGATGCAGGCAGCTTTTGATGGAAAAGGTTTGTTTGGTTTTGAATGATGCCCTGTGGTGTTTTCCTTTTTCACAAGCAGAACAAGGCTTGTCTTTGGTATACACCAGGGATGGAAGGCCCAGAACTTTGTTCTGTTTGGCCAGGTTGTTGATGTTTTTGAAGTTGAGATGAGAGAGTCTCCTATGCCATAACCAGTTGATTGTCTCACTTGCCTTTGAGAATAGGCAAGTCCCATTTTGAGTCAGGGATGACATATCAAGGACATATACATCATCCCTTCTGGGGGCAATCAACACAACTTCCTTATTGGCATTAAAGATGGTCCCTCTCTTGTCATCAAACTGAACTATGTATTTGGCATCACATAGTTGGGAAACACTTATCAGGTTGTACTTCAGACCATTAACATAAGCTATTCTTGTAAAAACTATACCATTGCAGTTTACTGAACCATAACCCTCAATGGGAGCTGATGAGTTATCACCAAATACTACTTTGGGTCCTGGTTCTTCCACATATTTGTGCAGAAAACTTTTCACACCAGTCATACTTCTGGAGCATCCACTGTCTAGATGCCAGGTAGGATCCTTGATGTGTTTCTGCACAAACAGTAAACTGGGTTAGTTTTGCTTATTGACCCACCTTCTAGTGGGCTTAGTCCTCAGGGACTTTTTGAACTCAGTTAGTGAATCATGGTCTGAAGTTGTGTGACCTGAGCTTCCACATGTTTTACATTTTGTGGATGTTGATGCATCAGGTGACTGAGAAGTGTTGGTTTGGTTTTTCCTTCTGGACTGAATCACTTTGTCATGCCCCCTGGTTTCATGGGAGGGATCTCCACAGATGTCACAACATTCTTTCATCATACAATCATCAGGAAGATGATCATTGAAACCACAGTGAGGACATGGTGAGAAAGGCTTAGACTTCAGTCTTTGTTTGGAAGGTGTGGCATACTGATAGCCTTGGGTTTTGTATTGACCCCTTTCCTTTAAAGAAGCAGTGTGGGGGATGTGATCACAAGTTCTGTGGTCCTCTTGTTTGCATATCATACAAAACAGGACTCTGTAGCATTTATCAGTGCTGTAATTTGGATAATTGCACAGTTCACATCTCCCTGAGGGTCTGGGTGTGGTTTTTGGTTTGGAAGAACCTGAGGATACTGAGGGCTTTGTAGATTTAGAGTCAGAGTTTTTCTCAGTAGACTCAATTTTCTCACTCAGCATCCTGACAAGTTCAGCAAGCTGATCAACCTTTGAATCAGTGCTTTCAGGCTTCACTTCAGTAGTTACTGAAGGTTTTTGGTGTTCAGTGGGTGCAGGAGTAGGTCTTTTCAGTATAGTCCTTCCTAACCCTGATTTCTCTTTAGGAGAATGTGGTTGAAAGACTAATGGTGCAAGGTCAGAATTGGGTTCTGCTCCCTGAAGTTGTTTCAGTGGAGGGAGTGGTGAATCAGACTTAGACTCTGTGATGGACTTAGTAGGACTAAGTTCATCAGTGACTCCTAGCAGCTCTTTGATAGCCTGACTTTCAGGCTCCAGGATTCTTCCAGTGTTAAAATTTGGCAATTTACTATCAGGATTGTTTCTTTCAATCCAATCACTAGGTTTGGGAGCTAGTTCTTTGCTAGAGAGTATGTTGGTTAATAGAAAAGTTGTGGAATGGCTACTCTCCCCAGAAACTTCAGTGAGTTGATCATCACCCAGACCAGCCTTATTGGGGCTGGGTGAGAGACTCAGTGTTTCATAAAGTTTGGGGTTTTTCTGAGTCCACTTCCAAATAATTTCCTTTTCTTTCTTAACTTCTTCCTGAAGAGCTTGATTTTGTTTTACAAGTTCAGAGTTTTGAATTTGAAGTGTGACACTTTCAAGCTTGGCTTGTTTTAAGGCAAGTAATTCATCTCTACAATGATTTAATTCAAAACTAAGTTTGTTAAAATTTGAAAACAAATTAAGTCTTTGCTCTTCAACATACTTAAGATCAACATTAATATAGTCTAAGTAAGATTTCCAATCATCATTATCATCCATAGAAAGTAAAAGATTTACCTTCCTCATTGTGATGTTGACCCATTCACCATTTCTTGCATGACTCTTCCCCACAGCAAGTTTGTTGTCTTCTGACAGAGCCATTAGGGCACTGATGTGAACTTCATCATCATCAGAGGACACTTCAACCTCATCCCAGTCATATGTTTCAGCAACAAGCCCTTTGTTCTTGGCTTGAGTAGGCTTTGGAGCCTGAGGAGGCTGAGAGACTGTTGAGGATGATTCAAGAAGGGCAAGCTTAGCTTTTGCCTTTCTGTACTTTGCTTCAAAGTCAATTTGAGGGACTTTTTCAAATCTTTGACTAGACTGAAGCATTTTTGGTTGAAATTTGCTGGGGCCTGAAAAAGAGTTATTTCCTGAAAATTTGAAGGATGGTTCTGAGGTTATTTTTGAAAAACAATCTTTAGCAAAATGCCCCATTTTGCCACATTTAAAGCATTCAGTATTGTCATTTGCTTTAGAAGGAAATTTGTTTTTCTTAAAAAACCTTTTTGAATTAGCAAGGAGTGCTTTTTCATGAAATTCAATTTGAAGATCATTAAGATACTCCTCACTGGTTCTTTGGTCAACCTCATCATCAGATCCATCCTGAAAATCCTGCACAACACCTTTTGAATAGAAAGCAGTTGATATGGGTGTAATTGTCAAGGCCTTTTTGGTCTCCTGAGCTTTACCAGGGTATCTTCTGGTGATAAGATTGTCTTCATAGACAAACTTCCCATAAATGGCAGGGAGCTCAAGGTTCTGAATGTGGTTTGCATTTCTCAATCCCTGAGAGAAGTTTAACCACTTCTCAGGGAGACTGTTGACAAAACCAACATTGATTTCATGTTTTGACAGTATAACACCATCATTGGTCAGCTCATTCAGGAGGGTCTTATACCGAGTTAAGTCTCAGAGAGACTTTCAGAATCCTTGGCCCTGAAGGTATTGAATTCAAGCTTCAGGTCCATGATTCTATTCTCTTTGGTATCAGAAGGCCCTTCATAGCTATGAACCAGGTCAGTCCATGTCTGCTGGGCAGTGGGATAGTTGATCACTGATTCCATTATATCATCAGGAAGGCATGATATAATGATGCTTTTCAGGCGCTGGTCTTGATTGACCACCCTCCTTTCATCTGGGGTCCACTGAGCTTCAGGTTTGATTAAACCTTGGGCAGTTGTTGGGACATAACCCTCATTAATCAATTTGATGTAATAAGGTTCCATCCCAGTTAAGTAGCAAAGCATTCGCTTTTTCCACTTGTTAAATTTGCCAGCTTCAAGTCGAGGGGCAGTTGCTGAATAACTTCCACCCTTTTTATCAACAAGCTGGGGAACATCTATGTCAGTCATAGTGGGGTCTTGATTTTAAAAACTTGAGCACTCTTTAGGTTTTGAAAACAGGTATAAGTTTTACAAATCAGAGGCTCTGATACCACTTGTTGGTCCCTTTTACTTGGTTATCAGTAACTAAAAAACTAAAGTAACCAAGTTGTATGACATGAACACAAATGTATGAAAATGACTAACGATAAAGCAACGTAAAAATAAGAGACAATATTTTCCAATGTTTAATTCTTTATTAGAAGTTAATCAAAAAGAATCTTACCCAAGTGTTTGCGGAATAACACTTGGGGTTGAATTGACAAGTATTGTATGGACTCCTCACTAAACTCAACTAAGTTGAGTGACAACTTAAATTACCCACTGAGCTATCTCAGGGGCTTGTGTTGTTCTTTGGAGGAGTAAAGTGGTTTGTGAATGCTTTGCATTAATTGCACAAACTTGTCAACTTTTACTCCTCACATTTGCTTCCTATTTATACACAAGTATAGAACAACTAAATATACATTGGACCTAAAGCTTCCTTAACAATATCTTGAAAGATATTATTCTTCTGGCAAGGAACCTTCATTGAGTTAGATCCAAAAGGCACTTTCTGATGACAGACTGGTTTTAACCATTTGGGGAAAGTTTGACATTAAAGTGATAAAGCACTTTAATAAAGCAGCTCAGACTTTCCCGCCCAGTCCCGCCAAAACTTCAGTCTTCATGTCATCAGTCTTCAGTACGATTAAGTTGTTGAGGAGTCATTGGGGTTCAGTGAGTTATTGTCATCCTCACTGAACCCATCACCTTCTTCTTGGCTTAGATCACACTTCACTGAGTTCCGCCTCACTGAATGGAGAACCTTTCTTCTTAGGCTCGGTCTTAGCATCCTGAAGGTGACTCACTGAGTTACTGTTCACTCAGTGACTTGTTTGCACTTAGGTTATTTTACGTTCAAATCCTTGTTAGAAGATGTGGGGAATTCAATGACCCAACATGTTTTATCTTCCAGGGCTTTCGTAGGTACCCTGTTGAGTATGTAAATGGCGTGTCTGACTGCTTCTTCCCAAAAAGTTAAGGGTAACTTCATCGCTTTCATCATACTCCTAGTCGTTGATAACACTGTCCTATTTCTTCTCTCCACTACTCCATTCTGTTGTAGTGATTATGGTGTTGTCAACTGTCTTGCTATACCATGTTCCTTACAGTAATCTATGAACTCATTTGATGTGAATTCACCTCCTCTATCTGTTCTTAGCATCTTTAACTTCAACTTCAACTCCATTTCAATCTTCTGTCTAAATTCCTTAAATGTGCTAAATGCCTGATCTTTCAAGGTTAGAAAGTAGGTCCACATAAAACGTGTGCAGTCATCTATCAATAAGAAGATGAGCTTCTTTCCTGAGTATATGGCTGGACTTATGGGACCACAAAGATCTCCATATACCAAGTCCAATGGGTTTCTTGACCTGAATTTAGCTTTGTGTGGAAATGGTGTTCTAATGTGCTTTCCTAATAAGCATGCATCACAGATTTGTCCTGCATGACTTATTCTTGGTACTCCATCTACTAGACTTTTCCTTGTCAACTTGTCTAACGTGTCAAAGTTCAGATGACCTAATCTAGCATGCCATAACCATGCTTGGTTATCTACGTTTGCTAAGAGAGATATAGGTGCCTCTATCTGTAGTCTAATACTGTAAAGTTGATTCTTTGATCTTTCTACCTTCATCAACAATTTCTTACTCTTATCATACAAAGTCAATATGCTTCCATCCATGATGATCTTACAACCTATCTCGGTAAGTTGTCCTAGACTAAGTATATTACTCTTGAGGTTTGGAATGTAGTAAACGTCTGACACAATCTTTTGTTCCTGGTTTCTACATCCTAACAGTATTGAACCTCTACCCTTTATCTCCACATACGATCCATCTCCAAAACGAATGCGTCCAGTGATGCTTTCGTCAATATCCTTAAAATGACTCTTGGTTCCCGTCATATGGTTACTTGCACCATTATCTAAATACCATATGCTAGCATCTGTTGTAGCATACTTTCCGGGTTGTATTTGTCCTTCATTCAACAAAACTTCTTCGTGTTCAGTTTCGTGCCTAGTCATTAACAGTGATGGTTCATCATCTTCTAAGATAAGGTTTGATTGTTGCTGGTTTGTTGATGGGTTTCTGCAGTGTTTCTTAATATGTCCATGTTTCCCGCAATTGAAACATTTTGCTTTCCTTACATCCCACTCATGTCTACCTTTATTTGACTTATCTTCGTGAGTTGAGTTCTCTCCATTCGAGTTATCCCTATTCTTATTACCATGCCAATTCCCTCGTGAGTAGTTTGATCTACCTCTACGTTTTGTAAAACGTTTTCCATTCTTAGAGTGTTCGCCTTGTGCGAATAGCAAATTATCCTGGCTTTCTACTTGACCTCCCTTTCGGAGTTTTATTCTTTCCTCGAATGCCTTAAGTTTTCCCGTGATCTCATCTAAGATAATGTCATTGAGATCATTCGTCTGTTATATGGATGCTACTATCTGAATGAATCTATCTGGTGTGGAGTCTAATAATTTTGTAACTAAAAAGGATTCATCCATGGTCTTTCCTAATTCTTTTGCCTTCGTGGCATAACCATTTAGTTTGTTTGCAAATGCATCCACCATTTCATCGATCATCCTTCATCTGAAGGGCATTAAATCCTATCATCAAGGATTGTAACTGTGCTTGTTGCACTTTTTCTTCTCCAACATGTCTCTTCTTCAATGATTCCCATAATTCATTTGCCGTCTTACAACTTGCTACTTGTAAAATCACATCTTCGGTCAACGCTTGATATAGGAGGGCAGTTGTTGCTTTATCCTTCTTATCATCTAGTTGCGTGTTTTCCTTAGGTTCTATTGTTTCCCATAACCCATGTGCTTCTATTATAACCTTAATTTGTATTGCCCAAACTGTGTAGTTTGTGGTTTTAAGTTTAGGGCATTGGTATTGTGCAATAGGTGTTCCGGGTTTCAATGTTGTGCTAGTTGTATCTTCGACTGACATCCTAATGCTGTTTATGATCTTCACCTTCGAATCGTATGGGAATTCTAACTAATGTGGTATCACTTAATACTAAGGGAACAGAAATAGTTATCTGAGAATCCTAATATAAAATTCTATGGATTTCTAATAGTATAAAGTAAGTATCTATACTATAAGTATGAAGTGAAATCCGAAAAATTAAGATTTGTTGTGACCTTGTTGTTGTGTTTCAACACAAACGTATTCCCCTTGGTGTCGATACTAGTGTTGTACCTACTACGCTTTTCTTTCCCTTGTTCACCAAATCAATTCACATACACCCCTTGATGTTTTGTAGAATTGTTTTCCAAATTATCACGCCTTCACCACGTTGTTTCCTTTTCCTTTGTGTCGACTTGAACCTTAACGTGCCCTAGACTCCTTGATTATGTCTCGGCTTCTCACCAAAGTATCCAATACTTTCGGTAAACAACAAGTTTTGTTGTATGTTGTTTTTCTTTCGGTTTCCATGTTTATGTACCCACAAAGTGCCCAAATACTCCTCGGTATTTCCTAAACAAACCGTTGTTTGTTTTTTTTTCAATACTAATTCAATAGCATGTCTTCTAAACAAGGATAACGTTATGCTTATGTCCTTGTCATCTCCGTTGCTTGTTCCTAATCAAACGCGTCCCACAATACACTTTCCTTACTTCTATGTTCTTGTTCCACACCGTATGTCCCCAACAATTCAATACCCTCAGTATTTTTCCAAACAAATGATCAATTTGTTTTCCGTTGTTGTTGTTCTCGTATTGCTAGCGTGCGCCCAACAATTCCTAGATTGTTTCCTGTTTTTCTTTCTCTCGGTACCTTTTCTTATGCCCAAGCAAATTCTCCTTTCTGTCCAACGTGTTGCGTTAAATGAGTGCAACCGTGGCTCTCCTTCTTGACGTCCTTTTTCTTCCAAAATTTTCCACGCTAATCTGTTGGCAATGGGTCTCTATTTCTTCCAAATTGTTGCGCTATATTTGTGCAACAAAGGTCTCCTTGGTTTGTTGTCGTGTGGTTCCAATCACTAACAAGGTTTCTGACGAAAAAAAACTTATGTGATCTCCTTCTTACTTGCCGCGTATAGCGAACACACCAACACAACTATAACACCCTCCAAAATCGATCAATACAGTGGAAGACTTATAATGACAGCGGAAGACTTTTGGGGTATTATATCGTGGATCTTTGTCACAATTATAGAAAATGACTCAAATGAGACGTTTTAAGCTTTATTTAAAATACCAAATATTCATGTTTCCAAGAGGTTTCATTATTCAACACAAGTTTTTATTCAAAGAGAAATAAACGTTTCTTTATTTGCCCACTTTGTGCCTTTGCCATCCATTCCATTTAGTTACCTGAGATAAACATGCTAAAAGTCAACAAAAGTTGAGTGAAATTCATAGGTTTATAATTAAGAGTTTGAACACAAGAGGTAGGTGCTTATTGTATATAGATACAAATAAACAAGTTAGAAATCACATTCATTATTGCCATAAGCTCATGACACTCAACGATTCAACAGACATCAAAATTATCCGTAATAATGATATGAAACAAATTGCCCCCAAGATAGGTATTTGCCAGTAACCTATGATATTTAAATAAAGTGCATTTGGTGACTTTCCTCTAGCAACCAAATGGGGATTGTCAATCCCTAATAGATCTATTCACAATTATTTACGTTCACCCTTCAAGTGATTAAGGTTCATGATCGAGGGACTTTCGGCAATAGCTACTTAAGCAATAATAATATCAGGAAAAGACTTGTGTTCAGTTTTTGAGCATCTATCCCCCCCACAAAACAAGTTAAATGTGGGCTATGAACTCACCTTAGTAGTACAGTAGAACAACCGTAATCTCAACGATGCAAGGCAACGGCTTCACACACAACCTATAAGATATGGCAAGTTTCAGTTTTTAAGTCTCGTTTTTATTGCGAACGTTTATTATTAGTTACGAATAATCCATAATGTGCATAGGTGATGTGTTACGTCGTAGATACAATAGATAATGGTTTCGTATTGTTTTATCGTCTAAAATTTAATTATCGTTATATAAATTTTATTCGTATATATATACATATATATATATACATACATATATATATATATATATATATATATATATATATATATATATATATATATATATATATATATATATATATATATATATATATATATATATATATACACACACTAGACATCAAAGCCGGCCCAAGGGGCGGGCATGACTTATAATGATAATTCGTATGGTTTTAGTTATCGTGAAATTATGGTTAATGATTTGTTTCTTAATATTAGTTGGTCGTTAATTAATTGTAATAATTGATAGGTGTGATTAAGTATTATATATATATATATATATATATATATATATATACATATATATATATATATACATATATATATATATACATATATATATATATATATACATATATATATATATACATATATATATATACATATATATATATACACATATATATATATATATATATATATATATATATATATATATATATATATATATATATATATATATATATATATATATATAGCTTTTGAAGCCCGCCCGATGGGTGAGCATGACTTGTAATTTTACATTTTAATTTAATAATTTACGGATAATAGTAATTTTTTTAATATATTTGTTATGTTTTAAGTTGATGTGTGTTGATGAATTGTGTTTTAAATCTAATGTTGTACGGTTGACTTATAAATTTTGCATTGGAATGTGCATAATTTCATCCATTGATAGTGTAATTTTATATGCATGTGTTGTCGAAGCCCGCCCGATGGGTGGGCATGTCTTATAATTACATTGGCATAATTTACTATAGCGAAAGAAGTCCAGTCTGGTTCAAGCGCACCACAATCAGCACACTTATCATAACCAAGTCCCCTTTCTAATGCATTAGTAGGTCTCTCACTTCGTACACCATACTGCAACTTTTGTGAACTTCTACATACACGCATAATCCTTTTTTCTAACCCTATTATTTTTATAAAACAATAAAATAAAATAAAAGAGAAACTTGACCATTGCTATTCCACACCTATGATTTCACAATCCTTTTTTCTAACCCTTTACCCAATATAGAATTTTTATGGACTACGACTCGATGGCATGAACAATTACTCTCTGTATGTTGCTCACATAGACAATATCACCAAGTTGCAAATCCTGAAAATACCGAATTTAGTGAATGCGTTATTAAACGGTTTTCATTCGAAAATATTAACTCGAATATAAATGAATTGCCAATTATTTTATTGTTTTAATTCTATTGTTGAATGAGGTATTTTTATTCAGTTTGAAAGAGCAATACATATGTGTTTTAACATCCAACTAACGCTAAAATTCAACCCACAATAAATTGCTATACAAACTTGGATAATATTAAGCTGAAGCAGCTTTTACAATATTAGTTATGGCTCATGATATAATTTTGGATTGCTGAATGTAGTAGCTTTTTATGAACCTGTCAAACCGCTAAACATTCAAGTCGCAGTCAGAATTTTGTGGATGATGCACTATCAGTTTATAAGCCGGTTCTTCCAAGAACCTGTACCATCACATTCGAATCCAACATGCCTCTTCCACCACCTCTTTACCTACAACACCAACTTTGACCATACATGGCTCTAAAAATGATAAATGCTATCATGCATTGAGATTTTCAAGCTGAATTATTGCTTTCATCTACAGCCTCAATGTAAAGGATGCCTGTAAAAGGATCTTGGATAAAGTCGGGCTTCACGAGTCTGAGGTATTCATCATTATTGAATCTGGTTTATCTGACTGGAAGCCTCAAGGAACATCTTAATGGTAACTTCTAGTGCATAACTCGAGATATTCTATGTTTACTTAACTTGAGGTTTTTATTACTTAATATTTAGTTACATTAGATCCTTTAAAGGCTCATTTTGATTGGAAAATAAAGTAATGTTTGTTCAAAGGTCCAGCCTTAAACGTAGGAGCTTTCTCCAGTTCTTCTTGTTCAAGTATTTCGGTACTTTTCATCGTTGGTGGTTGTCAAAAAGTCGTGAATGACCACAATGCTGATGTCTCACAGCCACACTTCAATTCTTTAATCATGTTTTATTAAATTAAAAGTGTTCCGTTCATTTTCGCTTATCACCATTTTCAATTAGGAGCCACATTTACGTAAAAAAAGCATACATAAACTGAATGCCATATTGATTAAGATTACAAAATAATATAATATAACTAAGATACCCTAAAGAAAAATTTGCTTTTATGAAATAGTACCTCCACTTTGTCAAAATCCCCTTTGGCGAATCCTGTCTTGAGATTCGTAACGAAAACCGAACAAACAGTAGCTGCTTGCTTACCAGAATAACCCGTCAACACAGCTTATGAGATCACCATGACCAATAACCCAACAGACCATGCAATTGAAAATTAAAAAGAAAAAAAAGATACATTAAATGGTTTCTACATTCCTGACAGATTAATAGCTCTTTGAACATGGAAATGAAGTTACAGAGCAACAAAGAGCAAGAGGTGGATTGTGAATCCACCACGCGTGGGTTCAATCCCCTTCGTTCGCCCATCAATAAATGTGAATCAAAGGGTTTATAATAGTGATACTTTGGCTTGCTAAAGTTGTGAGAGACATTAGAAATACATACTATGTTAGATGCAATTAAGATTCGTGGCTTTGCATGATCAACACTGAGTTGAAGCTTGGATACAATGGCATCAGCCCGTGACGAAAGATAATACATAATACATAAATAGAATAATGGCAACCACTACATGAGATTTAATAATCATAGATATTGGAACTGAAGATGTATATAAGTGTGCATTTGGCATTGCATTTTAAAAGGGATCATCCGGTTAATAAGATCTTCATAATAATGGATTTTACTGAATCGAATTGTTATAGTTAATAAAAGGATCAGAAGTTCACTAATATAGGGGTGAGGTTAAATGGGTGTGGTTCAGACCGTTTTGACCCATTATGATTATGCCATCTAAATGTTAACTAATGAAAGACTGTAAATAGACATAATGAGGACTCACCATCAATACTGAAGTGAAAATACCGTCTCCTGAATCGCTTTCTTTCAGTTAATGATCTGGAAGCTGACTCTAGACCTGTCAAAAACTGCCATTTCAGTTGCGTTTTTTTGTTCATTTACTCCATTAATCTCATAATGTCACACCCCGCCATGGCGGAAACGCGCGAGTGTAACTTCATGGATATCATCACAACACCTGGTGTCTACATAGAGAACAACTACATGCACATAAATAGAGCAATGTACAAACACAAAGTGTTGTAACAATACCCCAAAATAAAATAACCAAAGCAAAACATAAATCCAAACATAGATGATATACCACTTCCAATGCAACTAAGGTCTCGTCTATCCACATCCTTCTATCTTATCCTTAGAAAGCTCACCTGAAAATGATGCTTAAAACGTCAACATAATGTTGGTGAGATTCATAGGTTTAAGACTCAACACACAAGGCAACCGAATTTACTGTGATTACAAAATATAGCTGGACAAATAAATTATAGTTATCATATAGCTATATGCATTTGCAAGTTAATATCCACACATAAAGGCAACAACACTCATAAGGCAACCATTAGGACGGCTCGTGTCCTCCGACCCCATAATTACTACCACATCAGGACGGCTCGTGTCCCCCGATCCCATAATTAGTGCCACATCAAACATCAATTAGGTCGCATGCGCGAGCAACAGGGTAAGCACCCTCCCAATTGAATCCCAAAATATATCATCAATTAGGTCGCATGCATGAGTAACAGGATAAGCATCCTCCTAATTGGATCCCATAAACCATTAACGAGTAGGAGTATTACTCTCCAATTGGATACTCCCCCCCCCCCCAATTGGACCACACAACATTATCATCACATTACCCAATCCACATAATCTGGTACGAGTAGGAGTATTACTCTCCAATTGGATACTCCCCCCCAATTGGACTACACAACCAAATAATCACACATAGCATGCATATGATAACATTATAAGTCCAATCTCTTTAATACCACACACATAATCACAGTAAACCAAAACATTTAAGACAAGCATCATTCCCATCCCAAGTTTAAAACAAAGTAAAAATATGGGACTATGAACTCACCTTAAACTCCGCAGCTTCCACAAAACAATTCACAATCTATAGCACACAAAAATAATCCACATCACACAAGGTCAAGCTAAAAGCTACAACCCATGTAATACACATATGATGGATGTCTAAGACTCATATGACCCACCATGGATCTCCTAGACACCACACTAACCACTACCATAACTTAATACTCACTAAATCCCTTGCACTCTAAAACTCAGAAAACGCAGAATTTTTGAGTACATTCACTCACATAAAATCACGACAAATAAAGCTCAACAACTCACACCAAAAATTTACCATGGTCTATCATAAGCATAGAAGCTAATCCCAGAAGGCCATGGACAAATAACACACACAAGTACTCACAAAAAATTCAAACTTGACAACTACTCAAATTCGGATCTGAACGCACACCAAAAAGTTTTGATTTTTAATAATTACTTACACAAGTTTTTATCGCGAATCCTCTTCGTGGTAGTCTAATATAACCTAAAACTTAACTATTCCAGAAGACCAAGTCAAAATACCACTTTTACAACCACATGTCAACCTCAAACGTTTACCCAAAATCTGTCCCGGTTTGACAGCTTTGACACCTTAACAAAGAAAAATCAAAAGACCGACTTCCCGACCTCAAAATTGATCGTGGCTGGACTTTTTGGAAAGCTCTTTCATTATACTACAATTTAGACCTAAAATTCATGATCTAACTCATCACCATCTGTTATGTACACTCACATCTTTACAGCCTTACAAATCTGTCCAAACCCTAACTCAATAACTAACATGTTTTACGCTCAATTCTCTTCACCAATCATCAAAATATTACTAATTATTGATCCCAACATGTTTTATAACATTAATTTACAGAAGTTAACACAAACCCTAATCCATCATATAATTATTACATGAATTATATTAATTAATCAATTAATTGAACATAGGATTTAAAGATTTTACCTTGATTCTTGATTATGCTAGACAATTATGAAACCCTAATTTTTCCCCTCTTGATTCTCCATGTGACGACCCATAATTGCAGAAAAAATGTTTTAGGGGTGTTTGGTTTGGTATATATATTAATTAGGGATAATCCTTGGGCCTAAGAGTCATATTTGGACTCAAATTGGGTTTCCTTTTTCCCCCTTATCCCTTAAATCCGAATTTTTCATATATAAAATATATATATATATATATATATATATATATATATATATATATATATATATATATATATATATATATATATATATATATATATATATTTTATTAAATTTATTTATTACACTCAAAACCTCATACTTTTCATATTTTATATATTCCCATATCGAAACCTAACGTCTTACGCGATAAACCTTAATTTTACGATAAACCGGAAAAATATCATTTTCAAAACAAAGTTTCCAAAAATAGAATTTCACACTCTTTTTGAAATATAACACATAAAAACAAACTCCTCGTAACTTGCTAATGCTCAAATACTTTGAACGAAGACTCATTATGCAAAAACACAAAAACACCAAAACTACACAAGTCATTTCTACAACACAAAGGTGATAAAAATGAACTTTCCCAAATTACAAACTTTCCAAATCTCAATAAAACCACTTACGCAAAGGGATTTAGTGCTAAAACTCACCTATATCACTCATATATCACTTCAAACAACTAATACGCACCAAACAAACATCAACCGAGTCAAGACTATCAGTCAAACTGACCTGCTAAAACCACGGTTGTTACATCATCCCCCACTTAGGGAAATCGCGTCCCGAGATTTAAACTACTATAGTCACCACTCACAACAGCAAAAGGAAATTTATGGATTTTTAAGCGGAAAAATACCACTCCATAAAATCACAGAGAAAGAATCGCAAAAATGAGAACCGACTAAATACTCGAATTCACACGATAGAAAACATATCGATACTCCAACAATACACGAAAATAGATACACTACATCGATCAATAACACCAAAGATCCGAACGAATTCTCACAGGTAGATACGATACTCTCAAACCAAATGAAAAACCAAATGATAACCGAAAAACGCACTCACAAATAACAGATACTCATACAACAAACATTTATGAATACCCCGCATCAAACTTCCACGATCTAAAATCCAACTACAAACGATCTACTTCACCAACCACTTCAGCAAACAAAATTTGGGTACTTAAATTTCATCGGATCCTCACGTTCCCAAGTAAACTCAGGACCACGCTTAGAATCCCACCATACCTTTACCAATGCTATCTCACCATACTTCAACCCTTAACATCTTGATCCATAATCTCAACAGGTTTCTCGACAAAACGAAAAGTCTTGCCAACCTTACATTCATCTAATGGCACATGCAGACTAGCATCTGTCAAACACTTCTTTCAATTAGATACATGGAACGTATCATGTACACCACTCAATTCCTCAGCTAACTTCCACCGGTATGCGACAATTCCACTCCTTTCCATAAATCCCAAATGGTCCTGCGTATCTCGGTTCTAGCTTGCCTTTCTTACCGAAACGCACAACACCTTTCCAAGGAGATACTTTTAACCTCACAATATCACCAACACCAAACTCTAAGGGCTTACAACAATTATTCGCATAACTCTTTTTGGCGATCTCTTGCTGCCTTAAGTCTTTCCTTAGCCAGAAAACCTTATTCATAGTCTCTCATTCTAGTTCAGGACCAATTAGTTAGCTTGTTCCAACCTTTGTCCACAGAACAGGTGACCTACATTACCCTCCATGCAACTTTTCACACGACACATACTCAATACCAGAATGATAATTGTTGATAAAGGAGAACTCAACTAAGGATAAATGTATACCCCGACTTTCTCCAAAATCAAACACACACATGCTCTCATCATACCATCCAACGCCTGACTTGTACGCTCACTTAGTCCACTCCCGCTCAGTGCTCTTACCACGATGTCCTCTCTTCCTTGACGATAGTGAATCAGACAATCGTAGTCACTGAGAAATTCCACACCCAACTTCTCTTCAACATATATTAACCTCTTGTCAAATATATGCTAAAGATTCTTATGATCTGGGTAGACCACACTCTCTGCTCCATACAAATATCACCTCCAAGTTCTACTCCCCAACTTTAAATCACGTATCACACAGTTCCTCTTATAGATCTTCCACCTCCGCGATGCCTATGCAATCTATAAAAAAAATAGAAATGAATCGTCAATAGTACCTGCCAATCTTGAGGACAATCGTCTCTCAGATGGTGTCTTAGGTACTTTCCACTCTTCACCACTTTTATCTTACTAGTGTCCCCAACACTCGCTATCGTTGACCACCTTCCTGAAGAACGTACATCTCAAAGCTACACCTCTCACTTGGACACTTGGAAACATCCTCTTCTTCTTCAACGAACAAATTGATAATCGAAAAGAAAATCTATCCTAAGTAGACGACGCGAGCCATGAAACCGATCGAACTAAAACATATATCAACGAACTCAAAAGGGGTACGAATTATCGACTAGCGAAGTAACGAACATCAAAATCAAAGCTAGAAAAACACAATGAGAAATTTTCCCCCAATAAAAATAGACACAGATAAAATGTTCATGAAAACCCATACAAAGAAAATACACATACCCATAAAACATGCACAAGCGTACCTCACCGAAAGAAACACTCGATAAACCAAATACATAACAAGTTTGGTAAATGAAAACCATAGACAGTTCTTATTCCCGTACTCGACCTTCCCAAAAACAAATGAACACCGTTTTTTTTTTTTTTTTATAAAATATACATAAACCATTTTATGTAAGACATCAACATAACCATTTTTTTTCACACTTCATTTTCACGATAAAAATATTAGTTTCCATCAAACAACCTTCAAATACCCAAAATGAATTTGTAGAATGCCATAAAGACTCTAACACAACCTCTTAATCGAACGCGAAAGACGTTGAAGAATTTCGTAATCAAAATAATCCTCAAACGAACTCATACCAGTGAACACTCACGCAAATACATTGCAAATCAAGCGATGAACTTACAGACTCATTCGTACAACGATCAAACCAAAATCATAGAAAACACCGATACTAACGGGTCACAAAATTCAATTGGTGTGTGTAAATGAGGGATCAAATATCCACACCAACTCGTCACGAACCAACAACACTTGAAGAATAGAATAACATTCATCCGAGGAATGAATGTACGGAATAATCAAAGAAACGAACCAGTATCCAACAAAAATGAATTCGATTTCCCAACACCTATCACGACTTCGAATAGAAAGAATATGGCATCTGTACCATCATGGTACGAATAGGAATGCCAACAAAAGAATTAGGTATACAAACGGAGCGTCTAGTAAACGAATCAACTTAAATACCACAACATAAGTACCCACCGATAATTGAGGTATCAACATATGATAGGTAGGATGGAATCTTACCACCTACACACCCCAACATATAACGACTGCCCAAACAGTTAAGAGAATACTTCTCTAACCATACAGCCATTACCAACATGATATCACATACCATCTACCACAACATATAACAACAAACATCAATCAATGCGATAATGCTCACAAGTCCACATGTGTGATACCCTTATAATTATGTTCGCGACCATAGTTATAAGCCTATTCCACACGCATACTTATTTCCAAAACCACACATCTCAATGATAATGCACATATACCACATAGCACCTAATACACCATGCAACCCATGCTATCATGCTTGCAAGTCTACTTGTGTTGTGACGCATGTATAATTATGTTGGCCACCATAATTATCTATGCCCCCTTTCATAAGTGTACTCCCTCCTATGACAACACATCATGCAAACAAACATGCAAACAAAAACTAAAGACATCGCAAACAATCATCTCGCATGGAACAATTCCAACGATCACGTAAACTCTATAATCAAAATTACTTGGATAAGGTCGATCCAGTAACCGAGAGTAATCACGCTCCACATGGCTCCAGGCGGCAAAAGAAAATATACAAATTCCAAAACATAACCCAAAACAAAAGACGTCGCATAATGGCTCAACTCTACTCTCACACTTATCTCCCCACTCAGATCAATTCAACTTACTACTCGCTGTGGACTCTAGATCCGAATCCACACCATTTCATCCTAACTCCCTTTCATCTTTACTCAACCAACCATTCATGTTTCCTACACGTTGAGGTAGTCGACAACATGCAGAACCATCTCCATTCTTTTCTTCCAATTATACATAATTCATAAGCGCATACAAATCACGAGGTTTAGACTAAACCACATCTCCTTCCTATGTGAAGTGAGGACACTACCAAGGGTATTTGGTAATGTCTCCATCTCCAGAAGTTTCGTCGTGGTTCCAAACCTCTCTATTTCTTCTCCGTAAACGTTTCCCATAAACGTCCTCTCCTTGTCCAAACGTAGATACATGCTATCGGGAACTCGGATTCTGCGGTTAGTCCGCTTTATCCTACCACTTCTCTCGCATCCGATAGCGACAACGGTTGTCCAACGAAGCATCTTACGCGCGGAAGACGAGATAATAAAGTCGATATATACAATACTACGTATAGGGAATAGAATAGACGTCCGAAACTCAATAAAACATCTCATAAATATAGGAAAATAGACATATAAAATACTATACTTACACATAGATCCTAAATGCAACTATATGAAGGACTCCTAGGCTATAGTCTAGGTTAAACCACCTAATGGCAACCACTACATGAGATTTAATAATCATAGATATTGGAACTGAAGATGTATATAAGTGTGCATTTGGCATTGCATTTTAAAAGGGATCATCCGGTTAATAAGATCTTCATAATAATGGATTTTACTGAATTGAATTGTTATAGTTAATAAGAGGATCAGAAGTTCACTAATATAGGGGTGAGGTTAAATGGGTGTGGTTCAGACCGTTTTGACCCATTATGATTATGCCATCTAAATGTTAACTAATGAAAGACTGTAAATAGACATAATGAGGACTCACCATCAATACTGAAGTGAAAATACCGTCTCCTGAATCGCTTTCTTTCAGTTAATGATCTGGAAGCTGACTCTAGACCTGTCAAAAACTGCCATTTCAGTTGCGTTTTTTTTGTTCATTTACTCCATTAATCTCATAATGTCACACCCCGCCATGGCGGAAACGCGCGAGTGTAACTTCATGGATATCATCACAACACCTGGTGTCTACATAGAGAACAACTACATGCACATAAATAGAGCAATGTACAAACACAAAGTGTTGTAACAATACCCCAAAATAAAATAACCAAAGCAAAACATAAATCCAAACATAGATGATAAACCACTTCCAATGCAACTAAGGTCTCGTCTATCCACATCCTTCTATCTTATCCTTAGAAAGCTCACCTGAAAATGCTGCTTAAAACGTCAACATAATGTTGGTGAGATTCATAGGTTTAAGACTCAACACACAAGGCAACCGAATTTACTGTGATTACAAAATATAGCTGGACAAATAAATTATAGTTATCATATAGCTATATGCATTTGCAAGTTAATATCCACACATAAAGGCAACAACACTCATAAGGCAACCAATTAGGACGGCTCGTGTCCTCCGACCCCATAATTACTACCACATCAGGACGGCTCGTGTCCCCCGATCCCATAATTAGTGCCACATCAAACATCAATTAGGTCGCATGCGCGAGCAACAGGGTAAGCACCCTCCTAATTGAATCCCAAAATATATCATCAATTAGGTCGCATGCGCGAGTAACAGGATAAACATCCTCCTAATTGGATCCCATAAACCATTAACGAGTAGGAGTATTACTGTCCAATTGGATACTACCCCCCAATTGGACCACACAACATTATCATCACATTACCCAATCCACATAATCTGGTACGAGTAGGAGTATTACTCTCCAATTGGATACTCCCCCCCAATTGGACCACACAACCAAATAATCACACATAGCATGCATATGATAACATTATAAGTCCAAGCTCTTTAATACCACACACATAATCACAGTAAACCAAAACATTTAAGACAAGCATCATTCCCATCCCAAGTTTAAAACAAAGTAAAAATATGGGACTATGAACTCACCTTAAACTCCGCAGCTTCCACAAAACAATTCACAATCTATAGCACACAAAAATAATCCACATTACACAAGGTCAAGCTAAAAGCTACAACCCATGTAATACACATATGATGGATGTCTAAGACTCATATGACCCACCATGGATCTCCTAGACACCACACTAACCACTACCATAACTTAATACTCACTAAATCCCTTGCACTCTAAAACTCAGAAAACACAGAATTTTTGAGTACATTCACACACATAAAATCACGACAAATAAAGCTCAACAACTCACACCAAAAATTTACCATGGTCTCTCATAAGCATAGAAACTAATCCCAGAAGGCCATGGACCAATAACACACACAAGTACTCACAAAAAATTCAAACTTGACAACTACTCAAATTCGGATCTGAACGCACACCAAAAAGTTTTGATTTTTAATAATTACTTCCACAAGTTTTTATCGCGAATCCTCTTCGTGGTAGTCTAATATAACCTAAAACTTAACTATTCCAGAAGACCAAGTCAAAATACCACTTTTACAACCACATGTCAACCTCAAACTTTTTCCCAAAATCTGTCCTGGTTTGACAGCTTTGACACCTTAACAAAGAAAAATCAAAAGACTGACTTCCCGACCTCAAAATTGATCGTGGCTGGACTTTTTGGAAATCTCTTTCATTATACTACAATTTAGACCTAAAATTCGTGATCTAACTCATTACCATCTGTTATGTACACTCACATCTTTACAGCCTTACAAATCTGTCCAAACCCTAACTCAATAACTAACATGTTTTACGCTCAATTCTCTTCACCAATCATCAAAATATTACTAATTATTGATCCCAACATGTTTTATAACATTAATTTACAGAAGTTAACACAAACCCTAATCCATCATATAATTATTACATGAATTATATTAATTAATCAATTAATTGAACTTAGGATTTAAAGATTTTACCTTGATTCTTGATTATGCTAGACAATTATGAAACCCTAATTTTTCCCCTCTTGATTCTCCATGTGTCGACCCATAATTGCACAAAAATGTTATAGGGGTGTTTGGTTTGGTATATATATTAATTAGGGATAATCCTTGGGCCTAAGAGTCATATTTGGACTCAAATTGGGTTTCCTTTTTCCCCCTTATCCCTTAAATCCGAATTTTGCATATATAAAATATATATATATATATATATATATATATATATATATATATATATATATATATTTTTATTAAATTTATTTATTACACTCAAAACCTCATACTTTTCATATTTTATATATTCCCATATCGAAACCTAACGTCTTACGCGATAAACCTTAATTTTACGATAAACCGGAAAAATATCATTTTCAAAACAAAGTTTCCAAAAATAGAATTTCACACTCTTTTTGAAATATAACACATAAAAACAAACTCCTCGTAACTTGCTAACGCTCAAATACTTTGAACGAAGACTCATTATGCAAAAACACAAAAACACCAAAACTACACAAGTCATTTCTACAACACAAAGGTGATCAAAATGAACTTTCCCAAATTACAAACTTTCCAAATCTCAATAAAACCACTTACGCAAAGGGATTTAGTGCTAAAACTCA
Source organism: Artemisia argyi (assembly GCA_030686995.1). NCBI lineage: Eukaryota > Viridiplantae > Streptophyta > Magnoliopsida > Asterales > Asteraceae > Artemisia > Artemisia argyi. The sequence goes on along the minus strand of CM060702.1, from coordinate 205,668,395 downwards.
CCTATATCACTCATATATCACTTCAAACACCTAATACACACCAAACAAACGTCAACCGAGTCAAGACTATCAGTCAAACTGACCTGCTAAAACCACGGTTGTTACACATAAGCTAACCTTTTTTACTGTTATAAGTGCAACTTATTAAAGTACAAAAGATCAATGTAATTAACAAATACAAATAAGCCCGTAAGCTGGTGAAATAAGCTTATCCAAACAGCCCCTTAATCATTTTACAAATCATGTAAAGAAGTCTTACTGAAGATTAATATAATAGAATTCATTGTTACTGTAATACATTCAAAACCTACTTTTTATATAAGCAAGGGAGTGCGTGTATTGCATATCAAGACAAGCCAAGTATGAGTGGCTAGTGCAATAAGAATACAGTAGCCACAAGGTAATAGGCTACCTCAACGTGTTCTGTATTGGCCTCTGATGGCAAGGTCTTGCTTTCTGCAGATCTAATGCTTAAAATAGTGCATAGTGTAGATTATGGGGTGTTTGGGATTGACGTTTAAAAGTTGTTAGCGATGCGTTATTGGGGATTTGGGGAATAATGGAACTTCGGGTTTGATAATGCAGTAACCTTACACAACAACTTAAAAGTGTTTAATCACATAACTATAATAACAGTCTTAACATTTTAGATAAGACAATTTAAGAGGATTGATGCATTTAAAATAAACTTTCAGTGACTTTAACCTATTGAACCCATTAGACTCGTTCCCTTTAGTTAAACTTAGATAAAATACAACCCAGATCAGCCCATTAATATATAAGACGCGATATTGATATTTATGTGTAAAGATTGTACCTTAAGCAAATCGGATTAGATTTTCAAGCATTCGGACGGTGATTGTAGCTGCATTTGGAAAAAAGATCAGTTATAATATTATTTTTTTGATAAAGGATAGGGCATACAAAGAAAGCTGATCAATAGAAGTTTTCAACTTCTTTTCGAGGACACCAATTCTCTCTTCACAAGCTGAGCTCTCACCCTGTGGAAAACGGAATTTAAAAAGATCAGAAGTTGGTATTTTCGGGCACAACCTGAGAATATTAAAACTGATATCAGGAAGTGATATTAGAAAGTGGTATGAAGTAATAATAAAAGGGTGTAAGGAGGTGCTAAAAAAGAGGCGCTGAAGACAGCGAGTGTGGTTTAAATATGGTTTTCAGGCTAAGCTACAATCAGGCAAGAAGATCTTGTCTTGGCATGTTGCAACATCAGGGAGTGATAAGGGAGTAGTAACAATCAGTAGATGTTTGTTACTCAGTGGGGATAGATAGCATGTACCAAAGAACCGAGGATTCAGAAAATTTTAAAATCTAAAAGATACTTAAAAGACACAAACAGTAAGCTCCAAATTGACATTAGCATTAGACAAACCAGTTTACCTGTAAGTTCTTATAGACAATGTTGGGAATTGTACTAACAGTTACCACGGCTAAAGAAGAAGTTACAACTGCAGAAGATTGTACTTGCAGTGGAAACTTATTACCACTGCAAGAACAATATATTACCACTGCTTATTAGATAACTGTTAGGAAACGCGTCTAGATAAATATAGAATAGATCTTGTGTATATCTTATTCTATTAGCTTTATACTTATCTTGTAGAAGAGGACTCCTTGTGCTATAAAAGGAGATCCTAGGTTATAAGTTTATATATACGTTTTCCTAGAGCTTCAAGGTGTAACCCTAGTGATATCAAGATCACTCGTATTATTATTATTAATAATAATATTGGAGCTAATCGTTTGTTTACATACATTGTTCTTATTCATATACAACTGTCTTACTCACAATCAAACTTCTAAGTGTTACTAAGTAGATTCCGCATACTTAGTGATATAATTCAAAGTATCAATCTAACACAAGTTCAAGGTGTTTAGATCCATCAAGTGGTATCAAAGCCAGGTTGGCTTGTGATCTTGGATCTACAAGGTTTTTCGTAGAAAAGAAGAAAAATTCGACTTTGGTACAATTTTCGTAACTCACTGCAGGTCAGTTTTCAAGGCACGATATCTTATTCGTTAACCGTTGGATCGGGCTGAAATATTTACTGAAGGTTCTCAACATATCAAGGAAGAGTTCCACCGGAGGGATCTTCGATCTGAGCTCTCAGTAAAAAGATAAAAATTGTCCAAGTCTGCTGCTGAAACAATGTTTGTAAGTTGAGTTTTAGGGTTTTATGAATATCTACTATATGAATTCGTTTTTCTTTCAATTCTATTCATGATGGAAGTTGATTTTAAGTTGTTTCATTCATATAATCTATTCACAACCATCATATTCGGCCTTTTGAAGTACCAAGAAAACCCTGGAAACAGTTTTCTGATTTCTTCATTCATGAATGACAATTAGGGTTTCATTAATGGTCTGCTACCCTAACCTAGATTCTTGTTGTGTATTGTACTTTGGATGGGAATAATGTTAATAGTTAGGGTATAGCTATTCACAACAGGTTGTTTGAACGTTACTGGAGGAGTAGACCTACATAGGGATTAACTGTCGTTGTTGCTGTTTTAATGGTTTGCGTGGGCTTATAAGTGCAGGTTTGCTGCTTGATATTGATGTTTGTGATTGTGTTCTTTCTTTTTGAAGTAGACTTATTTATAATACAACTGATGTTGGGAGTATATCTATGTGTGAATGGACTGAAGTTACTCCTAATTGTGGTCCAATGAAGCTTAGATCTGAGTGGATGAATTATTTAATTCATCTAGTACGACAAGATTTGTGTGATGTTTCTTTCAGCATGTGGATCGATGGTACATATAAGATTTGTTTTTGTAAGATAGAAAAGGACTTGGCGCTGGGTTAGATTCAAGATTTTCCACTGCTCGCTTAACGTTACCACTGCTAGTACTACGTTTCCACTGCTAGCTTTAGAAATTTACCACTGCTGCCTCGATCGTTTCCACTGCCAACGCTATGTTTCCACTACTACGCTTAATAAGTTTGTACTGGTCGTTATGTTCACTTTGTGCTGCCTCGCTTTGTCAAGTACTACCACAATCTTTCATACTGTTGGTTGTGAGGAATCCATATAATACGAATGTCTTCTATTGCATGTTACCTAATTGGATGATTCATTGAAAGGCAGCCTCGTACTTATTATTTGATAGTGGGATTGTTGCTTTATAAAGAGCAGTAAGGGAATATTATTCATTGTTGTTGCTATCATGGGTCAGTTGGATTATGACATGGAGAATGGTGATTGGTTTTATAGTTTGGATATTACTACTGCCATGCTTCAAGAATACTTTGAAACTTGATTAATTTGGTCATGCAAGAATAAAAAGGAGCAGCTTGTGTTGATATTCCAAGGGTGTTCGAAATCATTGTGGATTCTGGATTAAATGTGTATGCTATTATACGCAACTTTAAATAAAGCTAGTTGTGGTGAGTTGAATATTTTTCAATAATGAACCCTAGCTTTGTTTACTAGAAGTCCTGTATGTTGCTACTTATTGGCAAGTACATGGTTTGATTTTGGGCTTCCTATTATTCATGGGCATGGTTACAAAAGTGAGGGGAAGCTCATATGATTTTTATTGGATACTGGACTGATTGATATGGAGATGACACACACAGAAAGGATTTTTGATTTTTGGTTTACTGGTTCTTAAATGGATACAAAGGCTCGTTCTTATTTGCTTTAATTGATTACGAAGAAAGGTTTTTATCACCTATTTGACGATGAAGTGGAGTTTCACAGGTTTGTGTTTTATCATACCTTTTCAGTATGAGGTAACTTGTCCGTTCGTTCAGGTGACTACGAGTTGACAAACACTTGAAGGAGTTACGTTATTGTGCTCAGTGTTTATTGTCAAGAGATTGCGATCTCCCTATACGTTAAGTATATGTTCGAAGTCAATTTTAGTACAAGATATAAGGCACAAGTTTGGGTGGTTCTACTTCAGCATCAAGTTGGTTATACTTAGTTTTCTTCATCAGTAATCATTACATGGAGCCTACATTCAACAAATGGTTAACATATGGGTTTCATGGGAAGCTTAAGTGTTTAAATGTTTAACCATTTATATGCTACATTGAGGTGAAGGTTTTTACTACTGCTAGTTATTATTACTACTGCTAGTTTTGATTTCTACTGTTTCAAGTACATCTCTAGATGCGGAAAACTTAATGGTGGGCGACTTAGAAACATTGGAAAGATGGATTGGACGTGTAATATTGACTCGTGGTTGTGAAGATCAAGGTTGCTTACATTTGTCCCATATTTGATGATGACAAAAAGGGGAAGAAGAATAGTTTGAAGATTGCAACTTGAAGATCCTTGATGATATGCATGGTTTAAGGGGAAGATGACATCTTTCATATACTCGGTTTTGTCATATCAACTAGGGGAAGATTGTTAGGAATTATATTAGAGCTGATAAGACAAAAGATTGAAAGATGAGGGACTTATGGAGACAAAGAGGAAAACTACAAAATATGTAGAAGGACTTGCTTCAAAAAGAAGATTTATATTTTAGTCCTTCGTAGCATTCTTGTAACCCTAATTCTGTATTATATAAACAGAATACAGGGAATCCTAGTCCATCTAGGGAAGAGCCTGAATCAATGCCTCATGATTCACCTCTCCCAGCAGGTTACACAGTTGGAAGTGATGAAGGCAGTGTGCAACAAAATGAATTGATGGATATTTGTACCAAATTAGTCAAGCAGGTTCAAGCTCTGGAGAAAGACCTGGCACATATTAAAGAACAACATGCCACAGAGCTGAAGACATTGAAGGATGAGATTCACAAATTGCAGAATGAAGTTGAGAATCTCAAGAAGAAAAGATCTCAGGTTGTATTATCTTCATCTTCACCATCAGATGAGTTTTCTGCAAGTTCTAGTAAAGTTTTGGGAGATTCTTCCAAACAGGGGAGGAATCCAGATGCAGAGCTTAAGGGGAGGAGTAAAAATTTTGAAAAAGAGTTTGCTGAGCTTCCTAATTCTGATAATGCTCAAGCAAAAGATGATGATGCTGAGACTGAGGGGAGGAAATTGGATTTTGAAGATATGGATGCTGATGCAGGTTTTAACTTTGATGATTTAGTTGGAACTGCTCAACCAATTTCCACTGAAGCAGAACAAGTTCCCACTGCTAGTCAAGAAATTACCACTGCAGAGGAAGAAGCTGCCAGAAGAAGATTAGTTAAAGGAAAGGCTATTGTAATTGCTTCAGATCAAGAGTCAAGAAAGATTTCTAAGTTTGAACAAGCTCAGATTGATTTTGATGCAAGGTTAGCAGAGCAACAACAAGCTGAAGAGTACGAAAGAAATAAAAAGATTAAGGAAGATGAAGTTGCTAGTTTCATGGAAGCAACTAGGTTGGATAAACTTGAAGCTGTTATGGCAGAACCTATATCAAGTGTCTCACCAACTGTCATGCATGAGAAACCTCCAGTGTTTACCTATGTGCCTACAGAAGAAGAGATTGATTATTTGATTAACAATGATCAAATAATTAGGAAGAAGGCTATTGAATTGATTGCAAATACAACCTTGGATGAAGAACAAAGGTCTGCTCAACTTAAAGATTTCATTCTAATGAAGAATCAGCAGGCTCTTGATCAAATCATTGGGGATGTTAGAAAAGGTCAAAAGAAGCCAAGGAAACTTACAAAGACACAGATTATCTCTAAGATGAAGACTTTTTGTTGTCATGTTGGTAATATGAAGATGGGTCAATTCAAAGGAATGTCACATGATCAGATTGAAGGTATTTACTACAGAATCAAAAGACAAGATAGTAAATTCATTCCAATGGATCAAGAACCATTATCTATGAAGACAAAAAGGACTGGAGTGAGTCTTGAATCAAAAGAAGCAAAGAAGTTGAAGACTCAGAAATCATCTCAAGAAGAAGAAGGTCCTAGCAAGTTGACTGAAGAGCAAGTTACAAACATGTTGTTCATAGAAACTGATGTACTAAACATTGAACCTCTACAAGCAAAATATCCAGTAGTTGGTTGGGAAATCTTTTCTGATAGTTTTGGTGTAGCTTGGAAGATCATCAGAACTGGAAGTGTCACAAACATTTGCAGAGATTTTGAAGATATTGTTAGATGTTGTGATAGAGAAGATTTGGATACTTTGTGAAGAATTGTTCAAGATCAGTTTCAAAAGGATGAACTTGTTGATGTCAAAGCTAAGGAGTTATGGGTTCACTTCAGAAGATTATATGAACCTGATCCAAGTGATAGATATTGGAGATTTGAAGCTCATGATCAAAGAACCTTGTGGAAATTCTATGATTCAAGTTCTGTGCATCATGTTTCTACTCAAGATGGAGTTGATGTCTTTATGCTGGTTGAGAAAGAATATCCATTGAGAGCTGGAGTATTGGATGTGATGAGAACTGTGAAGCTTAGGTGTTGGGAAAGAACTGAAGTCATTGATGATTTGCTACAAAGGATTTATGATCAAAGTGTGAGAGCTGATAGAGAGTTAAGAAGAAGAAGATAAGTGTTTGGAAGAATTCCCATATGCTCATGTTTATTGATTACTTGAAGAAACTTATTGATTTATGTATTAATCATAAGTTAGGGGAGGATTGTTGGGAATTGTACTAACAGTTACCACGGCTAAAGAAGAAGTTACAAATGCAGAAGATTGTACTTGCAGTGGAAACTTATTACCACTGCAAGAACAATATATTACCACTGCTTATTAGATAACTGTTAGGAAACGCGTCTAGATAAATATAGAATAGATCTTGTGTATATCTTATTCTATTAGCTTTATACTTATCTTGTAGAAGAGGACTCCTTGTGCTATAAAAGGAGATCCTAGGTTATAAGTTTATATATACGTTTTCCTAGAGCTTCAAGGTGTAACCCTAGTGATATCAAGATCACTCGTATTATTATTATTAATAATATTAGAGCTAATCGTTTGTTTACATACATTGTTCTTATTCATATACAACTGTCTTACTCACAATCAAACTTCTAAGTGTTACTAAGTAGATTCCGCATACTTAGTGATATAATTCAAAGTATCAATCTAACACAAGTTCAAGGTGTTTAGATCCATCAGACAACACTCCGTATACTCACCCTCCGTATATAGACCGCATGTCCATGACATTTCAGACAGAAGACTAATCGATTCCCAGTCCGTTCAAGTAAGATTTCGACACAACACGTTTCCAGATCTCATAATCAGCAGTAGAGTCCTCTGGGGCTCGTTTTCCATAAAGTCCAACCTCGTTGCTCTTTAGCCAGTATGGTGGTGACTCCAATCTCTATGGCCATGTTTCTGGCCATTTTGCACCGTTCCTGTATTAACAGTTCATGTCAAACATTGCCTCCATATTTGGCATAAAAAGATTCTAATAAAATTTTTTGAGATATTTACCTCTGTCCTATAGGCGTAACCTTCTATGTTCATACGGAAAAAAGTATGGTTGAAATCTTTCGAGCTTTTTGATCGATCACTTGCAGACCCATTATAACTAATTGTAAGACTATCAAACCATGTTTTCTGTTGATTCTCCTTGTGAAACCTGATGGCTGGCACTGGACCTGTTATAATGTTCCCATCTTAGCTGCTCTGTTAATCAAGCATCAAAATGAGATGTGGTTAATTATTGAAAGTGATACAGATATGTGAAAGCTGAACAGGGGACTTGAATCCAGTCCAGTAAGCTAAAAGCCAATCCTTTTTATACGTGAAAGCTACTCAGGATATTTGAATCCAATCAAGTAAGCTGAAAGCAGTCCTTTTCATTTTACCCGTAGTATCATTGTAAAGTTTAGCTAATCATAATTTAGGACCTCTTTTAGGCTGATGCTAATGTTGTGTCTCAGTCACGGCAACCAGCAAGTGGGGTTTGACTGAGTGATGGGACCGTACACAGACAAACATCTTCTGCAAATCATTCAAAATTTTCAGGGTCAAATAGAACTGTTGCGTTGAGTGCTGCAGCCTGAGCTTTGATGTTGTCAATTCTGAAAGCCGCTACTGGTTCTAGTTCGCCTTGTTCACTGTTTCACATCATGGTCAAATTAATAAGTTTGGTGCATAAAAGGTTATTAATGACAATGTCAGTTATATGCACTTAATAATAATCATATGTAAAACTTAGAAGTTTTCACTTGGTTCGGCTTATATGAGATGTTGCTTGAGTGCATACATAGCTTATTAGTATGATTCAATTCCCATGTCTTTAGTATGAAAATTTAGAAAATTGAAGTACTCGATCATATCATATGATCAAAAGCCTATTGACACACCAACACACTCTGATATGGTGTAATATGTAACTCGTTCTTTGTTACCCAAATGTGTGTCAATGTAAACTATAGGTGGATACCTTGGCTTACCAAATTGCTCATTTATGCTAAATGGAAGTGTTAGGACCCAAGTTTATATCATTTCACACATAAGATATGTTTAGAGAGATGAAGATGTATTTTAGAGAGAGAGAGTACAAGAGAGGAAAATAAGAGAAAGTTTCTTATTCCATAATGAACCAACACCCTCCTTGGAGGGTTTACAAGAGTATTTATACTCATTGTCTAGGGCATCTTACATGTTTCACATAATATCACTAATGGCCCTTAGACTTTAACAAAACATGTATTCTAAACATATTAAAACTTTAACGTACTAATATAATATTGTAACCTATTACAAGACTCATTGACTCGATAATGATCGTCACTTCAAGTGTTCCCAACAATCTCCCCCTAAGGGACGATCATTGAGATCTCTCTTTGATTGCATATATGATCATCACTTTTGCGTTTCCAACAATCTCCCCCTAAAGGGGTGATCATTTGAGATCTCTTTTGCGACCTGTGGGTTATGGGTCCACCAATAGAAATGACAGATCTTTTGACTTATTTAATGCTTGTTGTTTATGAGCTTTGAGTCTTTGTGTAATAGCTTTGCAAGATTCTTTGTTCCAATCATGCTTTGTGATCTTTGTTCTTCGTTCTTGTTGATGTGATCAAATGATGAAGTTGTCTGCCATTCGTCACTTCTGTGTCTGTGGTGGTTGTCCGCCATTCCAACATGCTCATACATCTTTGGACTTTGACTTTCACATGCATGTAGTTCCCTTTCTTTCACTTTGATCTTTAGTCTCTTTACTTTGTAGATTCTTCTTTTCGGCGTAGAATCTTTCTTTGAACTTAGTGTTGCTTAGATCTTTTAGGGAGCTTTCTTTGACTTCAAGATGTATATATGAGCATGCGGAATCTATCATCATGGAGGTGATATGTACCTGCAGGTAAACAGTTAGCAATAATCAACCGGTACTTACAGATAAGAAATTAGAGCTCATCAACAGCATAGTGTGAAGACTCCTTCTAATCCTTATCAAGGCCGTTCCCATATCAGATACCCCCGAAGGAGCTTACAAGACCTACTAAGTAGCTCAATGACTGGGTGAGTCGTTGGGGATCACTCTACGACTGTAGACCGCTAAAGAACCACCGCGAACACTAAGCGTAACCTGAGTGGGGTTACCGAAGTGACCTGCTGTCAGGGCTGTTTGATGTTGACCTTGGCAGGAATTTCCATTCAATCATTGAGAAATACATTTGTAATTCTCTCATAAACGTTCTCGGCAGATTGCTAAGATCTGCGAAGGACTCGATAATTTACAGCTGGTGTCCATTGATGTAGAACACCAGTTGTAGAAATACTAAGTGTTCCTAAGAGATCTTTGATATATCTCAAGGCTCTAGACTCTATAAGTGCATACTTAGGTTTCCTATGCGGAGACTAGGGAGGAGTCTCCTGCTTCAATATCAACCATCTCTAAGAGATAGGTCGATAGATTACACTGGTTCCCCGTGAGAATGAAACAAGTTCTTTTAAGAGAACTTGAGTGGTTAAGAAGGTTTAGTGCATTGCGTCACTGGGTTCATGACGACTTTATCTTCAATACCGGTGTCGTCTTAGCAACAACCAGTAGCATATGAGTTGAACCCGGTGTCTGCCCTAAGGTTAAACATATGGAGGGCTATTTCTTTTCACCCTTTTCTTTACTTTTCTTTTTAATTCTTCAACTCCTTCTTTCCCTTTCATTCTTTTCTCCTTTTTTCGTATCATACCTAAGGACTTCTAATTCTGACTATGGGAGATGTCCTTGGGTAGATCCCTCCGGCTCTGGCGGATCATAGGACGGTTTTTCCTATCTTAATCACCTTATAACTCCGACAGTAGCCAAGAAACCTTTGATTGAAAATCTCTCAAAGTGTTTGTGATCATCAAATATTTTGGTTAACACTTTGAGATTTTTGTGTACACTTTTGAAGAACTCCCCCTTCACATGTGCTCATGAGTATTTAAATAAATTTACACCTGCGGGAGGAGTAAGCACTTTTTGAATTGATCCACTTTCAGTGAACAAGACCGATTCGAGACACGCTTACATCACTAGTTAGACTAGCTTGAAATTATTACCCGGCCTGGTCAAGTCCACAGAAAGTTTCTTGAAATGGTACCTTTCTACTAAGACAAATCCTTTTCGAGACACGCTTACGTGGCTAGTTAAAGAGTTCCATTGTCAGCTTTTAGGTGACAACTAGCTCTAGTAACTAACTTGATGTTATTACCCGTCGAGGACAAGTCTTTTCGATTACTAACTTTTGTGTTTCGTCAATTCCTGGGTCAATTCTGAGTCGAGCTCGCACGAGATTCAATCTTAAAGCATCCATTGTCATCCATATTTTAATCACTTTTACTTTTCTCCCCCTCAAAAATAGCATATAAGATGTTGTTTTTGATGAACTTTTGATTAAAATATGCTTTTTGAGTCTTATGGGGAGATTCACCAAGAACTTATCATATTGAACAAAGATCATTTCAAATACTCCCCCTCAATAAGTGAAATAACTTTTTGAGGTTTTGATTACGAGAGGGAATACTTGTCCTTTTGAGTAGAATTTAGAAAAAACTTTGAAAATTTGAGTAATTCTACTCAAAAGTAAGAAGCTTTCGCTCCTTATGTTAGGATTGAGGCACTGACGCGTACCTCAGGGTCCTTTAATTTTAAGCATGATTTTGATGGAACATTTTGTTTTGAAAATACTCCCCCTCAAAACTCACATTTGTTTTGAGAATTTTAAACTTTTTAAAGTTTGAGGGAAGGAGTCTTCTTGAAGCAAAATTCTGAAAGATTTAAAAATTTCAGTTTGAAAAATTCTTGAATAAATTTCGCTTCAAGGTAACTAAAACTTTATACACAGAAATACTCCCCCTCAAAACTAGCATATGTTTTGACATTTTTAAACTTTGGAGCGAATTGGGGAGTAAATATTTGAAAAAATCTTGAGCGAAATTTTGAAAAGTTTTGAAAAACCTTTTGAAAAATTTTGAATAAATTTCGCTCAAGATTAAGAAGTTTTAGATAAGCTTTGCATGAGAACTTCTTCTTGTTTTTCAAGGATAAGTGCACATTTGGTTTTAAAGAATGGTTTAGCAAGGCACTTTCCTTTATTTGAAACCCGAGTTGTACACTGAAATTTGTGCACAAGTCGTTATGTTTAAGCCCAGGTTGTAAGCTGAAATACTTACAAGCCATTAAGAATTTAAGATTAGACAACAACCTTGGGAACCCATTTAAGCACGGCGCCAATGGGTTTACCAAATTTTGAAATCCATTTGTAGGTTGTGTCAATCTGATTTAAAGATGTTGAATTCCAACGAGGACTGAAAACCGGTGTTTCATTTTGAAATAACACTCGTGGAATCAATGGAGATTTAAAACTCATTTTCTGTTGAAAATTGTTTGAGAAACCCGGCATTTCTCTTGGAGTTTTAAAATATGAAGAAGAAGATTTCCATCTAGAGTTGAATCTCATGGGTTCTTTTTGAAGATTTGTTTCTGTGATAAATGGAAACCTTCCAGTATTTGGAATGTTCAAAGCAGAGTCGTTCTTATGTTGCAGCGAAAGCAATTCTGATATTGAATATTTGAAAGGTTTTGAACGACTTTGCTTTGGTCTCCACACTTGCTTTACCGGTGTAAAACGAGAGTGTGGAGTTTGAAAAACATGATTCTTTTCTTTTGAAGCATTTGGGGGTTTTGAAAAACCTTGTTTTGGTCTCCACACTTGCTTTACCGGTGTAAAATGAGAGTGTGGAGTTTGAAGAACTTGTTTCATTTTACTTGAAGCATTTGGATTTGAAAACCTTTTGGAAGTAAATGTTTCGGAAAAACTTGGTCTCTTTGTAAACTTTCTTCCTTTTTGCAAAGAATAGGTTGTAAACTGAGAAACCTTTTTCGAAAATGGTTTTGAAGATTCACCCGTGTAAACCTTCTTTGAAACACTCACTTCTGGTGTTGAAACATTTGAAATTGGAGCTTTACTCTTTGATCGGTTAAGAGTATCAAACTTCACTTTTAAAGCATTGTATGAAATTCTCAAATCATTGTATTCTTTTTGAAGAGAAAGATGATTTTGGGATGCCAACTGTGATTCTAAAGAAGCAATTTGTTTCAAAAGTTGATCCTTTTCGGCTTTAGAATCATCCGTTTTACGAGCCAATTTCCGTTCGAACTCAATATTTTCTTTTTCAAGTCTTTCAAAATAATTTTCAAATTTGGTTACTTTGTTGAAAAAGTCGGTTTTGGCATCCTCAAAATCGTTTGTTTGTTGAGCTAAAACCGTTTCAAGCTCAACCACTTTCGTTTGAAGCACATGATTTGCATTTTCAAAAAGATACATTTTCTCCCCCGTTTCCTTTTCAAAATCTGGAGTATTAGAATCGAACACGGGTTTTGGGAAGGAAACTTTTGTGATTTGAAAATCAACATTTTTCTTTTTCATTGATTCAATCTTTTGCAAAACATTTTCAAACTTTTTATCTGCAAATTCATTCAATTGAGACTTCAAATCTTCAGTCTCTTTTTGTTTCAAGTTTGAGTTTTGTTTATGAACTCGTGAACTTTTGATTGAATCAAACAGGTTTTTGTAAATCTGTTTCAAACGCTCAATTTCTTTTTCGTATTTTGAAATTTGACATTTCATTGACACGTTTTCATTTTCAACTTGTTCAAGCTTTGACATCCAGGGGTTTTCAAAAGACTGCTTTTCAAGATTGTGTTGTAAAGCTAGCTCAAAGTTAATGCTTTGTGCTTGACATCTTTGAAAATTTTGTTCAAGAGAAAATATTTGACGTTTAAGTTTCTCTTGGATGTCGCTTGACTCTTTTAAAATCTTCTCATTTTCGTGTCTCAACATCCCATTTTCCACTCTTAAGTTTTCAGACTCAACATTCAACGATTTATCACAAGCAGTTTTTTTCAAAAACTTTCAATTTAGCTTCTAAATCAACAATGTCATTAAGATACGAGTCTTCCTTTTTCCTTTTTCTCGCTTTATGTTCACAAAATTCCTTTTTGCAAGTTGACAACTCTGTTTGTGTTTTTGAAAGCTCTTTTTGAAGTTGTTCAACTTGTTGTTTGAGTTCACATTTTTCATTTTCGAGTTTTGAAACCAATTTTCCGTTCGACTCAATTAATTCGCGTATTTTGTGTTGAAGATCTTGTTCTTTATTGTAATATTCTTGAAATCCCACTTCAAAACTTTTTTCACGTTTGGCTTTGTTTTCATGATTTGAAAGTTGTATTTTATAGCACTCAATGTCCCTTGTTAATGACACAATTTTTGCTTTTAGTTCACAGTTGAGCCTGTTACATCGATCAACTTCATTTTGCATATTCTTAATCATTAAAGCAGTTGAAGCACATTCTTGATCATGAGTCACATTGTTATGTTCAACCTTACCTCCATTAAGATCCACATGTGGAGATTCAGGAGTAATATTTCTATCATCCTGATTCACTACATATGTGTCGTTAATGTACTCAGGTTGTCCATGACTTTGTGTCTCATAAGCAAACACATTTTCAAATATATCATCATTATTAGATTGATGAACCTGAACGGGTGCGACTGAACTTTGTGAAGGACTGATAGTAGCTGCATTATTCAAACCATCCTTACATTTGTGTTTCCCGTCAGCATCAGAATCATTCCTTGACGTGCTGCTTTCAGTTTGTAGTTCCGATAATGCATTGTTACCCGTAAATACCAAACTATCATCCAACCTCCCTTCATTGTTGACAGTTCCTTCATGTGTCTGCCTTTTACTTCCATTTTCCTGTACATTCAATTCTCTTCCTCATTTCTGCATCTCCAATTCTTTGACAACACTCAGATGAAGTGATCTTTCATTAAGCTCATATTCTAAGCGTCTCAGTCGTGAAACCAGTTGATCTCTAAAAGCTTCAACTTCCATACTAGTGATGTTCTCTCTCCATAAATTGCTTTCAAATTTATAGTGTATAAGAGAAGCTTTAAAATCCATGGTCATGAACCATTTGAACTGTGTCTTGAGCGCTCTAAATTCTTCCATGCAATCACTTCCCAGTTCAATTTGTTTTTCTAGTTGAACGATGTTTTCTTGGAGTTTCCTTTGGAAGGTTAGACGGTCCATTTCAGTTCCGAAGAATGCAGTAAAGGTACTCCAGGAAGGAAACCTTGCATCTGAGAGAATCTTGCATTGAATCTTAACTGATTCAAAATGTGCTAAACAATTTTCTGTAGAATTGATGGCTCTTTTATCAACTTCAGTCATCTTTCTCTCTTGTGAACTTGATTGATACATTTTCTCTCCCCCGTGATTGTTGCGACGTAATCGAAATAATCAACCAAAAATGTCACACACAAGGTCGATAAAGTGATTTATGATTTTCTCTCCAAAATTTAATTTTAAAATTTTCTCTCCCAAAATTTTTAAAATCACTATGAAATACAATTTAAAGGTTGCAAGAAAAATTTGAGTTTCAAAAATTTTCCACCAAATTTTACCGAAAAAATTTGAATTTTGACCTAAAAAATTTGAATTTTGGGCCAAAAATTTCACCGTTAAGCCAAAATTTAAATTTCGCGTAAAAATTGAACGTTTAGTCTCCTGTAAAAAATAAATTTTACTCAAATTTTCCCGCAAAAAAACTTTTTTTTTTCTTTTTTTTTTTTTTTTTTTAAGAAATAAGAGATACTAAGTGTGAAATGAAAGTGGATCTTGTAGACGATAAAGAAGTAGTTTTGTGTTTTCAAAAGAATCTCTATCAATCGTTCACGAAGTCACAATAACTAGCACGGTAGTTATGTCCACACGAACCCAAATAATCTCAACCTCGAATTCTTGAAGCTCAATCCAAACCGATGTCCAAAAATAATATCCTAAAAATTCTGTACCAATCGTCCAATCTGGTATGCACAACCAATCAACCCAATCCAGTCCAGACCAAATGACACAACCCGCACACTGTTTGATGTAAACTTACAGCCCTAAAAATTAGTCATCATGTCATTTCAAAGCTCAAAAATAATTATCTAGTTAATAATTGTAGTACCAATAATCAGCCTAAGATATAAGAGCTTCTTAATATGCCGAACAGCCGAACATTGCACACTAAAAAACTAACAATTAGTTAACCAATTTTGGCCCAATATGCTTAACAAACAAAATTCGGCCCGAGTGAGTATCCAGTACAACATCGATCCAATACACAATCACATGGCCTGATGCCCTGATCAATAACATATCAACACTCTTTTATATACCTACTTACCCTAATATTGCACTCATATGTTATAACCCTACTCCTGAATATATCCGCCCCCCTTTTATCTTATACCACTCACCTATTTCGCAAAACTAACGCAGCAACACCAAAAAAACTCAACACAAAAAATAGATCTGATTTCTATCTTTGAAGCTCTTAAACAAAATAACAAGTCACCCTTCTTACTTGTTGCCTTCAAATCGAGCATACAACTTCATGTTACAATTTGTTTCGAGAAGGCAGGAAGACTACAATCACAAAGACGACTGCTTCAAGATCCTATATAACGGTGTCAGGTAGGTTGTGGTTTGAAATCTTGTTTCACAGCCGAAAGAGAGATAGGATGATATCAGTGTTGATATTGTTCTATGTTTAATATTTTCGGATATTAAAGAAGTGTGCACTTCTAAAATTGATCTATGATGTTATAATCTCTTGTGGCTAAGTTCTTTGAACAAATATTTGATTACACGAATGAGATTAACTGAGATCTTGTTATTGTGTTTGGATTTGTTGAAAGTTGAGGCTGTAATTGAATTCGTGAAGTATGGTGTGGATCTGTTTCACTTTTTTTTTTTTTTTTTTTTTTTCAACAACCTTACGCGTAACTTTGTGTAAATCTTTTGTGTAGAAAAAAAAAGTTAAGCGTAAAAAACTTGACTTGAATCTTTTGCGTAAGAAATCTTAAGCGTAAACTTTTAGCGTAGCCCAAATCTTTTGCGTAAATCTTACGCGTAAGACAAGGGTTTCTTGCCTAAGTTTGAACCTTACGCATAACTTGTCCAAGTTATGCGTAGAGAAATGAAGTTCCGCGTAGGATGAGGGTTTTGACTGTTTGACCACTATTCCGATGTACTTTTCCGATGATTTTTCTGATGATATTCTGACTACCTTTTTTGACCACAAAATAAGCTTGAAATAATCTTGAAAATTAAGACAGATCTTGTTGAAAAAAAATAGCTTTGAAAAAGCTACAAGTAAGGTACTGTTTGGACAGATCTTGTTAGAATGGACTTTTTGGACAAAATGACTGCTTAAATAAAACTGTATTTGACATCGAAACAAAAGGACTGTTTGGACCTTAATAAGCTCATCCAAAAGTATTAAACTTTAAGAAACAAGTTTACAAATAGGATACGAAAAATCAGTTTAATAAAGCTTTTGATAAGACTTAATAAGCACGAAATAAGCAGAAAATAAGCTATTGATAAGCAGAAAATAAGCTCGAAATAAGCAAAACAAAAACTTAAAAAAAACACAAATAACTTCTATATCATCTTCTAGCTCTTGATACCAATTGTTAGGACCTAAGTTTATATCATTTCACACATAAGATATGTTTAGAGAGATGAAGATGTATTTTAGAGAGAGAGAGAGTACAAGAGAGGAAAATAAGAGAAAGTTTCTTATTCCATAATGAACCAACACCCTCCTTGGAGGGTTTACAAGAGTATTTATACTCATTGTCTAGGGCATCTTACATGTTTCACATAATATCACTAATGGCCCTTAGACTTTAACAAAACATGTATTCTAAACATATTAAAACTTTAACGTACTAATATAATATTGTAACCTATTACAAGACTCATTGACTCGATAATGATCGTCACTTCAAGTGTTCCCAACAGGAAGTAACGTGATACAGCAACAAGAGCACCACTAATTAAATTCTTGTGGTGAATAACTTTGAGGTCAAGAGTTGTTTGTGTCAAATAATGTTACTTTATGATATAAACCACACTAACTAAAAGTCAAGTGTACCATTAAAAGTTAACTGATTCATAAGAAAATAAGCCGCAATTGCTATGTCTCTTGTAACAGTACCATTAAAAGTCAAGTGTTACCTTCCATTGAAGCAGTGGTTGTCTTGAAACTATTGAGCTTCAACTCAATAGAGCTTCCTGGTGTTATGGTACTTGTGTCTCCCTTTAAAATATGGGGGTATTTACCACTTCTTACAAGTTGTTTACGTTGAAAACATACATATAATAGTAAGAAGGTATCCAAATAGAAAATAGCTGGCTACATAATATTGCAGGTGTATAATATACAAAAAAATATTCATATAAAGAACATCATATCACTGATTCATACCTGCAACGTTCAAGGCTGTCCATTCCAACTGTATGACATGGTTTATCTACATAAAGATTCGCCCTCTAATTCTCAATAAAAAGTTTTGATATCAAGCCTCATGTCCCATGCTATCATCTCCATGATTTGCTGCCACCGACTGTGTGTACCTGCATCAGTATTTATGTTTAGTTTAAGATTGCCAAAGTGTCTGGATTTTATATTGGCATGCCTTGTCGATAACTTACATGCTGAGTATGTAGTCTGTTTCTGGAATGTCTGGATTTAGATAGTAGTAGGTAGTGGGCGTGCTTGAAAGTTGCAGGCCTGCAGTTTACGATGCATGTGTTAGACATTTTTTTTTATACTTGGACTGAATATGAGTATAGGGCAATGATATTACCTCCATTTGTCTTAACCCAATATGAGCTGACCGCCATTATCATTGGTTTTGCTGCATTTTCGTATTCGTCGGTGTCAAAACCGGTATCTTTTTCGCTCCATAGAGTGAATCTGAGTGTATTCCCTCTGTATTTAAAAGACCATGGCAGTTTATTATTGCTGCAAGTTTTCATATCAGGGATAGGATAATGAAGCTTACTCTAGGTTCTAGAGTTTGATATCTCTCCACACAACCATCTTTTGAGTTGCGTTTCCAATTTGTTGCACGTCACTGACGTATTGAACGCGTCCGATATAATCTAGAATTAGAAATGTACGATTACAATGAATACTAAACATGTGTCATTCATGAATCTTATATGTACTTGTTAATATGGTATCGTTATTGTCAGCCCGTGCAGCAGCTTCGTTATACGCGGCAAAGTTAAAGTGATGTGCTGGGAACCCGTTTCCATCGTCATTAACCCATATAAACATGGGAAGTACCTAAACATATCAAATTTAAATGAAAAAAATGGATAATTGGTATTTGTCAATTAAAGCCAAGAAACGACAATATTGTTGATTAGATATTGTGACTATTATTACAAAGATTAACCACAAATCCCAGGTTAGCGTAGATTCATGTACACAAACACATATTCATGATTATAAGTCATCAATCTTACTATATGGGCTGAATATTCCATCTTTCCAACAGCTACATCCCTTTTAAAAAATCTGCAATAATCAAAAAACCATCATCCTCTTTAATAGATGAGTTATGAAAGACGAGTAATTTTTATATATTATGCTTATATCTATGTTTATACTATCAGCATGCAAGAATCAATAAACCTGGTAAAGGATCCAAATATAATAAACTGGTTCTTTGTGAAAGAATCATACCGTATAACCAAAGATGCATCATGGTGATGAGCCTAAATGTAATATGACAAAGTTTCAGTCCATTCAAATTCTCATTCCTTAAAATTTATTGTATCAGAGGTACCTTGTGTGAAGCATCATCAAAATCTTCCAGTGAACCAAACTCCCTCAAACTATATCAATGAATATAAAAAAATGAATCAATATACGAAAAAAACAAATATAATTTACATGATTTAATATAAACTGGTTCAATGATATTATTAGGGTTTTGAAAGAAAACAAATGTCGTATGATTAGGGTTTTGTATGATGATATCTTCTTATATAATTTCCTAAAAAAATTATGTAATCCGGTTTATATATTTGGCTTTAAAAGATATAACCATAAATTTAAGTTGATCAGGTGGTAAGATGCATTATTAGTTTAACAACAGGTATAGTGTTCGAACCCTGCTTGTTAAATTTTTACCAAAAAAATAAATTAAATTCGAAATATTAAAAATACTACTGATGACATGGCAAACACTACTGATGACATGGCGCTCAAAACATGATGACTGGGCATTGACCATGAATATGTGGCAATGACTGGGCATTGACCATGAATATGTGGCAAAAAATAGTCAAACGCCTCCAGTTATATATATATATATATATATATATATATATATATATATATATATATATATATATATATAATTACATATAAAATTTATTATTTAAAAATCAATAGTACTATTTGAGCCTTCAAGTTTCTCAATTTTACACTTTTCACCCTTAACGGAGAATATTTACGTCGTTAATCCAAAATTATATATATTTACGTTTTAAGTCCAATTATATCAATATTTACATTTTTCAATCCCAAGTTTCAATATTAACAGTTTATATCTTTAGAAAACAGATTTTACACTTTTTACCCAAAGTTTATACGTTTGACACTTTTAGTCCTTATTTATCAAAATTTTGCAAACTTAGTCCAAAAATTACCAAATTCAAAACTTAACATTTTTAATATTTCAATAAGCTCAGAATATGTAGAATAGCTTATCTCAACAGCTTATTAGCTTATTTTCATTATTTTTCACAAAATGGGCTTAACGATCCAAAGTTTAGGCCCGTTAACATATTTTTATCCAAAGGGTTTGGGGAACATTGGGTTTATCAAAATCCATCTTTTTAAGTTCGAATATCATTTCAAAAGAGCTTTTTCACCTAGCTTATCATAATAAGCTAAAACTAGCTTTTTGGGCTTATCTGCCCATATAAGGTTTTTATTTCCTGAAAAATCTTAAGAAAACTCGTTTTGCTTTAGGCTCGTTCAAGTGACCAAATCAAGCTGTTAGGTTGAATAATTTATCATTCTCGTTAATATACCAGGTAGACAATTAGATTGTACAAAAATAATAGGTGGTCATGTGTCGAATATTGAAATGGCGAGGTCAAAGTGTAAGCCAAAAACTCATGCGTATAACTTGTAACACTTGAAAAATAAACTAAGTCTTTTAGTAAAATCGTATAGGTCCAACCCAACTTAGAAACGTGTGATTATTTTCATGTAAACATTAATATTAGTTCAAGGTTATAATATGTTCTCATTAATGACTTAACCAAATAATAGTACGATACATAAAGTATATACGTTGTTTTTATATTTTACGATTTATAAGCCTCAAGTGATTGTGCACAAACATAAACATACGTATGTATATAAATAGAAATAAAGGTTCATGGTCTCACCTCACCTATAAAAGGTGGTGTAAAACGAGTGTAGGGATCGTGTAATGGTACGAGGGCTTTGTGGTTCACTTCACGTTCCACCAAGGGTTCAAGAAGCTCCAAGATTGGTCTCCTAGGTTCGCTTGAGACGTGGTTCTTATTGGCGATCCGTTTGTCCTTCAACAACTCCTTCTCGTTACTATTTTTGTTGTAATGGTGCATTTTAGTGCATGTAACATTTTAGTTTTCATGGGAAAGTTTATATAGTGAGCTTTTGAGTGTGTAAAGACAAGATAAGCTCACAAGGGTGGAGGGTGCATGTAAACGAATAGTATTGCCACAAATATTGTCCAATCGAGTTTGTACAAAGCTTAGATCTTGTGAGATATGCTTCTTTTCATTCCTGACATTTCATGTTATGCCCATTGTTTGTTTAGATGTGATTGGGGAGCAAGGGAGGCAACAAGGAATAACATGCCACGTTTGGACTTATCTTTCAAGGGTGAGTTTGGTGGTTCACTTAGGTTGTATCCAAGGTAGTAAACGAGCGAGAAAATGTGTAACAAATATCATTTCTGTTTCTTAGGTACTAGGGGAGACGAGACAAGTAAAAATATGTATGTGTCGTGTACATAAATTGTAAGAAAATAGGGGTGTTTTGGGTGTGTGTCGCGACAGGAAGAAAGAAAAGAAAATAAAAATAGGGTGCGTTTGGGCTTGTAACTGGGCTCATGGTTTGTGTCGGCCCAAAGAAAGAAAAAAAATAAAGGAGTCCATTTGGTTTGTGTATTGCATCTGTGGCCCATTGGGTGTTAGGGGCCCGCATGTTGTGTTTCGAGTATCGTGTTGAAGTTCAAAAATATTAGTGAGCGTTCTCGGGAAGTTTCGTAGGTTCGGGAAATATATAAATAGTATACGGTATTTAGACGAAATGTATTCTTATAAATATAAACGTTTTATATATATTTATCGTTCGCAATAATCATTGGTTATCTAGGTCGTGTGTAAGCATCGTTCCTGGTTAAACGGTCAATCACAGTTATCGTTGTGGTTCAATATCAAGCCATATCATAAAAAAAAATTTGTTACCCGTAAAATGGTGTTAAGTTATCATAACATCATTTTATTTGTTCGTATGTATTTACTAATCGTAAGGGAAATTTACGAGAGGTTACATTACCTACCTCTTACAGGGAATTCCGTCCCGGAATTCTAGTCTAAGATAGTTGCCAAGGGTGTCTTAGGTAAAGAGATGTGGGTACTTGGAGCGAATCTGATCCTCGCACTCCCAAGTATATTCCGGTCCTCGCTTGGAGTCCCAACGAACTTTGACAATAGGGATACGGTTTTGCTTGAGTTGTTTAACTTCTCTATCCATGATTTCAATGGGTTCTTTGGTAAAGACAAGGTTATCATCTAGTCGAATTTCTTTCAATGGAATTACGAGAGATTCATCAGACAAACACTTCTTAAGGTTTGACACATGAAAGGTGTCATGAATCCGGCTAAGTTCTTCGGGTAGTTCTAGTTTATAAGCCACGGGTCCTATCCTTTCCAGGATTTTGAATGGACCGATGTATCTTGGGTTCAACTTTCCATGTTTTCAAAATCGTACCATTCCCTTCCAGGGAGATACTTTCAATAAGACTCTATCTCCTATTTAAAATTCCATGGGTTTCCTTCTTATGTCAGCGTAGCTTTTCTGTCGGTCTCGGGCTGCTTGTAAGCATTGCTTAATCTTAACGATTTTCTCAGTAGTTTCCCGAACAAGGTCTGGTCCTATAAGTTGTCTTTCTCCAACTTCTGCCCAACAAACGGGTGATCTGCACTTTCTACCATACAGTGCTTCGAATGGTGTTGCTTTTATGCTGGCGTGGTAACTATTATTGTATGAAAACTCGTCTAATGGTAAGTGCTTATCCGAACCTTTTCCAAAATCAATAACGCATGCTCGGAGCATATCTTCCAAGGTTTGGATAGTTCTTTCACTTTGACCATCAGTTTGAGGGTGGTAAGCGGTGCTCATATCTAGTTTAGTTCCTAAGGCTTTCTGTAATGATTTCCGAAAGTGAGAGGTGAAACGACTAACTCGATCCGAGATGATTGAAATTGGTACTCCATGTCGAGTGACAATTTCCTTCACATACAGCTGAGCTAGTGTATTCATCTCATCGGTTTCTTTGATGGGTAGGAAATGAGCGGATTTTGTGAGACGATCCACAATAACCTATATTGTGTCGTATCCAGATGAGGTTCTTGGAAGTTTGGTGATGAAGTCCATAGTGATTCGTTCCCATTTGCACATAGGGGGTTGTACAAGTAGACCTGAAGGTTTCTGATGTTCTACCTTTACTCTTGAACACGTCAAACACTTACCGACATACTCTGCGATGTCAGCCTTCATGTTTGGCCACGAATATAGTTTCTTTAAATCCTGATACATCTTGTCAGAACCTGGGTGAATGGAGTATTTTGACTTGTGGGACTCATACATGATGAGCTCACGAATACCTCCAACCAGAGGGATTCAACTTCTGTCCTTGAAACACAGTGTTCCATCGGATTTCTTCACGAAACCATTCTTATTCTCGGGCATACCTTAAATCTTTTCCTTGGGTCGGTTTTCTTCTTTAAGTGCTTCGTTCTGTGCGGTAAGGATTTGAGATCGAAAGGGTGAGTGAATAGTCATCCCTAACGATTTAACTCGAAGTGGTTTCAATCGTTCTTTTCGGCTTAACGCATCTGCTACTACATTAGCCTTTCCTAGGTGGTAGCATATCTCACAATCATAATCGTTGAGCAGCTTTAGCCAGCGACGTTGTCTCATATTCAAATCCTTTTGATCCAAAATATGCTGAAGACTCTTGTGGTCTGTGATTTGGTGCCACATAAGTAGTGCCTCCATAACTTGAGTGAAAACACTACATCTCCTAACTCCAAGTCATGAGTCGTGTAGTTTTCCTCATGTTTCTTCAGTTGTCGGGATGCATAAGCTATCACTTTGCTTCTTTGCATCAAAACTGCTCCTAGTCCATGATAAGATGCGTTGCAATATACTATAAAGTCCTCATTTCCTTCTGGGAGGGCTAATATTGGAGCTTCACAAAGCTTTTGGTTTAACAACTAGAAGGCTGCTTCTTCCTTTTCTTCCTAGATGTACTTCTCGTTCTTTTGGGTTAGATTAGTCAAAGGTTTTGCAATTTTGGAGAATCCTTCAATAAATCTCCGGTAGTAACCCGCGAGACCTAAAAATTGACGTATCTCCGTGGGGTTTGTAGGAGACGACCAACCTTTTACAGCCTCAATCTTTGTAGGGTCTACGTGAATGCCTTGACTATCTATGATGTGTCCTAAAAATTGTACGGTGCGAATCCAAAAGTCGCATTTGGAGAACTTAGCGTACAGTTCTTCTTTCTTGAGCAGTTCTAGAATGATCCGTAAATGTTCCGTGTGTTCTTCTTCATTGCGAGAATAGATCAAAATATCGTCGATGAATACTATTACAAACTTATCCAAGTAAGGTTTGCACACTCGATTCATTAAATCCAAGAAAACTGCTGGTGCATTGGTCGGACCGAACGGCATTACTTGAAATTCGTAGTGACCATAGCGCGTTCTGAATGCAGTTTTGGAATATTCTCTTCTCGAACTCTTAGCTGATGATATCCTGATCTCAGATCAATTTTTGAGTACACACTCGATCCTTGCAATTGATCAAACAGATCATCAATTTGAGGCAATGGGTATCGATTCTTTACCGTAAGTTTATTCAACTCCCAGTAATCGATGCACATTCGAAAGGATCCATCCTTCTTCTTAACAAATAAAACTGGAGCTCCCCAAGGTGATGAGCTTGGTCGAATAAATCCTTTTTCCGACAATTCCCTTAGTTGTTCTGACAATTCTTCCATTTCAGATGGCGCTAGCCTATAAGGTGCTTTGGCCACTGGTGCCGCTCCAGGCACTAGTTCTATCTGAAATTCTACTTGACGTGCGGGTGGAATACCAGGTAATTCTTCAGGGAATACTTCAGGAAAATCCCTAACAATAGGAACGTCATCAAGCTTCTTCTTGGATGACTTATTTTCCGTAACTTGAGCCATGAATACCTGACATCCTTCCTTCATGTATTTTATCACTCGCATACATGAGATAATTCCATATCGAGGTTTGCTTTTGTCGCCCTGGACAATGAGTGTTTCATCCTTGAGTGGTATATGGACGGCCTTTTCGTCACAGTGAATCCTAGCACGATGGTGGGATAGCCAATCCATGCCGATGATAGCATCAAAACTACCAAGTTGAACCGGCATAAGATCAATGGCAAAAGGTTTTTCGGATATGGTTAGGGTGCAATCTTTCATGATGGTATTGGTATCTATTAAATTTCCGTCAGCCATTTCGACTTCGTAGGTGGTGTTTAGCTTAGAGGGGGTAACATTAAGTAAAGGGGCAAACGTATCTGATATAAAACTCTTATCGGCGCCCGAATCAAACAATACTCTAGCGTTATAATGGTTTAGTAGAAACGTACCGGTGACTACATCAGGTCCGTTTCCATCTCCGAGTAGGTATACTCTAGTTGGAGCGTTGGTTGGTTCATTTCCTTTTGGGCAGTTTCTCCGGATGTGTCCTACTTCTCCGCATCCATAGCAAGTGGGTGATACAACCTGTGTGTTGATTCCGGTAGCCGGAATCCTACAGTTTCTGGTTTGATGACCGATCTTACGACATTTGTCGCACCGGACGGTACAACGACCCTCGTGATGAAGTTTGCATCGTTGGCATTGGGGTTTCTGTCCGTTGTACCCTACACCTTCCGTGGCGATGTAGACTCGGGGTTTCTCTTGTCTTTGATTCTACTGTTGAGTGTTCCGATTGTTGTGATATTGTTGGTGGTTCCGATTATTGTTGCGGTGGTTGTTGTTGTGGTGATGACTGTTGTTGCTTTGTTGGTTGTTGTTGTGATGGTGGGTGATTCTTTTATCATCCAATTTCCTTTTAAGCTCATTGTATTTCACTTCTCGGTCGAGAAGTTTTTGAGCAAGTTCCATTGTTGCTTCCAAGGTTGGCGGGTTTGTTGAGGTGACATTTCCTTCAATACTCCTAGGGAGTCCTTCGACATATTTCTCTAATGTCTTTTCATGATCGGGTACCATGGTAGGGCATAGTACTTTGAGTTCTTGAAATCTCCGGTTGTAACTTCTCAAATCAACGCCTTTTACCATTAAGGCATGGAACTCATCCTCGAGTTTTCGTAGTTCGGAACGAGGACAATACTTCTTTAGTATTTTAGCCTTGAATTCAATCCAAGTAAGTTGATGTGCTGTCTCTGCTCCTAGTGTTTGAACGGTAGAGTTCCACCAGGATAGAGCGTCTTGCATCAGTGTTCCCGTTGCGAAGCTTACCTTGTTGTTTTCTGAGCATCCACTTCTTTGGAAAACAGTTTCACTTCTTTCAAACCATTGAGCTAATTCCGACACTCCTTCAGTTCCTTTGAAATACGTTAGTTGGCACGCTATAAAGTCCTTGTAAGTGCAGTAGCGGGGTGTAGGTGCATTTCCATCTCTATTACGGGCTTGTCCAGCTAAAACGGCATTGACACCATCAGCAATTGCTTGCTGGATCGCTGCCGGGGTCATACTTCAGGGTTCGTTGGTGCGGCGTGATGAGGCTAAAAATGAACCACTTTTAGGGGGTCATTTAAGCTCGGAATTGAATTTATTTGATCAAATATTACCCTAAATCGTTCCTTTTGTGATTTTAGGTACTTTGGGAGTGAAATCTGGAAAAGGAAGCAATTCGGACATTTTTGGAGCATAAAAGTGAAGAAAACGCCAAAGACTTAATTTTCCATGCTGACTGACGGCGTCAAGAGGAAAATCATGACGGCATCAAGAGTAAAAGTGGTGACGATCCAGTACAAACCTGACGGCGTCACAAGAAGGGCGTCAAGAGTTAATTGTGTGATGGCCTGCATAAGGAGACCACATGACGGCGTCAGACCCAGATCTAGGCAGTCCGAGGAACTATTTGGCGGCGAGATGACGGCGTCAGACATTTGTTCTTGACGCTGTCACCTTCTAAACTCTATATATAGTTTTCTATTTTTCATTCATTAGTGAGGAACTTGTGTGGAGAAACCCTAGGGCCGAACTTTGTGAACCCTAGCTCGTATTTTACAGTATATTCAAGGGTTTTCACCCCTTGAATCCTTTCATGTGCTATTGAGATAAGTCTTCTCTTAATTCAATCAATATGTCTATGTGTTGGTTTCCTATATCTTGTGCTTGTCTTGATTTCAACATGCTAGGCTAGATTTATCTTGTGTTTGCTTAGATCTAATGAAACCTAGATGTTAATTATGTGTTGATTACTTGTTTATGGTTGTATTGGATGAATGATTTCAATGTTAAGCTTAAGAAAACTGGCAGATCTCCATTGTGTAGCATGCTTGAACGTCTTAGGAAACATGAACCGATGTGTACTAGGTTTTATTGGTTGTATTTAATGCATGAGTAAATTCTAATGATCCCATGTTAGGAGCTTCTTAGCCGGCTCGACATAGGAGTGAAGTAGGCACTCATAGGATTGGGGAAGTAAGTACGCCACCCCATGAATGGTATTAAGGAATACAATCCGTCATCCACACAACTATAACAAGTAATTAACGTGTAAAAGATATCTAAGGAGTAGCGAAATCTAAGTAAACACATTTCTCCCATATATTGCTCACAGCCTTAGTTTAATATAGTTTAATTTCATTTCTAGTATTTTATTTTGATTGCATCTTAGTATTGGGTTAGTTGAATAGCAACTAATTCCGCCCAACTCCTTCAAACCCGAGATTTTCACTTGCTTTCTAAAAAATATAAAAAATACAAAAAGAATCATCCCTCATCTATAGACCTAGTCTTTAGGTTTTCTAATCCTAGCAACACTATTCCTAGCTGAACGATCAATCCCCCGGTACTTGTCATTATACTATACTACATCGATCAGGTACACTGCTTGGTGGGGGTTGTAAGCTTCTCAAGATCCCTCGAGAGGTAAAGCCTGGTGCAAACCCCACGCATCAAGTTTTTGGCGCCGCTGCCGGGGAATAGTTATTGTCTAGGTTAGAATCTCTTTTTGTTAGGTCTACTTGCTAGATTCCTTTCTAGTATGATTTTATTTTTAATTTTTAGGTTCTCTTTAGTCTATCTTAATTCTTCGTGTTTTTGTTCGTAACTCTTCACCACGCAACATCATGGACGATAGGAACATCTCTGAACCCGTCATCCCACCACAACAAAACCCACCACTAGAACCTCTTAGGCCCCGAACCTTAGGAGAGTATTCCCGACCTAGCCACCAAGGCTACCGAAACACCATTGAGCTCACCGGAGCCAATGTGACCCCCTTGCGATTCGACACCATCCGGTTGGTGCAAAGCGGATGTGCATTCCATGGAATTCGTTCTGAAGATCCAAATCAACATCTCAAGGACTTCCTTAAAATCGTAGATTCCATGGACCTAGATGTTGCAACTAGAGAGACAACCCGATTACGCCTATTCCAATTCTCTCTACGTGATCAAACTAGTCAATGGTTTGAACGTTTACCCGCGAGATCCATCACCATATGGGATGATCTCACCACTCGTTTCCTTGCTCAATTTTTCCCACCGGGGAGAACTACCAAGCTTAGAAATGACATCTTGATGTTCCAACAACGTCAAGGTGAAACTCTTTATGAAGCATGGACTCGATTTAAGGACTTACTCCAAAAAGTCCCTCATCATGGCATAGATCTTTGGCTCCAAGTCCAAATCTTTTATGACCATATCGATCTCTCCACAAGGCGAGCCATTGACCAATCGGCCGGTGGTAAGCTATGTGATCTAAGCGCGGAACAATCATGGGAATTCATAGAAGATCTTGCTCTCTATGACAACGAAAGTTGGAATGATCCTCGTGATTTGAACAAAATGGTCAAGGCAATATCTTTGCCTTCGAACAACTCTAGCACTCCCAACCGTAGGATCATGGAACTTGAGGACCAAGTCAAGTTTCTCATGAAATCTTACGAAGCTCCTAAACCTTCAAGCCAAGTGAACAAAATCACTTCTTCATGCGAATTATGTAGTGGTCCCCATGACACTCGTGATTGTGTGGAACTCCCCGGAACAGCTTTTGCGGACTATGCATCCTCGCGTACCGACGAAGCGGGAGATAAGTGGTACACTTTCAAACCCGAGCCAAACCCTTACGGTGATTCATACAACCCCTCTTGGAAAAACCACCCAAACCTTAGGTGGAAACAAAATCAAGCCAATTCTTCCAATCCGTCTAATCGTTACCAAACAAACGGTCCACCCTCCAACCGTACTTTCAACAACAATCCTTCTAACAACTACGGTAGTACCAACAATCTTGAAGGATTGATGTCTAAGTTCATGGCATCTCAAGAAGCTCGCATAGCTAGGTTTGAAACCGAATTCAACCAACAACAAACGGAGATGACCAACAAGATAGACAACTTGTTGAAAGCCCTCAACAACTAAGCGTTAACTACACCTAGGAAGGACACTAGGGACGCCAATAACGGAATCCAAATTAAGGACCCCTCATCATCCAAACATGTCCACTTTGTCAATGTTGTCACCATTAAGCCAATAGGTAAGAATATGGAAGAAAGTGACAAAGATGAAGTTGAAATAGAAACCAAAACTAGGGATGAAATTAGGGAAGTTGAGGTTAATAAGGGAGAGAAGTTAGAGGAAGTAGAGACTCTAGAAAAGTACTTTCATAGGTTGCCCACCAAGGAAGAACAGGAATACCATAAGGATTTGTTCGATAGTCCCGAGACACCATATATCCTTGGCACACCCCTTATCAAAATGGGAGACCCCTCTAACATCAACATACCATGAAACATCGGGCATATGCATATATGGAAAGCTTACATCGATCCTAGATCTCCTGTAAACATCATGACTAGGACTTATTACAATTGGGTGATGAAGAAACAACTTGATTATAGGATAATGCCCAATAAGAATTTGATAAGTAATTTTGTAGGAAGAGTGAAGGGATTGCATGTGATTATAGGTAATTTCACTTATGAGATCAAATTTATGATAGTAGAAGACACTCGTCCGGTGATAGATGATTGCCTAAGCCAAGTAATATTCGGAAAACCATTTGTTGAAGCCACTAGGATGAGTTATGATCCGACTTTAGGGATAGTTAGGTTCAAGGAAGAGAATGATGAGATTGCCTACCAAATGCCCTACAAGATTGAGCAATACCGCCTCCTTTGTAATATAGAAAAGGAACACAAACAAGCAGCTTACTATAGAAATGATGAGGATAGACGTAGAGGAATAGAGTATGTGAAGAATAGGATGCTTGGTTTCTACAAAGAATGCTTGCAATTAGGTCCGGAATACAAAACTGGTTTAGAAGATGACCTAGAGAGTGAAACCAATGATGAGGTCACGTAGTAACCCATGACCTTGAGTCTAGCTACAAGACTCGTAAATAAAGAAAAGCACTTCTTGGGAGGCAACCCATGATTGTGTGTGATTTTTATTTTGTTTGTTTGTTTGTTATTTGCTTCCGTATGCATGCTTTATTTTTATTGTTGGTAGATCATGTTTCAAAACTAAATAGTGGAAATACTTTATTTTGTTGTTTAGCCTAGTCTTAACTTCACCCAAAGGTATTTTTACAAAAGATAAGTGTGAGGGGAAACCCCAAATATGTTGTTAAGAAACAAAACCGATCATGATTCTCCACAATATTAAGTGAACATGTATATTCGTATTTGTTAGAGTCAAATGCTTGTATCGAGTCATAATGATGTTTTGCAGGATTTTCCAGGAAGTAGGACGAAGTTTTTCCAGAAATTTTCCGGAAACTTAACATAAGAATTTCTGCAGGTCACTTCTGACGGCGTCATGAGTTTACTCTTGACGGCGTCACGTGTAAAAATCTGGAAATTTTACCAGTTTTGTTTTTCTAACGGAGTCTTAAAGTTTTTGTTGAATTATCAGTTTTATAATCTCCAGGAAATCTGCAGACATCATTCCACAAGCATTATATCTTATTTTGTTTTCTAGGATTTATTAGTATATATAAATTGCCGCCGATTTTACGCGAGGTTGCCTTGTCTGTTTTCTCAGGATTTACAGGTTATGTATGACAAGAAGATGATTTATTTTTCTACAAGGGAAGCTTTGATTGTTCATTTTCTTGGAGGAAGATCTAACCTGGCCACCTTATTATCCATACCGAGCGAATCAGGGGAGTATTTGATTTCATTCTTTTTACTTATTTCACTTTTACATTCTTTACTTGAACATTGGGGACAATGTTCATCCTAAGTGTAAGGGGAAGGTAAAATGATGATACCTTACAGATACACTTTCGCTTGAGTTTGTTTGTTTGATAGTAGATGTGTAATAAAACTATGAGAAATACTTGTTAGTGCAATTTTAGCGCCAAATTTAAAATTTTTTACAACATTTAGGAGTGAAACTTTAGCCATAGCACGCGTCTCATGGATAGGAGATTGTATGACTAGCACATAACCGTATCATTCAGAAAAATTTTCCACCCAAATATGTGAGGTTCGCCTTTAGATTTGATAGGAAAAGTATTTACTATTAGTGCTTATGAGTGTACCGGTAGCATTTAGATTCTAGAACTTGCGTTAGTGATGCATCCCGAGACCGCTAGTGAGACTACATTCGTGTAGTAGGATTTTTACTACATGATAAGAGGCATTAGGATCACCCTTGTGTTAAACCCGTATCATAATTACTTGACCATTTAAGTCATATTACTTGGCTAGTTAAGTCAATTAATTTTTCCCACACCTTAGCGTTGTACTCATTTTTAGTACACGAAACCCCTAGTACACCCCTCCGAGCCTATCTTTTCGTTTCTAACTTTAAGCATTTTACTTAAAGGAAGAATTTGTTACACCCCACTTAAATGTACACCCAAATCGCCTTAGCCTTCTGTGTATGCACTCATCTTTAGTGCATTATTGTTATTTGTTAAACCCTAAGTTAATTCTCTAATTGATTACATGGTTGCTAAGTCGAGTCATATCCTTGTACATATTGTTTTGGGATGATTGGGACTCATGGGTAAAGTACTTATTTTATGGAGTAATGGGGAAGAACATCATATATTACCCCCATATGTGCGTTAATCTTAAAAGTACTCCAAGTGTTTTGATTTTCTTAATTCGAGTCATTAGATTAGTTTATTGTAAAGTATGTAAAGATTCAAGTGTAAGGGGAATGTTCATTCCCTATGATGTATTATTTTGGATGGTAGGGTAAGAGTGTATGCAAAAAAAAAAAAAAAAAAAAAAAAAAAAAAAAAAAAAAGAAAAAAAACATACGGACTACCATCCCCTTTTATTCTATGTTCATTTTATGTTTTTGTTATTTTTCATTTATTAGCTTAAGTCGAGTCTAGTCTTGGCTTAGCAACGCCATATTGTACATGTAATTAACCAAGATTGTTAACTCGCCACCAGTAAAGACTGCCTATATCCAACAAAACCGTGTATTTCATATCCCTACACCTAACGTTACAACCCTTTAAAAGACCTCTTTGATAGTTTATCCTAGGTGCTTACGCCATGTGGTGGAGGTTTGATCCTTTCCCAAGCCTATGGTAATCTATTTTGCTATGACAGGTAGTGAGAGATGTTTTCCATTTCCATATTGTTATTTATACTTTATTACACCCGAGAGATGTGAGTATCTAAACACTATTTGTGAGGTGCTAGTGTATGACCTCCGTGCTTGTCTTTGGTCTTTAGTGGAACGATTATTTGTTGTAATTACTTTTATATTAGTGTTAAATGACCCCTAACTTGTATTTTGATTAGAATAAAAGCGCATTTGCTTGAGGACAAGCAAATCTCAAGTGTAAGGGTATATGATGAGGCGAAAAATGAACCACTTTTAGGGGGTCATTTAAGCCCGGAATTGAATTTATTTGATCAAATATTACCCTAAATCGTTCCTTTTGTGATTTTAGGTACTTTGGGAGTGAAATCTGGAAAAGGAAGCAATTCGGACGTTTTTGGAGCATAAAAGTGAAGAAAACGCCAAAGACTTAATTTTCCATGCTGAGAACAGTACCTGACGGCGTCAAGACGAAAATCATGACGACGTCAAGAGTAAAAGTCGTGACGATCCAGTACAAACCTGACGGCATCACAAGAAGGGCGTCAAGAGTTAATTGTGTGACGGCCTGCATAAGGAGACCACATGACGGCGTCAGACCCAGATCTAGGCAGTCCGAGGAACTATTTGGCGGCGAGATGACTGCGTCAGACATTTGTTCTTAACGCTGTCACCTTCTAAACTCTATATATAGTTTTCTATTTTTCATTCATTAGAGAGGAACTTGTGTGGAGAAACCCTAGGGCCGAACTTTGTGAACCCTAGCTCGTATTTTACAGTATATTCAAGGGTTTTCACCCCTTGAATCCTTTCATGTGCTATTGAGATAAGTCTTCTCTTAATTCAATCAATATGTCTATGTGTTGGTTGTCTATATCTTGTGCTTGTCTTGATTTCAACATGCTAGGCTAGATTTATCTTGTGTTTGCTTAGATCTAATGAAACCTAGATGTTAATTATATGTTGATTACTTGTTTATGTTTGTATTGGATGAATGATTTCAATGTTAGGCTTAAGAAAACTGGCAGATCTCCATTGTGTAACATGCTTGAACGTCTTAGGAAACATGAACCGATGTGTACTAGGTTTTATTGGTTGTATTTAATGCATGAGTAAATTCTAATGATCCCATGTTAGGAGCTTCTTAGCCGGCTCGACATAGGAGTGAAGTAGGCACTCATAGGATTGGGGAAGTAAGTACGCCACCCCATGAATGGTATTAAGGAATACAATCCGTCATCCACGCAACTATAACAAGTAATTAACGTGTAAAAGATATCTAGGGAGTAGTGAAATCTAAGTAAACACATTTCTCCCATATATTGCTCACAACCTTAGTTTAATTTCATTTCTAGTATTTTATTTTGATTGCATCTTAGTATTGGGTTAGTTGAATAGCAACTAATTCCGCCCAACTCTTTCAAACCCGAGATTTTTACTTGCTATCTAAAAAATATAAAAAATACAAAAAGAATCATCCCTCATCTATAGACCTAGTCTTTAGGTTTTCTAATCCTAGCGACACTATTCCTAGCTGAATGATCAATCCCTCAGTACTTGTCATTATACTATACTACATCGATCAGGTACACTGCCTGGTGGGGGTTGTAAGCTTCTCGAGATCCCTCGAGAGGTAAAGCCTGGTGCAAACCCCAAGCATCACGGCGGTCGTGGTTGTTCTCCTAGTTCTAGCCATGTTGCTTTTATAAAAGAAGGTATATTATTAGAACATTTATAATAATCCTATCACGTTGAAATATATATATCGAGTAATAAATAGTAGATATAGGTCGTAGTTACAATGATTTGATCATTGAAAAAGTTTAAGTCGTAATTATCGTATGTTGGAATGACACACATAGGAATTACGAATAAATTTGACCTGTATGAACTAATATATTACGATATAATGTATAAAGTTTGCAACGTAAATAAAGATGAAATAAATTTCCATAAATCAATGTCAAGGGGTTACAACACTTATTGATACTTGTGCAAATGTTTACAAAACACGACAAGATACTCTTATTGGCAGGACATTGATTTCACTAACAAGGCGATGGTCTCATGGTTTTCCTAAGGCTTTGTCTAGGCGGTTTTGGAGTTCTTGAATGGCAGTGGACATGGTTTCCATGGTTTGATCTCGAGTCCTTTCCCTTTCTCGAGACTCTAGCAGGGCTTTCCTAAGGCGTAGGTTCTCAGTGTTGATCCTTTCAAGTTCTCAGTCTAAAGTTCCCATCATTATTTCTGTTGAAGTGTTAGCCCCACATAGTGCTCCTATGAATTCCATTGATTCCCAAAATAAAGAATCCAACTTTTCAACCTTATCTTCTATTGCAAGATGACCAATTATGAGACTGTTCATATCATCTTCAAAGGTTTCTAGATGTTCATGCGGAATCTTGTTGAGTATACTAGCGATGGAATCAAGTCGATCTTCGTGGCGAACCATTCTTGCAGCTAACAATGGTATGGTGTGATGTATGGGTTCCCCAGTGACTAGAAGAATTCGGGAGGTAGAGTAAGAACTTTCCCCAAGTTCCCTTGTTGTTGGTGTTCCTTCTTGAGATCTCCAATATCGCATGATGGGCAACAAGAATGACCATCTACGAGCATCCACTCGCTTGTGGGTCCTTCGGCATCTGCGTTGAACACAAGACTCTGAGGTGGTTGGGCGGATTGGGTAAGTCCTTTGGTGAGGTGATATTGGGACACTTCGGTAAGGTGCAGGTGGTGATGCTAGTGGAGGTGATGCTATGGGTGATGGTGTTAGTGGCACAGTAGTAGTTTGGCGGTAGAAGATAGTAGGTAGTGGTGGTATCACAGGTGGTGCAGGTGGTGATGGCACAACTGATTCAGGTGGTATGACAAGAGCTGATGCTGGTACAGCAGTACTTGCTTCATACGGCTGAAGTTGTCTAATTTGCCTAGATCGGCGAATCGGACCAGATGATGCCAGAGGAGAAGCCTCTGTGTCAGATGCTGGCAGAAATTGCTGGCTTTGCATGTATCTGTCAGTAGCAGGAGACATAGGCATAGGTGAGGTAGCATAGGCTGAAGTAACATCTTCAGTTCCTGAGTTTGATGACACGCTGATAGGGTGGGTGTTCGAAGACATGACACTGTAATAATTTCCCGATTAGTAAATGTAAGTATAATCATAATCAATTTAAAATGCTATAAAGTAAATAATACTTTTTACCAATTTTTGGAATGCTCAGACACGAAGGGCGTAGGATGGTATTTTATAAAAGTTTTGTCCCATTTTAAAAGTTTTGTCCCGTATTTTACAAAGGTCTCCTTGGTTTGTTGTCGTGTGGTTCCAAACTAACAAGGTTTCTAAAGAAAAAAAACTTGTGTGATCTCCTTCTTACTTGCCGCGTATAGCGAACACACCAACACAACTATAACACCCCCCAAAATCGATCGATACAGCGGAAGACTTATAATGACAGTGGAAGACTTTTGGGGTATTATATCGTGGATCTTTGTCACAATTATAGAAAACGACTCAAATGAGACGTTTTAAGCTTTATTTAAAATACCAAATATTCATGTTTCCAAGAGGTTTCATTATTCAACAAGAAGTTTTTATTCAAAGAGAAATAAACGTTTCTTTATTTGCCCACTTCGTGCCTTTGCCATCCATTCTATTTAGTTACCTGAGATAAACATGCTAAAAGTCAACAAAAGTTGAGTGAAATTCATAGGTTTATAATTAAGAGTTTGAACACAAGAGGTAGGTGCTTATTGTATATAGATACAAATAAACAAGTTAGAAATCACATTCATTATTGCCTTAAGCTCATGACACTCAACGATTCAACAGTCATCAAAATTATCCGTAATAATGATGTGAAACAAATTGCCCCCAAGATAGGTATTTGCCAGTAACCTATGATATTTAAATAAAGTGTATTTGGTGACTTTCCTCTAGCAACCAAATGGGAATTGTCAATCCCTAATAGATCTATTCACAATTATTTACGTTCACCCTTCAAGTGATTAAGGTTCATGATCGAGGGACTTTCGGCAATAGCTAATTAAGCAATAATAATATCAGGAAAAGACTTGTGTTCGGTTTTTGAGCATGTATCCCCCCCCCCCCCCCCACAAAACAAGTTAAATGTGGGCTATGAACTCACCTTAGTAGTACAGTAGAACAAACGTAATCTCAACGATGCAAGGCAACGGCTTCACACACAACCTATAAGATATGGCAAGTTTCAGTTTTTAAGTCTCGTTTTTATTGCGAACGTTTATTATTAGTTACGAATAATCCATAATGTGCATAGGTGATGTGTTACGTCGTAGATACAATAGATAATGGTTTCGTATTGTTTTATCGTCTAAAATTTAATTATCGTTATATAAATTTTATTCGTATATATATATATATATATATATATATATATATATATATATATATATATATATATATATATATATATATATATATATATATATATATATTTATTATTTAAAAATCAATAGTACTATTTGAGCCTTCAAGTTTCTCAATTTACACTTTTCACCCTTAACGGAGAATATTTACGTCGTTAGTCCAAAATTATATATATTTACGTTTTAAGTCCAATTATATCAATATTTACATTTTTCAATCCCAAGTTTCAATATTAACAGTTTATATCTTTAGAAAACAAATTTTACACTTTTTACCCAAAGTTTATACGTTTGACACTTTTAGTCCTTATTTATCGAAATTTTGCAAACTTAGTCCAAAAATTACCAAATTCAAAAGTTAACATTTTTAATATTTCAATAAGCTCATAATATGCAGAATAGCTTATCTCAACAGCTTATTAGCTTATTTTCATTATTTTTCACAAAATGGGCTTAACGATCCAAAGTTTAGGCCCGTTAACATCGTTAATATACCAGGTAGACAATTAGATTGTACAAAAATAATAGGTGGTCATGTATCGAATATTGAAATGGCGAGGTCAAAGTGTAAGCCAAAAACTCATGCGTATAACTTGTAACACTTGAAAAATAAACTAAGTCTTTTAGTAAAATCGTATAGGTCCAACCCAACTTAGAAACGTGTGATTATTTTCATGTAAATGTTAATATTAGTTCAAGGTTATTATATGTTCTCATTAATGACTTAACCAAATAATAGTACGATACATAAAGTATATACGTTGTTTTTATATTTTACGATTTATAAGCCTCAAGTG
Organism: Artemisia argyi; assembly: GCA_030686995.1. Taxonomy (NCBI): domain Eukaryota; kingdom Viridiplantae; phylum Streptophyta; class Magnoliopsida; order Asterales; family Asteraceae; genus Artemisia; species Artemisia argyi. Next base: position 205,630,813 of record CM060702.1, on the reverse strand, counting down.
ATTGTGCACAAACATAAACATACGTATGTATATAAATAGAACTAAAGGTTCATGGTCTCACCTCACCTATAAAAGGTGGTGTAAAACGAGTGTAGGGATCGTGTAATGGTACGAGGGCTTTGTGGTTCACTTCACGTTCCACCAAGGGTTCAAGAAGCTCCAAGCTTGGTCTCCTAGGTTCGCTTGAGACGTGGTTCTTATTGGCGATCCGTTTGTCCTTCAACAGCTCCTTCTCGTTACTATTTTTGGTGTAATGGTGCGTTTTAGTGCATGTAACGTTTTAGTTTGCATGGGAAAGTTTATATAGTGAGCTTTTGAGTGTGTAGAAACAAGATAAGCTCACAAGGGTGGAGGGTGCATGTAAACGAATAGTATTGCCACAAATATTGTCCAATCGAGTTTGTTCAAAGCTTAGATCTTGTGAGATATGCTTCTATTCATTCCTGACATTTCATGTTATGCCCATTGTTAGTTTAGATGTGATTGGGGAGCAAGGGAGGCAACAAGGAATAACATGCCACGTTTGGACTAATCTTTCAAGGGTGAGTTTGGTGGTTCACTTAGGTTGTATCCAAGGTAGTAAACGAGCGAGAAAATGTGTAACAAATATCATTTCTGTTTCATGGGTACTAGGGGAGATGAGACAAGTAAAAATATGTATGTGTCATGTATAGAAATTGTAAGAAAATAGGGGTGTTTTGGGTGTGTGTCGCGACAGGAAGAAAGAAAAGAAAATAAAAATAGGGTGCGTTTTGGCTTGTAACTGGGCTCATGGTTTGTGTTGGCCCAAAGAAAGAAAAAAAAAGAAAGGAGTCCGTTTGGTTTGTGTATTGCATCCGTGGCCCATTGGGTGTTGGGGGCCCACATGTTGTGTTTCGAGTATCGTGTCGAAGTTCAAAAATATTAGTGAGCGTTCTCGGGAAGTTTCGTCGGTTCGGGAAATATATAAATAGTATACAGTATTTAAACGAAACATATTGTTATAAATATAAATGTTTATATATATATTTATCATTCGCAATAATCATTGGTTATCTAGGTCGTGTGTAAGCATCGTTGCTGGTTAAACGGTCAATCACAGTTATCGTAGTGGTTCAATATCAAGCCATATCATAAATAAAAAATTTGTTACCCGTAAAATGGTGTTAAGTTATCATAACATCGTTTTATTTGTTCGTATGCATTTACTAATCGTAAGGGAAATTTACGAGAGGTTACAACAACCAACTTCGGTCACCACTTCGTTTGGTGCCCTCTCTTTTGCAATTTCCCACAAGTATGGAACGTGCACTTTCCTTCCTTGCGTCCTAGTTATTCAGGCAACTTCTTCCAAGTGTATGCGATGCGTTTTCTTTCTTCTGAAACAAAAGTTCAGCGTGTGTTTTCTGTTTGGTTTCAACTTGGTCTCGTTTGATGTTTTGGTTTCAGAATATATGAAACGAGTAAGGCTCTTGATGCCAATTGTTGGTCTCAATAATGAGAATCGATATGAAATTGCAAATATACTAAAAACTGAATAACTTTATTATCGGTCTAAACTTTGAAATGTTACATATGATCAAGTACTTATTGGTTGCGAATGGTTATGATATGAACCATTGCACCGGTTCATGCATGCATGCTAAACATCACACCCTTTCGTTTTAGGGCTACATTCAAATAACTAACATAACTAACTTAATTCGGTTAATAAGTTTCCTATCTACATCTTTGGTCCTTCGAGTTTGAGAAAGAAGCAATGTCGAGATTACTTGCTTTCATGATATCTATTTCTTGTTGTAATTCTACCCCTGCCAACTTCTTTCTGCTTTCACATGCCCAGTAATCATGTCCTCTGTTCTTACAAATGTAACACCTTGACTTCTTTTCTCTCTTTGTTCCAACAGTCATCCTTCCTTGTTCTTTCAAACCTTCTGATTTCTTTGTGGCATTAAATGTCTCATTTTCCAAGACTTTTTGTACCAACAACTCCTTTCCCTTGGGTGAGATACTCTTCTTTCTTCTACAATTCCACTGGTACATTCTCTTTAGAGTTTCTCTCAATAGATATCTACCACTTTGGAATACAGATGTTTGTTTAATTGTTGGCTTTTCCAATGGATTAGAGCCAGAGCTCTGATACCAATTGTTCACAGGGCTTTTGCTAACAATTTGTTGCTTCAAGATATGTTTCATGTTTGTGAAAAGATTGTGTGTATAGTATGATTTAATGGAACAGTAAACGGGTATAATAATACTACTAAGAAACTTTATAAATAGAGAATTGTTGTTGTTGTTTTTCATATCAGAAAAACACATATATATACTACATGAATCGACACCATTAAACATCCAAGCATTGTGTTGCTTGGGATGTAATTGCCTAACTAATAACTACCCTAACTGCCTGCAAATGGGCTTGTTTGGGTTAACAGTTTTGGACCCACATTGCAGACTTAAAGTCGACCAAATAAACATAATACAAACTTAAGTAAATTGTCTTAATATTAAACAATAAACATTTGATCTAAAATATTAGAGGCTAACATAGACAACTCACCAGTCACGGTTGCCTCCTTCGGTCTCGGTCTAAACTTTCTTGGTATAGGTGTCGCCCAGGCTTTTGCGGCTCCTTGGTCTTCTCGGTCTCACGGTCTTCTCTCGGTCTCACGTCAATAAACACTTTCCTTTCACCATCATTCTTTCTTCTTTTTCTGTTTTTCTTTCACCTGCAAACAAGCCAAACCATCGGTCTTTATATCGGCTTTTTGGTCTTCACCGGAATCTCTCTTCCGGCCGGTCTACGGTCTTTCTTTCTTACTTAACGGTCTTCTCGATCTCAGCCAGAACTTAGTTTCCAGCCACGGTCTTCTTCTTCCCGGTTCTTTGGTCACGATCTTCTTCTTCGGCATCGGTCTTCAGTCACTGCTTGTGAGCAGCCGGTCTTTCTTCTCCCACTTGCTGCGATTCACATGAAATCGCCCCTTTCCTCTGATTTGAGCCCTAGTGGCTCTGATACCAAATGTTGGAAATCAGCCTTCCCTTGCATACGAAACTCGCTTTATCTTATTTGTAACACCTCCAAAATATCACAGTGGAACGATAGTGTCATTGGGATGCTACTTCAGGGCACAAAGTATAAGATATAGAAAACGACCTCTAAATGAGACGTTTTGAAAAGTTACCATTCGAATAGATAAAAGTCATAGTTTACAAAGCAAAGATCCCAAAGTAGAATAATACATAAGTTTTTAAAGTGTATCGAATGGTAAATGATAAAAGCGAAAGTCTCCAAAAGCATGCCCTAAGACTCTCAGCTCCACACACCTGTTATCGCCTTACAAACCTGAGACAGACATGCTTAAAAGTGTCAACACAAAGGTTGGTGAGTTCATAGAGTTTGTTTAACGAATAAAGCCTATAGAAAATGATCACACAGCAAAGGCATTGTAAATCCACTCAGTTGCAAATCTGCCCATACAAGACTTGTAACCTGTGTGTTCACAACCCACTGCTAATATATATTATGATAAAGACATATGAGTATACGATATGTGTACATGCCAATGCTCAAAGATTAAAGACTACTGGGTGCCACTTCCCAAAGATATTAGACTACTGGGTGTAACACCCCCAATTCATGGATGCAGCGGAATTCAAACTGGGTGTTACTCGACGGCACAATAGTCACAATAATTGAAAACGAACTCCAATTGAGTCGTTTTAAAAGATTTAGCATTCAAATTGTATAAATATCAGAGATTACAAAATGAGGTCCCAGATGGTTCCATGTTTACAATTTATATTAAATGAGTTTTTGAATGATAATAAAATTTATAGCCCTCTTGAATATTCGTGCCCTTCCGTGCCATCCTTGATCATCATGAACCTGAAATACATGCTTGAGAAGTCAACACAAAGGTTGAGTGATATTCATAGAGTTTGTTTAATGTTTGAACACAATATGTTGGTAGTGTGAGTTATAGGCTCACACCAATGGTTGGAACACAAAGATGGGCTACGTTGTTATACGCCCGGAATGGTTATTAATTCACTAAGCTTATGACACCAAAACGTTAACGGGTACCAATATCAATCGGCGGAGTTATCCCAGTAGGTACTTTGCCGTCATACCTATGTCTCAAATATTAGTGCATTTGTTTGAACTCGTAGTTGTTCAACACAAATGGGATTCGTCAATCCCAATAGGCCTATTCACAATATTCGCGCTCACTATTACTAGTGAAATGGTTCATAATAAGGGATCTTGGTTTGGCAAGGATGTTACTTAGTGATAATAAAACATAGTCGGATAGCATACAGTAGAAAGCATTGTGTTCGAGTAGAAAAATAATAGCATGTATCCCCCCATGGGTTTGTAAAATAGTTAAACAATAGAAAGTGGGGCTATGAACTCACCTTGAGTTGGATGATGCATAATGAGAATGATGGATATGCCGTAAGAACTTCTACGAGCAACCTAGAATAATTGTTGCAACTTAGGTTTGGAATAATGTCTAAGAATATGAAAAATTGCCTATATATGTCTTGCATTTAGTCCATGATGTGGTACGATGTATAGTGTAAGTCTTTGAAAAGAAATGATTCATGAAACATGTATAGTTTATATATCGTTTACTACCGTTCGGGCCGACATAATTCAGAAGTCATGTAGTAAACGTTCGAGGAGCCAGGACACTTTAATTCGTAAATCCACAACTCATCTCGACGGCTTACATAATGAAATCCTCACATGAGGCTCCCTACTATTGTAGTAGTTGATAAAATATATATATATAAGTTTTGATCCGAAAAGTTACATGTCCAATATTTGAATAAACTTAGGAAAGTTTATCTTTACATGAAGATTGTTATTAGGGTAAGTTTCTTATAACTTGTATGACAATTTCTTGTAATATCTCATGGTTCTTTTAGATGAAGTAGATCCAAATTGTATGTTTAAGTTATCGCCAACTATTTGGTTCTTGTTTTCGCCCAAGTAAGTTTATATGGTCATTTAGTCATGGCCTTTCCATGACCTTTAGTCATTGTTCCATGGTCTTGAGACTCAACCTTGGCTCTAGCCATGGTTGTGGCCTTGATTCTAGGTCATAAGACCTCTTGTTCTTTTTAAAACATAACCATTATATAGTGACTTATATATGTAAATAGCTGTTAAGAAACTGAGAAAGGCCTCTTTTTGTGTGTTTTATGTTCTGTCACAGAAACTATTTTGGCAGTTTTGCCGCAAAGTTTTGGTAACTTCAAATGGTCATAACTTTTGACTCGTATACTCGTTTTAGGTGGTTCAAATTGCTATGGTTTCCTTGTTATTTCCTCTTTATCAGTAAGTAAGTGTCCAATATCATAGTTGTACTATTTTGGTCGTGGTTCTCCAAGAAAGTTACTAGTTTACTTGTTTAAATAACTTAACTTAACAACCATTTACAATAACTTGTTTTACTCATTTTTATACATCATGGACATAAGCACAAGACAAAATATAGCATGAATGATATGTAAATAGCATGAATATGATATTTAAGCAAGGAAGTGTATTAGAGTTTGCTTACAACTTTGGCTTTCTACAAGAAAGGAAGTTAACAAGTAAGGTAAGGACTTTGATAGACTTTAGCTTCACCCTACTTCACTTCAAGCAATCTTTCTACACTTGTATTCTTGAAAGAGAGATGATGAAAGTTGAGGTGACTTGAGTGGATTCAAATTCAAGAGAATCACCAAAGTTTATAAGGGTTTGGAAGTAGTTTTGATGAATCAAAACCTAACTAGTGTTTCTATGTTGTTATAGCTCTTGAATCTTGCATGAAACTTGGAAGAGAATTTCCTAAGGATGAGATGTTGATGTGTGTGGTATGTGGCGTACAAAGGAGGGGAGGAGGGGGTATTTATATGGTCTTGAGGAGGTTACTAACCTTGACTTGTCAACACTTGGAGAGCAAGCTTAACACTTGTACTCATCCAAGGGCTTCAAGCATGAGATCAAGCCATGTGTGAGGTGAATCCCACCCCCCCTAGAGGCGGTTCACAATACTTGGGGACGAAGATTTGGCTTTTGATGATATTATCCAAGCTTATGTAGTTAGTTTTGACTCCGTAAAGTGCTAACCGTAAGTTGTTACGTCACAAAACGTAAAACCGGGTATCGTAAAAATACGAAACTTGGAAGAATGATTAAACTTATCATAATACTCCATAATAAAATATAAAATGAGTGGTAGGTTCCATTGGGGTGCTAAAACCCTGCTCAAACTGGAAACACGGGTCTAAAACGCGTAATACGTAAAACGTACGAATATTGTGTAAAATTGAGAAAAGTAAAATTTTACTTTTCTAATACGATAATAATGATTTAAAATGACTTATAATGTCTAGACTGGGTTCAGTCTAGTGTCGGTTGGTATTAAATGTCTTTTAGACATAAAACCGTAAGCCTAAAAATCAAGGAATGATTTATAAAATCAAGGAATGATTTTTGGTCAAAGGAGGAGGAAAAATATGTTGACTTTTTTTGAAAATGTGAAAACTCAAATCGTCTTAGAAACAAGGTGCAGGTATAGGCTAAGGTTACGGCTGAGTAAAAACGCTTAAAAATGAAAATTCCAGTTTTTCACGGCCGGGGTTTATTTGGTCATGTTTTTCTCAGTCATGATTAATTCTCAAATAAATCATGAGTGTATCAAACATTTTTCTGATACGGGGAAAATTAACGCGGTCGAGTTTCGTTGTGCGTAGAATTTTTGAAAGACATTTTACCCTAAAACGTGTAATTCCTTAATAACTTTCGCGAAAATGATCTGATGAGTGTCAAACTTTTAATTTTCTATGGAAATGATTTATCGCTCGAGGCCAAGAAACAAAAATCAAATTTCGGGAAAATTTCGGGAAAAATGAATAGTAAAAGTGAATAGTGAAATTTTCCGGGAATAGTAATTAACCTGAAAATGCGAATTGTTACAGTCTCTACCCCTTACGGGGAACTTCGTCCCGAAGTTCTATGTGTTATATGTTGGAGTGGTGTCGATGAAGAGGTGTGGTTACTTATGAGGACTAAAGTCTGGGATTACCGGTGATGTAGTTTGATTTGTCGTTTCAGTGTATGGTGTAGGATGAGGCTTACTTTTATGTAGGTAGGGTAAGAGTGATTAATAGAGATTCATATAATAGTCGAATATCAAAGGAAATTGATATAGAAGTCGAATATTAATAGAAATTGATATAGTAGTTGTACAGAAATTGATATAGTAGTTGAATATTAAACAGAAATTGGGATAGTAGTTGCAATCATAGCCTAGTAGGTAATCTGTTGTTGTACCTAGTGTTTATTGACTTCATACTTATGTTATTTTGGATACAAATAAGCCCACTTGTTTATAATTCTTTATTTACATAGAGAGGCATCCCAAACAATGTAAATAGGGAAATATAAACTTAAGGTTCGGTCATTTACAATTTCTTTATTTAAACGAAAAGGCATCCCAATCCATTCAAATAATTATAAATCATCCTACTTAAGGATTCCCAACACAACATTCATAATTAGCCGATGAGTTACAAGGTAGTGTATTACGAGATGATACTGGTGTTCTAAAGGTACAAGATGAATATTCAATCTTGTAAAGCTGATGAGGGTGCTTGTGGTGTAACTATGGATGATTTGAGCTTTAAAAGTGCATCAAGATCTGTTAATGAGCTTGTGGTTCCAACGGTTGTGAAGATAATGATGTGATATGTTGATGAACAAAAGTGTGTAGTGTATGTTTAACGTTAATAATGGTAGAGATGTCAAGTTTGCTTTAAAATTTTAAGAAATTTTAAATGTTTATGACGGAATGGTATTCTTAGGACCTAAACAGGATAGTACTTCTACAGGATGAAGAGAAAAATTGATAACTATCCCAAGATAGTAGTTTGGATTATCTCATAAATGAAAACTTTCAAGAATGAAATTAGATCATACAAATAAGGTGTTAAGATTTCGCTGAGTGGTAAGACACTATCGTGTCTCTAGATTGTTTTAATGAATTCTGGTTGTTTATCGAGTTCATGTAGGAAATTAATCTGAACATAACCCTAGTACAACTATTCTCAGTATTTGAAAATTTTAAGTCGAACATAGTTAGTCAGACTATGTTCCACTGTCCCTAGGTTAAATATAGGTGACTAGTCTATATTTAGCCGAGGTTCGATAAAATTTTCAAATACCTAAATTAGGCATACTTGTGATATTTCCGTTGCTTTTGAGAAACTGTCCACTAAACAAAGGCGATGTCAAACCATTCAGTTGCAAGTCTCGCCCATACAAGACTTGTAACCTATGTTTTCACATTCCAATGCATAGAAGATAGTACGGGTAGATACATGTGGAAAGGAAGTTTTAAGTAGTTCTAAAACAGTCCATTGGCCAGGATCACGAACTTTTAACAATGAAGGTTTTAGAAGAAAACTTTGATGAATGTAGGGAAAGTTGCTGAACTTTGATGAACATAGAGAAACTCCAGCTTTTGTAGATGATGGATTTGTTTGTTCTTTAGAAATCTCATATTCTATTTGGAAATCGATAGATTGTGATGGGTTTTTGATATCATATGAATTAATATTGATGAGGTGGTGAAATAATTCCAGAGACCATTGCACAAATCACAATGTCTCGGAAGTAGATTAGACCATTGTGCAATTTACAATGTCTAGGAAGTAGGTTAGACCATTGTGTGACTCAAAACATTTGAGAAATGATTAAGACCATTGTATAATACAATGTCTTGGAAAATAGACGAGACCATTGTATCATACAATGTCTTGGAAATAGGAAAGACCATTGCAATCAGTTACAATGTCTTGGACATAAAATGTTGGAGTAGGAACATGATTGGGAGGATGTGGTTGTGTCGAAATGCCCTAGAATAGGCATACGCAGATATGTTTAGTCCATTGTTTAGATAAATGATTGAAAATAAATCGAGTTTATATATCAATATACTAATATGTTCATGTAGTATAAAATGCTTACGGGGAAATGCTCAATTATGTTAAGGGTACATATATCCATGTGCTAACATGTTTGTGTAGTATAAAATGCTTAATAAGTCCATAATCGTCTGGAGGATGGAAGACACGGAGAGCGGAAGGCTATAAAAATGTTTTTGCTTGTAATTGTAGTTATAGTTTAGGTCTCAATTAGACCCGTTTCTCTATAACCATGGCTCTGGTACCAATCTGTAACACCCCCAATTCATGGATGCAGCGGAACTCAAACTGGGTGTTACTCGACGGCACAATAGTCACAATAATAGAAAACGAACTCCAATTGGTTCGATTTAAAAGATTTATCATTCAAATTGTATAAATATCAGAGATTACAAAATGAGGTCCCAGACGGTTCTATGTTTACAATTTATATTAAATGAGTTTTTGAATGATAATAAAATTTATAGCCCTCTTGAATATCCGTGCCCTTCCGTGCCATCCTTGATCATCATGAACCTGAAATACATGCTTGAGAAGTCAACACAAAGGTTGAGTGATATTCATAGAGTTTGTTTAATGTTTGAACTCAATATGTTGGTAGTGTGAGTTATAGGCTCACACCAATGGTTGGAAAACAAAGATGGGCTACGTTGTTATACGCCCGGAATGGTTATTAATTCACTAAGCTTATGACACCAAAACGTTAACGGGTACCAATATCAATCGGCGGAGTTATCCCGGTAGGTACTTTGCCGTCATACCTATGTCTCAAATATTAGTGCATTTGTTTGAACTCGTAGTTGTTCAACACAAATGGGATTCGTCAATCCCAATAGGCCTATTCACAATATTCGCGCTCACTATTACTAGTGATTAAATGGTTCATAATAAGGGATCTTGGTTTGGCAAGGATGTTAATTAGTGATAATAAAACATAGTCGGATAGCATACAGTAGAAAGCATTGTGTTCGAGTAGAAAAATAATAGCATGTATCCCCCCCATGGGTTTGTAAAATAGTTAAACAATAGAAAGTGGGGCTATGAACTCACCTTGAGTTGGATGATGCATAATGAGAATGATGGATATGCCATAAGAACTTCTACGAGCAACCTAGAATAATTGTTGCAACTTAGGTTTGGAATAATGTCTAAGAATATGAAAAATTGCCTATATATGTCTTGCATTTAGTCCATGATGTGGTACGATGTATAGTGTAAGTCTTTGAAAAGAAATGATTCATGAAACATGTATAGTTTATATATCGTTTACTACCGTTCGGGCCGACATAATTCAGAAGTCATGTAGTAAACGTTCGAGGAGCCAGGACACTTTAATTCATAAATCCACAACTCATCTCGATGGCTTACATAATGAACTCCTCACATGAGGCTCCCTACTATTGTAGTAGTTGATAAAATATATATATATATATATATATATATATATATATATATATATATATATATATATATATATATATATAAGTTTTAATCCGAAAAGTTACATGTCCAACATTGGAATAAACTTAGGAAAGTTTATCTTTACATGAAGATTGTTATTAGGGTAAGTTTCTTATAACTTGTATGACAATTTCTTGTAATATCTCATTGTTCTTTTAGATGAAGTAGATCCAAATTGTATGTTTAAGTTATCGCCAACTATTTAGTTCATGTTTTCGCCCAAGTAAGTTTATATGGTCATTTAGTCATGGCCTTGCCATGACCTTTGGTCATTGTTCCATGGTCTTGAGACTCAACCTTGGCTCTAGCCATGGTTGTGGTCTTGATTCTAGGACATAAGACCTCTTGTTCTTTTTAAAACATAACCATTATATAGTGACTTATATATGTAAATAGCTGTTAAGAAACTGAGAAAAATCTCATTCGTTATTAGTTTTCTGGAGACGTGCTCCTGAGTTTTGGAAGAAAACGTGATTCCGGAAAACTTTCGTGATTTAACTTTTTCATGAAACGGAACAGAAAGGCCTCTTTTTGCGTGTTTTATGTTCTGTCACAGAAACTATTTTGGCAGTTTTGCCGCAAAGTTTTGGTAACTTCAAATGGTCATAACTTTTGACTCGTATACTCGTTTTAGGTGGTTCAAATTGCTATGGTTTCCTTGTTAGGTCCTCTTTATCAGTAAGTAAGTGTCCAATATCATAGTTGTACTATTTTGGTCGTGGTTCTCCAAGAAAGTTACTAGTTTACTTGTTTAAATAACTTAACTTAACAACCATTTACAATAACTTGTTTTACTCATTTTTATACATCATGGACATAATCACAAGACAAAATATAGCATGAATGATATGTAAATAGCATGAATATGATATTTAAGCAAGGAAGTGTATTAGAGTTTGCTTACAACTTTGGCTTTCTACAAGAAAGGAAGTTAACATGTAAGGTAAGGACTTTGATAGACTTTAGCTTCACCATACTTCACTTCAAGCAATCTTTCTACACTTGTATTCTTGAAAAAGAGAAGATGAAAGTTGAGGTGACTTGAGTGGATTCAAACTCAAGAGAATCACCAAAGTTTATAAGGGTTTGGAAGTAGTTTTGATGAATCAAAACCTAACTAGTGTTTCTATGTTGTTATAGCTCTTGAATCTTGCATGAAACTTGAAAGAGAATTTGCTAAGGATGAGATGTTGATGTGTGTGGTATGTGGCGTACAAAGGAGGGGAGGAGGGGGTATTTATATGGTCTTGAGGAGGTTACTAACTTTGACTTGCCAACACTTGGAGAGCAAGCTTAACACTTGTACTCATCCAAGGGCTTCAAGCATGAGATCAAGCCATGTGTGAGGTGAATCCCCCCCCCTAGAGGCGGTTCACAATACTTGGGGACGAAGATTTGGCTTTTGATGATATTATCCAAGCTTATGTAGTTAGTTTTGACTCCGTAAAGTGCTAACCGTAAGTTGTTACGTCACAAAACGTAAAACCGGGTATCGTAAAAATACGAAACTTGGAAGAATGATTAAACTTATCATAATACTCCATAATAAAATATAAAATGAGTGGTAGGTTCCATTGGGGTGCTAAAACCCTGCTCAAACTGGAAACACGGGTCTAAAACGCGTAATACGTAAAACGTACGAATATTGTGTAAAATTGAGAAAAGTAAAATGTTACTTTTCTAATACGATAATAATGATTTAAAATGACTTATAATGTCTAGATTGGGCTCAGTCTAGTGTCGGTTGGTATTAAATGTCTTTTAGACATAAAACCGTAAGCCTAAAAATCAAGGAATGATTTATAAAATCAATGAATGATTTTTGGTCAAAGGAGGAGGAAAATTATGTTGACTTTTTCCAAAAATGTGAAAACTCAAATCGTATTAGAAACACGGTGCAGGTATAGGCTAAGGTTACGGCTGAGTAAAAACGCTTAAAAATGAAAATTCCAGTTTTTTACGGCCGGGGTTTATTTGGTCATGTTTTTCTCAGTCATGATTAATTCTCAAATAAATCATGAGTGTATCAAACATTTTTCTGATACGGGGAAAATTAACGCGGTCGAGTTTCGTTGTGCGTAGAATTTTTGAATGACGTTTTACCCTAAAACGTGTAATTCCTTAATAACTTTCGCGAAAATGATCTGATGAGTGTCAAACTTTTAATTTGCCATGGAAATGATTTATCACTCGAGGCCAAGAAACAAAAATCAAATTTCGGGAAAATTTCGGGGAAAATGAATAGTAAAAGTGAATAGTGAAATTTTTCGGGAATAGTAATTAACCTGAAAATGCGAATTGTTACAGTCTCTACCCCTTACGGGGAACTTCGTCCCGAAGTTCTATGTGTTATATGTTGGAGTGGTGTCGATGAAGAGGTGTGGTTACTTATGAGGACTAAAGTCTGGGATTACCGGTGATGTAGTTTGATTTGTCGTTTCAGTGTATGGTGTAGGATGAGGCTTACTTTTATGTAGGTAGGGTAAGAGTGATTAATAGAGATTCATATAATAGTCGAATATCAAAGGAAATTGATATAGAAGTCGAATATTAATAGAAATTGATATAGTAGTTGTACAGAAATTGATATAGTAGTTGAATATTAAACAGAAATTGGGATAGTAGTTGCAATCATAGCCTAGTAGGTAATCTGTTGTTGTACCTAGTGTTTATTGACTTCATACTTATGTTATTTTGGATACAAATAAGCCCACTTGTTTATAATTCTTTATTTACATAGAGAGGCATCCCAAACAATGTAAATAAGGAAATATAAACTTATGGTTCGGTGATTTACAATTTCTTTATTTAAACGAAAAGGCATCCCAATCCATTCAAATAATTATAAATCATCCTACTTAAGGATTCCCAACACAACATTCATAATTAGCCGATGAGTTACAAGGTAGTGTATTACGAGATGATACTGGTGTTCTAAAAGTACAAGATGAATATTCAATCTTGTAAAGCTGATGAGGGTGCTTGTGGTGTAACTATGGATGATTTGAGCTTTAAAAGTGCATCAAGATCTGTTAATGAGCTTGTGGTTCCAACGGTTGTGAAGATAATGATGTGATATGTTGATGAACAAAAGTGTGTAGTGTATGCTTAACGTTAATATTGGTAGAGATGTCAAGTTTGCTTTAAAATTTTAAGAAATTTTAAATGTTTATAACGGAATGGTATTCTTAGGACCTAAACAGGATAGTACTTCTACAGGATGAAGAGAAGAATTGATAACTATCCCAAGATAGTAGTTCGGATTATCTCATAAATGAAAACTTTCAAGAATGAAATTAGATCATACAAATAAGGTGTTAAGATTTCGCTGAGTGGTAAGACACTATCGTGTCTCTAGATTGTTTTAATGAATTCTGGTGGTTTATCGAGTTCATGTAGGAAATTAATCTGAACATAACCCTAGTACAACTATTCTCAGTATTTGAAAATTTTAAGTCGAACATAGTTAGTCAGACTATGTTCCACTGTCCCTAGGTTAAATATAGGTGACTAGTCTATATTTAGCCGAGGTTCGATAAAATTTTCAAATACCTAAATTAGGCATACTTGTGATATGTCCGTTGCTTTTGAGAAACTGTCCAATAAACAAAGGCGATGTCAAACCATTCAGTTGCAAGTCTCGCCCATACAAGACTTGTAACCTATGTTTTCACATTCCAATGCATAGAAGATAGTACGGGTAGATACATGTGGAAAGGAAGTTTTAAGTAGTTCTAAAACAGTCCATACTTGGCCAGGATCACGAACTTTTAACAATGAAGGTTTCAGAAGAAAACTTTGATGAATGTAGGGAAAGTTGCTGAACTTTGATGAACGTAGAGAAACTCCAGCTTTTGTAGATGATGGATTTGTTTGTTCTTTAGAAATCTCATATTCTATTTGGAAATCGATAGATTGTGATGGGTTTTTGATATCATATGAATTAATATTGATGAGGTGGTGCAATAATTCCAGAGACCATTGCACAAATCACAATGTCTCGGAAGTAGATTAGACCATTGTGCAATTTACAATGTCTAGGAAGTAGGTTAGACCATTGTGTGACTCAAAACATTTGAGAAATGATTAAAACCATTGTATAATACAATGTCTTGGAAAATAGACGAGACCATTGTATCATACAATGTCTTGGAAATAGGAAAGACCATTGCAATCAGTTACAATGTCTTGGGCATAAAATGTTGGAGTAGGAACATGATTGGGAGGATGTGGTTGTGTCGAAATGCCCTAGAATAGGCATACGCAGATATGTTTAGTCCATTGTTTAGATAAATGATTGAAAATAAATCGAGTTTATATATCAATATACTAATATGTTCATGTAGTATAAAATGCTTACGGGGAAATGCTCAATTATGTTAAGGGTACATATATCCATGTGCTAACATGTTTGTGTAGTATAAAATGCTTAATAAGTCCATAATCGTCTGGAGGATAGAAGACACGGAGAGCGGAAGGCTATAAAAATGTTTGTGTATATACATGTAACGATACAATGGTTAGAAACATAATACAATTTACTTATTCATTATTCAACTTTGCAACTTATATTTGATCTAGTTTGGGAGAACAATTGGCATCAAGAGCAAGGGTTATACATCAAAACAAATTCTGTTTCTACATCACAAAACCATTATCGAGAAGCCAAAGAAAGACGCAGAGAAAAGTAGAGGAACACCGCTGGTTTTTTTTCTTTTCTGCAAGGGACGTTTGTTTTTTTTAATCTTCCAAGGAAAACAAGCAAGTGTGAATAAGGAGAAACGTAAAGGAGATAGTGCACGATCTGTTTTGCGTTAGAAGTTGCAAGCGTACACATCAAACGATATTGGTGGGATAAAACTTTGTTGGCAACAACGAAGGGAAGGAAGATTGAAGGACTTTGTGTAAACCGGTTGAAAATAAAGACATAAAGCATCATAAGATGTAGATCTAGAGCGCAAGAAACGTTGTTGTGGAAAGGAAATCGTATATGTAGAATGAAGTAGGAGTACTCAAGGAAAGTGTGTGGAGTAAGTGTCAGTTCGACACAAAACAACAACAACGAAGGAAGAAACAAACAAAGGACTGTTTTGTTTCATTGGAACGAATTCAAAAGCGAAGGACTGATTTCTGGTTCGATTTGGTTACCAAGGTGTTGTCACACCCCGCCATGGCGGAAACGCGCGGGTGTAACTTCATGGATATCATCACAACACTTGGTGTCAACATAGAGAACAACTACATGCACATAAATAGAGCAATGTACCAACACACAGTGTAGTAACAATATCCCAAGATAAATAACCAAAACAAAATCCAAAAGGTATCTTCAATAGATATGAAAGTACCAAACAGAAAACATAAATGTATCAAAACCAAATCCAAATAAAGTCAAATCCCAAAACATAAGTATGGTCTCCATATGCAACTAAGGCTTGCCTAATTGCTGCCCTCAACTTTGGCCTTAGAATGCTCACCTGAAAATGATGCTTAAAATGTCAACATAACGTTGGTGATCCACTACAACAAAAGTGGCTTTTTAGGACCCTTTGTGTAGGACGGTATGATAATAGAGTCCTAAAAAATAGTTTAATACGACATATGAGCGTTTGGGGTCCTTTTTAAATATTTGCTACTTAGGCGGTGTCCTAAAAAGTTATATAATAGGATGGTTGATTATTTGGGGTCATATTATCATATAACTTAATAGGACACTTAAAATATGGATCCTAATAAATTACTTTATAAGACATTTAGTTGTTAGCGTCCCATTATGTGATATTGTAATACGACACTTGATCACTAGATGTCCTATTATAACATAACCTAATAAGACCCTTGACACTTGGGTCTTATAACTTTAACCTTTATAAGACGTTTATTCATTATGGTTTTATTATAATACACCATAATAAGACACTTGAGTTTTGAGTCATAAGACATCAGTTAGTTAAAACGCTTATTCACAAAAGTTTTATTATAACAAAATTTAATATGACCTTTGACACGTGGGTATTATAACGTTAACCTTTATAGGACGCTTATGCACAATGGTTTTATTATCGTACACCATAATAGGACATTCGCAAAAGTTTAATTATAACAAAACTTAATAACAAAACTTAATAGGACCCTTAAGACGTGGTTATTATAATGTTAACCTTTATAGGGCGCTTATGCATAATGGCTTTATTATCATACACCATAATAGGACTTTTTATTTTTGAGTCATAAAATATCAGTATTTTAGAACGTTTATTCGCAAAAGTTTTATTATAACAAAACTTAATAGGACCCTTAAAGGACGCATATTCATTATGCTTTTATTACAATAGACCATAATAGGACACTTGATACATAAGTCATAAAACATTGATTATTTAGAACGCTTATTCGCAAACATATTATTAAAACATAACTTAATATGACACTTGACATTTGGCTCCCATAGATTGATACACCATTATAGGACACTTGATATTTGAGTCATAAAACATCAGTTTTATGGAACGCTTATTCGCAAACGTTTTTGATTATAACAAAAGTTAATAGGACCCTTGACAATAGGGTCTTATAACGTTAACCTTTATAGAACGCTTATTCATAATGGTTTTTTTATGATACAACATAATATGACACTTCTTTTTAGAGTCGTAAAACATCCGCTTTTAGTCGTTATTCATTGCATTGCTCTTTGACTTTATTGATCTTTGACTTCGTTTTGATTTGATTTCTGGTCACGTCTTGAATTGACTCATAGCTATTTTTGATTTCCAACTAAGTCTTAATATGACTTGTGGCAATTTCTCGATTCGATTATGGCTATATTTGAATTTGATCTTTGGCTACTTCTGGATTCGACCTTGGCTACGTTCTGAATTGATTGTTGGTTATGTCTTGATTCGACTTTGACTACGTTTTGATTTGATTCTCGGCTACGTTTGGATTTGGTTACCCGTCATATATTATATGGGTAAGTGGTGATCCGTCTTTATGTCGTCGAATTCTACGATAACATGAAACATAAATTAATCGGATATATTGGTAAGTGGTAGCTACTTGCATGCACTTTACTATGGAAAAATCTCGTAGAAAATAACAAAATTGGTTATTTTTGTAAGCATATATATGAATCACAAACAATAATATCAAAATGAAATTAAAATGAAACTTGCATTTAATTAAAGATCGGATCCTAATACAATCTATAAAATGTACATTTACTATCACGAAATATACATATAGTTAACAATTATAAATCCTAGAAGCAATACAATGCATCAGCAATTACATTTAATGTATATGTTATAGTTTCTACATAACAAGGGTAGGAGCTATATCTCAAGTTGTCAATCTACAAAAATAGTTTCCTCTTTGTGTTGTTCTCAAGCATGAGTCTCATCTCTCTTTTGAGTTGTATTCACATTGAATCTACAACTGCAATAACAAATTATCAGGAAATGAAAAAAAATAATAATTAATAACAACTTGGAAATACTTGCTCAAAGGCCAAAAGAATTTTATGAAAGGAGATTTGGGCTAATGATAAAATATATATAACTTATGAGAATCGTTATGTTCAATCCTGAATTTATCACGTAGCTTCCTTGACTAGTGGAACAACATGGCAAAAATGAATCTGGCGAGCATGTGGTTGTTCTTGAATCTATTAAGACAAAAAGCAATGTAGTTAGTACATCGTTGTTGCAGCCCGTTTTTAAGATTGAGCAAAGTTGAATAACAATCACTAACCTATCAAAAACAAACCGACACTAACAATAAAAAATAAAAGGAGAAATGTGATGCATATCGATCTAAATGTTTTAACAACAATAGCAACTACGATACAAAATTTTGAGCCAACTTCTACATGATATAGATGAAGACCAGAATATTTACTACTACACATGGAAATAAAGTAATAAACTTTGAATATGGACTACGAGGGGATTATCAAGATGAGTAGATGACCATGGACGGTTGCAACTTGCAAGGGGTTGGAGGAAGGAACTTTAGGTGAGGCTTTAAAATGAAATAGGAATTTCACGTTTTAAGTGCAATTCAAAATTTGAAATTTTAGATGGCCGCCAATTGTGAGCGCCATAATTTCGTGAATTTTGTTTTAAATGTGATTACGAAGATAAGATCAAACACAAACTTATTTATGAACTTTATAGCAAATTTTTATTTTTTATTTTTTATGGCAATGTAAAACTCCGTACAAAGTAAGAAAATAAGTAATTGCTCGTAAATATGTAAGCTCTTGGCCATTTCTGCTATGTTTGACGCAAGATTTATAATGGCTTATTGCGGTGTAAGCTTTTAAAATAAGCGCATAAAAATAATCTTTGTCTGTCAAATAGGCTTATGGAAACTTTTATAAGATGTAAGCCTTGATAAGCCCAAGCCATTTTTAATGGGTTTATGGGGGATTATAGTTAGTCAAATTACTTAAATGGTGTTCAAAAAATAGTGAATTATCACGCAAAAGTTATAAATATATCTTATTTAAATTTGATGTATTTTTATGCAATTTTAAATTAATATGTTTCAACTTCAACTAATTCGGCAAACAACTTTAAAATTATAAGCTCTGGCCCAGCCCATTTCAACAAACATACCCTTCATTGCACCAAATAATAAGTGATTCTCAATTGGTTTGTGAAAAACGTAAAAGGAGGGGGTGAATACGTTCCCTTTTAAAAACTTAAGTTTATCGTATCAAATAACTGATCAAGTTTGATGCAATATGATAAATAATAATAATGATTCTACAACTATAATGATAGTAGAAACTATAAGGAAAATAATGTCAAACCGGACACAATGATTTAGTGTGATTCGGTCACGAAGCTCCTCATTGCCCTACTCCACTCCTCGGATTTTCGACTCGATAGTTACTTTACTAGGTCAACAAGCTCCCTTCTTAGCAGAGAAAATCTTACAATATTTTCTGATAAATCCGTTTTGTTTTATGGCACAAACATAACAAACCAATTACCCTTGTGTTTTAAGGTCTAACACATTAAACCTATTTTTCCCTAGCAGATATACACGTTTTATCACAATTTTAATTTTAGCACGCAAGTTTTATCAGAAATTTAATTCGCGGCACAAAAATTTTATAAACTACACCCGCTTTTTCGAAGTTTTTTTTTATACTTCTAACATATGTATGTTTGGGCATTTTAAACAAAAATTCACAGGAACAACTAAAATTATGACAATTTTAGAGTTATTGGTGAATCAGGAGGCTCAATTGCAAAATTGAAACCTCCATTTTTCAAATAACTGAGTTCCTTTACTGTATAAAAGATTTAGATTATGTTAGGTAATGCAATTTGGGTTATTAGGTTTATTGACGTAGTTAGACTCAAGATGTTTAGATGAAAACTAATTTCCTTTTTATTATCAACAAAAAAAGTATTTAACACCACTAGATAATTTCTTGATTGGCTAGAACACACAAACCAGTGAACCACTAATGAGGAAACGTACATGAAACCACATTGTGACTGGTAACCCAAAAGTCACACATAGAAAATTGCCTATAATAAAAAAAAAAAAAACATAATATTTAATACCATGGTCATTTACATACCCTTGACATTACCCATATAAAATTTACTTAGAAATATCACATGAAGCATTTAGTAAGCGTAAAAAGCTTAACCCTCACTCTATCGTCCCTTTTGAATCATTGTTTGAGGCGGTCCGATAACTCACCGATTCGAGCTGCCGTCAGGATTCAGCAGCGTTCGCGAGGTTTTCATGTGTATAATCTAAGTGATGACTTGCCAATGAAACAATTACTTTTCCTCCGGGAAAGACTCAGATTGACGACTATTTACACCTTTTTGAGAGACTTATCGAAATCATGAATCCTCCCTGTATCAATCCTTTTTAAATCCTTGCTAGAGTCAGACAGGTTGCTCACAGATTTGAGCTACTGTCGGGACTCAGTTGCATTCCAGACATTTCACATACGAAATACGAAGGAACGACTTGCCAATGAGGCAGTTGTTATTCTTCTTGGAGAAATTCAGATCTTATAACGTTCAAACCTTGATGACCTATTGAAATCTTGAACCGTGGAAACAGACTACTTTCGTGAAGTCGCATCCTTATCGACAAATTCGTCGATACTCGCTAAAAGATCCTAAACTCACGCAGGAAATGTGAAGATGAATCCTCGAGCGTATGTGCTCATTTCTTTTCGACCTTAATGGGTAACTTGAATTGAGTCGAGAGGACTCGATTCTGTTTAGGAATTGAGGCTATGACAACCCGCAAATTTCCCGTCATGTTCTATTTATGAGAAACGACACATTATTTTGAGTTTGGCATTATTCGTCAGAAGCTATGCATATTTATATTCATTCCTATCGGAAATTTTATTCTGAGCGCATTGGTGAAAATCCCGAGTCATAAATCTTTCATTTACTAGTCGAAACTAGTCCCGAATCTCATTTTACAAAAGATAATCTAAATTACAGTTTTGGTCCTCGTGGAAGAAGTTTCATAGCTGCCCCTAATCTTTTGTAAAACTTACAAGTTGTAATTCAACCTTCTATTATTTTAGGCCAAGTATAAAAAGGGAAATAATAACCCATTCCCTTCATTTTTAGGGTTTCAAAACTCACACCCTCTTCTCCTCTCTCCGGCTCCCAGCAGCCACCCAACTCCGGCCAACTTCCGGCCAACTACAGTGACATCACCGCCCTCTCCCTCTTGCTATTCCCACCATCAAACATCACCACACAACCTTGTATTACTTCTTGGTGAACCGTACGTGCCTCGTGACCCCTGTACGTGATGTTAAACACCACCACCTAACGCCACCGCCTTATAATTCTTTTTGTTCTCTTATTCACAACGAAGGTAATTAATAGATTGAGGGTTTGGTTCATCTGATTGTTTGGTTGCTGCGAATTTGGAGTGAAAACTCGCGTTAGGGTGACCTGGGTTTGTGTTATGGGTCGTGTCCCTCCACCCTATCCCTCGTCTCTCTTTTCCCTCTCTCGTCTCTCCCTTGGGTAAGCTCAAACGCAAAAATCAGTTCATTTCTCTTGTTGATTAAATCGATTATACATATGGTTGTGTATCAGTTTTCGTGGATCTAAATTTATAAAAATGAGTTTTACAGATTTCGTGGATGAATGACGAATATAAACATGTTTTGATAATGGGCTTTGTGTGGTGAAGTAACAAAAACGTTTCTGATATTTATTTCACGTGAAAAGCTTATAGAAATTGTGTCATGATGGGTTTTGGTCACGGGTCAGATTTGAGACCCGAATTGGATTAGTTTGGCTTGCTTATGTGTTCTTAGTCACGATGTGGATTTGGAATTCTGGTTATTGGTGTTGATGTTTCGGTCTCGGATTGGTTATGTTTGTGGTCTCGGATTTCCTAGTAAGCGTAATAGGGTGGCCGTTTTGTGCTTACTTGGTCTCGCCATATGCAAATAAGCTACAAGTACAATGGTTGGAAAATTCACTCAATTTTCATACAGATGTGAGGTCAGAATGACAGATGCATGAAAGATTGTTTATTGTCAGTACCAAAAAGTATTGACATTTAATATGTGGACCCCCCCCCCCCCCCCCCCCCCCCCCCCCTTTTGTTAATTGCTTTTGCAGGTATTGACTATCATAAACAGGCGGAGAGTTCATATATTAAAAAACAGCACGAGAGTAAAAGGAAAACGAAGAAGTACGAGGTTAGCATGTTTTATCTTTTCCAACTCCAATTGCTGGGTTAAGTGTGGGATTTTAATACTTTTTGGATCCGCATTAATGTATTCTTTAGATGCAGTCTTGCATCGCATGCATATTGTCTGTACTTCTGGTTGTATGTATATTAGGTTACTCTCGGTTCATTATAACACCCATGTAGGGTGCTTGTTGTTTGTTTCAGTCATGACTCACGGGAGTGTATTTGTTCCAGCTTATTGTCTAATTTATTTCCAAATTGTGTGACCTCGACCTTGGTACAGAAATGATCGTTGTGGTTATGCTCATTTAGTTGTGCGAACATATTCGAAATCTATTAAGGATGTGTTGGGTTTGTTTCTTTGATATCAGCTATTAAGGGTGCGTTTGTTTTCTGTCATCAAAAAGAGTATGAGCCTAATTATGAATAAAAGAAACATGTTGCATTTTACTAAAATAATATAAGGTATTTGTTAATTTCTTTCTGGCCCGACATACCACTCGCGAGGGTGTGACTATTAATTGGAATTATTTTCGAAGTGAGTTAACTTATCTTGTGTTTGGGTTTCCTCTGGTTACTCTATAGATATACCAGACATGCATTTATATTTTACGGGTATTGAATAACGACTAACGTATTTGACTTGGTACGTTTCGGAAATTCATCGGGGATTTGAAGACTGTGTTGGTGCAACCATAGCATGGCCTTGTCCCTTTATCTCGGTATGTCTTTGTTAATCTTGTGATACCAATAATTTTACTAACATGGAGCTTAATGCTTATACATGGGTGTTTATTTGTAGGTGGTCCGTCAGGATTGAGAAAGGATGCATGATGACCCCGGACTAAGCTTCTTGTTGCTTTAATTTATTGTTTAATGTTACAAGACTTCATGTTGGATAGTGTCTTCCGTATTTATGTTTAGTGCTTTTGTTATGACAATTGCTTATTTGAAATACAATTTCGTTTTATTCATTTAATAATTAGTTGATGTTTTATTTATATCGTAATAATAGAGTGTGCATGCTGAAAATAGCGTCCTATCATATGACTTGTCAGGACTTTGAAATTGTCCTATTAAACTTATTAACCGTCCTAACAATTAACTTTTAAGGACGCTTAACATTGTAAAAGTGTCCTAATATGTTGTTATTAGGACGTTATTTAGTTTGTTAATAGACATTTTATACGACAAAAAAATTGGTTTCATAATCATATTTGTGATATTAGGACCCTTTTCTTGGTGATAAAGTAACTATAATGGTATATGATAACCGTCCTAAGAATTAACATTCAAGGGCGCTTGTATGTGTATCAAAAGATTAAAAGTAGGTTACCACATGTTAGAACATTGTAAAAGTGTCCTAATATGTTTTTTTAAAACGTTATTTGGGTTGTTTATAGACCTATTATGCGACCATAAAATTGGTATCATAATCTTATTTGAGTTATTAGGACCTTTTTCTTGGTTGCTAAAATAGCTAAGATGTTACATCATAAGCGTCCTAACAATACTTTTAATGACGTTTTTATGTATCTCAAAAGATTAAATGTAGGTAATCACATGTCAAAACAATGTAAAAGTGTCCTAATATGGTTTTATTAGGACGCTATTTGGGTTGTTCATAGACATATAATACGACCATAAAATTGGTTTCATAAGGGTATTTGAGATGTTATGACACTTTGGACCTATTACAACCGCCTTACATGAAACGCTTTCATCCTTGGTCCTATTAAATGAAAGGTCCTAAAAAGTACCATTTTATGACGCTTATGGGGGACCTAAAATGCCACTTTTCTTGTAGTTTGAGATTCATAGGTTTAGACACACTTACACTCTCAAGGCAACCAGTTCACTGTGATTATAAAAACATAGCTGGACAAATAAATATAGTTACCATACAAGCTACATGTATCCATAAACCAATCATCACACAAAAAGGCAACCAACGGGCCGGAACGTGACCCCCGCTCCAAAACACATCATCAATTGGGTCGCATGCGCGAGCAACAGGATAAGCATCCTCCCAATTGGAAATCACACAGCATCAATTAGGTCGCTAACCTAATCGGAATCACATATCACACAGCATCAATTAGGTCGCTAACTTAATCGGAATCACACTTTCATGTACCACATAGCATTATTACGATAACATTATAAGTCCAAGATTTTAAACCACACATAATCACAGTAACTCAAATCATTTAAGATAAGCATCATTCCCATCCCATGTTTAAAAAACAAAGTAAAATATGGGACTATGAACTCACCTTAAACTCCGCAGCTTCCATAAAACAACTCACAATCTATAGCACACAAAAATAATCCACATTACACAAGGTCAAGCTAAAAGCTACAACCCATTTAATACACATATGATGGATGTCTAAGACTCATATGACCCACCATGGATCTCCTAGACACCATAATAACCACTACCATAACTTAACACTCACTAAATCCCTTGCACTTTTCAAATCAGAAAACGCAGAATTTTAGGGTACATTCGCCCACATAAAATCACGACAAATAAAGCTCAAAAACTCAAACCAAAAATTTACCATGGTCTCTCATAAGCATACAAGCTAATCCCAGAAGGCCATGGACCAATAACACACACAAGTACTCAAAAGAAAATCAAACTTGTCAACTACTCAAATTCGGATCTGAACGCACACCAAAAAGTTTCAATTAACATAAAATACTTCTACAAGTTTTTATCGCGAATTCTTTTCGTGATAGTCTAATATAACCTAATACTTAACTATTTCAGAAGGGCTAGTCAAAATACCACTTTTACAACCACAACTCACCCTCAAACTTTTACCCAAAATCTGTCCCGGTTTGACAGCTTTGACACCTTAACAAAGAAAAATCAAAAGATCAACTTCCCGACCTTGAAATCAATCGTGGCTGGACTTTTTGGAAATCTCTTTCATTAAACTTAAATTTAGACCTAAAATTTGTGACTTGACTCTTCACCATCTGTTATTTACACTCACATCTTTACAGCCATAGTTTTTTGTCCAAACCCTAACACATAATCTAACGCTTTTAACACACAATTCCCTTAACCATTAACCATATTATTGACATCTAATCATCCTAACATGTTTTACTTCAATAATTTACAGAAGTATATAAACCCTAGATCCCATCATATTAAATATTACATGAATCATAACAATAATTAATTAATTACACGTAAGGGTTAAAGATTTTACATTGATTCTTGATTATTGCTAGACAATTATGAAACCCTAATTTTTTTCTTCTTGCTCCTCCCTTGTGTCGACTTTAATTGTAGGAAAAAGGGTTTTGGGAACTTTGATTTTGTATTTATAATTATTTAGTGGATAATTACCTAACTTAGAGTTGTAATTGGGCTACAATTGGGTTTCCTTTTTCCCCTTATCCTCTCCCAACCGATTTTTCTTATACATATATTTTTTTTTTATTAAATTAATTTATTACACTCAAAACCTCATACTTTTCATATTTTATGTATTCCGATAACGAATCCTAACGTCTTTCGCGATAAACCTTAATTTTTACGACAACCGAAAAAATATCATTTTCAAAAATAAACTTTCCAAAAATAGAACTTCACACACTCTATAAACATTTCTCACAAAAACAACATTCCCGTAACTTACTAACGCTCAAATACTTGAACGAAGACTCGTTACGCAAAACCTCAAAACACCAAAAACTACACAAGTCATTTCTACACCACAAAGGTGATCAAAATGAACTTTCTCAAATTCCAAACTTTCCAAATCACAATAAAACCACTTACGCAAAGGGATTTAGTGCTAAAACTCACCTATATCACTTCAAACACCTAAGACACACCAAACAAACATCAACCGAGTGAAGACTAACAGTCAAACTGGCCTGCTAAAACCACGGTTGTTACATCATCCCCCACTTAGGGAAATTGCGTCCCGAGATTTCAACTACTATAGTCACCACTCACGACAGCAAAAGAAAATTTATGGATTTTTAAGCGGATAAATACCAAACCATAAAATCACAGAGAAAGAATCGCAAAAATGTGAACCGACTAAATACTCGAATTCACACAATAGAAAAACATTCCGTCACTCCAACGATACACGCAAATAGATACACTCCCAGATCAATAACACTAACGATCAAAACGACTTCTCACGGGTAGGTACGATACTCTCGAACCAAATGAAAAACCAACTGGTAACCGCAAGACGCACTCACAAATAACAGATACCAATAAAACAAACATTTATGAATACCCCGCATCTAACTTCCACAATCTAAAATCCAACTACAAACGATCTACTT
This sequence comes from Artemisia argyi, assembly GCA_030686995.1. Taxonomy (NCBI): domain Eukaryota; kingdom Viridiplantae; phylum Streptophyta; class Magnoliopsida; order Asterales; family Asteraceae; genus Artemisia; species Artemisia argyi. The sequence goes on along the minus strand of CM060702.1, from coordinate 205,604,344 downwards.
CACCAACCACATCAGCAAACAAAATTGGGTACTTAAATTTCATCGGATCCTCACGTTCCCAAGTAAACTCAGGACCACGCTTAGAATCCCACCATACCTTTACCAACGCTATCTCACCATACTTCAAACCCCTAACATCTCGATCCATAATCTCAACAGGTTTCTTGACAAAACGGAGGGTCTTATCAACCTTATTCTCATTTAACGGCACATGCAGACTAGCATCCGCCAAACACTTCTTTCCATTAGATACATGAAACGTATCATGCACTCTACTTCACTCCTTAGGCAAATTCAACCGATATGCCTCAAATCCAATCCTTTCCGTAAATCTCAAATGGTTCTACGTATCTCGGTGCTAGCTTGCCTTTCTTACCGAAACGCACTACACCCTTCCAAGGAGATACTTTTAACCTTACAATATCACCAACACCAAACTCTAAAGACTTACAGCGATTATCCGCATAACTCTCTTTTGGCAATCTATCACTGCCTTAAGTCTTTCCTTGATCTGAAAGACCATATTCGTAGTCCCTTGTACCAATTCAGGACCAATCAGTTGGCTCGTCCCAACTTCTGTCCATAGAACAGGTAATCTACATTTCCTTCCATATAATACTTCAAACGACACATTCTTAATACTAGAATGATAATTATTGGTATAGGAGAACTCAGCTAATGGTAAATGTAAACCCCGGCTTCCTCCAAAATCAAATTCGCACACCCATGCTCTCAGCTCGCCATCCAACGCCTGATTTGTACGCTCACTTAGTTCACACATTAGAGAATGATAAGTCGTACTCATCTACATACGCGTTCTCAAGACTCTATAATACGTTTACCACTATCGCGAAGTAAGTATTTCATCATGTTTCTTGATGATCAACGCGACACCCGATGGCTCTTTACCAATTCACCGAGCGAAAAAGTCTCGCCAACTCCTCCATACATCTCTTGCTAAGGTAATAATACGTCTTATCCATTCTCGGATGTATCAAATACCTTGCATGGTTGATGTCCTTACGCTTCCTCTCAAAGAAACCAATAGCTGATCCGCAAAGTACATTCCTCCAATTTCGTTCCTTTCCATTTGCTGGTCTAAACCAAGTAATCATTCTTCTTACATATTCTCATCCTTGAACCTCTCTCTCTAGGCTGTCAGTATCATCCTCTTAACTCCGAACTGAATTATCATAATCATTGCTCACAAACATCTAAGTTTCACTCGTTCACTCCCGTTCAACGCTCTTACCACGATGTCCTCCCTTCCTTGACAATGGCGAATCAGACAATCGCAGTCACCGAGAAATTCCACACCCAGCTTCCTTTCAACATATATTAACCTCTTGTCAAATATATGCTAAAGTTTCTTATGATCTGTGTAGATAACACTTTCTGCTCTATACAGATATCATCTCCAAGCTCTACTTCCCAACTTTAAATCATGTATCACACAGTTCCTCTTATGAATCTTCCACCTCCGCGATGCCTACGCAATCCATAGAAAGATAGAGATGAATCGTCAATAGTACCTGCCCACCCTAAGGACAATCGTCTCTCAGATGGTGTCTTAGGTACTTTCTATGCTTCACCACTTTTATCTTATTAGCGTCAACGAAAACTCACTATCGCCGACCACATACCTGCAGAAAGTACATCTTGAAGCTGAACTTCTCACTTGAACAACTTGTCAAACACCCTCTTCCTCTTCCACGAACAAATTGATAATCAAAGCGACAATCTATCCAAAGTAAACGACGCGAACCATGAAACCTGTCGAACAAAAACGTATATCAACGAACTCAAAAGGGGTACGAATTACCGACTAGCGAAATAACGAACATCAAAATCAAAGCTAGAAAGACACAATGAGAAATTTTCCCCAATAAAAGTAGAAACGGATAAAAATATTCATGAAAACCCATACAAAGAAAATATAAAATACACGTACCCATAAAACATCCACAAACGTACCTCAACGAAAGAAACACTCGATGAACCAAATACATAACAAGTTTGGTAAATGAGAACCATAGACAGTTCTTATTTCCGTACTCGACCTTCTCAAAATCAAATGAACACCATTTATCACAAGACATATCTTAAACTTACACATCTTTTTTTTATAAAATATATATAAACCATTTTATGTAAGACATCAGTATAATCATTTTTTTTACACTTCATTTCCCATAAAAATATTAGTTTCCATCAAACGACCTTGAAATACCCAAAATGAATTTGTGAAATGCCATAAAGACTCTAACACAACCTCTTATACGAATGCGAAAGACATGGAGGAATCACGTAATCAAAATAATCATCAAACGAACTCATACCAGTGAACAATCACGCAAATACATTGCAAACCAAGCGAAGAACGCAAAGACTCATTCATACAACAATCAAACCAAAATCATAAAAAAAAAACACCGATACTAACAGGTCACAAAAACATGTCACGAAATCCAATTGGTGTGTGTAAATGAGGGATCAAATATCCACACCAACTTGTCACGAACCAACAATACTTGAAGAATAGTATAACATTCCTTAGAGAAATGAATACAAGGAATAACCAAGAAAATGAACCAGTATCCAAGAAAAATGAATTCGATTACCCAACATCTATCACGACATCGAATAGAAAGAATATGGCATATGTACCATCATGGTACGAATAGGAATGCCAACCAAAGAATTAGGTATACAAACGGAGCATCTAGCAAACAAATCAACTTAAATACCACAACATAAGTACCCACCGATAATTGAGGTATCAACATATGATAGGTAGGATGGAATCTCACCACCTACACACCCCAACATATAACGACTGCCCTAACGGTTAAGAGAATACTTCTCTAACCATGCAGCCATCACCAATCATGATATCACACACCACCTACCACAACATATAACAACAAACATCAATCAATGCAATAATGGTCACAAGTCCACATGTGTGATACCCTTATAATTATGTTCGCGACCATAGTTATAAGCCTATTCCACACGCATACTTACTTCCAAAACCACATATCTCAATGATAACGCGCATATACCACATAGCACTTAATACACCATGCAATCCATGCTATCATACTTGCAAGTCCACTTGTGTTGTGACGCATGTATAATTATGTTGGCCACCATAATTATCTATGCCCCCTTTCATAAGTGTACTCCCTCCTATGACAACACATCATGCAAACAATCACGCAAACAAAAACAAGATGTCGCAAACAATCATCTCACATGGAACAATTCCAACGATCACGTAAACCCCATAATCAAAAGTACTTGGATAAGGTCGATCCAATATCCAAGAGTAATCACGCTCCAACATGGCTCCTAACGGCGAAAGACAATATACGAATTCCAAAACATAACACAAAACAAAAGACGCCGCATAATGGCTAAAACTCCATTCTCGCACTTGCCTCCCCACTCAAATCAGTAAAACTTACTACTCGCTGTGGACTCCAAATCCAAATCCACATTATTCCATCCTAACTCCCCTTCATCTTTACTCAACCACTCATTCCTATTTCCTATACGTTGAGGTAGTCGACAACATGTAAAACCACCTATATTCTTTTCTTCCAATTCCACATGATCCACAAGTGCATACAACTCACGAGATTTAGACTAAACCACCTCTCCTTCCTATGTAAAGTGAGGACACTACCAAGGGTATTTGGTAATGGCTCCATCTCCAGAAGTCATCGTGGTTCCAAACCTCTCCACTTTTTCTCCACCAACATTTCCCATAAACGTCCTCTCCTTATCTGAACATGGATACAGGCTATCGAGAACTCGGATTCTGCGGTTAGTCCGCTTCATCCTACCACTTCTCTCACATCCGATAGCGACAACGGTAGTCCAACGAAGCATCTTATGCGCGGAAGACGATCTAATAAAGTCGATATATACAATACTACGTATATGGAATAGAATAGACGTCCGAAACTCAATAAAACATCTCATAAATATAGGAAAATAAACATATAAAATACTATACTTACACATAGATCCTAAATGCAACTATATGAGGGACTCCTAAGTTATAGTCTAGGTTCAACCACCTAATTCTCTATAACCAAGGCTTTGATACCAATCTGTCACACCCCGCCACGGCGGAAAAGCGCGGGTGTAACTTCATGGATATCATCACAACACCTGGTGTCAACACAGAGAACAACTACATGCACATAAATAGAGCAATGTACCAACACACAGTGTTGTAACAATACCCCAAGATAAATAACCAAAACAAAATCCAAAAGGTATCTTCAATAGATATGAAAGTACCAAACAGAAAACATAAATGTATCAAAACCAAATCCAAATAAAGTCAAATCCCAAAACATAAGTAAGGTCTCCATATGCAACTAAGTCTCGCCTAATTGCTGCCCTCAACTTTGGCCTTAGAATGCTCACCTGAAAATGATGCTTAAAATGTCAACATAACGTTGGTGAGATTCATAGGTTTAGACACACTTACACTCTCAAGGCAACCAGTTCACTGTGATTATAAAAACATAGTTGGACAAATAAATATAGTTATCATACACGCTACATGTATCCATAAACCAATCATCACACAAAAAGGCAACCATCGGGCCGGAACGTGACCCCCGCTCCAAAACACATCACCAATTGGGTCGCATGCGCGAGCAACAGGATAAGCATCCTCCCAATTGGAAATCACACAGCATCAATTACGTCGCTAACCTAATCGGAATCACATATCACACAGCATCAATTAGGTCGCAAACCTAATCGGAATCACACTTTCATGTACCACATAGCATTATTACGATAACATTATAAGTCCAAGCTTTTAAACCACACATAATCACAGTAACTCAAATCATTTAAGACAAGCGTCATTCCCATCCCAAGTTTTAAAAACAAAGTAAAATATGGGACTATGAACTCACCTTAAACTCCGCAGCTTCCACAAAACAACTCACAATCTATAGCACACAAAAATAATCCACATTACACAAGGTCAAGCTAAAAGCTACAACCCATGTAATACACATATGATGGATGTCTAAGACTCATATGACCCACCATGGATCTCCTAGACACCATACTAACCACTACCATAACTTAACACTCACTAAATCCCTTGCACTTTTAAAATCAGAAAACGCAGAATTTTAGGGTACATTCGCCCACATAAAATCATGACAAATAAAGCTCAACAACTCACACCAAAAATTTACCATGGTCTCTCATAAGTATACAAGCTAATCCCAGAAGGCCATAGACCAATAAGACACACAAGTACTCAAAAGAAAATCAAACTTGTCAACTACTCAAATTCGGATCTGAACGCACACCAAAAAGTTTCAATTAACATAAAATACTTCCACAAGTTGTTATCGCGAATCCTTTTCGTGATAGTCTAATATAACCTAATACTTAACTATTCTAGAAGGGCTAGTCAAAATACCACTTTTACAACCACAACTCACCCTCAAACCTTTACCCAAAATCTGTCCCGGTTTGACAGCTTTGACACCTTAACAAAGAAAAATCAAAAGACCAACTTCCCGACCTTGAAATCAATCGTGGCTGGACTTTTTGGAAAGCTCTTTCATTAAACTTAAATTTAGACCTAAAATTCGTGACTTAACTCTTCACCATCTGTTATTTACACTCACATCTTTACAGCTATAGTTTTCTGTTCAAACTCCAACACATAATCTAAAGCGTTTAACACACAATTCCCTTAACCATTAACCATATTATTGACATCTAATCATCCTAACATGTTTTACTTCAATAATTTACAGAAGTATATAAACCCTAGATCCCATCATATTAAATATTACATGAATCATAACAATAATTAATTAATTAAATGTAAGGGTTAAAGATTTTACCTTGATTCTTGATTATTGCTAGACAATTATGAAACCCTAATTTTTTTTCTTCTTGTTCCTCCCTTGTGTCGACTTTAATTGCAGGAAAAGGGGTTTTGGGAACTTTGATTTTGTATTTATAATTATTTAGTGGATAATTACCTAACTTAGAGTTGTAATTGGGCTACAATTGGGTTTCCTTTTTCCCCTTATCCTCTCCCAACCGATTTTTCTTATACATATATATATATATATATATATATATATATTTTTTTTATTTTTTTATTAAATTAATTTATTACACCCAAAACCTCATACTTTTCATATTTTATGTATTCCCATGACGAATCCTAACGTCTTTTACGATAAACCTTAATTTTTACGACAACCGGAAAAATATCATTTTCAAAAATAAAGTTTCTAAAAATAGAACTTCACACACTCCATAAACATTTCTCACAAAAACAACATTCCCGTAACTTACTAACGCTTAAATACTTGAACGAATACTCGTTACACAAAATCTCAAAACACCAAAAACTACACAAGTCATTTCTACACCACAAAGGTGATCAAAATGAATTTTCTCAAATTCCAAACTTTCCAAATCACAATAAAACCACTTACGCAAAGGGATTTAGTGCTAAAACTCACCTATATCACTTCAAACACCTAAGACACACCAAACAAACATCAACCGAGTCAAGACTAACAGTCAAACTGACCTGATAAAACCACGGTTGTTACTGGTGTGGTACCAAAGATTGTGTGTAGAAAGATTCTTAGGAATTTCGAAGGTACTGAAATCAAGAACAACACACAAAGAAAAAGGAGAACGTGTAGTGTGGTACGAGATTTTGTTTTTTGTTTGTGTCGAATTATTAACAAACATTCGACAACAACAAGAACAAAAGGAGGCTGAAACTTTGGTTGTAATTCAAGGGTAGAATACGAAAGCAACAAAGCAAGGAGGCTGTTGGAATTTTGTTTAGACTCGTTGGGTACAAAAACAACGACAACAATTCGACAAGGAGAAAAAGAAGGAACCGTGGTGTTCTGGTTTTTGGTTCGAATCAAAACAGAAGGAAGGCAACAAAAAATCTGAAAGTTCTGTTGAAATTAGAAGTCAAATTGGAAGAAAAAGGGCAACAAGGCAGGAGAAAACAAAAGAACGAAGGGAATAACAAACGTTGGTGAACGATTTACTAACGAGACAAGGGAATACAACTTGTATTCATAACAATAAACGAGGTCACAAGTTACATTTTTTTTGGGTTTCAATTACATTAGAATAGTATAGATATATTAGTTCGTACTATTAGGAAATCCCGAAAACTATTATTGATCCCGTATTATTAGGATTCCCGAAAACTATATATATTCCCATAGTAGAAGAGATACTATACTAGAAAGAATTATTCCCATACTCACTAGAAAGTGAAGATAATTAATACTTTTAAGATGTCCGGTGACGATACAAGCACATCAACCACATTAAAACCCTTAACACCTATTGCGCAATACCAATGCCCTAAGTTGAACACAAATTACACGGTATGGGCTATACAAATTAAGGTTATACTAGAAGCACATGGTTTGTAGGAAACAATAGAACCTAAGGAAAACACACAAGTAGATGATAAGAAGGATAAGGAACCAACGGCCTTGTTATATCAAGCGTTGACCGAAGATGTGATTTTACAAGTAGCGGGTTGTAAAACGGCTAAGGAATTATGGGAATCATTAAAGAAACGACACGTTGGAGAAGAAAGAGTGCAGCAAGCACAGTTACAATCGTTGATGATTGGATTTCACTCACTTCAGATGAAGGAAGATGAGAAGGTGGATGCATTTGCAGACAAGTTAAACGGATATGTCACGAAAGCAAAGGAACTAGGGAAAACAATAGATGAATCACTTTTAGTTAGAAAACTATTACACTCCACACCCGATAGATTCATTCAGATAGTAGCATCCATAGAACAAACAAGTGATCTAGATGACATTACCCTAGATGAGATCACTGGAAAACTCAAGGCGTTTGAGGAAAGAATAAAACTCCGGAAGGGAGGACAAGGTGAAAGACAGGAGAACTTACTATTCGCACATGGCGAACACTCGGGAAAAGGAAAGCGATTTAATAAACGCGGAGGTAGATCAAATTATTCACGAGGAAATTGGCGGAATAATAAAAACAGAAATAACTCACAAGTAGGAAACTCAAATCATAAGGGAAACCCAAATAGGAATACAAATAACAGGGAATTAAGACGTTAAATGTTTCAAATGTAACAAACTTGGACATTTTATGAGTACTTGTAGAGTAAAATCAACAGCTCAGGAACAATCAAACCTTATCTTAGAAGACGATGAACCATCACTATTAATGACCATGCACGAAACCAAACACGAGGAAGTGTTGTTGAATGAAGGCCAAATTCAACCAGGGAAATATGCTTCAAAGGTTGCAAGCATATGGTATTTAGATAACGGTGCAAGTAACCACATGACGGGAACTAGGAGTCATTTTAAGGATATTGATGAGAGCGTAACAGGACGAGTACATTTTGGAGATGGATCGTATGTACAGATAAACGGAAAAGGCTCTATATTGTTAGGTTGTAGAAACCAAGAACAGAAGGTAGTATCGGATGTATACTATATACCAAACCTTAAGAGCAACATACTAAGTCTAGGACAACTTACGGAGATAGGTTGTAAGGTCATAATGGATGGAGATAAATTGACTTTGTATGACAAGAGCATGAAATTGTTGATGAAGGTAGAAAGATATAAGAATAGACTTTACAGTATTAGACTGCAAATAGACACACCTATATGTCTCTTAGCAAACGTAGATAACCAAGCATGGTTATGGCATGCTAGATTAGGTCATCTGAACTTTGATGATATCAACAAGATGACTAGGAAGGGTCTAGTGGAAGGAATACCAAGAATAAATCATGCCGGACAGATTTGTGATGCATGTTTATTAGGAAAACACAGTAGAACACCATTTCCAAACCAAGCTAAATTCAGATCAAAGAACCCGTTGGACTTAGTATATGGAGACCTCCGTGGTCCTATTAGTCCAGCAACACACTCAGGCAAGAAACTCATATTCTTGTTAGTAAACGATTGTACACGTTTTATGTGGGCTTACTTTCTTACATCGAAAGATCAAGCACTTAGTACTTTCAAGGAATTTAGACAGAAGATAGAAATGGAAATGAGAATGGAAGTGAGGATGCTAAGAACAGATAGAGGGGTGAATTTACATCTAATGAATTCACCAATTACTGTAAAGAGAATGGAATAGCACGACAGTTGACAGCACCTTACTCACCACAATAGAATGGAGTAGTGGAGAGAAGAAATAGGACAGTGTTATCAACAACTAGGAGTATGATGAAAGCCATGAAGTTACCCTTAACTTTTTAGGCGGAAGCAGTGAAACATGCCATTTACATACTCAATAGGGTACCTACAAGAGCCCTAATAGATAAAACTCCATATGAGGCACTCAACAATAGAAAACCGAACTTGGAAAACCTAAGAATATTCGGATGCACAACTTATGCAAAGATAACGATACCTCACTTAAAGAAGCTGGATGACAGAAGTATACTGATGAGGCGAAAAATGAACCACTTTTAGGGGTCATTTAAGCCCGGAATTGAATTTATTTGATTAAATATTGCCCTAAATCGTTCCTTTTGTGATTTTAGGTACTTTGGGAGTGAAATCTGAAAAAGGAAGCAATTCAGACGTTTTTGGAGCATAAAAGTGAAGAAAACGCCAAAGACTTAATTTTCCAAGCTGGGAACAGTAGGTGACGGCTTCAAGAGCATTTTCCTGACGGCGTCAAGAGTAAATTTCATGACGGCCCAGTACAGAAATGAAGGCATCACAAGGAAGAGCGTCAAGAGTTAAAAACGTGACGGTCTGGAAAAATATAATACATGACGGCGTCAGATGTAGATCAAGGCAGTCCGAGAATTCTTTTGGCGGCGAGATGACGGCTTCACCCATTTGTTCTTGACGCCGTCAGACTCAATTTTCTATATATAGTTTTCTAATTTTCATTCATTGAGAGGAACAAGTTTGGAGAAACCCTAAGGCCGAACTATATACGATTTTTACAGGTTTTTCAAGGGTTTTCAGCCCTTGAACCCTTACATGTGTAATTGAGATAAGTGTTCTTCTAATTCAATCAATATGTCTATGTGTTGGTTGTCTATATTTTGTACTTGTCTTGATTCCACCATGCTAGGCTAGATTTATCTTGTGTTTGCTTAGATCCAATGAAACCTAGATGTTGATTATGTGTTGATTACTTGTTTATGGTTGTATTGGATGAATGATTTCAATGTTAGGCTTAAGAAAACTGGCAAATCTCCAAATGGTAACATGCTTGAACGTCTTAGGAAACATGAACCGATGTGTACTAGGTTTTATTGGTTGTATTTAATGCATGAGTAAATTCTAATGATCCCATGTTAGGAGCTTCTTAGCCGGCTCGACATAGGAGTGAAGTAGGCACTCATAGGATTGGCGAGTTAAGTACGCCACCCCATGAATGGTATTAAGGAATACAATCCGTCATCCACGCAACTATAACAAGTAATTAACGTGTAAAAGATATCTAGGGAGTAGTGCTCACAACCTTAGTTTAATTTAGTTTATTTTCATTTTTAGTATTTTATTTTGATTGCATCTTAGTATTGGGTTAGTTGACTAGCAACTAATTCCGCCCAAATCCTTCAAACCCGAGATATTTACTTGCTTTCTAAAAAAATATAAAAAAATACAAAAATAATCATCCTTCATCTTTAGAACTAGTATTTAGGTTTTCTAATCCTAGCGACACTATTCCTAGCTGAACGATCAATCCCCCGGTACTTGTCATTATACTATACTACATCGATCAGGTACACTGCCTGGTGGGGGTTGTAAGCTTCTCAAGATCCCTTGAGAGGTAAAGCCTGGTGCAATAGTTATTGTCTAGGTTAGAATCTCTTTTTATTAGGTCTACTTGCTAGATTCCTTTCTAGTAAGATTTTATTTTTATTTTTAGGTTTTCTTTAGTCTATCTTATTTCTTTGTTTCCTTTGTTCGTAAACTATTTCGATGGATAACAATAACATTGATAGTTTGATTCCTGTTATTCGTGTTTTTCGTCGTAGGATTTTCCAAGTGCCCGCCCCACTCCCTTTAGTTGAGAATGAGAACCCGCCTAACCTCTCGCCCAACCACCACTTTGACAATAATTCTGAGTTAGAGGAGTCTGATCATGATGATCCGTAGGGCTAGTCCTTTTTACTATTCAGACTCCGACGAGGATCTTGATGACGGTGATGTGATTAATGAGAATAGGATGGAAGAGGAAATAAACCCTCTTAGGTACGTCGACCCTAGAACTAGGATTGAGTGTGATAGTTCATTCAATATGCAATTTCCTTGTAAGATCGGATTTAAGAGCTTTAACACCTATCTTAACTCATCTCTCCCGATGAACATAATCTCGCGTAATGAATATAATAAAATCATGGTAGATGAGTTAGAATACAAAGGAGAAGACATTATTGCTAGGGCAATACCGTTGCATGTGTTTGTAGGAAGCTTGGTTTATCTTGTTGAGTTCATGGTTATGGAAAGTCTAGGAGAATTTATCGATAATAAGTTAACCCAAGTTGTGTTTGGAAGACCTTTCAAACGGTTGACCAACCTCGATGAAAAACTCATAGAAGGGTTAATTACATTCTCGGATGGGGATGAAGACTTCGTCTATCAAATGCCCCGCACACACCCTAGGTTCAAGGATTTTTCCATGGAGAAGTGTAGTAGGTATCCGCCCATAGAAATGCTAAGTGAGAATGATAAGAGAAAAGGGCTTAAGTATACTCATGAAAAGAATAAAAGATACTATCGCGGATGTCTAGAGTTAGGAGATGAGTATAAGAAAGATGAGGTAACCATTAGATGGCTGACGCTTGGTTATGTGAGCATAAGCGATACACGGTAACCCATGACCTTGAGTCTAGCTACAAGACTCATAAATAAAGAAAAGCGCTTCTTGGGAGGCAACCCATGCTTTGTGTGATTTTATTTTGTTTGTTTGTTATTTGCTTCCGTATGCATGCTTTATTTTTATTGTTGGTAGATCATGTTTCTAAACTAAAAGGTGGAAATACTTTACTTTGTTGTTTTGGCCTAGTCTTAACTCCACCTAAAAGTATTTTTGCAAAAGATAAGTGTAAGGGGAAACCCCAAATATGTTTCTAAGAAACAAACCGATCATGATTCTCCACAATATTAAGTGAACATGTATATTCGTATTTGTTAGAGTCAAATGCTTGTATTGAGTCATAATGAAGTTTTGCAGGATTTTCCAGGAAGTAGGACCAAGTTTTTCCAGAAATTTTTCGGAAACTTAACATAAGAATTTTTGCAGGTCACTTCTGACGGCGTCACGAGTTTACTCTTGATGGCGTCACGTGTAAAAATCTGGAAATTTTACCAGTTTTGTTTTTCTAACGGAGTTTTAAAGTTTTTGTTGAATTATTAAGTTTTATAATCTCCAGAAAATCTGCAAACTTCATTCCACAAGCATTATATCTTATTTTGTTTTCTAGGAGTTAGTAACTTATGTAGATTACCGCCGATTTTATGCGAGGTTGTCTTGTTTGTTTTCTCAGGATTTACAGGTTATATATGACAAGAAGATGATTTATATTCTGGAAGGGAAGCTTTGATTGTTCATTTTCTTGGAGGAAGATCTAACCTGGCCACCTTATTATCCATATCGAGCGAATCAGGGGAGTATTTGATTTCATTTGTTTTACTTATTTTACTTTTACATTCTTTACTTGAACATTGGGGACAATGTTCATCTTAAGTGTAAGGGGAGGGTAAAATGATGATACCTTACAAATACACTTTCGCTTGAGTTTGTTTGTTTGATGGTAGATGTGTAATAAAACTATGAGAAATACTTGTTAGTGCAATTTTAGCGTCAAATTTAAAATTTTTTACAACATTTAGGAGTGAAACTTTAGCCATAGCAAGCATCTCATGGATAGGAGATTGTATGACTAGCACAAAACCGTACTTTCAGAAAAATTTTCCACCCAAATATGTGAGGTTCGCCTTTAGATTTGATAGGAAAAGCATTTACTATTAGTGCTTATGAGTGTACCGGTAGCATTTAGATTCTAGAACTTGCGTTAGTGATGCATCCCGAGGCCGCTAGTGAGACTACATTCGTGTAGTAGGATTTACTACATGATAAGAGGCATTAGGATCACCCTTGTGTTAAACCCGTATCATAATTACTTGACCATTTAAGTCATATTACTTGGATAGTTAAGTCAACTAATTTTTCCCACACCCTTAGCGTTGTACTCATTTTTAGTACACGAAACCCCTAGTACACCCCTCCGAGCCTATCTTTTCGTTTCTAACTTTAAGCATTATACTTAAAGGAAGAATTTGTTACACCCTACTTAAATGTACACCCAAATCGCCTTAGCCTTCCGTGTATGCACTCATCTTTAGTGCAGTATTGTTATTTGTTAAACCATAAGTTAACTATCTAATTGATTACATGGTTGCTAAGTCGAGTCATATCCTTGTACAAATTGTTTTGGGACGATTGGGATTCATGGGTAAAGTACTTATTTTATGGAGTAATGGGGAAGAACATCTTATTATTACCCCCATATGTGCGTTAATCTTAAAAGTACTCCAAGTTTTTTGATTTTCTTAATTCGAGTCGTTAGATTAGTTTATTGTAAAGTATGTAAAAGTTCAAGTGTAAGGGGAATTTTCATTCCCTATGATGTATTATTTTGGATGGTAGGGTAAAAGTGTATGAAAAAAAAAAAAAAAAAAAAAAAAAAAAAAAAAAAAAAAAAAAATCGAAAAATCAAGAAAAAAAAATTAGAAAAAAGAAAAAGAGAAAAAACATACGGACTACCATCCCGTTTCATTCTATGTTTATTTTATGTTTTTGTTATTTTTCATTTATTAGCTTAAGTCGAGTCTAGTCTTGGCTTAGCAACGCCATATTGTACATGTAATTAACCAAGATTGTTAACTCGCCACCAGTAAAGACTGCCTATATACAACAAAACCGTGTATTTCATATCCCTACACCTAACGTTACAACCCTTTAAAAGACCTCTTTGATAGTTTATCCTAGGTGCTTACGCCATGTGGTGGAGGTTTGATCCTTTCCTAAGCCTATGGTAATCTATTTTGCTATGACAGGTAATGAGAGATATCTTCCATTTCCATATTGTAATTTATACTTTATTACACCCGAGAGATGTGAATATCTAAACACTATTTGTGAGGTGCTAGTGTATGACCTCCGTGCTTGTCTTTGGTCTTTAGTGGAACGATTATTTGCTGTAATTACTTTTATATTAGTGTTAAATGACCCCTAACTTGTATTTTGGCTAGAATAAAAGCGCATTTGCTTGAGGACAAGCAAATCTCAAGTGTAAGGGTATATGATGAGGCGAAAAATGAACCACTTTTAGGGGGTCATTTAAGCCCGGAATTGAATTTATTTGATCAAATATTGCCCTAAATCGTTCCTTTTGTGATTTTAGGTACTTTGGGAGTGAAATCTGGAAAAGGAAGCAATTCAGACGTTTTTGGAGCATAAAAGTGAAGAAAACGCCAAAGACTTAATTTTCCAAGCTGGGAATAGTAGGTGACGGTGTCAAGAGCATTTTCCTGACGGCGTCAAGAGTAAATTTCATGACGGCTCAGTACAGAAATGAAGGCGTCACAAGGAAGAGCGTCAAGAGTTAAAAACGTGACGGCCTGGAAAAATATAATACATGACGGCGTCAGATGTAGATCAAGGCAGTCCAAGAATTCTTTTGGCGGCGAGATGACGGCGTCACCCATTTGTTCTTGACGCCGTCAGACTCAATTTTCTATATATAGTTTTCTAATTTTCATTCATTGAGAGGAACAAGTTTGGAGAAACCCTAAGGCCGAACCATATACGATTTTTACAGGTTTTTCAAGGGTTTTCAGCCCTTGAACCCTTACATGTGTAATTGAGATAAGTGTTCTTCTAATTCAATCAATATGTCTACGTGTTGGTTGTCTATATCTTGTACTTGTCTTGATTCCACCATGCTAGGCTAGATTTATCTTGTGTTTGCTTAGATCTAATGAAACCTAGATGTTGATTATGTGTTGATTACTTGTTTATGGTTGTATTGGATGAATGATTTCAATGTTAGGCTTAAGAAAACTGGCAGATCTCCAAATGGTAACATGCTTGAACGTCTTAGGAAACATGAACCGATGTGTACTAGGTTTTATTGGTTGCATTTAATGCATGTAATGATCCCATGTTAGGAGCTTCTTAGCTGGCTCGACATAGGAGTGAAGTAGGCACTCATAGGATTGGGGAGTTAAGTACGCCACCCCATGAATGGTATTAAGGAATACAATCCGTCATCCACGCAACTATAACAAGTAATTAAGATGTAAAAGATATCTAGGGAGTAGTGAAATCTAAGTAAACACAATTTCTCCACTTATTGCTCACAACCTTAGTTTAATTTAGTTTATTTTCATTTTTAGTATTTTATTTTGATTGCATCTTAGTATTGGGTTAATTGACTAGCAACTAATTCCGCCCAAATCCTTCAAACCCGAGATATTTACTTGCTTTCTAAAAAAATATAAAAAAATACAAAAATAATCATCCTTCATCTTTAGAACTAGTATTTAGGTTTTCTAATCCTAGCGATACTATTCCTAGCTGAACGATCAATCCCCCGGTACTTGTCATTATACTATACTACATCGATCAGGTACACTGCCTGGTGGGGGTTGTAAGCTTCTCAAGATCCCTTGAGAGGTAAAGCCTGGTGCAATCCCTACGCATCATATACCTATGATTTACTTAGGAGTAGAGGAAGGATCAAAAGCATGTAGGTTATACGATCCAATAGCAAAAAAGAAACACGTTAGTAGGGATGTTAAGTTTATGGAAACGAAATTGTGGGATTGGGATAAGGATGAAGAAGATACGAGCACACAAGACACATTTTGGGCTTGTTTGTGGTAGAAGGAGTTGACAATGAGAATGCTACACCAGTCAACATAGAAATCAATGATAACATTGATAATACGTATATACCAGATCCAGTTACACCAATTACACCACCAACATATACTTACCACCCTAACTCAAACGAAGAAGAAGAGGCTACTATAAGCTCATTAGAGAGCTCAGACGAAAGATATTATCATAGACCAGCACGAGGATTGAAAGGTTTAGCAGAAATCTATAAAACTGCATGTATAGTGGAAACACCAAGCTTATTTTTCACAGAAGAAGAACCTCGTACCTATAAGGAAGCATCAGCAGACAAGAAATGGATTGAGGCCATGGAAATTGAATTAGATTCAATAAATAAGAATAACACATGGATTTTTACTACATTGCCAGAAAATCAGAAGGCAATTGGACTCAAATGGGTTTTTAAAACCAAGAGGGATGCACAAGGAAAGATCATCAGATATAAAGTACGTTTAGTAGCAAAAGGATATGTACAAGAACAAGGAATAGACTTCGATAAAGTATTTACCCCAGTTGCTAGGATAGAAACAGTACGGTTGATATTAGCATTAGCAGCATATCATGGTTGGCAAGTTCATCACTTGGATGTAAATCAGCATTTTTACATGGAGACTTAAAGGAAGAAGTCTACGTTACACAACCTGAAGGATTTGTACAGCCAGGAAACTCAGGAAAAGTATATAAGCTTATTGAAGCTTTATATGGTTTAAGACAAGCATCGAGAGCGTGGAATGTGAAGCTTGATAAAACGTTAAAGTCATTAGATTTTAAGAAGTGTAATCTCGAACAAGCAGTTTATATGAAGAGAAACAAGACTTCTACGATTATAGTTGGAGTTTATGTAGATGATTTGATAATCACGGGCACTCCAAGGAAGGAATTAGAAGTATTTAAATCCCAGATGGAAGAAAAGTTTAAAATGAGCGACTTAGGATTGTTAGCTTATTACCTAGGGATAGAAGTTACACGGACAGGAGGAGAGGTTACAATCAAGCAAATAGGTTATATTAACAAGATCTTGAAGGAAACAAGTATGATGAATAGTAATGATACGAAGATACCAATGGATCCCGGTACTAAGTTGGTCAAGGCGGAAGATGGTAACTCAGTTGACGCAACTTACTACAAAAGCTTAATTGGAAGTCTCAGGTACTTACTACATACAAGACCAGATCTTAGTTATTCAGTCGGACTACTCAACAGATGGATGCAAGACCCGAAGGAACATCACCTGAAGGCGGTAAAGCAAGTAATCCGATATATCAAAGGAACAAAGGAGCATGGCATAATTTACAAGAAAGAAGGCGGCTGCAAGATTACAGGTTACAGCGACAGTAGTTATGGAATCAACACTGATCAAGGAAAAGGAACTACTGGGATAGTATTTTATTTTGGAGAGTCACCCATTACCTGGTGTACTCAGAAACAACCAACAGTGGCGCTATCATCATGTGAATCAGAATTCATGGCGGCTACTGCAGCAGCATGTCAAGCCTTATGGTTAAAAAGATTACTTAGTGAATTAACTGGAAGTGAAGAAAAGAAGATAACGTTGAAGGTAGATAACGTTTCAGCAATAGCACTAGTCAAGAACCCAGTTTTTCATGGAAGAAGTAAACACATCGACATTCGCTATCATTTTATTCGAGAATGCGTAGAGAATGGGCACATCAATGTGGAACACGTTAGCGGAGAACTACAAAGAGCAGATATACTAACAAAGGCTCTACCAAGATTGAAGTTCACGACAATGCGCAAATGCTCGGAGTTCAAGATTTAGGAAGAAGCAACGATCAAGATTAAGGAGGAGAATGTGAACCAAGTAATCTCGCTCCATTGCTTCTTATAAACTCGAAGGACCAAAGATGTTAGTTAGATAGTTTGTAACCGAAAGTTAGTTATGGCGGTTACAGAAGTTAGTTATAGAAAGTTAGTTATACTTTTCGAAAAGACACAATGGTTGGATCATGTCGATTCACAACCTATATATATGTATATACATGTAACGATACAATGGTTAGAAACATAATACAAGTTACTTATTCATTATTCAACTTTGCAACTTATATTTGATCTAGTTTGGGACAACATAAGTAACCTTAATTGTTGGTCTAAAGCTCGTCCCTAAGGTTAATTTAATAATCGAAATATATTGTATGCCGTTGTGTGTGACATTGGAAAGCAAACAAAATGTGATCTGAAGTATATAAAAAAGTCTTGTTTGTTAACTTTGAAATATGCTACTAAGTTGAGATGTATTGCATGGGGGATAAAAATGGGAGCCACATGCAAAAAAATTCCATGTGTGTGCCCATGAGTCCATGACGTTTGAAAGGGGTCAGGATGAATGGAGGATAAGACTGGGTTAGTCAAAAGTCTTTATGGTGTTGGACAATGTGAAAAAATTAAAGAATTACACAAGGATAGGAAATTCTATGTATTATTGGCGTAGAAGACGGGACAAGTTGAATTTTTTAATGTGAAAGTATTGTGTCCCATCTTTTAAGCCTAACTGTTTGAAGACTTGAAAGCTAAAAAAGGTTAGAAATTATGCAGTCATGTATATATTCTCATAATGGAGTCTCAAGAACAAAGGTTATAAGTTAGATTGTTGTGTAACAAGTTCTGTTGGACATTCGAAATGATTATAGTCATGCTTGTCACATTTTTAATTCTCTCTTGTCTCCCACTTCTTCAAGCTGTTACAAGCGACAACGTTTCTACACCTATCTGCCCAGAAAGTTTCAGTTGCCCTAATTTTGCCCCATTCAAGTACCCGTTTACAAAAAATGCCACTGGTGAGGGGTGTCGGTTGATCAAGGTCAACTGTACTATGGAAGGTGGGGAAATTCAACTTGGAGAAGAAGGGCAGTCATATGAGATTGTAGAAAAGGTGGATTCTAGTCCCTCTGTAGTGATTCATAACAGAACATTTGAAAAACTTGTGAAAGCTACAAGCTGTGAGGCTCTTATGAATAATTTCACTTCTCCAAACCCTCTTTTGTATTCTATTTCAATAACTCCCTTCATAGCTCTCTTCAAGTGCAAAAACAATCTCAGTTACACAGATTTTTATTTTGACCAACCTGGTTACAAGAGCTACCACAACTGCAAAGATTACAATTTTTACTATAAGTATTTAATCAGCAATGCGACAGTTTCCAGTGATCTCCCACATACATGTCAAGAAATAAAGCTGCCGGTGAAAGTGAAAACTCCAGAAAACTATAAAGAAGTTGATGAAACCAACATATTTTCTCTGCTCTCATCTTCCTTCTCTATTTCATTTTGGCCACAACTTCTATGTGAAGAGTGTAAAAGAAAAGGCAACCCATGTTATGCTAACAATGGACAATCTCATTGTATAGAGACCAAAAAGGGTATGTAAATTTTCTTTTATCCTCTTCCTTTCTTTGTAATTATAGGTAGACCAAAAATTGATGTATCTAACATAGTCTTGAAATTAGTTTATTGTCATATATATTATTTAAATCTTTTTATTATCTCATTGCTGCAGATAAAACACGCAGAGGACCAACACTGATCAAGATTATGGGTAACATGCCTCGTCATTCTTATGCATTATTATTGAGTACACAAATGCGTTATGCGTTACATTTAGAAATCTGTACCTGAAGATGTTACATTTTTTTGTTTTTCATTTCCAGTTATCTTCATAATTTGGCGTCGCTATAAGAACAATCCATTTTCATGTTTCACATCAAAGGATAAATCTCCAAGCCTTGAATGTGGTGTCTGTGTTTTCTCCTACACGGAGCTTGAATCTGCCACCCAAAATTTCAGCCCATCTCATGAACTAGGTGATGGCAGGTTTGGAGCCGTTTATTATGGTGAGAACTTAACACTCTTATAATAATACTAACCCATATCACATTCACCACACAATAACTCAAACTTGATATTTCTGAAAAAGGTAAACTCAAAGACAGGCGAGAAGTTGCAGTTAAGAAACTTTATGAGCACAACTACAAGAGAGTCCAACAATTTCTGAACGAGGTTGAAATCCTCACCAGATTACGCTACCCAAACCTTGTTGTTCTCTATGGTTTCACCTCTAAACAAAGCCATGAGCTTCTTCTTGTTTATGAGTACATTCCCAACGGCACTGTTTCTGATCACCTCCACGGGGAACAAGCAAATCCAGCCTTGCTACCATGGCCAATATGCATGAAAATCGCCATAGAAACGGCCAGCACACTGGTCTACCTTCATGCCAATGAAATTATACACAGAGATGTAAAGACGAATAATATTCTTCTTGATCACAATTTCTGTGTCAAGGTAGCAGATTTTGGGCTCTCTAGACTCGTACCAAATAATGTGACTCATGTGTCAACAGCTCCTCAGGGAACCCCTGGATACGTGGATCCCCAATATCACCAACGTTATCAGTTAACAGATAAGAGTGACGTTTACAGCTTTGGAGTAGTCTTGGTTGAACTAATAACATCAATGGTAGATGTCGATTTAAATAGGTCACAGGATGAAATTAGTTTGGCTAACTTTGCTTTAAACAGGATCAAAAGATGTGCATTTGAACAATTAATCGACCCACTTTTAGTATCAGGTTCAAATAGTATAATGATGGCGATGATCAAATTAGTAGCCGAGTTGGCTTTTAGGTGTTTACAGTATGATTCAGAGACGAGGCCTACAATGAATGAAGTGTTGGATGTGTTGATGGATATTCAAGCTGAGGGGAAAACAGATACTCGTGAAAACACTACCACGGATTCGGAAACAGTAAAATCGCCACCACCTTCTGAACGAAATGATACGGTGGTTTTGTTAGAAGAGTTCCTGCCTTCGCCAGTCTCGGTCACCAGTGAATGGGAAAGTGAAAAAAGTGCATCAACTACTGTAAGCAGCAATAAAGACAGATTACCAATGAATAGTATCAGTACATAAAGTCATTGTGCAGATGTAGGTACACTGTGTGATTTTCATTGTATTTTTGTATCATTTATGTAATGCAAATAACATAAAGATGCATTATCATTTATCTAAATCTGATAACCAGTTTTGACAATTGCAGCAATTTCATACTCCAACAGTAACCATTAAGTACAAATTCATACTTTGAACTTGTAGCAATGGATATATTCTGTGTTGTGCTTAGACTTTTTGAGAGGGAAAGGATTTGTACTCAAGAACTTTGAATTTTGCATTTATGTATACACATGTACAATATAGCTATATGATTTCATGCGGACAGACAGGCCTATATCATGAGGTGTTCAAGTAAAAAAGAACAGAACATCCATTGTCGGACCATATAAACTAGGAGATCATGTAATGTTTTTCGTATGTATCTAAAATTGGGTGAATAGTTTTTTATAATAACATACAGTAGCAAATAAAGAATTATGATCTGTTTGAAACAAGCAAAGCACAGAAAAAACGTCCAGATACATGAATTTGGAATAACACTACGCTGTATGAAAAAGTCGTCCTTTAAGAAAGTAAGTAGAAAATTGTGTTATAAATAAATGAAGACCAAAGCGAGCTATAGTTAGGTGGCAAAAGTTGATATTCGGAACCCGAACCGGCCAACAATCGGCTGCATATCCAAAATTTGGGGGGCATGACTCGCTCAGCGGCCAACAATTGGCTGCATATAAAAAACGATAGCTGATAAATATTTAGCAACGACCATGAGGAGTCAATGACTGAAGTCTTGATAGTTTTCCATAATCAATAAATAATGTATGTGTTTGGCATATAGGAGTTTCAGTCAACTTGGTTTTACAGCCTTCACTTTTATAAATAAATTTATTTGTTTATGCAACAGAATCACAAACTATTTATGTTTATCTTCATATAATGGTATACAAGAGAAAGTCAACTCTGCAGTCAACTCCATCATTAAGCATACAGCATACTAAAGACAGAGCATCAAAAACAGAGGAGCAGGACAGGAGCAACACAAAGATATATACTTCAGCTCATTGTATCAGACATCAAAGCTATTTGTCTAAGTGTAATATCATGTAAAGATAGTGAGACAGTTAGTTGCTCAAGTATGTAGTAAAAATAGTCTTGTAATCACTCATCACTCATTTTTCAGTTTATTGAATTCTCTCACTTCACAATAATCTTCAAGCACGCTGGAGAGGTATATTGTGTACTCCTTATGCTGTTTATATAATATGATTTGATTATGAAAATGGTATCTAAAATATATAGATGTCATATTCATTCACTTTGGACTATGCTAAATTAAGATGAGACGTGTTACATGGGGGGAACAAAAAATGGGAACTACATAGAACTTTCAATCAGTGTATGAATAGAGGAGAAGAGTGGCTTACTCAAAAGTCTTGATAGTGCTAGTCAATGTGGAAAAAAATTACACAAGTGAAAAGAATTTATATGTTTAGCATAGAAGATGGGGCAAGTTGAGTTTGTGAATGTGGAATCCTGTTAAATGATGGTGGCATAATAATTCATAAGGACATAAGGTCCCATCTTTTAGCCCAACTGTACCAAAGACTTTCTGTCATAAGAGGTAAATACATGCACTCGTTTATATAACGTTATAATGAAGTCTCAAGAACACATGTAATAAAAAGTTAGGTTCTTCTCTAACCTGTTCTGCTGGATATTTGAGATGATCATCGTTTTTGTCTCTTTTGTTGTTCTCTCTTGTTTACCTCTCATTCATTCATCCACGCCCACCTGCCCAGAAAGTTTTAGCTGTCCACATATGGTTCCATTCAAGTATCCGTTTTACAATGCCACTGTAGTTCAAAGTCAACTGTAGTTCGAATTATACATAAATTCAACTTGGAAACCAGTCATATATATGGTTGGCAGGGTTGATTATGAATCTTCCCTCTATATCTATAACAATACATTTGCAGAGCTTGTGAACACTACACGCTGTGACGCGCTTATGAATAATTTCACTTCTCCAGAGCCTCTTTTGTATTCCATTTCAATATCTCCATTCATCACTCTCTTCAAATGTTCAAAAAATGTCACTTATTTTGACCAACCTGAATACAATAGCCACAACAGATGCAATGATTACAATTTCTACTACCAGTATATGATCAACAATGCAACAATTCCAAGTGATATCCCACATTCATGTCAGGTAATACAGCTGCCGGTGAAGCAGCAATGGCAAGACAATCAAGAACTTGATCAGACACATATATTTACTCTTCTCTATTCTTACTTCTCCATTTCAATTCAATCCTGTCCTGGGTGTGAAAGAAAGGGCAGCCAGTGTCATCTACATGATGCAAAATTACCAGTGTCTAGACGCCAAAAAGGGTATTTATTTCTTGACTATATTATACTAGTAGTAGATTTTAGGGATTGAGTCATCACATAGTAACTTATGTTTTCGATTATATGTTTTGTTTACTATAATTTTTCCGGCTCATATTGTCACCCCTTAGTCTAAATAAAAAAACCTTCCTAGGCCAGATTATACTTTTCTATAGTTGAAGGTTTTTTTTTTTTTTTTTTTTTTTTTTTTTTTTTTTTTTTTTTTTTTTTTGACGTAGCATTTGAATAATTCCCATTTTGTAGAAGCAGCAAGAAATTTACCATGGGTGAAACTTCTTTTAGGTAATTTATTTATAATCAACATCACTTTTTGTTGCCCTAAACCCACAATTTCACTTTATATAATGAACTTCATCTGTTGAATGTTGCAGCTCTCGGTGTAGGTGTTGTGATAATATTAATCTCTGTAGTGTTATGCATAAAAAAGAAATTTTGATGGAGAAAAGAGGCAGAGTACAACGCCAACGTGGAAACTTTTCTAAAGAATCAAGCATTCATGGCACAAAATGTTAGAATTCAATAACCATGACAATCATATAAATCAAAGTGCACACGTATGCGGAAGCGTAGAATCAAGTATAACACATAAATATTAACTAAAACATAAATAAGAACGTACCGTGGTGATTCTAGCCCGAACAAGAATCAAAAGCAATAGTCTTTAACAATATGAAGAACCCTAATTAGGGTTTATATGGATCAATGATTAACCCCTTACCGTTTTGTTAATCGATCCCTTGATAATTACTAAAGTAAGTAATTACCTCGTTCTTGTACACACAAACTACCAACGAATAAAGGTTTGTTGCAAGTAAACGAAACACTTAAATTATTGCTTGGAAAATCGATCCAAACCCTTAGGGGAGGGATGAACCAATCGACCAAGGAAAACAAAAGAAAGAAACAAAGTTTTAGGGTTAGAGTGTGTGCACAAAAGATTGTGAAAGTCTAACCCTTGGCCTTGTATATATACTAGAGGATTTCTTGGTGACCAAGCAAACATGGGTTGGGCTTGACCCACCCTTGTTCGACCGGCCATAGCATCCCACAAGGGATTCTAGATCCTTCTTGACACCCAAGTTACACTCTAGTCCTTATCTTTCATTACTAATGATAGTTAGTCCATACGGTTAATAACTAACGACCATTTAGTCCATTAAGTGTTTATAAATATATATATACGATACATTTAACATATATATATTTATTATACATTATTCTTGTTTGTAAAGTGTGCAATCCCGAGGTCTCGGGTTCGATACTAGACATTTACGTATTAATATTTATCCATATATTTAACAGCTCCCACTTGGATATCTATTAATAGTAAAATGACATTGGTTAGCGTCTTGCAACACTCCAATGCCCCTAGTTCAATCCGAGCTAGGTTTTCTGGAAAAAACCTTTAATGATTCATCATTATAATTATCCTTTTGTTTCTAATACCACATTAATAAAGATGTGAGGTTCTTTATTAAATTTCTGTTTCTCGTCTCTTTATGATTTAACAAAATTACCAAAACATCTGAACGTATTCCAGATAGACTTTGGGCGTGGCCACGCAAACATTTTGTCAACCCTACGAGGGGCCCAGCAGTATTAAACTTCTGAACAAATCAGAAGGAACAAATTCTCTCTTGACTACAAGAATAACCCATGAACTTTGCAACACTTCTGAAAACAACCCTTATGACTCCCTGTTACGGTGAGCGGTAGATTGCTTCACAAAAATGCACTACATCCATGACACTTATCTGGTATCTCAAGTCTGAGGATAACTTTAAATATGATTCTCACATTAAATATTAAATCATATTATTGGGATAAGTCCAATATTCAATTCATCGAATATCATGTGAAATTGGTATGTCAACGCATCAATATACTTTCAAGTATATTCTTAACCAATACTCAGATTTATCTTAGTTTAATGATATTCCCATATCATTAATCGACAATGGACAATTTAGAACAACATAAGTTATTCACGGATTTAAACATGCAAATATAGGACACAATTTATTATTAATGAAAACAAACGTACTAAGTACTTTAATTCATTATAAATAATAATTGCTTAACGTCCCTTATCCAAATACCAAAATAGATCAATGCATGATAATTCTAGTTAATGAATCTTGTCTCAAGTAATAACTTGAAGACAATTATGCCTCAAGCAATGACAATCATTCATGTTGACAAGGCATTATTTCAACTAACTTTGATCTATCCGAATTTTGAGAATACTTAATTCAAGAATTCAATAAGTAAAATTCTTGTATGTGTACATCCAACTATCTTGATATATGGCCACATAATTCTTTATAAATAGTGTGATATCCTCATTCACCAATTTATGATAATCAAACTTTCAAACATTTTAAAGTTTAAAGTATTCTAATTCTTTAATGTATAATGCAACTATGCTCTTAGTTGAGCACAACTAGTTTACATGGCCATTAACCAGGATAAAATCCTACCATGACTAGTTATTGAGTGTCATCTCAATTAATCCAGCATCATTGTATATAATCACAATATGCTCTTAAAATTTCCGTAAACTTAATATCCATTGTGTAATGTTTAGGAGCTATTCCATTTTGAGGATCATTATTCTAATTTCAAACATTTTCCATTAGAATATCTATTACACAAGTTATATAATAACTTTTAATTGGATATTAAATATTGTCAAATCATTTAAGCACTTAAGCATGATACAACAATAATATAATGCACATGAAAATCCTTCAGTCAAACTTAGATTTTATTCATGTTTGATCTTTACAAATATGTATATCCATTTAGTCATCCTAAATAATATATCATATTCTATTTAGAATTTATTTACCGCACTTGTTTATTTAATAATAAACTTTTGTTTCAAGGTTGTATGTTATATTTCCTAAATCTTTCAAGTAACGTTTCGTTCCAAATTAAGTCTAACCTTTTACTTATATGGAATGTTACTCTTATATGTTATACAACATATATGATTTAGTAAATCATAACATAATACTCCCACTAGCTTTCTGGAATACTTAGAAATTACCTTATTTTAATTATAAACCTAAATATAGATTTAATAATTTATCATAATAATAATTTCCTAGATGCATGCATTTATCCATTCATGGATTATTGCATTTTGTACGCTTCCAAAGATTTTCTTGAATTCATAAACTCCTTTTTGATTACTTATCGTCCTCGCTCAAGTAATTATTCAAGAAAGAGTTTTTGATATTCCATTGTCAAATTTCACATTCATGTAAATATGACAATTACCATCTTTATATCTTTAATGTACTTAAGAAAGAGTATTCAATCATAGTTAATTGCTTAAGTATGATTAATAATCTTGTCATAAGATATTCATTAAGATATGTGTACAATTTTTGTCCATATGATTATTTCACAAAGATTTAAACCACTAGGGTTACATTATCTTTGAATAAACTCATCATAATTCTCTAACTATTAAGAATTTAAGATAAACCAAATTTTCTAAATTTGAATATCTTTATGAACAGCATCTATAACATTCATAATATGAGTAATTCACCTAATTCATTATTTTGGTAATACTACATCATATAATCATCAGCATATTAATTAAATATCTGAGATATCCAAGTGGATCTATGAATGATAATTCCATCATCTTGAGGTTTATCATTTACATGTTAAGCCTCATCATGATTTTAACTAGTGTGGTTTTAGAAGATTATGTATCTTGTAATTCTATCTTTTCTAGATAAAATTCTCCCACTTGCCTTTAGCAATATAGAGATTATCTATAACTACTTAGCAATTAGAGCAACAATCCAATTTTCTCTTTTAGGACATTACAAATACACATTGATAGTTCCTGATATTCTTTTGTTAACAACCTTCTTATAAGTAACTTAACAAATTCAGAACTTCAATTTAAGACTTAATGTGATTCATCACAACAACGTCTTATTAATCTTCTAGGAGTCTAATTGAGTATATTCAAGCCATACTCAATTTCTAACCTTGATAACTTTCAGAAGAAAAGAAGTCATAATTATCTTTAATCAAAGAATACCAATAGAGTTTGATTCTTTCTAATTGAACATACTATCCATATGTGATACTTCAATTAGAATTAATATTGTAAGAAGATCTAACAATATATATAAGATAACCATATTCCTGTTGGCATACTTATTTACCAACTAAGTCAACTTAATGGTATAATAGTATTTCCAAGCCAACTGCATGCTTTATAACACAAGTACTTTCTAATCAAGTCACTTCATGTTTATGTCTTATAAAACCATAAACTTGTTATAATCTCACTATACGTTATTAATCATTGATTAACTCAATGACTTCTTGTATATGTCTTAATTAAAAGACCATAACAAGCTAACGTCTTACTTAATTATAAGTCTTGTAATACTTAGAAGACTTTATGTTTATAAATATACAATAATGTATAAACATGTATAATTAAAGTAATCATGAACACCATCATTTGGTTTCATTAATATTTTCAAGTTAACATACTACTTCATTTATTTATGTCATTCTAAGAATACATAATTATTGAAGTAGTCTTATATTACTTCATGCATTTATGTCATTCTAATAATACATAAATGTTAAAGTTGAAGTAGTATCGTTATTGACACATGTTCTAATAGATGTCTAATTTAGAAACAGTAAATTATCCATGTTGGTCTCACGCATACATGGAAATTCACCTTGTTGTTAATATTTAGCCTGCGTCTCACGTTTACTAAATTTCAACACCAAGTGTTTCTAAGATTAGATGTATTAATCTAATTAGAATTATAATCTCTTACTTGCAGTTAAGAGAATCCTTTGAATCATATTCTTATGTGTTGTACCTTGCACACAATGTAGATTTCTCCCACTTGTGCATGGTACAACACCATGTATCATATAAACAACACGCATGCGTTTGTTAATGTGAACAATATGATTTGTGTCATTAGCATAACTAGTAGATATAGAGTTACTCAATCAATCAAGGAAACATACATGACTATCCTTGAAAATATTAGTGTCTATATTTGGAAAGTAATTACCTTGAGATATTCAAAAGATAATCTAAGTTACAATCAAGACAATAAGTCTTGTAACTCCCACTGAATTAGAGAACATAATAATAGTCCCTTATTCATTCATAAGAACACAATACTCCCACTAAATTTGACAACATTGTAAATGTTTCATTAATTAGTGAAAGAAATAGTGTACTATTTACTTTCCTACATCTTTTAAGAAAACCCATTCAAACAATTATATAGGTTATAAAAGGATGTAATCTACTACATAAATGTGATTCATCACATTTCAAATTATTAACTTGAAAAAGCTGGGCATGCAATTTCTTCCTGTATAGATCTACCATTCCAACAATTGTATGTAGTATCTTTAAATGGTCAAATCAAAACAACTAGATAAAATAATCTAATTTGTCTTTTACCATTATGCAGTAATCAGTCTAGTTTCTAATTTAATAACTCATAAGGTGCATATACTCTTACTATTAAAGTTTGCTATGAGTTATGTATTTAGAATTTAGACAATTCTAATCGTCCTATTATACCTTTCTCATTCATGAAAAGGAATAGGATTTAAGTCTCACACTTCTCGTAATGAAAAGAAGACTATATTTATTCTTTTGTAAATATTGACTCTAACCAAAAACCCAAGCGGGTGTAGATCAATTAAAAGAATAACTTACGTTTACGTTTTTGAGTTGCATTAATACATTTAAAGAATTTACAAAACTCAATTTTAGTATTTTCGATAATTTATATTTCCAAGAAAATATAATACCCAAGGTTATATTCATATAACCAACTAATTTCTTGAAAATCTAGGATCCAACTTTACATAGATTCCACCACATCAGTTGATCTGCTAGTGGTGAAAGTATAAAAGATGGTAATCTGTCGAACAATAATTGGCAAACACTTTTCCAATTCCTAGATCATTATGGGATTTACATCAAATTGATTCATCAATTTTGTCATGTAAGCATGTTTCATCCCATCTCATGCCTTAAGCTCTAGGTCTCACGCATCAACTTAATTAAGTCGTCTAACTTAGAAACTGCAAATTCTCCATGTGTGGTCTCACGCACACTCGGAAATTTACCTTGTTATTAAAATTTAGCCTGCGTCTCACGTTTACTAAATAATAACTTCAAGTGTTTCTTATAGTTAGATGGCATGTAACTTAAATTTTTAAGGGTATTTAGTTTGATGTGAAAATCAAAACATGTACAAAGATGCATGCACTCATCTTTATAACATAAGTTTTCATAAAAACTTTTTATATCCAATTCGTGAAATTAATACACAAAGTTTTACTTGAGGTTTATGCCAAAACCCTAAGATGACTTTCTACAATCATGATTTTAAAAGTAATTCGTTTAAGACATATTCAAGATTGTGATAACCAAGGCAGACTCTAAGGCTCTTTTCTAAGCCTTCAAATCACGGTTATGAATATCATCTTAAAAGACTTAATTTTAAAAGCATATTTGCACAAAACATCATTCAAGCAAAAGTTTATGGATTCAATCTCAAAATAGTAATAAAGTTTGAATTTTGCTAGTCTCGACTGGGAGCTGATTACCGTGCGAATCGGACCACGATTGTCATAAGACCTTTGCAAGATTCTTACTTTATCACTTTAGGGTTTCACAATTATTAGTCCGTATTAATTTTCTTTATGAAAACAACCCTTTTATTGCTTACATCAAGTCCAACTAAAAACAATAAAACAAGTATCAAAGAAAATCAAACAAACAATAATAAATAAGTGAAACAATTAGCCACATGCAATCCGTATTAGAAAAGATCCTAATAAAATCAATTCTAGGTATAATAATGCATGTAATCAACTAAGGCCTTCCCCTCTTAATGGAGGTGAGTCACATACATTGACGAATCAATTGCGTAGGCCAAAGCTAAAAACACACCACATAGCATATAAAATCGATTTTAATATGTATTGGAGTCTTCCCCAATTTAAGATCTATCTTACATGTGATAAATAAAAAAAAACAAGATCCATGACGAACATGCATGTAAGTCACGGATTAAAACCTAACAATTAGCACGTTGGTCACAAGATACGTTCAATAAACCGGTTAATGACCTAGGGTTTCTAGTGATTACACATAATCCAATAAAACCACAAAACCCTAATTAGGGTTTCATGGAAAAATCGACTCCCCCCCCCCCAAAATTAGGGTTAGGGTTTCGAATTTAAAAAAATAGGAAAAACCCTAGATAAAAAAAACATGTATCTAAAACAATTAAAGATCCGATTTTTATTACGTTTTAGTAATCAATTACATGTTATACATGGCTCGTGATGCCACTGTTAGAATTCAATAACCATGACAATCATATAAATCAAAGTGCACACGTATGCGGAAGCGTAGAATCAAGTATAACACATAAATATTAACTAAAACATAAATAAGAACGTACCGTGGTGATTCTAGCCCGAACAAGAATCAAAAGCAATAGTCTTTAACAATATGAAGAACCCTAATTAGGGTTTATATGGATCAATGATTAACCCCTTACCGTTTTGTTAATCGATCCCTTGATAATTACTAAAGTAAGTAATTACCTCGTTCTTGTACACACAAACTACCAACGAATAAAGGTTTGTTGCAAGTAAACGAAACACTTAAATTATTGCTTGGAAAATCGATCCAAACCCTTAGGGGAGGGATGAACCAATCGACCAAGGAAAACAAAAGAAAGAAACAAAGTTTTAGGGTTAGAGTGTGTGCACAAAAGATTGTGAAAGTCTAACCCTTGGCCTTGTATATATACTAGAGGATTTCTTGGTGACCAAGCAAACATGGGTTGGGCTTGACCCACCCTTGTTCGACCGGCCATAGCATCCCACAAGGGATTCTAGATCCTTCTTGACACCCAAGTTACACTCTAGTCCTTATCTTTCATTACTAATGATAGTTAGTCCATACGGTTAATAACTAACGACCATTTAGTCCATTAAGTGTTTATAAATATATATATACGATACATTTAACATATATATATTTATTATACATTATTCTTGTTTGTAAAGTGTGCAATCCCGAGGTCTCGGGTTCGATACTAGACATTTACGTATTAATATTTATCCATATATTTAACACAAAAAAGGTACTCTTATTCACAAATCAAAAAGATAACAAACACCTTCAAAGTCAAACTAGGACAAGGTGGCTTTGGTTCTGTGTATAGAGGAGAGCTAATGGGAACCTTGTGGCAGTGAAGGTTTTAAGTCAACTTAAAGGTGATGGGAAAGATTTTGTTAATGAAGTTGCGAGTGTTGGCAGGACTAGCCATGTTAATATTGTGGGTCTTGTGGGATTTTGTTTGGAGGGTCGTCAAAGAGCTTTGATCTATGAATATATGCCCAATGGATCTCTTGAGAAGTTCATATATGGTCGTGGTCCTTCAAGTAATAACCACCTTGGGTGGGAAAAATTACACCAAATTGCTATTGGGATTGCTCGAGGCTTAGAATACCTGCATAGGGGTTGTAACACACGTATCTTGCATTTTGATATAAAACCTCATAATATTCTGTTGGATCGAGATTTTTGTCCTAAGATATCCGACTTTGGGTTGGCTAAGTTGTTCCCCGAGAAAAGAAGCATCATATCCATGACAAATATGAGAGGGACGCCCGGGTATATTGCTCCTGAACTATTTTCCAGAAGTTTTGGAGTGGTCTCTCACAAATCCGATGTTTATAGTTATGGCATGATGATTCTAGAAATGGTTGGAGGGAGAAAAAATGTCCAGGTTGAAGTTGATCATACAAGTGAAATATATTTTCCTCATTGGATATACAAAAAGGTAGAGTTACATGAAGAACAACTTGGACTACATGGGATTGGGAGCGATGAAGAAAACGATATGGTAAGGAAGATGATTGTTGTTGGGCTGTGGTGCATACAAACTAATCCCTTGAGCCGCCCCACAATCACTAAGGTATTAGAAATGTTGGAAGATGACTTGGCATCAATAGAAATCCCTCCAAAACCGTATATGTCTTCTCCATCAAGGTCTTTTGGTTCCCTATCTACGGATTGATTGTTCATGTAAGTTTGAAATGTTTTTGTCATGTAAGTTTTGTTGATTTTTTTTTTTTTTTTTTTTTTTTTTTTTTTTCTAAATGGGTGAATGATTATTATTGGGTTCTTGTTCATATAATTTAAGAAAGTATAGCAAGGTACCCGCGCAATGCGGCGGCGGGTACCCTGTGAATAAATTCTGTGGTTCGCAATGTTTTTTATTTATATGTTTAGGCTTTTTTATTTATATGTTTAGGCGAACGAATTTCTTTAGATTATACGTTATTCATGATGATAACTTTATCGACGGTGTTGCGTGTCTCTGATGATAACCTTATCGATGTTTCACATATATATCTTTCTCATAAAGCAAAACTTCTAAATTAATAATAGAGTAAATTGATAGCACATTCATTTTTCAATTTGTATCATTAATATACATGAATGATACAACTTATATGTGTTCAATGCTTAATTTTTTTTAGCAAATTATTAAAAGGTGGTAAGTTTAATGGGTTACTTGTATTTATGAGTATAATGCAAGATATTCATTTAAAACATCATCGACAACAAAATATTGAACAACAAAAAAGTATACTAAATAAAAAAAATCATCACTTTAGATATTCAAAACATCAAGAAAATCTGGTGGATACAGTTATTCATTTTTAATAATCATTATTGATAGTAATGATTTTAGCGGTTTCACATTTTTAAATATTATTGAAGGTAAGGAGAGAGGCGAGGGCAAACATAGAGACTAAGACCATGAGCCAATTAAATATAATCTTAAAATTAATCACTTTGTCATTACAAAACACAGATGTAACTATTAACGAATAACAATACCAAAAGTCAACATTAACTGACAAAAATAGGCATTAGCAAATAGCAATCCATATTTTCGTTTAGCATTTTTTAACGGTCCATAATTTTTGTTTATATTAATTTCAGCCCAATAACCTTAAAGATTTTCAGCACGAACAATTGAATTCAACCCATTCCAATACAAATATACCCGGTCCAATATCCAAACCCAATCCAAAATATACTAACCGGTACTAAGATATACATACCCTAATTCTTCTCATTTCATTAACCTACTCTCTCTCTCACTATGATCCGCCACTCATCTCACCTACCAAACTCACTCAAGGTGCCTAAAACCAATATCATCTTTGAACTACTTTTGCACTATATATTTTTATTTTTCGATTCTGAGATGTATTGTTCTTGTCTATTTTAGTTTCGAAGCTTGTTGGGGAGTGACATGTGAGGGTCCATGGTTGATGGTTTTCTTGATGCGTGTTGTAGTTGTTCGTGAGAAGGGTTGGATATAGGATTAGGTAGCTTTTGTTAGTTGATGTTTGTTGTTGTATGTTATGTATTGACGTGATAATCGAATACCGAAACAATCAAACCATCGCGATATGGTGGCTATTTAGGCAGATATGGCAGTGACAACAGTGGTGATTGTGGCCTTGTGGCGGCAGTAGCGGCGGCGACAACGGTTGATGGTGGTTAGAGTGAGAGAAAATAGGGGTGGTGTGTATGTGGGAGTGCTAATTGTGAAATGGGTTGTATTGACCATAAATAGTGTAAAAGATGTAGACCTTTTTATTACAGAGCTTTTAACAGCCTTAAAGTCTTACAAAACGTATTGACCATTTTATTCCAAAACGTAATGACCATAAGACCATAAAGTTGTAAAGTCTATTGACATTTATAAAACGTATTGACCAAACACATTTGTAACAACATTTGCTTAATGGCTTGTTATTTCTTATTTGGGAAATGTTTTTGGTCTTAAAAATTTTAAGACTTCCTCTTTTAGAAGTCCTAAATACATTAGTATGTAGTATAGATATACTAGCCGAGTACCCGCGCCTATCGGCGGCGGTGTCTAGTCTTCGATAAAATTTTAGCGGCGATTAATTTTCTTTTGATAAAGTGTATTCGTAGCGTTAGGAATCTTTTCAAAAGAACTGTATTTATAGCCGAGTACCCACGCCTAGCGGCGGCAGTGTCTAGCTTTCTACAAAATTTTGGTTGCGCGTAAGTTTCTTTCAACAATATTTATTTTTAGCGTTATTGAATTTTTCTGAAAAACTGTTTTTCTGATGTATGGTTGCATCGCAACAGAAATATATAGTTTTTAACAAAAATATGTAGTCGGTTTATGTGTATGAGTATATTTATAGAATTGTTTTAAGTTATTAAGATTGTAGCAATATTAGATTCAAACGTTGTATCTTATAGGAGTAAAATTAAAATTCAAATAATAAATACCGTAATAAACATTCATCCACCATTACAGAAAGCAAAAATTTTGTTATTTAGACAAACTATCATAACTATTCATAAGGATGTGTCAAACATATCATCGAATTCTTGTTTGGTTTGTTGATAGTTTTGTGACTTAGAAGTTTAGTGCATGTGCATACTTTTAATTGATAATTAATTTAGTGTCATCACACTTTAAAATATAATGTCATCCCAGTTTTATGATGCAATATGTAATAGTAGTATTAGGCATGCCGCAATACTACAACCTCCAAAACTTTTTCAAGTCAAAACTTGTGAAAATGTGATAAATACTTCTCATCTAATGTGATACTTCAAATGCTAAAAAAAAAAAAAAAAAAAAAAAAAAAAAAAAAAAAAAAAAAAAAACCAAAGTTACACTTATTTTCACGCTTTTAAAAAATGTGTGAAACTTTATTGCTTTGTAATGTGTAAAAAATTTATTAAATTAATAAGTTTGGAAAAAATGTTAAAACAATAAATTTTCACACTTATAATACACATTTTTAAGTGTGAAGAAATCTAAAAAGTGTGTTAAGTGTAGATGTTATTTGTAAGAGTGGGAGATACGGTTGGCTGTTAAGTTGGCGCCGAACAACCAGCCGAAAAAGCTCGATAGTGCACAGTACCGTGGGTTGAGCCGTCGGCCCTCCGCCGTGGTGGCCAGCACACGCCGTAGGTTTTTTCTTAGGGAAATGATTTGTGCACCATTTTTTTGGCTATGCACCACTAAATTATACTAGTTATGCATACAGTACAACACCGCTATGCATAATTTAGTGGTGAATGGCAAAAAAAATGGCAAACAAATCACCTCCATTTTTTTAACTTTTTAAAAATGATAAGAAAAAAGTATATAAACTGAATTATTTTTTCTAAATGTACTTTTTAGTGTTATCTCTAGATGATAACTTTGCACTTTTTTGTATCATCAAAGTCCAAACCCTTTTTATCTTTCCTGCAACATTTTAACACGATTTCAAATTTAATATTTCCAGTCAATCAAGTTTTGAGATCCGCATTTGGTCCAAGTCTCGAGGCATTTTTGGTCCAACTCTCGAGCAACAAACTTGTCACATGAAACCTTTTTTGTATCTTGCAACGACTGAATTGTAATATACATATAATATTTGGTTTGAAATATACTTTATGACTTTTAGATAATCACAGCAACCTATAACTTAACAACATCTGTCTATTCAGTTCAACACTTAACTTTTTGTATCTTTGATCATCACGGCATATTGAAGGCAAATATGAGTTGTTTATAGGTTAGGTAAGCAAATATTTTATACTCGTGATTTAGACAGAGTACATGATTTTGTAAAGCTGCCATTTTTTTGTTGAGTTGCAAGTGTACTAATCTCTAGCCATAACTCTAGTTTTGGTCAAACACATCTTTTATTTTTACTAGTAAAGTCTTTATGGCCGTGATAAACACGGCCAAGTTGTTAAACAAATAATAACAATAACGTATTGAAATGTATGTATTAGTGTTGACTAATTTAGTTAGATAGTTAACTGCTCAAAATATGAAAAATAAGTATATATACCATCACAAAATTCAACATGTGACATTATAATACAACTTTGCGACAAAATGTGTTTCAATAAGATTATAAAAAAGAAATAAAGTTAGAGATTAGTTTTGAATGATTATCATAAATTCATAATTGATGCTTCTTAGTTCTTACTATCTCCATTCGTCCCCAAACATATTAAATTTCGTTGCTTGTTGCATTGGTCCAAAAGAATTACATAGATGTTCATATTAGATGATTTCTTCTTCTACAGAGTTATGTTTCTCAAATTCTGAAGTGTGAAAGAGAATTGCAAAGCAATAGTAAAAGTAAATACAGTAATACAGTAACAATTTTTTATCACCACCCTAGGCCCTCTGCATTTGTCCTCTCTAGCTACACCAACTCCATCACCTAGTTCTTGAAAACTGTAATCAATGAAAGACATCATTTCTTTGTACAACACCTCCATACTCTGAACTCTCTTCAGTCACACTCCACATTTTTGTATTTATCAATGAAAGATTATCACTTGCTCTATTTTTTTAGATCAGTTACACATTAATTTGTTGACATTCCTATTTCATGTGTCTTTTATTTGTGAAATACTCCGAACATCTACCTGACAAAACAAAGAAAGATTGTAAGAGCATGGGGTACCATGGGCTGTTAAGCTCGTGCCATGGTACCAGCCCAAAAAAACCCTTGGCGCACGACACCGTAGGTGGCGCCGTCGGCTGTTGCGCCGTGGTGGCCAGCCCACGCCTTCGAGTTTTTTCTTTTTTCTTTTTTTTTCCTTCTCTTTTTCGGCTGTTTATGCAGATCCAACGAGGAAGAAGGCATGGTTCCAAAAGATTTCAATATCCATGCTGTTTTTTTTTTTTTTTTTTTTTTTTTTTTTTTTTTTTTGGTTTTTGCAGGTGGTAGCACAAGGAGGAAGAAAGCAAGTTTGGTACACATGCAATTTTAGTCCTTGTGATTCTCTATAACGTTTTTTGGTGTTGACAGTTTTAGTCCATGTGGTTTTTTATGCAATTGTTTTTTTTTTTTAATTGTAATATGTGTTTTTGTAATGTAATGTGTTTTTTTTTTAATTAATGGAGTTTATTTTAATTAATATTGTGTATGTTTTATTCTATTTTTATGCATTTTTTTTAAATGTAATGTGTGCGTTTTTTTTTTATGTAATGTTTGTTTTTTTTAATGTAATGTGTGTTTTTTTTTTATTAATGAAGGTTATTTTAGTTAATATTATGTATGTTTAATTTTATGTAAAAGAAAAAAAAAATGCTGGCGGCACCAGAATTTCTGGTGCCAAGAGATACGGCCAGAATGTGGTGCCGTCAGATTTCTGGTGCCATAGAGATTTTTGCTGACGTGGCAGTAACTTTTGGCCCATGGCACCAAGGTTACCAATGCTCTAAACATCACACAAAGTTCGACATAACCTCATTATTTGTATATGGTGACATGTATAAAAGTTACACCAATCCAAAAATTGCGAAAGAAATTTGTTAATTATAACCGGATCAAGAAAAATAAAAAGTACGTAATGGTTTGAAAAAATATTTTTCTCAACAATGTATTTGTGAGTTTTTATACTAAAGGTTGAGTTTGCCCTTTTAGAATGTATTATACCAAATACATTTCATACTTATACTTATGTAGTTACAAACTATTTATTCATTTTACCGGGTCAACATGATATAGTGACCTTCTTGTAGATAAAATGAACACACTATTATTAATAACAAAGTGTTCATCAATTTGATCACACCACCAAATACATCAAAGACATTAACCAAACCACCACCATGATCCAACAGTCCAACACAAACAATTATATGGACAAAACAAAACGGCCAAAAACATGTACTAATAAATATCGATTCTTTCTTCTTTTACTAACTCGATCGGATCTGTAATGATAGAAGAAAACACACAAACAAACTCACTCATGAAAAGCGCACCATCTAAATCGCCACATAAAAAGCACGTAAATCCAATCATAATACGAAAACCACACATGCATTTAGATTTGTAACACAAATAGTCAAATATACACGAATTTAGAAAACTAGAACATGTAAAAATAGTATACTTACCGTATTACTATCTCTTACATTTGGTAGCAAAATACTATTGTCAGTATCTTCCATCAAGAAAGACGCATCACGCCGTTACTACCTCTACTTTAAAATTTAAAGTTGAAGAAACCCAACCTACACAAATCGCGTACATGTAAGCTCAAATATTTTATCGTGGTTAGTATTAAAAAAAGTGAGGAAAATTAATACGACAACTTCAAACCAAAGTGAGCACTATTCAAGAAGAAAACTATCAAGATGGCCTTACATAAACACACCAACAGCTCCATGATTCCAAGGACACAAATTAGAACCACGTGAGTATGAGAATCTGAAATGTACCAAAAAATTAAAGTTTATACTTACATATTTAAAGGCAACCGAATGACGAATCTCAAAAAAAATTACTGGGTACAAGATTGTAAAGAAAAAAGTTGTAAATATGAGAGAAGAGAGAAAGGTACAAAGAAATTTGACTTCTCAAGTTAAAACTAAGGGCGAAGATGTGATAAAGTAAAGAGAAATAAAAACCACCTATCGAGAGCTACGTGGCATTTTTTTAGGAGGCATTGAGTGGTACGTGTCATTTTCTACGAGCCACGTGGCATTTTTCTAAGAGGCTACAGTAATTTTTCTACGAGCCACGTGGCATTAACCGGACCCCCATGTAGGGAGGGTTTGTAGAAGACAGTGTTGCTGCCGCCTGTACTGTCTGCATTAAAACTTGTATATTTTGACTAAAGTAGGTGGACCCTCCATGGTAGGGAGGGTCCGGTTAACACATCCCCTCTGTTATATACTACGTAATAGGTAGATACGGAGTATATTATTTTGAACTTTAATTTATAACAAAAAAAATTATTAACAGTTAGATAATTGTAATTAAAAAAAAAAAAAAAAAAAAAAAAAAAAAAAAAAAAAAAAAAAAACTTACAAACAAAATATTCAAAACAAATTTATATACTCCAGTACTCCGCTACACAATATTTAAGTAATATAACATTTCTCGGTGGACGGTTTCCCGAGACAATAAAATATTCTTACAACTTTAAAAAATATTATTACTGAAAGTTGGGTCTCTATCTGGGTGTTATGTTTACTGGGCTAAATGTGAGGTTCGGATCCATGTGCCTTCGTTGGGCCCAAGTCTGTGTTTACCCGTTATAATGTTATATATTCTCGGTTTAATGTATTCGTATTCTGGTTTGTGCTTTCTTCTTCCAGAACCGACTCAACAACTTTGTAGGTAGGTTTTCCAGATCTGAGCAACTTCGTTATCGTCTCGGTCATATGCTAATTTTTTTTTTTTGGGTTTCTTCGTTTACTTTCTTTGATGTCACTGTGTTGGTGTTGTGTGTTTCTATTTCCCTAGGTTTTGTGTGGTAGGTGTTTTTTCTTTGGCTTAGTTGGTGCTATCTGTTGCTGCATGTCCTTTATTTGGTGTTTGATTGTCTTGGAGATGATTGTTGGTTAACAATAAACGTTAGTTACTGCCTCAAAGGTATAGGTTTAGACTTGCATGGTCTTTGGATTTTCTTCATGCTTTGTACGTACGGTACTGACCTCTTTGCTTTGTTGTGAAATGAATATCCATAAACTGGTTGCCAATTACTTTTTTTTAGTTTTTTTGAGTGCCCTATTCGGAATACGTTTTTTCGAACCACGTATACGTTTTTTTTGTTTGATTATGCCGGCTGTCGTAGAGGGTGGCACTTTGCCTGTTAATGGGAACAATATTGTCGAAAGTAGTGGCGCCCGTAGTGTTGGAAATACTGTTTCATCGGTTTTGGTGGGTGACGGCTGTTGTCGTTTGCCGGATCTTTCGGCTA
Source organism: Artemisia argyi (assembly GCA_030686995.1). Classification (NCBI taxonomy): domain Eukaryota; kingdom Viridiplantae; phylum Streptophyta; class Magnoliopsida; order Asterales; family Asteraceae; genus Artemisia; species Artemisia argyi. Next base: position 205,564,176 of record CM060702.1, on the reverse strand, counting down.
CCGAATTGTCTGGTGTTGTTGCTGCGCCATTGTATCTTCGACATGCCACTTTTCGTTCGCGAGATGTTCGTTCACCTTTTCTGCCTGGGTCTGTGTCGTTGGATGGCCGTCGCTATGTGTGTCCGAAAAGAAAAGTTTCTGATGCCGTTGATACGCCTATCAGTGGTGATAAAAAAAGAATGAAAATACAGGAAGGTTCTTGCGATCAGAGTTGTGGTAATTTCTCAATAGTTGTTTTGCATTGTGTTTTACCAGTTGTTTCGTCGCATTCCTTTTCTAAACTATACTTGCTTTACTTTTTTGCAGATGACAGCGTGCTTGGAGATTGCATAACTGAGTTGCCATCATCCACTGGTGTACCAGTAACGCAACTTCCTACCGTCGAACTAGGATCAAACATCTCAATGCCAGTTGTGACACTTCCAGTGCTCTTGGCCCCTGAACACTTTTTTTCCCAAGGTATATATTAATGTTTGGTTTTTGTATCAAACTGGATTGAGTGGAATATATTAAAATGGTCAATTTTCAAGATATTGTGCATGGCCGATAAAAACATTAGTATAAAGTGGCAGCTTTGGTTTCAATCTTATTTGTCTAAGATGCTTTTTCTCTTTTTAAGAGGCCCTTTGTTTACTATTTGACCATAAAAGATAAAATATATAAAGTAGAACACTTTCAAAACTATTCTATCAATATAACAATTAGCTGTAGACCAAATTCCAACGCTATAAAATAATATTCAAAAAAGTTGCCATAAAAAATTTATTTTTCATAACAGCCTTATAAGTAAGACTCGACCCGACCCGAACTAGATATGAGGCCATCTTCCCAAAAGAAAATAAAAGCATCCTCACATGGCAACACAAACATAATTTCATCAACTCAGTTTTTGATGATGAGTGAATATTACTCCACATATGTTATCTCTTAACATTAAATACTTGTAAAAAAAAATCCAATCTCTAATTTCTTAAAATATCCACCTGTAAATAATCGAACAAAACGATGGGGAGCATACCTGTTTTATCAAGGAACACAATTATCTCTCCCAGTTTTAATAAACTACCACTTTTATATTCAAGACCTTTATTTCATCATCTTCAGGTACCCTTTTTTTTTTTTTTTTTTTTTTTTTTTTTTTTTTTTTTTTTTTTATTTTGTATAATTGATCTGGGTATTAAAATTTTGATATGGGTTTCATTTATTTTGCTTTCTTGATTAGAGTTTCATGATAAAGTTTTAATCTTTTTGACGTATGATCAAAATCTTTAGTAGAGTGAATATGTTGACTTTCATACTGTGGAGTTATATACTGTATTGTTTTGGTGCCAGCGCAAGCCATTTGGCCCTATAATTGCAGGTAGCTGATTTTCTTTCCATACATTATATCGAAATTTCAGAAAGTTGTTCCTAAAATTGTTATATAAACTGGTGCAAAGTTTATTTCTCATATTTGAACACAACGTCGTGAAATATGCCTTACACCAATTTGTTCATTGTTTGCAGTGTTATACACTGTGGAATTTCAGAAGAGAGGGTTGCCTCATTGCCATATACTTCTATGGAATCATGAAAGCGCCAGGATCAGTACAACCAATGACATCGATAGGTGTGTGTCGGCTGAATTGCCGGACGAGATTAATGATCCAGAAGGTTTTAGGGTCATATCTGAGTTTATGCTACATGGGCCGTGTGGACTGGCATTTCCATATGCTACATGCATGCGTGGAAGAACAACATGCAAGAAGTTTTTTCCTAAAGACTACTGCACACAAACATTTATTGACGACGGAGGTTACGTGCACTATAGGCTCAGAGATATTCAGTATCGTGCAACTAGGCATGGTACCCAAATGGATATGTAGTCCCGTATAATCGAGGTCTTTGCATGGCATTTTACGCACATATAAACGTCGAGTGCTGTGGATGGACAATGTTGATCAAGTATCTGTTTAAGTACATATCCAAGGGCACGGATAGAATAGTTGCTAGGATAACAAGGTCTCATCTTGCATTTGCGGACACTGGTGGTTCAACAGCGGCATCAGCTTCTTCAAGTGCACCAGCGAGGCAAGTGGTGGATGAAATAAAAAACTTCTTAGACTGTCGTTACATTGGCCCTCATGAGGCCTGTTGGCGAATACTGGGTTTTGACATCCACAGTCGTGATCCAGCAGTGCAAATACTATCCGTTCATTCAGAAAACATGCAACATGTTACATTTAGGAGTAGGCAGCCGTTGGAGTCAGTTGCTGATAACACATGGGCACATAGAACGACATTGACCGAGTGGCTAGAGTTTAATAAATGGTACACCATCGGTCGTCATTTAACATACTTGCAGTTCCCATCTGAGTTCGTGTGGTCCAAGAAAGACAAGCAATGGTTCCCTAGAAGAAACGTGAATAAGCCGTCCATAGGGAGGTTGACTTATGTTCATCCGAGTTCGGGTGATTTATTCTATCAAAGATTATTGCTATGTCATCAAAAAGGTTGCACAACTTTTCCAGGCATTCGTACAGTCAACGGCCGCATTTATCCAACAAACAGAGCTGCTGCAAAGGCATTAGGTCTGTTAGAAAATGATGGTGAATGGTTTATAGCATTCCAAGAGGCGGCGGCAACTGCTACTGCTAAGGAACTATGCGCGCTCTTCGTACAGATCTTGGTGTTTTGTGACGTGTCAGAGCCACTTAATTTGTGGAACAGTTTTTGGCGTGAAATGTCTGATGACATCCCAAGGGTACTATCCGGTATTCATGGCATACGCTTTCTCCATGTGGATGAAGAGTTGTTAAAAGGTGGAATACTTTACGAGCTGCAAGCGGCATTAAGTCAACATGGCAGGTCATTATCAGAATTTAACATACCAATGCCACCTGAAGATCTTCTCAGTATTTTAAAAAACCGAAACATTATGGAAGAAAGGAGCTATAACCGAGCCGAGCTTGCAAGGGAAAAGGATGTGTTAATCCCAAAATTGAATGCAGAACAGCGGCGGATTTTTGATTTGATTATGGATGCGGCAGCTAGGAAAACGCAAGAAATTGTTTTTGTTTACGGACACGGCGGGACAGGGAAGACGTTTCTTTGGAAAACGATTATCACAACCTTGAGAGCGGAAGGAAAAATCGTCCTCGCTGTCGCATCTTCTGGTATTGCATCACTGCTTTTGCCTTCAGGTCGTAGGGCGCACTCACGTTTTAGGTTACCGCTTCTGTTGACAGACGAGTCTGTTTGCAATTTCAAGAAAACTACTCAGCTCGCACGCTTACTAAAGTTGACTGACCTCATCGTTTGGGACGAAGCCCCGATGAATGACATGCGGTGTTTTGAAGCACTAGACCGTACTCTCAGGGACATATTTGACAGTCCTAATAGTGTGTTCGGAAATAGGACAATCATGCTTGGGGGGGACTTTAGGCAAACCTTACCTGTTAAAAGAAAAGGGACAAAGAATGATATTATTGCAGCTTCGATATCTGAATCTTATTTGTGGCGTCATTTTAAGGTCTTCTTCCTTCATGAAAATATGCGTGTGTAGGCTAATTCAGATACCATAAACCAGCAACACGAAATGATTGCTTTCTCCCAATGGTTGCTTGATGTAGGCGACGGAAATATTGGTGTTCCGGACTCAAATGACCCTGAGAACCGTTCGTGGATATAGATTCCTGAATAGTATTGCTTTCCACCAGATGATGCAGGCAAGTGGCAGCTTATTAACTTCATATACGATGCTCAAACAATTCAGCACCCAACCGCGGAGAATTTACAGGATAAAGCAATCGTTTGCCCCAAAAACGAGACGGCAGACATCATAAATGCACAAGTTCTAGAAACAGTCCAAGGTACAAGTCATTTCTATAGTAGTATAGACCAGGCCATCCCACGAGCAAATGATGGTGGTGCTACAGAATTGTTATATCCTACAGAGTATTTAAATTCGCTAAGCTTTTCTGGGCTACCCCCACATACATTGGAGTTTAAAATAGGTACTCCAATTATGTTACTTAGAAATCTAAACCTGATAGGTGGACTTTGCAATGGTACAAGACTGATCGTGAGTCAACTGTTGACCAAAGTTATTGAAGCAAAAATAATCACAGGCACAAGGGTTGGCCAAAAAGTTTTCATACCGAGGATACAACTAACCTTGAACGATGACAGGTTACCGTTCATTTTTAAGAGGAGACAGTTTCCTGCGAAGGTATGTTACGCGATGACTATCAACAAAAGTCAAGGCCAGTCATTAAAGAAGATAGGCGTTTACCTACCGGAGCCGATATTCGGTCATGGACAATTGTATGTTGCGTTGTCAAGAGCTACTTCACCAGCTGGCCTCAAATTGGTTATTGCACAACAACCCAACCAGCCGCCTAACTGTACCAAAAACATTGTCTATAGAGATTTACTAAACAAAATTCGTTTAACTCAGGTTTCGATTACTAATTCTAGCACAGCTACTTATAGCTTCTACATGCATTTCAATGCTAACACTACTGTCTATCGACATAATTTAGAATAGTGAAGGCATTATATGAACTTTTAAACATGTTTCTTGTGGCTTTTGCATTTGATGGTCTTACGTAGTTTCACTTACTTCTGGGCTATAAAAAGTCAAATCTTCCTGTTTTTATGCATTAGCTAACAACAATGATTGCTGGTTATGTGTGAGTCATTTGTATGATACCTTATAGTGTTGTTCAGTTTTAAAAAAAGAGGTGGTGTTGTTACTGTTATTATCCATAAGTTCTGTTGCCATATACTTGCCCGGTGAATGGTAGTTACAACTGTCACAATGATAACCTAGGGTTAAACAACCGTTACTTACAACATTTAAAACAGTTTTCAGGCTAATGGCTGAGAAAGGAAAGGAAGCTGCTACACCATCACATACAGAAGAATTACCTGGACATGAAGAACCGATCCCTCAGAGATCAAAGGAAAAAGGAAAGGCACAAGTCGTTGAAGAGGAAGAGCAGAATTTAATGGACATAAAACCAGGAGACTTGGACAAACCAATAGAAGTAAAGGTATACCGCAAATGGACCTCCAAAAACGTGCCTGATCCAAATCCGACAGGCCTATGCTTTATCCTTTTGGATAGAAAGGTTTGTTACTACCCTATCTGGAACATAAGTAGGCTAGAATAGTACAAGTTTTTTCCTGCTCTTTTTTTCCTTTTTTTTTTCCTATTTTTTGTTTTCTATTTTTGTTATTTATTTTTGCCTTATTACAATACCAAACTATATTTGAAACCACATGGTTCTTATAACGACCTGAAAAATCCAAAACGATAATTGAACGTTTGATACGAAATGACCTAAGATTTAAACTAATTACGAATTAAAAATAAATAAATTACGAAATACTAATTTATAATCTAAGACTAAAAGTAAATCGACTCATCATAAGCTCTCTCATCACATGTTTACAAATATTTTGGACTTAGCCACACCTTTTAAAAATTTGGACACAATATATAAACGAATGTAGTGATAATACTGGTTTTGAAAAGAAGATAGGAATGAGTTTTAGTCCTCCTAAAATCCTATAGACTCGGCCAAATTCTTCCCCACTCTTCCTTTTTACTCGGCATTCTACTTCCCTTATCCCCTCTTTTATATCAACCGAATACAATTTTGAATCACACATAGAGAACCTAAACTGTTTCCAAAACATTTTCCTCTCTACAAAATTATAAGGGCCGAAGTTTAGGGGCTGTGACCAGGCATCCTTTTGTGTTTGATTTCTGCTTGTGTGCATGAGTACTTCGCCTGGTCTAGTGCAAGTTAAAGCTAGCAAGGGCTATGATCATGCTGGGTTTTGGTTCGGACAATTGGTACAAAGGTGGCTGTTTTGGTATCGATTCACATGAGGTCTTGGTGTCGTGTGGTTCGGGTAGAGGTCGTGCATGACGAGATTTTTGAGTTCGATCTTCCTGGTTCTTTTGCTCATCGGTCTCGCATTGTTTCCGTCTCATCATTAGACTAAAGGTCTTCTTGAAACTATTTATTTTCGCATGCACTCATGAAATATAATCTTATATGAAACTTGTTACACCAGTTCATGCACATGTACACATGATAAATAGATGAAGAAATTGTACACTAAATATTCGAATGACATATTTATATATATACGCAACATACAATCATGAAGATATGAACTGATATGTGTCGAACACAGTTGGAGATAAATATTTTCGAATCTGTTATGATACACGTAACTGATTTGGTCTTTAGAGCATGCATTCGATGTACGATATAGGACTAAAATCTGATAAGAAACCTTAAACGTTTAAGTAAGACGACACATGAAATGATTAAGATAAAAATAAAATACGTCACTTGAATCATGACCAGGTAATTTATATGTTCGACCTTGTTATATGTCTGGACACTTGAAGCATTAGAATAAAGATAGAACATGAAATGGTGACATAAAGAAGAACTAATATCTGATCGGTGAAAATATATATATATATATATATATATATATATATATATATATATATATTATGCCACATAAAATGATGATATAAATATTGCATGAAATACTGGAACCTATATATATTGATATTGAGTTTTAATTGGCGGTTCGAATCGGTTTACATGCGAATTGGGTTGATTTATTTTATACATGTAAAACCTGGAATTTATCTAATCGAAATGGAAGATGGAGCATGCATTTTTACATGGGTAAAACTTTAGAAAAGTGGTGTCTCAAATTTAATTTTGTACGTATAAGAATTGATAAATGGTGTGCATGCATGTGTGTCGTGAGGGTTAAAAAGCAGAAGTAAAACGTGTGGGTGTGATAATCGTATTTTGATCGTCGCGGTCTAAACTAATGTCAAGAGCACGTTAATATAATTATGAAACGACGAGGTCTAAAATTATCCTTTTAATATAAAATTATAGTATAAACCTTTAAATAATTTATTTGACATTTATAATATTAAATTTTGATAATTTATATTTATGACCCTAAACTTTACTAAATTGACATGATTAAACCTAAACCATTATATTGGTCATTTTAACCCTTAAATATTATTAATTGTCAACTATAGCCTTAAAATATTAAATTACTATTTCGGGAAACTTACTAAATATGGAAACTTGCTAATTTAGGAAACCTGTTAAAAGTGGAAGGTTACTAAAAATGGAAAGAAACCTAAAATGAGTAATCTGATTTTAAAATGAGCATTAAGTAATAAGACGATCATTAATTCGTGTAGATTCGCTGAAGAATGAGTAACTTTCTATCCTTGTTTCTGATGTGTTTTGCAATTGCGGTTTGAGGTACAGATATTCTTACCCTTTCTCAGTAAGGGTTCTTCTCTCATGACTTTCGATCCTTTGACTTTGATTCGTTTGCTATGATATGATTCATTTGATATGAGCCTTTTCTATGATACCTCTGATTTGCTATCCACTTTGATTATGATTATGTAATTATGTTATATTATGCTCTGGGAGCATTTTGTTATAGATAGCTTTGCTTTGTTTGTTCTAATATGTTCTGTTTTGATGCCCGAGTTTTTAGTCTACTCATGGAGGTACCATGGGCATGTCATTGATGGCACCAATGGCATGACACTATCTGGGGCGGTGTGATTAGTCCCCGGCGTCCCCGTCTGTTTATGATATGATATATGATCACTTGGCCGTATGTTTGTTTATGGGGGGTGTATGGATGCATCCTAGGTATGTTTGATATGATATGATTTGATTTTGTGACTGGTTGTACGTGCCTTGTACCCCTTTCACGTCTGGTACATTGGAGCTAGCTACTCTATGTACACCCTATGAATTGACGGATATGTGATTATGTGATTTGAGACCTATTCGAGTGGCTCTGGTAGGTCGGCTCGTGGCTTTTCTATGTTTCATTATGTCTATTCGAGTGGCTCTGGTAGACATGCCTTTGTTGATACGTGCTCTTATTCCTCTTATGATTATGCTTATATATCTATGATGCTTCGTTTCCCTTGACTTATGATATTGGTTCAGTTGATCGTTGATCTCTTATGCATTTGACAGATGATATTCATTTCAGCAGGAGTTTATGATTTCCTTTTTCCTATAATTGTATACGTTTCGATTATTCGTTTTGTTATATATCAGTTCACTGGGCTTTTTAAGCTCAACCGCATTTCTTTTCCTGCGGCAGGTTTTAGGTTGGAAGCTGGGTTTGAGTGAAGAGTGCATAGGAGCATTTAGTGGACTACCATGATGATTAGACACCCTTTTGCTCTGGATTAGACTTGAATTTAGATTCAGTTAGATTTAGTTTGGATTTGTATTTCATCTTGTATAGAGTTAGCATTTCATTTGTTTCTTAGAATACCTTTGTAACTTTTATGTTTCGTTTGCGTTGTTTGTTCTGACGGACACCATAATGTAGCATTTTGACCCGTGTCGGGTTGGGGTGTTACAGTTCTGCCATCCAAGCAAATGTGCATTTATGGGATATGCAACAGTTTGATTCTGGCCTGCAAATAGGATCGTGCTATAAAATTGAATGTTTTGGTTGCAAAAGAACTGAAAACTGGCAGCGTACATTGAACAACCCTATAACGTTGCTGTTTGGGAGATACACTCTGGTGACACCTATCGAAAACGATGGGTTTGCAGACAATTACTTTAACTTTATTGCATATAACGAAATAGGCCAACGAGCGGACACGCGTGATTATGCACTCACAGGTATTATACATGATTCAAATAGTGTTTTATGCATCTAAACCATTAACTGTTTCCATTGCTGTTAATAGACTACATAGGTATCGTCAGGAACATTGGTTACATCAAAGAATCTGGAGATCCTACCACCAATAGAATACTGCGAAGGAACATAGATATCCAAAACCTAAAGTACATTTCCTATAATTATTTTGCAACTCAACTATAATTGCGTCATATTGATGTGTTATAACATTTATGCAGTGGCAATGTACTTACTTTTACAATCTGGAATGAGATGGCAACAAACTTTCCACTCGAAACGTTAGGCCAGCTTGACCATCCTGTAGTTATAGCTGTTTCTTCGTGTTGGGCTATAAGGTTTCCAGGTATGATTCAGCATGTTATTCGGCTTAAAAAAAATAAACAGGAACATGATTCGCTAACATAGTTTTACACAAACAGGTGGCCTCCAGCTATCAGCAACCCCTGCCACTTACTACTACCTCAATCCACGACTGGAGGAGACGGATCATATTCGACAAGTGTAAGCCCATAAAATCTATTTGTCTGATTACATATAATATCAATTATATAATAGAATGTCCATATGTGTAAACAGGTATGACGAAATGATGCTTCCTACACCACCTTTACAAATACCCACTACAGGCATCCAACAACCAGAACAAGCACCCGCTAGGCAGTTAACGCCCTTAAACGTCCTTATGCAAGCAAGCCCAGAAAGTATTGTGGTATGTCCTGTTTTCATATTACTGTTAGCATGTTGATTCTAATATTCCTAACATTGTTGCATCCATTATTTGTACAACAACAGTTTACTACTCAGGCAACGATAGTTGGAATCGATGAACAAATGGGCTGGTACTTCAACCGTTGCAGGACGTGCGGCAGCAAGATCACTTATAACATGCCACATAGGCATTGCCAGCAGCCGGGTGTTAGACCAATACCAAATTACAGGTGCATACACATAACAAAAAAGAATCAACAAGTGCTATCCTTTAAATCAAATGAAAAATCATTATGCATCTAACCAAAAAAACCATTTCTTGATTTTGTAACAGTTACTGCCTTAGACTAACACTGGCTGATGAGACGGGTAATGTCGTGGTCACCTGCTTTAGCCCGGAAACAGATCCATTGCTTCATTCAAGCATCACCGACTTAGTGAGCTACATCCCAGACCCGGACCCATATGTGTTCCCACCAATTATATTGGCTCTTGAAAACACAGCCCACATATTCCATGTGCATCTAGCAAAAGGCAGCCGTAGAGGTTTCCCCAGGTTTATCTTGAACGGCGCTGAAGATGTACCTTTGCCAGCACTTCCAGAGGCTCCAGCACAAACAGAAGAAGGTGGCTCATCCGCACCTGTTGAAAGCCCACCGCAAACACCCGTTGTCACTGAAATAGGTGCAAGTAGTATAACACCCCCACCGCTTACGGACGAGCGTGCTGAAAAAATTAGTGCCACAAATGAAGGTGAACCTACCATACTTCGCAGGTAACTTTTTGAAGAAACTGGAGAACAGCAATCACCAGATACTACTGAAAAAACAGATGATGGAGAGGAAGAACTGCCTGTGCACGCAGCGAAAAAGGTCAAGCGCGACTAATCTATCTACGTTGGCTGCAGAAAAAAGTGTCTAAGCGCATAACTCATCCAAGTAACATATTGTAAATTATATAAGACATGATGCATAGTATGTACAATAAGTAGAACTAGATCGTAGTAACAGCTGCTGGTGTATGCACACGGCTGTTACAAATGGCGGCTACACATTACCATAGGTGGCCGCGCAATTTTGGGTTGCGCAGCTTTACAACGCTGTTATAAATACAGGGATACCTGTATAATTTTGTATATCTCAAATACCGGATAATATAATAACCGTTTTGAACAAATCTAACATGTTATGCCGCTAGTGTTTGATGCTGACTGCAATGTGAGACATAAGTATGCTAGCAGATCTCTTATGCACATGCCTTAGAACCACTCCATTAAACAATAAAAAAAACTTAACAAAAGCCTAAAATTAAAGTACATTGCAACAATGCGGCCGCCTAATGCATCAACAAAGCGCCATCATAACATTCAAACCTAATAACGATCATACTATAATGTTTACAACATTAGTCTAAACAACAATTACAGGACAACATAAAGTACGACCCATTGTGAGCAAACCAACGCCTAACTTATTGACAGCAGTTCTAAATCAACGGCCTCAGAAAAAGCTACTAAATCACAGTCAGCGGCATTGACACGGTCACCGCTATATGCGAAGACCGTCTCAACAATCATAGATATATTCGTTACCGCCGACTGTGATCCAGTCACCTTTCTCTGAAAACAAAACGTCGGCAACCAAAGAGGTTTCTCAAAAGAATAGATGCCGCATGTATAGATTAAGTTTCATTGACCATATACTTAAAAAAAAAAAAAAAAAAAAATTGGGTACGCAATTTACCCCGCCGCAACGCGGCGGGTATATCCATCTCGTTTAAAAAACGTTTAAACACGAAAGAAAAAAGAAGAAAAAAAAAGAAAAAAGAGAGAGCCTTCATAACAAATATTAAGAAAAATCAGTAAACTCAAAAACAAATTCCGGCTAGGCAGCGACAACAATAAAATTCCGGCAAGCCAGCGGCTGTGTCAAAGATCCCATGGGGCTGCCGCGTCTATATAAAAAAAGAAAGCCAAAAACTAAGTAACCATCAACAGTTGCAAAAGATATAGTTCTATAAAATCATGAAAAATTTATAAATCTATAAAATAAACCATGAAAACATGGAAAATACATAGATCATTAGATCTATAAGAAAACTCTCAAAGCTATTTTGGTGGTTGTGTGTACCTGTGAAGGAGAAGTTTTCGGCAACAACGACGGAAGTTTCGAGCAACAACAACGGTGCGGGTAGCAGCCTATCTGGATAAAAAAAATCAAATGTGTTAAGGACAACTCAGATGATACACAAAAAACTTCAAAACTTGAAAAAGTCATAGATCTATCAAGAACGAAAAAAAAAATACATGAAAAGCCTTCAGTGGTGGCTGTTTCGTTGGTGGTAGCAGATTCCGGCGGTAGCAGCGAAAGTTCCGGCGACGGTAGCGAGATATTCCGGCGGCAGCAGCTAAGAAATGTTACAACCTTCAAAACTAAAAATAAAACACTCAAAACTTTGGATCCTATACAAATAAAGATAGATCTATATAAAAAAAACCTTTAGATCTAAATAAATACCTTTCGTTACGATTTCGGTGGTTGAGTTTTCTGAGTTGGTTGGTCTTGGTGGTTATGGGTCTATATGGTTTGGATTTCGTTGGTGATGAGAGTGGTGGATGAGTTGAGATAGAGAGTATTTTGTTGGTGATGACTGATGAAAGTGTTTTTTTTATTTTGTGTGTGTGTGTATTTTCATGGGTGGTGAAACAATAAAAATTGGGTGAAAGTGGGTTTGGTGGGTATATATTTGTTTATGTTGGTTTGGAGTTTATTTTTCAGGTTTGTATGTTGGTTTGGTATATGTAAATTTAGGTTTGAATCATGGTATGGTTGTTGAATCTTAAAATTGGAGGTTTGGGTTTTGATTGGGGATATTAATGTTTTATAAAGGAGTATAGAAGTGTGTGTGTGTATATATATATATATATATATATATATATATATATATATATATATATATATATATATATATATATATATATACATACATACATACACTAGCAGGGTACCCGCTCGTTGCAGCGGCGGGTACCCTGAGATTAAATTTTCCGGTGAATCATGTATTTTGTTTATTATGTTCTTTTTGACAATAAATTTATGGATATCAAGAATTTCGTTTAGGCCGTGCCCGTTCGGGCTAGAGCCTGTGTGGCCCGCTCCCGTACGGGCTCAAGCCCATTGCTCGTTCGGGCTTGAATATTTTTATAATGTGCTTTATTATTTGTATTAGTGACATTTAATGTAGGAATTGTGTTTAATTTGGTTGTACAATATGCTTGATAATTTGTATTTGTGATGTAATGAGTGTTTTAATAATTGTATTAATTGTATTTATTGATCAATTAATTAATTGACTACATTAAATATCATTAATATGATTTTTTTTTAATTTGTGCATTAAAGTGGTGTATATTATGCTTCTTGTCTTGTAAGTCTAAAAATTATGTGCATTAAAGTGGTGTCCATGCATCTTTCCTATTAAAGAAATATTTTTGGTCTTAAACATTTTAAGACTTCTAAATATAAATGTCCTAAATACATTATAAGGTAGTGTATATATATATATATATATATATATATATATATATATATATATATATATATATATATATATATATATATATATATATATATATATATATATATATATATATAACAGGAGACATTTGTAGAATATGTCACCTCATTGTCTAGTAATTCATTATCAGCCATGTCAGCAGCCATGTCATCACATTGTCGCCATGTAAGCAACTTTTATAATTAAATTCATTATTTATATGTTTGCCAATTCACCATTTTTTTATTTATTATTATTATTATTTTTTTTTTGTAAAATTCGTTTTTCTAAAAAATATGACAGCAACAAGATTCGAACCTAATATCTTTATGATATTAAGCAACCACATAACCACTAGACTAGATGATTTTATTTATTTATGTCTTGCAAGTTAAAATATATAAGGTAATCCAAACATGAATTAAATCTAATTTGCTGTATTTATAAAATACGGTATATTAATATTGTTTTGTGTTAATTTAGGAATCGATTTGTTGTTAAAATATAAATCCATATTTTTCAACAAAAAATATGTAGTAAGATTCGAACATGGGTTCTCTACTATCTCTAACAAACATCTCAACTACTTGAACAATGAAAGTTTTGTTATTTTCTTTCCAACTCAATATTGATAAAGCCACATAAACTATTAACAATAATAACCCAAAATTAAAACAAAAAACATTATTACGTTTTTCATTCATAAAACCCTAAAATATAAATCCATATTTATCTTCTCTCAATTACAGTTTGTTAAAAAAAGGTACGCCTCTAATAAAACCCTAATAATGAAACTTTGTTGCTCTCTATAATGAAATTTTGTTGCTCTCTATGCATATGTTTTTGTAGATTTTTGCAGGTTTTTGCATGTTAGACGTGTTCTTTGCATGGTTGTAATGAATCTTAAAACAATGATTTCTTGGTGAGTTTTATTTAGTTTCAATGATTTATGATTGGTTTGTTTAAGTTTTTTGTTATTCAGGAGGGGTTTTATGTTGGTTTGTTTGCAACGTATTGATTATTAAGCTTTAGCTCTTTGTATTATGCTATATTAGTAGCTACGTCACATATTTGATTATAAGCTCAAACATATACAGATCATCATGGCGTCCATCACTCTTCTATAAACCCTGTAGGAGGTGAACTATTATTAAGATTTTCCAGTATGCTTGCAATGCTTTCAATATTGATTATACTATAGTTGTAGGCCCCTTGGGTTTTAATCTTCATCTTACTATCTTAATATGCAATTTGTACATAAGATCTACTTTTGTGCTTGCAGATTGCTGTGAATAACCAAGATAAGATGGAAGTGTATGCTACAAAAGTGACTAATTTTGATATCGTGATGCAGGTAAAAGCTACGCATCTGTCTCTTGTGAAGTATTATGTCTGTCACTTTTCTTTTTAGGTATCGAGCATGGATTTTAATGTTTAAACTTAACTGTGAACTTGATTCCAAATGTTCTATAGACAACTAAAGTAGGAACTCATGATTCAGAAGCATGCCTGAATAAAGGAACTTGCTACCCATTGGGTGGATATAGGTGAGCCAATATCTTTTTCTAATCTCTCCAGTTTATTTTTTGTTAAGAGAGTAGGAAATTTTTAACACTACTTTGAGTTATTTGTGAACTGTTTGTCCTGTTTCTTAACTCAGTTATTTAAAGTTTTTTGGTTGGGATGGTTTTGATGAAGCTTGACCTACATCAGGTTTAATCTGTTCCATATCTACTTAGAAATGGGTCAATTGGGTTATGTTTGATCTTCAAGGGATCAAATAGAAGGAAATTGATAAGATGGATTGAAATACAAACTCATCTTCCACAAGCATTGCAACGTAATGGTGAAAAGATGGGCAAAAGGCCAGTCATAATATCGGTAGTTAAGGCAGCGTGCAAAATCCCAATGTACCTGCTCATTCAGAAAGTACCTTCTCATGCTACTGAAGAGGATGTATGTTTATTATCAATTTAAAATAATTATATCTTATTCATATTAGTTTTTTTGCTAACATTGTATCAATGTTTGAATATCAGTTCTATGATCACTTCAGTCCTTTTGTTATGAACCAGTTTGTGGCATTTCATCCCATTGATGATGAGTAACAATGTAAGGGTTTATCATTCATTTATGTGACTTCAGTTGATGATAATTCAGCATGCCTAGCCCTCAACAATTCTGAGCTTTTCAACAGTGTAATCTCAGTTCAGCCGGGATTATACATGTATAAGACTTGGCCACTTTTGATTTGTTAGGTTGATGGAGAAGCTGAACATGATGAAAATTGGAGTTGTGAAGTGGATTAAGGCTCATATCCAAAGTAATACTTCCATTTTGAAGTTCATGTCTGTATAAACTTCATTTTCTAGGGAGCCAGCATACTACCGGGTTTCTATGGGTGGGTCCTGCCAAGATTGACTGGAAATATAGAAATAAAGTGATGTAAAGTCGTTCCAAAGAAAGTGACTATTTTTGCTTGGAGGCTGCTTCATGGTTGTCTTATTGCAGTTAGACTGATTATTGACAACATGGGTATTGATATGCACCTCCTTTCATGTCCATGTATCAATTCTATTTATCATTGTCTTTTTGGTTGTCCAAAGAGTATGGAATCTTGGATAGAAGTCTGCAACTGGTGGAAGTCGGGTGAAAGGAATTTTTTAAGTGCTAAACATTGAGGAAGTGCTTAATTTTTGGAGCTTTAAAACTGATAGCACAATTTACCTATGACATTATATTGGCCAGACCACCAATCTAAATTGTGGTTGCAACCCATTGTTGGTATTCGGTTTTTCTGACTACGTTTGTAGACCTATATCTTGGTTGGGCAATCACACTGAGAGTGTAATTGCAGCCATGTCGGGTGTTTGGCACCACTCAAAATGTGGTTGCAGTCATGCCTGGTGTTTGGTGCAGCTTCCATATTCGTATATTCAAGCCTAATCATAACGTAAAACTAATAGTTGTTCAAAAATTGTTCCTTTTTACGCCGATTGTTGCTGCTACTGCTGACACAAATCTTTGTTGTTGCAGACGCCGGTTGGCGCTGCAGTTAGGGGTGTGCGTTGGTAATTTGTGCTATCTGCGAATAATAGGTTACCAGATGCATGTTCCAATGGTACTGTACATCGTTACTTGCCTCACATTTTGAATGTTGTTTGATGTTAGTTATTAATTTATTGTTTTCTTTTTTGTATTAGGAAGAGTTGTTGAAATTAATGTGTAGTTGGTATAAGCAGATTTCAAAATTTTTCTTCTCATGGACCAGTATGAGATTGTTTTAGTAGAAAAGTATGTTAGGTACTGTTGGTTAAATTACGTTCTAGAAATTGTTACGACAAGTTTTAGTTGCGGTTTGAACTTCATAGAGAGATTATAAGTAAACGTCTGTGTGCTTTTGGATTTTGCAGTTTACTATTAGTGCATGAGTATGAAGATCTAATTCGTATTGTCACTTTCTTTTCAGGCCTCTTTGTGTATCAGTGTGGACTGACAGTGCGCACGCCAGTGGTGCGTTGCCCTTGGGTGAGCAAAACTTAGTTTAGTGGCTTATTAACATTTTTTTTTCCAATCACTTTACACATGATAACAATAGTTCACATGGTTCCCGTGTTACTGGAGATGTTTTCTATGAAGAAGCAAGGCTTAAAGAATTCGTAATCCCCCGTCTCTGATGGTATTGGGCCTGTCTACTATCTTCATGCTACTTTCCAATACAGCCAAGTGTGCTTATCAATGGACTAAATAGCCATTTTTTACCCGCCTTCTTTCGCTATAAAAAAATGTCGACGATAACCAATAGAGGTAATTTACTGTCTCATACATACTTCACAAGTGCATTGAGTTTAACAATTAATATTTTTGATGTATATTAGATAGTAGAGTAACCTGAAACAACGATGACAGATCAAATGAACAGAAATCATGATACTGAACTCGAATCTTTTAGGGCTCTAGCTGGTGATGTTGACTCTATCAAGTAATTTATAGATAAAATATATTTAGATATGGAAGATGTATAACATTTTGGAAAGTTTCTTAGTTAATGGGCTTACTATATTCTTCTTGATTTATATATCTAATTCGAGCTTAGTCCAGTTTGCTTGATCATGGACAACTTATATAAACCTGATACTTGATTAGCGGCTCTGCATTTTTTCAATCCTTATTAGATCGTAAGAAAAAATGGAAACATTGTCTTATAGTACCAATCTTTATGTGAAGGGTAGTTTTTTACTTTGGTCTTCACATTTTAGTGAGTAATTCTTTTGTCTTTCTACTTGGTGTCCACTGAAGTAGTCATCTCAGCTGGATATGACGATTTATCAGAAGTAATATAGTACAACAATTCCATTATATTTTCAGTTGGCTGCATTTTTATGGATATTGATTTGTGAGAGCCTTTGGTTTCTGGTGAAAAAAGGTTGTCAAGCAGTGGGTGCTTATTATTGAGGTACCAGCATTCCCCTCTCAATTTCTATTGAGTTGCTCAAAATTATTTAAAGTTATATCTTTGTAAGCCTTTTCACATTCACATAGACATGGATGTGTATATTTCTACTCTATATAATCATATGTTTGTATGCAACAACAACATTAACCGGATTACATTTTGCCACAACCACCTTCATGACCACTGTTCTTAGGTGGTTGGGTTACATCCAACCATCTCATCTACCCGCTTCAGAACTTTCAAGTTTGTCCTGGTGGCTAACTTCTCGATTGTTGGGATGAATGCCAGTCTAATGTGGAACTCAGTGCGATTCTACCAGGTAATTTCAGCTGCTCCTTAGTTCCTGATCTCCCATTACATTTTTTAGATATCATTGTTGAACTCTGTGTAGTTGGATGAAAGCGTGATTTTTTCCAATTGTTAATGTCAGGTAGCAAAGCTGTGTATGATCCCTGTATCATGCTTGCTTGAAGTTGCGTTTGATAAGACTCGATATTCAAGAGACATAAAGCTCAGCATTTTGGTTGTTCTTGTGGGTGTTGTCGTCTGCATTGTTACTGATGTCAGTGTTAATGGTTTTGTTGCTGCTTCAATCGTAGTATGGACAACGTCCCTCCAGCAATATGTACAGTTTCTATCCCATAACTTAAATGTTATTTCAAGTATAAGTACTTTGATAATAATTGAGTGATAACTTTCTCGTCATTATACTTGGATTCTTGCAAAAAGTGTAAAAGAGAAACACAAAATTATGTAAGAATAAGCTCTGCTACTCTGGACAAATTACACGAATGTTATGCAAATACGACCTGGTACTTATAAAATGTAAGATGTGTTTGTCTTTTACCTTTATGGATACGATGGGTAGTTTGAATAAACATAAAGTCAAGTAGGTATTAGTGGATAAATAGGCCCAAGCCCGGTTTGTTTTCGTTTATTCAAGGTGGATACATAGTAGATCCTGATTTGCAAGGTAATTCATCATTTCTTTAACTTCATTTCTTGCATTAACAATCTCAATCACAATAACATAATGATACCAGTAATTCGAATAATGCTTGCATTTGAGGCGTTTGGTTTGGTTTTGATATGGAAAAAAGTTATTAGAACCTATGCCATTGTTGGAAAAACCAGAAATACATCACTGGAAGACGAAAAACTAAGAAACCGGATGCCAAACAACATTATTGGAAATAAACCCGAATACTCAGAAAGTAACATTACTGTGTACGCAAATACTTATCAATAAATAAATGCCAAATTACATGAATATGAAACCATATATGAATGATACTATGAACATACACATTAGAGTTTCAAATCACTAACTCAACCATTAACGTCGTCGCAATTCCTTACAAGCGAAAAGTGGACCTAATATTAAATTTTATATGACATTGTAGAGGTTGGAAAATGGTGATGAAACGAAGGATAATTTTGAAAAAAAAATTATTTTACAAAATACTCCTATAAACAACTCCTTAAAAAGTAATATTATAACAAATCAATTACATATTTATAACATCAAACATTTTTGTTTCACTCGCTTAGCGGAAATTCATGTGTCAAATGGGTTCAAGGTTCTTATGTGGCTCAAAAACAACCACTTACTTGGTATAAGGTACATGATCACACTAGCAATAATCACTTTTTAGTGTTTGGATAAGCCGCTAATGTTTCTGATATACTGTTCATTTTTTATTTTGATTTAGCCTTTTTAACTACAAGCCAAAAGGTAAGTTACCCGGTATCTCGGTTACATTTTAGTTAGCCTCACTCATTACTCATGATATTTTACTTCTCTAATAACGTTGAATATTTTATTTGCCATGCTAGATATTAAATAAAGATTATTTGTGTCTGATAAATTGTCTCACTAATTGATTAGTTGCTTCTATAATTGTAAATTTTATACAATACCATTGTTTGAGCTTTATTGATACGTTACAATGTAAAGTTAGAAACTATATGACTATATCATTACAAATCATCATTTTTTATTAATTCAATTACCTAAGATTAGTTTAAGTTCATGTTATGTTGTTGACACTCTATATATAAAAAAAGAAAAAAAAAAAAAAAAAACTATGAACACATTAATTATTTTTAGGATATTATTTTTTCATTCATTGATTTACTTTACAAAAAAAAAAAACAAAAAAGAAAAGAAAAGAAAAGAAAAGAAAAGAAAAAAAAAAACTGTATAAAATTACAGTCCTTGATGCTTCTGCATATTAGAGATATTTTGGGGGGGAAAATTCGGTTAGTAACAAGTAAAACCTCTCGATATATTCCGGTACCAATGTTGTTGATAACAGTAAATATGAAAAGGACCATGTATGAAAAACTTGGTTTTAACACATTTGGTTTACAACTCAGGAATGCTTCGCTGTGCAAGCAAAGCACGAAGAGTAAGTTTTTTAAAGACAAGTTATCGGCACCCAAGGAAACCAATGTTGTTGTTGTAGTAGAGCACGAATAGTAAGTTCATTAAAGACAAGTAACGGTTCAAAGTCAGGCGCTTCAATGAAATGTGTCGGCTGTCAAGGTTCTAGAAAATGCAACATTCATGTAAATAGTTTCTAAACAAAAAAGTTGTCAAGCTTTGTATTTTCTTTCATATTCAATAAACTTATATTTTATTTGTAAAGTAGTACATTTAAATAATAATCACAAGTCATGTCTTATGTACAAACCTTCCTTTCAACATGTACACTTTTCAACCATTTTTTTCACCCTTCTTTCGCTATAGTAAAATATGCCAACGATATATAGAAATGTTATATGAGTTTTCAAAACTGAAAAATATGCCAACGATACATTCAAATAGAATTAATCAAAGAATTTCCATTGTATGGGTGGTACTACGTTTCAAATATTGAAGCAATTGAGAAGACGGAAAAAGAGCTAAGTGGTTAGTTTTATGCATATGACATGGCTGCCGTGGGATGACTTTGTCTACCAATGTCTTCAATTGTTTGAGGTTGTTTGTTTATATAATTTTTTGTTGTCCAAACGTTGGTTGTTGATTTTGTGTACTTACAACAACATTCATTTGAGTTTAAAAAATATAATATGTTGTTAAAATATATAACGTTCTTTTCGTTCTTAGTATTCATGCCCGCCATCGGTGATTTAAAATATAAACATAAACAAAAAAAACTCAATATTGCAAATGTTTCCACTAAAATAACCAATAATCTTTGCATTTTAAAACAAATTAAACAAAATACGAGAATCATAAAACATGCCCGCCCATCGGGCGGGCTTAGACAGCTAGTTTATATATATATATATATATATATATATATATATATATATATATATATATATATATATATATATATATATATATATATAGTGTAACTTTCAAACGAGAACCATTTTAACTGCGAGAACTGAGAGAACCACCAAAAACATACATGCACGCCTTCAATAATTGTATTTTTGCACATATGTTTTAAAAACAACACATATGTTTAAAAAAAAACATAGTTGTTCTAAAGAATTTGATAAGAAATTAAAAATACAAAATTTTTCTTTGAATGTATGCATGTATGTTCTTAAAAGACGTGCAACGACAATATTGCGGCCGTGGGTAAGGTTTTTGTGAAAAAAGATGATGAGTTCATAATGATATTGAAGAACATAGGTTGATGCTTACGATTATTGATGATTTGCATGTATTTTTATTTTATTTTAAAAGGCGTGCATGCATGTTTTTTGTGGTTCTCTCAGTTCTCGCAGATAAAATGGTTCTCGTAAGAAAGTCCCCTTATATATATATATATATATATATATATATATATATATATATATATATATATAGGGGCTTTATTTTCATAACCCTGTTAAGTGCGGGAACTGCGAGAACTCCAATTTTACATTAGAAAACATGCATGTTCATATAAAACATGTATGTTTTCTTACATACACCTTAATACGCATGCCTGTGTATTAAAGTGTATGTAAGAAAACATACATGTTTTATATGAACATGCATGTTTTTTAATGCATAATTGGAGTTCTCGCAGTTCCCGTACTTAACAGGGTTTTAAAAATAAAACCATTTTTCATTGATCTGTTGCACTTAACAGGTTTTTATATGAACATGTATGTTATGCATGTATGTGTATTAAGGTGTATGTAAGAAAACATACATGTTTTATATGAACATGCATGTTTTCTAATGCAAAATTGGAGTTCTCGCAGTTCCCGCACTTAACAGGGTTCTGAAAATAAAAATACACAATATATATATATATATACTAGCTTATAACCCGTGATAAATCACGGGTAGCTTATAAAATTTTTGAAACAAACATTATTCAAACTTTAAAAAAGTAATAAATGTTAGTAAAAAAAAGTGAAAATTGACATCACTATCTAAAGAACAATCAATTAGAGACCTGCAATTTGTTTTCAGGTATCCATTACACCTTGTTTATGTGCAATAAGAGTGTTAGCCTTAAAACATGAAGAACGCTCAAACCTAAAAATTCAAAACCAAATAAGGCTAAATGCGATGATATAACAGTGAAATAATATAAAAATAGCATAATGATGAAAGAATCATGTCTAATATGCAAGGTAAAGGGAAAACAACATCATAACCAGCTTGATATTTTTACGTCACAAAGTTTTAAAGATTCACATAGAGAATACAATTGCATTCAATTATAATAAACTGTGAAAAACAATTTTTTGACCCGAAAATATATGGGAAAAGTATACAATAGGCCAACTCGACCCGTTTCAAGTTAACCTATTATTAAACTAACAAAAATATATATTCAAATATTATACGTTATGCCATTAGCCCAAACTTATAGTAACAGCGTGACCACACGTGATTGTCGGGCCATTGACTCCCTCATTAGTCATGAATTGTGTAAAATGACACATCCACCCATGATCCTACATTTATTGTCATCTATCTAATTAGACACAAAAAACTAACACAAATAGGTTTGGTACAATCTAAAGAAACTTACCAAAACAAAATTGTAGATAATGGTCATTCACCTTGGCAAACATATCATCAAATCAAGGACTTGTATGCTTTCACCCAATTGTTTTTTTTTAACATCACCTCTGATAAACACACTAATTAAACAATTATAAGTTCAAATTTTGCAACTGATAGGCGGTTATTATATCATGTTCTACAACATATTGACTTTGACTAATATGAGATCTTCATTTAAGAATACAACCAACATGAATTTTGTTGAAGTGTTAACCCATTAAGGTATTATGAATACGATGGTGAAGTAGTTACCAAAAGTATAAGTTAACATGGCTGAAATTTAATCTAATTTTAATTGGATCAGTAACAACCATTAAGAGTTTTCTCCATCATCACTACTCATAAACAATATATAAAAGCCTCAAACATGCTCAACGAATGTATATTACATAGTTAGAGAAATACAACCATAAACATAGTTGAAGTTCATACTTTTCGAGTCTTGATTCTAACCATGCTAATGTTCCAAACTGAGTCAATGAGCATAAAATCAATTCGAGAAACACAAGACTTATTGATTGCAATTTATGTAATTGTGAAATATGCAAAATGATAATTTAAGCGTGCTATAAATTAGCCAAATATGTATAAATATCGAGTCAAAGGTTCTTTTACACACATGAGAAACTTACTAATAAGTTGTTATTCACTTGTAAAGAAATCTAACACCAATGAGGCAATAGCAAAATGTCACACTTGGCGATTGAGCAACATCCACCTCAAAAGCTGACACCATTACCGAATAATAGAGCCCCTAACTTTTTTGAGTTGTATAGTGAGTATTGCAATATAATTAACACACATCTATTTGAAGTGAGAAACATTTTTATGCTGAAACCTTGATTCAAAGAAGCATATTTGAGGATATTAAGAAAAAGAAGCATTACTAATGCACACTAATGATCATCAACCTATAAAATAATTTATAATGAAAAATTAAGTTTTTTTTTGAGATTGCAACTGTTCTAAACTTGTAGAAAAGAAGTTAAAAAAGTTAACGAAATCCAATTCGAGTCACCTTAAATTTATTCACCATGATTAGAAAGGTAAACTTCCCTGTGCTTGTAATTTTCATAGTATATTTTTTTAGAACTCATGCTAACAGAATACAACCTATGCCACTCCCAAGTGTAAACTTGTGATTTTGATGCCACGAAGATTAATCAATTTAAAAAATGAGCAATCTAAAATTGTGTATTGAAAACAACTTCAAGCATTTTTTTTCATCAACAAACAAACACAATGCACAAAGTAACTCTTTATATAAGCAAACCCAAACAGGAAAACACCTTATAGACTCAAAAGACAAATGATGCATTGAAAAAGTTCAAAGTTTTGTAACCATATGAATCTTGAAAAAAAATGTAATTTTTTTCCTTGTTATACTCTACAAAATGAGAATCAACCATGCCCATATTATTAATTCAATAAATTTTGTACGGAAAATTAAACCCTAATTTTGGATAAACAATTTCCAAACAATATATATGAATCAAACCCTTTATTTTGATCGAACATGTTCCACCGATATATCCAATTTATATAAATAGTTAATCAAAAATTGCAAAGTAAACATACCTTGGATTAATTGAGACAAAAAAAATATTGAGTTTGGAGATTGAAGAGAAGTAGACGTTCAATCTTTTGAGAGAAGAAGTCAAACATTTCAGAAAAACCAATGTAAATATTAATTGCAGGAATTACAGGTGGCTTAAATGACTTGGCATTAGTGAGGTGGCAAGGTTGTCCACATGGATTAAATGACATGTCAAGTTTTCAAAAAAACCTTTGTTTATATATATATATATATATATATATATATATATATATATATATATATATATATATATATATATATATATATATATATATATATATATATATATAGGGTAAGGTTCTAGAAAAAAGTTCACTTTTGTAGAAAAGTGAGAAAAAAAGTTATAGGGTTTAATTTGAAACATCTCAAACTTCATGGGTATGTTTTGAAACATACCCCCACCCCACCCCCCACTCCCGAAAAAAAAAAAAAAAAAAAAAAAAAATCCCGCAAAAAAAAAATTTTTTGTGGGCAAAAAAAAAATTTCTTTTTGGGCCAAAAATTTTCCTGCCAAAAATTAATAACCCAGATGCACCTTTTTTTTTAGTGCATCTCAGTTATAAAAATTGGTGCATCATAGTTATAACTGAGATGCACCAATTTTTATAACTGAGATGCACTAAAAAAAAAGGTGCATTTGGGTTATAAATTTTTGGCAAAAAAAAAAATTTTTGCCCAAAAAAAAATTTTGCCCAAAAAAAAAATTTTTTTTGGCCGGAAATTTTTTTTTCCGGGGGGGGAATTTACAAAACCTCCTTAAAGAATAAAGGAAAATACAATTAGGTCCCTGTAGTTTGGTGTGAAAAAAAGGAGGGGAATGAGGGGCTGATTTGTACACTTTTCTCACTTTTCTACCAAAGTGGACTTTTTTCATGAACCCATATATATATATATATATATATATATATATATATATATATATATATATATATATATATATATATATATATATATATTGTATTTCATATGTAGTGTAATACTTGAAAATTTTAAAATGCGTAAAAAGACTAAAATACCCCTATATCTAAAAATCACTAATCAATGTCTAAACAATGCCAAATAATCTATAATAATTTGTAATTAATTATATGTAATCCAAAATATTTAAGAAACTAAAATAAATTATGAAAACTAATTTAATACGATACGGAATTCTTTTTGGGCCGATATCTCTATGATTGATAAATAATAGTTATGAAATAAACCCAAGTAAACTTAAGCCCACATGATTACTAGTCCTAAGGCCCAAGTTCAACCTAACCAATATCCAATAAAACCCACGACATGTTTTCTGCTTTCTCTTATTCGTACGCCAAAAACAAGAAGTCCATGAACCCTAAGTCGATCTTCTTCTTCTTCCTAAGATACCATTCGATTTGTAAAATTTTTCCAAGAAGTGTGGGTTGTGTCTCTTGCTTCTACTCGGTCTCCACAAGCTTGGTATCACTCATCTCACTTGTTTTGTTTCTTTAACATATTAAATTTGTACATGAGAGTCTTAAACTTATGTATATGAATCGAATAATATGTATATGAACCTGTAGGAAGTTTAAAAGAGTGAAAACACGTAAAACTATAACCTTAGTATTTAGGTCGAGCCATGTAATAGGTGCTAGGGTTCATGTATGTCGAGCAATAGATATCTATACATGTATAGAATAATTTAACTTGGTTTATGGTTTAATTGATATATGTCGAACTAACTTGGTTAGGGCTAAGGCTTGGTTTTTGTTTTGTGTCGAGCTAGGTTTTAACATAGATTAAGGTTAGTTTGGTTTGGTTGTTTCGAATGAAAGGAAAACAAAGATGATGGTGTAGTTTTTGGCTAGACAAGAAAAGAAAACAAGGAAAACTAAGGTTGTTTGATTCGAATAAAGTAGTATTAGGATTAGGATTAGTGTAAAATGGTGTAATTAATGTGTAGATTGAATAATGATTGTTAGTAATGACTTAGGGTTAGGGTTTATAAAAGTAAAATATGAATCGAAGGGTATAATTAAGTTTAGAGTGAATTTTGTAAATGTGTAAATTTAAAGGTTGGATGTGTGAACTAGAAATAATTAAGGGTTACTTGTATAAATTATAGTGGAGGGTGTAAAATGTAATTTTGATATTAACAAGGGTTAATTAGTTATATATATAATAATATGGGTTGAACTGAATAATTTTATACTTTAAGGGTTTATTTTGTAAATTTCTAAAATATAAGGATTAATTTGTAACATATGAAAGTTAAAGGAATAAATGTGATAATATATAAAACTTATGATATTTACACTTAAAACCCTACACTTTGATATAATTACAATTTAGACGCTAAATTAATATGAATTGTCATATTTAATCCCTAAAACTATATTAATAAATTCATCTAAATTCTTAACTTAATAATTATGTAAAATCTTGCTAAATAAGTAAACTTGATAATTAAGGAAACTTACTAATTTTGGAAATTGGTTTAAAGTGGAAAGATATTAAAATGGAAGCTGACTAAGCGAAGTAATCTGATTTAAGATAAGTTAAACGATAAATGAACCCTAATTCAGGTATAAAGATATTAAAGAATAAGTGAACTCTTTCCTTCGTGAATCTTTCTTTGATCTCTGTCAGCTTTGTTTTTGAGGTACGAATATTCTGACCTTACTTTTAAGGTTTCCTTCGTGATTACAACCTCTGTTATGAACCTTCTGTTTGAACCTTTACTATGATATACCTTTGCTATGAACCTTTTATTTTTGAACCTTTGATATGAAAACTTTGCTATTGAACTTTCTGATATGAAAACTATGTTTTGAACCCTTAAATATGAACCATTTGATTACATGAGTTTTACTAGGCATGGAGGTTCCATGTCCGTGTCAGGGATGCACCTCTGACATGACTCTAGGGCAGTAGAGTGATGTTCTGCCACGTCCCTTGGTTTGGCTGCAAATGTTTATGTGTTGAGAAGGGGCGTATAGATGCATCCTAGATCTGTTTCTGTTTCTGATATGATATGGTATGATATGATATGATATGATTTGTCTGGTGAATGTGGCTGTGTGTGCAATACACGTCCTTCACAAATTCTGGGAGCTAGCTACTCCATTATGTTGCCTTATGTGTGAATTATGATTATGATAAGTTATCTGTTTCTTAGCTTATGGTATGATTATGGTTCTGAATCTGTTTATACAGGTGACTTTATGAATTCCTTACCTAACCTACACATTTTACTTCCATATTATCCGTTATACTCAAATATTTTTTTTTCCCAAAAGATATCTCTTGTACTTCAGTATTTATATTTCGTTTTATTTTATATATATCTGTTCACTAGGCTTTTTAAGCTCAACCGCATTTTCTTTCACCGCAGCAGGTATTCAAGCTAGCTTTGGGATTTTTTCTGGGATTGAGAGTATAGTTGAATTGAAGATTTTTTACCATAGTTATTTGAAGTAAGTTATTTATTTAAGACTTCCACTTTTGATCTGTTCTGTTTGTTCTGATATAACACTATATTATTGTGACATTTTTACCCTTGTGGGGTTGGGGTGTTACAATTTATGGTATTAGAGACAGGTTTGATTTACGGATTCATAACCCGTAGAGCTTAGGCTATGACCTGTGAGTATTAGGTTTTGCATCATAGGAATTATGAAACAATCTTTGAGGATTTACTTTAGGACTTCCCTATATGAACTTAAGTCATGACCGGTGAGGATTGGGTAGACTAGGACATTCATTTAAGTAGCATCGTTTCCGCATCACTCTGATTCGTGCCTTTGTCTTTAGTTAAGTCCGTTAAGATCATTCTTTCCGAGGTTAGAAAGTTATGCATGACCTAAAGTTCATTAACCTAGTAAGTTTAGAATGCCTTGAGAATTACATGATTAAGCCTCATATCATTTAAGTTTCATTTTCTGATTCTGATTCCCATCTCTGATAATTAGTTTGACCAATTGAAAGATTATTACAACCCTAAGTGTTTGACATATTTTGTGAATTCTTCTGCTTATGTTGGGAATATTAAGTTTTGACACTATTTGATGTTCCATAAACCGTTTCTTTTCCTAAGAGAGATCTGGAGGTTATTAGTCACAAATATAGGAAATTGTTCACTCCATTTTGATAATGAAACTATTGTTATTAAGGGTTTTCTTTGGAAGATTATAATTCTGATAATAAACCGGGTATAGATTAATTTCCCTAGGTTCTTTCCATTAATAATGATTAGGACATCATATGATAATAAGAAGGAGTATGAGGTGGACTCAGATTTAGAGTTTATGGCAACTAGTAGGTTTAATCCAAGTTGAATGAAAGAGGAGTTCGTGCTCGTAATTAGTTTTCCTTAGTTTCATTTCTTTTGTTTGATTATGATGATTAGACTTTGAATTAATCTTTAGATTATTAAGTTCTCCTTTGGAAGTTTAGTATTATAACAATTCTGCGTATGTCGCTAAGTTTATGATTATGAGCATTTTGGTGAATATGGAAGTATTGTGCTCTATTAAGATAGATCTGTAAGATTTAGGTTATTTCTAATACATTTCATTTTCCATTAAACCTCATTAATGATGGTTGATTCTGCTAAATCCTGGGAAGAAGAGAAGAATTGTTAGGTTACCATTAGGTTGTTTTATTCATGACTTGAGATAAAGTATGGTTACCATGAAGGTATATTTATATAATGCAAATATTATGACGCCTGGCCAACGTGATAATATTTTCATCATATAATGTACTCTTATTGTGAGCATGTGATATCTTGGGAAGTGATTGAGGAGCATTGGATTTCTGTTAGTTGAACTATCCGCGATAAGTGAGACTTTAGGATTTATTCTATTCGTCTGTGCTCTGTCTTCATCGTTAGATATCTGAATAAGTTTGAATTTTCATCGTACGTATGTTGATCGTTGTTCATCCGTTAAGAAATTTAAAACTCATTGTAGAGTTTCCTATCGTCTGAATTTCCGTACTCAATCTGTTTTCTGATAATTAGTTATCTGTTGCTAGTATGCATCCGTTGAATTGATTTATGATCTGATTTGAATAAGATATGAAGTTATGAGAATCTGACAGAAAGATATGTCTGCCCGTTTGAAATCTGTTAGAAAGGTTATTCTGAATTAAGATTATTTGTGTGATCAAATGATTCTGTGTTCGTTCCGTTCTGGCAATTTCTGCAATCCGATTCGTTTCCATCTATTTTGTTTATTCAATTTTCGCGGACGAAAATTTCTTTATAGAGGGGAAGAAGTTGTAATACCTGAAATTTTTAAAATGCGTAAAAAGACTAAAATACCCCTATATCTAAAAATCACTAATCAATGTCTAAACAATGCCAAATAATTTATAATAATTTGTAATTAATCCCAAACTATATAATAGCCTGTTTTGGATTGATGACATAGCAACTAGAATATTAGGTGGAGGAGAGAGAAAAGCCATGTGGCATCCTCGCTGGCAGAAAACTATTGGTGGATTATTAGTGCATTCAATATCCGTTTCTACATCACCGAAAATAAGTCCATAACAACTATCTTCTAAAATTAGATCTGGAGGAAATTTATTCCAAAAATAAACCGTCGGAAATCATATCTACATCATGCATAAAATGTTTTTGTTATTGATTTCCTGCTATATCCGGCGAAGTATGTTATTTGGAGTATGTATTGTCAAAATTGATTTTTTTTTTTTTATTTACGGCGACATCCGGTGTCAAAAAATTCTGGCCACAAAATTTGAAGGTTATCACGACGAAGGTTGAAGGTTAATAATTTTATTTTTTATAATTGATTTTGTCTATTACGCGTTATTTTTAACCCTGCTTATGATTATGTTAACATTTCAGATTATTTTTTTTATAATGTTTTTATTCTGTTCATGTGTTATGCAGTTATCCGGCCACGTAAGTGACCACGTTGATTTTCCGGCAATGTTTGTGATTATAACCTTCTAACCTTAAAATGGTATCAATTACAATCACTAAGCATTTTTAAATGTTGAAAATGTGTTATCTCAAAATAATTCAAAAATATTCATATCCTTAATTTATGTAACAAGAAACACTCCGTTTTTAATGTGATTACCGAAATTACAGCTATATTAAAAAACAAAAAAAAAAAAAAAAAAAAAAAAAAAAAAAAAAAAAAAAAACTAGCATATCATTTCCTTAATTATAGCAAATACTAACCAAGGATACAGTGTTAACCCTAATCCCATCCTATAAATTGAATCACTCATTGTTTACAAAACACATAATTCATTTCTTTATACATTGCAAAGGTGCATACTTGCACTCCACCATTTCTTATTTTAGTTTCATTGGTTATTTACTTATTCTTGATAATGATACTGAAAGTGAAATGAATTGTGTTCTTTGTGATAATGATAGTGAAATGAAATTTACATACCCTGTTCTTAACAATCTCATTTTTTTTTTTACCTTTTCATGTCAATTCTTTTGTTTATGGTTAACCTTTTGATTATAATGTTTATGTTTTAGGTTTGGTTATGATAATTGTTTTTGTTAGTTGATCATGCTATTATTGTCAATATGTATGATGTTACTTCAAAAAAAAATATATGTGTTCCTGTTAGTTGATCATGGTTTCTGTTAGTTGATCATGTTGTTCGCTAAACTAAACTATCCTGATTATAATGTTTATGTTTTAAGCAACTAAGCATATTTGATTATGTTGCCAAGGGTGAGCTGTTAGACAAGGTTCAAGTGATAGCTGTGAATCTTGCTAATGTGAAAGACTTGCCCGCCCGAAGGTCCAACTTTTATGTTTGAGTTTATCGCCACAAGTGATTTATTCTCTTTTCTGTTCTTGGCATTTGCAAAAATACAAAACAAAAACAAAAACAAAAACAAAAACCTAAACTTATATGAAGGAATAAACTTATTATTTTTCAGAAGCATACACATGTGCGGACACTTACTGTTCAAAAGATTGCATTTGAGCATAGTGGTTCGGATTTTGTTTTTGCAGAAGACCCTAAAGCTAAAAAGGAACTTTGGAAGGTTACTTGACTTTCCAGGAATTTATATGTTACTAAAATAACAAAATATCATTCCTTTGTACTTAATATTGATTTTCATACTTCTAAGGATTTACAGATAAGAAAATATGATTTGTATGCCTGTTTGGCAATGGCACCAGGTTTTGAAGCATTGAAAACGGTTAGCCTATAACCTCTACATCTATTGTATTTGTTTTGAAATTAGATTTACGTTGACATTATGTTAACACATAATCAGTTGTGTAACCTGGCCACTAACTTAAGGGAGTGTTTGGGATAAGCCTTTTTATATATATATATATATATATATATATATATATATATATATATATATATATATATATATATATATATATATATATATATATATATATATATAATCCGGATCAATTGAGAAGGTTTTTATTTTGAGAAGATTGAGAAGGCTTTTAAAAATGATAGATGTTTATCTTTGATTCAAGTTTTTTAAACATAAAACTCATTTTAATGTGATTATAATCCAAAATGTGTAAAAAAATTTGAATCAATGTTGTAAAATCTCTCGATTTTGCGATATATGTACAATACTGAATCTTCTATACAAATTTAAGGAATCATTACCAAAACTCGATTTTTACAATGATTTGTGAATCAAATGTGTGATTTATCGATTCGATTCACTATTAAATGATGTTTACTTGTGAATCAAAACAAAAAATATGAATCAATTTGCTCAAACGAATATTTCTCAATATTCTCAAAATAAAAACCTTCTCAACGGAACCGGAGCCTAAAGAGCATTTCGAAAAGTAGGAATATATATATATACATACATATATATATAATATATATATATATATATATATATATATATATATATATATATATATATATATATATATATATACATATATATATATATATATATAATATATATATATATATATATATATATATATATATATATATATATGTATATATATACATATATATATATACATATATATATATATATATACATATATATATACATATACATATATATATATATATACATATATATATATACATATATATATATATATATACATATATATATATATATATATATATATACATATATATATATACATATATATATATATATATATATATATATATATATTCCTACTTTTCGAAATGCTCTTCTCTTAACAAAACATTTCTAATCAAAATACATTATATAATGGGTAAATCTCAAGTTACCCAGAGTAAAACCTATTTGACCAGTGATCACTTTTATGCGATTTTGTATCGATATCTCAACGAATCTCAAAAGGAGTGTTTAGTGAAGAACATTCTTTTAATGCCACTTATGGTATATTACAGAGCTCTTGAGTATTTTTTTTTTTTTTTGTATTTATGTTTAAATTTAACTCTATCGTATGTTTGTCATTGCAGTTAAAGATGTTATCCTGCAGGTAAGACCAAACCTATATGAGAAAAAGCTTATGTATAGTATAGAACATGCAATTGCTTATTGTAGTTACCTTTTTATAATTTTGTTATAGATCTTTTATTCTGCGACAGCATATGGGATGGAAACATGACCGATTTTTGTTTTTGTTTATGATTGGAGCAGTTATGTAAATCTCCTAGCCTTCTCGAACATGTTGAATAAATATAAAAAGGGTTGTCAGCTATTGAAATACTCAAGCTATTATTTTCTTACTTTTTCAGTAAAAATAATGACTAATATTGATGATTTTCACAGTTTCGTACATTTGAAGCCATTTAATACTAATATTGATGATTTTCACAGTTTCGTACACGTAGGAAAGTATGTGGCTATGTGTATATGCAGGTTTCTCACTTTATACATGCTTAGTGTATGGTACAAGTATGATTAGTATGTGGTTCTAATCTGTTTAATTGTTGACTTACATTGATACCTAATAGTTTAAGTTGGGTAATTCGAAAGATAAACTGTCCAGTTTAACTTATTTGCTACTTCGAAAGATAACCTACTAAAACTAAGTTGGGCAATTCAAAAGATTAACTCGCCACTGTACATGATGTATTATATATGTATTTGTTTTTGTTCCATATTCTTCAATTTTTTCCAATAGTTGTATACACAATCGTTATCTCCCTGCTTATAAGTGTTGCACATAAATCATGTTATTACGGTTTTGGTTGTTGTAGCTACATGATTGTAGTCCAGCATACCAAGGGCTGACCTGGTACAACCAAAGATTGTTCTATTATATAGATTGAAAGTGAAATAGGAACTCTGCGAGTACCAAAATCTTAGATTCTATCTTGTGACAATTTGTTTAAGCATGTGTGCTAAAATAAGGAGATAAACCCTTTAGATTAAGCGGTACTTTGTCACATTTGTCTGAGGAATTGTTATGTGGTCCAGCTAATTTGTACTAATGAAATCTCATTTCTAGTTACTTGAATGAATTTCAAACAAATGCCCCACATCTCTTGCCCTACCTTGCTACTCCATTCATTGTTAACAAGAAGAGAAGGCCCCAATTCAACGAATTCATTAAAGACATTCAGCAAGAGCAAGACTTTTTTACTGATCCAATTACAGAGTTTTTGGCATGCGTTTATGTCAATTTTGACTTTGATGGGTTTCAAAATAAGAACAAAGAGTGTGAGGATGTAAGCTGCTTTCTCTTTATTATGCATTGATATATACTTGGGATAGTTTATTGTTTATTTCCAGAACAATAAACATTTTCGAAACACATTGTTACTTGATATAAATTAGTGAAACTTGCTGAACTTGAATGATGTTCATGCAGGTGATACTAAATGACCCGTTCCTAGGCAAACGAATAGAATAAAGCAACTATACAGGTGTATGTCGGGTTGGGTCAAGGGTCAAATACTCGAGTAAGTATTAAGATTGTGTTTCATAAAATTATTTGCAATATATATCGATATCCGATTATTAAAATACTAAAGGGAAAATATATACTACCTCCGTCCCATATTTATTGTCCATCTTTCTTTTTTCGGTTGTCCCAAATTAATTGTCCACTTCCATAAATGGATAGGGAATATAAATTAAGTTTACCATATTACCCTTATTTGTAGTTATTATTACAAACTTTAAAGAAGTTAGAAATTAATTGATTAAGGGTAAAACTGTCTTTGTGCAAAAAGTAAGAGAGAGAAAGCTGTAAAGGTGATGCTTTTCTAAAACTGTGTGTTTTTTGTCTGTGGACAATAATTTTGGGACGAAGGTAGTATGATTTTTTTATATGTTGTGCTTTTCATATATCATTTAAGTCTTATAAAGGCAATGCAGCAATGTTGAAGTGCTTAAAGTACCAACTACTTTGTAACAAATAATTTTTGTCATATTGTCAAATTTGCAGACTAAAGTTCATCTTTTTGCGTCTCCGTCTCCACCTGCTGCTGCTGCAAGTTCTCTATTTGTAGACTTTTTTGCAGCTCCCGATCAATTCTGATATTTCAAAATTCTTTGCATAGTGGCAACAACTTAAAGAACCAAAATCCTAAAACTACTTCTATTGCATCATCAAAGAAGGATGGGTTTCAAGACAACTATGGAGTTTGGGCATATCTGACAT
Organism: Artemisia argyi; assembly: GCA_030686995.1. Lineage (NCBI taxonomy): Eukaryota > Viridiplantae > Streptophyta > Magnoliopsida > Asterales > Asteraceae > Artemisia > Artemisia argyi. The sequence goes on along the minus strand of CM060702.1, from coordinate 205,529,509 downwards.
AAGTGGGCATATTGCACGTTGACAAATGGCAAAACAAAAAATTATTAGGAATATCTTGGTTTTAATATCAAGCAAAGCAAAGTTATGTTTTTATAGTCCAGTGATATATTTTGTTAGTTTTAAAATATAGGGAATCCATTTCTTGGTTACCTAATTTTGTTGCAAAGTCTGTTAGGTTTTATTCTCGGCTCTCTCGAGTAAAGAGCAAGAAAGGACTTGAAGTACTATGTTGTGACAAAAAAGTTAATTACAATGATAGTATAACAGCATAGTCGTGTGTACGGAAGTACTTCAAACACACTGAAAATTATCAACCTTTTTTGTTTGTTTGTTGTAATCTATTGTTTATTTGGCTGGAAAAGGCACAATGCTTATTAGTATTATCTGAAAGCAACTGTTTAAATAAGTTTACCAAAACACCCCTAATATTAAGGGAATTATGCTTTTGCATTAAAATAATTTTATCAACTTGAAGAACAAAAACAAGCTATTTGACCTATTTTTGTACGTAATCTTCTACTTTAACTCATACGTGTTTAAGATAAAAATATAACTCGATTTGGCCTTATTTTATGGTACCTTTTTATTGGAACTTTGCGATAAATGTTGTGGGTAATTGCTTTGGGTCATAAAAAAATGTGCCAAGTACCTTTATAGAGCAACATAAATATTCGTTTTATTTTTGGTTACGATGTAGTATAGCCGAGGCTATCAAGATTTAATTTACATGTGTCTGGACTGGACTGGACTGATTTCGTTACAAGTTATGTCTAGCAGACTTCGTCTTTTATGTGTTTAACAGGTGGCAATTATTTTGAGATAACCTAAAAAGGAAAGTGGACAACTATTTTAAAACATCCGAAAAAGAAAATGTGGACAATAATTTTGAAACGGAGGGAGTAATTCGTTTACGATAATTTTTTATTAAACAACATAAAATTAAATTACAAATATCTTAAATTTATATAAATAATATATCAAAACTAGCCCGCCCATCGGGCGGGTCGTTAATCTAGTTATATATAATCCAAAATATTTAGGAAACTAAAATAAATTACGAAAACTAATTTAATACGATACAGAATTCTGTTTGGGCCGATATCTCTATGATTGATAAATAATAGTTATGAAATAAACCCAAGTAAACTTAAGCCCACATGATTACTAGTCCTAAGGCCCAAGTTCAACCCAACCAATATCCAATAAAACCCACGACATGTTTTCTGCTTTCTCTTATTTGTACGCCAACAACAAGGAGTCCAGGAACCCTAAGTCGACCTTCTTCTTCTTCCTAAGATACCATTCGATCTGTAAAATTTTTCCAAGAAGTGTGGGTTGTGTCTCTTGCTTCTACTCGGTCTCCACAAGCTTGGTATCACTCATCTCACTTGTTTTGCTTCTTTAACAAATTAAATTTGTGCATGAGAATCTTAAACTTATGTATATGAATCGAATAATATGTATATGAACCTGTAGGATGTTTAAAAGAGTGAAAACATGTAAAACTATAACCTTAGTATTTAGGTCGAGACATATAATAGGTGCTAGGGTTCATGTATGTCGAGCCATAGATATATATACATGTATAGAATAATTTAACTTGGTTTATGGTTTAATTGATATATGTCGAACTAACTTGGTTAGGGCTAAGGCTTGGTTTTTGTTTTGTGTCGAGCTAGGTTTTAACATAGGTTAAGGTTAGTTTGGTTTGGTTGTTTCGAATGAAAGGAAAACAAAGATGATGGTGTAGTTTTTGGCTCGACAAGAAAAGAAAACAAGGAAAACTAAGGTTGTTTGATTCGAATAAAGTAGGATTAGGGTGAGGGTTAGTGTAAAATGGTGTAATTAATGTATAGATTGAATAATGATTAGTAGTAATGACTTAGGGTTAGGGTTTGTAAAAGTAAAATATGAATCGAAGGGTATAATTAAATTTAGAGTGAATTTTGTAAATGTATAAATTTAAAGGTTGGATGTGTGACCTAGAAATAATTAAGGGTTACTTGTATAAATTATAGTGGAGGGTGTAAAATGTAATTTTGATATTAACAAGGGTTAATTAGTTATATATATATATATATATATATATATATATATATATATATATATATATATATATATATGGGTTGAACTGAATAATTTTATACTTTAAGGGTTTATTTTGTAAATTTCTAAAATATAAGGATTAATTTGTAACATATGAAAGTTAAAGGAATAAATGTGATAATATATAAAACTTATGATATTTACACTTAAAACCCTACACTTTGATATAATTACAATTTAGACGCTAAATTAATATGAATTGTCATATTTAAACCCTAAAACTATATTAATAAATTCATCTAAATTCTTAACTTAATAATTATGTAAAATCTTGCTAAATAAGTAAACTTTATAATTAAGGAATCTTACTAATTTTGGAAATTGGTTTAAAGTGGAAAGATATTATAATGGAAGCCGACTAAGATAAGTAATCTGATTTAAGATAAGTTATTAACGATAAATGAACCCTAATTCAGGTATAAAGATATTAAAGAAGAAGTGAATTCTTTCCTTCGTGAATCTTTCTTTGATTTCTGTCACCTTTGTTTTTGAGGTACGAATATTCTGACCTTACTTTTAAGGTTTCCTTCGTGATTACAACCTCTGTTATGAACTTTCTATTTTGAACCTTCTGTTTGAACCTTTACTATGATAAACGTTTGCTATGAACCTTCTATTTTTGAACCTTTGATATGAAAACTTTGCTATTGAACTTTCTGATATGAAAACTATGTTTTAAACCCTTAAATATGAACCATTTGATTACATGAGTTTCACTAGGCATGGGGTTCCATGTCCGTGTCAGGGATGCACCTCTGACATGACTCTAGGGCAGTAGAGTGATGTTCTGCCACGTCCATTGGTTTTGTTGCAAATGTTTATGTGTTGGGAAGGGGCGTATGGATGAATCCTAGATCTGTTTCTGTTTCTGTTTCTGATATGATATGGTATGATATGATATGATTTATTTGGTGAATGTGGCTGTGTGTGCAATACACGTCCTTCATAAATTCTGGGAGCTAGCTACTCCATTATGTTGCCTTATGTGTGAATTATGATTATGATAAGTTATCTGTTTCTGAGCTTATGGTATGATTATGGTTCTGACTCTGTTTATACAGGTGACTGTATGAATTCCTTACCTAACCTACACATTTTATTTCCATATTATCCGTTATACTCAAATATGTTTTTTTCCCAAAAGATATATCTTGTATTTCAATATTTATATTTCATTTTATATATATCTGTTCATTGGGCTTTTTAAGCTCAGCCGCATTTTCTTTCACCGCGGCAGGTATTCAAGCTAGCTTTGGGATGGTTTCTGGGATTGAGAGTATAGTTGAATTGAAGATTTTTGACCATAGTTATTTGAAGTAAGTTATTTATTTAAGACTTCCGCTTTTGATCTGTTGTGTTTGTTCTGATATAACACTATATTATTGTGACATTTTTACCCTTGTCGGGTTGGGGTGTTACATGTAGTGTTGCACGATCCAATGATTTGTCTGACTTTATTCGTATATTCGAGTGAACCGATGAAAAAGATTGAGAACTTACTGATATGTTTTGTTTTTAAGTTATATATCTATAATAATATAGGAAAGATTTGAAACCACAATCAACTTATGATTTTAAGTTATAACAGTATATATTAAAACTATATTAGTTGGTATGTCTAAGATAGTTTATAAATCTAATGTACTGTTTTACAAAATTTCAACATACATTAGTCCTCACCACTTCAATGTTGGAAATCAGCCTTCCCTTGCATACAAAACTTGCTTTATCTTACTGCTCAAGAACTCACAAAATGACTCTCATGTGAAAGACCGGTTACACTCATATAAGATGAAAGCTACTACCTATTTATAGACTTACAAGGAAAGAACGTGTAGTATAAATAAAATAACTAAACTACTTCAAAATAGGTCCACTACCCTAGCATCAAGGAGAACATTTCCTATGCACTTTCCAGCCATAATACTCGATCAACCAAAGACTACAAACACTTTTATTCAACAATACAGGGCCACTAACTGATAACACCACTGACTCGTAACCCGTGGCCCATAACCCATCAAGATTACCCAACATTCACCCCCGTAATCTTGATGCCTTTCATGATTTCGGCTCCTACGATCATGAACACGGTCTCTTTCTCAGTCACCACTGCATGCTTGATATTTCACTCCATCTTTCACTGCTCGTCTGCCCCATAAATGGATCAACCCACTGAACCATGACCCATGGCCTGCTCCATTGACACAACCTGTTACGGGATCCACTTGCTCAAAGTTCTTGCTAAAATTTCCTTCTAAACTTTCGAGTTACAAAACGGTATCATTTTCTTACAAACATACCGGTCTTGATCTCGTTCTTACTTCTTACTTTCTTACTAATCGATTACTTACTTATCGATTCTTGCTTGCTAGTTTCATGCTTGCTACTTGCTACAAACCTGAAACTTTCTACTTGCTATGTTTGTCTTGCCTGCTACTTGCTACAGACTATGCGACAATCTTCTTGCTTGCTTTCTTTATTGTTTCCTACTTGCTTTCTCGTGATCACCACACATGATCGACTTTGTTCGGTCTTAATTCGAATCTTCGGTTATTTGAATCATGATTCGGTCTTCAGCTATTAAAGCTTTGGTCTAGACTGTTCATAGGGCTTTTGCCAACAATTCGTTGCTTCAAGATATGTTTCATGTTTGTGAAAAGATTGTGTGTATAGTATGATTTAATGGAACAGTAAACGGGTATAATAATACTACTAAGAAACTTTATAAATAGAGAATTGTTGTTGTTGTTTTTCACATCAGAAAAACACACACACACACACACACACACACACACACACACACACACACACACACACATATATATATATATATATATATATATATATATATATATATTATATATATATATATATATATATATATATATATATATATATATATATATACTACATGAATCGACACCATTAAACATCCAAGCATTGTGTTGCTTTGGATGTAACTGCCTAACTAATAACTACCCTAACTGCCTGCAAATGGGCTTGTTTGGGTTAACAGTTTTGGACCCATATTGCAGACTTAAAGTCGACAAAATAAACATAATACAAACTTAAGTAAATTATCTTAACATTAAACAATAAACATTTGATCTAAAATATTAGAGGCTAACATTCTCCCCCTAATGTTTTAGCATCAAAACTTCTGAGTTCCTTCCTGATCTTTCAAGTAATGACTTCAAAGTCATTATTGTCTTGGCTGCTATCTTGATGTCCAACATCTTCGTCTTCCAATCTAATACCAAACTTATTTATACCTTCTTCTTGTGCTCCATCCTTCACTACAATATCCTTCTGGCCTTGTGGGTCCCTGGCTTCTGCATCTTTGCTGCTTTCTCCCACTTATGTTGGCTTTGTTAGACCCTGCAACTGTGCTATTATTCCCCACTTGTCACCCATTGTGACTGAGAAATATCCTCCAAGACTTTCAACAACTTTATGCAAGCATAACAGGTTCAACTCCACATCTCCAACAACAGGTGGTATCATATCAAGTGCATCATAGTTTAAATGCACAAGATAAAACCATTTCAACATATCTATAAAACTCTTTTTGAACACTTCCCAATTTTTGTATAACAAACTACCTTTCTTCAACAGATTCATGAAAGAAAGAAACCTTGAAAAGGAATTTACCTTTAAGGCATAGAGTGTTCCATTCCAACTGAGGTACTCATCATCAATGTAATCCTGAGTATCCTCCCTGTTCCAATCCAAATCCTCTAATCCTTTTATTAGAGAGCATTCATCTTTTGGATCAATTGATTCAAAATACTCTTGTAAATATTGATTGTGTTCATTTACAACCTCTTTTGGCCCAACTTTCTTTCCTGTTTCTTCAACATATGGTAAATGCATACTAGTTTCTTCATCATCATACATGTAATAAATACTACATATATTATCTTTGATTTTCACTGAGTATCCTTGTATTTCAAGCAATTCTAGACTGAGTATGTTGAGGGAAACTTTAGGGGTATATTGCACATTCCTAATAACCAAATCACCATGCTTTGTTTTGACTATAACATTACCAATTCCATAAGAGAAAATGAATTTCTTTTCATTTTCTTCTTTCCCTATCATCTTAAACTTATAATGAACATCATTGAATAAAATTCTCCTAAGGCACATATGGAATTTGTAATTTCTACTAACATACCAGACCTCATTCCATGTGTCCTTATTTGTATATTCCACCATATAGTCACCAATAATGTGTACCTTTTCTGGATATGTCCTTTCTTCATTGATAATTTGATTGGTGATATCTATTTCTTGTTGTAATTCTACCCCTGCCAACTTCTTTCTGCTTTCACATGCCCAGTAAGCATGTCCTCTCTTCTTACAAATGTAACACCTTGACTTCTTTTCTCTCTTTGTTCCAACAGTCATCCTTCCTTGTTCTTTCAAACCTTCTGATTTCTTTGTGGCATTAAATGCCTCGTTTTCCAAGACTGTTTGTACCAACATCTCCTTTCCCTTGGGTGAGATACTCTTCTTTCTTCTACAATTCCACTGGTACATTCTCTTTGGAGTTTCTCTCAATAGATATCTACCACTTTGGAATCCAGATGTTTGTTTAATTGTTGGCCTTTCCAATAGATTAGAGCTAGAGCTCTGATACCAATTGTTCACAGGGCTTTTGCCAACAATTCGTTGCTTCAAGATATGTTTCATGTTTGTGAAAAGATTGTGTGTATAGTATGATTCAATGGAACAGTAAACGGGTATAATAATACTACTAAGAAACTTTATAAATAGAGAATTGTTGTTGTTGTTTTTCACATCCGAAAAACACATATATATACTACATGAATCGACACCATTAAACATCCAAGCATTGTGTTGCTTGGGATGTAACTGTCTAACTAATAACTACCCTAACTGCTTGCAAATGGGCTTGTTTGGGTTAACAGTTTTGGACCCATATTGCAGACTTAAAGTCGACCAAATAAACATAATACAAACTTAAGTAAATTGTCTTAACATTAAACAATAAACATTTGATCTAAAATATTAGAGGCTAACATAGACAACTCGCCGGTCACGGTTGCCTCCTTCGGTCTCGGTCTAAACTTTCTTGGTATAGGTGTCGCCCGGTCTTTTGCGGCTCCTCGGTCTTCTCGGTCTCACGGTCTTCTCTTGGTCTCACGTCAGTAAACACTTTCTTGTCACCATCATTCTTTCTTCTTTTTCGGTTTTTCTTCCACCTGCAAATAAGCCGAACCATCGGTCTTTATATCGGCTCTTCGATCTTCGCCGGAATCTCTCTTCCGGCCGGTCTACGGTCTTTCTTTCTTACTTAACGGTCTTCTCGATCTCAGCCAGAACTTAGTTTCTAGCCATGGTCTTCTTTTCGCCGGTTCTTCGGTCACGGTCTTCTTCTTCGGCATCGGTCTTCAGTCGCTGCTTGTTAGCAGCCGATCTTTCTTCTCCCACTTGCTGCGATTCACATGAAATCGCCCCTTTCCTCTGATTTGAGCCCTAGTGGCTCTGATACCAAATGTTGGAAATCAGCCTTCCCTTGCATACGAAACTTGCTTTATCTTATTGCTCAAGAACTCACAAAACGACTCTCATGTGAATTGGGATTTTCAACAGTGTATATAACTTGCTTTAATAAAGACTAATTACACTCATACAATATGAAAGCTACTACCTATTTATAGACTTACAAGGAAAGAACGTGTAGTATAAATAAAATAACTAAACTACTTCAAAATAGGTCCACTACCCTAGCATCAAGGAGAACATTTCCCATGCACTTTCCAGCCATAATACTCGGTCAACCAAAGACTATACATACAGGGCCACTAACTAATAACACCACTTACCCATGACCCTGGACCCATAACCCATCAAGATTACCCAACATTCAACTTGTCAATTAAACTTAAAAAGGTTGATTGGAAATAAAAGGTTTTGTTAGATTTTTTTGATAAAAAGTCATGACCTGGTTGGGTTTATCAAACCGGGTCAACGAAAAACTGACGGTTCAATCTGGTTCTCAAACAAGCAAAAATTCGGTCACATCAGCCCACTCTTTGAGCCGGTTCCTGGTTCAACCCGGGTTTTAAAACATTGATGTGCATAGCCTATACGATATTATAATATTGTTTTACTCTAATATAAGCATATATCCGGCTGGAGGTCTATTGTCATTTGTTGGTGTGTTTTGCTTGCGATCATTTTGATTAACGTAAAGTAAAAATAAAGAAAAATACTCGTCTCTGGCTGTCAAGATTTCTTGTTGCTAATCCGACGAGTCGTTGTTTCTTAGAGGGACATTTTCAACCGGCCAAAAAGCCTTTAGACAAGCAATATTACTTTAATCTATCAACCAAGACGTTGTAGGTTCAAGCCTCGGTTAAGACATGTGGTATGTATTATATGGTGGATGGGTGAGTTATTGCCTTTCCAAAAAAAAAAAACATTAATTAACGGACAGATGAAACCTGTCATGACACGATCCACAACTGGCAATATTTTGTGAGCTGATCTCATCCCTAATCATATATGTTTATAGCAGATCAGTTTTATTAACTAGTGTGGTGCTAACCATTTCTAGCAGTATTAGCCTTCATGTTAACTATCCTATCATTTCTAGTAGTATTGGCCTTCATGTTAACTGTCCATTTCTAGTGGTATTGGCCTTCAAGAACCGGCCAATTTAAACAGATCTTCCTTTTGCAGAAGCAGATGTATTTCATTCAATGTGTCTTATGAGCGGTACATTTTTTAATTCCAAAGGAAGGCAAGGAATAAGGATGATAATAAATAAATTATGGGCAAGGACCAGGAGGACTCAACAACCAAATCTTAATTAATAATGATAATTTGATATTAAAAAAAAAAGTTATGTGTTTGGCATACAGGAGTTTCAGTCAACTTCTTCAGAAGACTTTGATCGTTATGCATAAATTTTTTAAAGTCAACAGCAGGGGTTTCTAATTATATGTTTGGCATAAAGTGGTTGTACTTTTGGGGGGGGGGGGGGGGGGGGGGGGGGGGTTAATAATGGGACACATGGAACTTTCAGTCGGTGTCATTTTGCCGTTTCAAATGAGTGAAGGATGAATGGAGGAGAAGAGTGGACTTACTCAAAAGTCTTGATGGTCAATGTGGAAAAAATTGCACAAGTGATAAGAATTTCTATGTTTAGCATAGAAGACGGGGCAACTTGAGTTTGCGAAATCTTGTTAAATGCTGGTCGCTAATAATTTATAAGGTCCATGTGCAGTCAAAAGTCTAGTCTTGAAAGTTTGTCTTGATCAATAAAGTACAAATTGATCAACTTGTTAATGACTTCAATTTTATAGAAACTAACTACTGGGTTTCCATATCCTAAACCCATCTAAGTGACTAAAACTAATTTTCATACTATGGCAAATACCTTATGGTCACAAAGAAGTAACCTTAATGGTTTGTCTAAAGCTCGTCCCTAAGGTTAATTTAATAATCGAAATATATTTATTGTATGCGGTTGTGTGTGACATTGGAAAGCAAACAAAATGGGATATGAAGTATATAAAAATGTCTTGTTTGTTAACTTTGAAGTATGCTACTAATTAAGTTGAGACGTGTTGCATGGGGGGATAAAAATGGGAGCTACATGCAAAAAAAATCCATGTGTGTGCCAATGAGTCTATGACGTTTGAAAGGGGTTAGAATGAATGGAGGAGAAGACTGGGTTAGTCAAAAGTCTTTATGTTGTTGTTGGACTATGTGGAAAAATTAAAGAATTACAAAAGTGATGGAAATTCTATGTATTATTGGCGTAGAAGACGGGACAAGTTGAATTTTTTAATGTGAAAGTATTGTGTCCCATCTTTTAAGCCTAACTGTTTGAAGACTTGAAAGTTAAAAAAGGTTAGAAATTATGCAGTCATGTATATATTATCATAATGGAGTCTCAAGAACAAAGGTTATAAGTTAGATTGTTGTGTAACAAGTTCTGTTGGACATTCGAAATGATTATAGTCATGCTTGTCACATTTTTAATTCTCTCTTGTCTCCCTCTTCTTCATGCTGTTACAAACGACAAATTTTCTACACCTGCAGTCTGCCCAGAAAGTTTCACTTGCCCAAATTTGGCTCCATTCAAGTACCCGTTTTACAACAATGCAACTAACGAGGGGTGTCGGTTGATTAAGGTCAACTGTACTAAGAAAGGTGGGGAAATTCAACTTGGAGAAGGACAGTCATATGAGATTGTAGAAAAGGTGGGTTTTGGTAATTCCGTAAGGATTCATAACAAGACCTTTGGAAAGCATGTGAAAAATTCAAGCTGTGAGGCGCTTATGAATAATTTCACTTCTCCAAACCCTCTTGTATATTCCATTTCAGTATTTCCCTTTCTCACTCTCTTCAAATGCACAAAAAATACCAGTTACACAGATTTTTATTTTGACCAACCTGGTTACAAGAGCTACAACAAATGCAAAGATTACAATTTTTACTATAAGTATTTAATCAGAAATGCGACAGTTTCCAGTGATCTCTCGCATACATGTCAAGAAATAAAGCTGCCGGTGAAAGTGAAAACTCCAGAAAACTATAAAGAAGTTGATGAAACCAACATATTTTCTCTGCTCTCATCTTCCTTCTCTATTTCATTTCTGCCACCACTTCTATGTGAAGACTGTAAAAGAAAAGGAAACCAGTGTTATGATAACAATGGACAGTTTCAGTGTATAGAGACCAAAAAGGGTATTTACATTTTCGTTTCTCCTCTTCCTTTCTTTCTAATTCTAGATACACCAAAATTGATGTATCTAGCATGGTCTTGAAATTATTTTATTGTCATATTATTTGCATTTTTTTTTATTATCTCATTGCTGCAGATAAAACAGGCAGAGGACCAACACTGATTAAGATTATGGGTAACATGCCTCGTCAATCTTATGCATTATTATTGAGTACACAAATGCGTTACATGTAGAAATCTGTACCTGAAGATGTTACATTTTTTTGTTTTCATTTCCAGTTATTGCAGCATCCGCCTTCATCCTTGTGCTCTCTTTTGTCATCTTCATAATTTGGCGTCGCTATAAGAACAATCCATTTTCATGTTTCACATCAAAGGATAAATCTCCAAGCCTTGAATGTGGTGTCTCTGTTTTCTCCTACACGGAGCTTGAATCTGCCACCCAAAATTTCAGCCCATCTCATGAACTAGGTGATGGCGGGTTTGGAGCCGTTTATTATGGTGAGAACTTAACATTCTTATAATAATACTAACCCATATCACATTGATCACCACTCAATAACTCAAACCTGATATTTCTGAAAAAGGTAAACTCAAAGACGGGCGAGAAGTTGCAGTTAAGAAACTTTATGAGCACAACTACAAGAGAGTCCAACAATTTCTGAACGAGGTTGAAATCCTCACCAGATTACGCCACCCAAACCTTGTTGTTCTCTATGGTTTCACCTCTAAACAAAGCCATGAGCTTCTTCTTGTTTATGAGTACATTCCCAACGGCACTGTTTCTGATCACCTCCATGGGGAACAAGCAAATCCAGCCTTGCTACCATGGCCCATACGCATGAAAATCGCCATAGAAACGGCCAGTGCACTGGTCTACCTTCATGCCAATGAAATTATACACAGAGATGTAAAGACGAATAATATTCTTCTTGATCACAATTTCTGTGTCAAGGTAGCAGATTTTGGGCTTTCTAGACTCGTACCAAATAATGTGACTCATGTGTCAACAGCTCCTCAGGGAACCCCTGGATACGTGGATCCCCAATATCACCAACGTTATCAGTTAACAGATAAGAGTGACGTTTACAGCTTTGGAGTAGTCTTGGTTGAACTAATAACATCAATGGTAGCTGTCGATTTAAATAGGTCACAGGATGAAATTAGTTTGGCTAACTTTGCTTTAAACAGGATCAAAAGATGTGCATTTGAACAATTAATCGACCCACTTTTAGTATCAGGTTCAAATAGTATATTGATGGCGACGATCAAATTAGTAGCAGAGTTGGCTTTTAGGTGTTTACAGTACGACTCAGAGACGAGGCCTACAATGAATGAAGTGTTGGATGTGTTGATGGATATTCAAGCTGAGGGGAAAACAGATACTCATGAAAACACTATCACGGATTCGGAAACAGTAAAATCACCACCACCTTCTGAACGAAATGATACGGTGGTTTTGTTAGAAGAGTTCCTGCCTTCGCCAGTCTCGGTCACCAGTGGATGGGAAAGTGAAAAAAGTGCATCAACTACTGTAAGCAGCAATAAAGACAGATTACCAATGAATAGTATCAGTACATAAAGTCATTGTGCAGATGTAGGTACACTGTGTGATTTTCATTGTATTTTTGTATCATTTATGTAATGCAAATAACATAAAGATGCATTATCATTTATCTAAATCTAATAACCAGTTTTGACAATTGCAGCAATTTCATACTCCAACAGTAACCATTAAGTACAAATTCATACTTTGAACTTGTAGTTTTATGGAAATAAAGAAACAGGCCGCCTAATAGCAACGAAAGAGAAATGTGCCTTTAAGAAGACCCATCAGCGATTCCCTTTTTTCCCATTGAAGGCAGAGCCTGTGTATGATACAATGGATACATTCAGTGTTGTGCTTAGACTTTTTGAGAGGGAAAGGATTTGTACTCAAGAACTTTGAATTTTGCATTTATGTATACACAGGTACAATATAGCTATATGATTTCATGCGGATAGACAGGCCTACATCATGAAGTGTTCAAGTAAAAAAGAACAGAACATCCATTGTCGGACCATATAAACTAGGAGATCATGTAATGTTTTTCGTATGTAACTAAAATTGGGTGAATCATTTTTTATAATAACATAGCAAATAAAGAATTATGATCTGTTTCAAACAAGCAAAGCACAGAAAAAACGTCCAGATACATGAAGTTGGAATAACACTACGCTGTATGAAAAAGTCGTCCTTTAAGAAAAGTAAGTAGAAAATTGTGTTGTAAATAAATGAAGACCAAAGCAAGCTAGTTTGGTACTTAGGTGGCAAAAGGTTGATATCCGGAAACCCGAACCGGCCAACAATCGGCTGCATATCCAAAATTTGGGGGGCATGACTCGCTCAGCGGCCAACAATTGGCTGCATATCAAAAACGATAGCTGATAAATATTTAGCAACGACCATGAGGAGTCAAATGACTAAAGTCTTGATAGTTTACCTTAATCAATAAATAATTATGTGCTTGGCATATAGGAGTTTCAGTCAACTTTGTTTACAGACTTCACTTCTATACGTAAATTTATTTGTTGATGCAACAAAATCACAAACTATTTATGTTTAGAGAAAATTCCTTAAAGATGAGGCCAAAAAAGTTAAGCCCTTTCCTAAAAGAAGTTAAAAATAACATGCTTTCTTAAAACGGTCATGTGTGAATGTGCGATTTCACTAATTTTTTGACACGTGTCCAGACAAATAGTACAATACCAATCATTTGTTGGCCCACATCCCGGACCATCAATACACTCCCCGACCAAGCAGATGTGCGAACGACGGTTGTGCGATTTCCAGCGAATGTGCGAAAGTTAAAGAAAAAGTACCATTGAAAATTAGCAAAATCTTCACAAGTACTTCAAATCTTTCTCTTTGATTTATTTTTTAAATTATTTGTAATTTATTTTTTTGATTGTTTTATCACTTTTATCACACACACAATGCCCCAAATCCACACACATTAGTTGATATCCCACCTAATTTCTTGAATGGTTCTTGGTATTCATCAAAGAAAAAACTCATTTAACATTTGCATATATAATATAAGTTGCAGATATATATGTTTACTTATAAAACGAGCATTAATGGTTTTTCATTGTATTCTATTCTCCACGTGTTAATCAACTTATATGAAATTCGCTCAAGCATCAAGGGCACAACTTCTATCTTTACTAAATCATCTCTAACCTTCTGTTCTCAAGGATATCTATAGGGGAAAAAAGAAAAGAAATGAAGGGATGCAAAAGAAAGTTGTGCTCTTTAGATTTTTGATCACTGATGATTTGGGTGCTTTTCTTCCAACATGCATCCTTCAAAAATAAGGACAAAAAAACAAACATAGAAATGATCGGTTTAATTTGTTAATAAAAAGTATTTATCAAATCAGTTTTTAATTGAAAGTCTCTATGGTCTTTTAATAATAATAAAAGTAGTACTATAAAGTACTCCCTACAAAAGGTCGGAGGTCCTTTTCTACATTAAGTAGAACCGGAAGCAGTCTCTCTACCTTAGGTAGGGGTATGGTTGTCTACGTCTCAACCTCCCCATACACCGTGGAAGACAGTATTGGGACCCATAACCCGTGGAAGACGGTATTGGGAGTTACTTTACTTTACTTTTACTATAAAGTACTAAATGGTCAGATTTTATTCCCACTTTGTAAGATACTTTGTTCTTTCCCAATAAAGGTGTCACATGGGGTAGCCGTCATTCGCAGTTCGCACATTTGTTTATAAAAGTCAAATCACATGTGGGGAACAATTGATAATGATTGTACTTGCAACTGATTGGTATTGTACTATTTGTCTAGACACGTGTTAAAAAATTAGTGGAATCGCACGTTCGCACATGACCGTTTTGGGAAAACATGTTATTTTTTGCTTCTTTTGGGAAAATACTTAACTTTTTGGCCTCTTTTGGGAATTTCCTCTTATGTTTATCTTCATAATAATCTTCAAGTAATTTAAAAAAAAATAAATAAATAAAAATAAAAAAATTCTTGAAGCACGCTGGAGAGGTATATTGTATCCTACTTATGCGCGCTGTTTATATAATACGATATGATTATGAAAATGGTATCTAAAATATATAGATGTACGTCGTGTTCGTTCACTTTGGACTATGCTAAATTGAGATGAGACGTGTTACATGGGAGAACAAAAAATGGGAACTACATAGAACTTTCAATCGGTGTCATTTTGGCGTGTAAAACGGGTTAAGGATGAATGGAGGAGAAGAGTGGTTTACTCAAAAACCTTGATAGCGCTAGTCAATGTGGAAAAAAATTACACAGTGAAAAGAATTTCTATGTTTAGCATAGAAGATGGGGCAAGTGGAGTTTGTGAATGTGAAATCCTGTTAAATGATGGTGGCATAATAATTCATAAGGTCCCATCTTTTAGCCCTACTGTACCAAAGAACACATGTAATAAAGTTAGGTTCTTCTCAAACCTGTTCAGCTGGATATTTGAAATGACTCTCGTTTTTGTCTCTTTTGTTGTTCTCTCTTGTCTACCTCTCATTCATTCATCCACGCCCACATGCCCAGAAAGTTTTAGTTGTCCACATATGGTTCCATTCAAGTACCCATTTTACAATGCCACTGACACGCACGATGTTGGTTGATCAAAGTCAGCTGTAGTTCGAATTATACAGAAATTCAACTTGGAAACCAGTCATATAAGATTGGCATGATTGATTATGAATCTTCCCTCAATATCTATAATTATACATTTGATGAACTTGTGATACATGAAAGCTGTGACGCGCTTATGGACAATTTCACTTCTCCATAGCCTCTTTTGTATTCCATTTTAATAGCTCCATTCATGACTTTCTTCAAATGTGCAAAAAGCGTCACTTATATTTTTCGATAGTTGAAGGGAGAAAAAAAAAACACACACACACACACATTTCTGACTTGGTATTTGAATAATTCCCATTTTGTAGAAGCAACAAGAAATTTACCATAGGTGAAACTTCTGTTAGGTAATTTATTTATAATCAGCATCACGCTTTGTTGTCTTAAACCCACTATTTCACTTTATATAATGAACTACATCTGTTGAATGTTGCAGCTCTCGATGTAGGTGTTGTGATAATATTAATCTCTATAATCTTATGCTTAAAATGGATATTTGGATGGAGAAAAAAGGCAGAGTAGAACGCAATGTGGAAACTTTTCTAAAGAATCAAAGCATTCATATATGCCACCTTCAAAGTCAAACTAGGACAAGGTACTCTTATTCACAAATAAAAAAGATAACAAACACGTTCAAAGTCAAACTAGGACAAGGTGGCTTCGGTATAGAGGGGAGCTAAGCAATGGAAACCTTGTGGCAGTGAAGGTTTTAAGTCAACTTAAAGGTGATGGGAAAGATTTTGTTAATGAAGTTGCGAGTGTTGGCAGGACTAGCCATGTTAATATTGTGAGTCTTGTGAGATGGAGGGTTTGTCAAAGAGCTTTGATCTATGAATTTATGCCCAATGGATCTCTTGAGAAGTTCATATATGGTTGTGGCCCTTAAAGTAATAGCCACCTTGGTTGGGAAAAATTACACCAAATTGCTTTTGGGATTGCTCGAGGCTTAGAATCATGGACGGACCCACTTTGGAGCCGGGTGTTGCACGAGCCACACCCGATTTTAAGTCATGAAGTGTACATTTTTTCTAAAATATGCCATTTCTTGATATGTGCAACCCCCATTTTTGTTAATAAATTCCTTATAGTGCAACTTTAGTACCGATTATTATAAATAAAAATTTGTGCAACACCCTAAGAAAAACTCTGGGTCCGTCCCTGCTTAGAATACCTGCATAGGGGTTGTAACACACGTATCTTGCATTTTGATATAAAACCTTATAATATTCTGTTGGATCAAGATTTTTGTCCTAAGATATCCGACTTTGGGTTGGCTAAGTTATTCCCCGAGAAAAGAAGCATGATATATGTGTCTTGTATGAGAGGGAAGCCCGGGTATATTGCTCCTGAACTATTTTCCAGAAGTTTTGGAGTGGTCTCACACAAATCCGATGTTTATAGTTATGGCATGCATGATGATTCTAGAAATGGTTGGCGGGAGGAAAAATATAGAGGTTGAAGTTAATAATACAAGTGAAATATATTTTCCTCATTGGATATACAAAAAGGTTGAGTTACATGAAGAACAACTTGGACTACATGGGATTGGGAGCGATAAAGAAAACGAGATGGTAAGGAAGATGATTGTCGTTGGGCTGTGGTGCATACAAACTAATCCCTTGAGCCGCCCCACAATCACTAGTCAAGACATGAGTTAGAGCATCATCAGTTTGTTAAGTATCATTGCCTTGTTTGTTTTTTTAAAATAAGCTCTTATTGCCTCTTTTCACTTTTTTTCTTTGCGGGCGCGTAAAGGAACATGTTTGTTTTTTTTTCAGACAAAAGAACTTATTTCCTCTTCTTTTCTCTTCCAAAATTCAGACATCTCGTTCATCTTATTACCTCTTCATTCACAAACCCTACATCTCTTTCTCAATATCGGTTTTTTTACGTTTTCGTTTGTTTTTTTACGTTCTCGTCTATTTTTTTACGTTTTCGTCCGTTTTTTTTTACGTTTACGTCTATTTTTTTACGTTTTCGCCGGTTTTTTTTTACGTTTTCGACCATTTTTTACGTTTTATTATATTTTTTTATGTTTTCGCCTTTTTTTTTACGTTTTCGTCTGTTTTTTACCTTTTTGTCTGTTTTTTTTATTTTCGTCCAATTATTTACGTTTTCATCCGTTTTTTTCATCCATTTTTTAGGTTTTCGTCTATTTTTTTATGTTTTAGCTCAGTTTTTTAGGTTTTCATCCCTTTTTTACGTTTTCTTCTGTTTTTTTTACATTCTCGCCACTTTTTTTACGGTTTCATCTATTTTTTTATGTTTTTATCCGTTTTTTATGTTTTCTTCTATTTTTTTTATTACATTTTCGCCCTTTTTTTAACGTTTTCTTCTGTTTTTTACCTTTACGTCTGTTTTTTTTGTTTTCGTCCAATTTTTTACGTTTCATCATTTTTTTTACGTTTTCGTCTGATTTTTTTACGTTTTTGCTTCGTTTTTTAGGTTTTCGTCCCCTTTTTTATGTTTTCGCCCGTTTTTTCACGTTTCATATATTTTTATAATGTTTTCATCCGTTTTTAACGTTTTCGTCTTTCTTTAATGTTTTTATCTGTTTTTGTACGTTTTCAACCATTTTTTTTACTTTTTTGTTTGTTTTTTTACGTATTCTTCTGTTTTTAACGTTTGCGACCGTTTTATTACATTTTTGTCTTTTTTTTATGTTTTAGTCTTTTTTTTTACGTTTTAGTCTATTTTCTTACGAGCGAAAACATAAAATAAAAAAAGACGAAAATGTAAAAAACAAACAAAAACGTTAAAAACGGATGAAAACGTTAAAAAAACAGATGAAAATATAAAAAACAGGCAAAAACATAAAAAAACGGGCGAAAACGTAAAAAAATGACGAAAACGTAAAAAAACAGACGAAAACGTAAAAAACATATGAAAGCTTAAAAAAACGGATAAAAACGTAAAAATAACAGGCTAAACGTAAAAATCGATCGAAAATGTCCCAAAACAGTAACAAGCGGACGAAAACGTAAAAAACTTGTGAAAAAGAAAAAGGAAAAGAAAAAAAAAAGGTACTTCAATAGCACAAAAAATAATCTAGAAAAGAAGTACTTTAATAGCACAAAAACAAACGGGTCTTCTTCGTGCAGATGAAGAGCTTATATGTACCTCTTCTTCTGCAGACATGGTTTGCAGATGAAGAGGTAAAAGGTCTGAAAAAACAAACGACACCTTGAGTTAAGCCAATTATTATCCAGACTTTGACCATATATCGAGTGATGCAAAAATGAGACGTATAATATGGGATTAAATTCGGGTGCGTTCATTTGGCGTTTGTTATAAGCCAATGAATGGAGGAGAACATTTTAATGAAGTCAAAGTCTTGATGGTTTTAATTAGTCAATAAGGAGAAAATTTACAAAAGTGACGTACAGAATTAATATTGTCTATGTCTTTGGCTTCCTGTGAAACCACATTGAGGTGGAAAAAGATTATAAATATAGTCTAAAAAAGAAAGGTGATAAGTTAGATTAAGTAGTTGTGTAACCTTTTTCCGTTAAACAACTAAAATGATTATCTTCGTTTTTCTTTTCATGTCCTTTATTCTCTCTTGTCACTCGGCTACAAACAGCAACATTTCTTTGCCTATCTGCCCAGATAGTTTCAGTTGTCCAAATATGGTCTCATTCAAGTACCCATTTTACAATGTTAGTGACACACGATGTGGGTTGATCAAGGTCAATTGTACCACTAAAGGTGGAGAAATTCAATTTGGAGCGCACACATATGAGACTTTTGGCAAGTTCGATTCTCAATCTTCGGTTGTGATCGTTAACAGAACATTTGAAAAACTTGTGAAAAATGAAAGCTGTGAGGCGCTTATGAACAATTTCACATCTCCAAGCCCTCTTTTGTTTTCACTTTCAGTAGATCCCTTCATCACTCTTTTTAAATGTGCGAACAATCGCAATTATGCTGAACAAATGGATGCTTATTTTGGTCAGCGTAATTACTCCAACCATAGCCGATGTAATGACTACAATTTCTACTACAAGTATTCAGTCAACAATGCTACAGTTCCAAGCAATCTTCCACATACATGTCAAGTAATACAACTTCCGTTGTTAGTGAGACAGCCACATGACCATAAAAAACTTGATGAAACCAAAATATTCACTCTTCTTTCTTCTTTTGTCTATATTTCACTTCAGTTGTCACCTTCGTGTACTGGGTGTATCAAAAAAGGTGGCCAGTGTGATACTAACACGGGACTTTTTCAGTGTTTAAACACCAAAAATGGTACTTACTATACAGCTTATCATTTGCTTCCTTTTTACTTACTCCCCAAACTATTTTACTGACCTGTTTGCAATTAATCTTGTTGTTGTTGGTATTTACTTCTGGGCTGTATATTATGTTTACTACTATACTGCGGTATGCAATTTCCATGGACACACACACGTACAAAAAGTGCAGCTCTACATAGGGTTAGATACTACTTAGATACTATTATTCATCAGTTAATGGAGCAATACAATACGTATGCAACAATTACTCACTATTAACCAACTATTACTATTACTATTGGTATTATAATTATAATATATTCTAAAAATCAACTTGGTTACTGTAGCAACAGGCACACACAAGTTTAATGTTTGCCCCATTTTAGTCCCTGAGGTTAGTGATTAATTGCGAAGTTAGTCTTTAACGACCGTTATCTAACAAGCATAGGGACTAACTGTGCAACAGGACGCCACGTTAAGGGGCTAAAAAATTCACTTGCTACAGTGTTAAACAGTGCAATACAGTGCTGCTACAGTGCAACACAATGCCAAATAGTACCGAGAATTGTTACTAACTAATTTATGATTTCAGTCCCTCAGTTAGCTGTAAATTCCACCGTTAGTCCCCCGTTAGCGATCTTTTGCAAATTTAGTCCTTACTAACAAAAAAAATCAATCGTTTTATTTCGAGTTTATATTAAACACAACAATCCCGCAGCAACGCGCGGGTGCCCCAGCTCGTTTACTCTAAAAAGTAGAGTTTTGTCACCAAACCATTTAATTATTTAGTGTATGAATTTACATTTCTGGGGCTTGTAGTAATTTATTTTAGACTGAGTATGCGTCCTTCAAATATTAATGATTGATCTTCTGAGGTCTAAAATGTAGAATGCAAGCATGACCTGTATGGTACGACCCCCTTTAATGTGCTACGTAGTACTGTAGTATTTAGTTTCGAGTAGATTGCATTTTTGGTCCCTGTGGTGTGTCCAAATTGAAGGTTTGATCCCTACCCTTTCGCAAATGCAGCTATAGTCCCCTTTTTGAAGTTTGGATTGAATTTTTGGTCTCAATCGATGTGAATGATCAAATTACCCTTGTCTTCTTCTAAAAAAACAAAGGGTATTTCAATCATTTAACTTTGTCCAGGGACGAGATATGCATTCCAAACATTAAAATAGGGATTCGTTGCTCTTTCTAAAGGATAGAGACTAAACCTACAATTTGACCAAACCACAGGGACCAAATATGCAAATTACTCTTTAGTTTCTGTGTGCGCGTGCACGGATGTACGTCATCGTACTATTTGTTTGTAATATTTCATAGTTGAAGGGGGGAAACCCTTCCTAGGCCAGATTATACGCTATTTATATTGTTCTATAGTTGAAGGGGGAAAAAGATGTCTGACGTGGTATTTGAATATATAATTCCCATTTTGTAGAAGCAGCAAGAAGTTTACCATGGGTGAAACTTCTGATAGGTAATTTATTTATAATCAGCATCACGTTTTGTTGCCTTAAACCCACTATTTCACTTTATATAATGAACTACATCTGTTGAATGTTGCAGCTCTCGGTGTAGGTGTTGTGATAATATTAATCTCTATAATCTTATGCTTAAAAAGGAAATTTAGATGGAGAAAAAAGGCAGAGTACAACACCAATGTGGAAACTTTTCTAAAGAATCAATCATTCATGGCACCAAAAAGGTACTCTTATTCACAAATCAAGAAGATGACAAACACCTTCAAAGTCAAACTAGGACAAGGTGGCTTCGGTTCTGTGTATAGAGGAGAGCTAAGCAATGGAAACCTTGTGGCAGTGAAGGTTCTAAGTCAACTTAAAGGTGATGGTGAAGATTTTGTAAATGAAGTTGCGAGTGTTGGCAGGACTAGCCATGTTAATATTGTGAGTCTTGTGGGATTTTGCTTGGAGGGTCGTCAAAGAGCTTTGATCTATGAATTCATGCCCAATGGATCTCTTGAGAAGTTCATATATGGTCGTAGTCCTTCAAGTATTAGCCACCTTGGTTGGGAAAACTTACACCAAATTGCTATTGGGATTGCTCGAGGCTTAGAATACCTGCATAGGGGTTGTAACACACGTATCTTGCATTTTGATATAAAACCTCATAATATTCTGTTGGATCAAGATTTTTGTCCTAAGATATCTGACTTTGGATTGGCTAAGTTATTCCCCGAGAAAAGAAGCATGATATCTGTGTCTCATATGAGAGGGACGCCTGGGTATATTGCTCCTGAACTATTTTCCAGAAGTTTTGGAGTGGTCTCTCACAAATCCGATGTTTATAGTTATGGCATGATGATTCTAGAAATGGTTGGTGGGAGGAAAAATATAGAGGTTGAAGTTAATAATACAAGTGAAATATATTTTCCTCATTGGATATACAAAAAGGTCGAGTTACATGAAGAACAACTTGGACTACATGGGATTGGGAGCGATGAAGAAAACGAGATGGTAAGGAAGATGATTGTCGTTGGGCTGTGGTGCATACAAACTAATCCCTTGAGCCGCCCCACAATCACTAAGGTTATAGAAATGTTAGAAGATGACTTGGCATCAATAGAAATCCCCCCAAAACCGTATATGTATTCTCCATCAAGGTCTGTTGGTTCCCCATCTACAGGTTGAATGTTCATGTAAGTTTGAAATGTTTTTGTCGTAAGTTTTGTTGAACAAATTTTCGTTCTAAATGGGTAAATGATTATTATTGGGTCCTTGTTCATATAATTTAAGAATGTATAAAGCAGTTGTTTATGTACATCCGACATTTGGCCCATAAGTATGTGCATCATTGTGTAGTACTATAAGATATTATAATATTGTTCTACTATCATATAGGCATATAGCTGGCCGGAGGTCTATTGTCATTTGTTGGTGTGTTTTGCTTGCGATCATTTTGATTAATGCAAAGTATAAAGAAAAATACTCGTCATCATCTGTCAATATATCTTGTTGCTAATCCAACGAGTCGTCGTTTCTTAGAGGGACATTTTCAACTGGCCAAAAAGCCTTTAGGCTAACAATATCACTTTAACCTATCAACCAATACGTTGTAGGTTCAAGCCTCAGTTAAGACATGTGTTGTGTACTATATGGTGGATGTATGAGTTTTTGCCTTTCTAAAAAAACATTAATCAACGGACAGATGAGACCTGTCATGACACGATCAACAACTGGCAATAATTAGTGAGCTGATCTCATCCCAAATCATATATGTTTATAGCATATCAGTTTTATTAACTAGTGTGGTGCTAACCATTTCTAGCAGTATTGGCCTTCATGTTAACTATCCTATCATTTCTAGTAGTATTGGCCTTCAAAAACCCGACATTTTAAACAGATCTTCCTTTCGCAGAAGCACATGTATTTGATTCAATGTGTCTTCTGAGCAGTAGTTTTTTCATTCCAAAGAAAGGCAAAGAAAAAGGATGATAATAAATAAATTATGGGGAAGGACCAGGAGGACTTAACAACCAAGTCTTAATTACTCCAATAATGATAATTTGATATAGAATTTAAGGGGAAAAAAAATTAAAAAAAAAATAAAAAAAGGAAGGAAGGAAGGAAGAAGTTGTGTTTGGCATACAGGCCAGGAGTTTCAGTCAACTTCTTTAGAAGACTTTGATTGTTATGCATAAATTTCTTTAAGTCAACAGCTGGGGTTTCTAATTATGTGTTTGGCATACAGTAGTTGGACTTTGAGGTGAGTTGAATGGGGGGATAATAATGGGACACATGGAACTTTGAATCGGTGTCATTATGGCATTTAAAATGGGTTAAGGATGAATGGAGGAGAAGAGTAGACTTATTCAAAAGTCTTGATGGTGTTAGTCAATGTGGAAAAAAACTACACAAGTGATAAGAATTTCTATGTTTAGCATAGAAGATGGGGCAAGTTGAGTTTGCGAATTGAAATCCTGTTAAATGCTGGTCGCTAATAATTTATATGGTCCCATCGTTTAGCCCAACTGTACCAAAGACTTCCTGCCATAACAGGTAGAATATATGCACTCATTTAAATAAGTTTGTAAGTACATCTCAAGTACACATACAATAAAGATAGGTTATTCTCTAACCTGTTCTGTTGGAAATTTGAGATGATTATAATCTTCGTTTTCTCTTTTGTTGTTCTCTCTTGTCTACCTCTCATTCATTCATCCACGCCCACCTGCCCAGAAAGTTTTAGTTGTCCACATATGGTTCCATTCAAGTACCCATATTACAATGGCACTGACACACGATGTGGGTTGATCAAAGTCAACTGTTATTCGAATAATTCGGAAGTTCAACTTGGAAACCATTCATATACGATTGGCAAGATTGATTATGAATCTACCCTCAATATCTATAACGATACATTTGCAAAACTTGTGAACACTACAAGCTGTGAGGCGCTTATGAATAATTTCACTTCTCCAGAGCCTCTTCTGTATTCCATTTCAATAGCTCCATTCATCACTCTCTTCAAATGTGCAAAAAATGACAGTTATTTTGACCAACCTAAATACAATAGCCACAACAGCTGCAATGATTACAATTTCTTCTACCAGTATATGGTCAACAATGCAACAATTCCAAGTGACATCCCACATTCATGTCAGGTAATACAGCTGCCGGTGAAGCAGCAATGGCAACTTGACGAAGAAAACCTTGTTGATCAGACCAAAATATTTCCTCTTCTCCATCCATACTTCTCTATTTCATTTAAATTCTGTCCTCGGTGTCATAAGAAGGGCAGCCAGTGTCATCTAAATGATGGAAACTATCAGTGTTTAGACGCCAAAAAGGGTATGTACCGCCTCTATATTTCTATTCCTCACACTTGACAGTTCCTTTATCCTTATTCTGTCGACACGGGAACTGATATGTCTGACATTTCACAAAGTTGTTTAACTCTCCTATATAATTTATTATTTGTTGTTTGATAGCTGCAGACAAACCACCCACAAAACTGATACTCGGTGGTAATGTACCTCTTTATTCCTATGCATTACACACACACACAAACACACTCAGATGTTTGAGTTTGTACCTGATGGTGTTAATTTTTTTTTTTTTTTTTTTTTTTTTTTTTTTTCCTAGTTCTCTCTGGATTTGCCTTCATCATCATGCTCTCTTCAGTCATCTTCATAATATGGCGACGCCATAAGACCAACTCTTTTTCTAATTTCTCATCAAAGGATAACATTGAAAGCATTGAAGACCCAAGTCTCTTCTATGGTGTCTCTGTTTTCTCCTACATGGAGCTTGAATATGCCACCCAACATTTCGATCCTTCTAACAAACTAGGCGACGGCGGTTTTGGAGCTGTTTATTATGGTAAGAACTTAACATGCTTATCACAGTACTAAGCCCATGGGGTCGCACTCACCATTAAATCACTCACACATATTTCTTAACAAGGTAAACTCAAAGACGGGAGAGAAGTTGCTGTGAAGAAACTGTATGAACACAACTACAGACGAATCCAACAATTTATAAACGAGGTTGAGATCCTCACCAAGTTACGTCACCCCAACCTTGTTGTCCTCTATGGTTACACCTCTCGACAAAGCCATGAACTTCTTGTTTATGAGTACATTCCCAACGGCACTGTTTCTGATCACCTCCATGGGAAACGAGCAAATCCAAGCTTGCTAACATGGCCTATACGTATGAACATCGCCATAGAAACCGCCAGTGCATTAGTTTACCTTCATGCCAACGACATCATACACCGAGATGTAAAAACCAACAACATTCTTCTAGATCATAACTTCTGTGTGAAGGTAGCAGATTTTGGTTTATCAAGGCTCATACCGAATAATGTCACTCATGTCTCAACAGCTCCTCAGGGAACCCCAGGATACGTGGATCCCCAATATCACCGATGTTACCAGTTAACAGATAAGAGTGATGTTTACAGCTTTGGCGTAGTTTTATGCGAACTAATATCATCAATGGTGGCTGTCGATTTGAACAGGTCAAAAGATGAGATCAATTTAGCTAACTTAGCTTTAAACAGGATCCAAAAATGCGCAGTTGATGAACTAATCGACCCGGTTTTAGTGACTGATTCAAATCGTGAATTGATGACAATGATTACATCAGTAGCAGAGTTGGCTTTTAGGTGTTTGCAGTATGATTCAGAAATGAGACCTACGATGAGTGAGGTGTTGGATGTGTTGATGGATATTCAAGCTGAAGGAAGAACAGATGCTGATGATCTGCGACCTTCATCTGAAACCAATGACACTATGGTTTTGTTGAAAAATTTCCCGCCTTCGCCAGTCTCTGTCACCGGTGAATGGCAAAGTGAAAATAGTTCATCAACTACAGTAAGCAGCAGTGGAGATAGATCAGCAAAAAGAAACATATAGGTATATAAAATTGTTATGCTGGTTCATGCGCAGAGTGTGATCTTTGTGCCCTATATTTGAAAGTTTTCATGATCAGGGAATGTGATGTAAATAACATAAAGATACATTATTGTTTTTTACTGATGAGCAGTTTTGATAGTCGCGTCGCTTTATACTCCAACACTAATAATACTAAAAATTGTACTTGTACCTTCGCTAACTTTGAGCAGATCCATAGGCATTTCCAACTTTTCTTCAATTCGGTGTATTATACAATCAGTGTATCCAAACATAACTAATTACTACTTCGGATCTTGAACCATCATAGATAGTTTGAAATTTTACTAAAATGGACAACTGAACAAGGTCTTTTCTTGCACCCAAAAACAAAATAAAACTAATCAACGTTTTTCTCCCTCTAAAATGATGGAGTTGAAATGGGATTCTAAGCATCTGACAAAGTAAAAATAAAGTACCTACATGGCTACATTTATTAATTATGTGTCAAAAAATGTCCTAAAGAGAAACAACAGTTTGATGCTCTGAATCATTGCCAGCTTCCCCTAATGTACAGCAATTCTTAGGATCACCTTTCAACTCCAATTCAGACTCCTGAAGTATTCTCAACACCTCTTGATTCCATCCAGTGGCTTCATTCAATCCTCAGTGTGACGCGTAGAGGTGGCAAATCAATTGGTCAATCCGAGTAATGTTTTATCTTTAATGGGTTGAACATGTAAAACTCAAAGAGTTAGCCAGAAGGGTAGTGTGTTGAAACTCACCGGAATACAACAACAACAACAACAACAACAACAACAACAAAAAATAAAATAAATAAATAAATAACCTCCTTATTAAAAAAAACAGGTTGTATTATTACAATTATAAAACTTCTGTAATCATATTTGAAAATCTTCATTAAAAAAAAAAAAAAAAAAAAAAAAAAAAAAAAAGGATGTTTTGGTCAAAAGATGTTTAGGGTCAACCCAACCTAACCAATACCAAAATTTACCCGTTCTGACCTGAAGCTTTTTTACCTATGAGAAAACCCACCCATTTTGCCACCTCTAATGTCCAGAGTCACGTTTAGACTGGTGAGGCGCAAGGATGTGTTGCAAGAATCTGTTGATCATCTCGTAACTTGTAAATGTAATGACAGCAGATGGAGTCGTCCTCAGAAGATTGGTACCACATCCACAGTAGAAACCACGAACCCCTTGTTTTTGGAAAACTGTTTTGACACAATCAACAACGCCCTTATAATGGATTTCAGGGTTTCTAACTTGTCCTTGTTCTTGAAGCCTTGACCGAATCACCTGAAGGGCCCCACATGCATTACTGTTTCGAATATTATTAGCCAGCAGATAATCAAATAACTAAGAATCACGATCATACCTCGTGTGGGTAAGTCATTAGGGAAGCGAGTATTTTGGATATTGATGAGGCGAGTGCAACTTTCCCAGGGCTTAGCTTATTCGTTGTCGTATTATCTGACCATTTGAAATAAACCAAAATCAGTATTAATGGTTAAATTACTAAAATACCCTGTTAACAACAAATAAACGAGTATTTACCCCTTTTTGCCAAGTAAGACTTGATCTTTTCGTAGGCTGGAAACTGGATAGCAACATGACTAATCCCAACAAGCGAAGGTAAAAGTCCACTGTCAAATACATAAAACACATGGTTCATGAGTCAGCGAGAACATGATTTTGTCCGAGTGCAACTTTAGAAGCATACCTATACCATCCCCGGAAGCCTTCCTCCTGCATGATGCGTCTCAAGGCCGATGATATGCTTGTATAAGGAATCACACCAACTCTCATCCCTTGTGTCTATAACAAAACATTTCATGCAAATTTACACATTTGCCCACTATCGTCAGAGCAAAATAATCCTACTACTTAGACATTCTATTGCAAGTCAAAACAATTTTGTAAAAACCTACTTGTAATCTTGTCTTAACAACCCACAGCGGATTTGTGACAACTGATGTTGCTGCACCAGCACCTGAAGCGGCTATCATATTGGCACCGAAGCTAAGTTGGCCACTGTTATCGGCTGCGTATATCAAAACACGTTATTAAAGATATGATACATAAAAGTTATTGTAAAACAATTTGAATTAATCACCAACCATGTGAATGAAGAAGCTCTTTGAGATGCCCATAAACAGCAAAGTAAACCTATAGGTAAAAATGTATCTGTCAAAAATTGAAACAAAAAATGAATATTAAATACAATCTCAAAACCTGAAGAGCAAATTTGGTTAGTTTATGTAGTAATACTCACAGCCCAGGTCGGAAGTAATGCAGCTAATGTTGGTGAAAGGCCCCGATATAATCCTTTGAATCCCTCTTTTTGTATGATGTTTTGCAGGCTTGTGACAATAACACCTCCTGTTTAGTGCCAACAATGTTAGTACTGACCAAAACTACAACATATATGCTAATTGTTGATTAGCTTATTTAAACAGCTTAAGATGTTTCGAAAACTCCAAACAAAAAAAATCATAAATAATGTAGTCAAAACTCCCCCTAAACACAATTTTTTTTCATAAACGACCTTTGCGCCCGGAAGTGTCAGGCAAGCCGTGAACTTGCAGTCTTGTCTTGATCACATCTAACGGGCACACAAAAGTGGCTGCTATAGCACCTACAAATAACATTTCATAAATCAGTGAATCACAATCAAAATGTGCAATACTAGATAGTCGAATCCCAATTTTACCTTTAAAGTTGACTGAAGCAACAAAAATCAAATTACATCCTATAGTTGAAATAACATTTTTTACAAACTATCTGCATTTTAAAGAGGGTTTAGGCCATAAATAGCAACGTACTTTCCTTCATGTTCCACCACGGTACGTGAACTAAAAACTCTCTCATTTAATGTTACAAACTTTCAAAAAGTGTTTCAGTATGTATATTTTGGTGACACATCATTCCCCAAAGCATGTGACACGTCACACATGTCACTTTATTTATTTATTTGACATGTCACCAAAATGTGCATATTGAAACACTTTTTTGAAAGTTTGTAATATTAAAAAGGACAGTTTTTAGTTCGCGTATTAAGGCGGAACATGAACGAAAGTACATTGCTATTTTATAGCCTAAATTACTCTAGCTGGATTTATCACTATTGAGTTACGAATGTGTTTGGCAATAAACTGATAAAATTATCTATCTTTGACCTTGATCAGCTTGTTATCAAATTCTGATTATTCAAACATCCAAACACCCCCAAAATTTATCACATTCTCAGTTTCCAAATAGCAACATTAAGATGATTTTAAAATTATGAAATTTAATTTCATAAACTTGTGATCACTTTAAGAAACGACGTCGTAAATGAAATTGAATAGCAGAGCGTTAATTGAGGAGAGGAGTGTATATGAACCTGCGGATGCACCGGAAACGACGTCGTAAATGATGTTACGGTGATCACCTGCCGTCATTTCTTCAAAGCCAATATACAGGTGAATAATGACTGAAATTGCACTAGAATGTTGCAATTTTAAAAAAGTAAGTGACGAATGAATGAAGGTTAGGGGTCACCGGGTCGGGTTGGGATACTTTTTTGGTTGGTTTGCGATTTTTTTTTTTAGTAAATTGCAAAAATCGTCCTTGTGGTTTGGATAAATTGCATGTTTTATCTGTATGGTTCGAAAGTGCAGGCAACCTCCCTGTGGAGAAACCTTGGGTTCGATTTCATCCTTGGTTGAACTGAAATTACTGAAATACCCTTGTCTTCAACCTCCCTTACTTTACAACTTGAATTTTATTTCTTTTTGTTTCACTTACACTTTCAGTATCTTCATTTGTTTAATAAATAATCATTTAGAACTTAGTATATGAAGAAGTAAAAAGGGGAAATGAAGCTCAATATTGGATGAAGATGTATGGGGAAAATAAATGAACAAATTTGTCAAATTTGAAATTAAGTTTTTTGAAAAAGATGAGAAATTTGAGTTTTGGTTTTTTATGTTCTTGAATTTACTAGCCAATTACCCGCGCCTATCGGCAGCGGTTTTAGTTTCGACCAAATTTCAACGGCGAATAATTTTTACAATATATTGTATTTGTAGCGTAATGGAATAATTTTCCGGTAATATTGTTTTAAGTCGTAATGTTTCGGGAATTTGATACGGAGGCTTTGTACACACACTCACGTATCAAGTCTATTTCTATTAGTCATTCAAATAATGTTAAGACTCGTGCTTTTATCAATCATAGAGTGAGTTTTTGTATTCAAAAAAGAGTGAGAGTACAGCTTTTGTCTAGACTTCTATTCAACTTTATGTAAATTTTTACATTAATAATAATAATAATAATAATAATAATAATAATAATAATAATGAGGTATTACGTTTAAGGATTTTATTTTATCATTTTGGGTCTTTTATAAAGCGATTTGTATGCATATGCCCATTAGGCCCATGCCCGTTTAGCTTGTGCCCGTTTAGTCTTTGCTCGTTTAAGCCCGTACCTGTTTTAGTCTGTGTCTGTGCCCGCCCGTTTTGCCATCTCTAAGTAACTCTCAAAATTTTCAAAAAATTTAAAAATACTTAAAACTTCAAATTTTTTCGAAATATTTGAAATATTTCATATTTCAAACAATTTCGAAATATTTCAAAAATTTAATAATGTCGAAATATTACAAATTTCAAAAAAGAAATCGAAATTTTAAAAAATTTAAAACATATCAAGTTTCAAAGGTTAGAATTTAAAAAACTTTCAAATCTCAAAATATTTCATATTTGAATAGTTTGACACTCACTTTTCAATTAAAAACATGTCATAAATTGAGAAACTTAAAGTTTATCAAAGATATTACAAAAAATTTATAACAGAGTATAAGAAAATTTACACCATAAACTAACAAAAATTTAAACAATAAACTTACACAATTAACTTTAACAAATCTACACAAAAAACTTAATACTCCATCCGTCCCAATTTATTTTGAAGTCTTCTTTATACAACTTTGACCTTATTTATTTTCTTTTCTGTTATATAATATTTGATGCAAAAGATATAAATTGATTAAGTTTTAAATGTATTTTTATTGGTATAATTTTTATCAAGTATTATATAATACAAACAAAAATAATTAAGGTTAAAGTTGAAAAAAAAGAGTTAAATGGTCAAAAGTGGACAAATAAATTGGGACGGAGGGTAACAAAGGCTATGTTTGGCAAAAGTAGCTGTGAGCAGTAGCAGTGAACTGTGAGCAGTACCCAAAAAAGCTCACAGCTTCATAAAGAAGCATTGGGAAAATGAGTTTTCCTAAAAAACAGCAAAGCTCACAGCTCTCATGCCAAACGAACATTAAAAATGAAAAAGCTCATTGTTTACCGCTCATTGCCCAAAAAAGCTCCAAAAAGCCTTGTGCCAAACATACACCATAATATGTTAACAAAATTAAAGCTATAAACTTCATTACCATTATACTCGTTTACAGTAATCACTCAAATATTCACCTATTATTTTGATGCTAATTGCCTAGTTCCCATAATTATACTTCATTAGCATTATACTCGTTTAAAGCCATCTTTATTTTGTCAATTTACATCCTTAATTATTTTGATTCCTTAATGGTTCCCATAATTAGTTTGAACATCCATCTTTATTTTGCCTAGTTCCCATGATTAGTTTGAACATCATATCGATGCTAATGGCCGGCATTCAACATTTTCCACACAGACATGTAACATTCTCTCTCCTTTGACAATTTTCAACATTTCAAGTTTTCAACTTTTCAACTTTGACCATTTTTACATTATATGTGGTATAGATGAAGATGACTAAATTTTATTTAAGAAAAAATAAATATTCAAAAGAAAAATAAAGTATAAAAGTACTAGAGTATTTCAGTCTTTTTAGTTTGACGAAGGACGAAATTGAACCCAAAGTTTCTCTACAAGGAGGTTGTCTGCACTTTCCGAACCATACGGACAAAACATGCAATTTGAAGGACGATTTTTGCAATTTACTCTTATTGCGGAGAAACGGTTTGCGAATTGGTCGTTTGCTTTTTGGTTCTATGAATTAAACTTTAAAAACAAGTCCATAAGATGAAAAACTAAGTTAAAAAATAGACTTACAAAATATAAGCCAAGTTAAGTAAGCCTCATAATCTCAAAAATAAACTTAAGCAAGTTTTGTTCGAGATAAAAAGCTTGATCAAACACTCTATTTCTTTAAAGCAATTTTTTCATTAATAAGTCACTTACAAGTGGACAGACAATAAATATTGATTTTTGGATAAAAAGAATTTGGTCAGAGTGCAAATTTGAAGGTTTGATAAATGAAATTCTTTAATCGTGACATGTCATTTCCTATTCCGGGAGTAATAGTAGTGGTCACTATAACATACTCCGTACATGTTAGCACCATATTATTCTCTTTCTTAGTTTCTTATCACTTTCACACCATTTTTATCCGTGTAGCAGTTACCATAAGGGGTGGAGCTAAGATTTTAAGTTAGGGGGGCGAAATTTTTTTTACATCATAGTTTCAAGACATATAGCAAAATATCATAATCTAGAAAATTAGATGAATAACCAAATATCTAATAAAATAGTAAGAAGAAATGCGTTAAATTAAATTAACTTACAGCATACCTCATCATTTTATTAAGAATTCCAATGATCTTAAGTTTTGATCATTTATTAAGAATTCCAATTAGTGAGTAAAAACATAACAAGTACAGTATTAAGTATAAAAGCAATTAATAGTTATCACGTGATCATAAGAGTTCTACAAAAACTCTCGTCCCATTCAATCATTCAAGAATAATACAAATACAAAGAAGTAAATGGACCATTAATGAAAACAAAATTATAAAAGCATTCAATACCTAATTAAATGAAAGCAAAAATGTGTTTTGTGGATTTGATCGGATGATTCTGAGACAATTGCAAAGATTACGTTTTCTTTTTATGTGAAAAACTGAAACCTCAAGCAATAGTTTGTGTGTTTTGGGAGGGGCCGACTCCATACTTTTAACAAAAATTCAGATTTTGGGCTATGTATAGTGGGCTACTTAGGGGGGCTTAGCACCTGCTAGATACCCTATCCCCTCCGCCCCTGGTTACCATCATTCTTACCGATTATCTAATATTGCATTTAAACACACAAATACCATCAACTCTCACGCACGCACATAAACTTTACTGACAATTGGTGGTCCGCATCAATGATTCCTTCCTATTTTTCCTTTTGTGTAAAAACAAAGACAATGCACGTGTTTCCGTAAAAAATGGCTTCAGTGCAACGGTTGCACCATTACACTTGGTCTTATAACCGCCTTACGAAATAACAATGTTTTTATCTTTGAGTTGAAAGCTAGAAGTACATCTATAGTCAAGTTATTGACTTGTGATCATATATGCAAATAAGATTACATGAATTTGCATCACACACAATCAAACATCATCCTTCGTAACTAACAAGCCGTTCAAAAAAAAAAAAAAAATCTTGATGCAAAACAGGCTGATTAATAGTTTAGGCGTTTATGCAACATTTGAATATATATAAAGTATCCAAGTTTTTATAAATACAAATGAAATTTGTTAAAGTATAAATTATACGTAGTAAATGGATAGACTTTAAATCGTTTTGGAAGGATGTAGTTGTACTAGTGTGATAGTGAGGGTAGTGGGGGCCGAAAGGGCTTATCAAACAGGCTGGTTTGGGTTTAAAGCCAACTAGGAGCACCATATACGTTATCTTGTTTCCAAAGTGTTCAAGAGAATGATGGTGATTGATATTGATCCAAGAGTACGATGAATAAACGTTTACTCACATCGCATGAAGAAGGCGCGACAATCTTATGCATAAAAACTACTAAACTAAACTAAAAAAAAAAAAAAAAAAAAAAAAAAAGCTATAGACTTGTATCACATTTTTATTAGTTTATATGTCATGCGTGTCGCGACAACCTCAAATGATCATATTTGATTTTTTTTAGAGTGACATTAGTTTAAACAAAACGATCAAATACGAAACTTTTATTGAATTTATCATTTCATTTTTATAGACTTTTTCCGTCCAATAATAAGTGTTTACTTTGAAATTTTAACACAGTTAAAAAGTGCTCACTAACTATACTTCACTAATCAAATATCACTCTCTAAAGTAGTTTTTATTGATTGATACATGAATTAGACACTTATCTTGAGACAACCCAATACACAAACATGAGAAGTGAATAGATGTTTGTTTTATTTCAATGTTATGAGAAAAATTGAAATGAAAAACGAACATTCTTTAAGCACTTTCACAACATAAAGCCATAAATCTTTGCAAAATTTAACATTCTTTGAGCACTTCCACAATATCAAAATACAGAATACTTTTGTCCATATATTTTGCGTGCTCTTTACATTAAATAACTCAAATTTTGATTCAACGCGTGTCATCAATTTTCTACCCACTTCATCTTTCATGTAATGTTAACATCAACCATCAAAACAAGATATCATTCACCCCAAAGATTCCCTCTTCACTACTTCACAATTCACATCACAATCAAACTGTAAAAAATTAAAAATAAAATTAACCCAAAAACCAAAAAGCCATTTTTTTCACCCACAAGAATCACATTAAAATAGTCCGCTAATAAAAAAAGTGGTCACCCTTTTGGATCTAGGTACAAAAGAATCACTTTTTATTTCTTTAAAATAATTTCCCACTAATTAATTCTTTATTCACTCAAGTATCTTTGTTTGTTTTTTGATGTTTATTTGACCGTTGTTTTCTTTTTTCTTTTTTACATCATGTGCACATAGTTACATAATACAAACAATGCATATATACCCATTACTCATCTTCTTAAATGATTGGTGTATAATTATTAATTAATTCAATTCTTAATTTAACAGCTGTCACTAATTCTTACATACTTTCTTGTTCTTGTTTTTGTTCTTGCTCCTAGGACAGTTCATAAGTACTAATTTAGGGGATTTTGATTTTGGAGTCAAGATGAAAAACTAAAATCTGGGTATTGTTGGAAATTAAATTTGGGGAAAAGGGTATTTTTTATTTTTTATAAAAGTTGAGTGAGTGTTTGTAATTATGGGATCAAGAGTAGAGAGGCATCAGCATCAAGAAAATGATCTTGTGCCATTAGCTGCATTGATAAGTAGAGAGATTAAAAATGAGAAAATGGAGAAACCAACTGTTCGATATGGGCATGCTGCTCAGTCGAGGAAAGGGGAAGATTATTTCATGATGAAAACTGATTGCCAGAGAGTTTCTGGTCATCAGTCTTCGAGTTTTTCTGTTTTCGCGGTATGTGGTTCTTGGTTTATATCTGGTGTGATATATTTAGTACTTCAGTCTTTGCTTTAGTTTGTTCTTAATTACTGTAGATACTACTAGTAACTAGATATAAGAGAATTTTGTATACATTAATCCTACTTTAATCGGTGTTTTGGGAAGCTTAATTAACACAACATATGCTTGTTAACGAATAAAGTAGTTCTTAATAAGAGCTTATGGTGTATAACGATGCATAAGATAACATTTGACCGAGTAGAGGTGGCAAAATAGGTGGGTCGGGTTTGGGTCACGGGTCTAGATGGGTCTTCTAGAAACATGGGTCTAAATGGTTCTACTAGGTCTAGATGGGTTTTGGTCGGGTCGACAAACAATTGTTTTTGTTTTTTTAGTAAAAGATGAGAAAAGTGAAAAAAAAAAAAAAATTTTTTTTGACCTGCTAGACCCGCCTTAGACCCGTTGGGTAATTATTATATAATTGAAATTTCTATCAAATACCCAACTAGACTCATCTATAATGTTAAGGGAGACCCAACTAGACCCATCCCCTATTAGATATTTACCATACTAGACCCATGTTTAACAAATAGGTCTCAAATTGCCACATGAGTATGCTATCAGCTTATCTCGAATAAGTAGAAGCTTTTTCATATAAGCTAACCCAAAACAGTACTTTTATAACAACTAAAATAAGCTGATAAGTATCAGCTTTTGGCTGGCCCAAACACGCAACAGTGCCTGGTTATTATTGTTAGTTTTACGAGGAAAGCTTTATGACTTTGTAGGTATTTGATGGTCACAATGGTAATGCTGCAGCATTATATTCACGGGATAATCTTTTAAGTCATATCTTGAGTGCTATTCCTCGTGGTCTTGGACGTGACGAGTGGCTTCAGGCTTTACCTAGGGCATTAGTTGCTGGTTTCGTCAAGACTGATAAGGAGTTCCAAAGCAAAGGTATATCACCCCTGCTCCTAATTAGCAGCTTTTTTTTTTTTTTTTTTTTTTTTTTTTTTTTTTTTTTTTTTTTTTTTTTTTTTTAATTGTAACTCATGGTTGACTTATTTCAGGTCAAACTTCGGGAACGACTGCTACTTTTGTACTTGTTGATAGATGGACAGTCACAGTTGCATCCGTTGGTGATTCACGTTGTATTCTGGATGCACAAGGTGGTGCTGTCTCTGAGTTGACCGTTGACCATAGACTTGAAGAGAACCAAGAGGAGTAAGTACAAAAATATAAGAAATTGTGTAAATATAGTTACCAAAATGCTCAGAAATTCTTCAGTTTATAACAATTAGAGCCTTCACATAACTTAATCTTTTAAGTATAAATGCAAATACTTACTTGATAGTTGATACATGACATATTGACATGTAGTAACATGGCTAATTGTATAAAAATGTAACCAACTTTGGATTTTTTTAATTAAAAGTGGTGATACAAACTTTCAATTTACAATACGACAAAACTTTCAAAATATTTGATGCAGAATCTCAAATTTTGGAAGTCTTGATTAATAGTAATCCGAATAGGTTACAAGGTCAAAATGACATGACAGATTACATGTTTGTAATGTTAGTCGTGTTGTCTTTTTTGGACGTACCAGTGAGAAACTGGTTACCTGCTAACAAGGTTGAAGATATAAAAAGTACCTTACATCAAATTTGTCAGTTTAAGGGATTATCTGGGGCAAACTAAGTTGGGTACCTGCAACCAAAATACGATTTAGATCAAAATTGGTTACTTTACATGGAAATTTCCCTTTTTGACGGGGATCCCCTGTTCCTGTATAGTATAGTGTTCTTTTGCATACAAGAAAGATTTTGATTTTGCTGTGGTGTTGTTTCAGAAGAGAGCGAGTAAAGGCTAGTGGAGGGGAAGTAGGGCGACTACGGATCTTGGGTGGTGCTGAGGTGAGACTTGTACTAAATCAAACAAGACAAAGTTCATTGAATGCTAAAAAAATATTCAAGTAGGCAAGCCACTAAGTGTGATTTGAAGTTTGAACCAATGTAACTTTTGACAGATTGGTCCCCTTCGTTGTTGGCCAGGAGGCTTATGTCTTTCAAGATCCATCGGAGATATGGATGTTGGAGAGTTTATTGTTCCAATACCATATGTAAAGCAAGTCAAGGTAACATTATTATTTACTTATGGTCCCTGTTTTTACGGGTCTCGTCTTGTTTCTGATGGGACGAACAATTTCAATTTCATTTCTATTAACACCATGAGAATTTTTGTGTATCTGGTAATTAGTTATCTCATAAAATCTGATTAACTTTTTTGTGGTGTAAAAAGTTATCGGATGCTGGTGGAAGGCTTATAATTGCTTCTGATGGCATTTGGGACGCAGTGTCATCAGAGATGGCTGCAAAATCTTGTCGTGGTTTGCCTGCTGAACTTGCTGCTAGGCAAGTAGTGAAGGTAGTTGTCTATTCTGTATTTCAATGTTCTTACTCAAAGATTATAGACTTTGATATTTGACATCAGACATGTAATTGACTAATTTCAGTATCTTATACTCTGTAATTATGTTCTCCATCAGGAAATTAGCATAGTTTCCTAGTAGTTAGTGCCTGTATTTGGTATTTTGGTATATTGTATCTACAATGCACACCAACAGTGAAGTACAACTTTTGTCTATTTGACCTCAAAAAGTCAAACTGTATGACATCTTTTTCTTACTGGTTGTATGGATGATTGTCTAGGAAGCATTGCGAACAAGGGGTTTGAAGGATGATACAACGTGCATAATTGTGGACATAATTCCACCAGACACTGCAATGCCGCCACCATCCCCACCATGTAAAAAGCAAAGCAAGTTTAGTCTTAGATCTCTATTTTTCAGAAAGAATTCCAATGGTTCCGCCAGTAAACTGTCTAAGAAACTATCTGCTGTTGGCATCGTCGAGGAACTCTTTGAAGAAGGTTCTGCCATGCTTTCCGAAAGGTTAGTTTTTCTAAAACAAATGCAACACTTTTGGTGACGGAAGAAATGAATATATTAACATTTTGGGTTGTAACAAATGTTGTTTTTTTCTTTATTGGCAAGTTTTCAATCCCAGTTATGCTTTATCCGGTTAATAACAATTACCTGAAATTGTCTTAGTCATCGATCGATTGTTACACTATTTATCATGGATATATTGTAGATTGGGGAATGATGAGATGTGTGGTCCATCAACATCTGGTCTTTTCATGTGTGCTGTATGTCAAGTAGACCTAGGGGCAAGTGAAGGGATATCGGTTCATGCTGGTTCCATATTTTCAACAAGCTCAAAACCTTGGGAAGGTCCTTTCCTTTGCGCTGATTGTCGTAATAAGAAAGATGCCATGGAGGGAAAACGACCAAGTGGAGTCAAAGTCACTTAACACCCGCAATTATTTTCCCTGTCTAACCCTTAATCAATTTAAAAAATTTGGTGAGCTTAACGATTCATTTGAATGCATAGGTGGTGATGTTGTAATAAGCTGTAGCACATGGTAGGAAGTGAATGTAGGATTTCAGATTGCTTATTATTTGCTAAGATGTTGGTAGGAATGATACATAACTTGTAGCACTTAGAGTGTAGAATAAATAAGTTAGAACTAATGCTTCTATTGTACTAACTTGTTTTCACCTAACGTGTAATCTTATATTTATCCATGGCCTTATGGCCTTTTATTGTACAAACTTGTTTTCACCTAACGTGTAATCTTATATTGTAGCCGAATAATATGAACAGTGAAAGTTTCAATCTATAACATATTGATACCGTTCATTGTGATTCTTGTGTAAGTGGTTACACTTTTGTTTGCTATGGTAGTAGCTTATTTTTATTCGATTTCTAGCATTATTATTTACAAGCTAATAATATTATTTGATAGCCAACGAGGACAAAAAGAGGACTTTTTAAGTCAACTGTGGATCAAAAGCTTCTGCAATTCATTTTCTGATCATCGCTAGAGTTAAAAAATATATAAATGAGGGTGGATTAGCTGGATACTAGGAAATATCATGACAACATGTAGCAGTGATTAAAAGTATGTGTCTCCCTCATGGGTCTTTGTAGACCCAAAGTTGGAAAATTATAACCAGTTTTGAGAGTTAAGTTTTCTAAAAAGAAACAGTTTACAAAAAGTCCAAATTTCCTAAAAATAAAAAAGTTTCAGAGTCGACAGGTTATTTTAACTGAACCCATATTGGTCCCACATCCGAGTGAAGGAATAAAATTGATCATTTACTAACTGAAAGTTGAAAGAAACATGATCCCTCCCTCAAACAATAGCAACAATGGATATGGAATGTCTTCATGGATCAGACTCTCTCCGGCCACCCATTGAACACTTCCGCCTCCTTTTCTTCCTAACCTTCCTTTCACTCAATGGCAAAACTACAGTAGACTCAACCCTGACACGACTTACCCCTCTACTTGAAACACACAAACTACTAATTAGCAGCTCATGGGATGGTATTCAATGCGACAAAACAACCAGTGTCTTAGTTATTTCACTCCCATCTCAATCAATCACTGGATAGTGAAAGGTTTGGTGGTAGACGTGGTCTAATTTGCCCCTTCAAATGGGTCGCTGTCTATGTCTTCGATAGACGACCTCCAAGTCAACTATACATATACGTATATTTGCATTCAAAGTTCCAATAATTAACTTCACCTTCCGTTCAATAGGGGCACCTAGCGAAACATGGATATTTGCATATTTCTTCAAAATATGCTTAAACAACATTGTACGATATGCATTAAAAACTTGTACATTGAGAAAATAAATATATGTAAATATTCCAAGTTTGGGTATATATGTAATTCCCACCGTTCAATATACGTTGTAAGCTGATACAAAGTCTTAAGTCAAGCCACATGTTGGTATGCATCTTCACAGCCACATGCACACATTATCTCCATCATATATACTGCATTTAATTATTACGTAGTAATATTTTTACTATCAAAGTTTCAAAATGAAAAAACACATGTTGGTATCCTCTTGACCTCTTTTGCACCATTCTTACTAAACCTAGTTATTTTCATTTTCATGGTGTTTCTCAAAAGTCCTTTTTGCTTGGCTTTTCCATTGATCACGTATAGTATCCCGGACCCAAGAATAATGGGTCGGGCTCGCCCAAACTAAACCAACCCGGACCAGGACAAAGGCGGACTGCGTCACAACACTTCTTTAAGGAGTCCCGCGGCTCTGAGACACAACCGCGGGACGCATTCCGCGACCGGGGACAACTTAAACGCGAGGACCACGATACAACCCAAAAAGAGTAAGAAGTACTGTTAGCTATCATATAGTTAACCAAGGCAGACCCAAAATAGGAAAGGCGACAACCCCTTTCCGAAGGAGTCGCCACTCACAATAAGAAGATGAGAAGGGAAGGGGACCTGAAGGCTTGGCGCCTGAAAACGTCGCTATCATAGCACGAAACCTCAGGAAGCCGACAAGACAAACCATGGTATAAATAGAGGGCATCCACCGCCCTCAAACGGTAACACACACACACTCTCTCTCTTACCATTAACTAAACACTTTGCCTCTCTAGACCTTATACTTACTCTCACACCCGAGGTTGACCGCGGAAGTCCCTCTTCCACGGTGAGACTAACGGTGTTTCTTTCTTAACAGCTTTACCACAAGACCTTTGTAGTCCGAAATTCGCTCTCTTAAGGGTTAGCCTAAACCAAGTCTTGAGCTGTGTCCAAGTTTTGTACTAACAAGTGGCGCCATTCACATTGTGACTCGTTAACTTACCTACATTTCAAAAGGTACTCTAACCAACATGAGTAAACCGGCAGGAAGTGGCTCTACTCCCACCCAAGAACACTCCACGGTACGGAACACTTTGGGGAAAGAGAAGAGCCAAGGAGCAAGTGAACCATTGCCAGACGCGGCATTGCGGGAGTTTTGCGACAAGCATTACGACCAGTTACTGCCCCTAATGGCTGAAAAGGTTCACCAAGAGAAGTTAAGGCAAGTACAAACGCGCCTTGACTTCGATAATGATGAAGGGAAAAGTAGAGGATCTCGAGAACAACCTCGGAACTCTGGGTCCAAATCTCTGGGAGAGAGAGAGGCCAAAAGGAGACGACAAGCTAGACCAAGTGTCAAATCCGGGCCCTCCGAGTACTCTTACTCCCGAAGCGTCTTTTCCTGACTCAGCAGTGGAGAGACCAAAACTTCCGGAGAAGATTGTGAGAGGCAAAGATATCCCCGGTCGGTCGTTTTCTCGTGTCTAGGAGAAAAACGGCAAGACGTCAAGTCACGACTAGGAGACAGGAAGTCAGATGTATTCTCCCGGTTAAAGTCCAAAAGCCCGCTAGAAGAGAACGGAGAGCGGAGGCCGGACACACTCGGCGAGAAGGGAGTGGGGAAAGACCAGAAAAGCGTAGAAAGAGAAGCCCCAGCCCGACCTTCAGCAGCACCCCTCATCCCGGGAAAAGGAGCGCCGGAGACAGATCCGCATGGTCCGACCCCAGGAGACGGAGGGAACGGGAATCACCGGAAAGTGAAGGTAGCGCGGAGGACACTGGAAATCTAAACCCAGGAGCTGCAAAAGTGACAAGGATGACCTCTATCGTCCATACGATATCGAGGATACTGATCCATTCACACACCGAATCAGAAGCTTTGAATTCCCTAAAAGAACCAGAATGCCGTCCAATGTCAAAACTTATGACGGGACCAGCGATCCGAAGACCACCAGAAGAATTTCTGTACCGCGGCTAAAGTAGAACGCTGGGCCATGCCTACCTGGTGCCACATGTTCACCTTGAAAGGATCTGGCTGACTGATAAAAGCAAACAAATCCATCTCTGCAAAAAACCCAAGCAAACGCGTCAGACACGAAAAAAAACCCACCTTGCTCATCCGGCCGAAAAACGTGGGCCGACTAGTGTCATCATCCCACGTTTGACTTAGCCCTATAACATTCAAAAATTCCTCCGGATACTTCTTGAAGGCAGCCCTCTTGGTGGTAAGAAGCTCCAAGAGCCCGTGGTCTATATCCGCGTCAGAAGGCGGCGGATCACTGTCAAAGGAGACCTTGTCGTACCACGGAACGGAAAGGGGTAAAATAGTCCGTTTAACGAAAAAAAGTGGTCTTTCCAATGTTTCCGAAACGGAGCTCTAGTTCTATATTTTCAACAAGCTCAAAACCTTGGGAAGGTCCTTTCCTTTGTGCTGATTGTCGTAATAAGAAAGATGCCATGGAGGGAAAACGACCAAGTGGAGTCAAAGTCACGTAACAGTACACCCGCAATTATTTTCCCCGTCTAACCCTTAATCGATTTTAAAAAATTGGTGAGCTTAACGATTCATTTGAAGGCATAGGTGGTAATGTTGTAATAAGCTGTAGCACATGGTATGATGTGAATGTAGGATTTCAGATTGCTTATTATTTGCTAAGATGTTGGTAGGAATGATACATAACATGTTGCACTTAGAGTGTAGAATAAATAAGTTAATTAGAACTAATGCTTCTACTTAATCCGTGGCCTTTTATTGTACTAACTTTTTCAGCTAATGTGTAATCTTATATTGTAGCCGAATAATATGAACTCTGAAAATTTCAAAGTATAACATATTGATACCGTTCATTGTGATTTTTGTGCAAGTGGTTACACTTTTGTTTGCTATGGTGGTAGTGTATTTTTATTCGATTTCCAGCATTGTTTTACAAGCTAATAATATATTATTTGATGGTCAATGAGGATAAAAACAAGGCTTTTCAAGTCAACTGTGGATCAAAAGCTTCTACAAAACATTTTCTGATAGTCTTTAGAGTTGAAAAATATATGAGTGAGGGTGGATTAACTGGATACTGGGAAATATCATCACAACATGTAGTAGTGATTAAAAGTATGTGTGTCTCCCTCATGGGTCTTTGTAGACCCAAAGTTGGAAAATTATAACCAGTTTTGAGAGTTAAGTTTTCTTCCAAATAAACAGTTTACAATAAGTACAAATTTCCTAAAAATAAAAATGTTTCGAGTCGACAGATTATTTTAACTGAACCCATATTGGTCCCACGTCCGGGTGAAGGAATAGAATTGATCATTTACTAACCGAAAGTTGAAAGAAACATGACCCCTCCCTCCAACAATAGCAACAATGGAAATGGAATGTCTTCATGGCTCAGACTCTCCAGCCACCCACTGATCACTTCCGCCTCCTTTTCTTCCTAACCTTCCTTTTCACTCAATGGCAAAACTACAGTAGACTCAACCCTCTCTACTTGAAAAACACAAACTACTAATTAGCAGCTCATGGGATGGTATTCAATGCGACAAAACAACCAGTGTCTTAGTTATTTCACTCCCATCTCAATCAATCACTCGATAGTGAAATATTTGGTGGTAGACGCGGTCTAATTTGTCCCTTCAAATGGGTCGCTGTCTATGTCTTCGACGGACGACCTCCAAGTCAACTATACATATACGTATATTTGCATTCAAAGTTCCAATAATTAATTTCGACTTCCGTTCAATAGGGGCTTCTAGCGAAACATCGATATTTGCATATTTCTTCAAAATATGCTTAAAACAACATTGTATAAGATGCATTAAAAACTTGTATTTTTAGAAAGAGAAGTGCTAGACTCACACAAATTTTACAACAAAAAAATTCTCACATGCACATGTGGCAAATGAGGTGCACCAATCAAATTAAATTGTGTATTCTCTTTTTTACTTTCACTTTCAATATTTAAATGACATGTGTGTATGGGATTTTATTTTATTTTTAAATTTTGAGTAAGACTAACATTCTTCTTTTAAAAAATATGCAAATATTTAAGTTTTATCGGGTATATATATAATTCCTGCCGTTCTATATACGTTGTAAGCTGATACAAAGTCTTAAGTCAAGCCACATGTTAGTATGCATCTTCGCAGCCACATGCACATTATCTCCATCATATATACTGCATTAAGTGTAATTAATTTTCCTTGATTGTTTTATTCTCAGAGTTACAAAATGAAAAAACACATGTTGGTATCCTCTTTTGCAGCATTCTTACTAAACCTAGTTATTTTCATTTTCTTGGTGTTTCTCAAAAGTCCGTTTTGCTTGGCTTCTTCATCATTCTATGAAGATTGTGCCCCTGTAAACTGTGGTGCTGTTATGAACGTAAGCTTTCCATTTTACATTGTTGGTTTACAATCGTCATTTTGTGGGTACCCTGGTTTCGAGCTTGATTGCAACAACAATGGGTCCTTAATTATTCAAATATCTGGAAATAACTATTCAGTTGAAGATATTGACTATAGCGGATCTATGCGGTTACGAAATTCCCCAATAACCACATGCCGCTCGGCAATCACAAACTTAACACTTGATAATAACACCTTTTCGTTAGATCGTGACTATAGGGAAGTTGTTATTCTTAAGAATTGTTCTATGTCACAGCTGCCCGCCAAAAATCTGACAAGGTATAGGATTGGATCTTGTGATCAGTTGCTTATGTCTGATTCTGACATGAATTTAGAAATCG
Source organism: Artemisia argyi (assembly GCA_030686995.1). Classification (NCBI taxonomy): domain Eukaryota; kingdom Viridiplantae; phylum Streptophyta; class Magnoliopsida; order Asterales; family Asteraceae; genus Artemisia; species Artemisia argyi. Next base: position 205,484,620 of record CM060702.1, on the reverse strand, counting down.
GAATGGAAGTTTGTACTGAATTGGTTTGGGTACCGATTGAATTGGAAGATATTTATACTATGGTGGTGATTGACGGCGGAAATTATACAGAGGTCCTGAAGAAGGGGTTTAAATTGTTATGGAGGGCACCGGGTTGTGACACTTGTAAACAAAGTGGTGGTAGGTGTATACATTTAACGGATTCGTTTGTGCTCCGTTGTTCGTGCCCAAATTCAACCTACGCTCACCTCTCCGAGGATTGTCGTCAGACTGGTAAGAATTTTTATTTATTTATTTATTTTTTATTATTATTTTTTTATTGATAAAGAATTTTTACCCTGGTAAATATGACAATATATCATTTTTATCTAACAATTATCTCCAACTTCAAGATTATCTAACATGAGTTTGGCTTCGATATACACTACCCAATGAACAAATACGGGATTTATTATTATTATTATTATTATTATTATTATTTATTTTATTTTATCAAAACTTCAAAAAAATAAAAATAAAAAATAAAATAAAAGAGCATTTTTTCTTTCATAATAAAATATCTTGCAAACGGTATATCGTTAAATAATAAAAATACACCATCGTGACGAATTCAGTATACGGACGCTTCCATATACTTTCGATTTTTTTTCGAGTTTTGTTTTAGTGTTAAAATTTGCGTATGAAAAAATCACATGCGATTTGTGTATGTTAGGAATCATGTGTGATTTCACAATTCACATGTAATTTTAGACATAAATTTCATTACTCATTAAAAAAAGACCAAAAAAAATAAAAAATAAAATAAAATAAAAGAGCATTTTTTCTTTCATAATAAAATATCTTGCAAACGGTATATCGTTAAATAATAAAAATACACCATCGTGACGAATTCAGTATACGGACACTTCCATATACTTTCGATTTTTTTTCGAGTTTTGTTTTAGTGTTAAAATTTGCGTATGAAAAAATCACATGCGATTTGTGTATGTTAGGAATCATGTGTGATTTCACAATTCACATATAATTTTAGACATAAATTTCATTACTCATTAAAAAAAGACCAAAAAAAAAAAAAAAAAAAAAAAAAAATGATTCTTCGAAAGTATATAGAATTGCCATTTTATAAAGATGATTTAATTCTCGTCGTAATGATATGATTATTTTCGCGTAGCGATTAACGGTTGTGAGGGGGTGGCAATGTTGCCTAATGATGTCTAAAAAATAATTGTAATTAGCAATACAATTAAGCCAACTAATTTCATGCCTAATGATGCCTAAGTCCATATGTTTAGTGGCAATGTTGTCTAACCATGCCTAAGCATTGTTTTTTTTTACTCATAATTATATTTAACAATTAAATTAAAAACTTCAAATTTCATTAATAATTAAAAAAAAAAAAAAAAAGGTTACATGATTGATAAAAAAATAAAAACAAAACAATTTCTAAAAATTGCAAAGTCATCCATATTTGGCCGCGACTTCACGTTTTTTCTTGAATTGTGCATGATGTTGTTGTGTCATGCATAGTAGGTGATGTTGTTCAAACAGTAGATTTTTCATGTCACAAGAAGTCTACCCCTTTATTATATTCTTGTCCAAACCAGGAAACTACCTATTTTCTGCATTATTTTAACTTCACTTTCATGAGTTTCATCACAATCTCATTTCCGCCATATCAACTTACAATACCCACTCCACAACATACAGCTTCCTAATACACACTATCTCTAAGCTCCACAATTCCACATCTTGAAAAAATAAATATCATCTCTCTAAAAACCTCATCCACACCACCACAGCATACAACAACCTACGCAACATGTCAACAGATCTACAGTTACCCGAACGTGTTCTTCCAACACGATTACCATCATTAAAAATCAAGCTTCCAACATCACCTACTAAGCATGACACAACAACATCATGCACAATTCAAGAAAATATGCCCAAACGGTAACACCCTAAATGCATGCAACGGTCAAAAATATTCAATGCAAAGGTTTATACCGAATCGGTAAACCTTGCCGTTTGGTTTGCCGATTTGCCCATACTGATGGACTGGCAATGTTATGCCGATCGATGCCGATTGTTCCCGAGTCCAAACCGAATACGTTGCCACCCCTGAAATATTTAATTTTTTTAAGAAAATGATGGAAGTTTTTTTTTCAATAAAAAATGAATGACATAATTAGTTCATTAGATATTTAGAGAATTTGGGGTATAAATTGAACTTTTCTCACGCTTAACCCCGTTATCAATTGCTATGAGATTAAAATTTTAATACTATTTTTAATGAACATTGTTATTAGAGCACAAGGTGCAGATGGCCGTCCGAGTTGGCATAGACAACGGCGAGCCGTTGCTCACCGCCACACCAATAGACCCTCGCCGTTGCTCGCCGATGGTCACCTCCCCGTGGCCAAGGCGAAGGTGAAATCTGACAACCCAGCAGCTTTATTCATTTGTCTAAGAATTTTTAACCCAAATCTTAGTAGCCCAAGCTTCCAAATTAACCCAAAATTCCAAGCTTCAACCCTCTTGCATATACTTAGAGGTTTTAAATGAGGTTTTGAAAGTGAAATGTGATTGCAAAAGTGATGGTGCCCTGTGTTGGTCGTGGGTTATATGGAGAAAAGAAAGGGAAGAGTTTTGTTTGCTTTCTTTGTGTAAAATTTACCATCTATAGTCTCCTTTTTGTATGAAAATCAAACATGGTTTATTAATTAATTTATTCAAGTAGTACATAGTTAGTTGCAAATTTTCAAAATGGTAACTTGTGGTGATGGTGTTTGGTAGAAAAAAAAGAGGAATGGGCATGCCATGCCTTGTGTAACTGTTGTCTACAAATATCTTTGTATTAGGTTTGGTTTTTAGTGTCGTATGTGTTGTATTTTTTTTCCCGTATCGTATTTTTTTTTCGTATTGTAACTTTTTAATTTGATGAAATATAATTAGTATGTTTTTATTTTTTAGTATTTGTGAAATTAATTTAATTTATTTAATGAAATGAATAAAAAAATAAGTGTGTAAGAGGTGGGGCCCTAATGGGGAAGTTGAGGTTTGTTGTTTGGTGAGGGGTGGTTTGTTGTGATTAGTTGAAGTTGAGATGTTTTGGTGATGTGGCAGGGTGAGGCCCGAATGGGGAGGCAATGCCTCAACTTTGCACCTTGTGCTCTTATACCCATGAGTGATAGAGTGATTGTTGATCGTTAGAAACAATGTATGAAAATTGGATCGCCATAATAACTTTTTGATTATTTTTCTACATGCAGATTCAAACTTAAAATCAACGACTACTATTAACAAAAAACAAGCGATTCTTGTCCAGAAAAAACGTGTGCTTCTTGTTACAGGTATTTATTTTCCACTTAAGTTTCCACAACAATTTGTATGTCTTTTAGTAGTTTAACTTATGTGAAGATATTTATTTTCTCGTGTAGTTTATTTGTATATGTTGGATATTTTAGTGTAATTGGATTAACTTGTTTGACCAATTTAATCATAATAATATATCGTTTAGGTTTGGAGGTGCGGAGTGCACGCCTATTTGAATTTATTATGATCTTAGGGGCGAATCCCCTAAGGGACGAGGGTCCGGGGGCAGTTCCTGGCAGGGTCCAAGTTGTTATGGTAAAAGTTCCTTAGAAACTTCAATTTTCAGAAGTTAAGGGACTAATTTTGACAACTTTTAAACCTTTGGAAAGACTGCATAAAAGCCCTAATCCCTAGAATTGAACAGATACGGTTTTTTGAGATTGGTCATGTTTTCTCTCTGGTTCATAAGAATCTCAAACACAAGCATACAAAACGTTCTCAATCTCTGGATTGTATCCGATTGAATAATTCGGGAGAACCACCGAATTGATTCGATCTGAAAGTGTTTACACGCCTTTCAGAGATTCAAACATATCCGGGTGCGTTTGGTTTCCACCTATGGGAATCAAACTATCACTATGAAAGTGATAGTTTGTGTTTGTTTAGAATGCTGGGCCCACAACTATGACTATGAAAGTCTAATATATTCCATACTCCATATACAACTCTTGAGGGGGGAATGGATCTTTCATAGTTGAGGGACCCACCACTACTATCAAACTCATACCCATTGTCATTCCTCGCAGCGTACCAAACGCACCCTTAATGATACATGGTATTTGTATGTTTGGACGAACTGATAGCAGTCAATGATTACATATGTTGACTGCTAATGGAGAGTACACAAGTACTTGAGAAATCATGAATTATGGTTTAGAATATAATGAAAATCCTTTAAAGTATTATAAGGATAAATTGATAGTGAGTTGAATTTGTTAAGAAACCATGGTTGGATTTTCACACTTGATGTGAATGTAGTTGTACAACGTATTCAACTATTGCATCATGATTCGTTGATTTCTTGTTCAAAAGAAAACAATGGTAAAAGGACTTGTTAATAAACATTGTGTTATGTTTAAAAGTCAAGGTTACCATTTGTATAATATGAATTGCTTACCACTTGACAAAGAGGTTCGCAAGAGACTTAGTGCACGAAGTCGGAATAGGGATGAAATAAAAGTCCGAATAAATTCTCTAATGGTGAGACACCCAATTCCCTTCTAATACGACGTTAGAAGCTGAATTCAATGCGGAAAGCTCACACTTAGAGATTGGAACACATGATATACTATCCCAAGGAATGTGTTCAGACCTACAAGATAAAGAGGTTGAAGTTTATCTTCTTAATAGTTCTTTTGAAAAAGTGCAAGCAGGGCATGATTAAAAGAAACTACCTATATGAGCATGAAGTTTAGCCGCTTCAAGAAGCTGGGACTTGGCTTTGACATGCTTATGAAGGATAAAGACATAGGCTAGTAAAACATGTGTCAAGATAGAACTACTATGTATGTAAACTTTTGTGTACATTATCTTCGTGTATTCAAAATGAATTCCCAGGGTTCAATCCTTAGCGACACCCTGGTATTCGAATATATGGAATGTGTAATGTACTAATGTGAAATTCAATCGTCACGACATTTCATTTATGCAAAAGTTTGATTGTTTGAGATCACTTGTTTTAGTTAATCAAGGATTGCACTAAAATGGGGGAGGAATGTTGGATATTTTAGTGTAATTGGATTAACTTGTTTGACCAATTTAATCATAATAATATATCGTTTAGGTTTGGAGGTGCGGAGTGCACGCCTATTTGAATTTATTATGATCTTAGGGGCGAATCCCCTAAGGGACGGGGGTCCGGGGGCAGTTCCTGGCAGGGTCCAAGTTGTTATGGTAAAAGTTCCTTAGAAACTTCAATTTTCAGAAGTTAAGGGACTAATTTTGACAACTTTTAAACCTTTGGAAAGACTGCATAAAAGCCCTAATCCCTAGAATTGAAAAGATACGGTTTTTTGAGATTGGTCATGTTTTCTCTCTGGTTCATAAGAATCTCAAACACAAGCATACAAAACGTTCTCAATCTCTGGATTGTATCCGATTGAATAATTCGGGAGAACCACCGAATTGATTCGATCTGAAAGTGTTTACACGCCTTTCAGAGATTCAAACATATCCGGTTGTGTTCGTTATTGTTATCCCCTACAGTATCAACTTATTAACAGATATACTCGAACTATCTTGGATTCAAGGTTAAAAGAAGGTTGAGAAAGAGTAGGAAAGTTTTATTGCAATAAAGAATGTATTAGTTGAGAAATGGGTACCTCACTTTTGGCCAATATATAAATAGTAGATCGCAAAAAAAGTCATGTGATCTTTCGATGAAATTGCACTCATTTTTAAAAGTTCAAGAGTGTACGTAGGTAGGTAGAAGTCCCTTCGATTTGGATGAAATTCCCACTTCTGTTTAAAACTTCAAACTACACATGGAGGATTTTTGCAATTCACTCAATATAAAATATTCATTTTTTTTTTCCTGTCATAGCGCATATCTCTTCTTTACCCTTACTCACCATTCCTTCCAAGATTATATTTTACATCAATATATTTTTCTTACATGGCTACTTATAAGTCGAAAGTGTAACCCAATAAACAATCTTCATCTATTTCATAGACGAAACACTTAACAATTTCGCAACTAGAACTATTTTTTGTTTTATATATGTTTCTGTCGCTACGCACGGATACCATCTAGTTTGTATAATAGGTTTAATAAATATAGGTTGCATAAATATCTGCGATGTATAAAGAAGTTTTTGGAAAGGGCCGGTAAAGTGAAGTGGTTTGCTAGAATTTTAATTTTATTTTGTTGCATCACTTTCCCTCATCACTGCATCCCCTATACTAATTAAAATCATCTAAATATATCATACGCACACGTAGTGGAGGTTCTCACTGGAGTTCTAACATTACGTAGTGATAAGAAGTGGAATGAATAGTGTGTTTTTATATTTGAAAAAAAAAACTGTTAATGTTGGAACACGCTATCACGATTTCCATTAAAAATTTTATCCACTTCAGTTACCACTAAAATCTTAACACTTTTCGTTTGTTCCAGCTCTTACTATAGGAGTTGCGATGATTTTGGTTGCGGCAATTATATGTTTCTTAAGGAGATTGAAACGAAGAAGAATAACAGAGACTCATGTCAATGTGGATATATTTCTAAAAAATCATCAATTTTTGGCTCCAAAAAGGTACTCTTATTCGCAAGTAAAGAAGATGACTAACTCCTTTAAAGTCAAACTAGGACAAGGAGGTTTCGGTTCAGTGTATAAAGGAGAGCTAAGCAATGGAAACCTAGTGGCAGTAAAGATTTTAAGTGAATTAAAAGGTAATGGTGAAGATTTCATTAACGAAGTTGCAAGTGTTGGCAGGACTTCTCATGTAAATATAGTTACTCTTGTGGGATTTTGCTGTGATGGTCATCAAAGAGCATTAATCTATGATTTCATGCCTAACGGCTCCCTTGAGAGGTTCATATATGGCCGGGAAAACTCGAGTGATAGCCATCTTGGATGGGAAAAGTTGCACCAAATTGCAATTGGGATTGCCCGAGGTTTAGAATACCTACATAGTGGATGCAACACACGGATCTTGCATTTTGACATAAAGCCACATAATATTCTTCTGGATCAAGACTTTTGTCCAAAGATATCCGACTTTGGGCTTGCTAAGTTATTCCTAGAGAAAAGAAGCATGATATCCATGTCTCATATGAGAGGAACACCGGGATATATTGCTCCTGAACTATTTTCTAGAAATTTTGGGCAAGTATCCCATAAATCAGATGTGTATAGTTATGGAATGATGATTCTGGAAATGGTTGGAGGGAGGAAAAATATCGAGGTTGAAGTTGACCATACAAGTGAAATATACTTTCCTCATTGGATATACAGAAAGGTTGAATTACATGAGGAGCAACTTGGACTGCACGGGATTGTGAGTGAAGAAGAAAACGAGATGGTAAGGAAGATGATTATAGTGGGTTTATGGTGCATACAAACAAATCCTTTGAGCCGTCCGACAATCACTAAAGTATTGGAAATGTTAGAAGACGACTTGGCATCATTGGAAATTCCTCCAAAACCGTATTTGTCTTCTCCACCAAGGCATGTTGGTTCCCCATCTACAGAATGAATGATTGCCTCACAGCACTTTGAACTGTTTTTGCCACGTATGACTTCTTAAACAAAATAAAGTATGTCTTAAATGAACTATTGAGTGCTTGGTGATTATTGTGCATTTGATTAATGCGACTGTGAAAGTAGTTGTGTAAGTACATTCGTGTATTCAACTTAATTAAGGATTTGATAAGTGAATTATTTGTAGTAATATACGATATTGAAATGAGATTAGTATTAGCATATATCTATCATATATATACCACCGGAGCCTCTTGAGATATGCCGGTTTTTGTGATTGGGTCAATTCATGAATGAAAATTAAGCATACAGAGAATTACTTTTCATCAATTAGCAATGTATATTTTCCATCAGTACAATGTTCACATAAGTAACCAAGATGCCAAAGTTTGAACATATAAAAGCTCTTAACAACGTTTATCATTTTGACTCTTTAAAAAAAAAAAAAAAAAAAAAAAAAAAAAGGGAAAGCAAACAAAGAATCATCTAAACTACTAAACATGGGAACCACTTGAAACTTATGGGTGTGTTAGTTTTGGTGTTTAAAGAATTAAGAATGACACAAGAATTTGAAGTCTTGATTGAGTTGATAAATAAACTAGAAGAATTAGAAAATTTCTTTCTTTGGCTGCATATCAACTACACATAGAAGTGTTAGAGATGTATACTGAGTCTAAAAGATGCGTAATAAGTTAGGTAGTTTTCTAACTTGTTTCAGAAAATGATTACTAGTTTGCCTCTCCTTCACTCTGTTACAGAGTACAGACAGCAACATGCCAACATTTCCACACCTATATTTCACATTTAGGCCGTTAACGATGTTTGACATGGCTGAGCAGTTCCATTACCAGCATATATAGCAAGATATTTGTCATTTGTATGATCAATTAACACAACAAATATGAAAATAGCCTTGCTATATGATAGTATACACTCATCAAACAGTTATAATAGGCTTTCAATTTGAAAAATAACCATTTTCATGCACTTCACTGAACATATGATATGCATGTAGAATCGAAAAGTTAGAAAAATACTTTCAACGTTAGAAAAATAATCCTTGTAGTGCATTATTAAACGAATACTTTATTTAAAAAGGGGTAGCCTATTTCATGATGAAAACTGATTGCCATCAGTCTTCGAGTTTTAGTACTTTAGTTTGTCACTTTGTTGTACTGTAGTTTGTTCTTCATTATGGTCTTGCACAAGACGAGTGGCTTCAGGCTTTACCTAGGGCATTAGTTGCTGGTTTTTTCAAGACTGATTAGGAGTTTCAAAGCAAAGGTATATCACCCCTGCTCCTAATTAGCAGTTTTTTAAAATTATTGTAACTCATGGTTGACTTATTTTAGGTCAAACTTCGGTAACGACTGCTACTTTTGTGATTGTTGATAGATGGACAGTTACAGTTGCATCTGTTGGTGATTCATGGTGTATTCTGGATGCACAAGGTGCTGCTGTCTCTGAGTTGACTGTTGACCATAGACTTGAAGAGAACCAATAGGAGTAAGTACTGTATAGTCTATAAGAAATTATATAAATCTAGTTACCAAGGTCAAAATGACATGACAAATACATGTTTGTAATGTTTGGCCATGTTGACTTTCGTTAACGTGTGAATGAGAAAGTGGTTACATGCTGACAAGATTGAAGACTTGCCAATTACCTGACATTGATTTTTTGAAGTTTTAAGAGGTTTTCTGGTGTAAACAAAGTTGGTTACTCGAAAGACAAAACTGAAATACAATTTGGATCAAAGTTCGTTACCTTACATGCAATTACCCCTTTATGATGGGAATCCGTATTCTTGTTGAGTAGTGTTCTTTGCTTGTTACCAGAAAGATGTTGATTTTGTTGTGGTTTTATTTCAGAAGGGAGCGGGTAAAGGCTAGGGGAGGGGAAGTAGGGCGGCTAAGAATCTTAGGTGGTGCTGAGGTAAGGCTTTTCTGCAATTCTGCTTAACTAAACAAGACAAAGCCCATCTTATGCTAAAAAATGTTTCAATAAGGCAAGCCATGAAGTTTGTTTGAAGTTTAAACGATGTAACTTTTGACAGATTGGTCCCCTTCGTTGTTGACCAGGAGGCTTATGTCTTTCTAGATCCATCGGGGACATGGATGTTGGAGAGTTTATTGTTCCAATACCATATGTAAAGCAAGTCAAGGTAACATTATTATTTTACTTATCATCTCTGTTTTTACGGGTCTCGTCTTGTTTCTAATGGGACAAACAATTTCAATTTCATTTCTATTAACACCATGAGATTTTTGTGTATGTGGTAGATAGTTATCTCATAAAATTTGAATCTAATTAAATTCTTTTGGTGTAAAAAGTTATCGGATGCCGGTGAAGGCTTATAATTGCTTCTGATGGCATTTGGGATGCTGTGTCATCAGATATGGCTGCAAAATCTTGTCGTGGTTTGCCTGCTGAACTTGCTGCTAGGCAAGTAGTGAAGGTATTTTGTGTATTCTGTATTTCAATGTTTTTGTTCAAAGATTACACACTTTGACTATTGACGGCAGACTTGTAATCTTATAACTGTTATGCTGTTCATCTTGAAATTAGCATAGTTTCTCTGTAGTTAGTGCCTGTTTTTGGTGTAGTGCTTTTACAATGCACACCAATTGTGATGTAAAGCTTTCGTCTATTTGACCCAAAAAAGTCAAACTGCTACTGGTTGTATGGATGATCGTCCAGGAAGCATTGCGAACAAGGGGATTGAAGGATGATACGACGTGCATAGTTGTGGAAATTCCACCAGACACTGCAATGCAGCCACCATTCCCACCACATAGAAAGCCAAGCAAGTTTAGTATAGATCTTTATTTTTCAGGAAGAAGACCCATGGTTCCGCAAGTAAACTGTCTAACAAATTATCTACTTTTGGCATCGTCGAGGAACTCTTTTAAGAAGCTTCTGCCATGCTTTCCGAAAGGTTAGTTTTTCTAAAACAAATGCAACGTTTTAGTGACACAAGAAATGAATATCTTAACATTTTGGGCTGTAACAACTGTCGCTTTTTTTTCTTTGTTGGCAAGTTTTCAATCCCAGTTATGCTTTAATCCGATGAAAAACGATTACCTGAAATTATCTTAGTCATCGATCGATAGTTACACTATTTATCATGGATATATTGTAGATTGGGGAATGATGAGACGTATGGTCCATCAATATCGGGTCTTTTCATGTGTGCTGTATGTCAAGTAGACCTAGGGGCAAGTGAAGGGATATCGGTTCATGCTGGTTCCATATTTTCAACAAGCTCAAAACCTTGGGAAGGTCCTTTCCTTTGCGCTGATTGTCGTGATAAGAAAGATGCCATCCTTTCCTTTGCGCTGATTGTCGTGATAAGAAAGATGCCATGGAGGGAAAACGACGAAGTGGAGTCAAAGTCACTTAACACCCGCAATTATTTTCCCTGTCTAACCCTTAATCAATTTAAAAAATTTGGTGAGCTTAACGATTCATTTGAATGCATAGGTGGTGATGTTGTAATAACCTGTAGCACATGGTAGGAAGTGAATGTAGGATTTCAGATTGCTTATTGTTTGCTAAGATGTTGGTAGGAATGATATGTAAGACAATAATGTTATAGAAGCAAAAGTTAGGGTAGTTTAGTATAATTTTATGTATGTATTCTGTAAGTTTGTATAAACCGACCCATTGTATTGGGCTGGGTCACAAGAAAGATACGGTTATATAGTGTAGGGTTACAACGTTTAGTTAGGTTATAACAGTTAGAAGGAAACGGCATGTCTCTTGTGAATGCAACGTTTCAGTAAGTATATATATGTTTGAGTCTGTAAACAGAATGTAACCCATACGTTTGTAAATATCAGTTATCAAAAGGGTTCATCCCATCATTCTTTTGTTTCTATTGTTAATTCTTGTTTTGGTATACACATGATGTTGTTTTGTTCAAATTCGATCCTGGATATGGAGATTAAAAAGGACCTGTCAACAGTGGTATCAAGAGCTTCGAGGGAATCAAACAACATTCAAATCATGTTTTACAATCAAGATTAAACCTGTTTTTTTGAGGAAAAACAACAGCGGGTTAAGGAGAAAAAGATGGCGTTTGAAGAGAAAGAAAGAAGGGAAAACGGTTACCCCAACCGGGGGTTAACCAAGAAGAAGAAGAAGAAGAACACGGTTTTGTGTTCTTGTTGGTACGAAAGAAAGATAAACCAGTGGTTTTTTGGTGACCATCAATGAAGAGAAGAACTGCAACATCGATTGCAGAAATAAGGAAAAAAGGGGTCTATCATTTGTGTTATTTCTCTGTGTCGACAACCACCAGAGAAAAAAAAAAGGGGCTCTTTTGGGCAAGATCAAGAAAGAAATTTTGTTGGAAGCGACATTTGAAGACCGACACAAATGAAAGAGAGATTGAAAGATCGCTTGTGGTTCACAAAGTAAGAAAGTAAGAAAGAAACGCGTAAGTAAGCACGCGAAGAAGCGTAAGTAAGCACGCTTATAAGAACGAAGGCGTAAGTAAGCACGCTTGTTTAAAGAACGCGTAAGTAAGCACGCGAGCAACAAAGTAAACGTAAGTAAGCACGTTTACAAGAAAGAAAGCGTAAGTAAGCACGCTTAAACGAAAAAGATACGTAAGTAAGCACGTACCACAAAGAAAGAAAGAAAGATAGGAAGAAAGAAGGCAAGAAAGGAGAAAGCACGTCAAAGAAAGAATGCAAGCAAGAAAGCATGGCGAATGAAGTCAAGTAAAGAAGCCTCGATTTGCGTCTATAACATTAAGGGGGTGAATGTTGGACCATAATGTTATAGAAGGAAAAGTTAGGGTAGTTTAGTATAATTTTATGTATGTATTCTGTAAGTTTGTATAAACCGACCCATTGTATTGGGCTGGGTCACAAGAAAGATACGGTTATATAGTGTAGGGTTACAACGTTTAGTTAGGTTATAACGGTTAGAAGGAAACGGCATGTCCCTTGTGAATGCAACATTTCAGTAAGTATATACATGTTTGAGTCTGTAAACAGAATGTAACCCATACGTTTGTAAATATCAGTTATCAAAAGGGTTCATCCCATCATTCTTTTGTTTCTATTGTTAATTCTTGTTTTGGTATACACATGATGTTGTTTTGTTCAAATTCGATCCTGGATATGGAGATTAAAAAGGACCTGTCAACATGATACATAACTTGTAGCACTTATTGTACTAACTTGTTTTCACCTGACGTGTAATCTTATGAACTGTGAAAGTTTCAATCTATAACATATTATACCGTTCATTGTGATTCTTATGTAAGTGGTTACACTTTTGTTTGCTATGGTGGTAGCTTATTTTTAGGGGTAATTGTGTATTTGCCCCAGAGAAAAACCCATGCTTCAAGCCTAGCCCCATGCGACCTCGAGTAAAGGGTTTTGCCCCAATGCGACTTATGCGGTTTATGCGAACTTGTTCATATGGCCATTTTTGCCCCAAAGTCAAGTACATGTGTGTAAGTGTGTGTAAGACCCAAGTACACTTGTGTAAGTGTCCTTTTGTATGCGACATGTACCTATGTGTAAGTGCACTATTATGCAACATGTACAATTTTTAAAAAAAAGTCAAACTTTTGAAAAATAAGATATAATTTATTTTTTATGCAAAACGTACTTTTTAATGAGATTAGATGTTTCAAATAGTTATATGTACTTTGTTATGCGTTTTGTACAAAATTTTATTTGATTTGATATGTTGAAAGTTTATGTACTTGATTATGCGAGTTGTACTTATCCCGAACCTAAGTTTTAAGATTCAACCTCCAAACCAAGTCCCTAACCAACATCCAAACCAAGTCCCTAACCAACATTCAAAAATTACTTATAACTTATATTTTCATCTCTTTTTCAAATATATACATAACATCTCTCTCCCATCTCATAAAGCAGCACCACCACCATGTTACAGCCACCACGGTACAGCCACAGCACCACCACCACGTTAATATGTTCTTCCTTTATTTGTTATGTTGTTAAATTTTTACTAGTTCTAACAAGTTTATAAAATGTAAAAGATATTAGTTAGATTTATATTAAATGCATTGACCATTGTTAAACGTTGGGCACTCAACAGTCTTTCATGGGATAACCAACCGGTGGTTCATGTACCAAAGTGTGAATTCCCCACATATACCTCATACCACAATGACACACACATACAACTTTTTTCTAAAGCAAAACAACAATGGCTCCACTACCACTTTTCGATGAACTTGCTCATGCTTGTGGTTCCACCTTGTTGGAACGCCAGCTAGATTTGTATCTTGAGAGGTCTTCTGCCAAAGACAAGGATCTGGAGCGTGATATCACGAAAGTATGCATGAAGTTATCTGAGTCCATCAAAGAAGCACAAGCTTTTCTGAATGAAGTCGACGTCCTGAAGGGTAGGGTCGAGGCTGTGGAGACTGCAAAGTTCCTTAGGCAGCGTCAGCATAAGGATCTGCTTCGGCTGATGGCTCTGATGATTTCTATGAAGGAGACTGAGTTGAGCATGCGTGAGAAAGATATATTTGCTGAGAAGCTGAAGGGATGGTTGCCATTCTAAGTCTCTGGATGGATTTCGGATTTGGTTTATGTTTCTTGGTTTATGTTTAACATGTTTCTTATTTATGTTTATCATTATCATGTTTCTGGTTTATTTTGATTTGGACATTGGACTCTTAAAATTTTTTTTATCTAATGTTTATTGTTTATGTTTATCAATTTTTGCTTTCTGGTTTATGTTTAATGTTTATATTTTTTTATTAAGTTTGGTTATGCTACTCTCCCTAAATTACTTTTTACATGAATCGACTTTTGAATTTATCCCATATAATTAATGACGTTTTGTTTAATGTTGTAATGTTGAATTTATCCCATACTCGTTTTTAATAAATGCATATGTTTTTTTTTTTTTTTTTTTTTTTTTTTTTTTTTTTTTTTTTTTTTTAAATCTGGTTTACGTTTAGTGATCATTTGTTACAAGAATCGACTTTTAATTTTATAATATATAATTAACAATGTTGTTTAATATTGATTATGTTTGATTTACTCTCCCTAAATTCCTTTTTAAAAAGCTGCATATGTTATTTGTATAAAAACTGGTTTATGTTTAATTGTTTATCATTTATGTTTTTTATGTTCTATGATAGTATTACATGAATGGACCTTTCAATTTATAATATATAATTAATGAGTGTTCGTTTAATATTGGTTAATAGTATTGGTTATGCTAAAATCCCTAAATTCCCTTTTAAAAAATGAAATATGTTATTATGTGTATTAAATCTGATAATTTGCACATTAATAGTATCAAGTTTGATAATTATTTTGTTACTCTTCAAACTAATATTATTTTAGTATATTGTTTTTATTATGTATTTATGTTTTTAGAAAAAAATACAATCTTAAATGGGATTTTTTTATAAGTATAAAAATATAAGTTATAAGTAATATTTGAATTTTAGGAAGTTAATGGTAATGCATTGTGCCTGGAAGGGTTGATTTATATCCATTGCATAAATGAGGGGTTTAAATTGTAAAGTTGGACATCTTCCTAAATACTGCATTCCCCATTTATGCATGGGAGAAGATGGAAAGGCTGCATTAACAACCAAACTGAATGTTCCAATGCCTAGAGTGTCTTTGTGGTGTTATTTTTACACATTGCAATTTGCTATCATTAATTACAACCACCAAACCCCTATTTTCGTTATATATACTAATACATTGAACACATACTTTTAACCCTACATACATTTACCCACTTGTTAACCCTAACCTTAAGATGGCAGACACACCAAACCTTAATGAGATGAAGGATGCAACAGAATCTGGTAAGCTTGTTGATGCGTTCAAGCTGTTGGTAATGCATGACAAAGCAGATGAGATAAGTTTTATAGCTCGTATTGGGGAGGAGAGTAGCCGGTTGAGGGCGGTGATTGATAAGAAGGAGGAAACAGTAACTGAGGTAGCAACCTCATTTACTCGTTTCAATGCTGTGGCTGAAACTGGCCGTCAATGCCTGCTTGAAGTTCAACAAAAAGACCGCAGGAAGCTTGATCTGTTGGCTCAACTGCTGGTGCTGTCTCGTCAAAGCTTGGAGGAGAAGGATGAGCTTTTGGAGAAGTTGGAAGAAGCTGAAGCGGATGACGAAGATTAGTATGTTTCGATCAATGTCTTTTGTGTTTTGCTGTATGTACTAGGGTTGTGTCTATATGTTTTATTATCAATCAATGGAACAACAGATCAAGCATTGATCAGTTATGTTTATTACACTATTTATGGCTTATTACCTTTTAGAGTATATTTATTTTTATTTTTATTTATTTATTTTTTATTTTTTTGGTATAAAGGGTAAAGTAGTGTGTGTGTTTGACTTTTGTTATCTCATACATTTCTCTCTCACAGACGGTCAAAACAAGTTGGTAGCTCTCAATAGCAGATTTAGGGTTTTCAATCTAAGCCAAAATTAGTCAAAATGTATGGTAAAGGATTCTAGTCTTTGATGATTCAGCCTAATATTTCAGGTATTCGATTCTAGTTTTGACAGTCTTTTGATTGGGATGCTGCTGCTGGCAATCTTGATGATATAGTTGTTGAAGTTGTTTGAACAATAAAAAAAAGGTTAGTGGATACTTTATTTGAATCATTGAGTAGTTTGTATCATCTTTATTTCGAAATTTGTTATAAGGGAAAGTTCATGTTGTCATATTTCATTTGAAGTGTTTGGAAGTTCTTCATTTGTGTAGTAATGAGTTTGTTGGGAGTTTGTTTGTGGTTGGTTTGGGGTTTTCGGATACCGTTGATCTGTTTCAATGGTAAGCCATCTTTCAATTTGAGTATATATTTAACTTTGTTTGGTTTAACAGCTATAAAATGAGTTATATATCTTTACTAAATTGAGGTATGGTGTGATTCATTCTATACTTACATTTTCCTTTGAAGTGTATGGTGTGATTCATTATAGTTTGATATGGGTCTTACCCTCTCAAACCCAAACCTAATTCCCAACTTTAGCTTACTGTCATACTACCAATTTTGATACGACCCAAATTTAGAGTATCACAAAAGTAGTAAAATTCCATAACAATAAACTAGTCTAAAAACAAGGCAAACACAATGCACAAGTTTGAATGCTACTGCAGAGACATCATTGCAAAATATAGATTGATAAGTTTAATTGTGATTTGACAAGTCTCTTATCTTCTCAAAGCCCAACCTCCCCTTATGCGCAATTAAGTTCACTGTCCTATTAATAATCTTGATATGACCCAACTGTAGAGTGTGTGTGTGTGTGTCGGTTTAATATGTATTTTTCTATGGTTATGATTGTTAATATCTGTTTATATCTGACTTATAAGGCCAGTTGGTTAGAATGCCACCCTTGAGCCACACCCATGAATAGTTATTCATCATTAACTTCCCTTCCCTATGCATCAAAACACAATAACTACAACTCATTTTGCATACAATAGGAGTTTGACCAAAACTCATAACTATATTTATATAAAATATAACTTATCATATCATCCATGGCTTCTTC
Organism: Artemisia argyi; assembly: GCA_030686995.1. NCBI lineage: Eukaryota > Viridiplantae > Streptophyta > Magnoliopsida > Asterales > Asteraceae > Artemisia > Artemisia argyi. The sequence continues at coordinate 205,467,527 of CM060702.1, read as the reverse complement.
TTCATCCTACAATTTGGCAACAACTGTGAAGAGGCACTTCAAGAAAGAGTTGACTCAAGAGAGGGGTCGGTTGAAGAGATTTGTGAAAGAACGTAATCAAATACAAAAGCAAGTTGAAGACCGTCAAGTTGTACTCAATGAGACTCAGCATCTGGTCCCATTGGACGAAAATAGAAATGCTATTATACGTTCTCTAATTGAAACACAGGTAAGGGAGCGTAACAGGATTGTTTTGTTAACTGCTCTAATCAATGATATCACTGATGGGATTCAGGAGAAGGAACACCAAGTGCAGGTTATGGAGGTCCAAGAAGAAGAAGCCTGTGCACCAAAAAAAAATATAAGAAAAGTCTCCTCTGATGAAGATTAGAGTATGATCATGCTGATTGTGTTTTGCGGTTATATTATGGCAGTTATTTTCTATGTTTATGTTGTGTAACTTTTAATGAAATGGCTTTAAGCCTTGTCTTGTAATGACTTTGATGAATGATTAATATTAAGTTGTAGTTATCTTTAATATTCAAAGTGATGTCACCTGTACGTGATTCTGCAAAAAAAATAGTAACTCATCACCAGGTTCAACATCAAACAAGAACAAAATTGATCTTTCAACAAGTAAACAAACTTACATTTCAAGATTAAAGACACATACAGACACACTTAGTGAAACATTAGTGAAACATTGTTAATATTTATGATAACATAGACACATACATACACACAAACTTAGCGAAACATTAAGAAGTAAACAAATTATCTTCAATCTGTTTGTAGACATCAACAATTTGTTTACGTAGTGACGCTATAGTTATATTGCGTTCTTCAATCATCTTCTGGCGTTCCTGTATGATCTCCTCATCCCTCTTGATTTGTTTTTCAAGTGTCTTTATACGGTTGTTATAAAGATCAATCAGCGTTTTTTCAGTTCCATAAGCGCCAGAATGGCATTTATCCCATATATCTTGGGGTATGTCGAAAATCTTGTACTTCTCAGGAATAGGAGGAATAGAATCATCTCTTGCTCGTTTATTTTTCCTGGCATCAGCGTTTGATGATGAAGATGCCATTAGGGTGAATGATTTACAGAATGGGTGAGAGACTTTGTTATTTATACTAAGACAAACAATTCAATCCAATTGAAAAGTCACTAACCACCAAACGGTGTGTTTAAAAAATAACTGCAAACGGTGTGTTAAAAAAGTCACTAAACGTTACTAATGAATCACTAAACCCTGTGTCTATTCCAAAATTTAAAAACCGTTCAGTTGGCTGTACACATGTCTTACAACAACTATAAATAAATAGGTAAGTTTCACACCTTATTTTGTTCTTTATTGACTAGCACTAGTAAGTAGTTAATACTCCTTTACCTATGTTTATTATGTGTTTAAATGTTTCATTAATGTGAGTTTGTTGTTTATGTTTGTGATACCTATTCAATTATATGTCAATACATTATTCATACAAAATCTGGATCATGAGATCCATTACATCACTAAGATCCATTACATCACTAATCTTTAAACAACCAACCCCCTCATGGATAATTCTTCTTCCCAACAACCTCAATCTTCTTAAACATATTGTCTTTCACTTGCCTGGCCATCATCAACAGGGCCTTCGCCCTACGCTTATCAATTGTTTGTAGTCTCTTAAGCTTCTTTGTATACATGTGTTGAACCAAAAAAACACACTTACATGTGTTGAACCAAAAAAACACACTTACATGACAGTTGACTTTGTGGAATTCAACATTTGCAGTTTGACTTCTGAAATTGTACATGCAATGGGTGCGAATGGGTGCAAATGCAATGGACACAAGGTAGCGAGTGACTAGGTCACTCCCATTCAACATTTGCAAGTTTCACTTTTGGCACTCAAAATGCAATACATTTAAACAAAGAATACAAACATAGAATCCAACAGACAACAGTGTGAAATATATTGTTCAAGAACTAGGGAACTGTAGGCGCATCATTACTGTTGTAGAGTCAATTCCCTCCTAAACATCTTCATATTGGTTGACTGTAAGGTCTGTTAAATGCACTATATTTGATTCCTGTATTGTATTTGGTAGCACAAGCTGAGTACTTCTTCATTATGAGTAGCATACACCTCCCTAGACTGGTAACACAGACTCCAATAATATAGGATGATAAGAAGGAAAAAGAGGATATGGCAAAAGAAGTATTTGCACCAAATACACTTTTACAACATCCTCTCTTCCCTACTTATCACTGTATAGTATAACAACATGCACTCATTAGGTAATTTTATATAGCGCGACATGAGCAAGAAAAAGAGAATGAAACAAAATGAATCTGCACCAAATACAGTTGTACTCCTCTTTTTTCTTTCTCATCTCTCGCTATTAAGAAAACTTTATGAGCTGTAAAGCTATTGATTAAAAAAGGATTGTGTCTACGTATGCAAGTGGAGACACTTTGGTACTTTCAGCCTCCATTCGAAATCTCATTGCCATATCGACGAAATTTGTGAAAGGATTTGCGCCAAATCGATTGCAATGACAGTGACATAGGAATGGGTTTGCGAGGGGAAGCTCAAAGTACCACTGTGTGCCCAATTAAAAAGTTATGGATTCTAGAAAAGCATGTGAGTCGGTTGTGTTGAATGGGATAATGAAGGATGGTGGTTTGCCATGAACAATACACAATATATCATTATCACAATCAACACAACTCAATTATCAAGGCCCATCTATCTGACGATGTATGTGGGTTCCATTGCTTAAATTGACCGAGTTAGCTAAGGTCATTGGAGTGTCTCTGTGTAAATCTGTCACTTTAAGCAATGGAAGCCATCTACAATGTTAGATAGGTGGGCCTTGATTATTGAGTTTTCCAAAGTGAAGTTGAATGTATCAATACAGTTAAACGGTGCTAAATGTCTGTTACTCAAGTAAAATAGGTTCTGCCATATTAATTTGATTTTAAAAAAACAAAATGATAGAAAGGTCATACAAATAAAAGTGTATTACATGCAAAAGGATTTACAGCAACCATCATATATGTGGGTGAAGTTGATGATGATAATTTTGGGTGTATGATACACTCCTGAAAAGTGTATCCTACACCCAAAAGTACCATCATCACTTCACCCTCATATATGATAATTAACATAAATCCATTCGCATGTAATACATGTTTGAATCTATAAAATAGTTTGAGTAACAGGACTCGTCTTGAATGAGATAATGAAGGAGTGTGGCATGTCATGAACAATAATCACTATATCATTATCCCTATCAACACGTCTTAATTATTAAGGCTGAATCATCTGTCAACATAGACAGATTCCAATGCTAAATTTGGACACCATCTAGTATCACTTATGTGCTTGATATAGGTTACATGTTTTGGCTATTTCAAAAAGAGAGTGAAGATCTAGTAAAAGAAAACTTTTTATCCACATTAAACGGACGACTTTTCGTCACTTGTTTTTGTCCGATAGATCTTCATTCTGTTTTGAAAGAGGCAAAACTTGTCATCAAGATGAAACACATAAATGAAACTAGATGGTTACAAGATTATCAATGGAATCCATCTAAGTTGACAGATGATCCTGCCTTAATAATTGAACTTCACATTCAAACTCTTATATAGATTCAGCCACTGTATAACACACATAAAGTTGTAGATGTTAAGTACCATGTAACACACTTCATCTACGTTATTTTTTTAGTATTCTTTTATTTTTATTATATTTTTTCTTTTTTAAAAATTGATTTTTAGCTAATCAAATGCAACTTTTTTCAAAACAGATTTATGTATCTCATAGAAGACTTAAAGAACAACATATTAACGCTCGAAGTGTCAAAACTTCTAAGTCAAAGCAGACTAAAGGTCACTATTAGACTTAATCTAGGAACACCTAAGAAGCCCGGAAGAAAAAAACTAAACCAGATCCAAATAAACACCAGCTGTAAGCTATCGAAAATGGTCAAAATCTAGCCATACGATACTTAATCTATTACTTGACTTATTTTTAAAATTATAGAAGATTCAAGTTAACTGAATATGAACAAGTTTGAGTTTTTATAAAAAGAAGTATAAACAAACTAGTCTCTTCTTTTTCCTTTTTTTTTTTTTTTTTTTTTTTTTTTTTTTTTTTTTTTTTTTTTTTAATATTAAGTAATAATTTAAAAAAATATAATTAAATTGCAGAAATTTTTAAAATAATTTACAAGACTATGCGTACCGCCAATGTACTGACATCTTGGCAACTACAATCTCAAGCTGTCAAAACAGTTGCCCAAACCGGTTCCCTCTGATCGAGAGTACAGACTATTTCCGCCGTGTCTTAATCACAAGCAGGATGTATATAGGCTGAGGCCCGATATCTGAGGGCAACTCCGCTGGGTTAAGTAAGCAGATCATCTATGGTTTTGACATGCCCGGGATCACCCCTAGACCCGTTTATGTCTTGTTTTTTCCCATAGAATAGCTGCTTACCACCATTCCGATACAACACTTATATCGATCGCTATCGCAAAGACAAGTACACAAGTTTCCACAAGTAGCACTTGAAAATTCGAGTTTAAAAATTGTGTCAAGTCTCATTTTCTTCAAAATCATTTTTACAACTCAATATTCATTTATTCAATATATCATAAGTTGCATTATATAAACCAAAAAAACTTTCCACAACTAGCACATAAACTGTCATAGAGTTGAACATAATATGTCCTAAATCGTAACCTGCCGAGACACCCCAAATCAACTGCAAGACAATTAAAATTTTTTACAACTAGCATATATCACGTAAACCAGAAAAAAAAGTATAAAATATAACCCACAAACAATCCAATCGATCTCAACTTCCAAGACTACCCAAATCCTAAACTCCATCGACCTAGACACAACAAACTGTAGACTAAACAGAATAGAGAGACTTACAGTGCTTTCCGCAGCGGAAGACGAAACTGGTTATCCAACTTGGTAATCGTGGTAGTCTCTAACCTCTTCAAACTTAACTCAGTTGAAGAGGTTAGTGACTCCCACGATTGCTAAGCAGATAAATAAATTGAGAGCCTTGTAAATAGGATTTACTTCGGATATAAATCTCCCAAAAACAGCCATACCTACCACTAAATAACCTGAAATACATAAAGCCCTAACCCATAAATCAATTTGAATAATCATCGAACAATTAAACCAAATAAACAAACCATAAACCTAAATTAGAGTAACCCTGAATCCTATTGATAATTCGTTACCTAACCCTAACCTCAGATCTGTGAGTGAGAAGAGAGTACAAACGCTTTGTGAGTGAGAGAGACAGAGAGGAAGTAAGCGTGTTTCAAAAGAGGTTTACGCTTTTATAAGCGTGTTATTTTTTTTAAAAAAGAGGTGTGTTAGATACGCTTGGTAAAAAAAATAATTAAATATTTGCGAAAAAAAAATTGTGGGTTTGGAGTAAGGTTCGGGTGTTTTGGATCTTAAAACTTTGGGTAGGAGTTAGGTTCGGTTCAATAATGCATAAATAAAAAAATTATTAAGAAGTACAATTTGCATAATTTTGGCTAGGTTCGGATGTTTGGATCTTAAAACTTTGGATTGGATTTAGGTTCGGTTAGGAAAAGGTCAATAATGCATAAATAAAAAAATAATTACAAGTACAATTCGCATAATTTATGGTTGGAGTTAGGTTCGGGTGTTGGAGATTAAAACTTTGGTTTGGAGTTAGGTTCGGTGTAATAATGCATAGATTAAAAAATTATTATAAGTACAATTCGCTGAATTATGGGTTTGGAGTTAGGTTCGGGTGTTAGATCTTAAAACTTTGGGTTGAAGTTAGGTTCGGTGTTAGGTTCGGTGCAATAATACATAAATAAAAAAATTATTAAAAGTACAATTTGCATAAAGTAAAAGTACAATTCGCACTAGTAATAATTATATTTCTTACATGTTTGATTTATTTTGCCAAAAAGTACAAGTTGCATAATAGTTGACACTTACAAAACTACATGTACAATCACTATTACAAGCATCAAATCGAACAATGATTGTACAAGTTGCATAAAAAAATAATGTATACTTTATTTGTTACAAGTTTGACTTTTTTTATAAATAGTACAAGTTGCATAATAGTACACTTACGCATAGTACAAATAGTACACTTACACAAAGGTACTTGTGTCTTACACACACTTGTAAAAGTGTACTTGGTACTAGGACATGTGGCAACATTGTATTGGTTTGTACGATTCGCTTAGGTTACATAAGTCGCATTGGGGCAAAAGCGAAATGTAAAATAAAAAAGGGCAAGGCTTGAAGCATGGGTTTTTCTCTGGGGCAAATACACAATTACCCCTTATTTTTATTCGATTTCTAGCATTATTTTACAAGCTAATAATATTATTTGGTAGCCAATGAGGACAAAAACAGGACTTTTTAAGTCAACTGTGGATCAAAAGCATCTGCAATTCATTTTCTGATCATCGCTAGAGTTAAAAAAATATATAAATGAGGGTGGATTAACTGGATACTGGGAAATATCATGACAACACGTAGAAGTGATAAAAAGTTTGTGTGTCTCCCTCAAATAGTCTTTGTAGACCCAAAGTTGGAAAATTATAACCAGTTTTGAGAGTTAAGTTTACTTCTAAAAAGACAGTTTACAAAAAGTCCAAATTTCCTAAAAATAAAAAAGTTACGTGTCGACAGGTTATTTTAATTGAACCCATTTTGGTCCCATGTCCGAGTGAAGGAATAAAATTGATCATTTACTAGCTGAAAGTTGAAAGAAACATGATCCCTCCCTCAAACAATAGCAACAATGGAAATGGATTGTCTTCATGGCTCAGACTCTCCGGCCACCCATTGAACACTTTCGCCTCTTTTTCTTCCTAACCTTCCTTTTCACTCAATGGCAAAACTACAGTAGACTCAACCCTAACACGACTCACCCCTATCTACTTGAAAGACACAAACTCCTAATTAGCAGCTCATGGGATGGTATTCAATGTGACAAAACAACCGGTGCTTAGTTATTCACTTCTATCTCAATCAATCACTTGATAGTAAAATGTTTGGTGGTAGACGTGGTCTAATTTGCTCCTTCAAATGGGTTGTTGTCTATGTCTTTGAAGACGACCTCCAAATCAACTAATGTGGATGGTTCTATTGAACCTGGTGATGGTAACCCTAGCCAAATGGCAAATACATGGGGCTTAGATGATCAAACTAGGTTTGATGCTGGGTTTGCATCCATTGATTCACCTCTCGGGTTGGGTAACACATACCGAAGTGATGAGGATAGACATGACTCTGAGGAATTGATGGATGACACACATGTACAAAATGACATTGCCGGTGATTCACCTCTCGGACCAGGTTACACAGGTCGAAGTGATGAGGCTAGCATGAAACAAATTTCTGAATTGATGGACAGGTGTACCAATTTGGAAACTCGGTGCAGTAAGTTGGAAACTCAAGTTCTTGATCTTACTCAATTGTTCGATTCTCAAGCCAAAGAAATCAATAACTTAAAGAAGCAGGTCAAAGATTTGAAGGGCCAAAGGAGATCAAGATCTTCCAACTTCAAGAGATTGAAGAAAGTTGGCACAGCACAGGTAGTGAGTTCCTCTGAGGATACTCCCAAACAGGGGAGGAATGATGATGAAATATTTGCATTCAAAGTTCTAATAATTAATTTCGACTTCCATTTAATAGGGGCGCCTAGTGAAACTTCAATATTTGCATTTTTCTTCAAAATATGCTTAAACAACATCGTAATATGCATTAAAAACTTGTATTTTTAGAAAATATGGATAATTTCATATTTATTTAACCTAAATTTCAAAATTTCATATTTACTCAAAACACAAGTTTTTAGTGCATAGATACAATGCTTTTAAAGCATGATTAAGGGAAATATAGAATTATATTGTAAAATTTGAGTATATATGAAATTGCCACTAGAAAATATGCAAATATTCAAGTTTTAATGGTATACATATAATCCCGCCGTTCAATATACGTTCTAAGCTAAATAAATTTCCATTGATTGGAGTAAGTCTCATAAAGCATTTCACCGAAAGTTAAGTCAAGCGCCTTTCTAAAAAAAAAAGTCTTAAGTCAAGCCATATGTTGGTATGCATCTTCACAGCAACCTGCAGCACATTATCTCCATCATATATACTGCATCTTCCTTGATTATTTTACTCTCAAGAGTTTCAAAATGAAAAAACACATGTTGGTATCATCTTTTGCAGCATTCTTACTAAACCTAGTTATTTTCATTTTCTTGGCGTTTCTCAAAAGTCGGTTTTGCTTGGCTTTTTCATCATCCTATACTCCTATGAAGATTGTGCCCCGCGAACTTGTTCTGATACGGTCGTAAGCTTTCCATTTTACATTAGTGGTTTACAACCGTCAGATTGTGGGTACCCTGGTTTTGAGCTCCACTGCATCAACAACCGGTCCTTAATTATTCAAATATCTGAAAATAACTATTCAGTTGAAATTATTAGGTATGAGATCAAGAGCGTGTGGGTAGTACAAAATTTCCCAATAACCACATGCCCCTTGGCAATCACAAACATAACACTTCACCCCTTTTCGTCACCATCTAGGAAACTTTATATTTATATGAATTGTTCTATATCACAGCTGCCCATGAATCTAACAAGGTATAGGATTGGATCTTGTGATCAGTTGGTTATGTCTGAGGCTGACATGAATTTTAGAATCGCAGAGGAAGTTTGTACTAAAATGGTTGTGGTACCGATTGACTTGGAAGATTTTCATACGGTGGTTGATGGTGGAAATTATGCAGATAAGATTGAAAGAGGATTTTACATGTCATGGTCTTCATGGAGCTCACCGTTTTGTGACACTTGTATACAGAGTGGTGGTACGTGTGAGCTAGTGAATCAGATGGTGAATCAGCTGAATTGTTTGTGCCCAAATTCAACCAACGCTGACCCCTCCGAGGGTTGTCAGACCGGTAAGAGCATATACTACCTACCTATACAATTCGTAGAAGTTTTATTTTTGATGACAATATCTCATTTTTATCAAGGGAAATTTGCATTTATGTGACCAAGGATAACAATTATCTTCAACTTCAAGATTACCTTTAACATGAGTTGAGTTACTTCATATTCTCTAAATATCAAATGAACAAATATTTGGTAGTAATGCATAGTGTGATCAATGCAAAATGACATTTTTTTTAAATATTAGAGTAAATGTTTTTATTTAATCCGAAAGGGTATAATAGTAAAAGACAATTTTTTTTTCTTTTACTAAATCCTGTTATTTATTTATTTATTTATTTTGAGATAGTATTTTTTGATTTAGTGCATATATATTTTTAAGCTAGCATGTTTAGTGCATATATGTTTTTAAGCTAGCATGTTTAGTACACGCAGATTCAAATTTAAAGTCAACGACTACTGTTAGCAAAAAACCAGTGATCCTTGTCAAGAAAAAACGACTGATTCTTGTTACAGGTATATTATGATACACAAGTATTCTTCTCCACTTAAGTTTCCACAACAATTTGTATGTCTTTTAGTAGATTAACTTATGTGAATATATTTATTTTCTCATGTATTTTATTTGTATCAACTTATTAGCATATATACTCAAACTATCTTCGATTCATGGTTAAAAGAAGGTTGAGAAAGAGTCGGAAAGTTTTATTGCATTAAAGAATGTATAAGTTGAGATGGGTACCTCAGTTTTGGCCTATATATAAATAATGATCACAAAAAAAGTCCAAATGTTTTACTGGGTTACACTTTCAACTTTTTTTGCGATCTACTATTTATATATAGGCCAAAACTTTACATCAGAATATGTATGATGATAGAAAGGTATGAGTTTAATAGTAGTGCTGAGCCCTTCAAGAATGATAGATTCATAATAAAGTTCTTTGACACCTTTGATGTATACCCAATATATGCATTTCACCATACCGATTACCATGAAACAAACAACATATATCATTCCAATAATCATTCCTTCATTCACATAGGTTCAAACCAAATGCACCCTTAATCTGTTTCATAGACGAAACACTTAACAACAATTTCACAACTATAATTATTTTTTGTTTTATGCATCCATCGCTACGCACGAATACTCGTCTAGTTTGTATAATAGGGTTAATAAATATAGGTTGCATAAACATCTGCGATGTATAAGGAAATTTTGAAAAGGGTTGGTAAAGCGAAGTGGTTTGCTAGAACTTTAAGTTTATTTTGGTGCATCACTTTCCCTCGTCACTTTATCCCCTATACTAATTTAAAATCATCAAAATATATCATACCCACACGTAATGGAGGTTCTCACCGGAGTTGTGATGTTACATAGTGAAAAGAAATGAAATGCATAGTGTGTTTAAATAGTAAAAAAAAAGAAAAAAAAAAAGAAAAAAAAAATCTATTAATTTTGGAACACACGATTATGATTTCCATTAAAAAATTTATTTACTTCTGTTACCACTAAAATCTTAACACTTTTCGTTTGTTCCAGCTCTTAGTATCGGAGTTGCGATGATTTTGGTTGCGGCAATTATATGTTTCTTAAGGAAATTCAAACGAAGAAGAATAATAGAGGCTCATGTCAATGTGGATATATTTCTAAAAAATCATCAATTTTTGGCTCCAAAAAGGTACTCTTATTCGCAAGTAAAGAAGATGACTAACTCCTTTAAAGTCAAACTAGGACAAGGAGGTTTCGGTTTAGTTTATAAAGGAGAGCTAAGCAATGGAAACCTAGTGGCAGTGAAGATTTTAAGTGAATTAAAAGGTAATGGTGAAGACTTCATTAATGAAGTTGCAAGTGTTGGTAGGACATCCCATGTAAATATCGTCAATTTACTGGGATTTTGCTGTGACGGCCACCACAGAGCATTGATATATGAATTCATGCCTAATGGTTCCCTAGAGAAGTTTATATATGACCGGGAATCATCAAATAGTAGCCAACTTGGGTGGGACAAGTTACACCAAATTGCTATTGGAATTGCTCAAGGCTTAGAATACTTGCATAATGGTTGTAACACAAGGATCTTGTATTTAGACATAAAGCCCCATAATATTCTTTTAGATCAACATTTTTGTCCTAAGATATCCGACTTTGGGTTGGCTAAGCTGTTTCCTGAAGCGAGAAGCAAGATATCCATGTCCCATATGAGAGGAACACCAGGGTATATTGCTCCTGAACTATATTCTAGAAATTTCGGACAAGTTTCCAATAAATCAGATGTTTACAGTTACGGAATAATGATTCTCGAGATGTTTGCAGGGAAGAAAGATATAGAAGTTGATCAAGTCGATCATACAAGTGATATATACTTTCCTGATTGGATATACAAGAAGTTACATGAGGAACAACTTGGCCTGCATGAGATTGTGAGCGATGAAGAAAATAATATGGTAAGGAAGACGATTATTGTGGGGTTGTGGTGCATCCAGACTAGTCCTTTGAACCGCCCCACAATCACACGGGTGTTGGAAATGTTAGAAGGAGACATAGAGTTGGAAATCCCTCCAAAACCTTATTTGTCTTATCCATTAAGGCCAGTCAGCCCTTGCTCCCCATCGACAAGCTTCCCATCTGTTGGGATCATACTTTTGTATTTAGTCAAGTCTCGGTCATTACATTTTGTAATAGGTTGCTTTAGTAATATTTATCATTATTGTTTAGTTAATGGGCAACATGTAAAAGGCCCAAAAGGCCTTAAAGCCCACGTATGAAGAGATAAGGGAGGAAGAGAGTGTTGCCCTAACTCCTCCCTTATAAATAGAAACCTTATATTACATTTTATCTTGTTGGTTATTTGATTATCTTAAGGAAACTCTTGCACTTTCACTTTTCATATTGTCTCATAATCAACCAATCTTATTTCTCATCTTATTTCTTCATTTATCATACTTGTGTTTACAAAATGGTGACCTAACAAGTGGTATCATTCGCCTACTAGAAGTTTGAAGTGTGTTTCTTTGGTTAACGTGGGGATTGATGCTTATTTCTTCATCTATTTGCATTTTTCTTTGTTTCTTTCACTCAAATCTTGAAGCTTGGACAAGTTTCAAGGTTGATATAGTGATTTGAAGCTTAGTTTTTGCATAAAGTTGTGATTTTTAAGGTTTTTTAAGGTTTTATAGCTTCTTTGATATTGGAAAACTAGTTTTTGGGAGCAAAATCTTCAATAGTTAGTGTTTTCTAAGTATTGGTGAAGTTATTTGATCAAAAGTACCTTATTTCTAGGCATTTTTCCTTCAAAAATTTGAGATTTTTCAAGTTTCTGACCAGTTTACGCGTAATATTGGTGAATAGTACGATTCTGTAGCTGTCAACAGTACTTTTTGTCCTTTTTACGCATAACTTTGGCCCAAAACCCTTTTTCTACGCGTAAAATAGGCCAAAACCCTTTTCTTACGCGTAAAATAGTTTAAAACCCTGATCCTACGCGTAAAGTGCTCTTCTACGCCTTAAACCTACGCTTAAGTGTGATTCTACGCGTAAGTCAGAGTTACGCGTAACTTGCCAGAGTTTACGCGTAAGCTTCATCTACGATCTTCTCTTTTTTTGTTCCGGTGACTCAGTACTTCCCTAGCTTGGATAAGTTAGTGGAATACTTCGACTACGGACATCTTTCAAGCTTGGATAAGTTTGAAAGATTTGTTTGGTTGTTTAAACCTTACGCATAAGTATAAACTTACGCATAAGCCTAAGCTTACGCGTAAAGAGAAAACTTACGCATAAACTATTAGTTTACGCATAACCTACTCTTTACGCATAATCTAAAGTTTACGCGTAAGATTAAGTTACACGTAAGAATTGAACTTACCCCAAGGATTTTGGAACTTACTCAAAGGAACGTGCATTTCAATCTTCTACAAAGATCCATTTCTACACAAGTGTTCTACGATGTCTCAACCACCTAATCATTACTTCCCTCATATTCAGCAACCTCAACATCAGCAGTCTCAGCAACCTCAGCATCAGCAATATCAGCAACAACAATACCTTCCGCACATAATGAATCAACAACCTCCTAAATACAATCCACTACAACATTACCTAATGATGCAACAACAACTCATTCCTCAACAGCAACCATATCAAGTGCTACAACAAACCACTCAGTTTTCCTCCAAACAACCTCACTGGTTTGACAGAATGTGTGAAGTTATTACAACTCAACAATCCCGACATGAAGCAGGATCACTTGAAACACCTCCAATGCTAACACCTGGGAATTATGTTCAATGGTCAAGTCGATTCTTAAGATTTCTTGAACTAAAGAAACCTCATGGGCAGTTCTTAAAGCAAGTGATACTTGAAGGACCATTTGAGTGGCCAACACGATTTGAAGCTGGTGATCCAAATGCTGATCCTCCACGTCCTCCTGGTGATAGACCCCTTCCAGAATCTTCACTCTCTGAAGAACAGAAACTACATCGTGAAGCTGATCAGTATGCAATGGCTTATATACTTCAAGGTATACCTAATCCGATCTATCGCAGTGTCGATGCTCAGAAAACAGCCAAAGCTATGTGGGAACACGTTCATCTCCTCATGGAAGGCACTCAATTGAACAAAGATGACATGGAATCCAAGCTATACATGGAATACACTGACATCACAATTGAACCTGGAGAGTCACTTGAATCCTACTATCATCGTTTCACAAATGTGGTCAATGATCTGGAACGTCACAAAATCACTGTACCAAGGATCGCTGTGAACTCCAAATTTGTTGGTAGTCTTGGCCCTGATTGGCATAAATATGTGACATTTGTTCGTCAAACGAAGAATCTTCATGATGCTCCATATGGCTTGTTGTATGATTTTCTGAAACACCATGAACCTGAAGTGGAAAAAGATAGAGCTCTACGAGGAGGATACACACCAACATCAACACCAAATTCTTTGGCTCTCGTAGCTCAATCTCCCCATGCTCCACTACCAATGTCAAATCATGCATATGTTCAAGAGCAGAACTACTTCAGTTATCCACAATCTTCCACCTCGAACCAAATGGTCCCTTATGATTCATCTCTACAGAATGATTCTACTCAACTTGTTCCGTTAAACAACAATGATGCTATGTACTACTCCAACTCCAATGATGATGACGATGATGACTTTAATACGTTGAATCAGGGACTTGCTCTTATTGCTCGTGCTTTCAGCAAATTCTCCAACAAAACAAACAATCGTCAACGTTCATCTTCTAACACAAGGAATCAAGCTGTTGTCAATGATGGAAGAGTGGAAATTCAGAATCGTAGCTATGGTCGATCTGGTTCAGGAAATTCTTCAGGAAATTATGGGAATGGTCAGAGGTTTAGTAACAATGGTGGGTTCAGGAACAACTCAGGATCTTCTCAGCAAAGGTCTGAATCAGTTGCACCTAGGAACTCCAACTCAGGGAATGCAGTGTGGTGCTACAATTGCAATGAACAAGGTCATATAGCGACAACATGTCCCAAACCGAGAACTCGGGGTAGTAAGTTTCACAAGCAGGCACTACTAATGGCTCTTCAAGATGAAAAAGATGGACATTTCCCTGAACAGGATAACAACTTCATGGCAAATGTGAACAACGATGATGACATGGAAGATCTGGAAGCCAATGCTGCTGTGATGCTTATGGCCAACATGCAGGAACTTAAGCTCAATGATTCAGGTCCAGTGTATGACACTGACGGCTTGTCTCAGGTACATGACCTCAATGAATGCTTTATTAATGAAATTGTCTCACCTTCTGCTTCTGAATCAGATATGGCGCAAGTTGTTCCATCTACATCATCTTCATCATCTCAACAAGATGAACAAATAAGCACAGTTGTCATATTTGATGATGACACAGTTGTTTCATTTGATGATCCTATTGAGAATGATAAACATGATAATTTAGAACAACATGAACCATCATTTGATCCAGACCCTGACCTCATAATGTTATCTAAACAACTGAATGCTCAGCAATTGCAAATTGCAAAGTGCAACGAGAAAAACAAAGTTTTAAAAGAAACTAATGCAGCACTTGCAAGAGATATTGAGTGTTATAAAATCCAGCTTTCTAATCAGGAAGAAAAGATTAAACATGCTAAAAGTTTTGAAAAAGCTTTTCAAGATTCTTACAACAAAGAACAAGATCTTCAACGCAAAATGCAAGATTTAATTGAGTCAAATGGAAAGTTAATTTCGAAACTTGAAAGCGAAAAGTGTGAATTAAAAACACAAGTTGAACGTCTTCAAAGAGACCTTTCAAAAACTGAAACAGAATTGTCAAGTTGTCAAAAGGATTTTTGTGAACATAAAATACGGAAAAGGAAGTATATCGACGATTTACTCGGCGATATTGTTGATCTTGAAAAACAACTCAAAGAATTTCGTAACGTTGTTTACAAACACGGGAACTCAGTCACAATAATACAGAAATTTACTTTAAAGCCGAGACCCGATAAACGATTTGCACTTGGTGATTACAATTCAATGTTTCTTCACACGGCATTCAAAGATATTCCAAAAATTTACAGTATGGATTATTTGATGGATAATACAATTGTGCGTGCTGTTGTTTTTGATACTGAGGAAGAAGAAGAACTTGAAGACGAGAGTCGGTCAAAAATGAGTAATGTTCAATATTCGAAACCATATGACTATTCAAAAGCTCCACCGCTTTCCAAATCTTTTGTTACTCAAAAGGACTTATCTAAGAAATCATGGTTTATCGAAGAGTCATATGTTTCATCTCACAATGCGGCTCCTGTCCAAACTGTAGCACAAATTAATGGTCCTTTACCATCATCCGGTGAACTTTCACCTTTACCAAAAACGTGTCGTGTCTTAAATTATTTCAAAACTTTTATGGAAGACATCGAAATTTTGGAGGAAACAATTGAGCGTAATTCTGAAATTAAAATTGAAACTTTTCAATCCGCTTATGAGCGAGAAAAGAGAGATATTTTTCAAAAACAAATGAAGCCAATTGTTCAACACCTCCGTCTTTGTGCTACACGTTGGGATCAGGAACTTCAAAAGGAAGTGAAAAATATGATTCACATTTTCAACTCAACTGAAAATGAGATTTTGGCTCAAAAGCAAAGAAATAGAGTTTTAAAAAATGATGCTGATCGACTTTTGGAACAAGTTCTCAATGCTGATATGCTTAAGAATGATCATTGTGTTGATAATAATCTGTTGAATGATCATTGTGTTGATAATAATCTGTTGAATGTGGAAATTGAGACACTCAGAATGGAAAACGAAAAGCTGAGAATTAAAAATGATGATGTGACAAAACAATTTTCAAAACAAATCCGTCTACTCAATCAAAGGCTTGAATGGTGTCAAGCTAAAAGTCTTGAAAGGGAATTGAAGTTTCAAAGTCACAATGTTTCAAACTCTTGTCAACTTTGCAAAAACAATGAGTCTTTAAAAGGTTTGTGTCTCAAATACGAGAAAGAAATTGCGAAGTTAAAAATTGAAAATGACGAATTTCTACAAAACCACATAGACATCAAATATTGCAATGGTATACTTGAGTCTAATATTCAGGATAAGAATCACATCATCATCGAGTTGAAAGAGAAAATTAAGATACTTGAAAAAGGAAAGATGGTTGACACCACGGTGATAGCACCAGGAATGTATAAATTAGACAAAACTGCTAAAAGAAAGGTTGTTCAAAATACTAATGTTGCAAACTCCACTTCTATAGGACTAGTCTCCCCTAATAGCGTTAGCAGACCCAAGCGAAACAGTAAAAAGAAGAATAGGCTCTGGCAACGTAAAAGAGGACAACTAGAAGCTCAAGAAGTAGAAGACCAACTTAGGAATTTGAATAAAACTCATGTTGCATCAGATTTAGATTCTAATCTGGCAAATTGTAATCAAAATCTAAATGTAACGAATGATGAACCTTTGAATGTTTTGAATATTAATGCATCTTGTGTGTTTTGTCGTAAAAGCGTATCATTTGGTGATCATACTAAATGTATTGCTAATTCTCTACTCATTCGTCATAAGAAACGTAGGACACGCATTCCTTCTAGCCCACTATCGTCTCTAAGTCTAACTTAGGAAAGCCGTCTTCTACGGTCTCTAATGATGTTGAAGTTACCCCCATAAGTGCCGAGAACAAATCTAGGACAGAGCCAACCACTAGTGCATTTAACATTAAGAAAGCAAATACTAGTTGGAATTGGTAACGTTGGTTACAACACAAACCAGACTTTAAATGGATCCCTAAATTATTGAATACATGTGTTTCTAACCAACAGGAACCCGCAATTTCTTTGGGTTCCACCCTTACTTCTGTTCCATCCGTATCTTCTTCTGGTGATGCAGGTGGTACAGATTGTTCTCTGGATTGTTGATAGCGGATGCACCCGACATATGACAGGCAATCTCAAACTGTTACACAACTTTGTCTCAAAGTTTATTGGCACTGTCAGATTCGGGAATGATCATTACGCTTTAATCATGGGATATGGTGACTATGTAAGTGGGAACATCGAAATAAGTCGTGTTTACTATGTGGAAGGACTTGGTCACAACCTTTTCTCTGTTGGTCAATTTTGTGATGGAGATCTAGAAGTTGCATTTCGAGAGAAAACTTGCTTTGTTCGTGACTTACAAGGAAACGACCTTATGTCTGGCTCACGTGGCTCCAATCTTTATACCATTTCAATGTCAGATATGATTGCAACATCTCCGATATGTCTTCTCTCTAAAGCGGAATCGACTAAATCTTGGTTATGGCACAAACGTCTTTTGCACTTGAATTTCAAAACTATGACTGACCTTGCTCGGTTCAAACTTGTTGATGGATTTCCAAGATTCCGTTTCACCAAAGATCACTTATGTCCTGCCTGTGAACAAGGAAAAAGTACTCGGGCTCATTTTCCTTCAAAACCTGAGCACAGTACGAATCATGTTCTACAACTGCTTCATATGGATTTGTGTGGACCGATGCGTGTTCAAAGTATCAACGGTAAACGCTACATACTTGTAATCGTCGATGATTTTTCCAGATGGACTTGGGTTTATTTTCTACGAAGTAAAGATCAGGCTCCTTCAATGATTATCACCTTTTTCACTAAAATTCAAGTTCAGTTACGCAACACGGTCCGAATAGTCAGAATTGACAATGGAACTGAATTCAAAAATCAGACACTTAGGTCATTTTATGAGAAAGAAGGAATTGAACATCAAACATCTATTCCTAGAAGCCCAGAACAGAATGGAGTTGTTGAAAGACGCAACAGGACGTTAGTGGAAGCTGCTAGAACTATGTTGATTAATGCTCAATTACCTGATTACTTGTGGGCAGAAGCTGTTTCAACCGCATGTTATACTCAAAACCGTTGCATGATCACAAAACGCCATCGCAAAACACCATATCAAATTGTTCACAAAAGGAAACCGAACATCGATTACTTTCATGTATTTGGAGCACTTTGTTATCCAAAAAATGATCGTGATGATTTAGGTAAACTTAAAGCAAAGGCTGACATTGGAGTGTTCGTTGGATACTGTGAAAATTCTAAAGGTTTTCGGATATGGAATCGTCGAACAAGAGAAATTCAAGAAACCATTCACGCTAATTTTGATGAGCTCACACAAATGGCTTCTGAGCAACACAGCTTAGGACCCGAATTTAACCGTCTTAACTCTCCGGCATCTTCAGCTGAACCTTTGCCACTTAACCGCAAAGAGTTAGAAACCTTGTTTGCTCCACTATTTGATGACACAATTGAATACCGTCCTACTGGGGTCTCACCAAATTCCGCTGCTCAACCTGATCACATTCAAGTACCAGACTCACCTCAACAAACTACAACAAGTGTTGAGAGAGACGGTCCTCCAGTTGTATCACCATCTACAGCAGAACAAACTGGTTCTACTTCCCGTCTTTCAGATGAAGATCCACAACTACTATCAGTTCCACAATCCGCAGAGCATGATCCTGATGCGTTCTTTAATCCGTTTGCACCAGCTAGTACAGTTCCTGATATAGCTGAGTCGTCAACACGCAACTTGGATCCTGCCAACATGCGAGATACGTATCAACTACACCCTTCAACACACAAATGGACTCATGACCATCCGCTAGTTCACATTATTGGCCATCCAGATGCACCTGTTATGACAAGACAACGACTTCACACAGATGGAGAAACTTGCATCTACACACTCACAGTTTGTCATGAAGAACCCAAGAACATTAAAGATGCAATGACTTATGACAACTGGATTGAATCTATGCAAGAGGAATTTCAGCAATTCATTAGATTAGAAGTCTGGGAATTAGTTGAAAGACCTGACGGAGTCTTTGTCATCGGGTTAAAATGGATCTGGAAGAATAAGCTTGATGCAGAAGGGACAGTCATCCGCAACAAATCACGTCTGGTAGCGAAAGGATACTCCCAACTTGAAGGTCTTGACTTTGCTGAATCCTTTGCTCCAGTGGCAAGACATGAAGCTGTTCGGATCTTTTTGGCTTATGCTGCACATAGGAATATGGTGGTTTTCCAAATGGATGTGAAAACAGCATTTCTGAATGGAGATCTCCGTGAAGAAGTTTATGTCAGCCAACCTGAAGGCTTCGTTGATCCTGAGCGTCCTAATCACGTCTACCGACTCAAAAAGGCTCTCTACGGACTCAAGCAGGCCCCACGGGCGTGGTATGATAAACTGTCCACTTTCTTACTGGCCAATAAATTTTCTAAAGGATCGGTGGATCCCACACTATTTACAAAAACCTATGGGGAGGACTTACTTGTTGTTCAAATATATGTCGATGACATCATTTTTGCCTCAACAAAAAGAAGTTACTCTAATGATTTTGCAAAATTAATGAAAGATAATTTTGAAATGTCCATGATGGGTGAACTTTCGTTCTTTTTAGGACTACAAGTTCATCAATCACCCCGTGGAATTTTTGTAAATCAATCAAAATATGCTCTTGAAATTTTAAAGAAATATGGAATGATGTCTTGTGATACCTATAATACACCAATGGGCTATACCACAAAACTAGATGCTGATTTACATGGGACTCCAGTTGACCCTACCAAATACCGAAGTATGATTGGGTCCCTCATGTATCTCACAGCTAGTAGACCTGATATAGCTTTTGCTGTCTTCATGTGCTCCCGCTATCAGTCCAGACCAACTGAAAAACACCTCAGTGAGGTCAAAAGAATCCTTCGATACATAAAGGGAACCATTAATTTGGGGATCTGGTATCCGAAGGATTCTGGCTTTGAACTAATTGCGTTTTCAGATGCTGACCATGCAGGATGCTTAGACACACGCAAAAGTACATCTGGTGGATTACAATTTCTTGGAGACAAACTTGTGTCATGGCAATCTAAGAAGCAGGACTGCACTTCACTGTCTTCAACAGAATCTGAATACGTAGCCATGTCTGCTTGTTGTGCTCAAGTCATCTGGATGAGATCACAACTTAAGGACTATGGCTACCTATTCAACAAGATTCCCATCTACTGTGATTCAAGGAGTGCAATTGCTATCTCCTGCAACACTGTCCATCACTGCAAATCCAAACACATTGATCTCCGATATCACTTCATCAAAGAGCATGTGGAAAAGGGTACAGTTGAGCTTTATTTTGTTGGAACTGAGTACCAATTGGCGGACTTACTTACCAAATCCTTGGCACCATCCAGGTTTGCTAGTTTAGTTCACCAAATTGGTATGCGATGTTTGACTCCAGAGGATCTGGAAAAGTTTTCAAAACACAATTGATTGTCAAACATCAAAACTATCTTTGTAAATAATCTACCAATGAAAAACTCAAAAATATTTTTGTTCATTTTCATCTTTAAAAAAAAAATAATAAAAAAAAAATGCAAGTATAAAACTCTTTCAACACTATTTTTTATAAAAAGTCTTAAATCATTTAAAATTAGTGTTGAGGGGGAGGAAAAGTAACATTTTTTTTAATTTCTAAAAATTATTTTACTTTTTATACTTGCATTTTACCAAAAACATTTACATTTTTGCAAAAATAAATACATTTTTTAAGTGTTGATTCAAAAGGATTTCGGGTTACTCTCCTTGATCAAAATCAATTTAATTTTACAATGTTCTAAGGTCGAGGGGGAGTACGACAAGTTGTTCTTTTCTAATTTTTGGTGTTAATATACAAATACCATAAGTGTTAAAATGGTTAGGCATTAGGTTTAAAAGTTGTGTGAGGTTAAGGGACTAAAATTGTCACATTGGGTAACTTGATTTCACCACAGTCAATACATGCTTTGACCACTCACATCAAATTTTTCCTGCAACACATTTAATTTTTCACCTACTATATCCTACGACTCACAATCATTCTAGTGATCTAATCAACCATCCTTGAATCTGTAAGTGATAACTTGTTTTGATCATGATTACTAACATGGGTTTTTAATTTTATTCCAATCCAACGGCTCAATTTTACACAATCGTTCAAATTGTGTTTTGAGTTATGCGTAAAAATCAAACCCAGAATTAAGTGTTGATTTGATTGAATTTGGTGATGGGATTTGTTCATTTGATGTTATTAAACATGTTAGTAAACTCCAATCTCACCCAGAATCATCAATTGAGTGATTTGAGTGATTTGGTTAATTAGGGTTCATGCGTATAATTAGGGACTCTTGATTGTGAATGTTTGGATTGTGATTTATGATAGGGATAGGGTGTATTAGTGATAAGGATCATATCCCAGTAGAATAATTGCATCACAAACATGTTTATAGCATAAATCTAAGGTTTAGGGTCCGAAGGTCTATAGCAGATTCAATCTTATGATTGTGTGGATGAAACTTGTTGTAACTTGGTCCATATGATCCTTAGGTTGTAAGAATCATTTGCCCCATGCTTAATCTTACCCAGAAACATGTTTAATTGAGATTGTGATTATGTGTTCATGCTTGTTTACGCGTTATGTTGTATTTGGCATGATTACGCGTTAAAATGTGTGAATTATGTATGATGGATTGATGATTGATCAGTGGTAATGTTTGTGCACTTTCAGGCAACATACAACTCGAATTCATAAGGTGAATTTCTGGAAATGGCATGACTACGCGTTAAATGTTCATCCTACGCGTAAGATTGAATCTTACGCGTAAGATTCGACACGTGGACAAATTGTGTCTTGGATAAGACACAGTTTACGCATAAAAATTGTTCTTACACATAAGTTCTGATCTTACGCATAAGTCTAGAACTTACGCGTAAGTCATTACCTACGCATAAGTTACAATTTACGCCTAAGGGTAATCCTACGCGTAACTTCAATTTCTACGCATAAGACTTATCTTACGCATAAAATTGATCTTACGCGTAAGTTTCACTTTTACGCGTAAAATTCTATCTTACGCGTAGATTTTGCACTTACGCATTATTTCTATACTTACGCTTAAGTCAGGTTACGCGTAAAACAACTACTTACGCGTAAACTTGTCAAAAATCCAAATTTTTCTAAGTGTTGAAAATTTTTCAATGTGTACTTGTTGTAAATGATAAACTTATGTTGTAACTGAATTGTTTTATGTTTCTAACAAGTAAAATAACTCAAGTTTGTCACATATCAAAAGTTTTCACACTCACAAACTCCCACTGATCAATGTCAAACATGCAAATCTAGATGTAAACATGTTAAATGAATGTCTATGCTAACATCATCAACAATTGCCTTGTTTGTGTGTTTTTGATCTATTCAGATGGCAGAACACAATGACATCCCATACGGACCAGAACCTGAACCCATTCGTGCATGGGAAGACACCTTTCCTGAAAACTACTCCAGAAAGATAGGAAAGAACAACCTGAGAGTCAACTTCAACAAACTTACATGCAATGAGTCTTCTTGCCTTGTTGCAGTTGATGCTCTCATCTATCACCCGTGCAAAGTTCTACTCACCAAATCTGCTGCAGTGGCATGCTTCTACATACATCAGTTTTGGCACACAATTCACTTGGACCTCCTGGAAGAATCCTTTACTTGTATGCTTCACATGAGACAAGTTACGGTCGACCAGGATCTTCTCCGCAGTGCTCTTGGACTTCCCGAACTTGAACCTGATGAAGAATATGACCAAGTTCCCAGTGAAGAAGAATTGATTGAATGGCTGAGAGATATTGGGTATGATGAGTCTGAAGGGGTCATTACTAGGCACTCAAAGGTCAATATCAGATTTCTTCCTCAACCTTGGAGAACTCTCTACATCATCATTGCCAAGTCACTATCTGGCAGAGACACAGGCCACGAACATCCTAAACTCCAACATCTCAAGCTGTTTTGGGCTATTGCAAATGTCAAGAATGTTGATTATGCCAGCATCATCTGGGAAGACATTGTGTGGCATATACAACACAAGACGACCAATATTCCATTCGTCCGTTTCACCAAGCTTCTTATTGCTAGCTTCCTCCATGAATATGATGACATTCCTCAGAGATTGAATGATGAGTTTCAGCACACATACAAGAATGAGGACACACTTAAGGTCATCAAGAGAATGGATACAAGTACAAGGAAACAGGGAAAGAAACTTCCAGATAGCCTCTTAACTGACAAAGTCAAGGCTTGCAATAACTACAAGTACTACATACAAGCCATTGAAGCAGAGAAAGTTGGATTCTTGGACGAAGCTGCTCTACCATCATACATGCAGAAGAAAGGTAAGAAAGGTAGCAAATCTGGCAGCTCAGAAAGCTCTACCAAGACCAAACCTAAGAAAAGGGGAACACTTAAGATCAGAATTCCTGCAAAGAAACCAACTGCTGAACCTGAGTGGTTTCCCTCACCACAATCTTCTCCTAAGCAGTCTGACTCCGAGAAAACCGAATCTGATGAAGGCCCACAGTATAGGGAAGCCTATGCTGATATTGAGAAAGATGAGAATCAGGAAGACATCGATTGGGATAAAGACATTGATGAATTTGCTGACAATGCCGTTTATCCATCTTATCTCAATCAAAGACCATTCACAGAAGCTCAGACAAGGCTGGAAGAAGAAAGGATCAGAAGGGTAAAGCTAAAGGAACCAGTTACAGCTGTACAAGAGCCTGAAGGACTTTCAGTAGAAGAAGAAAATGAAAGGACTCTCAACCTTGGTCTCCTCCACAGCCGAATCGACACCTTCTATGCTGATCTACCACCACCTCCAGTGTTCTCCCAGACCACCACCGATGCTGACACTTCAAGCAGCATTCCTGAGCCTACCACTGAGATCCATACTGACTTAGTAACTTATGATAATCCCTCAGTATCTCCCACTGACGTTGAAATGACTCCAGCAATGGAAGAAGAAGGAGAAGATGATCCCATGGACACTGATGCTCCAAGACTTATGTCTATGGAAGAAATGGAGCGTAGAGAACGGGCTCAGGAAGAGGAACTGAAAAGAAAACAAGAAGCAGAAGAGGCCAGACTTGAAGAGATTGCTCAAGCTAAACTGGAAGAAACAATAAGAATGGAAGAGAGCAGGAAAGCTGAAGAAGCTGCCAAACTGGCTGAAGAGAAATTAAAGAAAGATGGCCGAAGCTGATAAACTGGCTGAAGAGCTAAGACTGAAAGCCGAAGCTGAGAAACTGGCAGAAGAACTTAGGGTGAAAGAAGATGCAGCCATACAAAAGGAAGTTGTACAACCCGAACCAAAGAAAGGTGATGACAAAGACTCTACCACCATTATTGAATCTACACAGTCATCTCCTCCAGCATCTGAATCTACACAAGACAAATCTATCAAGAAACCTAGCTCCAAAGCCTCTGCTGCATCCAAACTACTCAAGTTTGCTTTCAAAAGAGTGCATGAGAAGAAGAGAAGCAAACTTGAAGATCAGGTTGCTACACTTGAAACCCAGGTTGCTGAACTATCTAAGCTGAACTCGAACGTCAAAGAGCTACAAGATAAAGTTGATATTTTCCTAGCTAAAGATGTTACAGAGAACTTGGAAGCCGCACTAGCAGCTCAAGCACAGGAATACATGGCACAACACTTAGTGGCTGAGCTGAAAGATCTGCTGGCACCAATGAGAGACGAACTCACCAAGTTCGCTGAGCAAGCAGTAAAGAAAGTCATACGATCAACAACCTTCACTCTTCGAGCCGACAAGTCTACTGCTCCTCTACCAGGACTTTCTTTGGATGATTTGGAAGCTCAACTCCTTGAAAAGCTGGCTAGCAAGGTTACCCTGACTCCGGAAGAAGCAAAAGTCCTGGAAGCACTTATAGACAAAATGAACAAAGAGTCTTGCAGCACAGAGGCTGATAAGCTGAAACGTCAAAGAGATGACGAAGACAGGGATCCCAATTCTCAGGCTAAGAAACAAAAACAAGCCGAAGGACCCTCATCTCGAACACCGGTCATTCCCCCTACCACTACAACCTCCACACACCAACCGAAGGCATCAGGTTCTGCCCCCAAAGAACATGATCACTTTGTATACACCGGTGGTGACGACATTCCTTAGCCTGATGAAGTTCCAGAACCATCAACCAAGAAGAAGAAGAAAGAAAGGAAAGGAAAACATCATCAACCCAAACCGGACACCTCATCTAAAGAAAAGGAACCCAAGAAACCCAAAACCGTCCTTAAATGGCTCGATAAAGATGAGACTGCCGAGTATTCCTGGTTCGAGAAGATGGTTAATTCCCAACCACCACTAGACGACAATCAAGTACCTCAAGATGGTCGAACAGTGGAATATGCTCAACTACTTTAGCACAAGTTCAAGATGAAAAAGATGAACAAGAAAGAGCTGCGCAGAATTAAGAATGAAGCATTCAATCTTCTCAAAGATCGGTCTGCAAACTCCATCGAGCTTGAGTATCATCTGGAAAATATCGCTCGAGCCATGTCAAGCGATATTGACTGGATTAATCCAGAATCTTTTGTCGACCCAGTCACAAAGAAGTCAGCACCGTACATCACCGACTGGTCAAAACCACTACCAATGATTGGGAGGCCTGATGAACCAAAGATCCCGTACATGGCCTTCTTCAACACAGATTTGGAATTTCTAACACTCGGTAGTGCGATTGAGAAGAAGTACGTTACCTCACTTGCCTTTCTCCCTGCTGCTCGATATCTCAACAAAGCCATCGAAGAAGAAGCCACAGCATTATTCGTTGACAAAATTGTTGAATATGACCGGAACGCACTCTACGGCATTCATCACTGGCCAGAAAATCGGGCACAATACTATCGAAGCAGCAGACTTAATCAGACGATGGGCGAAGTAGAAAGTGATTTGAAGATAGTCTCCATTCAATTCATCTCGACTGTCACTTTCTTTGGGTACCCCTTCCTTAGCAAAATCACACTGAAAAGACTTGATGAAAAGGAGTACGACATTTCTGAGTCAGACTTTCCACGCCTACGTCTCAATGATATCGAAGATCTGTATCTACTCAAAGTGCAAGGAAAGCTCTGTGGTTTACCGAAAGACATACAACTTGCCTTCATCCAAGCCCTCCTCATTTATATCAGGCAAATCGTAATCAGAGAACGAGTCGAAGACCTTCAATTAGGAGTGGAAAGTTACCAGAAGAAGCTCAACCTTACCAAACCAAACCTGTTCGATATCCCCAACCTTCAACATCTGCCTCAGTACACCCTGCTCAAGCATCCTTTCGGGTTCACCTACCGCAGCAGTAAGGGTCGCAACTGCTTCATGGCCTACACCGAAATTCAGAAGTTCTGTGATGAAACGCTTAAGTTCGTCAGAGACGGCATCAAAAGCAGAGTAAATGACATTGCTTTGGGTAAATTGAAACGGTGGAATACGACAGAGGTTAGGGATGCCCGCAGATTCATATCAAGGATCGAGAACCGATTAAGGTGCAGGGATCAGTTTCGAAGGTTGGAGAGCTATGTGGGAGGCAGACAGAAATTTCCGGTGTTGACATTTCAGAGGCCTGAATGGTAGATCATTGTAAGAATTTGATTTGATTTGTCATAATTTTACTTCATAATGGTTTGTGTACGCATTACAGTGCACAACCCGATCTTGTAAAGAAAGGACCCTGAGGTACGCTTCAGTGCCTCAATCCTCATATAAGGAGCGAAGGCTTCTTACTTTTGAGTAGAATTAATCAAACTTTTATGATTTTTTCATAATTCTGCTCAAAAGGACAAGTATTTCACCTCAATAAGACCTAATCACTTGTTGAGGGGGAGCACTTGTCAAAACAAAAAATACTTTGCTCTATAATCAAAAGTTCTTGATGAATCTCCCCGTAAGACTCAAAAACGCATATTTTAATCACATGCTTGTCAAAAACAACATATTATATGCTATTTTTGAGGGGGAGAAAAGGAAAGTGATTAAAATATGAAAGTTAAAAGCTGCTGTAATGTTAAATCTCATGCGAGCTAGACTCAGATTCACCCAGGAATTGACGAGATAATACAAGTTAGTAACATCGAAAGGACTTATCCTCGACGGGTAATAACATCAAGTTAGTTACTAGAGCTAGTTGTCACCTAAAAGCTGACAATGTATCTCTTTAACTAACCACGTAAGCGTGTCTCGAAAAGGATTAGTCTTAGTAGAAATGTACCGTCTCGAGAAACTTTCTGTGGACTTGACCAGGCCGGGTAATAACTTCAAGCTAGTCTAACTAGTGATGTAAGCGTGTCTCGAATCGGTCTTGTTCATGGAAAGTGGATCAATTCAAAAGTGCTTGCTCCTCCCGCATGTGCAAATTTATTAAATACTTATGAGCACATGTGCAGGGGGAGCCCTTCAAAAAGGTGTACACAAAACTCTCAAAGTGTTAACCAAAATATTTGATTATCACAAACACTCTGAGAGATTTTCAAAGGTTTCAATGGCAATTATAGGATAGTCATGGAGTTATAAGGTGACTAAGGTTAGGAAATAACCGTCCTATGATCCGCCTAAGCCGGAGGGATCTACCCAAGGACATCACCAATAGTTAGAACTAGAAGTCCTTAGGTGTGATACGAAAAAAGGAGTAAAGAATGAAAAGGAGAAAGAAGGGGTTGAAGAATGAAAAAGAAAAGTAATGAAAAGGGTGAAAAGAAATAGCCCTCCATATGTTCAACCTTAGGGCAGACACCGGGTTCAATTCATATGCTACTGGTTGTTGCTAAGGCAACACCGGTATTGAAGATTAAGTCGTCATGGACCCAGTGACGCAATGCACTAAACCTTCTGAACCACTCAAGTTCTCTTAAAAGGACTTGTTTCATTCTCACGGGGAACCCATGTAACCTATCGACCCATCTCTTAGAGACGGTTGATATTGAAACAGGACATCCCCAGTATCCGCATAAGAAAAATAGGTGTGCACTTATAGAGTCTAGAGCCATGAGACACATCAAAGATCTCTTAGGAACACTTAGTATTTCTACAATTGATGTTCTACATCAATGGACATCAGTTGTAAACTATCGAGTCCTTCGCAGATCCTAGCAATCTGCCGAGAACGTTTATGAGAGAATTGCATAAGTATTTCTCAATGATTGAACGGAAACTCCTGTCAGGGTCATCATCTTACAGCCTTGACAGGTCACTTCGGTAACCTCACAAGGGTTACGCTTAGTGTTTGCGGTGGTTCCATCTCGGTCTACAGTCGTGGAGTGATCCCCAGCGACTCACCCAGTCATTGAGCTACCAAGTAGGTCTCGTAAGCTCCTTCGGGAGTATCTGATATGGGAACGGCCTGGATAAGGATTAGAAGGAGTCTTCACACTATGCTGTTGATGAGCTCTAATTCCTTATCCGTAAGTACCAGATGTTTTATTGCTAACTGTTTACTCGCAGGTACCTCATTTCCATGATGGTAGATTCCAACATGCTCATACATACATCTCAAAGAAAGCTCCCCCAAAGATCCTAGCAATACAAAGTTAAGAAAAAGATTCTACAGCAATAAGCAGAATCTACAAAGTATTATGACAAAGATCTCAATGCATGAAAAGGAACTTCTTGTACGATGAAGTCCAAAGATGTATGAGTATGTTGGAATGGCGGACAACCACCACAGACACAGGAGTGACGAATGGCAGACAACTTCATAACTCAATCACTGCATCATCACCAAAGAACAAAGACAAAGGGCAACGTACTCTCATTATCATTCATTTTGAAGACGTCTAGAGCTTTACATGTCACAAGTCAACGACAAAGACAAAGACGTCAAGCAACCGTGATGACCGACCCTTAGGGGGAGATTGTTGGGATCATACTTTTGTATTTAGTCAAGTCTCGGTCATTACATTTTGTAATAGGTTGCTTTAGTAATATTTATCATTATTGTTTAGTTAATGGGCAACATGTAAAAGGCCCAAAAGGCCTTAAAGCCCACGTATGAAGAGATAAGGGAGGAAGGGAGTGTTGCCCTAACTCCTCCCTTATAAATATAAACCTTATATTACATTTTATCTTGTTGGTTATTTGATTATCTTAAGGAAACTCTTGCACTTTCACTTTTCATATTGTCTCATAATCAACCAATCTTATTTCTCATCTTATTTCTTCATTTATCATACTTGTGTTTACAAAATGGTGACCTAACACCATCGACAAATTAATGGCATTATAAATGTTCATTTATAGTGACATATTTGACATTCTGTTTGTTAAATTGACTATTGGGCACCTTTGGTGCATATAAATCAACCCTAAACTTAGTTATGGAAAACTTGTTGTTCAAGATTATTTACATCAGTGCATATGAAGTATTGGCATGAGTAACCAAATACAAAAATTATATGGAAATTGTATTGTACCATGTGCAGCTTCTACTTTGAATGCATATCTATCTGTATTTTTTATCAGCGTATAAAAAATACTGCAAACCAGTGATAATCGATTCATGGAATAATTAAACTTTGGTATCTCAAAATTTTGACCATCTGATTCTGATTTTAAACTCGAAATCAAAGTTTTAGTTACCTGTCTTTACTGATAAAAAATCACATATTATGTAGTTGTTGTTTATTTAATTTGATAAAAACAGCTAGTTGTTACTTTTGTTTAACAATATAATGTTCTTGCCATGTAAGTTTTGTACTTCTGCTCAACAAAGTTATCTTCTAAAATCTAAATGATTGTTATTGGGTGCTTGTTGGGCATTTGATTGAAGCGACTATCCAAGTAGTACTCTACCATATCTGTAGGAAATTATACTGATGTGTTAATGGTTATAATTTGGATATCAATCTGAATCGTGTAATCACTTTCGGATTAAAGTATTTCGACCATGTATGCCTCGGGTTCACGAAATCCTTAATCGGATAAGGCAGATTGGCAATTGAAATGAAGCACGAGAAAATCAATCAGAAAACGTCGGTTCGGGTTATGGCACGAAAAACTATTAACACCGATTCATGAAAATCGTTTAGGTTTTGGGACGCCGCCCCTTGACCCCGCAAGGGGGGTTTCCGCCTGACCCCGCAAGGGGGCACGGGTCCCTTGACCCCCGCGTCTTTGTCGTGGCGGTATGAAGCTAAGTACGACGAGTGTGCACTCCGCACCTGCTAACCCGTCTTGAGCTAAACTTGTATAAGGCGATTGGTCTCAAGTAAAACACAATCACTAAAATAGTTGATAACACTAAAATTACCAACAATATCAAAATGAAATTAATTAGTATTAAGTTACTATTATATTTTCAATGGAATTTACTTGAAGTGTTCATTTGTGTGTCACCGGGATCAAATCTATCAATGAAAAGAAAGCATATAAAAATTCTCGTCATGAAGTAGTAAGATTTTTCTCGATCCATACTATAGCCAAAAAAGTTTCTAACAATGTTGGCATATGTACCCTCCGGATATACGCCTTGCATGACACATACCCTCTGGGTTTACATCAAGCGAAGCGTGCCCAAATGTGTTCAAGCAGAACGGACCAATAGCCGAAGGGTTGAAGACATACGCACGACCCCAGCCCTCCAGAGATCATAACCATTCGGATAAATCAGTAAGTACATGAACCAAAGTACAAGTAAGTACACCAAGTATATGATAATGGAGCATAAACTAGCAAACATTAAGGAACTAAGTACAAACCAACCTGGCACTCCATATAGAAAGTCTATAAATAGAGAAGAAATCTTCACTAAAAGGTTAACTAATTCTCTCACTATCTAACTTCATTCATACTTTCTTTCTCTAAGAATATATACTTACTCTCACGCCGGAGGTTGGTCCTGGGATATATTCCCGGGGCGAGACTAACGGACGTACCTGTTTTGTAGATATCCGAAGCAACCCGCTATAAGTAAGGATCACCCCGAATCCGAAGGACCAATCATAGTCCGAAGGATTCACTTCGCTTGTCTGAAGTAGAAGCAAAGTTTTACTTCAACAAATTGGCGCCATCCGTGGGACCCGTCATTCACTCTACCCGAACTAAGAGATGACAGGCCCTACTTCTACAACACCTGAAGGAAGTGGAAAAAATTCAAATGGTAATACCAACCATGACAGCATAGAACAAATCCAAAATCAACTCACCACCCTAAAGCTCTAATCCAACAGTACAATGCCACTGGGGAAACACCAATCAAGCCCATCCGGCTCGACTTCGAAGAGGAGGAGCCCCAAGACGTCGGAGCTCAGAAATCCGAAGAGGAAACAACGGACGATCTGTCCAAACCGTTCAAAGCAGCGTCCAAGAGTCCTTTCACCCGAAGGATCATTGACTTTTCCGGACGCAAAAACGCAAAATATCTGATGCCTTCCCACATAAAGTTGTACGACGGATCCACAGATCCGGATGATCACGTCACAAGATTCGAAGGGGCTGCCAACCAGGGCGCTTGGCCCATGCCCATATGGTGTATGATGTTCCAACAAACTTTAGACGATGCAGCTAGAGGATGGTTCGATAGCCTACCACGAGGAAGTATTGACAATTGGGACACCCTGTGCGAGCAATTTGTGCAAAGATTCGCTCTTCGCAGAAAATGTGTCAGAGATCCCATGGAGATAACGAAGATTTTCCGGAAAGCTAATGAAGTCCTCTCAGAGTTCAAGGAACGATGGACAGACGAAGCTAGTCGTATTTCGGGAGTTCCGGAGGTAATGCAAATATCCTATTTCATGGACGGATGCAAATGTCCGGAGCTAGCAAAGAGATTCTCTGAGAAAACTCCCCGAACAGTAACCGAAATGATGGTAAGGGTTGACGACTTCATCCGTTCCGAAAGAGCATATCGGTTGACTGAAGTACCAAGAGGAGAAAGGACAGATAATTACCGAAGAGATTATCACCCCAACTCATCCGAAATGATCAAAACGTGCAACGATCCTACTTCAGGGGAAATCGCAGGAGAGATACCCATCGAGAAGAATTCAGGCCCCGACGCAATGATCACTATGCACCCTACGGCCAAGCTAGAAACGAAAACACCAACAGAACCGACTACAGAATGGATTACCGCCGTAATGATGGGAATCGGAGGGATACCAGGCCCATAGATTTAAACGTACTCGCCAAAGCCCCCAAAGAAATCCTTGCGACTGAACACCACCTCAGACTTCCGGCACCACCCCCGTTGAGAGGAAGACCAACAAGAGAAAATATGGATAAGTATTGGGACTACCACGGAGAGAAAGGTCACCTCACCAACGATTCTCACAATCTGAAGGAACAATTTAAGAAAGCTATGGAGACGGGTAAGTTGGACCATCTGATCAAGGATGTCCGACAAAGAGAGAGGGCACCTCCAAGAAATAATAATCACACCAACCAGGGTCAAATCATCAATATGATCCGGTATCCGGAGAGAAAACATAAACGTAAAATCATGGACCAAGAGGAAGAATGGATGAACACCCCTATAAGCTTCCATCCGATACTTCCCGGAGATGCTTCCGAAGAACCACTCATAATAGAAGCGGAAATCGAGGGATATACTGTACGTAGGGTATACGTTGACCAGGGTGCTTCGATTGAAGTAATGTATGAACACTGCTTTTTAAACCTTGATCCCTCCATCCAGTCTCGACTGACAAAAACGAACACGCCACTAGTTAGATTCGCCGGAGAAGCCATAAATCCGTTGGGAAAAATTGAGCTTGAAGTATGCTTCGGAAGCAAAGGACTATATCGACGAACGACCATGAAATTTGAAATAGTAAGATCTCCTTCCCCTTAAAACATAATACTTGGACGTTCCGGAATTAAAAAGCTAAGAGCTATCCCCTCGACAATATGTGCCATGATGAAGTTCCCAACACCAAGAGGTATCGCCACTTTGGTCACTCGGTCGATCATCATTTCGGAATGCAGAAAGCTGGAGGAAAAATTCTTACTGGAAAAAGAAGCTAAAACCGAAAGTCCCCCGACACCAACAATCGAAGAAAGGACAACGGGAACCGAAGAAATACTGGTTCATCTGGCATATCCGGAACACTTGGTAACGATAGGAAGAAATTTCTCAAAAGAAGGACGAAGGCAGCTGATAACGTTACTAAAAAACAGTCAGGACGTTTTTGCATGGGAACCAACAGATATGACTGACGTCCCCCGATGGGCAGCCGAGCACAAACATAATGTAAACGTTCAAGACAAACCGGTTGCACAGAAGAAGAGATTCTTTTCGAAAGAAAAGAACCAAGCTATAAACAAGGACGTAGAAGAGTGGTTAAAGGCCGAAATAATCAGATCTGTCCGATATCCAACCTGGATATCTAACCCTGTGTTAGTAAAAAAGTCGGACGATTCTTGGAGGATGTGTATTGATTTCAAGAACCTCAACTCATCATGTCGCAAAGACTACTATCCATTACCCGAAATAGATTGGAAAATCGAGTTAGTAATGGGATTCCGCTACAAATGTTTCCTAGATGCTTACAAAGGATATCACCAAGTACAGATGGCAAAGGAAGACGAGGAGAAAACGGCCTTCTATACCGATCACGGAACATACCGTTATGTTAAAATGCCGTTCGGACTAAAAAATGCCGGAGCAACCTACCAGAAACTAGTAGACTCTGCCTT
Organism: Artemisia argyi; assembly: GCA_030686995.1. Taxonomy (NCBI): domain Eukaryota; kingdom Viridiplantae; phylum Streptophyta; class Magnoliopsida; order Asterales; family Asteraceae; genus Artemisia; species Artemisia argyi. The sequence continues at coordinate 205,433,529 of CM060702.1, read as the reverse complement.
TCGGACGCAAATTGGCCGAAACCTGGAAGTATATGTAGATGACATGGTCATCAAAAGCCAAACGGAAAAAGAACTGTTAGCCGATATAGCAGAAACGTTCGACAATTTCCGAAGGATCAATATGAAACTAAATCCCAAGAAGTGTTCCTTCGGAGTGGAAGAAGGTAAATTCCTCGAATATATGGTGACTTCTGAAGGGATCAGAGCAAACCCCAAGAAAACTAGAGCAATCGCTGATATGCAATCACCAAAGTCATTGAAGGAAATGCAAAGTTTAATTGGTAAACTCGCAGCACTAAACCGTTTCTTGTCAAAATCTGCCGAAAGATCCCTGCCTTTGTTTGAAACTTTAAAGAACATCACCAAAGATAATAAAGAAAAATACCAATGGACGGAGGCTGCCGAAAAGGCTTTTCAAGAAATGAAGAAGATTATTCTGGAGCTCCCATGCCTAACAACGCCAAAACCAAAAGAGGACATGTACCTATATCTATTAGCCGCAATGGAAGCAATAAGTGGGGTAATGTTGGTTGAAAGGGAAGGACGGCAGATCCCAGTTCATTATGTAAGCCGAACGTTGCACGAGGCCGAAAAGAGGTATGCTCTGGTCGAAAAATTGGCTTTAGCCTTCCTACACCTATCCAGAAGACTGAGGCGATATTTCGAAGCTCACCCCATCAAAGTCATAACGGATCATCCTATCAAGCAAGTACTAAACCGAGCGGAATCTTCCAGACGGTTAGCCAAATACATGGTAGACCTGGGAGCCTACAACATTACCTATGTACCCAAAAATGCTGTCAAAGGACAAGTACTGGCTGATTTCATCAATGAAGTGCCCAACGGCACAGCTTATTCGGGTCCAAAAAGGAGGGGCATGGAGATATGCAACATCTCTCAGACCAGAGAATGGATTTTATACTCCGATGGAGCCTCTAGCAAGAAAGGTTCCGGAGCAGGACTAGTACTGATCAGTCCGGAAAAAGAAGAATACACTTACGCTCTCAGATTAAACTTCGAGGCTACCAACAGCGGGGCAGAATACGAAGCACTCCTGGCCGGACTGAGAATCGCAAGGGAAATGCATATAGAAGCACTGGACGTACGAGTGGACTCAAACCTAGTGGCAAGCCAAATCAACGGAGAATTTACTGCGTACACGGAGAGCATGACAAAATACCTCGCCAAAGCCAAAGATTATATTGCTTGCTTCAAACACTTCAAAATAAAAAACATCCCGAGAGCCCAAAACCAAAAAGCAGACGTATTAAGCAAGTTAGCATCCATAGCATTCAACCACTTAACAAAGGAAATCCTGGTGAAGGTATTGGAGAAGCCATTCACTGAAGAAGAGATAATCAACGCAATAGTAGTAGAAGAAGAAGAAAACTGGATTTCACCCATACTCCAATGCTGAAAAGAAGGGATATGGCCGGAAGATCAAAACGAAGCTCGAACCCTTCATATGAAAATCAACCATTACACACTAATTGATGATGTACTATTCAAGAGATCCTATTTAGGACCAATGATGCGGTGTGTAGGACCCCTCCAAGCTAACTACGTAATCCGAGAGGTACATGAAGGAGCGTGTGGTATGCATTCCGGACCACTGTCTGTAGTAGCCAAACTTATGAGGCAAGGATATTACTGGCCAACCATGCATCAAGACGCTAGGGAAGTTATCCAAAAATGTGACTCATGTCAAATACATGCTCCGGTTCCTAAATTACCAAAAACAGTGCTAACCTCCGTCATGGCACCATGGCCTTTCTTCCAGTGGGCAATAGACGTGCTGGGACCTTTGCCCGAAGCTCCAAGGAAGGTCAAATATGTAATCATGGCCATTGACTACTTTACAAAGTGGATGGAAGCAAAACCCCTAGCCAAAACAACCGGAAAAGAGGTTAAAAAATTCGTGTGGGACAACGTTGTCTGTAGGTTCGGATTGCCCAAGATAATCGTCACGGACAATGGAAGTAACTTTGTGGGGGACCTGTTCAAAAGTTGGTGCCAAAGACTGAATATCACACAAATCAACACGGCCGTAGCTCATCCCCAAGCCAACGGATTGGTGGAAAGAGCAAATAAAAGCTTAATGAAAGGATTCAAGTCACGACTCGGAAGAGAAAGATCCGGATGGGTAGATGAATTACCAAACATATTATGGGCATTCCGTACCACCTTGAAAACTAGCAATGGAGAAACCCCCCTTCAGTCTGACTTACGGAAGTGAAGCGGTCATCCCAGCGGAAATTGGTATGCCCACCTTCGGACCATGATGGCAAACGCTGAAGATAACGACAATGAGATCAGTTTTAACCTAAACTTGTTGGAAGAACGACGAGAAATGGCGGCAATAAGAGAGGCCAAATACAAAAAGAAGGTGGAGCAATATTACAACCGAAGGGTTAGACCCGAAGCGTTTAAAGTAGGAGACTTCGTGTATCGGAAGAATGAAGCCAGCAGGGTGGAAGATCAAGGAAAATTAGGGCCGAATTGGGAAGGCCCCTACCGGATAACGGAAGCCTACCAACATGGCACGTACAAGCTCCAAACCATGGACGACATAGAAGTACCTCGAACCTGGCATGCAATTAATTTGAAAAAGTGTTTTATGTAATCTATTGTTCCAGAAGACTTATTGTAAGGCATGAGCCATTTTCCTATCATCAATAAAGCATTCTATGCAGTTGGGCCGTGAGAAAAGTTGTTTTTATCTAGCATTAAGTTACACAGTAAAACAAAACCCCAAGTGGGTATAACCTAAGGCCAAAAGCCGGAGGATACAAGTTTTCCGGTAAAACAACGCCCCAAGTGGGTATAGCCTATGGCCAAGAGCCGAAAGGCACAAGTTATCCGGTAAAACAAAGCCCCAAGTGGATATAGCCTAAGGCCAAGAGCTGAAAGGCACAAGTTGTCCGGTAAAACAAAGCCCAAAGCGGGTATAGCCTAAGGCTAAGAGCCGAAAGGCACAAGTTGTCCGGTAAAACAAAGCCCCAAGTGGGTATAGTCTAAGGCCAAGAGCTGAAAGGCACAAGTTGCCCAGTAAAACAAAATCCCAAGTGGGTATAGTCTAAGGCCAAGAGCCGAAAGGCACAAGTTGCCCAGTAAAACAAAACCCCAAGTGGGTATAATCTAAGGCCAAGAGCCGAAAGGCACAAGTTGCCCGGTAAAACAAAGCCCCAAGTGGACGTATATTCTAAGGCCAAGAGCCGAAAGGCACAAGTTGCCCAGTAAAACAAAACCCCACGAGGGTAATGCATAACGGACAAGAGCCGAAAGGCACAAGTTGTCCGTACCACATGGACCTCGCTTGGCTGACAATCAAAACCAAAAGCATAACAAGTGTATGCTAATTTACGAAAAACAAACACCCTACGGTAGCTAAGTTACACCCTGCGGAATGTACACATACATAACTTAAAAACAACACAAAGAAAAATAATACAAGCAATAAAGAAGGGAAATGATATATATTTAATAATCAAAATCTGTTACATCGATTATTCCAAAATAACGGAACAACAAAACATCTGTCCATAATATAGCTAAGTAATACATCGATTGTTCCGAAGGATCTATCCTACCAAAAGACGGAACATTAATAACCTATACTATTACATCAATCGTAGTCAAGAGAATGAATAACAACTTCACAGGGAATCCGGGATACCTAGATCCATAGTCAAAATGGAAGTCTCCGGACCCCAACATACAGTTTACCAACGAAAAGAGTGTTAAATAACAGCTTTACAAAGGATCCGCCATACCTGTATCCATAGTCAAAATGGAGGTATGCGAAGCCTTAAAACCTAACTTCAAACAAAGGCCGATGTGTTATGATCCAAGGATTGGTCACCGGAGGGATTCTCAGTATGAGGCTCAACCACCGGCCCTTCGACCTCCGGAGTTGGAGCAGGATCAGGAACCAAGGCCACCAACTCATCAAATTTACGTTAGATGGTCTGACGGATATTTTGGATAAAGGGATAATCTTGGGAAAGTGCCTGATCATATAACGATCGATACTTCGCATCGACATCCATATCCATCCCTTTCAACCTCTTCCAATAATTTGGACGCCTTCTCCGGCTCATCGAACAGACCAGCCCCATCTATTAACCCAGATTGATAGTACATATTGAAAGGCTCTGCCAGAGCCATCCGAAACTCATGACTACCAAGAAAACGGTGGATAACCTCTGGAATAACTCATTGACTATACGGTTCCTATCCACTTCAGCATTACCAGCGGCTATAGCAATATCTTGTTTCTCTTGATAAAGCTCTTTGTATGCCTTCTCCTCATCACTTAGCTTCAACTTGGCATCAGACAACTGACCCTCTAGAAACTTAATCCTCTCAGCCTGTTCACCAGAAACCTTCCTCCACTCTTCCTTCTTCACCTCAAGCTGAGAAACCCTGTCCTCCAAACTAGCATTCTCTGAGCGCAGCTTTTGTATCCCCTTCGGATTTACCTTGGCGCACTATGCATGCTCATCTTTGAGGTTCTTTAACTCCTCAGCCATCTCCCCAAACCTTTTCCAATTATCATCGAAGGTCTTGTCACAAACCTTGTGGGTGTCGGACAACTTTTGATGCTCACGCATAAGAGATTCAAAACGGAAGATAACATCAGCCTGAGCCGTAGCAATCTTGCCCAACAACAACCACGACCTTCGGATAGCGTCACTATCATCCTGACTGTCCAGATACTTCTCTTCCCCTGGAGTGGCCAAATTAATCATCATGTCCCTACAGACATTGGCATTGTTCATACGAGTTCCCCTCTTAACCGACCATGCAGGCACGAAGGTGGCATCATCCTCATCGTCCCCTTCTATATCAACCTCCACATCCTCCTCCTCCACAAGGGTCTCTTTCCCCGGACGATGAGAGGCACCCTCCGAACCCCCTGAAAACAAAAAACCTTTATTAGCAAAGGGTAAAAACACTAGTGAATAAATCAAAAAGAGTTAAGTAAATACGAGCAACAAGATCATTCACAACGACATACCAGATGGAAAGTCTTTCGGATGAACCAAACGAATAGACTCCGGATCCGCGACGCCCTCAGCAGCATCCAGGTCAATGACATCATCGTCAACAGAAAGTTTACTTTTCTTATGAAGACGAGAAGAAACGCTCCCTCCAACTCTCTTAGTCAGAGGCTTCTTCAAGCCCTGCTTCGCCGCCTGTTCCTTCTTCTTCTCCCTAGCAACCAACACCCTATCATCCGGAACCTCAACCTTCTTCAGCTCGTCACTCTTCTCCGGAACCTCACTGTTGGAAGCCAGAGGCTGAGTAACGTGCATCTCACGTGCCTGACCTTACGGAAGTTTGTCCCCTTTTACCACAGTGACGTTCTTGCGTCGAGGTGGTTTCTTCAAATAGCTCAACATGGTTACACCTGCGGATAAACAAAACCCAGCGTTAAACATGAAAAAAGATACACAACTTAAAAATTCATACTTATAACAAAGGCTATACCCCTCCCCTGCTCATCCCTCAAAGCCGGACGATAACCGGAAAACTCCCAGTGATCCGATAAGCCCAAAGCATACAAGAACGCCTGTGGAACTTGACATGGCTCAATAATCACCTCGGCCAGCCTTTCGGCATGAGAAGCATCATACTCATTTCTCTTTGGAAACGGATCCGACACATCCGAATCCGAATGCCTCCAAGGCATAGCAAATGGAATAGCTCTCCTATCGATCAAGAAAAAGTGATACTTCCAACCCTTCAGACAGGAAGGAATATCCCCGAAGCAAACTTTCCTATCCTTATGAATACGATTTTCAAAAGAAAACCAACAACCCTGTTTGCTGAGTTTATAAAAGACGTGAAACAAAGGAGTGGTAGGAGAAATGTGCATGCTCCGGCAATACACCACAAAAAGAGTAGCATGATGCATGCCCAGTGGAACCAACTGAGAAATATGGACCTTAAAATACTTAATAACATCTAAAAGAAAGGTAGAAAAAGGAACAGTGAGGCCGCCATCAAAGAAATACTCTGCGTATAAGCCAATGGCATCCTCAGGCAATTGATTCATCGTCATACTCGTTGGGGGTACCCTCAGATGTAAATCCTTCGGTAACCCGAAAGTCTCCACTACGGCGTGTACATCACCTTCGTCCATCACAAACTGCCTTATATGTATATCCTTTTTAACGTGAGAACCCTCCGGCATTGATATGTCTTCATAATCAAACGAAGCGGTGCATTCCGACATAATGAATCCGAAAAGGATAACGGTATAGCTGATGAGTGTGTAAATACTCATCATTTTTGGTCAAGATAGCGACTCGGTAAACAAAAACAGTAGCATGCTTATAGGGTTTTCACCCTAAGTGTGGGGGAGTAACCCTGCTGCGGTTACCAATAAAGTGAAAAAAAAATTGTGTTTCCACAGTATCGTCCTTCCCTTGAGGGGAATCTATATGGGTCAAAGGATGGAGAGTCGGGGAAGATAAGACGGCGTGATCCGAATAATCTCAAAATCCCCTGCATGATCGGTCATAAGTACTTCGATAACATCTATATTAATGTATTCCTGCCAAAGAATTTTATGTCATTGTTCCATTATAACAATATCTGCAGATGGGGGATGATTTACAAGGGAGAGAAAGTGGTTGGTAAGGATCATGAAATCCAGGTGTTCGTAGGAAATATGACATTCACTATGGAATTCACGATTGTGGATAACATAGAAGACTATGTCGACCCTAGGTTATCACAAGTCATTTTTGGAGCACCCTTTTGTGAAATCACTAATTTGATAGTGGATGACTTGAACGGAATCATGACCTTCACTGATGGGATTAGGAGGATTTCATACCAAACGCCATACAAGAGAAAAGATCTTAAGGAAATCGATTGTGACGGGCTTGATAAGATGAGCTCCCAACTTATCTTGTGTGATGAAGATGTTAGGAGAGGGTGTAAAAACATCTCTGATTTATCATGTGGATTCTTTAAGAATGTTAGTAAGCTTGGTTCTAAGTATCGACAAGATGTTTTCGAGTTCGAAGACCCGAAGTACTTGCACTATGAAAGCGACACTGGTTTAGAAGACGACCTAGAGAATGAAACCAATGATGAAGTCACGTAGTAACCCATGACCTTGAGTCTAGCTACAAGACTCGTAAATAAAGAAAAGCGCTTCTTGGGAGGCAACCCATGTTTTGTGTGATTTTATTTGTTTGTTTGTTATTTGCTTCCGTATGCATGCTTTATTTTTATTGTTGGTAGATCATGTTTCTAAACTAAATAGTGGAAATACTTTACTTTGTTGTTTTGGCCTAGTCTTAACTCCACCTAAAGGTATTTTTGCAAAAGATAAGTGTAAGGGGAAACCCCAAATATGTTTTTAAGAAACAAACCGATCATGATTCTCCACAATATTAAATGAACATGTATATTCGTATTTGTTAGAGTCAAATGCTTGTATTGAGTCATAATGAAGTTTTGCAGGATTTTCCCGGAAGTAGGACCAAGTTTTTCCAGAAAATTTCCGGAAACTTAACATAAGAATTTCTGCATGTCAATTCTGACGGCGTCAGGAGTTTACTCTTGACGGCGTCAGGAGTAAAAATCTGGAAATTTTACCGGTTTTGTTTTTCTAACGGAGTCTTATTGTAACAACCCGATATTTTCCACGTCTACGTTTACTCCCAAACTTTGAAAATTCCACTATTCACGTGCATTATCAGTAAGGACATCTCATACGGACTAGAAATAGTCGGCATATCATCATTAGGTCATTTACATGTTATACCACTCTTAGGATTTTATCAATTTATATATTTAGTATATTTAACGTTTTACGTATAACGATTTCTAAATAAACGTTAACGCCCGACTAGTATATATACGACGAATATATCTAAATATTCCCACAATGGTCCCGATATATTTATATACCTATTATAACATCATAAAAATTTATATTATTAATTTACCCGGTATTTTGAAACCATTTGCTATACTTTCCGGTAAACGACTATAATTACGTCGAATTACGATATTTCAACACGACAATTATTTTAATACCCGATTTTTATCAGGAACGTAATTTTATAATTTTTTTTACAATGTCGTCATATTTTATTTGGTACCGTTAAAATTTATTTCTAGCTAACTCGGTACCCGGTAATACCTAAACTACACAATATCTAACTAAACCTACACTTAAAGTCAAGACTTTACTTATACACTCCATCCTCCATGCCAATCATCTTACACCATTTAAAAATATACACTAGTCTTTCATTAAGTTGTACCATTGTCCATATTATACTATATTTCACAACAAATATCTAAAAACTTCAAGTAAACATTACAAGTAACTTTCCAAAGATCAAAAAAAGGCAAAATTTTCTCTCCTCTCTCCCTCAAACCCACGGCTCAAACCCAACTCACCAAGATCCATTTATTTTTCAAAAATCAAGTCTATATCAAGTTTATTTAGTGATTATTGTTGGGGTTTAGAAATATAAACACAAGAATTGCAAGGTTTTCATCATTTAATCATCCCAATCATCCAAGTAAGTTAACAAAACTCATTTCATAAATTTTACAAGTTATTACTATGTTTATATATTTTTCTTACAAGATCTACATGCATATATTATTTATACCACTCTATTTTATACATATTTAACTTTTGAGCCATAGAAATTGATTATAGTTAGATCCTTGTTAGATCCACTTGATTTATGATGTTTAGGAACCCATGACACCCTAAGAAGGTGTATGGTAGGATTAGATTAGTTTTGTGGTGATTGAAAGTGGTTTGGTTGAAGTTAGAACTAGTTTAGAGACTTGAAAATAGTTTTTGAAACTACATATTGACCTACTGTCCCTATTTTTGAAACGTGGGAAAATCAGTGAATGATGGTTAATTTTTGACCAAAGATTTAGAAAATACTTTCAAAAACGAAACTTTTGGTGAAAGAACGGATTAAAACGAGCTTATAACGAAGGAGATATGATTTTTTGCAAATTTAACGACGAAAACTATTTTTATAAAAACTGCATGCTGTTTGGCAGTTTTCGACGGACAAAAAGAGGTGTTAAACGTAACCTAGAGGAGCCGAGTTATCAAAAATATATTAGTATATACAAAAACGAATCCGTGGATATAAAGAACGAGGAAAATGAGCTTAAAACGACCAAGTTATACCCGTTTAACATCGTCAAAACTATATATATATATATATATATATATATATATATATATATATTTGGTCACAAATAAAAATAATAACTTACGCACTAGATGGTATATTTTCTAGAAATGGTACTAAGGACTATATTCTTAACAAATGAATACGTATGACCCAAGAGAATATTTATACGACTTAACGACGTTATTTTAATGTTTTCGATACGAGGAATATAACGCTAACATTTTCATATAAGATGATACGACAAGTTATATACTTCTATATTTGGACTTATTTTTCCTAAGTATGGAAAATATTTTATTTTGACAATAACTAGTATTTCCAAGTTAAGAGTGGTATAGGGAAACATGTGCATGTACATTCCTTTCATCATTTCATGATCTAAAGCAGATCATATCATTCATTTAGGTTGTGGTTAGAGTGCGCGTCTTACTTCAGTTCGTACCCTTTGTTATCATATCGCTTATATCAGGTGAGTATTCACGAACCCCTTTTTCTAACTATTTTAATCGTTTTGGGGTGAATGCATGAACTATATTGTTTACTCTTAAACGAACTTAAATGACTATTGCTTCACTATTTATGCTCGTAAGTAAATCGTACTCAAACAAACTTGTTTGCTATTTTACGAACACTATTATTTGAACCCTTGACTTATCTTGAACCTTTTGACTTGAACTTTTGGACTTAGTGTACTGTATGATCTAAGACTTAAAGTCTCCTTTGTTCGGAGCAACACTATAAAGTCTCTCCTGTTCAGAGCATCCTTAATAATTCTCGCCATGGTGGAGTGACTAATAATTCTTCGCCAAGTCGGCGGAGTGACTAATAATTCTTTGCCTAGGTGGCGGAGTGACTTTAAGTCTCCCTTGTTCGGAGCGGCCTTGACTTATGTTGTACTATGTGCCCTTATTGTGAACTATATTGACCATATGTACTTGACTACCGAACGTACTACTTTATGTGCAATGGGTTGTAAACACACAGGTTACAAGTCTCTTATGGCGGGACTTGGAACTGAGTGGATTTACAATGCCTTTGCCTGGCGAACTTTCTCAAATGGTTTTCTTATTATTTAAAACGTTTATACTCACCAACTATTTTTATAGTTGACCGTTTTCTCTCATGCATTTCAGGTGATCGTCAGTAAGCTTGTCATCAAGGTCTTGCATAATGAAGTTTTCACATGTCACTTCTTTTCATTATGTACTGAAATACCACCTTTTGGGAATCAAACTTATGTCTTATATTTGCCAAAGTCGGCAATAACAACGTTGTAATGTTATATTTTTCCTTAATGTAAATTATGGTATTGTCTTATTTCTCTTTGGTGATGTATATCGATTTCGTTACACCTCGTGTTTCCGCCTTCGGTGAGGGTGTGACACTTATGGTTTTTGTGAATTATTAAGTTTTATAATCTCCAGGAGATCTGCAAACTTCATTCCACAAGCATTATATCTTATCTTGTTTTCTAGGATTTAGTAACTTATATAGGATGCCGCCGATTTTACGTGAGGTTGTCTTGTCTGTTTTCTCAGGTTTTACAGGTTATGTATGATAAGAAGATGATTTATATTCTGGAAGGGAAGCTTTGATTGTTCATTTTCTTGGAGGAAGATTTAACCTGGCCATCCTATTATCCATACCGAGCGAATTAGGGGAGTATTTGATTTCATTCTCTTTACTTGTTCACTTTTACATTCTTTACTTGAACATTGGGGACAATGTTCATCTTAAGTGTAAGGGGAGGGTAAAAAGATGATACCTTACATATGCACTTTCGCTTGAGTTTGTTTTGTTTAATGGTAGATGTGTAATAAAACTATGAGAAATACTTGTTAGTGCAATTTTAGCGCCAAATTTAAATTTTTTTACAACATTTAGGAGTGAAACTTTAGCCATAGCAAGCGTCTCATGGATAGGAGATTGTATGACTAGCACGTAACCGTATATTCAGAAAAATTTTCCACCCAAATATGTGAGGTTCGCCTTTAGATTTGATAGGAAAAGCATTCATTATTAGTGCTTATGAGTGTACCGGTAGCATTTAGATTCTAGAACTTGCGTTAGTGATGCATCCCGAGACCGCTAGTGAGACTACATTCGTGTGGTAGGATTTACTACATGATAAGAGGCATTAGGATCACCCTTGTGTTAAACCCGTATCATAATTACTTGACCATTTAAGTCATATTACTTGGCTAGTTAAGTCAACTAATTTTTCCCACACCCTTAGCGTTGTACTCATTTTTAGTACTCGAAACCCCTAGTACACCCCTCCGAGCCTATCTTTTCGTTTCTAACTTTAAGCATCTTACTTAAAGGAAGAATTTGTTACACCCCACTTAAATGTACACCCAAATCGCCTTAGCCTTCCGTGTATGCGCTTATTTTTAGTGCATTATTGTTATTTGTTAAACCCTAAGTTAACTTTCTAATTGATTACATGGTTGCTAAGTCGAGTCATATCCTTGTACATATTGTTTTGGGATGATTGGGACTCATGGGTAAGTACTTATTTTATGGAGTAATGGGGAAGAACATCACTTATTACCCCCATATGTACGTTAATCTTAAAAGTGCTCCAAGTGTTTTAATTTTCTTAATTCGAGTCATTAGATTAGTTAATTGTAAAGTATGTAAAGATTCAAGTGTAAGGGGAATTCTCATCCCCTATGATGTATTATTTTGGATGGTAGGGTAAGAGTGTATGCAAAAAAAAAAAAAAAAAAAAAAAAAAGAGAAAAAAATATATAGAAAAAGAAAAAGAGAAAAAAAAAAAAACATACGGACTACCATCCCGTTTCATTCTATGTTTATTTTATGTTTTTGTTATTTTTCATTTATTAGCTTAAGTCGAGTCTAGTCTTGGCTTAGCAACGCCATATTGTACATGTAATTAACCAAGATTGTTAACTCACCACCAGTAAAATTTCCTTTATCCAACAAAACCGTGTATTTCATATCCCTACACCTAACGTTACAACCCTTTAAAAGACCTCTTTGATAGTTTATCCTAGGTGCTTACGCCATGTGGTGGAGGTTTGATCCTTTCCCAAGCCTATGGTAATCTATTTTGCTATGACAGGTAGTGAGAGATATCTTCCGTTTCCATATTGTAATTTACACTTTATTACACCCGAGAGATGTAAGTATCTAAACACTATTTGTGAGGTGCTTGTATATGACCTCCGTGCTTGTCTATTGGTCTTTAGTGGAACGATTATTTGTTGTAATTACTTTTATATTAGTGTTAAATGACCCCTAACTTGTATTTTGACTAGAATAAAAGCGCATTTGCTTGAGGACAAACAAATCTCAAGTGTAAGGGTATATGATGAGGCGAAAAATGATCCATTTTTAGGGGGTCATTTAAGCCCGAATCCGAATTTATTTGATCAAATATTGCCCTAAATCGTTCCTTTTGTGATTTTAGGTACTTTGGGAGTGAAATCTGGAAAAGGAAGCAATTCGGACGTTTTTGGAGCATAAAAGTGAAGAAAACGCCAAAGTCTTAATTTTCCATGCTGAGAACAGTGCATGACGGCGTCAAGAGTAGTTCCCTGACGGCGTCAAGAGTAAAATTCCATGACGACCCAGAAGAGTTTTGACGGCGTCATGAAGGTAGGGCGTCAAGAGTAAAAGTCATGACGGCCTGGAAATGTTTTGTTCTTGACGGCGTCAAATGTAGATCTAGGCAATCCGAGGATTGTTTTGGCGGCGAGGTGACGGCGTCACCTAATTGGTCTTGACACCGTCAGACCCCTTTTTCTATATATAGTTTTCTAGTTTTTCACATTAGAGAGGAAAGTTTTGGGAGAAACCCTAAGTACGATTTTGGTGTAACTTTACAGGTTTTTCAAGGGTTCCAACCCCTTGATACCTTGCATGATTAATCAAGATAAGTGTTCTTCTAATTCAATCAATATGTCTATGTGTTGGTTGTCTATATCATGTTCTTGTCTTAATTCTATCATGCTAGGCTAGATCTATCTTGTGTTTGCTTAGATCTAATGAAACCTAGATATTGATTATGTGTTGATTACTTGTTTATTCTTGTCTTGGATGAATGATTTATATGTTAGGCTTAAGAAAACTGGCAGATCTCCAATTGGTAACATGCTTGAACGTCTTAAGAAACATGAACCAACGCGCACTAGGTCTTTATTGGTTGTATTTAATGCATGAGCCACTGTTTACAATCCCTATAGTTGTACTGGGCATGGTGTAGGAGGAGATAAGAGCTCATAGAATTGGGGAGTTATGTGTGCCACCCCATGAATGGTATTAAGGAATACGATCCGTCATCCATGCAATTATAACAAGTAATTAACGTGTAAAAGATATCTAGGGAGTAGTGAAATCTAAGTAAACACATTTTCTCCAATTACTGCTCACAACCTTAGTATAAATTAGTTTATTTTCATTTCTAGTATTTTATTTTGATTGCATCTTAGTATTGGTTAGTTGATTAGCAACTAATTCCGCCCAAATCTTTCAAACCTGAGATTTTAATTTGTTTTCCATAAAATATAAAAACACAAAAATAATCATCCCTCACCTTTAGAACTAGTATTTAGGCTTTTTAATCCTAGCGACACTATTCCTAAGCTGAACGATCAATCCACCGGTACTTGTCACTATACTATACTACAACGATCAGGTACACTGCCTGGTGGGGGTTGTAAGCTTCTCGAGATCCCTTGAGAGGTAAAGCCTGTTGCGATTCCCACGCATCAACGGCGCTCCTTAAACGACACATTAATTACATTTGGCACTTTGCACGCGACTTTAACAACGACGAAGCTATAGCTTACCCTCCGGAAAACTACGAAAACAGACTTGAGTATCACACCATTGGCATAACCAATACTATGATACTGGGGGGGGGGGACATGTTGGCGTATATACCCTCCGGATATACGCCGTGCATGACATATACCCTCCGGGTTTACATCAAGCGAAGCGTGCCCAAATGTGTTCAAGCAGAACGAACCAATAGCTGAAGGGTTGAAGACATACGCACGACCCCAGCCATCCGGAGATCATAACCATTCCGATAAATCAGTAAGTACATGAACCAAAGTACAAGTAAGTACACCAAGTATATGATAATGGAGCATAAACTAGCAAACATTAAGGAACTAAGTACAAACCAACCTGGCACTCCATATAGAAAGTCTATAAATAGAGAATAAATCTTCACTAAAAGGTTAACTAATTCTCTCACTCTCTAACTTCATTCATACTTTCTTTCTCTAAGAATATATACTTACTCTCACGCCGGAGGTTGGTCCTGGGATATATTCCCGGGGCGAGACTAACGGACGTACCTGTTTTGCAGATATCCGAAGCAACCCGCTATAAGTAAGGATCACCCCGAATCCGAAGGACCAATCATAGTCTGAAGGATTCACTCCGCTTGTCTGAAGTAGAAGCAAAGTTTTACTTCAACAAACAATGTTTTCCATTATGACTCCGTTTAGAAGTGAACCAATGAACCGCATGAAACTTCTCGGTGTGTAAAATTGAGGATGAGTAATGCAGTCAGGGGCGGAGCCATGTTAGAAGTACTGGGGGGAACTGCCCCCAACGGCGTTCTTGCGGATACGCGAAATATGTAAGAAAAAAGTTAAAATTTATTGGAAAAATGTCGAGTGCCCTCGTCTCTTCAGCTGGACAACAATTAAAGAGTGCTTTAATGTAAAATATTGGAGTTTTCCGGTGGGTTTGTTTGATCGGAAATTATGGAGGAAGTTATAGTGGACACTGTGAAAGGATAGTGGGGAGTGGATGGGTTAGTAGGGTAATACATAATATTTAAACATTATTTCTTTTTCTCTTTCTAAATGTATTTTATATTGTACACCATGTGAATACAGTAACATTATAAGAGGTTGGCTTTTGTGATTAGTGGTAAACTAGTAATCTTAAAACATTTAGTAGTACATACAAGTGTACAACATGTGAATATTATATATTTTTTAGCATAATTTTCTTAACAAGAAGGTAATTTAATGTTAATTTATTAGAATCATACCCTTGTCGTTAAATTATTCATAAAAACCGCGACAAACTTTTACTACACTTGGTTTCTTAAATGTTTGCTTAAATTTTCATATATGAACTGTTAATATATATTCTAAAGTCTAAATGAGTACTTCAAATCACTAACTGTATTTTATTTTACCCGCACCTAATTTTATAACTAGCGTTAATTGTATTATAGTTGACCCGACCCGGTTTGTTTCAAATTATGTTGAAAATTGACATTTTCCGACATGTATTTAACCTTTCGCTTGATGCCCCCCGTGATCACGTTTCCTGGCTCCGCCACTAAATGCAGTCAAAGTCTTAATGGTGGAAGATATATAGGGAGTCCAAGGTGGAAGATATATAGGGAGCCCAAACAACAGGTGATAAGTTGGGTAGTTGTTTATCCTGTTTCGGTTGGATATTTGAAATGACTATTGTCTTCTTTTTCGCGGCAGTTATTCTGTCTTGTCTACCACTCCTTCACTATGCTCCAGACAACAATATTTCTATACCTATCTTTCCCTTAAGCCGCTAACAATGTTTGAAAAGGCTGAGCTGTTATAGCATGATCCTTGGCATTTGTATCATCAATAAACACAACAATTCAATCACTATGAATATAATATTACGCAGCAAGAATACTACATTTGAAATAACCAAATAATCAGCAACACTCAAAATAGCATAATGTGTTATAAGAACATCATAAGGTGGTTTAGACTATGTTTTGTGGGTGTGCATGTGTTATTAAATAATTATTGAGATATAAGTAAATGATGAATGAGAGTTAAAAGTGTTTGTATGACGAGCTTGTGAAATAGAAATGATGTGACATTAAAGTGAACTTGAGTGAAATATAAAACTAAAGTGTGGCTATGAATAGTCTTCTAAATTTTAACTAAGGATTTCTTCTTTGAGGCGGTGTGATGTAAGATCAGCTAATTATACGATCATATAATGGGTGGGTTGCAACTTTTGTTAGATATCATAGTGCCCTCTCCGGCATTAAACAAATTTTACAATGTTTATATTGAAACTATTTAACCATAGGTCTTTGGCCTAGGCGCTCAACGGTATGAAAGTTTGTCTATCAACCAAGAGGTTACATGTTCAAGTCTCCTTAGAAGCATTTATGAGATAGTGGGAGACAAGTGGTATATAGACGTGAAAAAAATCTTTTATATAATGAGGTAAGAAGGAAAGTTTTGAAAAAAATAGTAATAAATAAATAAAATAAAATAAAAACACAAATTGGACCATTAAACTAGAAGAGTTCGCTTTACCACTTGAGAGGATCCCATTTCAAAATTTTAAAACAAAGTAGACTCATGTTCTAATTTCAAAAAAATTTGTAACCATTCAAAATGCAAAAAGGGTTGAAATATCTTAATTTCAAAATGTAGAAAACGTTAAATGGATGATCAAATACAAAGACAACAAGTGGCCAAACATGAATGGATGACCAAAACCCAAAACCAGACAAAAAAGAAAAGGACTAAAACCCTGACCTGCTATGCAAAGTTATACATTATGCAATAAAGATTGTACATTATAACCTTGGCTCCACATATAAATCCCCCCTGTTTCATTCAAAACCCTCAAATTCTTGATTTTGTTACTCATAAACAAAATGGGTTTTTGATTCTTGAGATACTGTTAAAATTACAAAGTTATGATCAAATTATAAAAGAAACTAACAAATTTTATTAAGAATCAAACCAACTAACCACCCCATGGTTGATTCATCATTGTTTTACAATACAAAGAAAAAGAGTTTAATACAAAACAGAATTAAAACTAACAACTCTGAAGACAACTGTGTGTAAATAGCACACAGTAAAACCCTAATCAGAACTGCTACTAATAAGGTGATACGATCTTTAAATAGTCTTGAATCTTGACTAATCTAACTTGAGCTCCTTCAGTCCTTCAACTTTCTAACAATTCATCTTCAGTCCCTCAACTTAGAATAATACATGAAACAATAAGAAAACAAAAGAAACAAGAATACTAATATTACAGAATAAGCCCTTAGCTTATCTTTCAACATTCCCCCTTAAGCTAAGGCTTATAGAAATCCCTTAACTTCAAAATGTCCTAAAACTTTCTGTGTTCAACAACACTTAATCATTTTGTAAAAATATCAGCAACATTATTCTCAGATTTAACTTTAATGGTTTTGATAACACCATCTGAAATTTTCTCTCTTATAAAGAAGAGATCAATTTCAAAATGCTTAGATCTTTCATGCAATACTGGATTAGCAGCAATCTGCATTGCACTGCTATTATCACAAAACATTTCAACAGGTGTATTAACCTGCACATTAAGATCTTTGCAGATCTTCAAGATCCACATAATCTCACAAGTCACATTACACATATCCCTGAACTCTGCTTCAGCAGAAGATCTAGACAACACAGATTGTTTCTTACTCTTCCAAGAAATGAGATTATTGCCCAGATAAACAGCAAAACCAGTTACTGATTTTCTAGTAATCTTACATTTAGCCCAGTCAGAGTCAACAAAAACTTTCATATTACAATCATTACTTTTGTTAAAAGATATTCCTTTGCCTGGAGATTCTTTAAGATATCTAAGAACTCTAAAAGCCAATTTTAAATGAGATTGCATAGGACTATGCGTAGCTTGACTTAACCAATGAACTGCATAAAACAAATCAGGCCTAGTCAATGTCAAATATATGAGTTTACCAACTAGCTTTTGATAGTTATTAACACCAAGCAAAGGCTCATCTTTATTAATACTTTTAAGCTTATTTTTATCAGAAACATTAATAGATTCAATAGGAGTTATACTTGGTTTACATGCAAGCATACCAAATTCACTGAGTAACTCCAAATAATATTTTCTTTGTGTCAAACACAATCCAGTATCATCACTTAACACCTCAATACCCAAAAAATACTTGAGCTTTCCCAAATCTTTTATAAGAAATTTGGTTCTCAAAAACTGCTTAACTTTTTCAATTTCAGTAACATTATTACCTGTAATAACAATGTCATCTACATACACAAGCAGAGCTAAGAACACATTATTCTCAGACTTGGTAAACAAAGAAAAATCACTTTTACTTTGATGAAAACCATTCTCTTTAAGCACACTAGTTAATTTTTCATTCCATTTTCTAGGAGCTTGTTTTAAACCATATAAGGATTTGTTTAACTTGCACACCCTTTATATCAAGTTGATGTAAAGGCCAGCTATTTTGTACAGCAATACTGATAATAATTCTAACAGTAACAATTTTGACAACTGGTGAGAATGTTTCCTCATAATCTATACCCTCTTTTTGATTATAGCCTTTGGCTACAAGCCTGGCTTTATATCTTTCTACAGTCCCATCAGAATTATATTTGATTTTCCAAACCCAATTACAACCAATTGCTCTTCTCCCAGCAGGGAGTTCAACAATTTCATAAGTATTATTTCTGTGTAAAGCTTCTACTTCAAGATCCATAGCATCAATCCATTTAGGATTTTTAGCAGCCTCACTATATGTTTTTGGTTCAACAATCTTATTAAGATTGGTAGAAAACACATAATTTTCTTTGTTAAGATTACTATAATTCACAGATTTATCAATACTATACTTTACTTTACTATTCAACACATAATCATTGAGTTTAATTGGTTGACTAGTTTTTCTACTAGACTTTCTAGTATAAGTTCTCATAATAGCCTCTCTTTCAGGTGTTACAACAGGTGTTACCACAACATCATGAAACATATCATTAAATTCTTGATAATAATCATCATCACCCTCAGATTGTTTTTCATTTTCTTCAAGTGTTGCATTTTCCTCACCTCCACTGTTGACATCAACTGTGATATTAGGATGCACCACCTCATCCTTTATGATATCATCAGATGAGCCTCCAATTGGAGATTGGTTTATGCCTTCACTTTGTTCAGGAATCTGTTTTTTAGGTTCCTCTACAGGCTCTTTCTCTCTCTTATCATCATAGGGATCATGTGATGATCCAAGGCCAGAGTTAAATTTTTTTTGACCATTAGTATTTTGAAAATGAAACTCATAATTTTCTTTTTCAGAACTGTGCTTAAAAGGAAACACAGTTTCATAAAATTTTACATCTCTTGAGTACAAAACCTTTTTTGTTTCCAAGCTGAATAGTTTAAAACCTTTTTTATCAAAAGAATACCCTATAAAAACACATTTCTCTGACCTTGAAGAAAACTTGTCTAAATTGTTTAAAACAGTTGAAAAACATAAGCAACCAAAAACTTTTAGAAGAGAGAGATTAGGTTCACATTTATATATCATTTCATAAGGTGACTTTCCATTCAAAACAGAAGTGGGTGTCCTGTTAATCAAATAAGCAGCAGTTAGAACACACTCAGTCCACATGTTCAAAGGAATCCCCCCTGAAACATGAGGGCTCTAGCCATATTTAATAAGTGTCTATGTTTTCTTTCTACTATACCATTTTGTTGAGGGGTATAAGAGCATGAAGTTTGTTGATGAATACCATTTTCTTTACAAAACTTATCCATATTCTGATTTACAAATTCAGTACCATTGTCACTTCTAAAAACTTTTACAGTTTTATTAAATTGATTTTTAATCAAGTTATAGAAAGTAACAATGTGTGAATAAACTTCAGTTTTCCCCCTTAATAGAAACACCCAAACAGCTCTAGAAAAATCATCAACAATAGTCAGAAAGTACTTATACCCTTCTCTACTTTGAACTTTATAGGGACCCCAGACATCTAAGTGAACAATCTGTCCAACTTTAGTGGTTTGATGTTCACTTAAAGGAAATGGGTCTCTGGTTTGTTTAGCCTTATGACACACATCACAAGGATCAATTTTAGAATCTTTGTAAATTTTAAGTTTGTGTTTAAGTATGTTAAGAACTTGATCAGCAGGATGACCAAGTCTATTATGCCATATAGTTCTTGAAAAACAACAAACTTGAGAGTTACTACTTTTATTCAGATTTATACCTGTATTTAGAAAGTACAACCCATTACTTTGATTACCAGTCCCCATCTAGGTCCTTAGAACAAAGTCCTGAAGAATACAAACATCTTCATAAAAAATGACTCTACATTTATTGTTTTTATTTAGTTTGTGAACAGACAACAAACTGACTTGATATCCTGGTACAACCAAGACATCATGTATGACCAATTTATCAGTTAATTTTAAACTTCCAATATGTGTAACTTTAGCTTTAGTACCATTAGGATGACCAACAGTCATATTTCAGTTGGAAACATTAAACATGTTTAACACAGTATAAGTCATGTGTTGACTTGCACCTGAATCAATGATCCAACCAATATACATTTTATAAGAGCTTATGTTGGTATTATGATTATAAAAACTTATAATGACTAAAGCTAATAACACAGCTAATACCTGCAATGTTTGCATGCATACTACTGCATCCAGATTTATCATTGATCAAAGCCATAAGCCTTTGATACTGATCATCTGTAAAGGAATTAGATGAACCAGCATGCCTATCCTTATGCCCTGAAACAGAATTACTACTAACGTTGTTTTGATTAGTATTATTTTTCTTTTGGAAACTAGAAGGATAGCCAACAAGTTCAAAACATCTATCAGCAGTATGTCCATTTCTTTTACAATGAGTGCAGACCAAATTAGGCCTATTTAACCTTCTAGGTTGAGAATTATTATTATTATTAGCACTTTTGTTCATAGACCAATCATTAAATCTTTGATTAGATTTAGATGCAAATGCAGAATTATCAGACTTAGAACCTGACTGAGATGGAGTACTCCTATGAGACTCATCTTTAGAAAGAGTAGCAAAAGCACTCTTAACATCAGGTATAGGATCAGTGGTGAGAATAATACTCCTAATGGGAGCATATATCTCATCCAAACCTATAAGAAACTGCATCAACTTGATAAGTTGATTATGTTTCTTGAGCTTGTCTGAACCATCACAAGTAATCCCAAAATCAAACAACTCCAACACAAACAATACCTTGAACCTACACTTCATCACATGCAAATCTAAAAACCTAAAAAAAATCTAAGAGACAGAGTGTGAGTGGTATTACAGAGCACGCAACTCCAGCAAACTTGATCAAGAAGATCAATAACCAAACACAACAAGCAGCGGAAATCCGGAATCAAAGTACCTGAAAATTTTAAAAAAGAACAAAGATTAGAAAACAGTTATATCAAACAAACCAAACAATAATAACAAACAAACCAATTATGACAAACAGATCAAGAAACACTAATCCTGGATTAGGGTTTGATACAGTAAACCCTAATCATGAAGACACAAGATCAATACAAGATCTTGAACCAAAAAACTAGATCGATTAACACACATTAATCTTGAAACAATACACCAGAAAAAGAAACCCCCAAATTTTTAGAAAACCCTAAAAATTTGAAATAATCAATTGACCTTCAATTGATACCCAAAACAATCAATTAAACCAATAATTGATTGAATACAACTAAGATCTAGTAAGATCTGACTAAAAAAATAGAAAACCCCCAAATCGATTGAACCCTAATTTTTGAAAAAAATTGATTTAGATCAAAAACTTTGTATCAAAGCCAACCTGGCTCTGATATCATGTTAAAATTACAAAGTTATGATCAAATTATAAAAGAAACTAACAAATTTTATTAAGAATCAACCCAACTAACCACCCCATGGTTGATTCATCATTGTTTTACAATACAAAGAAAAAGAGTTTAATACAAAACAGAATTAAAACTAACAACTCAGAAGACAACTGTGTGTAAATAGCACACAGTAAAACCCTAATCACTACTAATGAGGTGATACGATCTTTAAATAGTCTTGAATCTTGACTAATCTAACTTGAGCTCCTTCAGTCCTTCAACTTTCTAACAATTCATCTTCAGTCCCTCAACTTAGAATAATACCTGAAACAATAAGAAAACAAAAGAAACAAGAATACTAATATTACAGAATAAGCCCTTAGCTTATCTTTCAAAAAGATACTTTATCAACTTTCATTTAACTGTAAGAAAGAAATTTTTTTTTTCATTTTATTAACAAAAAGACTAACCCATTTGGTACTAATAAAGTTTATATTTTTTATGCATATTTTTTAGGTGGGTGATGGAACAAGGGTGTTTGGGACAACGAAATCTTGATCTTACAAAGCTGATATTTTCATGGTCTCTTGATGACAACTACAAGGTCTTTATTTTTACCATTTTTTTATTTTTGTAATTTTTTCTTGTTTGTTGTTTGTTTATATGTATATATATTTTGTGGGGTAACCATGTTTAATGACGTTTTGGCCGACTAATCCACACATACTCAAACCGGGTAAAACAATCCTTTTAAGGAGGTTGGCGTGGCCACTTGTGGGTTGTTTCACATTTTAGTGATATACTAAACCCAATGTAAATAACTTGGGGGTTATTTTAGTTTTATACTTTTTTAGAGTTGGTTCATGTTTTAAAGTTGTCTTATAGAAACAAAGTGATACAGTTTTGTGCTGAAATCAAACCGGATATATTTTAAAATTCTGAGTTTGTTTTTATGAGCAGTAAATAGTGTTATTATTATTAAAGGGTTTCAGGGTGTTTGGGATTTCTTATTTTTTAAAACTTAACTGCTTATTTTTTAAGCAGATAAGCAGTTTCTGTTAAATAAGCTAATCCAAACACTAATTCATGTACTCCTTTTTTTCTTTTTTGAGTTGTGTCAAAAGCATAAGCAATAAAATAAGCAATCCCAAACACCCTATTAATGTTTATATAGTGGTCGTTGCCCATTTGATATGTTGCTCTTGAATCGCTATAGGCATGGGTTGGATTAAAGGGCTGTTTGGGAATGGGTATATGTTGAGTTAGTACCATTGTTTGTTTAAAGCTGTTCATGTTCTTAATATGTAAAGTGTAAACTGTTGGTTTTTATAAAAAAAAACATTTGACACAGTTTTGTGCTTGAAATCAACGCATATTAGAGGCTGTTTGGCATTTCTTATTCTTTTATGCTTAAACTGCTTATTCTTTTAAGCAGATAAGGAGTTCGATTAAATAAGGAAATATAAACACTTAATCCCGAACTGCTTAATAGTAAGTTGTATCAAAGCATAAGCAGAATAAAGAAGCAATCCGAGACACCCTCTAAATATTTGTTTAATTTTTTGAGGTCAAAGCTTGACCCGTTTGACTTAGAAGTCAACGTTCATGGAGTATGAGGATTATCATATACTTTGTGTCTATTTTGCGCAAGTTTTTATGCTACTCTTGTGGATTGTGTTATGTTATTGTGGTTGGTTGTCTACTTTGTGCTCTTTTTGCTGAATGTTATGTGATAGCATCTCTGTTTTCGGGGTATATTTATGCATGATTGAGTTCTGGTGGTTGTTTGTGGTACCTTGACTTGTAACATGTATTTTGTTATGTTACTATCAGTGTGTTTAATTGTTTATACTCGTTTTGTTCGTACAAAGTTCCTTGTTGAATGTTTCGAGTTAGCATCTCTGCATACAGCATACGAGTATGTGGTCATTGTTGTCTATACATAAGCTTCTTAAAGCCAGACTCTTTAACGTAAGTGTATGACTTATGCAAAACTTGTAAATTGAGCAGCTTTAAAGCTGTTTGGTTGTCACTTTAATCGTGTTTATTTTCTTACAATTTTCTGTAATCTGGTGTTGTAAAGCAAGCTAATAGTTTAATTCTACTTAGACTTTTCTTAGCTCATGAAGTACTTGGCTTAGTTTATTTTTGTTCTGTGCTATGTGTTTATTGTTAGAAGGTCTGACATTTGGAAGTTTATCTTCCTTACAGATAAGTGTTTATTCTTGATTACACAGATGGTGTTGTCTGCAGCTAGAGTATGAACGTAGTTGTGTATGTACAAACATGTGTATTCAACCTTTGACAGTTGCTATTCTAGCATAGGAGATCCATTTATATGTCTGGCTTACTTCTAGTCTCACAAGTGTTATTTGAATTTAGCATTTAATGGCACAATCGAGATGGCTATTTTTTGACATAGGATTAGTCTTGTGGGCTGTTGATTACGCGCATAGTTGAGGGGTTTGAAAAAAAGTTTTAACAGATATATCTTCATCAATGTGAGGATTGTAATAGCATTTAAGGTTCCTGTGACACACGATCTTCTAGTGCATTTGGTTGTTTCTTAGCTAAGTGGTTTGGACAGGAAGGTTGATTCTTGTTTTTTTCCCTGATTAATGGAATTGATTTGTTTTTTATGAGGATATTTGGTATTACTTATATAAGTGCTTATGTGTTTATGTACATATTAAAGTTTCAAGTGTTTGGCAAAAACTGATTATCTTCTGATTTAACACTGAAAGTTTGGCACTTACTTTTAAGCCGATAATCACTATAAATGTGAATACAAAGCCGTTTGGGTTTAATGTAAAATATATCCATTACTTGAATCTTTCTAATGACTTGATGTAACATTTGTAGGTGGAAAAAGAGCCAGAAACACTTGATGATCTGGTTAACAGGAATAGTGCACCTTATAAAAATGCAAAATGGAAGGTATTTAAGTTTTATTTTTATGTAAGCAAGATATGTTATTATGTAACATGTTCTTCATATTTCTTTTACTTTATGCCGCAGATTCTCTTCAGTGGTGACTTTAGAAGATCATTTGGGAAGCTTACACGTGATCGCGTGAAGAAATTGGTCTTAAATCTTTTATTGAGACTTTCTTCTGGCTGGTGTCCCGAAAGAAGTTTGAGCTTGTCTCGTGAGAATTCCTCAAAAAGTTTTAAACAGTTTAATGTTGAAGGGTTGTATATTATAAGCACAATTGACATCTGTTGGACCATTAATGTTATAGAAGCAAAGATAGGGGTAGTATATGTATGTATTATGTATTTAGTTTAGAAATTCTGTAAACCCAAGAAACTTAGTATTGGGCTGGGTCAAGAAAATAAGCGTTTTAGAATAAGGGTTGTAACGTTTAGATTAGTCTCTGTGTCTTTTAGGGAATCGACATGTCTCTTTGTTCAACAGGCATGAAGGCAACGATTCACATAGTATATATAGGATACATTCTGTAATCAAATACTCAATTCAATTATCAATAAAAGTATCATTAGTATATATATCAAAATTCTGTTCGACATACAGAAACTTTGTTACTTTGTATTCACTCAAAACCAATAATTGGCATCAAAGCGTGTGTTCGATTCAGGGAGGAAAAGGAAGATCAGTAGGGCACTGAAAATAGGGTAGTTTAAGATCAACAGCGGATTAGCGGGATTGGTAAACAACAGCGGGGCAGCGGGCTTGATTATCAACAGCGGAATAGCAGGATTGATCAAGATCAACAGCGAAGAGGCGGGTTTGATTGTCAATAGTTGTGAAGCGGACGTAACAATTAGTTGCTAGACAGATTTGACTTTCAACAGCGAGGCGGGTTTGATCACACACCCAGAAATCAAAGAAACCAGGCTTGTTTTTTCTGAGAACTTTTTACAAATATAATCAGTATTTTGTTTTACTCTTATTATTGGGTTTGGAGGCATAAATAAAAGAAACTAGATTAGTATTTGTGAAAGAAGGGAAACTTAATCAAGATTGGAAAAGGTAGGAAGAAAAAGAAAATGGCAGGCGATAAGAATGAAGTTATGAAGGATAGTGGAACATCAATGACGTTCCAATACCCGGTTCTCAATTCAACGAATTACACGATATGGGCAGTAAAGATTAAAGCATTGTTTAGTGTCCATGGAATATGGGAAGCAATTGAACCAACAACGGACACTGAAGTTGATAAATGGCAATTGCAATGTTATACCAAGCAATTCCAGAAAATATGGTTTTGCAAATTGCAAACCTTACTACGGCAAAGGAGATTTGGGATGCATTGAAAATTCGACATGTTGGAGTTGATGGAGTTAAGGAGGCGCGTGTTCAAACACTAGAGTCGGAGTTTGAACAATTAAAGATGAAAGACAATGAGTCGCTAGATGTGTATGCCGGGAAGATAAGTGAGATTGCAACACAAGCAAGCAGTTTGGGACATACGATGGACGATAAAAGGCTGGTTAGGAAACTCTTAAGTTCTGTACCAGAGAAGTTTATGCAGATTGTTGCAGCAATAGAGCAGTTTGCAGATCTTAATACGATGCCATTTCAAGAAGCCATTGGGAGATTAAAAGCTTTCAAAGAACGGACGAAAAAGGCAGTCAAAGAAGAAGATGGGTCCAGTAGCCTACTTTTCAGCAAAGTAGATGAAAAGGAGAAGACCAAGGAACACAAGTGTGAACGTTGCGGTCATGAGAATGCAAGCCAGAAAGACTTTGGACGTGGCCAAGGATGCGGTCGGGGGTCCGGGAGAAGTCAAGGCGATGGTCGAGCACAACGGGACAAGAGCAACGTGAAGTGTTTCAAATGCAATGAACTTGGGCATTTTAGCAATGAATGTCCAAAATGGGAAAATAAAAAGGATGAAGCAAATCTGATTCAGTACGAAGATGGTGAACCATTGCTATAAAAGAACTTTGAAGACTTGAAGACTTTGCCGTCTATAACATTAGGGGGTGAATGTTGGACCATTAATGTTATAGAAGCAAAGATAGGGGTAGTATATGTATGTATTATGTATTTAGTTTAGAAATTCTGTAAACCCAAGAAACTTAGTATTGGGCTGGGTCAAGAAAATAGCCGTTTTAGAATAAGGGTTGTAACGTTTAGATTAGTCTCTGTGTCTTTTAGGGAATCAACATGTCTCTTTGTTCAACAGGCATGAAGGCAACGATTCACATAGTATATATAGGATACATTCTGTAATCAAATACTCAATTCAATTATCAATAAAAGTATCATTAGTATATATATCAAAATTCTGTTCGACATACAGAAACTTTGTTACTTTGTATTCATTGAAAACCAATAACATCATCAAGGATGTCAACTATGTACAAGTTATCAAGGTTTGGGATATATTACCCTTCGAAGAGATTCCAAAATTGGCAAAACGACTTGAAAACATATTTTCTGCATACACAGAAAATTATATTAGTCGTTGCACAGAAAAACTAATCGAAGGGTATATGATCATTTTCCATCTACTATTTTGAAATAGCAATGATGATTTTTACATGCTTATTCCAATTTATATATATTGCTGTTTTGTTTTATTGTTATTCAGGAATTTGGTAGTTCCTAGGTGTTGGGAGGCATCTCAAGAAATTATCCGATTTCGTCATTTGGTCAATGATGAAGGTGATAAGGAAGTGAGTTTGGATTCTGTTGGTCGTAGAAGTTATGTTGAAAACTCAAAAGTGAGTGAAAGCTTATTGCTGATGAAGTTCTACTCATTTTCGTACGAAGTGGTGTGCCATTTGCTATCTGATAATGAAGTTGATCTACCCATGCAATTGACTGATGACCAGATGGACGTATTATCGCTTAGAAAAAGTTCATTTATAACTGGGCGGGAAAACCTCTATTTTGACAACAAAGTTGTTCCAAAATGAAAAACGTTTTTGCAATGGCTCTGAAGGATCATTTGAAGGAGAAAACAGTCAATTTAGAAATGCTGCGGTTGTTAACGATCCTGTAAATAGCAACCCGAGTGTTCTTCGCCAGCTTTTTGTGACATTTAGCCCGAGACTGTGTTATGCTGTTAAACAACATCTTTCCCACCTAACAAGGTGTGTAAATACTTTTTTTTTCCTAATTGATTTTGCTATGAATGTATTTTCTGACTTCAAGAATTAACTTATTTGACAGTATCTCAAGTAACGGGAATTCATTAGCAGAGATCGGTGTTGATGCTGATAATGTTACATCGGAGTTCAGTGATATATCATACACATTTATTGACATCCCTAGGAATATGTACCCTCTTGTTCTAGCATTTCATAAGTTTCTAATGATGTTGGATGGCACATTCGGGAACTCGTTCTTTGAAAGATTCCTTGAGGCAAGAGAAAGTTCTCATGGTAACCATATAAATTCAAGATCTGTTGCACTGCAAAGTTTTATAAGATTAAGGGAAGTTACCTTTGATAAGTTTTGTTCACTATACTGGCCACACTTCAATTTGAATCTAACCAAAAAGCTTGATCCCTCAAGAGTGTTCACCGAAATTATATCTCATATAAAAGGAAGCAGTGAAGGAAATTTAAGCCATGAGGGTTATTGTTTGTTGGCCGAAAGTCATTCTTCCACTCTAAGTAAAGAGAAAAGAGAGATTTTTTACACCCTCTTTGAAACATATGAAAAGATGAAAAGTGAAAATGGAGACTTCGATTTGGGAGATTTTGTAAATGACATTCATCATAGGCTTAAAAATGGGATTTATGAAGGTGACCAAATGAATTTTGTTTATATCGATGAGGTGCAAGATCTTAGTATGAGGCAGATTTCTCTTTTTAAATATATTTGTCAAAACGTTGAAGAAGGCTTTATTTTTGCGGGTGACACAGCACAGACCATTGCAAGAGGGATTGATTTCAGGTTTCAAGATATACGATCTCTGTTCTACAAAGAATTCTTAAGCACAGCGATATCCAGGAAACAAGGAAAAGGTCTTGTATCCGAGATAAAACAGTTAAAACAGAATTTCAGAACGCATGCTGGTGTGCTTGATTTAGCTCAAAGTGTAATTGACATTTTATACTGTTACTTTGTTCACTCAATTGACAATTTAGAGCCTGAAACTAGTCCTATTTCTGGGGAAGCTCCTGTTTTATTGGAGTCTTTTAATGATGAAAATGCAATCGTGACAATCTTTGGTGGGCGTAGAAGTGGTGGAGAAATTGTGGGGTTTGGTGCTGAACAAGTTATATTGGTACGTGACGACCGTGTAAAAACTGAAGTTTTTGGATATATTGGAAGACAAGCTCTTGTTCTCACTATATTAGAGTGTAAGGGTCTTGAGTTTCAGGTTAGTTTCTTATCCTTAATGAAGATATCATTTTTATTGATCTAGAATTGTCAGTTATGTTTTTTTATAATGTTTGATTGCCATGATTATTTAGGATGTATTGCTATACAACTTTTTTGGGACATCCCCTTTGAAAGACCAGTGGAAAGTTATATGTGAATACATGAAAAAACATGTTTGGCTTGACGAGGAACTTCCTCAGTCTTTCCCGCCATTCAATGAAGCAAGGCATGGTGTTTTGTGTTCTGAATTGAAACAGTTGTATGTGGCCATAACTCGAACAAGGCAAAGGCTATGGATTTGTGAGAACAAAGAGGATCTCTCCAAGCCAATGGTTGACTACTGGAAACGGAGGAGACTCGTTCAAATACGGAAGCTGGATGACTCAGTGGCACAGGCTATGAGAGCCGCAAGCAGCCCTCGGGAGTGGCGGGAACGTGGAAAAAAGGCTAGTTTCTTTTCCTATTTCTGCTTTAGTTATCTTATGTGTTGTTCATCTTTGGCATATTAAGATAAGATATTATTTAAGATATTGAATTCAAGCATAACTTTTCCCTTATGTGACCTGTTCATTTGATTGGTGATATGTTTAATACATTATTCACATGTCACAAAAGAGGATAAAATAAATGCTAGTTTAAAGCATAGAAAAAGTGGCCACTTGAACAGACACGTAGAGTTTGGCTGTAGTATATAAACTAAAAGTTTATTTTGGTTGCGAGAGCATACGAGAACTATAAATTTCAGTACTTATTCATATAACTTATCTCTTCATTAACTAATTTATTGATTGTACATGATAAATGAGAT
Organism: Artemisia argyi; assembly: GCA_030686995.1. Taxonomy (NCBI): domain Eukaryota; kingdom Viridiplantae; phylum Streptophyta; class Magnoliopsida; order Asterales; family Asteraceae; genus Artemisia; species Artemisia argyi. The sequence continues at coordinate 205,403,571 of CM060702.1, read as the reverse complement.
ATGTGACACTGATTTTCTACTTAGTTCAGTATAAATATATGAGTATCTTATTTGATATGCTTTCATGATGTTTATATGGTTTTCAGCTTTTCTATGAGAATAATTTTGTTATGGCAAGATTGTGTTTTGAAAGAGCCGGAGACACAATGTGGGAGAAGTTGGCAAAGGCATGTGGTCTAAGAGCGCATCAGCTGATCAAATACGGGGAACACATCCGGAATCTTATTTCGGTTATCTTAGAGAAGCAGCGGGACTGTTCGAGTCTATTCAGAAATTTGAGTCCACTGCATCATCGTATTGTGATTTGGGGGAATATGAAAGAGCTGGTAACATCTTTATCTAGTCATAAATACCTTTCCAAAGAAAGAGCAAATAGGTGTAAGCGGGTTGGAACGGACCTGTTTCAACACGAGCTCATTAAGAAACATTACCCATTTTGAACTTGTGTGTTTCTGCAGGAAAAATCTATATGCATAAGTGTGGAAAGTTTGACGCAGCAGCGGAGTGTTTCACTCTAGCAGGGTGTTATAGTGAAGCTGCAGAAGCCTATGCCAAAGGAGATCAGTTAACCAGTTGTCTGTCAGTTTGCAAAAGAGGGAACCTTTTTGATATAGGCATGCTATATATACAAAACTGGGAACAACGTGCTAATGTTAAAAGTAAAGAATTAGAAGTTAAACAGGAATTTTTGGAGAGTTGTGCTCTTTATTACCATGAACATAAAGATTCTGAATCCATGATGAAATTTGTCAAAGCATTTTCTTCCATGGAATCTAAGCGTATATTTTTGAGGTCATTGGAGTGCCTTGATGAACTTTTGTTGTTGGAAGAAGAATCAGGTCATTTTCTTGAAGCTGCTGAGTTGGCGAGGTCGTGGGGTGATCTTTTAAAAGAGGCTGATCTTTTGGAGAAGGCTGGACGTTTCAAGGAGGCTGGTCTTTTGTTACTTTGGTATGTGTTTTTTAGCTCGTTATGGGGAAACGGAAACAAAGGTTGGCCACTAAAGCAGTTTGCTCAAAAGGAAGAACTCTGTAATAGAGTAAAGTTGCTTGTAAAAATGGACTCGGACGTTATGTATGATGTTGTTTGTAGTGAACTTAAAATACCTTCTGATCAGCACAACAGCTTGTCTGAGCTGAAGGATGATCTGTTTGTTTCTCAGAAAAATAGCAGTCTGAGGGGAGAAATCTTGTTGATTAGGAAAATCTTAGATAAGCATCTTCAGATGAATTCCTCAAAGTATGATTGGGAGGATAATTTACCGGTGGATATATATAAGCACTGTGATGACAAGATGTTTCAGAATCACGTTTCTGTTAGAACTCTTGTTTTTTATTGGAATCTGTGGAAGAAGCATATCGTTGATATCTTCAGAAGTATTGAAAGTCCCGAAAATGAAGATCTATGTAAACCCTCGGGGCATGCTGATTTTTGTTTATATTATTTTGGGGTTAGGAAACTGTCTCTAAAAGGAAGCACGGTGTACTTGTCACTCAACAAGGATGCTGATTGGATAAGAAACACGGATAACAAGGGTCTTCATAAGGACCGGAATCGTATAACTTTTGATGGCAGGGAGTTAGTGTTTGCTATTCGGTCTTATTGGCAGTCCGAGTTACTTTCTGTGGGTATAAAGGTACTTCAAACTCTGGACGCCCTCCGTAAGTCAAAGTCAAACGGTTCTGTGTTTCACCAAAACACATCTCTCCTACACATTTTTGAGGTCTCCAAGTTTCTTTTAGACTTTTATCATAACCTCACAAATCCTTATAAAAAGAGGTTGCAGTGTTTCCTTGGAATTTCATTAAGTTACATTGATATTGTGTTTCCATTAGACTGGCGGAAATCAGTGGACGAGGACTTGGTTTCCCTAAAGGAGACTGATCTGTCGGTGAACTTACTCGTGGAGATTATTCTTCAAGCTGTTGACATCAAAGCTCTCGAGAGGGTGTTTATTATATGTGTATGTTCAAGAGTATCAATAGCAGTTTACGATAATCTCATTAATAAGCTCAAAGGTAAACCTCAATTTAAATCATTTGTTGAGAAATTTAGGGATGGTGGATTGAAAGATGTTTTGGTTGCTCCAACACTTCAACGTGCTTTAGAAGATAACTTTAGAGTCGCCTCCGGTTTCCTATCACCTCACAGTTTCGGGTATCTAGTGGACCGTCTTCTTTTAATGCAAACTTTCACTTCAGAAAATTCTTACACAACAAGATCTTCTTTTGTTGGATCATTTACACATATTCAATCTGCTTCAAGTTTATCTATTGGGCCTTCTTCTCCAAATCTAAGCGTTCTTGTTGCAAGAATCCAAGATATTCTCTGTTTTAGTGAAATTACTATGGTATGGATTCAAAGATCAAAGATTGATGTCTCTTATTATCCACTGTTAGTACTAAAGATGGTTATGATACTTTCCTTAATATGTCTGAAGGCACCAAATTATTCTCCAAAGCTACTTGACTTTCTGTCTGGTTACGACAATATTGCTTATTTTCTTCCAAAGAAGTTTCTGTGTAGTCTTCTAAGGAAAAGGATAAACCAAAAATTGAACTTGGATCCAGAAGTTGTTGCAGAAGCGTTTTTGAGCATTGATGATCCTCTCCTGATTGTTAGATCGGAAAATGTGAGTCCTAAAATCAATGCTCCTTGTGCTATATTTGTTGATCTTGAGAAATCTAAAGAGGAGATAATGAGCGTTTGTTTCCAAGGAAGAACACACATAATGTCCACACACCATCAAATAATGTTAACGCTGGGACAATTCCTGAGATATTGTCTTCAGATACATTGCAAGATACTAACATTATGAATCGTGTGGAACTTCAAATTAACTGGAAAGTATTAGAAGAAATATCTGAGGCTATTAATGGGAAGAAGGGAGTGGCACTGAACAAGTTATCTGCTGCAACTATGATTAAGGTACAATATACATGATTGTTTGTAACAAATGATTTCTGTTAATGATAATATGATATCATTTACCTGTAAGTTTGATGCCTTATCTTTTGTCTGTTGCCAGAATGAACTTGATATAAATAGGGGCGCATTACTTACTGCCTTTGCGGCTCAAACTTCTTGTTCTTACGAAGATGCAAGAGCTATACGTGATGCAAATGAAGGTCTGAAGTTGCTTTCTTTTGCGTTTGACACAAGGTTAGACTTGCACCATTGTATATTTTGAATTGGGTTTTAAACTTCAAAACCAATTTACACTTGAATTTGTATTACGATTTTTTTCGTTTTTGGATCCTTTTACAGTCGACTAGAATTGAAGCATTCAGTTATATTGAAGGGTGTGAGTCGTGCTGTCAAGGGGCTACAAAGTCATCGGCCAAAGCTAGATAATTTCTTGAACCGATCTTCCATGAACCAGGCATTAAAGGTTAAACAAACACGTGATTCAGTGGTGTTACAAAATCAAAGTGAATGTGATAACACTCAAGATGATAACAACAAGAAAGGGAAGGGAAACAACAAGGGAAAGAAGAGTAAAACGAGCAAAGGTAAAAAGAAATGATACTGATGAAATAGGAGGGATATTGGATGGTTTTCTCTTTTTTTTTGTATTCCAGAAAAAAAAAAAATATGAACTTTGAATCCATGATTAGCACTTTATGACACAGGATATGTTATTTTGTGGGTTTGAAACTCATGGTTATGCATGTAAGAGTTCTGATAAGCCTTTTAAGAACAGTTATGATCAATCATCAAGACAACTTGCTTACTAATGGGTTCACTGAATCAAAGTGCAATCTTGTTGAAAAAGGAAGCTCAAGTTTTGTCTAACGATTATTGGTTTGCAAGATATTTAATTTTTTTAAAATGAGGGTGAAGTTAATTTTATTTTATTTTATTTATTTATTTATTATTATTATTTTTTTTTTGTTAACCAAACTCAAATGACAAGGACCCAGATACTTATGGAATATGAGATATCTTAAGTTCACTTCCTACTTCGTGTAAACAATCCTAGAGTATGTTTGGCAAAAACAGTTGTTGCTGTTGCGGAAAAAGATTAAAATTGTAATTTTTTTTTAGTAGTGCTGTTTGGCAAACTAGCTTTACTTTTAGATTAAAAGTGTAAAATGACAATTTCTAAAAATAATCTCTGTAATCTTTTAAAATAATCTTTTAAAAACAGATTTTGGAAACTTAATTTTCTAAAATAATCCACAATCTCTGTCACCCAAACAAATATTATTTTTTGAGCAAAGCTTATTTTCAACAAAATAATCTTAAGCCTCCATAATCTTTCATAATCTCTCGTACCAAACATGACCTAATTAATGTGGTAACGCCACCTTCTATAAAAAGGGATGATATTTTGGTTTTGTATATCGTGTTCCCGAGTTAGAAGAGAAAAGAAGAGATAACCGATGATTTTACAATTATATCCTTTGTTGTATATTTTATGTTTTACATTAGGTCATTTAAGTAATTATATTTATTAGAAGCTTCCTAATATAACTTTATTTCAAATCATCTACTTTTGGAATGAAAGTTTTGAAGAGAAATTTAGCCAAGCGTCATCTCTCTCTTTTTTTTTTTTTTTTTTTTTTTTTTTTTTTTTTTTTTTTAATTCTTCTCTTCTGAAAAAACTCAAGAAAACGAATTTATTTTGTTTTCTTCCTGCTTCTTTTCTTTTCTTTCAAAAATAAAACTATAAAGCTTTGTAAATGAGACCTGACGAACAATATTATAGGAAAATAAAAGTTAACGGATCAATCCTGACTAAAATCAGTCTACTTAGATTAGTCAAGACTTGAGTAATAAGTTAGAGGTTCATCATCAGTTTACTATCATCATACATTTATACATGGGATTAGAATGGGGACCATATCAAGTCTCCGGTTATGTACATGTTTAAAATGGGTTATAAGCCAATGAATGGAGGAGAATGAGTCAATGAAGTCAATGTCTTGATGGTTTTAGTCAATAAGAAGAAAATTTACAAAAGTGACAGAATTGTCTATGTCTTTATATAGTCTTAAAACACAGGTGACAAATTGGCTAGTTCTCTCACCTGTTGTGTTGGATAATATTGAAATGATTCTTGTCTTTGTTTTCGTGTGTGTTTTTCTCTCTTGTCTACCTGTCCTTCACTCTGCTACAGAAAGTAACATGTCTACTCCTACCTGCCCGGAAAGTTTTAGTTGTCCTGGTTTTGCCCAGTTCAAGTACCCATTTTACAATGACAATGATGAACAGTGTGGGTTGATCAAGGTCAACTGTAATTCTACCGGTGGGAATATTCAAATTGGGGAACATAACTATGAAATTTCAATAAATCCCTTCCTCACTCTCTTCAAATGCACAAAAAATACCAGTTATGCTGAAGGAATGAATGCCTATTTTAACCAACCTAATTATAATAGCCACAACACATGCAAAGATTACAATTTCTACTATGATTATTCAGTCATCAATGCAATAACTCCGAGTGATCTCCCGCGTACATGTGAAGTAATACAGTTGCCAACGATAGGGGGATGGGAACATAATACAACCACCATAAATACAACCAAAATATTTTCCCTTCTCAATTATCGTAAGTTCTCTATTTCATTTTCATTGACACGTTCCTGTGAAAAGTGTCACAACAAGGGCGGCCACTGTCATGCTAACAAAGGACAGTTTCAATGTTTGTGTGACAAAAAGGGTATTTACTTCTGGACTATATATTATGTTTCCTGCTGAATGCAATTTCCATGGACACACACAAACACACACGTATAAAAGCACAGCTCTACATAGGGTCAGAAACGAGTATTCATAAGTTAATTGAGTAAAGCGTATGCAACAATTACTCACTATCAACCAAATATTACTATTACAGTACTACCATTGGTATTTAGTTATTTACTACTCTTAAAATTAAATATTTTTCACCAAACCATTTAATTATTTTATATAATGAATTCATATTTCTAATGGTTGCGGTGATTGATTTAAGACAAAGTATACTTACTTAGTATATTAGTTATTGATCTTCTGAGGCATATATCTAATGTAGCATGAAGCTAGACTTGTATGGTACGATCCCCTTCAGTGTGCTACTATTCAGTTTTTACGAAAATTGTCTTTGCTGACTGGAAAGGGGTGTTTGGATTAGCTTATTTTGCAGGATTATGGACATATTTGAATTTAGATAAGCTCATTGGTCCTTTTTTTTTTTTTTTTTTTTTTTTTTTTTTTTTTGCTTATGAGCTTATGGATTATTTAAGTCTATAAGCTTATTTTCATAAGCTCATAAGCAGAAAAAGTGAGCTTTTAAGCTTTTCCAAATTCAGTAAGCCCATAAAATAAGCTAATCCAAACACCAGTAAGTCACAAACAGTCTATGATTATCAAGAAAAGGATCTTCTTTTTCACAAACATTATACCTAAAGATCATGTTTGAAAAAGTTATTAGTATGTAGCTAGATAGGGCTATATCGAGCATGGGGAGTGCTTGAGTTTTCCCTCATGGACAACACAACACGCATGAACACGCAACACGGTAAGGGGGTGTGGCAGTGGTGACAGGATGACATTCACAGTAAGGGTGCCGGGTTCACACACCTAAACACATGGGAAGGCTCGGGAAGAATTCCCTGAGGATCTGGACCAAATTTTCAGGAATGGTATTCCTGCTCAGGAACATATGCCACATAGGCATCTTTTTTGGGAATATTTGAGCACTCCCTATGATGCTAACTGTATTTTCTTATAATCAAATGGATACTCACAAACATTCCTAACCCAGAATTGTCCCTTCTATCTTATTAGTAAAGCGATAAACCACACCTTATTTTGATAGTTATTGTGCACTAACATTTCTAACATGATATATAAACGGTTCAATTCCCTTGGTGTAGAAACAGGAAGACATTTGATGCGGGTGATTCTTCTCTTAGGTAATTTGTCATTACCATCAATTTTTGTTGTCTTAACCAATCTACTTTTTATAAAGAACCACATCTATCAATTAAACTCTTTCAGCTCTCAGTGCAGGAACTGTGACGATACTAATCATTATAATCTTGTGTCTAAAGAAGAAATATGGATGGGGAAAAAAGCCGGAGTACAATGTCAATGTGGAGATTTTCCTAAAGAATCAAGAGTTCCTTGCTCCAAAAAGATACTCTTATTCACAAATCAAGAAGATGACAAACTCCTTTGAGGTCAAACTAGGACAAGGCGGTTTCGGTTCTGTGTATAGAGGAGAGCTGAGCGGTGGAAAGCTTGTGGCAGTGAAGATTTTAAGTGAACTAAAAGGAAATGGGCAAGATTTTGTTAATGAAGTTGCAAGCGTTGGCAGGACTTGCCATGTCAATATAGTAAGTCTTGTGGGATTCTGTTTGGAGGGTAGTCGAAGAGCTTTGATCTATGAATATATGCCTAATGGATCCCTTGAAAAGTTCATATATGGTCGTGGTTCTTCAAGTAATAGCCATCTCGGGTGGGAAAAGTTGCACCAGATTGCAATAGGGATTGCTCGAGGATTAGAGTACTTGCATAGGGGATGTAACACAAGGATCTTACATTTTGACATCAAGCCCCATAATATTCTGTTGGATCAAGATTTTTGTCCTAAGATATCTGACTTTGGGCTGGCTAAGTTGTTCCCCGAGAAAAGAAGCGTGATATCCATGACTGATATGAGGGGGACGCCAGGGTATATTGCTCCTGAATTATTTTCTAGAAGTTTTGGAGGGGTCTCACACAAATCAGATGTTTATAGTTACGGAATGATGATTCTAGAAATGGTTGGAGGGAGAAAAAATGTCCAGGTTGAAGTTGATCATACAAGTGAAATATACTTTCCTCATTGGATATACAAAAAGATTGAACTACATGAAGAACAACTTGAACTGCACGGTATTGTGAGCGAAGTAGAAAATGAGATAGCCAGGAAGATGATTATTGTGGGGTTGTGGTGCATACAAACGAATTCCTTAAGTCGTCCCACAATGACCAAGGTGGTTGAAATGTTAGAAGGGGGCTTAGAGTTATTGGAAGTTCCTCCAAAACCTTATATGTTTTCTCCATCAAGATCAGTCGAGTCTTCAACTATAGAATAATTGCTTCCCTATATGTTTTCTCTGTTGATATATGCTTTTTTCTCATTCAAGTATTGCTATGATTTTCAATATTCTAATGACTGCAGACAACATGTTGGCATCATTTTTTTTAATTAGGTAGCAGACACATACATCCAGTATGGCAATATGGGTATATTCCATAGTTATGATCAAGATGATCTTCTTACTCGCAGATTACTAGTGTATGGTATTAGTGGTAGCTAAGCTTTCACATTAAATGCAGTAAGCTTGACTTTAAAGGTTTATAACAGAACCAAAATGGGCAAAATTGGGGGGAAGAAAGCAGCAACTTTTTTAGTCAACTTTGGGAGCTTCTGGGCCTCCCACAGACAGAAGAAAATGGTGATGAATCAAGACAAATTTGAGACATGTTTTTGTACAAACATTCATCATACTTAATGTATATTAATCTTTTATGGTCAATGCATAAGCAAGAATGATTTTACTAATGGATGATTATATAGTGTTTAGATAATTATACATACATCCAATGGGGTTAGAATTTTTTTTGTTGAAAAGCATCTGCAACTTGCAATGACTATTGGTCACTTTCACACCTATATCATGTATTATTATTTTGATTAGTAAAAGTAAATTTGAAAATGTAATGTGAATAGCAATCTTCCAAATGCACTTTCAGTTTCAGCACATGCCACAAATCAAGGAAGCATAACTTTTACATGAACTTACATTATAAATCAATAAGCAAGTTAGGGCAAAGTATGTATCTATACGGGACTGACCAAATGCCATCCTCTCTTCGGAACGCTATTAATGGTATGTGGCTTTGATCCATAAAATGTTAAAGGATCTGTGAATTTATAGTGTGACATTATACCTAAGTATTCCTATATAATTCTAATGAGAACGTAGAGTATCTATAGTGGGTATTATTCAAATATTACACCAATCTTAAGCGGTTAAGCCTAACACTTAAGGTTCCTGTCGCAATTTTATCACGTACAGTATTATAACGTGTAAGTTGTCTCACAAGTAACATTGTCGATTCTTGTTCTTCGGAAAAGACCCCTTATTAGTCCAGATCTCACTTCACATGAAAAGTTCTAGATGTTTGCTATACATGATTTTGCCATAGTATTATATTCTTGATACAAATAAAAACACATGAATCGAAATTTCTTCCTGGCTATATAGATATGAAACTGAAATTGACTATAACCACTGAAATAGCTATTTTCCATATCTAGTTTTGTTTTTTTTTGTTTTTTTTGTTTTTTTTTTTTTTTTTTTTTTTTTGTTTTTTTTTTGTTTTTTTTTTTTAAAGTACTCTTAAGGAAATTGTAATAAAGAATAATCCAATCTAAAATGTAACAATAAAGGTTAAATTTATAACTTTTCTATCATCTAAAAAGAATATTAGTGATCTTGACAAAATTAGCTTCAAGAAACTATTTATAATACGGACTTTCTGGTTGTAAAAATTGCATAAAAGTTAGAAACTCAATAATGAGTGTAATAGGACAAAAAAGAAAGTTAGGAGTATATGCTGAAAAGTTATTTCTACTAATAACAGACATATGTTATTACTCCATGATGCAATATTAAATTTCAAGTGGTAAATAATGTGACACATAACTTTATCATATATAAACCAAATTTAGTTCCACGCTTCTTTCCATGTGTTCTCCAAAACATATACTCGTGATAATTCAAATGTGGCGCGCATATCACTTTGCAACTATGTAATGATGTTACATCTCTTTAAGATGATTTCAAATTCCAACATTGATGACTAAAAGTTGCATAAAAATACTTTGAAATTCTATTATAAGTAGATGTGAGAAGTTTTCTTTTGGGAAATGTAACTACGTGGTTTCAAAGAAAACCGTTTACACCAAATTCTTGAACAAATTAAAAGCATCTAAATGCCTTAACATCCTGCAAATCATAAGATGACAAGAGCATAAGAAGTTATTACAGCAGGCAACTGTCTTTTAAAAAAAATTAAACTTCTTTTTTGGGCAAATAAATGTGATTGAACTCTTGGCTAATACGCTTGAAAGGCACTTATATACTAGATAACTAGAAAAATCAGTATCATGCATTTATGATCAAGAAAATCATTCATTAGAGACATCTTTATTCATCACATTTCTCTACTTTTAATGAAAAGTATGATAGAGAAGTGGATACATAATAAAATAGCCACATATAAGTGTTTAGACGTTAGGTAAAAATGGTACACTAATTTCTTTGTGAGAGCTTGGGATGAACAAGGCGATTTCAAGAAAGCTATAAAGAAGTAGACAACCACCCTTTTTTATGGACCAAAACAAGCCACTATGGTTTGACTGATGACTTTTAGCAATTTTTTTAGAAATATGTTTGAGATGTATTTTAAAAATGTTAGATACGGAGTTGTGTTTTTTGGGGTTATCAGAGATTAGAAACTCATTGTCAGAAATTATCATGGTTATGGTTTACTTAACTTTACATAATTACACGACCTTCAAAGTTATATTGGTGTTATCACAAGTAGGAATTATCTATATTCATTTATGCATCTTTCAGTTTATATGATCTTAAAAATTCATGAATTCACTTGTACAATGATAATAATACATAGCCTCATATCTCGCTAAGACGGAATGGAGTAACATGGTAATCATAATGATAGAAAACCCATATTTTGGGCGTAACTTTTTTATTGAAATTGGACTTGGACCATTTATTGAGGAGTGTCAATGTAATGGGAATTGAGATAGGTTGTGTACGTAGGTCAAGGTAATAAGTGTTAGACCACCTAAGTGCCATGTTTCGGATGAGGATGCATTTTACAGTAGGTGGGCAAATAAGTCTCTTGGACATTATTAGGGTTGTCACGAGTAAAAATAGAAGATGTCCTAGCTAAAAGTTAAAACGAATCAAGAACCTTATGTTCAACTGTTTTTGTTAGATGACTAGGTTGGCCCGAACCTAATTGTGGGTTTGAGTCCATTATGTTAAGTCCATTGGGTCCATTAGGGTGTTGGTCAACCTAGTCATCTAACAGTTTTTACTTTTCATTTTTAGTCACTAGCTGATATTTCATTTGGCAAATTCTGGATCATTATTGAAACTCCAAATGAGATCCCAATAACCAATTCCATGCAATTTCAACCATTTCTAGAAGATCTCAACTCAATCTCTCCATGCCAACTTAGCGTAAGAAATGCATGAACTATAACTAGGATGGAAATGGGCCGAGCCGCTCATGAAAAGCTTGAGATCGGACTGGTAAAATACTCAAACGAGTCGAGCCTAAACGAGCTCGAGCACGAGCTTTATGTACAAAGCTCGATTGAGCTCGCGAGCCTAAATGTTACTAGGATATTGTAAGTATAAACATATATAAAACATTATGCATTTATTGTATAGGCGACATAGAAGGAACTCGTGTGAATTTGTTGGGAGGGCCGAGTGCTATATTAGTTAATTTGAGAGGGTCAAAATTGTATTTCTTTTAAGCAAATATGAGTAAAACCTCAAAGTTTTGAGAGGGTCGTGGCCTCCCCGGTCTCAATTAAGGAGATCCGTCTATGATAGGCGATAACTCAACCCAATGCCCCAAATACAATAATCAAGTCATTTCAACTGTGTGAATATAGATAACTCAACCCAATGCCCCAAACATGCCATATTTAACTACTAGTTGATGCGTGGGAATCGCAACAGGCTTTACCTCTCGAGGGATCTCGAGAAGCTTACAACCCCCACCAGGCAGTGTACCTGATCGTTGTAGTATAGTATAGTGACAAGTACCGGAGGATTGATCGTTCAGCTAGGAATAGTGTCGTTAGGATTGAAATTAATCTAACTAGGTATAAAGGTGAAGGATGATTCTTTTTATGTTTTTATATTTTATGAAAAGCAAGTAAAAATCTCGGGTATTGGGAGAGTGGGCGGAATTAGTTGCTAATCAACTAACCCAAAAGCTACTAATTAAACTAATAAACAAGAAAATAAACTAAGGTTCTACAAGATAAGTGAAGCATGTCTACCCATGATATGTTACTCCTTGCTAGCTATCCAATCCTACCTATTGAATTGTAACATTGTTTTAATTGACGGGTTGTATTCCTTAATACCATTCATGGGGTATCGCACATAACTCCCCAATTCTATGAGCTCTTATCTCCTCCTATACCATGCCCAGCACAACCATAGGGATTGTAAATAGTGGCTCATGCATTAAATACAACCAATAAAGACCTTAGTGCAATAGGTTCATGTTTCCTAAGACGTTCAAGCATGTTACCATTTGGAGATCTGCCAGTTTTCTTAAGCCTAACATATAAATCATTCAATAAAAACAAGAATCAATAGGAAACAAGGATTATAAACTAAACCAACTAGATCTATTGAAGTTGTCACGCCTTAATTGATGGAGATAGACACAACATCAACAAGAAATCAATGAGATCTAATCAATTATATACAAGTTTCACATAATCATAAGTAGACACAAGGTGAATTAGCAAATTATCATCAAAGAAGAGCAAACAACAATGATAATGGAAAACATAATTAAGATAGAATCATCAAACCAATACATGATGTTTATGGAGTGATTGAAACCCTCTAAGTTGCTGGAAAAACACCCACCTAAACCCAGGAATCGACCTTAGGGTTTAGGGCTTACAAAAAGTGAAGTTATGATGTTATATTTATAGGCATGTTTTCTGTCGGCAAGGCATGACGGCGTCAGCTCGTTCTCTTGACGCCGTCACAACCATTTTTTCACCAAATTGTAGATCTCTTCGTCCTCTTCGCGTGGGCTTTTGAATCACCTAAATCCGAGTTCGTATGCAAAAGTTATGACCAAAACAATATCAGCTACTCCGCGCGCAAGTTTTGACAAGTTAACACGTGACGGCCTTGGGTGACGCCTTCAAGTTCTCTTTGGGCCGTCACCACTTTTACTCTTGAAGCCATCACCAAAGTGCTCTTGACGCCGTCAGGTACTGTTCTCAGCATGGAAAATTAAGTCTTTGGCGTTTTCCTCACTTTTATGCTCCAAAAACGTCCAAAATGCTTCCTTTTCCTGAATTCACTCCCAAAGGACCTAAAATCACAAAAGGAACGATTTAGGGCAATATTTGATCAAATAAATTCGAATTCGGGCTTAAATGACCCCCTAAAAATGGATCATTTTTCGCCTCATCATATACCCTTACACTTCAGATTTGCTTGTCCTCAAGCAAATGCGCTTTTATTCTAGTCAAAATACAAGTTAGGGGTCATTTAACACTAATATAAAAGTAATTACAACAAATAATCGTTCCACTAAAGACCAATAGACAAGCACGGAGGTCATACACTAGCACCTCACAAATAGTGTTTAGATACTCACATCTCTCGGGTGTAATAAAGTGTAAATTACAATATGGAAACGGAAGATATCTCTCACTACCTGTCATAGCAAAATAGATTACCATAGGCTTGGGAAAGGATCAAACCTCCACCACATGGCGTAAGCACCTAGGATAAACTATCAAAGAGGTCTTTTAAAGGGTTGTAACGTTAGGTGTAGGGATATGAAATACACGGTTTTGTTGGATAAAGGAAGTTTTACTGGTGACGAGTTAACAATCTTGGTTAATTACATGTACAATATGGCGTTGCTAAGCCAAGACTAGACTCGACTTATGCTAATAAATGAAAAATAACAAAAACATAAAATAAACATAGAATGAAACGAGATGGTAGTCCGTATGTTTTTTCTCTTTTTCCTTTTTTCTATTTTTTTTCTTTTCTTTTTTTTCTTGATTTTTTTTCTTGATTTTTTTTTTTTTTTTTTTTTTTTTTTGCATACACTCTTAGCCTACCATCCAAAATAATACATCATAGGGGATGAACATTCCCCTTACACTTGAATCTTTACATACTTTACAATAAATTAATCTAATGACTCGAATTAAGAAAATCAAAACACTTGGAGTACTTTTAAGATTAACGTACATATGGGGGTAATAATATTATGTTCTTCCCCATTACTAGGGGTTTCGTGTACTAAAAATGATTACAACGCTAAGGGTGTGGGAAAAATTAGTTGACTTAACTAGCCAAGTAATATGACTTAAATGGTCAAGTAATTATGATACGGGTTTAACACAAGGGTGATCCTAATACCTCTTATCATGTAGTAAATCCTACTACACAAATGTAGTCTCACTAGCGGTCTCGGGATGCATCACTAACGCAAGTTCTAGAATCTAAATGCTACCGGTACACTCATAAGCACTAATAATGAATGCTTTTCCTATCAAATCTAAAGGCGAACCTCACATATTTGGGTGGAAAATTTTTCTGAATATACGGTTATGTGCTAGTCATATAATCTCCTATCCATGAGACGCTTGCTATGGCTAAAGTTTCACTCCTAAATGTTGTAAAAAAATTTAAATTTGGTGCTAAAATTGCACTAACAAGTATTTCTCATAGTTTTATTACACATCTACCATTAAACAAAACAAACTCAAGCGAAAGTGCATATGTAAGGTATCATCTTTTTACCCTCCCCTTACACTTAAGATGAACATTGTCCCCAATGTTCAAGTAAAGAATGTAAAAGTGAACAAGTAAAGAGAATGAAATCAAATACTCCCCTGATTCGCTCGGTATGGATAATAGGATGGCCAGGTTAAATCTTCCTCCAAGAAAATGAACAATCAAAGCTTCCCTTCCAGAATATAAATCATCTTCTTGTCATACATAACCTGCAAAACCTGACAAAATAGACAAGACAACCTCGTTTAAAATCGGCGGCATCCTATATAAGTTACTAAATCCTAGAAAACAAGATAATATATAATGCTTGTGGAATGAAGTTTGCAGATCTCCTGGAGATTATAAAACTTAATAATTCACAAAAACCATAAGACTCCGTTAGAGAAACAAAACCGGTAAAATTTCTAGATTTTAACTCCTGACGCCGTCAAGAGTAAACTCCTGACGCCGTCAGAAATGACCTGCAGAAATTCTTATGTTAAGTTTCCGGAAAATTTCTGGAAAAACTTGGTCCTACTTCCTGGAAAATCCTGCAAAACTTCATTATGACTCAATACAAGCATTTGACTCTAACAAATACGAATATACATGTTCATTTAATATTGTGGAGAATCATAATCGGTTTGTTTCTTAAAAACATATTTGGGGTTTCCCCTTACACTTATCTTTTGCAAAAATACTTTTAGGTGGAGTTAAGACTAGGCCAAAACAACAAAGTAAAGTATTTCCATTATTTAGTTTAGAAACATGATCTACCAACAATAAAAATAAAGCATGCATACGGAAGCAAATAACAAACAAACAAATAAAATCACACAAAACATGGGTTGCTTCCCAAGAAGCGCTTTTCTTTATTTACGAGTCTTGTAGCTAGACTCAAGGTCATGGGTTACTACGTGACTTCATCATCAAACGTCACATCCTCCTCACTAATCATTTCATTGTTATTCTCTTGGTAGTGTTTTACACGTTGTATGTTAACAGTGAACTCCCTACCTTCATCAGCTATTAACACTATCGCTCCAAATTTAGAAGAATTCTTTACCGTGAACGGTCCATACCATCTAGACTTGAGTTTTCCCGGAAATAATCTCAACCGAGAATTGTATAATAAGACCTTGTCTCCCTCTGAAAATTCTTTGGGTTTCTTAATTCTCTGGTCATGCCATCTTTTAGCTCTTTCTTTATATGTGATGGAAGACTCGTAGGCTTCTAGTCTAAGCTCATCAAGCTCGTGTAATTGCAAAAACCTATTATTTCCAGAAGTTGCGTAATCTAAGTTACATGTCTTAAGTGCCCAATAAGCCTTGTGTTCTAATTCTACCGGTAAGTGACATGCCTTACCATACACCATGCGGAATGGGGTCGTTCCAATAGGTGTTTTATAGGCGGTTCGGAATGCCCATAAGGCTTCGTCGAGTTTAAATGACCAGTCCTTTCTGTTTTGACTAACCGTTTTTTCAAGTATTCTTTTAATAGCTCTATTGGTGTTTTCGACTTGGCCATTGGTTTGTGGATGATAGGCGGTGGAGAATCGATGGGGTACTCCATACCTCTTCATGATCTTTTCCATTTGTGCATTGCAAAAATGGGTTCCCCTATCACTGATGAGAGCTTTCGGAATCCCGAATCTCGCAAAAAGCCTTTTTAGGAAATGAACTACTACTCTTGCGTCATTGGTCCTAAGGGCTTGTGCCTCAACCCATTTTGAAACATAGTCAATGGCGACTAATATGTACTCGTTTCCACCTGAAGATGGAAAGGGTCCCATGAAGTCAATCCCCCAAACATCAAATACCTCACAAACTTGTATAAAGTTCTGAGGAGCTTCATCCCTATTTGATATATTTCCGGCTCGTTGACATGCATCGCACGCCTGCACCATTTCTTTTACATCATGGAAAATTGTGGGCCAATAGAATCCCACATCTAGAATCTTTCGGGCGGTGACGTTTATCCCATGATGCCCGCCAGAAGGACCAGAGTGACATTCCCTCATAATCTTTACTGCCTCATTTTCCGAAACACAACGCCTTATAATTTGGTCAGGACACCTTCGGAATAAAAAGGGTTCATCCCAAAAGTAGTATTTTAGCTGGGAAAAGAACCTCTTCCTTTCGTACTTAGTCAGGTGTTCAGGAACGAGTCTACTTGCGAGGTAATTAGCAAAATCGGCGTACCATGGCTCCGAGTCACTCACTAACATGAGTTGCTCGTCAGGAAATGAATCCCTAATCTCACTTCTATCGTGCTCATCCGAGGGGTTTTCAAGACGAGATAGATGATCTGCGGCCAGATTTTCTGCTCCCCTCTTATCACGAATCTCAACATCGAATTCTTGTAGCAACAAGATCCACCGAATTAGTCGTGGCTTAGCATCCAGCTTTGCGAAGAGATATCTAAGAGCCGAGTGATCAGTGAAGACGACTGTTTTTGAAAGGACAAGATATTGTCGGAATTTGTCAAATGCAAACACTACGGCCAATAGTTCTTTCTCGGTGGTGGAATAGTTCTCTTGAGCGGGATTCATGGTTTTGCTAGCGTAGTAAATAGGTTGGAAAAGCTTGTCACGTCGTTGACCTAATACAGCCCCGACAGCGAAGTCGCTAGCGTCACACATGATTTCGAATGGTAACTCCCAGTTGGGTGTGATCATGATTGGAGCTTGAGTGAGTTCCCTTTTTAAGAGATCGAATGCATCCTTGCATTCTTGGGAAAAATCGAACGGAGCATCCTTCACAAGTAATTGAGTCATTGGCCGAGCGATTTTTGAGAAATCTTTGATGAATCTCCGATAAAACCCGACATGCCCCAAGAAGCTGCGTATTGCTTTGACAGTCGTGGGGTATGGTAACTTAGATATAGCTTCAACCTTAGCTTGGTCTACCTCTATTCCATTTCCTGAGATCTTATGTCCTAACACAATCCCTTCCTTCACCATGAAATGACATTTTTCCCAGTTTAGCACCAAGTTGGTTTCCTCACACCGTTTAAGCATCTTTTCTAGATTAGCAAGACAGCGGTCGAAGGAGTTCCCGAAGACTGAAAAGTCATCCATGAACACTTCCATGCTGTCTTCCATGAGTTTGTGAAAGATTGCGGTCATGCATCGCTGGAAAGTGGCGGGGGCATTACATAGCCCAAAAGGCATCCTTTTGTAGGCGAATGTTCCATAAGGGCAGGTAAACGTGGTCTTTTCTTGGTCCTCAGGTGCTATGGGAATCTGAAAATATCCAGAGAATCCATCCAAGAAGCAATAGTACTCGTGTCCAGATAATCTCTCTAACATCTGATCAATGAATGGTAAGGGAAAGTGATCTTTCCTCGTGGCATCATTGAGCTTTCGATAGTCGATGCATACCCGCCACCCAGTGACATTTCTCTGGGGCACCATCTCACCCTTGTCATTCTTTACTACAGTCATTCCACCCTTTTTAGGTACAACCTGCACAGGACTGACCCATGGGCTATCCGAGATCGGGTAAATCAATCCTGCATCCAAAAGTTTTATGACTTCTTTCTTCACTACCTCCTTAATGTTAGGGTTCACGCGCCTCTGGGGTTGCACGGTAGGTTTATAATCTTCTTCCATGAGAATCTTATGTGTGCAAAAAGTTGAGTCAATCCCCTTAATGTCGGCTACACTCCATGCAAGCACCCCCTTGTATTTTTTTAGGACCTCTAAGAGTTTAACTTTTTGTTCATGTTTCAAGGAAGAGTTTATGATTACCGGGAGTTGACTCTCTCCCTGAAGGAAGGCATATTCCAAATGGTTAGGAAGCTCTTTAAGATCTACGTCAGGAGGCTCGATAATAGAAGGTTTGAGCTTGTTTTCGGGCTTTCGGAGCTCGAGCTGCTCCGTTGCATCTTGTCTATGGTAGAAGGAGACTGCATTAACATCCTCCATCTTTTCCACCTCTAACAAAGGCAGAAAACTTTCGTCTCGTAGCCAGCCTTCATCGATCCGTTCATCGACACAACTATCAATGACATCTGTGAGTTCATCTACTTCCCCGATAAAATAGAGCCGGTTGGCTGCTTCGAGGGAGAGGTCCATAGAATCCTTAATGTCGAAGGTTGTGCTATCGTCTCCCACTCGTAATGTTAATTTGCCATCGTAGACATCGATGACTGCACGAGCGGTAGCAAGAAATGGTCTACCTAAGATGATAGGTACCAAGTCATCCTCCTCCATATCCAGGATTATGAAGTCAACCGAGAATTTGAATTTCCCAACTTTGACTAGCACATTCTCGCATATCCCTACGGGGTACTTGACCGATCTGTCGGCTAGTTGGATATTCATACGGGTAGGCTTCAATCCAGAGTATCCTAGTCTACGGAACATAGAATGAGGCATGAGATTTATGCTCGCTCCTAAATCAGCAAGAGCATTCTTGATTGATAGAGGTCCTATGGAGCAAGGCAGGGTGAAGCTGCCCGGATCGTCTACCTTCTTTGGCAGCCCTCGATGGGTCACCACTGAGCATTCTTCCCCCAGGGTCACAAGACCCTCGAGTTTCTTCCTGTTAGCAAGTAGCTTTTTGAAGTATGTGCTATACTTTGGCATGTGATAGCAAGCATCAAGGAGAGGTATGGTGATAACTGAGTCTTTTAGGTATGACAAGAACCTCTTGTTATCATTCTCAGTTTTCTGGTTCCTTAATCGGGATGGGAATGGGATTCTCACAGGTTGGTTAGGTAGGGCTGATGGGGAAGGGGTCGTCACGGGCGGTTGGTCAGGGGCACCACCGCCGACATCCTCCTCCTCCTCCCCAGGTTTGTTTAGATCGAGGGTGATGGGGGACGAGTTTGGGTAAGGAGGGTCTTTGGTTGTCGTTCCAGCTCGCGTGGTTATCGCGAGCATGGGGTCTTTCTTGCTTACTGATGGCGTTTGAAGATTATCTAGGGCTGAGTTAAGCTTGTTGAAAAATTCTCCAATACCCTCCTGCTGCTTGTCGAAAAGCTCATTAAGGCCTTTTATTTGCAAGTCTTTTTCTTGAGTGAAGTGACCAAGGTCATCTTCGAAATTGCTCCTGATTTTGAATTCAGGTCCTTCCTCCCCTTCTCTTTTCTTTACCAGATTTCCCCAAAGGGTGTAATCGTCATTTTGGTAAAAAGGCAGAAGGGAGGGATCAGCATAAATGTCCCCTCCTGACAAGCATGCATGTTCAGTTGTGGTTGCTCCTCCGCATTCTTCCACCTCATGCGGGCCCCCACAGTAATCGCAGATCAAGTAAGGATTTGACAGCTGTTTAGGTAATTGCGATCCAGATAGGAATTCCACTCTCTTGTGAATTTTTCTCAACCGATCCGAGGTGATTTCAGAAATGCTAACAGTCGACTCAGCTTCATCCCAAGTGTCGTCCTGGTCTTGAGCATATTCTTCAATCCTATCCCATCCTTCCTCGGCACTAAGATTGGCCAATCTTCCTTTTCTAGATTGGTTAATTCCGTTTCGGTCTTTAGAGGAGATATTATCGTAGAAGATTTGGACCAAAATCCAAAGCTCAATGCCATGATGCGGAACTTGTCTTATTAAATCTTTGAATCTAGTCCACGATTTATGGAAGGGTTCATCCTTCCCCTTCCGGAAATGGAGGATCCTATCTCTAAATGCTGAGGTTTTTCCAGGTGGAAAGAACTTCTCATAGAACTTGGATATGAGTTGCTCCCATGTGAAAATAGATTCGGAAGGGAGTTTGTCATACCATTCTTGGGCTTTTTCATATAAGGTGAAAGGAAAGAATCGCAATCGGGATGTGTTTCTAGTAGCCCCATCCGTATGGAGGGTGTCTACTATTTTCAGGAAGTCCTTGATGTGTTGGATTGGATTTTCCTCATCTAGTCCGCGAAACTTACAAACACTTTTGACAAGCCAAACATCGTTTGCATGCAAGACCTCGTTGGTGTGTTCGTTTGGGTAGACAATGGCGTTTGAGAAGCCACGAGAGGTTGGGGAGGAGTAGTCTTTAAGACGCTTAGGAATGGGGGTTGCCGGAGTACTAGTGTCGTCGTTGGGTTGGGAGCTAGGGGTTGTGACATGGTTTTCTGAATTTTCTTCAGAGAGAGGTGCATCAAAATCGATGGCAACGCTAGATGGTTCGGAGGTTGAGTGATATTGTCTCAATCTATGCAGTTCTCTTTCGGGTTCCGCATAAGGCAAGACAAGGTTTCGAGTGGAACTACGACTCCTAGTGATCCTAAGGTTAAGGGATTCGTCATTTGCCATGATGGTAGGTGGTGAAGAGTTACGAACAAAAGCACAAAGAAATGAGATAGGCTTAAGAAAACCTAAAAATAAAAATAAAATCTTACTAGAAAGGAATCTAGTAAGTAGACCTAATAAAAAGAAATTCTAACCTAGACAATAACTATTCCCCAGCAGCGGCGCCAAAAACTTGATTCGTGGGAATCGCAACAGGCTTTACCTCTCGAGGGATCTCGAGAAGCTTACAACCCCCACCAGGCAGTGTACCTGATCGTTGTAGTATAGTATAGTGACAAGTACCGGAGGATTGATCATTCAGCTAGGAATAGTGTCGTTAGGATTGAAATTAATCTAACTAGGTCTAAAGGTGAAGGATGATTCTTTTTATGTTTTTATATTTTATGAAAAGCAAGTAAAAATCTCGGGTATTGGGAGAGTGGGCGGAATTAGTTGCTAATCAACTAACCCAAAAGCTACTAATTAAACTAATAAACAAGAAAATAAACTAAGGTTCTACAAGATAAGTGAAGCATGTCTACCCATGATATGTTACTCCTTGCTAGCTATCCAATCCTACCTATTGAATTGTAACCTTGTTTTAATTAACGGGTTGTATTCCTTAATACCATTCATGGGGTATCGCACATAACTCCCCAATTCTATGAGCTCTTATCTCCTCCTATACCATGCCCAGCACAACCATAGGGATTGTAAACAGTGGCTCATGCATTAAATACAACCAATAAAGATCTTAGTGCAATAGGTTCATGTTTCCTAAGACGTTCAAGCATGTTACCATTTGGAGATCTGCCAGTTTTCTTAAGCCTAACATATAAATCATTCAATAAAAACAAGAATCAATAGGAAACAAGGATTATAAACTAAACCAACTAGATCTATTGAAGTTGTCACGCCTTAATTGATGGAGATAGACACAACATCAACAAGAAATCAATGAGATCTAATCAATTATATACAAGTTTCACATAATCATAAGTAGACACAAGGTGAATTAGCAAATCATCATCAAAGAAGAGCAAACAACAATGATAATGGAAAACATAATTAAGATAGAATCATCAAACCAATACATGATGTTTATGGAGTGATTGAAACCGTCTAAGTTGCTGGAAAAACACCCACCTAAACCCAGGAATCGACCTTAGGGTTTAGGGCTTACAAAAAGTGAAGTTATGATGTTATATTTATAGGCATGTTTTCTGTCGGCAAGGCTTGACGGCGTCAGCTCGTTCTCTTGACGCCGTCACGACCATTTTTTCACCAAATTGTAGATCTCTTCGTCCTCTTCGCGTGGGCTTTTGAATCACCTAAATCCGAGTTCGTATGCAAAAGTTATGACCAAAACAATATCAGCTACTCCGCGCGCAAGTTTTGACAAGTTAACACGTGACGGCCTTGGGTGACGCCTTCAAGTTCTCTCTGGGCCGTCACCACTTTTACTCTTGACGCCGTCACCAAAGTGCTCTTGACGCCGTCAGGTACTGTTCTTAGCATGGAAAATTAAGTCTTTGGCGTTTTCCTCACTTTTATGCTCCAAAAACGTCCAAAATGCTTCCTTTTCCTGAATTCACTCCCAAAGGACCTAAAATCACAAAAGGAACGATTTAGGGCAATATTTAATCAAATAAATTCGAATTCGGGCTTAAATGACCCCCTAAAAATGGATTATTTTTCGCCTCATCACTAGTTTACACATAACTCAACACACAAAACATTTACTGGTTTATGTTAACAGGTTAACCAATTAACAATGTTAATAAGGTTTGCGGGTAGAGATAACTTAGGGTTATAATTGATTAGATTCACAATTTTTTTACGATAATACAATGGACTAATAAACAAAACATGTGACATAAATTTTAAGGACCAGGTTCATTTTAGAAAAAACACAAGTTTTGATAAAAACAAAAGTACACTAGTTACGTGGCACAAATCCATGGTGTTCTTGTAAACCTTCAGAAATCCCTTTTAGGTTATAAGGTCGGTGGTAATAACATTACTACCAACGCGTCTTCTGCCTAGGTGGAACCACCTTCGACGCATCACCACTAAAAGACCAAACCTCGTTGACGCGTCTTGGACCATTTTTTAGCACAATTAGGTCGTCCGAACAATCGGATTTTTTTCATTCATTTTATGTGTGAGTATTTTGTAATATATATTTGTGTATGGGGATAGCTTCGCTATAATTTTTGTAGCCAATTGGCTACAATCACTTCACAAAACATACACAAGCAATGAATCAGGACTCACAAAAAAGAATCAGGGACCCACAAAAAAAATCAGATACCCACATAGCATAAAATTGTAGCCAATTAGTTATAAAAAATTGTAGCTAATATATTCCCTTTGTGTATAAGTGGTTATATTTGGGTGATAATGTCATTTGTATTATTATACCATGTTAATAGTGTATTAGTTAAAAAGAGAGAAGATAACATTGCATGAGTTGATAGTCGAAATTATCACCACTCTTTCTTTGACATACGAATAATAATACTCAAATATTGCATGATAAATGAACACCTTTATAATAAGGGTCAATCTTAAAAGTGAATATACCCGCAAGGACCTTAAGCATAAATTTGTCTCACCATTAACGTTCACATTTCCCCACAACACAACACTCCATTCCACACTACTAGTACTTCACTCCCAAAGCTCCACTCCCACTCCCAAACACACACAACAATGTCACCACAACCACATTTCCTCTTCCTCCTCTTCAAACTCAGCCTCCTTTTCCACGTCAGCATCCTCCATGCATACGATGACCACCCAGACCTCCAACCTCTACTCTCTTTCAAATCAACATCCGACGTGTCAAACCACCTAACCACATGGAACTCATCATCTTCAAACAACCCATGCACTTCATTCCAATACATAACCTGTATCCACAACCGAGTCACTAAACTCGTCCTCGAAAACCTCAACCTCCAAGGCCGATTCGACTCACTCAACTCGCTTACTCACCTCCGTATCCTCTCTCTAAAAAACAACCGCCTCACTGGGCCTGTTCCTGATCTCTCCAACTTAACCTCACTCAAAATGCTCTTCCTTTCCAACAACCTCATCTCCGGCGCCTTCCCGCCATCGCTTCCGTCGTTGTTCGGGCTTTACGGCCTTGATATGTCGTTCAACAACTTCTCCGGCGAGATTCCGGTCACCGTTAGTAAAATGATACATTTACTAACCTTATGTCTTTCTAGATCCATCGGGGAAATGGATGTTCAATAGTTTATTGTTCCAGTACTACTTCGTATATGTAAAGCAAGTCAAGGTAACATTATTATTTACTTATGATCTCTGTTTTTACGGGTCTCGTTTTGTTTCTAATGGGACGAACAATTTCAATTTCATTTCTATTAACACCATGAGATGTTCGTGTATGTGGTGGTTAGTTATCTCATAAAATGTGAATCAAATTAAATTTTTTTAGGTGTAAAAAGTTATAGGATCCCAGTGGGAGGCTTATAATTGCTTCTGATGGCATTTGGGATGCTGTGTCGTCAGATATGGCTGCAAAATCTTGTCGTGGTTTGCCTGCTGAACTTGCTGCTAGGCAAGTAGCGAAGGTAGTTTGTCTATTCTGTATTTCAATGTTTTTGTTCAAAGATTACACACTTTGACCGTTGACATCAGACTTGTAATTTCAGTATCGTATAATTATTATGTAGTTCATCTTGAAGTTAGCATAGTTTCTCTGTAGTTAGTGCCTGTATTTGGTGTATTTCATTTACAATGCACACCAATTGTGATGTAAAGCTTATATCTATTTGACCTCAAAAAGTCAAACTGTATTACTTTTTTTTCTAACTGGTTGTATGGATGATTGTCCAGGAAGCATTGAGAACAAGGGGATTGAAGGATGATACAACGTGTATGGTTGTGGACATAATTCCACCAGACACTGCGCCACCATCCCCACCACGTAAAAAGCCAAGCAAGTTTAGTCTTAGATCTTTATTTTTCAGAAGGAAGTCCTATGGTTCCGCAAGTAAACTATCTAAGAAACTATCTGCTGTTGGCATCGTCGAGGAACTCTTTGAAAAAGGTTCTGCCATACTTTCTGAAAGGTTAGTTTTTCTAAAACAAGTGCAACATTTTAGTAATGCAAGAAATGAATATCTTAACATTTTGGCTGTAACAACTGTAGTTTTTTTCTTTATTGGCAAGTTTTCAATCCCAGTTATGCTTTAATCCGATAAAAAACGATTACCTGAGATTATCTTAATCATCGATCGATAGTTACACTATTTATCATGGATATATTGTAGATTGGGGAATGATGAGACATATGGTCCATCAACATCGGGTATTTTCATGTGTGCTGTATGTCAAGTAGACCTAGGGGCAAGTGAAGGGATATCGGTTCCTGCTGGTTCCATATTTTCAACAAGCTCAAAACCTTGGGAAGGTCCTTTCCTTTGCGCTGATTGTCGTAGTAAGAAAGATGCCATGGAGGGAAAACGACCAAGTGGAGTCAAAGTCACTTAACACCCGCAATGGATTTTAAAAAATTGGTGAGCTTAACGATTCATTTGAAGGTGTTAGATTATGGACATTATTTTAGTAGTCGTATGTTAGGATCGAACTCGAGATCACGGGATTGCACACAATACGTATGAAGAGAAAAAGAAATAATTATTTATAAATGTTATAAGTAATTATTAATAAACACAAAACTAATAATAGTAATTAGTATTTAATGATAAATGACTAATGACCTATTAACGAAGATTAGGAAAGTAATACTTGTGAATAATTGGAAGGTCAAGAAAGTTCTAGAAGGAGTTCCACCTCCTTATTGCCTTGAGCTCCAAGTATTCATTAGTATAAATACAAACCCAAGATTCATTGTTTCTCATAACTTGTACACACACATCTTGGTGTTTTTCTCTCCTTCTCTTTGTCTTAAATCGATCCATCAAAAAATCCCATAAGGGATTTGATTTTCATAGATCAATTAAGTTTTGTGTTTTATTTACTTGCATAAACTTTTTCTTGAATTAGTACGTGTGTACAAGAACGTGATTCAAACACATTATTGTTTGATTCTTGGATTGAATTACAAAAGAAGTAAGGGGTAATTCTTGTAATCCACATAAACCCTAATTAGGGTTCTTGATTGAAGATTGCAATTTGATTCTTGTTCGGGCTAGAATCACAAAGGTACGTTTACTATTTAATATTGATTAATTAATTACATGTTATATGATCTTGTTATAATTGCTTCCGCTATGCTCACTTGATGTGTTTGGTTTATTTTATATGATTGTCATGATATTATAATTCCAACAGTGGTATCAGAGAGCCGTTATAATGTGTAACTAATTATCGAAACGCATAAAAATTGGATCTTGATTCGTTTAGTTACATATTTTTAGGGTTTATTTGTTAGATTCCTAACCCTAAAATTTTTATGGGTCGATTGACCTTATTAGGGTTTTAGGGTTTATGGTTTTTAATTTTTTAATATGATTAGAAACCCTAGGATGTCATGTAATTTGTTATGCATTTTAGTAAACGATCTTGGTGCAATATGTTAATTGTTAAGCTAAATCCATGAAAAAGTGCATATTTGCATGGATTTTATATTGTGTGATAATTTAAATGGTTTAAATTGTATATATGAATTAATGGTTAAGTTATATCGGAACATGTAAATTTATTAATAGATGTCGAATTGGGGATGACTCCAATATTAAGTAATCAATTATATGTTATGTGGTATTTGTTTAGTTTTGGCTTACGCAATCGATTTATCGATGTATGTGGCTCTTTTTCCTAGAAGAAGAAAGCCTTAATTGAATAAATACGTTATACACCTAGATTTGATTATTAATATGGCTATTGAATAAGATTTGCATGTGGCTACATGTTTATACATATTTAATTGTTATGATTATGTATATGTTTATTTGGTTGTTTTTTTTTATTATTATTATGTATTACTTGTTTTTTTGTTTTTTATTATGTTAGACATGTTTATAAACGAAAAAGGGTAATTTTTTAATAGAAAAATAATATGGACTAACTAATGGCGAAATTGTTTTGGTTTTTAAGAGTTTAAATTTCAAAGAATTGGTTGATTGATGTTTTTGTACATAATGGTTAACTAGGCCCGACCGAAGTTTACACACTATAAGATGGGTATAAGGATGGCTTCGCATTAAATTGTGGCCTTAGAGAGACAACATTATGTCTTAACGCTCGTTTGTGTGTAAATTAGACTTACCGAACAACCATTACATGTACACTGTCATCTTAAGGGTGAATTAACCACAATTCCACAATGATTATCCGAAACACTAAGCTTTCGGGCTTATGCAAAAGTACGATATAGTGGACGATAATTGATGGTAATTCTAATATTGGTGAACCCGATACCTCAATCAAAACTTTGTTATTTTATTCTTAGCAAATTGGTAATAAAAATGGTTTGTAAAACCAATGTTATGAAGTTGTATGCATGCTTCTTCATACATTATTTTGATCACATCAAAATATTAATACCCTTATAAAATTAAGTCGAATGCCATCTAATTAAGAACACTTGAAGTTGTAATTTACGTCATGTGAGAACTTGGCGAGATTGCAATGGAGAGGTAAATTTCATAAATTCATTGCTAGCAGATCAACTGATGTGATGGATTTATGAGTTTGCGGTTTTTAAGTTAGACGACTTAAATTGAGTAGGAAGTGAGAACTTGGACTCAAGGCATTAAGATGGGGATGAAACATGCTTACATTACAAAAGTTTTGTGATTGTAAATCCCATAAATCTAGGAATTGCAATATGATATTGGCAATTATTGTACGACAATTACCTTGTTGAATACTATCATTACTAGCAGATCAACTGATTTAATGGTACTATGTCAATTAGGATCCTAGCTTTAAGAAAATACTATGGTTTATATGAATATTTACCAATGGGTATTTTATTTTCTTAAAGATCTAATTATCGAAAATACTGAAATTGAATTTTGTAATTCGTTTTAATGTATTAATGCAACGTTTAAACCGTAAACGCACTTTGGGCTTTGGTAAATTGATCTAGTTCTGTTTTCAAACAAATGTTTGATTAAGAAATATTTACTTGAAAGACAAAAGAAGTCCCCTTTCTATGAAGGAAGAGTGAGACACAATCCTATTCCTTTTCATGAATGAGAAAGGATAATAGGAATATTAGATATGTCTAAATTCTAATATAACTCATAGCAAATTTTTAATGGTTAAGAAAATTGCATACAATTTTCATAGGGATTTTATCATCCTCATTCGGTGATCAAATTCTTAGTAACAAATATGATATTTGGTTAATAGAAAATTATGTATGTCATTTTATGAGTTATTATAATTAGAAGCTAGACTAATTACTGCAAAATGTTTAAAAGACAAACTAGTTGTTTTGACTATTCTAAAGGTGCTGCATACAATGTAGGATGGTAGACCTGTTAAGGAAGAAATTGCATGCCCAATTTTTCAAGTTAATAGCATTTGGTGGATAGTCCATCATTTACGTAGTAGAATACACTTTTAGTACATAAGTAATTGTTACGTATGGACATTCAAAGGTGTAGGAAAGTTAAAAGCACATTATTTTCTTTTACTGGATAGGAAACATTTACAATGTTGTCAAATTCAGTGGGAGTATTGTGTACTTATCACTGAATAAGGAATTATTGTAATGATCTTTAATTCAGTGGGAGTTACAAGCTTTGACATCTTGGTAGCTAAAGATAATTACTTTCCAAATGTAGACACTCATACTTTTAAGGATAGTCTTGTACGTTTCCTTACTAGACATTATTGTTTTACATATACTTGTTATCCTAAAATCTATGACACAATCATATTGAACACATAAACAAATGCATGGCATGTTGTTTATCAACTATATGAGGTTGTTTCATGCACAAGTGGGAGAAATGTTATCTTTATTGTGTGCAAGAAACAACTCATAAAGATATGATTCAATAGATTCTCTTGACTACAAGGTAAGAGAATAATGTTCTAATATTAATTCAAGAAACACTTGGTGTTACAATTTATGTTATGTGAGAGCTTAGCTAGATTGCAACAACAAGGCGAATTTCATATTTCATTACTAGCAGATCAACTGATGTAATTGAACTATGAGAATTTGCAGTTTCTAAGTTAGAATAATGTTCTGATATGAATTATACTAGGCTAATTCAAGAAACACTAGGTGTTACAATTTATGTTTTGTGAGAGCTTAACTAGATTGCAACAACAAGGTGAATTTCATATTTTCATTACTAGCAGATCAACTAATGTAATTGAACTATGAGAATTTGCAGTCTCTAAATTAGATACCTATTAGAATATGTGTCAATATGATATCAAGACTACTTTAATTTATAGATTTATGAATTCATGGAATGACATAAATTAATTAAGTAACCTAATGCTACTTCAATCTGAATATTTATGTGTTCTTGGAATGATATAAATAAATGAAGAAATTATGTTATTTACATTATTGTGAAGTAATAAATTAACTTGAAATTACTATTGAAACCAAAAGATGGTGTTCATAATTACTTTAGTTAAACATGTTTATGTTTCATTGTAAGGATATAAACATAAAGTCTTTTAATTGTTACAAGACTTATAATAAGTAAGACGTTATCTTGTTGTGTCTTTTAATTAAGACATATACATGAAGTTATTAAATTGTTAAATGACTTATAACGTATAGTGGGATTATAACAGTTTATGTTTTTCTTGTAAAGACATGGACATGAAGTAACTTTGTAAAAAGTACTTGTGTTATAAGGCATGTAATAGGCTTGAAAATTATTATACCATTAAAATGAATTAGTTGGTAAATAGACAAGTCAAAACGAATATGGTTATCTTAAATATTGTTAGATTGTCTTGCAATATTGATACTAATGAAATATCAAATGTTTATGGTATGTTCAGTTAGGAAAATCAAATTCTTGTTATATTGTTTGATTAAAGATAACTATGACTTCTTTTCTTCCAAAAGTTTTCAAGGTTAGAATGTTGAGTATGACTTGGACATATTTAATAAAACTCCAACATAGAAGATTAATAAGACATTATCATATGATGGAATGTGATGAATGTGATGAATCACATTAAGTCTTAAATTGAAGTTCCAAATTTGTTTAACTGCTTATGAAGAGATTATTAAAAACATAAAGTTAGGAACTGTCAATATGTATTTGTAATATCCCAAAAGAGAATATTGTATTATTGCTTAATTTGCTAAGTATTTAAAGATAGTCTTTAAATTGCTAAAAGCAAGTGGGAGTTTTGATCTTTAAAAGATAAAATTACAAGATACATAATCTTCTAAAATACACTAGGAAATATCATGATGAAGTTTGACATTTGAATGTTAAATCTCAAGATGATAATAAAGTTTGACATTTAAATGTTAAATCTCAAGATGATGGAATTATCATTCATAGAATAGTAATATATCTCAGATATTTGATTAATATGCTGAGGGCTATGATTTACAGGATTATTGTAAACCTGATAATCATTACGATACATTACCAAATATGAAATTGGGTAAAGTATACATGATATGAATGATTAAGATGTTGTCCATAAAGATAATCAATTTTAGAAACTTGGTTTATCTTAATAGTTAGACTAGAAAATGATGATGAGTTTTTTCAAAGATAAGATAACCATTGTGGTTTAAATCTTTGTATAGAAATCATATGGACAAAATTGTGCATGTATTTAATATATGTTTTATGACAAGATTATTAATCACACTTAAGCAATTAATTGTGATTGAATATTCTATTCTAAACACATTAAATATATAAAGATTATGATTGTCATTAACAATGGAATATCAAAACTCTTTCTTGATTGATTACTTGAGCGAGGACGATAAGTAATCAAAAGGAGTTTATGAATTCAAATAAATCTTTGAAAGTGTACATGGTGCAATAATCCATGGATGGATAAATGCATGCATCTAGAAGATTATTTTTATGTTTAATTATTAAATTCATGTTTTGATTTATAATTGAAATAAGATAATTTTTAAATATTCCTAAAAGCTAGTGGGAGTATTATGTTTAATTTCTTATATCATATATGTTGTAGAACATATAAAAAGTAACATTCCATATAAGTTAAAAGTTAAGTCTTAGTTTGGAATGAAACTTTACTTGTAAGATTTAGGAAATAAGACATACAACCTTGGAATGAATGTTTATTGTTGAAACATGTGCGGTAAATAAATCTAATATATCATTTAGAAAGTCTAAATGGATATGTATGACATGAATAAAATCTAAGTATGACTCATAGATTTTTCATGTATATCATGTTTTGTTGTATCATACTTGATTACAAGTTGATTTGGCAATATTAATATCTAATTAAAAGTTATTAGATAACTTGTGTAATATTCTAAAAAGAATATGTTTGATTATAGAATTACATCCTAAATCTAGAAAAGCTTTCAAATTCTATAGATGAACAATTTTTTCAATTGTTGTGAAAATTGTCATAGCCAACAAACTTGAAAGTTTAAAGGGCGTCAAACATTACACAATAGATATTATGGTTTACGGAAAGTTTTAATAGCATATTGTTGTTTGCATACAATGACGCTAATAAAATTGAGATGACACTCAATACTAGTTATGGTAAGGATTTCATCCTTGGCTATTACTAGTTATGCTTACTAAAAGCATAGTTGCATTATACATTAAGAGAATAAGAATACTTTAAACTTTAAAATGTTTGGAAGTTTAATTATCATAAATTGGTGGTTAAGGATGTCACACATTTTATGAAATATTATATGGCATTGTCAAAATAGTTGAGTATGCACATACAAGAACTTCACTAGTTGAATTCTTGAAATAAGTATTCTTAAAATTCCGATAGATCAAAGTTGGATGATTTATGTTTTGTCAACAAGTAGGAATGTCATTACTTGAGACATAATTCATCAACAAGTTATCATGCATTGATCTATTTAGTATTTGGATAAGGGATGTTAAACAATTATTATAATAAATTTAAATACATGGTATGTTTAATTTATAATAAATTGTATCATGTTTTTGCATGTTTAAATCCATGAATAAAGGTTATTTTAAATTGTCCGTTGTCAGTTAATAATATGGGAATATTATTAAATTAAAACAAATCTGAAGGTTGGTATAATATACTTAAAGTATATTGATGCGTAGTCATGCCATTTCAGATGATATTCAATGATACCGAATATAGGACTTATCCCAACTACATGATGTTACTTTATGGATTTTGTTATTAAGTAAATCATGAGAAGTTATCCTCAGACTTGAGACGCAAGATAAGTGTCATGAATGTAGTACATTTTTGTGGAACAACTTAACGCTATACGTAACTGGTAGTCATAAGGGTTGTTTTCGGAAGTGTTACAAACTTTGTGGGTTTTGCTTGTAGTCAAGATAGAATTTGTTCCTTCAAATTTATTTTTGGAGTTTAATACTGCTGGGCCCCTCGTAGGGTTGGTAAGATGTATGTGTGGCCACACCCAATGTCTCTCCTGAATATGTTCAGAAGATTTGGTAATCTTGATCAATCACAAATAACGAGAAACAGAATGGTTAATTAAGGAATGACTTTAATCCATATCTTTATTAACATGGTATTAGAAACGAAAGGATAATAATAATGAGAAATCATTAAAAGGTTTTCCAGGAACCTTACTCGAGATCGTACTAGAGGCATCGGCGTGTTGCAAGACGCTAACCGATGTGATTACACTATTAAAATATGTCCAAGTGGGAGCTGTTAGATTATGGACATTATTTTAGTAGTCGTATGTTAGGATCGAACTCGAGATCACGGGATTGCACACAATACGTATGAAGAGAAAAAGAAATAATTATTTATAAATGTTATAAGTAATTATTAATAAACACAAAACTAATAATAGTAATTAGTATTTAATGATAAATGACTAATGACCTATTAACGAAGATTAGGAAAGTAATACTTGTGAATAATTGGAAGGTCAAGAAAGTTCTAGAAGGAGTTCCACCTCCTTATTGCCTTGAGCTCCAAGTATTCATTAGTATAAATACAAACCCAAGATTCATTGTTTCTCATAACTTGTACACACACATCTTGGTGTTTTTCTCTCCTTCTCTTTGTCTTAAATCGATCCATCAAAAAATCCCATAAGGGATTTGATTTTCATAGATCAATTAAGTTTTGTGTTTTATTTACTTGCATAAACTTTTTTTTGAATTAGTACGTGTGTACAAGAACGTGATTCAAACAAATTATTGTTTGATTCTTGGATTGAATTACAAAAGAGGTAAGGGGTAATTCTTGTAATCCACATAAACCCTAATTAGGGTTCTTGATTGAAGATTGCAATTTGATTCTTGTTCGGGCTAGAATCACAAAGGTACGTTTACTATTTAATATTGATTAATTAATTACATGTTATATGATCTTGTTATAATTGCTTCCGCTATGCTCACTTGATGTGTTTGGTTTATTTTATATGATTGTCATGATATTATAATTCCAACAGAAGGCATAGGTGGTAATGTTGTAATAAGCTGTAGCACATGGTATGATGTGAATGTAGGATTTCAGATTGCTTATTACTGCTAATATGTCGGTAGGAATGATACATAATTGTAGCGCTTAGAGTGTAGAATAAATAAGTTAGAACTAATGCTTCTAGTTAATCCGTGGCCTTTTATTGTACTAACTTGTTTTCACCTAATGTGTAATCTTATATTGTAGCCTGATAATATGAACTCTGAAAATTTCAAAATATAACATATTGATATTGTTCATTGTGATTTTAATTTGTGCAAGTGGTTACACTTTTGTTTGCTATGGTGGTAGCTTATTTTTATTCTATTTCCAACATTATTTTACAAGCTAATAATATTGTTTGATAGCCAATGAGGATAAAAACAAGGCTTTTTAAGTCAACTGTGGATCAAAAGCTTCATTTTCTGATAGACTTTAGAGTTGAAAAGTATATGAATGAGGGTGGATTAACTGGATACTGGGAAATATCATCACAACATGTAGTAGTGTTTAAAAAGTATGTGTGTCTCTCTCATGGGTCTTTGTAGACCCAAAGTTGGAAAATTATAACCAGTTTTGAGAGTTTAGTTTTCTTCTAAAAAGAAACAGTTTACAAAAAGTCCAAATTTCCTAACAAAAAAAATGTTTCGAGTCGACAGGTTATTTTAACTGAACCCATTTTGGTCCCACGTCCGAGTGAAGGAATAAAATTGATCATTTACTAGCTGAAAGTTGAAAGAAACATGATCCCTCCCTCAAACAGTAGCAACAATGGAAATGGAATGTCTTCATGGCTCAGACTCTCCGGCCACCCATTGGACACTTCCGCCTCCTTTTCTTCCTAACCTTCCTTTTCACTCAATGGCAAAATTATAGACTTAACCCTGACACGACTCACCCCTCTCTACTTGAAGAACACAAACTGCTAATTAGCAATTCATGAGATGGTATTCAATGCGACAAAACAACCAGTGTCTTAGTTATTTGACTCCCATCTCAATCAATCACTGGATAGTGAAATGTTTGTTGATAGACATTGTAACAATTCGCAAATTCAGGTTAATTACTTTTCCCGGGAAATTTACTATTCATTTTTACTATTCATTTCTTTCTGAAATTTTCCCGAAAGTTGATTTTTATTTCATATTCTCGAGTGATAAATCATTTCCATGGCAAATTAAATGTTTGACATTCGTCAGATCAGTTTCGTGAAAGTTATTAAGGAATTACACAGAATTACCCGTTTTAGGGTAAAACGTCAATCAGAAATTCCACGCACAACGAAATTTGATTCCGTCAGGTGACCCCACATCAGAAAAATGTTTAACACACTTATGATTTATTTGAGAATAAATCATGACTGAGAAAAATATGACCAGAATAAACCTCGGCCGTGAAAAACTGGAATTTTCAGTTTTACGCGTTTTTACTCAGCCGTAACCCTAGCCTTTACCTGCACCGCGTTTCTAAGATGATTTGAGCTTTCAACTTATTAAAATAAGTCAACATATTTTTCCCTCCTCCATTGACTAAAAATCATTCTTTGATTTTATAAGTCATCTCGTGATTTTTAGGCTTCCGGTTTGATGTCTAAAAGACATTTAAGACCAACCGACACCAGACTGAGCCCAGTCTAGACATTATAAATCATTTTAAATCATTTTTAGCATATTAGAAAAGTAACATTTTACTTTTCTCAGTTTTACGCAATATTCGTACATTTTACGTATTACGCGTTTTAGACCCGTGTTTCCAGTTTTTAGCAGGTTTTACCACCCAAATGGAACTTATCACCCATTTTATATTTTATTATGGGACATATGGACATTTCTAACAATACTTTAAAGTTTCATAATTTTACGACACCCGGTTTTACGTTTTGAGGCCTAATCATTTACGGTTGGCATTTCCCGGAGTCAAAATTCACATAATATCTAGATTTTTATCAAGCCAAGCCACCTCAACCCCCCTTATCCCTTTGGAACCGCCACAAGGGGGGGGGGAGTCACACCCTTGGTGGCTTGATCTTATGGCTTGTGATCTAGGATGGTTACATGTGTTGTTTTGGCAAGATAATATCTAGTAAACTAACCTCCTCATAAGAGTATAAATACCCCCCTCTCCCCCCTTCCTTGGCCGGCCATCACAACACACCAACACCTCTCACACTTAGCTTTAAGTCTTCTAATTTGTTGCAAGGTTCAAGAGTTAGTTCAAGATAGAAACCCTAGTTAGCTTATTTTTCACCAAAAATCTTCCAAACCCTAACATACTTGGTGTTTTCTCTTGAGTTTAAATCTACTCAATACACCTCAACCTTTATCATCCATCTTTCAAGAATACCAAGGGTAGAAAGGTTGCTTGAAGTGAAAAGGGTTGAAGCAAGTCTATCAAAGTCCATTTCCTTACTTGTTACTCATTTCTTTAATTAGAAAGCCAAAAGTTGTAAGCCTAAACCTAACATGCTTCTTGTTAATTTCTCATGTTCATATCATTTACATGTATTCTTGCTATATTATATCTTGTATGAATGTCCATGGTATTTAAAGATGAGTAAAAGATGTTGTTGTAATGAATTATTGAAACAAGTTACTAAAACAAGCAAACTAGTGAATTTCTTGGTAAGACCTGATCAAAATGGTAAAAATATGATGTTGGATTATTACATATTACAGTAGAGGACTTAAAAAGCAAACCATAGCAATTTGAACCACCTAAAAAGAGTAAACGAGTCAAAAGTTATGGCGATTTAAAGTTACCAAAGATTTCCGGCAAAACTGCCTAAAAGTTTCTGTGACAGAACCTAAAACACGCAAAAAGAGGCCTTTCTGGTCCGATTCATGAAAAGGTTAAACACGAAAGTTGTCCGGAATCACGTTTTCCTTCGGGAACAAAGAGGCTCGAGCCTTGAAAACACCTTCTGAGTGAGATATTTCTCAGTTTCTTAACAGCTATTTACATATTTTAAGTCACTATACTATTGTTATACTTTCAATGGAACAAGAGTTATTATGACCTATAAACAAGACCACCACCATGGCTAGAGCTAAGGTTGGGTCTCATGACCTTGGAACAAGGACCAAAGGTCATGGCTAGGCCATGACGAAATGACCATACCAACTTACATAGGCGTAAACATGAAACAATGAATTAGCCGATAACATGAACAAGCAATTTGGATCTACTTCACCTAAAAGGGAACCATGAGATTTTACCATGACAAATGGTCATACAAAACTTATGAATCATACCCTAATAACAATCTTCATGTACTATAAACTTTCCTAAGTTTATCCAAATATCGGACATATAACTTTTTCGGATCAAAACTTATATCTATATACTTTATCAACTACTACAATAGTAGGGAGCTTCATGTGAGGAGTTCATTATGTAAGCCGTCGAGATGAGTTGTGGATTTACGAGTTAAAGTGTCCTAGCTCCTCGAACGCTTACTAACATGACTTCTGAAATATGTTAGCCCGAACGGTAGTAAACGATATATCAAAACATACATGTTCATAAATCTTTCTTTCAAAGACTTACAAATATACATCATACCTCATCATGGACTAAATGCAAGATATATATATATAGGCACTCCGTTATATTCTTTACACAAATCCTAAGTCGCAACATTCTATTATAGGTTGCTCGTAGAAACCTACACAATCCGACCATCACCTTCATTACTTGCTATCGTACTTAAGGTGAGTTCATAGCCCCACTTTACATTATTTCAATGTTTTACAAACCCTTGGGGGGAATACATGCTATTTCTAAACCGAACACA
This sequence comes from Artemisia argyi, assembly GCA_030686995.1. NCBI lineage: Eukaryota > Viridiplantae > Streptophyta > Magnoliopsida > Asterales > Asteraceae > Artemisia > Artemisia argyi. The sequence goes on along the minus strand of CM060702.1, from coordinate 205,366,361 downwards.
ATGCTTTGAAACTGTATGCTGCCTGATTGTTTTATTATTACTAAGTACCTACCTTGCCAATCCTAGGCCCCTATCATGAACCATTTAATCACTAGAACTAGTGAGCGCGAGTATTGTGAATAGGCCTATTGGGATTGACGAATCCCATTTGTTTGAGCAGATTAGTTCAACAAATGCACTATATTTGAACATTTAAGTATGACGGCAAAGTACTTACCGGGGCAACATAATCGCCGATTGATATTGGTACCCGTTAACGTCTTGGTTGCATGAGCTTAGTACATAATAATAACTGTTTTGTTTTCTAACATGAGTATGAGTCTAATTAACTCTTACTACCAACATGTTGTGTTCAACCGATAAACAAACTCTATGAATTTCACTCAACCTTTGTGTTGACCTCTTAAGCATGTATTTCAGGTCCATGATAATCAAGAATGGAGCGGGAAGGGCACTTACCGAAGGAAGAAGGCTATAAACTATTATGTCATTCAATAAAAACATCATAGACTTTATATTGATGTGTTTTGAAACAATGGATCATTTTGGGACCTTACTATGTAAACTTTGATACATTTGAATAATATGAATGACAACTCTTTTTATTACGACTCGGTTAGAGATCGTTTTCTATTATTATGACTGTTGTGCCGTCGAGTAACACCCAAGTTGAATTCCGCTGCATCATGAATTGGGGGTGTTACAGATTGGTACCAGAGCCATGGTTATAGAGAAACGGGTCTAAGTGAGACCTAAACTATAACTACAATAACAAGCAAAAACATTTTTATAGCCTTCCGCTCTTCGTGCCTTCCATCCTCCAGAAGATTATGGACTTATTACACATGTTATGCTACATGAACATATTTGTATATTGTCATATGCACATTTCCTTAGTTTAAGCATTTTCCATAAACATTTGATTATTTTTAACATCGAAATACAAATTGTAGACATCATGTCCGCACCTCCATCTCCCGATCATTTTCCTGCTATGCCTGAATATTTACCAATTCTTCCCGGACCCGGTGATCCTTACTTTGAAGCAATTGATTATGACGATGAGGAAATACCTTATGAGGATCTAGACAATGAAATAGATTCGGACGAAGATCCTGAAATGGATATGGACATAAACATCGATGAGTACGAAGAGGATCCTGAAATGGATGTTGACATCGAATGTAACACCCCCAATTCATGGTTGCAGCGGAATTCGAACTGGGTGTTACTTGACGGCACAATAGTCACAATAATAGAAAACGAACTCCAATTGAGTCGTTTTAAAAGATTTATCATTCAAATTATATAAATATCAGAGATTACAAAATGAGGTCCCAATTGGTTCCATGTTTACAAATCACATTAAGTGAGTTTTGAATGATAATAAAATTTATAGCCCTCTTGAGTATCCGTGCCCTTCCGTACCATCCTTGATCGTCATGAACCTGAAATACATGCTTGAGAGGTCAACACAAAGGTTGAGTGGAATTCGTAGAGTTTAGTTAAATCGTTTGAACACAATAATCGTAGTGTGAGTTATAGGCTCACACCAATGTTTGGAAAACAAAATCGTTATTTATTTCACTAAGCTCATGCACCAAAACGTTAACGTGTACCAATATCGATCGGCAGATTTATCCCGGTAGGTACTTTGCCGTCATACCTAATGTTTCAAATATTAATGCATTTGTTTGAACTTAGTCAATACAAATGGGATTCGTCAATCCCAATAGGCCTATTCACAATATTCGCGCTCACTTGCAAGTAACCCTCGCAAGTGATTAAATGGTTCATAATAAGGGATCTTGGTTTGGCAAGGATGTTACTTAGTGATAATAAAACATAGTCGAATAGCATACAGTAGAAAGCATTGTGTTCGAGTAGAAAAATAATAGCATGTATTCCCCCCAAGGGTTTGTAAAACATTGAAGTAATGTAAAGTGGGGCTATGAACTCACCTTAAGTTATGTAGTGAGTAGTGAATGTGATGGTCGAATCGTGAAGGTTTCTACGAGCAACCTATAATAGAATGTTGCGACTTAGGATCGGAGTAAAGAATATGAAGTAGTGCCTATATATATATCTTGCATCTAGTCCATGATGTGGTATGATGTATATTGTAAGTCTTTGAAAGAATAGATTCATGAAACATGTATGTTTTATATATCGTTTACTACCGTTCGGGCCGACATAATTCAGAAGTCATGTTAGTAAGCGTTCGAGGAGCCAGGACACTTTAACTCGTAAATCCACAACTCAACTCGACGGCTTACATAATGAACTCCTCACATGAGGCTCCCTACTATTGTAGTAGTTGATAAAATATATAGATATAAGTTTTGATTCGAAAAGTTACTTGTCCGATATTTGAATAAACTTAGGAAAGTTTATTAGTACATGAAGATTGTTATTAGGGGTAGTTTCATAAGTCTTGTATGACCATTTTCTCTTGGTAATATCTCATGGTTCCTTTTCAAGTGAAGTAGATCCAAATTGCTTGTTCAAGTTATCGCCTAATTCATTGTTTCATGTTTACGCCTATGTAAGTTTACTTGGTCATTTCGTCATGGCCTAGCCATGACCTTTGGTCCTTGTTCCAAGGTCATGAGACACAACCTTGGCTCTAGCCATGGTTGTGGTCTTGATTATAGGTCATAAGACCTCTTGTTCCTTTCAAAGTATAACCATAATCTAGTGACTTTCGCCTAAAAATGGGCTGTTTAGAATTTGAAGAATTTTATCACTCGGAAAGTGTTTTTAGGTCTCGAGCTTCTTTGTACCTGAACGAAAACGTCGTTTCGGACAACTTTCGTGTTTTAACTTTTTGATGAATCGGATCAGAAGTGGGACTTTCAAAACCCAAATTTGATCAGAATGGTATTTGGCAGTTTGCCGCAAAGTTTTGGTAATTTCAAATCGTCATAACTTTTGACTCGTATACTCGTTTTAGGTGGTTCAAATTGCTACGGTTTCCTTGTTAGGTCCTCTACTGTAATATGTAATGATCCAACATCATATTTTTACCATTTTGGTCGTGGTTTTCCAAGAAAGTCACTAGTTTACTTGTTTTAGTAACTTGTTGTAACAATCAATAACAATAACTTGTTTTGCTCACTTTTATACATCATGGACATAACTACAAGACATAATATAGCAAGAATAACATGTAAATAACATGAACATGATTATTTAACAAGAATCAAGTTAGGGTTTGGCTCACAACTTTTGGCTTTCAAAGATGAAAGGAAGTTAACATGTAAGGATAGGACATTGATAGACTTGCTTCAACCCACTTCTTCATGCAATCTTTCTACTCTTGTAATCTTGAAAGATGGATGATGAAGGTTGAGGTGAATTGAGTGGATTTAAACTCAAGAGAAATCACCAAGTATATTAGGGATTGGAAGAGTTTTGGTGAATGATATTCTAACTAGGGTTTCTATCTTGAAGAATCACTTGAACCTTGCAAGAACTTGGAAGAAATAAAGCTAAGTGTGGAATGAAATGGGTTGTGGTGTGTGGCGTTCAAGTGAAGGGAGGAGGGGCTATTTATAGTCCAAAATGAGGAGGTTAGGAAAGTGCTAGGAAATTACTAAAACTTGGTGACCAAGTTGTAATAAAATGATGATTTAGGGGTAGATTCATGAGATGAAGCCACATGGGATGACTCCCCCCCTCCTAGGTCGGTTTGTAAGCTTGGAGAGCAAGGGTGTGGACTTTTCTTGGTATTATCCAAGATACTTGGTTAGTTTTGACTCCGGGAAATGCCAATCGTAAATGATTAAGCCTCAAAACGTAAAACCGGGTGTCGTAAAATTATGGAACTTGGAAGAATGGTTAAACATGTCCATATAGTCCATAATAAAATATAAAATGAGTGGTAGGATCTATCGGGTGCTAAAACCCTGCTAAAAACTGGAAACACGGGTCTAAAACGCGTAATTCGCGTAAAACGCTGAATATTGCGTAATATTGAGAAAAGTAAAATGTTACTTTTCTAATGTGATAAAAATGATTTAAAATGACTTATAATGTCTAGACTGGGCTCAGTCTAGTGTCGGTTGGTATTAAATGTCTTTTAGACATCAAACCGTAAGCCTAAAAATCACGAAATGACTTATAACATCAAGGGATGATTTTTGGTCAATGGAGGAGGGAAAGAATATGTTGACTTTTTCTAAGAAGTTGAAAACTCAAATAGTCTTAGAAATGCGTTTTGTGGTCTAACGGTTAATCGCTCAAATGGTTAAGCGTGCTCGTGCGGGATTAGTACAGGCTTGGGTGACCTGCCGGGAAGTCTTTGGTCATGTTTTTCTCAGTCACGATTAATTCTCAAATAAATCATGAGTGTGTCAAACATTTTTCTGATGCGGGGTCACTTAACGCGGTCGAGTTTCGTTGTATGTAGAATTTCTGAATGACGTTTTACCCTAAAACGTGTAATTCCGTGTAATTCCTTAATAACTTTCACGAAAATACGCTTATGAATGTCAAAATTTTAATTTGCCATGGAAATGATTTATCACTTGAGAATATCAAATAAAAATCAACTTTCGGGAAAGTTTCGGGAAAAATGAATAGTAAAAGTGAATAGTGAAATTTTCCGGGAAAAGTAATTAACCTGAAAAATGTGAATTGTTACAGTCTCTACCCCTTACGGGGAACTTCGTCCCGAAGTTCTATGTGTGTCATATGTTGGAGTGGTGTCGATAAAGATGTGTGGTTACTTATGAGGACTATAGTCTGGGATTACCAGTGATGTAGTTTGATTTGTCGTTTTAGTGTATGGCGTAGGACGAGGTTTACTTTTATGTAGGAAAGGTATGGTAATAGTCGAATATCAAAGGAAATTGATATAGCAGTCGAATATTAATAGGAATTGAGATCGTAGTTGCAATCATAGCCTAGTAGGTAATCGGTTGTTGTACCTAGTGTTTATTGACTTCATACTTATGTTATTTTGGATACAAACAAGCCCACTTGTTTATAATTCTTTATTTACATAGAGAGGCATCCCAAACAATGTAGATAAGGAAATATAAACTTATGGTTTGGTGATTTACAATGTCTTTATTTAAATGAAAAGGCATCCCAATCCATTCAAATAATTACAAACCATCCTACACAACATTCATACTTAGTCGGTGAGTTACAAGGTAGGGTATTACGAGATGATACTGGTGTTCCAAGATGAATATTCAATCTTGTAAAGCTGGTAAGGGTGCTTGTGGTGTAGCTAAGGATGATTTGAGCTTTAAAAGTGCATCAAGATCTGTTAATGAGCTTGTGGTTTCAACGATTGTGAAGATAATGTTATGATATGTTGACGAACAAAAGTGTGTAGTGTAGGCTTAACATTAATACTCTCAGGTATAGATGTTGAGTTTGCTTTAAAAATCTTAAGAGATTCTAAAAGTTTATGATGGAATGGTATCCTTAGAACCTAAACAGGATAGTACTTCTACAGGATGAAGAGAAGAATTGATAACTATCCCAAGATAGTAGTTCGGATTATCTCATAAATGAAAACTTTCAAGAATGAAATTTGGTAGTACAAATAAGGTGTTAAGATTTCGCTGAGTGGTAAAACACTATCGTGTCTCTAGATCGTTTTAAAGAATTCGGGTGGTTTATCGAGTTCAAGTAGGAAATCAATCTGAACATAACCCTAGTACAACTACTCTCAGTATTTGAAAATTTTAAGTCGAATATAGTTAGTCAGACTATATTCCACTGTCCCTAGGTTAAATATAGGTGACTAGTCTATATTTAGCCAAGGTTCGATAAAATTTTCAAATACCTAAATTAGGTATACTTGTGATACGTCCGTTGCTTTCGGGAAACTGTCCACTAAACAAAGGCGATGTCAAACCATTCAGTTGCAAGTCCCGCCATAAGAGACTTGTAACGTATGTTTTCACATTCCATTGCATAGAAGATAGTACGGGTAGATATGTGTGGAAAGGAAGTTGAAGTAATTCTAAAACAGTCTATACTGGGCTAGAATTACAAACTTTTAACAATGAAGGTTTCAGAAGAAAACTTTGATGGATGTAGAGAAAGTTCAACTTTTGTCGATGATGGATTAGTTTGTCCTTTAGAAATCTCATATTTCTTGTTTGGAAATCGATAGATTGTGATGGGTTTTTGATATCATATGAAATGATATTGATGAGGTGGTGGAATAATTCGAGGGGCCATTGCATAAATCACAATGTCTCGGAAGTAGATTAGACCATTGTGTGACTCAAAACATTTGAGAAATGATTAAGACCATTGTGTCATACAATGTTCGGGAAATAGAAAAGACCATCGTAATTCGTTACAATATCTTGGATATAAAATGTTGGAGTGGGAACATGGTTGGGAGAATGTGGTTGTGTCGAAATGCCATAGAATAGGCATGTGTAGATATGTTTAGATAAAATGATTGAAAATAACTCGAATGTATATATAAATATACTAGTATTTGTTCGTGTAGTGGAAAATGCCTAGTGTGTATATATGAATATACTTATGTTCATGTAGCATAAAATGCTTAATAAGTCCATAATCGTCTGGAGGATGGAAGACACGAAGATCGGAAGGCTATAAAATGTTTTTGCTTGTAGTGTGGTTATAGTTTAGGTCTCAATTAGACCCGTTTCTCTATAACCATGGCTCTGGTACCAATCTGTAACACCCCCAATTCATGGTTGCAGCGGAATTCGAACTGGGTGTTACTTGACGGCACAATAGTCACAATAATAGAAAACGAACTCCAATTGAGTCGTTTTAAAAGATTTATCATTCAAATTATATAAATATCAGAGATTACAAAATGAGGTCCCAATTGGTTCCATGTTTACAAATCACATTAAGTGAGTTTTGAATGATAATAAAATTTATAGCCCTCTTGAGTATCCGTGCCCTTCCGTACCATCCTTGATCGTCATGAACCTGAAATACATGCTTGAGAGGTCAACACAAAGGTTGAGTGGAATTCGTAGAGTTTAGTTAAATCGTTTGAACACAATAATCGTAGTGTGAGTTATAGGCTCACACCAATGTTTGGAAAACAAAATCGTTATTTATTTCACTAAGCTCATGCACCAAAACGTTAACGTGTACCAATATCGATCGGCAGATTTATCCCGGTAGGTACTTTGCCGTCATACCTAATGTTTCAAATATTAATGCATTTGTTTGAACTTAGTCAATACAAATGGGATTCGTCAATCCCAATAGGCCTATTCACAATATTCGCGCTCACTTGCAAGTAACCCTCGCAAGTGATTAAATGGTTCATAATAAGGGATCTTGGTTTGGCAAGGATGTTACTTAGTGATAATAAAACATAGTCGAATAGCATACAGTAGAAAGCATTGTGTTCGAGTAGAAAAATAATAGCATGTATTCCCCCCAAGGGTTTGTAAAACATTGAAGTAATGTAAAGTGGGGCTATGAACTCACCTTAAGTTATGTAGTGAGTAGTGAATGTGATGGTCGAATCGTGAAGGTTTCTACGAGCAACCTATAATAGAATGTTGCGACTTAGGATCGGAGTAAAGAATATGAAGTAGTGCCTATATATATATCTTGCATCTAGTCCATGATGTGGTATGATGTATATTGTAAGTCTTTGAAAGAATAGATTCATGAAACATGTATGTTTTATATATCGTTTACTACCGTTCGGGCCGACATAATTCAGAAGTCATGTTAGTAAGCGTTCGAGGAGCCAGGACACTTTAACTCGTAAATCCACAACTCAACTCGACGGCTTACATAATGAACTCCTCACATGAGGCTCCCTACTATTGTAGTAGTTGATAAAATATATAGATATAAGTTTTGATTCGAAAAGTTACTTGTCCGATATTTGAATAAACTTAGGAAAGTTTATTAGTACATGAAGATTGTTATTAGGGGTAGTTTCATAAGTCTTGTATGACCATTTTCTCTTGGTAATATCTCATGGTTCCTTTTCAAGTGAAGTAGATCCAAATTGCTTGTTCAAGTTATCGCCTAATTCATTGTTTCATGTTTACGCCTATGTAAGTTTACTTGGTCATTTCGTCATGGCCTAGCCATGACCTTTGGTCCTTGTTCCAAGGTCATGAGACACAACCTTGGCTCTAGCCATGGTTGTGGTCTTGATTATAGGTCATAAGACCTCTTGTTCCTTTCAAAGTATAACCATAATCTAGTGACTTTCGCCTAAAAATGGGCTGTTTAGAATTTGAAGAATTTTATCACTCGGAAAGTGTTTTTAGGTCTCGAGCTTCTTTGTACCTGAACGAAAACGTCGTTTCGGACAACTTTCGTGTTTTAACTTTTTGATGAATCGGATCAGAAGTGGGACTTTCAAAACCCAAATTTGATCAGAATGGTATTTGGCAGTTTGCCGCAAAGTTTTGGTAATTTCAAATCGTCATAACTTTTGACTCGTATACTCGTTTTAGGTGGTTCAAATTGCTACGGTTTCCTTGTTAGGTCCTCTACTGTAATATGTAATGATCCAACATCATATTTTTACCATTTTGGTCGTGGTTTTCCAAGAAAGTCACTAGTTTACTTGTTTTAGTAACTTGTTGTAACAATCAATAACAATAACTTGTTTTGCTCACTTTTATACATCATGGACATAACTACAAGACATAATATAGCAAGAATAACATGTAAATAACATGAACATGATTATTTAACAAGAATCAAGTTAGGGTTTGGCTCACAACTTTTGGCTTTCAAAGATGAAAGGAAGTTAACATGTAAGGATAGGACATTGATAGACTTGCTTCAACCCACTTCTTCATGCAATCTTTCTACTCTTGTAATCTTGAAAGATGGATGATGAAGGTTGAGGTGAATTGAGTGGATTTAAACTCAAGAGAAATCACCAAGTATATTAGGGATTGGAAGAGTTTTGGTGAATGATATTCTAACTAGGGTTTCTATCTTGAAGAATCACTTGAACCTTGCAAGAACTTGGAAGAAATAAAGCTAAGTGTGGAATGAAATGGGTTGTGGTGTGTGGCGTTCAAGTGAAGGGAGGAGGGGCTATTTATAGTCCAAAATGAGGAGGTTAGGAAAGTGCTAGGAAATTACTAAAACTTGGTGACCAAGTTGTAATAAAATGATGATTTAGGGGTAGATTCATGAGATGAAGCCACATGGGATGACTCCCCCCCTCCTAGGTCGGTTTGTAAGCTTGGAGAGCAAGGGTGTGGACTTTTCTTGGTATTATCCAAGATACTTGGTTAGTTTTGACTCCGGGAAATGCCAATCGTAAATGATTAAGCCTCAAAACGTAAAACCGGGTGTCGTAAAATTATGGAACTTGGAAGAATGGTTAAACATGTCCATATAGTCCATAATAAAATATAAAATGAGTGGTAGGATCTATCGGGTGCTAAAACCCTGCTAAAAACTGGAAACACGGGTCTAAAACGCGTAATTCGCGTAAAACGCTGAATATTGCGTAATATTGAGAAAAGTAAAATGTTACTTTTCTAATGTGATAAAAATGATTTAAAATGACTTATAATGTCTAGACTGGGCTCAGTCTAGTGTCGGTTGGTATTAAATGTCTTTTAGACATCAAACCGTAAGCCTAAAAATCACGAAATGACTTATAACATCAAGGGATGATTTTTGGTCAATGGAGGAGGGAAAGAATATGTTGACTTTTTCTAAGAAGTTGAAAACTCAAATAGTCTTAGAAATGCGTTTTGTGGTCTAACGGTTAATCGCTCAAATGGTTAAGCGTGCTCGTGCGGGATTAGTACAGGCTTGGGTGACCTGCCGGGAAGTCTTTGGTCATGTTTTTCTCAGTCACGATTAATTCTCAAATAAATCATGAGTGTGTCAAACATTTTTCTGATGCGGGGTCACTTAACGCGGTCGAGTTTCGTTGTATGTAGAATTTCTGAATGACGTTTTACCCTAAAATGTGAATTAACCTGAAAAATGTGAATTGTTACATCGAAGGCATCGATGAGGAAGCGGAGGAACTATTAGTGGTGCCACATCTATCACCATTAACATCTCCACCTCCGGTTTCACCAATTTCATCCGAATCTAACCGTACCACTCCAGCTCAAGTTCCGAATTCTACTCACCAAACCGGCGGAACATCTACATTTACACATATGTTCGCAAACTCAGCTCAATACGAAATCTACTCTGTGAAACAAGCTCTCAACCAAACCCAACTCAAAGTTCGAAGTATGGCAAGTCAAATGCACGAATGTATGTCCAAGGTAAATTCTGCTAGAATGGATGCCATGAATGCTCGAGACGACCTATATTGGTTTAAGCTTGACATGAGTTACGTGAAGAGTGACTCGGATCATGTTGGGGAAGTAGTCTTAAATCCTTTGACTAGCTTGGATGATGTCAAGGATAGACTCACTTTGGTTGAGAGAGCCCAAGAACAGGATGCGGTTCAAATTCACAAACTACTTAACCGCCGAAATCCGGTTAGATGTTGCAAACTTTGACAGGTATCAACTTAAGAATGATTTGTGTTGGATGCAAACTCAAATGAGTTCCATACAACAAAGGCTATACCGAAAGGATGTCAAAGAATACCGTCCAAACGAAAGTGTAGATGTGTTAGCAACACGCGGAAATAATAATCCGACCGGACCACAACAACCTCCCAACCGACGTTAGACTAGTGTTATAGTACTAGTTATCTTTAGTACAACGTTGTAATTACTAACTGAAAGTATCAGTTAGTAAGTTTTGAATGAACTTGTAATAAGTTCGATTTTGTAATCAACGTTATATTAATAAAACTCTTGTTTTATATACTATCATGTGTTATGCTTTTAAGTTTCAAACATTATCATCCTATCATTCTTATCAAACATTGTGCTCATCTCACAACTCTCTAATTATAATGTATCTTTTGAACAATAGAATCATGGCGCCAAAGAAAAAGACCCCACCAACAATGACACAAGCCGCCATCCGCAAATTGGTGAAGGATAGTGTCAATGCAGCACTTATCACGGAACGAGCAGCCGTAGCTGCAGCAGCTGCAGCAGCTGCCGATGCCACCACAGCTGCTGGTGCTGCTGATGCTGCAGCAGCTGCTGATGCTGCAGCAGCTGCTGATGCTGCAGCAGCCGCAGAAGCCGCCACTGCTGCGGAAGCTGCGATAGCTGCAGAGGCTGCCAGAATTGCCAGTCTTAACCTTGGAGGACCTACCCCTCCGGTGACCAATGTTACTACAGTACCAAAGGGTTGTTCGTACATTTCCTACCTGAAATGTGAACCCATCAAATTCAAGGGTACTGAAGGGGCTGTAGGTTTGACCCGTTGGTTCGAAAAGGCGGAGTCGGTCTTCTTGGTTAGTAAATGTATCGAGGGGGATAAAGTTCAGTATGCCACAAGTACTCTGTTGAATGAGGCCTTGTCCTGGTGGAACTCAATTGCTCAACCCATGGGCATTGAGAATGCCTACAAAATTACTTGGGCTAATTTGAAACAAATGATGATCAAGGAATATTGTCCTCGGAGTGAGATGCAAAAGTTGGATGTTGAGTTCTGCGATCACGCGGTTAGGGGAAATGATATCATTACCTACAACCGTAGATTCCAGGAACTGAGGATACTTTGTCCTACAATGGTTTCCACAAAGGAAAAATTGTTGGAAAGGTATATTTGGGGACTTCCCTCAAGCATACAGGGGAATGTGACTTCGGCAAATCCCAAAGAACTTGATGAGGCTATGAGAATGTCCCGTAGTCTCATGGATCAAGTGGTACGTATGTCGGAAACCCGCAAGCAAAACAACCTCAACACCAACAACAACACCAACAACCCCAACAACAGCAATGCCAACAATCCCAACAATTCCAACTACCGTAACAACAACAACAACAAGAACAACAACAACAAACGACCATATGATGGTAACCGTGGGAATAACAACAACAACAACAACAACAACCAAACCCGAAACAACAACCATCACAATCAACAGAACAAGAGGCAGGAAGCCGCAACGGCTTATGTTGCTGCACCAGCTGGTGGTAGGTACGTGGGTAATCAACCACAATGTACCAAGTGTAACTACCATCACGAAGGTCCTTGCCCGGCCAAATGCCACAAGTGCCAAAAGCCCGGACATCTTGCCAAGGATTGTAGGGGCAAGGGTATAGCTACTGGGGCTAACACACAACCCATAGTTACATGCTTCGGGTGTGGTGAAAGGGGACACTACAAAAACAACTGTCCTCAAAACCAAGGACCCCAAGGCGGAGGTGCTCGTGGTAGAGCCTTTGTCATGGGAAAAGAAGAACCACACCAGGACCCGAACGTGGTTACCGGTACGTTCTTACTCAATAATATTCCTGTTAAAGTATTATTCGATTCTGGTGCTGATATGAGCTTTATATCTACTAGAATTGCGCCTTTACTTGATATTCCATCAATTACTTTAACCACTAGTTATAATATTGAGATAGCTACCGGTGACTTAGTAAATACCAATACCGTAATCCCAAACTGTACCCTTAATCTCTTAGACCACCCCTTTGACATCAATCTTATGCCAATTGAACTCGGAAGTTTTGATGTAGTTATTGGCATGGATTGGTTGTCTAAACATCAAGCTAACATTATTTGTGGTGAAAGAGTTGTGCACATTCCATGTGACAATGAAACTTTGATCATTCGTGGTGATCAAAGTGGAACTCGAATAAACATCATCTCATGTATCAAAACCATGAAATACATTGAGAAAGGATGTTATGCTTTCTTAGCCCATGTAACAGAAAAGAAAACCGATGAAAAATGTCTCGAAGATGTTCCTATTGCCCGTGAGTTTCCTGAAGTCTTTCCAGAAGACTTACCCGGACTACCACCAAATCGTCAAATAGAGTTCAGAATTGATTTAATACCAGGAGCGGCGCCAGTTGCCCGCGCACCATACCGGCTAGCACCTTCAGAGATGCAAGAGCTATCAAATCAATTACAAGAACTTGCGGACAAGGGATTTATTCGACCCAGTTCCTCACCTTGGGGAGCTCCAGTTTTATTCGTGAAAAAGAAAGACGGGTCATTACGAATGTGTATTGACTATCGTGAGCTAAACAAATTAACCATAAAGAACCGATACCCACTACCAAGAATTGATGACTTATTCGATCAATTACAAGGTTCAACCTACTACTCAAAAATTGACCTACGTTCAGGTTACCACCAAGTCAGAGTTCGAGATGAAGACATTCCAAAAACAGCCTTTAGGACACGATATGGTCACCATGAATTCCAAGTGATGCCCTTTGGGTTAACTAATGCACCGGCAGTATTCATGGATCTCATGAATCGGGTGTGTAAACCATATTTGGACAAATTCGTGATCGTATTCATAGACAACATTCTCATATATTCCAAAAACAAAGAGGAACACAAAGAACACCAGAGAACAATTTTAGGACTACTCAAGGAAGAAAAATTGTATGCAAAGTTTTCCAAATGCGAATTTTGGATTCAATCCGTACAATTCCTTGGGCATGTGATTGACAAAACCGGTTTACATGTCGATCCCGCTAAAATTGAGGCAATCAAAAACTGGCCAACACCTACCACACCTACAGAAATTCGTCAATTTCTGGGTTTAGCCGGGTATTACCGAAGGTTTATTGAAGGATTTTCTTCAATAGCAAAATCTTTGACCAAGCTAACTCAGAAAAACAAGAAATACGTGTGGGATGAAGACGAAGAAAATGCTTTCCAAACCCTTAAACAAAAACTTTGTAGTGCTCCTATCCTAGCATTGCCAGATGGGATCGAAGATTTTGTAGTCTATTGTGATGCATCGTACCAAGGTTTAGGTGCCGTGTTGATGCAACGTGATAAGGTCATGGCTTATGCTTCGCGACAACTCAAGGTTCATGAAGAAAATTACACCACTCATGACTTAGAGTTAGGAGCTGTGGTCTTTGCACTAAAAATCTGGAGGCACTATCTATACGGTACTAGATGTACTGTGTACACCGATCATAAAAGCCTACAACACATTTTGAACCAAAAAGAACTAAACATGCGACAACGTCGTTGGTTGGAATTACTAAGTGATTATGACTGCGACATTCGTTACCACCCAGGGAAGGCAAACGTAGTAGCTGACGCCCTGAGCCGAAAGGAACGGGTTAAACCACTACGAGTCCGAGCCTTAGTTTTAACCATAAATTCCAACTTTCCTACTCAAATCCTTCAAGCTCAAGCTGAGGCGGTGAAACAAGAAGATATCCAAAAGGAAAAGTTGGATGGCATGATACAGAAGAAATTCGAAACCCGTTCAGATGGAACTCTATGCTTCCAAGGTCGAAGTTGGTTACCACTTTATGGTGACTTACGAGACTTGATCATGCATGAATTACACAAATCTAAATACTCCATACATCCAGGATCTGATAAAATGTATCATGATCTTAAGTTACTTTATTGGTGGCCGAACATGAAAGCCGACATTGCAACATATGTTAGCAAATGTCTTACCTGCTCCAAAGTAAAAGCCGAACACCAAAAACCATCCGGTCCATTGCAACAACCAGAAATTCCTACTTGGAAATGGGAAAGAATTACTATGGACTTCATTACCAAGCTCCCAAAGACATCAAGTGGTTATGACTCCATTTGGGTCATAGTTGATCGTCTCACAAAATCCGCACACTTTATACCAATCAAAGAGACTTACAAAATGGAACAACTAACCCGACTGTATGTCAAGGAAATAGTCTCAAGACATGGTGCACCAATATCCATCATATCCGACAGAGATGGTAGATTTACTTCCAATTTCTGGCAGTCACTCCAAGACGCCTTTGGAAAAAATCTAGACATGAGTACAGCCTATCACCCTCAGACCGATGGTCAGAGTGAACGAACCATCGAGCATGTATAATAGACTTTGGAAAAGGATGGGATACTCATTTACCATTAGTCGAATTTTCCTACAACAACAGCTATCATACAAGTATTAAGGCAGCCCCATTTGAAGCACTTTACGGTCGAAAGTGTCGTTCACCTGCTTGTTGGGCTGAAGTGGGAGAAGTTCAACTCACTGGACCAGAACTTATCCGTGAAACAACAGATAAGATTGTACAAATCAGAAGTCAATTACAAGCCGCAAGAGATCGACAGAAAAGTTATGCCGACACACGACGCAGACCCCTAGAATTCCAAGTCGGAGATAGGGTTATGCTAAAGGTATCGCCTTGGAAGGGCTTGATACGATTCGGTAAACGAGGAAAACTAAACCCAAGATACATTGGACCATTCAAAATCCTAGCCAGGGTTGGCCCTGTGGCGTACAGACTTGAGCTTCCATCAGAACTCAGTAGTGTACACCCCACTTTCCATGTATCTAACCTAAAGAAATGCTTATCGGATGAATCACTTGTGATTCCACTCGATGAAATTCAACTCAATGACGATCTTCAATTTGTTGAGGAACCCGTAGAAATCATGGACCGAGAGGTCAAACAACTCAAGCAAAGCCGTATTCCAATTGTTAAAGTTCGTTGGAACTCACGACGTGGTCCTGAATACACATGGGAACGAGAGGACCAGATACGAAAGAAATACCCACACCTTTTTACCAACGAAGCTTCTACTTCCAACGCAAATTGATCTCCGGGACGGAGCTCTCATATGGGGTGGAGACTATAACAATTCGCAAATTCAGGTTAATTACTTTTCCCGAGAAATTTACTATTCATTTTTACTATTCATTTCTTTCTGAAATTTTCCCGAAAGTTGATTTTTATTTCATATTCTCGAGTGATAAATCATTTCCATGGCAAATTAAATGTTTGACATTCGTCAGATCAGTTTCGTGAAAGTTATTAAGGAATTACACAGAATTACCCGTTTTAGGGTAAAACGTCAATCAGAAATTCCACGCACAACGAAATTTGATTCCGTCAGGTGACCCCACATCAGAAAAATGTTTAACACACTTATGATTTATTTGAGAATAAATCATGACTGAGAAAAATATGACCAGAATAAACCTCGGCCGTGAAAAACTGGAATTTTCAGTTTTACGCGTTTTTACTCAGCCGTAACCCTAGCCTTTACCTGCACCGCGTTTCTAAGATGATTTGAGCTTTCAACTTATTAAAATAAGTCAACATATTTTTCCCTCCTCCATTGACTAAAAATCATTCTTTGATTTTATAAGTCATCTCGTGATTTTTAGGCTTCCGGTTTGATGTCTAAAAGACATTTAAGACCAACCGACACCAGACTGAGCCCAGTCTAGACATTATAAATCATTTTAAATCATTTTTAGCATATTAGAAAAGTAACATTTTACTTTTCTCAGTTTTACGCAATATTCGTACATTTTACGTATTACGCGTTTTAGACCCGTGTTTCCAGTTTTTAGCAGGTTTTACCACCCAAATGGAACTTATCACCCATTTTATATTTTATTATGGGACATATGGACATTTCTAACAATACTTTAAAGTTTCATAATTTTACGACACCCGGTTTTATGTTTTGAGGCCTAATCATTTACGGTTGGCATTTCCCGGAGTCAAAATTCACATAATATCTAGATTTTTATCAAGCCAAGCCACCTCAACCCCCCTTATCCCTTTGGAACCGCTACAAGGGGGGGGGGAGTCACACCCTTGGTGGCTTGATCTTATGGCTTGTGATCTAGGATGGTTACATGTGTTGTTTTGGCCAGATAATATCTAGTAAACTAACCTCCTCATAAGAGTATAAATACCCCCCTCTCCCCCCTTCCTTGGCCGGCCATCACAACACACCAACACCTCTCACACTTAGCTTTAAGTCTTCTAATTTGTTGCAAGGTTCAAGAGTTAGTTCAAGATAGAAACCCTAGTTAGCTTATTTTTCACCAAAAATCTTCCAAACCCTAACATACTTGGTGTTTTCTCTTGAGTTTAAATCTACTCAATACACCTCAACCTTTATCATCCATCTTTCAAGAATACCAAGGGTAGAAAGGTTGCTTGAAGTGAAAAGGGTTGAAGCAAGTCTATCAAAGTCCATTTCCTTACTTGTTACTCCTTTCTTTAATTAGAAAGCCAAAAGTTGTAAGCCTAAACCTAACATGCTTCTTGTTAATTTCTCATGTTCATATCATTTACATGTATTCTTGCTATATTATATCTTGTATGAATGTCCATGGTATTTAAAGATGAGTAAAAGATGTTGTTGTAATGAATTATTGAAACAAGTTACTAAAACAAGCAAACTAGTGAATTTCTTGGTAAGACCTGATCAAAATGGTAAAAATATGATGTTGGATTATTACATATTACATTAGAGGACTTAAAAATCAAACCATAGCAATTTGAACCACCTAAAAAGAGTAAACGAGTCAAAAGTTATGGCGATTTAAAGTTACCAAAGATTTCCGGCAAAACTGCCTAAAAGTTTCTGTGACAGAACCTAAAACACGCAAAAAGAGGCCTTTCTGGTCCGATTCATGAAAAAGTTAAAACACGAAAGTTGTCCGGAATCACGTTTTCCTTCAGGAGCAAAGTGGCTCGAGCCTTGAAAACACCTTCTGAGTGAGATATTTCTCAATTTCTTAACAGCTATTTACATATTTTAAGTCACTATACTATTGTTATACTTTCAATGGAACAAGAGATATTATGACCTATAAACAAGACCACCACCATGGCTAGAGCTAAGGTTGGGTCTCATGACCTTGGAACAAGGACCAAAGGTCATGGCTAGGCCATGACGAAATGACCATACCAACTTACATAGGCGTAAACATGAAACAATGAATTAGCCGATAACATGAACAAGCAATTTGGATCTACTTCACCTAAAAGGGAACCATGAGATTTTACCAAGACAAATGGTCATACAAAACTTATGAATCATACCCTAATAACAATCTTCATGTACTATAAACTTTCCTAAGTTTATCCAAATATCGGACATATAACTTTTTCGGATCAAAACTTATATCTATATACTTTATCAACTACTACAATAGTAGGGAGCTTCATGTGAGGAGTTCATTATGTAAGCCGTCGAGATGAGTTGTGGATTTACGAGTTAAAGTGTCCTGGCTCCTCGAACGCTTACTAACATGACTTCTGAAATATGTTAGCCCGAACGGTAGTAAACGATATATCAAAACATACATGTTCATAAATCTTTCTTTCAAAGACTTACAAATATACATCATACCTCATCATGGACTAAATGCAAGATATATATATAGGCACTCCGTTATATTCTTTACACAAATCCTAAGTCGCAACATTCTATTATAGGTTGCTCGTAGAAACCTACACAATCCGACCATCACCTTCATTACTTGCTATCGTACTTAAGGTGAGTTCATAGCCCCACTTTACATTATTTCAATGTTTTACAAACCCTTGGGGGGAATACATGCTATTTCTAAACCGAACACAATGCTTTGAAACTGTATGCTGCCTGATTGTTTTATTATTACTAAGTACCTACCTTGCCAATCCTAGGCCCCTATCATGAACCATTTAATCACTAGAACTAGTGAGCGCGAGTATTGTGAATAGGCCTATTGGGATTGACGAATCCCATTTGTTTGAGCAGATTAGTTCAACAAATGCACTATATTTGAACATTTAAGTATGACGGCAAAGTACTTACTGGGGCAACATAACCGCCGATTGATATTGGTACCCGTTAACGTCTTGGTTGCATGAGCTTAGTACATAATAATAACTGTTTTGTTTTCTAACATGAGTATGAGTCTAGTTAACTCTTACTACCAACATATTGTGTTCAACCGATAAACAAACTCTATGAATTTCACTCAACCTTTGTGTTGACCTCTTAAGCATGTATTTCAGGTCCATGATAATCAAGAATGGAGCGGGAAGGGCACTTACCGAAGGAAGAAGGCTATAAACTATTATGTCATTCAATAAAAACATCATAGACTTTATATTGATGTGTTTTGAAACAATGGATCATTTTGGGACCTTACTATGTAAACTTTGATACATTTGAATAATATGAATGACAACTCTTTTTATTACGACTCGGTTAGAGATCGTTTTCTATTATTATGACTGTTGTGCCGTCGAGTAACACCCAAGTTGAATTCCGCTGCATCATGAATTGGGGGTGTTACAGACATGGTCTAATTTGTGCCTTCAAATAGGTCGCTGTCTATGTCTTCGATAGACGACCTCCAAGTCAACTATACATATGCATATATTTGCATTCAAAGTTCCAATAATTAATTTCGACTTCCGTTCAATAGGGGCTTCTAGCGAAACATCGATATTTGCATGTTTCTTCAAAATAAGCTTAAACAACATTGTATAACATACATTAAAAACTTGTATTTTTAGAAACTATGCAAATATTTAAGTTTTATCTGGTATATATGTAATTCCTGCCGTTCTATATACGTTGTAAGCTGATACAAAGTTTTAAGTCAAGCCACATGTTGGTATGCATCTTCACAGCCACATGCAAACATTATCTCCATCATATATACTGCATTTTATCATAATTAAACTTCCTTGATTATTTTACTCTCAAAGTTTCAAAATGAAAAAAAACCACATGTTGGTATCCTCTTTTGCAGCATTCTTACTAAACCTATTTCATTTTCTTGGTGTTTCTCAAAAGTCCGTTTTGCTTGGCTTTTTCATCATATTATGAAGGTTGTGCCCCTCGAGACTGTCGTGATGGTATGAGCGTAAGCTTTCCATTTTACATTAGTGGTTTACAAGCCTCATATTGTGGATACCCTGCTTTTGAGCTCTACTGCAGCAACAATGGGTCCTTAATTATTCGAATATCTGGAAATCACTATTCTGTTGAAGATATTGACTATAGCGGATCTATGCGGTTACGAAATTCCCCAATAACCACATGCCCCTCGGCAATCACAAACTTAACACTTGATGTTAACACCTTTTCAGTATATTCAACTTCGACATATTTTATTCTTATGAATTGTTCTATATCACAGCTGCCCAAAAATCTGACAAGGTATAGGATTGGATCTTGTGATGAGTTGGTTATGTCTGATTATGAGTATAAAATGAATGTAGATATCGGAATGGAAGTTTGTACTAAAGTGGTTGAGGTACCGATTGAATTGGAAAATGTTGATGGTGGAAATTATACAGAGGCGCTGAAGATGGGGTTTAAATTGTTATGGACGCCACCGAATTGTGACACTTGTAGACAAAGTGATGGTAGGTGTATATATGATAGGTATACGACCAGTTGTTTGTGCCCAGATTCAACCGAAGCTGACCTCTCCGAGGGTTGTCAGACTGGTAAGAGCATACTACCGATCTAATATATACAACTCGTAGAAGTTTTATTTTGATGACAATATCTCATTTTTATCTAGGGAAATTTATATTTATGTGACCAAAGACAACAATTATCTCCGACTTCAAGATTTACCTTTAATATGAGTTGGAGGAGTTACTTCATATTCTAAATATCTAATGAACAAATATTTTGTATTTATTTTTCATCAAAATTAAAAAAAATATATATATTTTTCCTACCTTTATTTTTAAATATAAATATTTTGCAAACGGTAAATCGTTAAGCGAAAAAAATACACCATCGTAACGAGATTATTTTTTATTTCTTAATATTTCAGTAGACGTGCACTTCAATATACTTTCAAAAAACTTTTTATTTTTTCGGGTGTTGTCTTAGTGTTAAAATTTGCGTATAGAAAAATCACATGCGATTTTGTATCTTAGGAATCACTTGTGATTTCACAAATTACATGTGATTTTAAAATAAAAAATCACATGTGATTTTTCCAAACGTATATTTCAGCACTCACAAAAAAAAAATTGAAAAAAAAGTTCGTCGAAAGTATATAAAAGTACCATTCTAGAAAGATGATTTAATTCTCGTTGTGAAGACATGATTGTTTTTGCTTAACGATTAACAGTTTGTGAGATATTTAACTACTAGAAAAAATGATGAAAGTGAGTTTTTTTCGATAAAAAATGAATGGACAAAATTAATTCATTGGGTTTTTAGAGAATTTATGTTATAAATTTAACATTTCTCCGGCTTAACCCCGTTATCAATTGCTATAAGATTAAAATTTTAATACTATTTTTAATGAACACTATTATTATGCTCATGAGTGACAGAGTGGTTGTTGATTGTTAGAACACACATGTGTGAAAATTGGATCGCAATAATAACTAATGTTTTTCTACACGCAGATTCAAACTCAAAATCAATGACTAAACGAGTGATTCTTGTTACAGGTATATTATGACACACAAATATTCTTCTCCACTTAAGTTTCCACAACAATTTGTATGTCTTTTAATAGCTTAACTTATGTGAAGATATTTATATTCTCGTGTATTTTATTTGTATCAACTTATTAGCAGACGTACTCAAACTATCTTCGATTCAATGTTAAAAGAAGGTTGAGAAAGAGTCGGAAAGTTTATTGCATTAAAGAATGTATTAGTTGAGAAATGGGTACCTCACTTTTGGCCTATATATATGGAGAAATGATACAACCACAAAAGAACTTCCAAAAAGCTCTTACAAAATGAAGTGCCATTTTATGATTTCTTTAATTAGAGAGAAGAAAGAGAAAGTATAAAAAAAATGCACCAATAACGAAATGACATTTCATTTTGTAAAAGTTTTTGCGAAAGTTTTTTTGAGATTATATCACTTCTCCTGTATATAAATAGTAGATCGTAAAAAAAGTCCATGTGATCTTTTGATGAAATTGCAGACACAGTTTTTAAAACTTCAAAAGCGTAGGTAGAAGTACATTGGTTTCGATGAAATTCCCACTCTATTTAAAACGAAATTTCGTCAAACTACATGGAGGATTTTTGAAATTCACCCAATAGGAAATTTCTGTTATGCATATCTCGTCTCTACTATATACAAAAAGAAAAAAATATTTGTTTAAAAACTTTTAAAGTGAGAACTGTAAAACTACTAATCTACTCTTACTCCTTATTCCTTCCAATGTTATACTTTACATCAACATATTTTTCTTCTATGGCTACTTATAAGTTAAAAGTGTAACCCAATAAAAATCTTAATCTATTTCATAGATGAAACACTTAACAACAATTTCGCAACTATAACTATTTTTCATTTTATGTTTCCGCATAGATACTCGTCTAGTTTGTATAATAGGTTTAATAAAGCATAAATATCTGCGATGTATAACGAAGTTTTTGAAAAGGTTAAGTTTATTTTGTTGCATCACTTTCCCTCATCACTGTATCCCCTATACTAATTTAAAATCATCTAAATATATCATATGCACACGTAATAAGGGTTCTCACTGGAGTTCTAATGTTACATAGTGAAAGAAATGTATCCATTAAAAATGTATCCACTTTAGTTACCACTAAACTCTTAACACTTTTCGTTTGTTCCAGCTCTTACTATAGGAGTTGCGATGATTTTGGTTGCGGCAATTATATGTTTCTTAAGGAAATTCAAACGAAGAAGAATAACAGAGACTCGTGTCAATGTGGATATATTTCTAAAAAATCATCAATTTTTGGCTCCAAAAAGGTACTCTTATTCGCAAGTAAAGAAGATGACTAACTCCTTTAAAGTGAAACTAGGACAAGGAGGTTTCGGTTCAGTGTATAAAGGAGAGCTAAGCAATGGAAACCTAGTGGCAGTGAAGATTTTAAGTGAATTAAAAGGTAATGGTGAAGACTTCATTAACGAAGTTGCAAGTGTTGGTAGGACATCCCATGTAAATATCGTCAGTTTATTGGGCTTTTGCTGTGACGACCACCACAAAGCGTTGATATATGAATTCATGCCTAATGGATCCCTTGAGAAGTTTATATATGGTCGGGAATCATCAAATAGTAGCCAACTTGGGTTGGACAAGTTACGCCAAATTGCTATTGGAATTGCTCGAGGCTTAGAATACTTGCATAGTGGTTGCAACACAAGGATCTTGCATTTCGACATAAAGCCCCATAATATTCTTTTAGATCAAGATTTTTGTCCTAAGATATCTGACTTTGGGTTGGCTAAGCTGTTTCCTGAAGTGAGAAGCAAGATATCCATGTCCCATATGAGAGGAACACCGGGGTATATTGCTCGTGAACTATTATCTAGTAATTTCGGACAAGTTTCCAATAAATCAGATGTTTACAGTTACGGAATAATGATTCTCGAGATGTTTGCAGGGAAGAAAGATATAAAGGTTGATCAAGTCGATCATACAAGTGATATATACTTTCCTGATTGGATATACAAGAAGTTACATGAGGAACAACTTGGCCTGCATGAGATTGTGAGCGATGAAGAAAATAATATGGTAAGGAAGACGATTATTGTGGGGTTGTGGTGCATCCAGACTAGTCCTTTGAACCGCCCCACAATCACACGGGTGATGGAAATGTTAGAAGGAGTCATAGAGTTGGAAATCCCTCCAAAACCTTATTTGTCTTATCCATCAAGGCCAGTCAGCCCTTGCTCCCCATCGACAAGCTTCCCATCGACAAATTAATGGCATTATAAATGTTCATTTGTAGTGACATATTTGACATTCTGTTTGTTAAATTGACTATTGGGCACCTTGGTGCATATAAATCAACCCTAAACTTAGTTATGGGAAACTTGTTGTTCAAGATTATGTACATCAGTGCATGTGAAGTATTGGCATGAGTAACCAAATACAAAAATTATATGGAAATTGTATTGTACCATGTGCAGCTTCTACTTTGAACGCTAACGATATCTATCTGTATTTTTTATCAGCGTATAAAAAAATACTGCAAACCAATGATAATCGATTCATGGAATAATTAAACTTTGGTATCTCAAAATTTTGACCATCTGATTCTGATTTTAAACTCGAAAATCAAAGTTTTAGTTACCTGCCTTTACTGATACAAAATCACATATTCTGTAGTTGTTTATTTAATTTGATAAAAACAGCTAGTTGTTACTTTTGTTTAACAATATAATGTTCTTGCCATGTAAGTTTTGTACTTCTGCTCAACAAAGTTATCTTCTAAAATCTAAATGATTGTTATTGGGTGCTTGTTGGGCATCTGATTGAAGCGACTATCCAAGTAGTACTCTACCATATCTGTAGAAAATTTTACTGATGTGTGAATGGTTATAATCTGGATATCAATCTTAATGGTGGAAGATATATAGGGAGTTCAAGGTGGAAGATATATAGGGAGCCCAAACAACAGGTGATAAGTTGGGTAGTTGTTTATCCTGTTTCGGTTGGATATTTGAAATGACTATTGTCTTCTTTTTCGCAGCAGTTATTCTGTCTTGTCTGCCACTCCTTCACTATGCTCCAGACAACAACATTTCTATATATACCTATCTTTCCCTTAAGCCGCTAACAATGTTTGAAAAGGCTGAGCTGTTATAGCAAGATCCTTGGCATTTGTATCATCAATAAACACAACAATTCAATCACTATGAATATAATATGACCCAGCAAGAATACTACATTAGAAATAACCAAATAGATCAGCAAGACTCAAAACAGCATAATGTGTTATAAGAACATCATAAGGTGGTTTAGACCATGTTTTTGTGGGTGTGCATGTGTTATTAAATAATTATTGAGATATAAGTAACTCATGAATGAGAGTTACATATGTTTGTGTGACGAACTTGTGAAAGAGAAATTATGTGATGCTTAAGTGAACTTGAGTGAAATATAAAATTAAAGTGCAGCCATGAATAATCTTCTAAACAGTTAACTAAGGATTTCTTCTTTGAAGGCGGTGTGATGTAAGATCAGAGAATTAGACAATCATATAACGGGTGGGTTGCAACTTTTGTTAGATATCATACTGCTCTCACCAACATTAAACAAATTTTACAATGGTTATATTGAAACTATTTAACCATAGGTCTTTCCGTCTTTGGCCGAGGCGCTCAACGGTATGAAAGTTTGTCTATCAACCAAGAGGTTACATGTTCAAGTCTCCTTAGAAGCATTTATGAGATAGTGCGAGACAAGTGGTATATAGACGTGAAAAAAATCTTTTATATAATGAGGTAAGAAGGAAAGTCTTGAAAAAATAAATAAATAAAATAAAATAAAAACACAAATTGGACCATTAAACTAGAAGAGTTCGTTTTACCTCAACTTGAGAGGATCCCATTTCAAAATTTTAAAACAAAGTAGACTAATGTTCTAATTTTAAAAAAAATTGTAACCATTCAAAATGCAAAAAGGGTTGAAATATCTTAGACTATCTTTATTCACAACCCCATCCAACCCAATCTTTCATTAAAATATTATTTTCTCACTCATCCACATATACAATCTATACATACAATCAATCTCAACTTTTTTACCATTTATCAACAACCCAACCTAACACAAAATATTATTTTTATGTTTATGTTTATAATATAAAATAAATTCTAAATTTAACATATAACTAGTGATTACTTTTTAAATCATACTAACTGATACAAATTTTAAAAAAGAATAAAATGAAAAATAAGAAAAAGGACCTTGGGAACCTAAATTGAAACAGTCAAAAAGTAAACATTGGGTGAATATATCACTTTTTAAATCATACTCACTTTTTATTTTATTTTTCTCATCTTGTACCGGACTTTTTGCTTCTTCTTCTCCGGTGAATATATCAATTTTCCGGCAAGGAAAATTGATCACTACCAGATTCGGAGGAAATTGTTGGCAGAGTGACATGTGGCAAGGTCGGTTCAAAGGTTTGGAAGTCACATACCGACCAGATCGTGACTTTCTCTCTCTTTTTTTGGTATTCTTTTAATATAATATTGAGTATTTTTTGTCTTGTATACTCCGATCGGTCGGATCAGGTTGCCAATAAAGATAGTCTTAATTTCAAAATGTAGAGAACGTTAAAAGGATGATCAAATGCAAAGACAACAAGTGGCCAAACATGAATGGATGACCAAAACCCAAAACAAGACAAAAAGAAAAGGACTAAAACCCTGACCTGCTATGCAAAGTTATACATTATGCAATAAAGATTGTACATCATAACATTTGCTCCACATACAAATCCCCTGTTCCGTTCAAACCCTCATATTGTTGATTTTGTTACTCATAAACAAAGTGGGTTTTTGATTCTTGAGATACTTCATTAACTTTCATTTAACTGTAAGAAATAAAACCTTTTTTCATTTTATTAACAAAAAGACTAACCCATTTGGTACTAATAAAGTTTATATTTTTTATGCATATTTTTAGGTGAATGATGGAACAAGGGTGTTTGGGACAACATAATCTTGATCTTACAAAGCTGATAATTTCGTGGTCTCTTGATGACAACTACAAGGTCTTTATTTTTACCATTTTTTTATTTTTGTAATTTTTGCTTGTTTATTGTTTGTTTATATGTATTATTTTTTGGGGTAACCATGTTTTATGACCTTTTGGCCGACTAATCCACACATACTCAAACCAGGTAAAACAATCATTTTTCAAGAGGTTGGCGGGGCCACTTCAGGGTTGTTTCACAATTTAGTGACGAGAGTCACAAGCCTTTTACCACAAGGCCACACTGAGGGCGAGTGGTTTGTTGTTTGTATATTTTAAACACAATGTAAATAACTTGGGGGTTATTTTAGTTTTAGACTTTTTTATAGAGTTGGTTCATGTTTAAAAGTTGTTTTATGGTCTTAATATGTTAAAGTGTAAATCCTTGGTTTTTTTATAAAAACAAATTGATACAATTTTGTGCTGAAATCAAACCTGATATATTACAAAATTCTAAGTTTGTTTTTATGAGCACTACGTTTTTTTTTTTTTTTTTTTTTTTTTTTTTTTTGAGTTTACAGGGTGTTTGGGATTTCTTTTTTTTATAACTTAACTGCTTATTTTTTAAGCAGATAAGCAGTTTTTGTTAAATAAGCTAATCCAAACACTAATTCACGAACCCCTTTTTTTCTTTTTTAAGTTATATCAAAAGCATAAGCAATAAAATAAGTAATCCCAAACACCCTACTAATGTTTATATAGTGGGCATTTGGTATGTTGCACTTGAATCGCTATGGGCATGGGTTGGATTAAAGGACTGTTTGGGAATGGGTATACGTTGAGTTAGTACATTGTTTGTTTTAAAGTTGTTAATGTTTTTAATATGTAAAGTGTAAACAGTTGGTTTTTATAGAAAACACAAGTGATACAGTTTTGTGCTTGAAATCAACCCATATTATATTTCGGGTTTGTGCATTGTTGTGAGCACCAAACTGCTATCTTCATATTTATTATAATTATGGAGTTTAGAGGGTGTTTGGCATTTCTTATTTTTTTTAAGGAGATAAACAGTTTCTATTAAATAAGCAAATATAAACACTTAATCTCGAACTGCTTATTATCAAGTTGTATCAAAAGCATAAGTAGAAAAAATAAGCAATGTGAGACACCCTCTAAATGCATAATGTAATTTTTTGAAGTCAAAGCTTGACCCGTTTGACTTAGAAGTCAACGTTCATGGAGTATGTGGATTATCATATACTTTGTGTCTATGTTGCGCAATTTTATGCTACTCTTGTTGATTGTGTTATGTTATTGTGGCTGATCGTCTACTCTAAGCTCTTTTTGCTGAATGTTATGTGATAGTATCTCTGTGTGCAGGGTAAATTCATATGTTACTATCAATGTGTTTAATTGTTTACTTTGTACTCTTTTTGTTCGTACAAAGAAGTCTCTTGTTGAATGTTTCGTGTTAGCATCTCTGCATACAACATATGAGTATGTGGCCATTGTTATCTATACATAAGCTTCTTAAAGCCAGACTCTTTAACTTAAGTGTTTATTGTTAGAAGGTCTGACATTTGGAAGTTTATCTTCCTTACAGATAAGTGTTTATTCTTGATTACACAGATGGTTTTGATGTGTTGTCTGCTATAGTATGAACATAGTTGTGTATGTGCGAACATGTGTATTCAACCTTTGACAGATGCTATTCTAGCATAGGAGATCCATTTATATGTCTGACTTACTTCTAGTCTCACAAGTGTTATTTGAATTTAGCATTTAATGGCACAATCGAGATGGCTATTTTTTGACATAGGATTAGTCTTGTGGGCTGTCGATTACACGCATAGTTGAGGGGTTTGAGAAAAAGCTTTAATAGATATATCTTCATCAATGTGAGGATTGTAATAGCATTTAAGGTTCCCGTGACACACGATCTTCTAGTGCATTTGGTTGTTTCTTAGCTAAGTGGTTTGGACAGGAAGGTTGATTCTTGTTTTTTTCCCTGATTAATGGCACTGATTTGTTTTTTATGAGGATATTTGGTATTACTTATATAAGTGCTTATGAGTTTATGTACATATTAAAGTTTCAAGTGTTTGGCAAAAACTGATTATCTTCTGATTTAACACTGAAGTTTGGTACTTACTTTTAAGCCGATAATCACTATAAATGTGAATACAAAGCCATTTGGGTTTAATGTTTAGAAAATATATCCATTACTTGAATCTTTCTAATGACTTGATGATCTGGTTAACAGGAATAGTGCACCTTATAAAAATGCAAAATGGAAGGTATTTAAGTTTTATTTTTATGTAAGCAAGATATGTTATTATGTAACATGTTCTTCATATTTCTTTTACATTATGCCACAGATTCTCTTCAGTGATGACTTTAGAAGATCATTTGGGAAGCTTACAAGTGATCGCGTGAAGAAATTGGTCTTAAATCTTTTATTGAGACTTTCTTCTGGCTGGTGTCCCGAAAGAAGTTTGAGCTTGTCTCGTGAGAATTCCTCAAAAAGTTTTAAACAGTTTAATGTTGAAGGGTTGTATATTATAAGCACAATTGACATCATCAAGGATGTCAACTATGTACAAGTTATGAAGGTTTGGGATATATTACCCTTCGAAGAGATTCCAAAATTGGCAAAACGACTTGAAAACATATTTTCTGCATACACAGAAAATTATATTAGTCGTTGCACAGAAAAACTAATCGAAGGGTATATGATCATTTTCCATATACTATTTTGAAATAACAATGATGATTTTTACATGCTTATTCCAATTTATATATATTGCTGTTTTGTTTTATTTTTATTCAGGAATTTGGTAGTTCCTAGGTGTTGGGAGGCATCTCAAGAAATTATCCGATTTCGTCATTTGGTCAATGATGAAGATGATAAGGAAGTGAGTTTGGATTCTGGTGGTGGTAGAAATTTTGTTGAAAACTCAAAAGTGAGTGAAAGCTTATTGCTGATGAAGTTCTACTCATTTTCATATGAAGTGGTGTGCCATTTGCTATCTGATAATGAAGTTGATCTACCCATGCAACTGACCGATGAACAGATGGACTTATTATTGTTTAGAAAAAGTTCATTTATAACTGGGCGGTCAGGAACCGGGAAAACTTCTATTTTGACAACAAAGTTGTTCCAAAACGAAAGACGTTTTTGCAATGGATCTGAAGGATCATTTGAAGGAGAAAACCGCCAATTTAGAAATGCTGCGGTTGTTAATGATCCTGTAAATAGCAACCCGAGTGTTCTTCGCCAGCTTTTTGTGACATTTAGCCCGAGACTGTGTTATGCTGTTAAACAACATCTTTCCCACCTGACAAGGTGTGTAAATACTTTTTTTTTTTCCTAATTGATTTTGCTATGAATGTATTTTCTGACTTCAAGAATTAACTTATTTGACAGTATCTCAAGTAACGGGAATTCACTAGCAGAGATCGGTCTTGATGCTGATAATGTTACATCGGAGTTCAGTGATAATTCAGACACATTGATTGATATCCCTAGGAATATGTACCCTCTTGTTATAACATTTCATAAGTTTCTAATGATGTTGGATGGCACATTAGGGAACTCGTTCTTTGAAAGATTCCTTGAGGCGAGAGAAAGTTGTTTTGGTAACCATATAAATTCAAGATCTGTTGCATTGCAAAGTTTTATAAGATTAAGGGAGGTTACCTTTGATAGGTTTAGTTCGCTATACTGGCCACACTTCAATTTGAATCTAACCAAAAAGCTTGATCCCTCAAGAGTGTTCACCGAAATTATATCTCATATAAAAGGAAGCAGTGAAGGAAATTTAAGCCATGAGGGTTATTGTTTGTTGGCCGAAAGTCGTTCTTCCACTCTAAGTAAAGAGAAAAGAGAGATTGTTTACACCCTCTTTGAAACATATGAAAAGATGAAAAGTGAAAATGGAGACTTCGATTTGGGAGATTTTGTAAATGACATTCATCATAGGCTTAAAACTGGGATTTATGAAGGTGACCAAATGAATTTTGTTTATATCGATGAGGTGCAAGATCTTAGTATGAGGCAGATTTCTCTTTTTAAATATATTTGTCAAAACGTTGAAGAAGGCTTTATTTTTGCGGGTGACACAGCACAGACCATTGCAAGAGGGATTGATTTCAGGTTTCAAGATATACGATCTCTGTTCTATAAAGAATTCTTAAGCACTGCAATATCTAGGAAACAAGGAAAAGGTTTTGTATCCGAGATAATACAGTTAAAACAGAATTTCAGAACACATGCTGGTGTGCTTGATTTAGCTCAGAGTGTAATTGACATTTTATACTGTTACTTTGTTCACTCAATTGACAATTTAGAGCCTGAAACTAGTCTTATTTCTGGGGAAGCTAGCTCCTGTTTTATTGGAGTCTTGTAATGATGAAAATGCAATCGTGACAATCTTTGGTGGGCGTAGAAGTGGTGGAGAAATTGTGGGGTTTGGTGCTGAACAAGTTATATTGGTACGTGACGATCGTGTAAAAACTGAAGTTTTTGGATATATTGGAAGACAAGCTCTTGTTCTCACTATATCAGAGTGTAAGGGTCTTGAGTTTCAGGTTAGTTTGTTATCCTTAATGAAGATATCATTTTTATAGATCTAGAATTGTCAGTTATGTTTTTTTATAATGTTTGATTGCCATGATTATTTAGGATGTATTGCTATACAACTTTTTTGGGACATCCCCTTTGAAAGACCAGTGGAGAATTATATATGAATACATGAAAAATCATGTTTGGCTTGACGAGGAACTTCCTCAGTCTTTCCCGACATTCAATGAAGCAAGACATGGTGTTTTGTGTTCTGAATTGAAACAGTTGTATGTGGCCATAACTCGAACAAGGCAAAGGTTATGGATTTGTGAGAACAAGGAGGACCTCTCCAAGCCAATGTTTGACTACTGGAAACGGAGGGGACTCGTTCAAATACGGAAGCTGGATGTCTCAGTGGCACAGGCTATGCGGGTCGCAAGCAGCTCTCAGGAGTGGCGGGAACGTGGAAAAAAGGCTAGTTTTTTTTCCCTATTTCTGCCTAATTAATTATCTCATGTTTTGCTATTTATTATCTTATTTGACATGCTTTCATATTTGCTATTTTTTTTTCGAAAGGCAACCTTTTATAAAAAACAACACGAACAAAATACAACACAAGGCATCCCCCTTAATTACTCAAGCCAATTAAGAGGAGGACCCAAAAAACTAAACAACAAAACTAACAAAAACTAACAAGAACTATGCTGTCACACAATCAAGAAACAAACAAACTGAGACAGGCCCACATGGAACAAAGAAACACATATAGAACATGACCAACAGTGAGCATATAACATCCAAAAGCAAAGTGCAAAGACATCATATTGACTTAAAAGCAGATCATGTCCCAAATAGGCAAAAAGCATACCACTTCTCAGCAATCTTAAAACTACTCTGTGCTGTCTCAAACAAGGCAAAATGCAGCCCACTTCTAAGGTCATGTTTGGCAACACCTTAGCAACCTTAAAACACCAATCTGCTGCCCCAAACAAGCAAAATGCAGACCAGTTATCAACAACCTTAAAACGACACTCTGCTGTCCCAAACAGGCAATATATGGTTAAAATATTTGTGATTTTATTATCTTATTTGACATGCTTTCATATTTGTGATTTTATTCCTCTTTGGTTTGTTAAGATAAGATATGGTTAAAGATACTTGAATTCAAGCATAACCTTTCCCTTTTGTGACATGCTTCCACATTTGATTGGAGATATGTTTAATACTGATCCGCATGACACAAAAGAGGATAAAATAAATGCAAGTTTAAAGCATAGAAAAAGTTTGAAGAATAATGCGTTCAAAGACGACTTATCTTGAATGATAAATAGACAAGAAAATAACAACCTTGGTGACAGACTTGCTTTGTCTGTTAAGGGTAGCTACTAAAACTTAAGGGCGTACACTGAAAAGTTACTGTATATAAGACCAGCAAGTTTTCATGGTTAGTTCTTTATCTAAATAGTTAACTTATTTGGTCTGCGGACATATATAATCACTTTTCCGAGCTCCCTGATATACTTATAGCTCCCTTTTGGCATACAACAAAATTTGCACATATATATATGGGTTCCACAAGTTTTTAATGTTTATGTTTGTACGTGTCCAGTCAAGTCACTAGATCCCCTCAGTAGTTGCTGACCAAGGTGAGTTTGCTAATAAGATGATAAAAGATCAACGTGTCATGCTAAACCATAATTTAGGATTCTGGATCTACCTGAAGGTTTTCATTGTTTCATATAATCATCATAGACCCAAAAGAGCGTCATAGCAGTGACCCGAAAGAGCATATAAA
Source organism: Artemisia argyi (assembly GCA_030686995.1). Taxonomy (NCBI): domain Eukaryota; kingdom Viridiplantae; phylum Streptophyta; class Magnoliopsida; order Asterales; family Asteraceae; genus Artemisia; species Artemisia argyi. The sequence goes on along the minus strand of CM060702.1, from coordinate 205,333,772 downwards.
CAAAACTTTATATGGATTCATATCAATTTCCTAACATGACACAGGCAAAAACCAACTTTTGACCTTATACATACTTGATTAAAATGTTAACTCATGTTCAAAATATAAAATTTCTTCAAATAGGAGTATAGGACAGACTGGTTATTCTGGTTTAAATCGAACTTACTAACTTTAGTCAAAAGTATGAAAGGGTAAAACGGTTAAACTAAAATTTATAAATGGAGTTAGGCAGTCAAGTGATTTTCCAATGTTCCACAGGCCGAGGGGAAAAGTGGCCACTTAAACAGACACATTTGACTGAAGTATATAAACCATAAGTTTATTTAGATTGCGAGAGCATACGAAAACTGTAAATTTCAGTACTTATTCGTATAACTTATCTCTTCATTAACTAATTTATTGATTGTACATGATAAACTAGATATGTGTCACTGATTTTCTACTTAGTTCTGTATAAATATATGAGTATCTTATTTGATATGCTTTCATGATGTTTATATGGTTTTCAGCTTTTCTATGAGAATAATTTTGTGATGGCAAGATTGTGTTTTGAAAGAGCTGGAGACACAATGTGGGAGAAGTTGGCAAAGGCTTGTGGTCTAAGAGCATCGGCTGATCAAATACGGGGAACACATCCGGAATCTTATTTTGGTTATCTTAGAGAAGCAGCGGGACTGTTCGAGTCTATTGAGAAATTTGAGTCCGCTGCTTCATCGTATTGTGATTTGGGGGAGTATGAAAGAGCTGGTAACTTCTTTATCTAGTCATAAATACCTTTCCAAAGAAAGAGCAAATAGGTGTAAGCGGGTTGGAACGGACCTGTTTCAACCCGAGCTCATTAAGAAACATTACCCATTTTGAACTTGTGTGTTTCTGCAGGAAAAATCTATATGCATAAGTGTGGAAAGTTTGACGCAGCAGCGGAGTGTTTCACTCTAGCAGGGTGTTATAGTGAAGCCGCAGAAGCCTATGCCAAAGGAGACCAGTTCACCAGTTATCTGTCAGTTTGTGTTAGACATTGTGACTTATACTCCTAAGGGTAGTTTAGTAATTTTCGGTACTATGTAAGGGCGTTTTGGTAATTTTAGTGCTCTAGTTGTAGAAGTATCAGGAGACTTCTTTATAAGTCGGTTAGTGTATTATATGAAGCGTAGAACAGCACCTGTATGTATGTACTTATCATACCACTAATACAAATATCAGTACTTTAGTTTAAACCTCCTGATCTCATAACCCATATACTCCTTATTTTGAATAATTTTGTGATACCTGTTGTTTTCTGTTGCTGCTGCTACTGACTTTTGCCACATATTATCTGCTCCCAAATCCTAACAAATTGGTATCAAGAGCCACCCGATCAATTTTTTTTTGAAGCAAGCTGCCATTTGTATTTGGGTTTCTGATCGAAACTAGTTTGTGGTTGATTTCAAGACTCAGTATCCTGATATCATTTGGATTTGATTTGCGTCTGGTGGTTTGCTATTCGATCAATTTGAAGTTGGGTGATATCAGGTTTGCGGTTCTTTCTTTTGGGATTTTTTCATAATCCATTGAATTTTTCTTCTAGTTGATTTGATTGATTGAAGGTGTTTGTCACTTGGATTTGGGGATAATCAGAACTTGGTTTTGTGGATTGGTTGCTTGATTGGGTTTTATACTTTGGTCTCTGTTCCTTAGGCAGTTAATATGGAAATTGTTGGTTATTTTGTAGTAAAACCCGTTTGAATAATTATGTCTTCTCAAGCACAATCACCGTCACTTAGTAGTATTGAGAAGTTTAATGGCAAAAGTAATTTTAGTTTATGGCGAATTAAAGTTCGAGCCTTATTGAAACAAAAAGGTATTTGGGCTCCTCTAGCCGGACCCAAACCGGCTGATATGACCGATGCGAAATATGCCTCACAAGATGAAAAGGCGCATTCCACTATTTTGCTATCTTTGTCGGATGAGGTTCTTTATGAGGTTGCTGATGAGGAAACGGCTGCCGGTGTGTGGAATAAATTAGAAAAGCTTTATATGACAAAGTCGTTGACTAACAAGTTGTTATTGAAACAACGTTTGTTTTCACTACGAATGAAAGAGGGCTCAGCATTAAAAGATCATCTTGATGCATTAAATTCAATCTTGATGGATTTGAAAAATGTAGATGTCAAGATTGATGATGAAGATGCGGCTCTTATTCTTCTAGTGCCGTTGCCTCCCTCGTTTGAGAACTTTGTAAATTCCTTTGTCGTTGGTAAAGAAACCATCACATTAGAAGATGTTCGATCTGCTTTGCATTCCCGAGAGCTTCGTCATCAAGCATCGGGAATTTCGGAATCTCAACCCGTCGGCTTATCAGCTACAAGTCATGATAGGGGTAGACATCGAACACAGAGAGGCAAAGGAAAAGGGAGATATAAAGATAGATCGAAGTCGAGACCTCGAGGATCAAATCCTCGAGATGCTTGTAATTATTGCAAAGAGGAAGGCCATTGGAAGTTCAATTGTCCTAAACTGAAGGAAAAAGGTCAGGCGGCTGTTGCTAATGGCGACTCAAGTTTGGAACGCGATGTGGTACTCTCAGTAGTTGATTATAAAGGTGCACCGGTTGCTTGGATAATGGATTCTGCTTGTTCTTTTAATATGACTCCCAATCGGGATTGGTTTGTGACATATGAAGAATTTGATGGCGGGCATGTCTTCATGGGTAACGATTCACCATGCAAAGTGGTTGGCATTGGAACAATTCAAATTAGGATGCATGATGGAGTTGTTAGAACCCTCACTGATGTTCGCCATGTTCCAGATCTTAAGAAGAATTTGATCTATCTAGGTATGTTGGACTCGAAAGGTTTCAAGTACACTAGTGAGAATGGTGTACTTCGTGTTTCGAAAGGTGCTTTGGTGGTTATGAAAGCAATAAAAGGTACTTCTTCTCTTTACATTTTACAAGGTGAAACGATCACAGGTTCTGCTTTTGTATCTTGTTCAGAGAAAAGTAATTCAGATTCGACAATGTTGTGGCATATGCGCCTTGGTCACATGAGTGAAAAAGGCATGGTCATATTGAGCAAACGGGGACTACTTGATAGCCACAAAGTGGCTAATTTGGAGTTTTGTGAGCATTGTGTCATCGGGAAACAAAAGCGGGTAAGCTTCTCGAAGGTAATTCATCAGACGAAGGCGACTCTTGATTATCTTCCTGCGGATTGTTGGGGGCCTTCTCGAGTACCTTCTCTTGGTGGTGCTCGATATTTTCTCTCAATCATTGATGATTTCTCAAGAATGACGTGGGTGTTTATGATGAAACACAAGAGTCAGGCGTTTGAGAAATTTAAGAATTGGAAGGTTCTGATTGAGAACCAAACTGGAAGAAAGATCAAGCGTCTTCGCACTGATAATGGTTTGGAGTTTTGTTCGAGAGTGTTTGATGACTTCTGCAGAGATGAAGGAATTGCTAGGCATTATACGGTTCGTTACACTCCACAACAAAACGGAGTAGCTGAACGAATGAACAGGACTCTATTAGAGAGAGCTCGATGCCTACTGTTGAATGCCGGATTAGATAGAAGTTATTGGGCTGAAGCACTCAATACAGCTTGCTATCTAATCAATAGGTCTCCTGCCACCGCTATTGATTGTAAGACTCCCATTGAAGTTTGGTCTGGGAAGCCCGCGGATTATTCGAAGCTTCGTGTTTTTGGATGCCCCGCTTATTTGTTAGAGTTTGACAATCAAATAACATATATTGCGGAAGCTAGGATCTAGTATAACACATAAATATTAACTAAAACATAAATAGTAAACGTACCCGATGCACTTCAAATAAACCTTGACTCGTGTACAATTAGATCAATGATAAACCCCTTACCGTTTTGTTTATCGATCTCTTGATAATTACTAAAGTAAGTAATTACCTCGTTCTTGTACACACAAACTACCAACGAATAAAGGTTTGTTGCAAGTAAACAAAACACTTAGTTTTTAGACTTGACAAAATCGACCCACAACCCTTGGGAGGTGATGAACCGATCGGCCAAGCAAAGAAAGAAAGAAACAAGGATTTTAGGGTTAGAGTGTGTGCACAAAAGATGTGAAAGTCTTACCCTTAGCCTTGTATATATACTAGAGGATTTCTTGGTGACCAAGCAAACATGGGTTGGGCTTTCCCCCTCCCATGTTCGACCGGCCTAGCATTCCCCAAGGGGATTCTAGATCCTTCTTGACACCCAAATTACACTCTAGTCCATATCTTTCATCCCTAATGATAGTTAGTCCATACGGTTAACAACTAACGACCGTTTAGTCCATTAAGTGTTATAAATATATATATTCCATACATTTAATATATATATATATATATATATATATTTATTTTACATTATTCTTGTTTGTAAAGTGTGCAATCCCGAGGTCTCGGGTTCGATCCTAGACATTTACTTATTAATGTTTATACGTAACATTTAACAGCTCCCACTCGTATATTCATTAATAGTAAAATGACACTGGTTAGCGTCTTGCAACACTCCAATGCCCCTAGTTCAATCCGAGCTAGGTTTCCTGGAAAAACCTCTAATGATTCATCATTATAATTATCTTTTCATTACTAATACCACATTAATAAAGATGTGAGTTCCTTTATTAAATTTCTGTTTCTCGTTTCTTTATGATTGATCAAAATTACCAAAACATCCGAACGTATTCCAGATAGACTTTGGGCATGGCCATGCAAACATTTTGTCAACCCTACGAGGGGCCCAGCAGTATTAAACTTCTAAACAAATCAGAAGGAATAAATTCTTTCTTGACTACAAGAATAACCCATGAACTTTGCAACACTTCTGAAAACAACCCTTATGACTCCCTGTTACGGTGAGCGGTAGATTGCTTCACAAAAATGCACTACATCCATGACACTTATCTGGTATCTCAAGTCTGAGGATAACTTTAAATATGATTCTCACATAAAACATTAAATCATATTGTTGGGATAAGTCCAATATTCAATTCATCGAATATTATGTGAAATTGGTATGACTACGCATCAATATACTTTCAAGTATATCCTAAACCAATACTCAAATTTGTCTTAGTTTAATGATATTCCCATATCATTAATCGACAATGGACATTTAGAATAATAAATTATTCATGGATCTTAAACATGCAAATATAGGATATATTATTAAGACAATGATAAATAAACATAAAACTTATTTTATTCCATTAAAATAATAATTGTACATTACATCCTTTATCCAAACACTAATCACAAATGGGCATGAAACTTTCAGCTAATCTAAGTCCTATACCTTCAGCATGCTTGTAAAGCTTAGTGCCAGGTAGAGGCTTTGTTAATTGATCTGCCAAGTTATCATCTGTGTGAACTTTGAGCATTTCGATTTCACCTATTTTGACTTGTTCTCGAACATAGTGATGCTTAATCGGGAAATGTCTGGTGCCTTTCATGATTCCAGGCTCATTGGCAAATGTAATTGCAGCTGAATTGTCACAATACATTTTAATAGGTCTTTGAATCGAAGGCATGACTTCAAGCCCTGAAACAAACTTCCTAATCCAAACAGCTTCCATTGCAGCTTCTGAAGCAGCTATATACTCACTTTCTGTAGCAGACATCGCTAGTACACTCTGCTTTCTGCTCCTCCAATCCACTGCTCCTCCATTAATGACAAAGACATAACCCGTCTGAGACTTCGTATCATCCTTATCACCTTTCCAAGAAGCATCGCAGTAACCTGTAACATCAAGTTCTGCCGATGGATTTCCCCCATAAACCAAGAACATATCCTTAGTAGCCCTAAGGTACTTAAGAATATTCTTAACAGCAGTCCAGTGAGCTACACCTGGATTTTGCTGATATCGACTGGTTAAATTCTGAGCAAACGCTACATCAGGTCTTGTACTTTTCACCGCATACATAATAGATCCCACAGCCGAAGCATAAGGGACTCTTTTCATGCGTTGCACCTCTGCAGGTGTTGAAGCACAAACCTTGTTGCTCAAGCCATGTTGCTCTTGCATCGGCAAATATCCTTTCTTGGAATTTTGCATACTGAATCTCTTCAGTATTTTATCAATGTAAGCACTTTGGCTTAATCCAATTAATCGCTGAGATCTATCTCTATATATCTTGATTCCCAAAATAAATGCAGCTTCCCCTAAATCTTTCATAGAAAAACAACTTCCAAGATATTCCTTAACCTTTTGTAAACTTGGAATGTCGTTCCCCATGATCAATATGTCATCAACATATAATATAAGGAAAATTACATTACTCCCACTAACTTTGTGATATACACATGGCTCATCAAGATTTTTAGTGAATCCATACTTTTTAATTTCACCATCAAATCTCTTATTCCATTGTCGTGATGCTTGATTTAATCCATAAATGGATCTTTTAAGCTTGCATACACGATTTGGGAATTCTGGATTTACATACCCCTCAGGCTGCGCCATATAGATGTCTTCATCTAAGCGACCATTTAAGAAGGCGGTTTTTACATCCATTTGCCAAATCTCATAGTCATAGTAAGCGGCTATGGCTATAAGAATCCTAATTGCCCTTATGTCAGCTACAGGAGAAAAGGTCTCCTCATAGTCAACACCAAAAGTTTGTGTATAGCCTTTAGCTACACAACGGGCCTTATAGGTGTGTACAACGCCATCCATGTCAGTCTTTTTCTTGTAGAGCCATTTACTCCCAACTAGTTTGGCACCCAGAGGTAGGTCTACTTCTTCCCAGACATCATTGTCTTCCATGGATTGCATTTCCCCATCCATAGCTTCTTTCCATTTGGCCTTTTCAGGACCATTCATGGCAGCTTTATAACTTGTAGGCTCATCAAGATCACCCAGTATATACTCATCACTCTCTACATTAAGACATAGACGAGTAGGAGCTTTTACTGGTCTTGTTGACCTACGAATGGGAATCACTTCAACTTCAGGTGGAGGACCTAAACTTTCAGGTTCTACCGGAAGTTGGTTAGTGTTTTCAGAAGGTTCTACATCTTCTTGACCGTCTTCCAGGTCATATATTCTCCCACTGAATTCTTGAGATATGAGCTCCCTTTCAAGGAAGTCTCCATACCTTGCAACAAATACTTTGTTTTCAGGTGGGTAATAAAAGTAGTATCCCATAGTTTCCTTAGGGTATCCTACGAAGATGCACTTCACAGATCTTTGTTGGAGTTTGTCTGCTGAGTCACGTTTAACATACGCCTCACAACCCTAGACCTTTAGATATGACAGGTTAGGAGCTTTTCCAGTCCATACTTCATATGGTGTCTTATCAACCTTCTTTGTTGGAACCATATTTAGAATGCGAACAGCAGATTCTAAGGCATAATCCCAAAACGAGAAAGGAAGAGTTGTTAGATTAAACATAGATCGTATCATGTCTTGCAATGTACGATTCCTTCTTTCAGATACACCATTTTGTTGTGGAGTATATGGAGAAGTAAGGTGCTGGACAATTCCCTCCTTTGCTAGATAATCTATGAACTCCTGACTCAGGTATTCACCACCTCTATCGGATCGAAGAGCTTTAATCTTCTTTCCAAGTTGCAACTCTACTTCTGCTTTAAACACTTTGAATGTTTCAAACACCTCATGTTTATGTTTAAGTAAATAAACATAACCATAACGGCTGTAATCATCCGTAAATGTTAAGAAGTAGCTAGCACCCCTCCTTGACACATGTCTAAGTGGTCCACACACATCTGTGTGAATAAGACCAAGTAGATCATTAGCCCTTTCAATCCTATTTTTAAAGGGTTTCTTAGTCATCTTCCCAGCAATGCAAGATTCGCATTTATCGAATGATTCATCATTGATCTTATTTAAAAGCCCATAATGTTGCAGCTTTTTCATGCGATCTTTGCCAATGTGAGCAAGTCGACAATGCCAAAGATAAGACGAATCCAGACCTTTCTTGATTCTGTTATTATTGATGCTATACATTGAATTATTTGTAACAAAAGCTTTATCATTATCATTCATATCAATTTCAAATACACCATTCACAGCAATAGCATTAAAATAAAAAACATTATTTAAAGAAACCGAAATTCCATTGCTTGAAATAGTATGATGAAAACCTTGGTTCAACAAACATGAAAATGAAATTACACCTCTAACAATTGACGGTGCATAATGACAATTATTTAAAGATAGTACTAAGCCCGAAGGCAACACTAAATTAAAAACTCCTATAGCTTCAACTCCTGCATGCGCTCCGTTACCAACGTGCAAGAATTGTTGTCCATAGGCCAGCTTTCTCTCAACTCTAAACCCCTGCATGGTATTGCAGATATGAATGCCACATCCAGTATCATATACCCATGAATTCAATTTAGGAGTAAGAGTGAATAATTCAATCATAAAGAACGCACCTGATGTGCTGGGGTTACCAGCATCATTCCCCTGCTTCTTGAGTCGCAAGTCATGAATGTAGAGAGGGCAATTGCGCTTCCAATGACCCTTTTCATGACAATGGTGACAAGCCTGATCCTTCTTGTTTGGCGGATTCACCTTGTTCTGCTTAGGCTGATGTTGTTTCATCTTGGGTTGAGGTTGATAGGCCATGACCTGCTTGCCTTTATCACCTTTACCTTTGCCTTTGTTCACATGCGATTTCTTCTGGATTCTCCCCCCATGAATTGCCAACACTTGTGGGGTGGGAGTCTTGACCTTGGCTGGTAGACTTTTTTCATAATCAACAAGCAATGCGAGTAATTCTGAGACTGTCTTCCCCGAGCAATGCATGTTGAAGTTCTGCACAAAACCAGCAAAATCCTTGTTAAGGGATCTGTTGATCAAGTGCACTTGCACATTCTCGGGGTAACCAAAACCAATTCTGTGAAGTTGATCAAAGGAATCCTTCATCTCATCCACATAATCGGCTACTGGTTTACCATCACCATGCTTGCAGTTGTGTAGCTTGTCAAGTTCATCATACAATTCAACTGCAGGTGGCTTCTCATAAGACTGCTGAAGCATCTCAAGCATGTCTTTAGGGAACACGTACTCGTACTTCTTTTGTAACTGAGCACTCATGCTAGTGAGCATTAAACAAGCAACCTCATTAAACTTAGCATTTGTCACCTTCCAAGCCGCCTTTGCTTCTGGTGTAGCAGTAGCAGCAGGCTCAGCTGGGCATTCTTCGGTCAAGAAGTCTAGTTTACCCGACGCCCTCAAGACAATTCTGAGCGAACGGTACCAGTCATTGAAATTCTTTCCAGTCAGTTTATCTCTCTCAAGATGACTCTTGAAAGCATTAATCACAGTTTGGTTATCGGGTTGAGCCATATCTACAGATAAAGTTCAAATATTAGTATTTTCGATAATCAATATCTTCAAGAAAATAAAATACCCAAGGCTATATTCATATAACCAACTAATTTTCTTGAAAATTCTAGGATCTAACTTTACATAGTTTCACCACATCAGTTGATCTACTAGTGGTGTGATGAGTGTGTAAATACTCATCATTTTTACCAATTCTGAACTGCCAAAACATCCAAAAACACTCAATAATGAATCAAAATAGTGAAAATATCCCAGGAAAGTGTTTTACATGTCTCAAATGCAAAAATACCAAAAACAGATGAAAAACACACAAAGTTTGCATAATTGGCAGTTTCAGTCCCCTAACTTTCAAAAGTTGTCAAATCTAATCCCTGGTCATTCTAAAAACTTGAAAAAGTCACCAAAGGCCCTTATAAATCAAAAAGTTACATAATTAGTCCTTTGGTGAAAAGTTTCACAAAATGTCAAGTTTAGTCCCTGAACTTTGAAAATTGTCAAAAATGGTCCCTGGGATATGGAAAACTTTGAGAAAAACAAATTTTGTCCTTGCACTAATCTCTTATGGCAGGTTTGGTCCCTTGGTAGAAAGTTTGGTGAAATTACAAGGAAGGTCCCTGAAGTTTGGGGAATTGGCAGATTTAGTCCCTGGGTTTTAAAAAGTGACAAATTCAAAAGTAAAACCTCATACTATTCATCATTGGCATATTATACCCTTGGAAACAAATTAAAAAGATGCCAAAACCCAACCCTCAACTTTCCCAAAATTACAAAAATAGTCCTTGTGAAAATAAACCAAATCCGGATCCAAAGTTACAAAACCAAAACCAATCCACTAAAACTAATCCACTTTGGGCCCAAAAATACCAAGTCCACCCTCAGCCCAGTCCAATCCCCAACTTTGACCCGGGTCCAAGTTTGACTTCGGTCAAAATACCACCAAACCGCCCTTTTCCTCTTCTCCCTCACCACCCCCTCACAGACCAAAAACCACCCCTGGTTTTGCTACCACCACCCCCAACTTGCAACTCAATCATCACAAACCCACCCCCTACACCTACCCCTCACCTCAGCATTAATTGCTCCTTCCTCATTTCACGTTATCAGAGAATATTACAAATTATCTCCTTCCCGCCAAAACCACGTGTCAACACAGGAGTGGACCAAAGAAACCAATGGATGGTGGGTTATGCTCAGAAGCTTGATGGGAACCCTAATTTTCAGCTATAAAAGGAAGAGATGGCAAGATGAAGACTGAGTAGTTTATTTTTAGTTTAAGTGTGTCGAATTTAAATTATCAAGCAATTTAGTGTAAACTTTCCTAATTCAAGTGTTGTATTAGTGTTAGCATTGTAATGTAAACCTTTCTGATTTATAAAATTTCAAAGTTCAAGTTTAAATTTCATATTTGCAGTTTACTCATTTTCTAAGAATTCGAATTGCTCAAGAGTTAATGGTATGTGGGATTATGGACTGAATTTAGGCTCATATAAGCTCCAATAAGCTTATCTAAGCTTTAGAGACATTTAAAACTCAGTGGCATTAGAAGAGAATCAAAAAGCTAAAATTGGTCAACATAAGTCAACTGTTTGCTTATTTGATTTTGTTTCAGGTTCTAAGCATCATTGAGGAGGAAGATTAAGCTAAGGTTTGCCTATCTAAAGATAGGCTTCAAAGGAAAACCTCTTGTTCATGCTAGAGGTGCTCAGTAAGCTTTTGCTCATTTCCATTTTCCTCTTAAAAGTTTAGTTTCTAAATTCCTTGCTTGTATCTGAGATTTTGTGCTTGCATTGTGTTTCTTGATTGTTATTTAAGTAGTTTTTAGTTCCATAATCATAGTTTGTTTGTTAGAATCAATAACTACTTAACAATTTAACTTTAACTGTCAAATTTAGCTTTAGAGTAAAACTTGTGTTATTGTAGCAATAATCTGTTTTAAAGTACTTAAACAAGCTCACTTAGTCATAATTAGTAGGTTGGAATCAAGAACTTGAACCCTAGTCATCAATTGCTTTGAAAATCTTTGACAGATAACTAATAAGGTGTGTTTGGTTTAAGAGATTGCTTGGTGTTCCATTAGTTACTTGTTGTTATTGCTAGTTTATACATGTTTCATTAGGTAATATTAGGTTACTTTGACCATAAAACTCAGTAGGTTGTAGTTAAAAAGTCAAAATCATGATGTAATCACCACCTCAGTTAACTGTGTATGAGTTTGGTGTCCATAAGCTCATAATCTGATAAGTAGTTGTTAACTTAGCTTTTAGTAATCTTATATTAGCTTAAAACATCATAGACAGTAGTTTAGATCACTTAGAATCTCACCAAAGTCAAAATTCCAAGTTCTTGTCAAAAGTCAAAAGTTGCACTCTCAGATTTTTGCTAAAATTCCAAATTTAATTGTGAACTGTGTGATGGATATTAAGGTTTGAAACTTTGTGTGATTAAAGTCTATCAGCTGATTTATAAGCATGAATTTTTGCTTAATTTATTTGGGAGCTTAAGAGGGTCCCACAGACCCTCAAAGTGAGTTGCAGGGCAAAGGTGTGCCCTGCTCACCCAGATACCCAGTCACCACCATCACTTTGGTGGTGTTTTGTGACTCCCTCAGTGGGTCCCACACCCTATAGTTAGGTTCCTTCAACCCCCTCCTACCAGAGTCTCACCTTTGACCTTTTGTTTGACCTCCAGCTCAGTGGACCCCACATAGTTTAAGCCCCTAAAGTTGTCCCAGGTCTGAGTCAAAAGTGCAAGGTGCAAAGTGCTTATTTTAGCTTATTCAGCTTATTTGTGTTGCTTACTAGTTGTATCTGGCTTATTTGAGTGTATTTAGCTTATGTGTATCTGATTTCACCATTGTGGACCCCTCCCAAAGCCATTTGACCCAGATTGGCCAAACAGTCAACCAAAGTCAACTGTATAAGTTAAGGGGGTGTTTACAGCTTATTAATAAGCTAATTTTAAAAGTGTTTTCATAAAAGTTTGTCATTTTAAGGTATTAAGTAGTTCTGAAAAAGAAAAATAAAAAAAAATCAAAGTTAAAGTAAGTGATAGTTTCTATTTAATTCAAGTTAATTTTAATTTTCATTTTTATATTTTAATTAAGTCACTAGAGTTTTTATATTTTTATTAAATACCTTATATAGTAAAGTAATTTTGATAATTTTTTCAGATTTTTATTTTGTCATTTAGTGTTAATTAGATTTAATTTTAATTTTCTTTATTATTAATTAATACCAAATATTAAATAGCTTAATTAGTTTTTATAAGGTTAAATCTAGTTTTTATAATTTTCCTAGTTCTAATATAGTATAATAAGTTTTTAGAAAATATATTTTGAGATTCTACTGTTCATTTTCTATTTTTCTTATTTTATTTGTTTAAAATAGACTTAAGTTAATTAATAGGTAAATAATTAGTTGTTTAATCTTAAAACATAATTTTTAGAGTTTTTATAATTTTGTAGGATTCCAGTGATGGTTAAGTAATTTTATAAATTTTATCTTAATTTTCCAAGTTAATTTAGTATTAATATAAATTAAAAGTAGTTTAATTAGTTTAATTAAGTTAAATAGTAATTAATTAATAACAAAACCACAAAAAGACAAAAATATTATTTTTAATTTTTTATACTTTCTTCAAGTTCTAATTTAGGTTTAGAAAATATTTTTGTTAATTTTTAGTTTAATTTAAATCATTTGTCATTTTTAGTTTATTTAAATTAGGTTTTAATTTAGATTTTAAATAGTTTAATTAATTAAATAATAGTTTAATAATATTTTAATCACTTTTATAATTTCTTTTTCATTTTTAATTTTAAGTTTTGAAAAGTGTCAAAAGCACCCCCTGTAGTTTGATAATTACCAAAAACCCACTTTTCCAGTCCGATACGTGATCTTAATTGTGAATTTGTGCATATATCTGGTATCTGATTATTGTGAATATTATATCTGTGTACCATTACCAAAATAACAGTAGCAAAATCAATTCCATATCATCTGGGCTACTGTCCTCAGTCCCACTCACTCATAAACGATTCCAAAAGCACCATTTCAATCTCGTCGGGACTTTAACGACCTGGGGAAACACTACACTATCACCGGAGTATTGATTCTAGGCTATCTTTGATTTATTGACCTTGGTCAATAATAATCTGACGGTTCTGAACCAATCAAAATTTGGCGCAAAATTTACTTAAACTTGTTAAAATGGGATTTATAAAAGAAAACTTGTATTTAAGATTACAATAAGTTCAAATTACATTGAGAATACTGAATACAACAATTTTAAAATTAAAATTACAACTGAGACATAAACTAAACTAGGTACGATTATCTAATTTTACACTACTCCTAATTACTTTTCTCCTCTGCTCCTTGCTTCACTTTTATACATCATTTGAGCTCTGTGGGCCCCACTGGTCACATCCCACCAGGAATATCATCAATTGGATTGTCATGTCTCATTCCTCAATTTTGGCGGGAAATTGGTATTTCGACCAATTGGGTCTGATTAGGGTAGCCTAGGAGGGGGGTGGCATTAATTGGTATTGGGGTGTGGAATGTGGCAGGGATAAGGGTGGTGGTTGTCAGAGGTGCAAGAGGGGGGGGGGGGAAACCAGTGGTTTTGGTTGTGTGGTGAGGATGGTGGTGTTTGGGAGGGAAGGTAAGAGCTGGGTGGTTTTGGTTTTGTTTTGACCGGGGTCAAACATGGGAGTGGACTGGGCTTGTTGGTGGGCTGAGGGGATGGGCTGTGTTGGGTTTGTTTTTGGTTAAGGGTAATAACATAAAGGATCCGTTTGGTTATTTATTAACAAATCACAAGGACCAAAATTGTAATTAAGTAAAAGTTGAGGGTCTGAAATTGTGACATTCCCAAAGTTTAAATAAGGGTCTAAATTATCACATGTGAATAGTACCAGGGCATTTTTGATAAATTTCACTTTTGAAATTCCCGGGGACTATTTTTGCCAATTCGCCAAACTTCAGGGACTGATTATGTAATTTCACCAAAGTACTTAAAATGGACCATGTTTGTCATGTGTAAATAGTACAAGGGGTATTTTGGATATTTTTCATTTTTTAAACACCCGGGGACTATTTCTGTAAATTCACCAAACTTCAGGGACCTTTTATGTAAATTTTGGATTCTGAGGGACCAAATGTGTAATTTTCTCAAACTTTTTCACCCAAAGTCTAAATTTGATAATTTTTTGACTTTTAAAAACTTTGGGTTGATTTTTCTTTCGTTTTAAACTTCTAGGGACTAGTTTTGCCAAATTTTGAAACTTGAGGGACTGAAACTGCCAATTATGCAAACTTTGTTCGTTTTTCATTTGTTTTTAAACATTTTGCATATAAAACGTATAAAACACAATTTTGGAATATTTTTAGTATTTTGATGCATTACTGAGTGTTTTTGGACGTTTTGGCAGTTCATATAAGACAAAAATGATGAGTATTTACACACTCATCAATCCCCCACACTAAACTATTGCTAGTCCCTAGCAATCTTTTGAGAAAAACTAATGGATTTGAAACTCTTTACCAAAAGCCATCACTTCTGGAGTAGCCAGGTGTAAGAACTGTGGCACACCTGATAACCGTGTGATTTTGAGCAAACCACCAGCTGTCAACGGATTTGATTAGTCTTTACCAAAAGCCGTTTGCTTCTGGACTAGCCAACTCTTGATGGAATAGTCAACATCTTGGTGAGCTGATTACCAATTATGGTTTTTCCACGGCCTTTACCACAAGCCATAATCTTGCGGGCTAGCCAACTCATTTGTTTTTGGGGAGTTGAGGAACCGTACAATTTTGGGCAAATTGCAAGCCGTAAACGGATTTGAGATGTCTTTACCAAGAGCCGTTTGCTCCTGGACTAGCCAATCCCTTTTGTCGTTTAGACAAGGCGGACTGATTACCACAAAAAATTTTGAGCTCCAGTGAAAAATTTTTGAAAAAATTTTGGTAAAAAACGGGGGTATAAGATAGTAAAATGTGATAAAATTCGCTAGAATAGCGAATACCCCCCCACACTAATCATGAATATTGTCCTCAATATTCAAAGTCCCGGCTATTATGCCGACATTTTGAACGTAAAAGGGCAACATTACAAGCTAAGCGTGGAAAACATCATTTTGTATTTTCACTTCTGTAATCATAGCATGGGGGACTCCCCCACACTTAGGGTGAAAACCCTATAAGCATGCTCTGTTTTTGTTTACCGAGTCGCTAGCGTGACTCGACCCCGAATTCAGTTGTCCTTGGGGAAGCATGATGTGGAAAAGACAATCTCCATCGGACTTTCATTCAAGATGTTTGGATAAACATTTGAAGCACGTGAAAGTTCCACACCGATGAGATATAATCCCGGCTCAAGATATTGGTAAATGAAAATGCCGGGATCAAATATAATGTCTTCATTCCCGAAGGAGTGAAGAACAGGAGAAGTCACCTTGTAGGTGAAGAAAAGGAAGAAAACCATGATGAAAATCATGATTAGATCTTCTTCCTCGAAGGCAGGCTCATTAGCCTGATTTTGGATTTCAAAGGTTAAGCTCGTAAACATCCCGGGAGGGTGGGTGGGAATTTGCAAATTCTCA
This sequence comes from Artemisia argyi, assembly GCA_030686995.1. Classification (NCBI taxonomy): domain Eukaryota; kingdom Viridiplantae; phylum Streptophyta; class Magnoliopsida; order Asterales; family Asteraceae; genus Artemisia; species Artemisia argyi. The sequence continues at coordinate 205,317,856 of CM060702.1, read as the reverse complement.
TGATTGAGAGCATCTCCCCCCGGGATATCAAACTCCGGAGGAGTAATGACATGAGTGAGTTCACAGGAGAACTCATCAAATGTGAATGAATCATATTCTGGATTGATGTGCGTGAGTTCACAGGAGAACTCATCGAAGGTAAATGATTCATAATCGGGGAGAGAATTATGAGAATGAGAAATGGTACTGCCACTAATCTTCTCTCCCATAGGATGAAAAGTAAAGGCTTCAAATTCCGGTATAGGGTCATTGGAGAGAATGTCACTATCCTTTATGGGGATAGGAGATGAAATAGGTTTCTCTTTGAAAGCCTCGATTTTAGAAATGAGGAGATTGACTTTCAATAATGTTGCACGAAGTGCTTCATCCTTGATTTCAGTGTCAATCTCATCATTCTCTTCTTCTAAGCTAACTAGCTCGGAAGGCAAGTCTTCCACATGACTGATGTCTCCAGAAGATAAAGAATTTTCATCAGCATGTAAAGTACTAAGCTCGATGTTGGGATTAAAGTTTAAAAGATTTTCAGTTTCTCCCACATCGGCTTCAAAATCAAGGAGACCATCATCATTTCCCAAAGGAAGTGGATTGATGTGAGTAAGTTCGTTTGTGACTTCCTCAATAAGAGGGTCAACATCCGAATGAGGAAATGGTGCCTCCTCATACTCAACTTCTCCATAAGATGTGTAATCATCATTAAAATCGGAGAAGGTCTCAAAATGATCTTTTGGATTTTCAGGGTGAGAAGGTAGATCACACACATGTTCCAAAGTTCCCTGTGACTCTCCTGGGATTGGGACAAGGATCTCAACACTAGACTTTATGAATTCGTCCGATTCCTTTTGAGGAACAGTGTCAAGATGCTCATCCCCCATATTTGGAGAGTGAGTGTGAACTTCGGGTGTGATAGCAGTTGTTTGAGATGGAATCTCAACTGCTGGGATATCAACTGATGAACTTGATGAATCTTTTTGAATAATAACAATGTTATCTTCATCATCACTGTCATCATAGTCATCAAATAGAGCAGTATTGCGAATATTAGCACGTAATTTAGCTGCTCGTTGCTCAGCCAATAATTCTTCCATGCTTTTTCCAGATTCTCGTTCTTCAGCAAGTAATTCTGCCATAGTTTTCCCACGAGAATTTGGAATGAAAGGAAATTGTGGGGATGTGGATGTGTCAAAACCGGAAGGTTGACATTGAAAATCACTATGAGGACCCCCACAATATGCACAAGAAGAACTTGGAGTATGGCGGAGTGAAATATTAGCTAACTCCTCCTTAAGTTCTTTAAATTTCTCAAGAACTTCTAAAAAGTCTTGCTGGATTTGAGGAGTTGCTTGGATAGTTTGATACTGTGGAGGTTGGTCTTGATACGAAGAGTCATAATTGTTACAAGGAAATGGATTCCTCGTTTGACAATCAGAGCTAAAGTGTGGACCTCCACAGTAATCACAATAGTGAAAATGATGTGGTTGTGGGTTATATGTGCTGGAGTTATAATTGTTATCAGGAAACTGCTCATAGACAAGCGTGTTTCCCGATTGACAATCAGAACTATAATGTGAACCACCACAGTACTCACAACAGTAAAACTGCTGAGTCTCATGGTGTGGTAACTGATGGAATGAATCAGTTGTGTCATGGTAGGAATAGGGATTCTGGTTATAGACAGACCCGTTTCCTGACTCTACCATGCCACAAATGGGGCAATTGCCACCATTATAAGGATTACCACACCACTGACAAATCAGAAAGTGTGGATGAGACATAGAAAGAATCAAAAGGTTTTAGAGGGTAAGAAATGGAGAATCAAAAAGGTGAGAGGGTAAAGATGGATATTTTTGGTGTTTTTGGAAAACATTTTATAAGAAAGAAAATCTTTTTGTGTTTTTGTGTTTGTTGAAAACTAATTTTACAAAGTTTTCAGAAACAGTTTTTATGGAAATATACACAAGGATGGTAAATATACAATGGATGTATATCCAGGTTCACTAATACGGAAAACCGTGTAGAATACGCGCACAACCTCCCCGGCAGCGGCGCCAAAAATTTTATTGATGCTAAACCACCTAACTTATATTGACCAGGGAATGGTCAACAAAGTCAAACAGCCTAAAACCAATGCTCCGTTGAAGTATAGGGTTTCCCCGGGTCGTTATGTCCCGACGAGGTGTGGATGGTATACAAACGGTTCTGTGATCGGGTGAATTTGGATGAGAAAAAGATTTGTGTGTGATTGAACTAAGGAATCTATAATAAAATAGCTTAAACAAGCTATGTGGATAAGACGGGAAGCTATGAAAAACCAGAAACGATAAAAACCTAAAAACGCGTACGTTACGTTTAAATAAAACGTAGACGTACAAAATAAAAAGTGAAAACGAAAATCTGAAAACACCCAGGGGGTGAAAATGAACTTTTTACAAATTAAAAGATAAAAGAAAATTTAAAATGAAAATAAAGTTATTAAAATGATTATTTTAATATTTAAACACTAATTAATTACTTAAAACTATTTTAAATCTAATTTAAAATAAACTAAAAATAATAAAGGTTACAAAATAAACTAAGAATTTACAAAAATATTTTCTAAACCTTAAAAAGAACTTGAAGAAAGTATAAAAATTAAAAATATATATTTTTGTCTTTTTGTGAATTTTCTATTAATAAATTACTAATTATCTAATTAACTATTTTAAATTAGGAAAATACTAAATGAACAGTAAAAATGCTAAGAAAATTTCTAAAATTATTTTATAACATATAAAAGCTATAAAAGATATAAAAACAAGGTTTTACTTAATAAAAACTAATAATGCTATTTTAAACTAATTATTAATTAATAATTAATAAAACTAAGATTAATTCTAATAAATACCAAATGGTAAAATAAAAATCTGAAAAATTTATTATAAATACTTTAATATAATAGGTAATTAATAAAAATATAAAAATGACAAGTACTTAATAAAAATTTAAAAATGAAAATTAAAATTAAATTACATTAAATAGAAACTATCACTTAATTTTAAATTGATTTTTCTTGATTTTTTTCTTCACAAAACTATTTAAATACTAAAATAATAAAACTTTAACAAAGACACTTAGCTAAAAGCTCAAGAATAAGCACTACAAGTGCTTATTAGCTTGACAGTTGACTTTGGTCAACTGTCAAAGCTATAAGCTTGAAATAAGCCTTGAACTGAGAACCAAGGTTGGATTCAAGTACAAACAAGTGAGAGTGATTGAAATAAGCTGGAAAAACAATAAAAAGAACTCAGAATAAGCAATAAGCAACAAATAAGCAATCCAAAATCTTCCAAACTGCTCAGAGATGGGACAAGATTGAGGTCCAAATCCAAGTGGGTTCCAGAGGGATTGAGGTCAACCCTTTGGTCAATATAGGGAGCCTGGTAGGAGGGGGGTTGGGAGGAACAAGATTCGTGGCCTGGGGCCCACTGAGGTGGTAGGAAAACCACCACAAAGTGGTGGTGTTGGGGGGCTGAGCTGCTGCACAGGGCAGCTTGTTGCCCTGCAAGTCACTTTGGTGCCTTGTGGGGCCCACTAATTAAATCTCAAAAATCAAAGAACAATAAGATCTTAAAACTGAGGTGGGAGACTACTTATCCTAAAAAGATCAAAGCCTAGAACCTAATCCTAAATTCTAAACAATTCCCACAAGTTTTGGAAAAATCTGAGTTCATGCCATTTGACTTTTTTATGAATTTTGGACTTTTGACTTTTATGAAATTCTGATTGATCCTACATACTAAATAAGTTATATTAAGATTAAAGGGAACTAAAATAAGCTAAATTACCTAAAAATGAACTGATATGAAGATATTTGGGTTCTAACTCCATAACAGTTGACTGTTATGGGGTATGACATGGGATTTTGACTATTTCACTAGTAAGACACTAATATTACATTACTTACTACTCTAATATTACCCTAGAAATATGACCAAACTAAATGTGACCCCTGAGACTCATCATAGCTCAGTATAGCAAACAATACCAAACACTCCCTTATGAATCTGTATTGGAGATTTTCAAAGCAAGTGATGGAATTGAACCTTGAAACTGATTTAGCATGGCATAGTGTGATGTAAGAAACTGTATGAAGCACAGAATTACCAATTACAACAACAAATACTCATGAATGATGAAGATGTTATTTTAGGCAGTTAAGGACTAAATAGAGCATAAGGTAATCAAATGGACCAGAGAACAAATAAACACATCTAATCAACTTAAATACACTTAAATAAACATTAAACATCAAGAACAAGCAAATTTAAGTACTACTACAGTGAATATCAAAAATTACAAATATAGCTTACAATGGATTCCAAGGCATAACAGGATAACCAGGACCTCATAAACTATCATCTACACTCCCCATGGAGTTCTAATACCAAAGGCCATCCAAAAGCTACCTTGCTCCAGCTTTCTTTATCATTATTTATTTATTTTTGATTTTTCACTCTATTTTTATTGTATTTTTCTTATTTTTATCTAAACTGAGTTAAACCTATTCTAAAGCTTTGAAATCTTTTAAAAACTTCTAAATTAACTCAAAGAAACTGAATAGAACAAGATTTAACAAGTTTTAACAAGTTTAAGTAAATTTGTCAAATTTACATTAAAAATGCTAAAATGGGATTTATAAAAGAAAACTTGTATTTAAGATTACAATAAGTTCAAATTACATTGAGAATACTAAATACAACAATTTTAAAATTAAAATTACAACTGAGACATAAACTAAACTAGGTACGATTATCTAATTTTACACTACTCCTAATTACTTTTCTCCTCTGCTCCTTGCTTCACTTTTATACATCATTTGAGCTCTGTGGGCCCCACTGGTCACATCCCACCAGGAATATCATCAATTGGATTGTCATGTCTCATTCCTCAATTTTGGCGGGAAATTGGTATTTCGACCAATTGGGTCTGATTAGGGTAGCCTAGGAGGGGGGTGGCATTAATTGGTGTTGGGGTGTGGAATGTGGCAGGGATAAGGGTGGTGGTTGTCAGAGGTGCAAGAGGGGGGGGGGGGAACCAGTGGTTTTGGTTGTGTGGTGAGGATGGTGGTATTTGGGAGGGAAGGTAAGAGCTGGGTGGTTTTGGTTTTGTTTTGACCGGGGTCAAACATGGGAGTGGACTGGGCTTGTTGGTGGGATGAGGGGATGGGCTGTGTTGGGTTTGTTTTTGGTTAAGGGTAATAACATAAAGGATCTGTTTGGTTATTTATTAACAAATCACAAGGACCAAAATTGTAATTAAGTAAAAGTTGAGGGTCTGAAATTGTGACATTCCCAAAGTTTAAATAAGGGTCTAAATTATCACATGTGAATAGTACCAGGGCATTTTTGATAAATTTCACTTTTGAAATTCCCGGGGACTATTTTTGCCAATTCGCCAAACTTCAGGGACTGATTATGTAATTTCACCAAAGTACTTAAAATGGACCATGTTTGTCATGTGTAAATAGTACAAGGGGTATTTTGGATATTTTTCATTTTTTAAACACCCGGGGACTATTTCTGTAAATTCACCAAACTTCAGGGACCTTTTATGTAAATTTTGGATTCTGAGGGACCAAATGTGTAATTTTCTCAAACTTTTTCACCCAAAGTCTAAATTTGATAATTTTTTGACTTTTAAAAACTTTGGGTTGACTTTTCTTTCGTTTTAAACTTCTAGGGACTAGTTTTGCCAAATTTTGAAACTTGAGGGACTGAAACTGCCAATTATGCAAACTTTGTTCGTTTTTCATTTGTTTTTAAACATTTTGCATATAAAACGTATAAAACACAATTTTGGAATATTTTTAGTATTTTGATGCATTACTGAGTGTTTTTGGACGTTTTGGCAGTTCATATAAGACAAAAATGATGAGTATTTACACACTCAATTTGGGGGGGGGGGAAAATTCTTACGAATTTTATCACAAAACTTTCCAAGTACCCCCATTTTAGGCCAAAATTTTTCACTTTATTCCAAAATTTTTGTGGTTATCAGTCCGCCAAAGTCTAAATGACAAAGGGATTGGCTAGTCCAGGAGCAAACGGCTCTTGGTAAAGACATCTCAAATCCGTTTACGGCTTGCAATTTGCCCAAAATTGTACGGTTCCTCAACTCCCCAAAAACAAATGAGTTGGCTAGCCCGCAAGATTATGGCTTGTGGTAAAGGCCGTGGAAAAACCATAATTGGTAATCAGCTCACCAAGATGTTGACTATTCCATCAAGAGTTGGCTAGTCCAGAAGCAAACGGCTTTTGGTAAAGACTAATCAAATCCGTTGACAGCTGGTGGTTTGCTCAAAATCACACGGTTATCAGGTGTGCCACAGTTCTTACACCTGGCTACTCCAGAAGTGATGGCTTTTGGTAAAGAGTTTCAAATCCATTAGTTTTTCTCAAAAGATTGCTAGGGACTAGCAATAGTTTAGTGTGGGGGATTGATGAGTGTGTAAATACTCATCATTTTTGTCTTATATGAACTGCCAAAACGTCCAAAAACACTCAGTAATGCATCAAAATACTAAAAATATTCCAAAATTGTGTTTTATACGTTTTATATGCAAAATGTTTAAAAACAAATGAAAAACGAACAAAGTTTGCATAATTGGCAGTTTCAGTCCCTCAAGTTTCAAAATTTGGCAAAACTAGTCCCTAGAAGTTTAAAACGAAAGAAAAGTCAACCCAAAGTTTTTAAAAGTCAAAAAATTATCAAATTTAGACTTTGGGTGAAAAAGTTTGAGAAAATTACACATTTGGTCCCTCAGAATCCAAAATTTACATAAAAGGTCCCTGAAGTTTGGTGAATTTACAGAAATAGTCCCCGGGTGTTTAAAAAATGAAAAATATCCAAAATACCCCTTGTACTATTTACACATGACAAACATGGTCCATTTTAAGTACTTTGGTGAAATTACATAATCAGTCCCTGAAGTTTGGCGAATTGGCAAAAATAGTCCCCGGGAATTTCAAAAGTGAAATTTATCAAAAATGCCCTGGTACTATTCACATGCGATAATTTAGACCCTTATTTAAACTTTGGGAATGTCACAATTTCAGACCCTCAACTTTTACTTAATTACAATTTTGGTCCTTGTGATTTGTTAATAAATAACCAAACGGATCCTTTATGTTATTACCCTTAACCAAAAACAAACCCAACACAGCCCATCCCCTCAGCCCACCAACAAGCCCAGTCCACTCCCATGTTTGACCCCGGTCAAAACAAAACCAAAACCACCCAGCTCTTACCTTCCCTCCCAAATACCACCATCCTCACCACACAACCAAAACCACTGGTTTCCCCCCCCCCCCCCTCTTGCACCTCTGACAACCACCACCCTTATCCCTGCCACATTCCACACCCCAACACCAATTAATGCCACCCCCTCCTAGGCTACCCTAATCAGACCCAATTGGTCGAAATACCAATTTCCCGCCAAAATTGAGGAATGAGACATGACAATCCAATTGATGATATTCCTGGTGGGATGTGACCAGTGGGGCCCACAGAGCTCAAATGATGTATAAAAGTGAAGCAAGGAGCAGAGGAGAAAAGTAATTAGGAGTAGTATAAAATTAATTTTAAAATTGTTGTATTCAGTATTCTCAATGTAATTTGAACTTATTGTAATCTTAAATACAAGTTTTCTTTTATAAATCCCATTTTAGCATTTTTAATGTAAATTTGACAAATTTACTTAAACTTGTTAAAACTTGTTAAATCTTGTTCTATTCAGTTTCTTTGAGTTAATTTAGAAGTTTTTAAAAGATTTCAAAGCTTTAGAATAGGTTTAACTCAGTTTAGATAAAAATAAGAAAAATACAATAAAAATAGAGTGAAAAATCAAAAATAAATAAATAATGATAAAGAAAGCTGGAGCAAGGTAGCTTTTGGATGGCCTTTGGTATTAGAACTCCATGGGGAGTGTAGATGATAGTTTATGAGGTCCTGGTTATCCTGTTATGCCTTGGAATCCATTGTAAGCTATATTTGTAATTTTTGATATTCACTGTAGTAGTACTTAAATTTGCTTGTTCTTGATGTTTAATGTTTATTTAAGTGTATTTAAGTTGATTAGATGTGTTTATTTGTTCTCTGGTCCATTTGATTACCTTATGCTCTATTTAGTCCTTAACTGCCTAAAATAACATCTTCATCATTCATGAGTATTTGTTGTTGTAATTGGTAATTCTGTGCTTCATACAGTTTCTTACATCACACTATGCCATGCTAAATCAGTTTCAAGGTTCAATTCCATCACTTGCTTTGAAAATCTCCAATACAGATTCATAAGGGAGTGTTTGGTATTGTCTGCTATACTGAGCTATGATGAGTCTCAGGGGTCACATTTAGTTTGGTCATATTTCTAGGGTAATATTAGAGTAGTAAGTAATGTAATATTAGTGTCTTACTAGTGAAATAGTCAAAATCCCATGTCATACCCCATAACAGTCAACTGTTATGGAGTTAGAACCCAAATATCTTCATATCAGTTCATTTTTAGGTAATTTAGCTTATTTTAGTTCCCTTTAATCTTAATATAACTTATTTAGTATGTAGGATCAATCAGAATTTCATAAAAGTCAAAAGTCCAAAATTCATAAAAAAGTCAAATGGCATGAACTCAGATTTTTCCAAAACTTGTGGGAATTGTTTAGAATTTAGGATTAGGTTCTAGGCTTTGATCTTTTTAGGATAAGTAGTCTCCCACCTCAGTTTTAAGATCTTATTGTTCTTTGATTTTTGAGATTTAATTAGTGGGCCCCACAAGGCACCAAAGTGACTTGCAGGGCAACAAGCTGCCCTGTGCAGCAGCTCAGCCCCCCAACACCACCACTTTGTGGTGGTTTTCCTACCACCTCAGTGGGCCCCAGGCCATGAATCTTGTTCCTCTCAACCCCCCTCCTACCAGGTTCCCTATATTGACCAAAGGGTTGACCTCAATCCCTCTGGGACCCACTTGGATTTGGACCTCAATCTTGTCCCATCTCTGAGCAGTTTGGAAGATTTTGGATTGCTTATTTGTTGCTTATTGCTTATTCTGAGTTCTTTTTATTGTTTTTCCAGCTTATTTCAATCACTCTCACTTGTTTGTACTTGAATCCAACCTTGGTTCTCAGTTCAAGGCTTATTTCAAGCTTATAGCTTTGACAGTTGACCAAAGTCAACTGTCAAGCTAATAAGCACTTGTAGTGCTTATTCTTGAGCTTTTAGCTAAGTGTCTTTGTTAAAGTTTTATTATTTTAGTATTTAAATAGTTTTGTGCAGAAAAAAAATCAAGAAAAATCAATTTAAAATTAAGTGATAGTTTCTATTTAATGTAATTTAATTTTAATTTTCATTTTTAAATTTTTATTAAGTACTTGTCATTTTTATATTTTTATTAATTACCTATTATATTAAAGTATTTATAATAAATTTTTCAGATTTTTATTTTACCATTTGGTATTTATTAGAATTAATCTTAGTTTTATTAATTATTAATTAATAATTAGTTTAAAATAGCATTATTAGTTTTTATTAAGTAAAACCTTGTTTTTATATTTTTTATAGCTTTTATATGTTATAAAATAATTTTAGAAATTTTCTTAGCATTTTTACTGTTCATTTAGTATTTTCCTAATTTAAAATAGTTAATTAGATAATTAGTAATTAATTAGTAATTTATTAATAGAAAATTCACAAAAAGACAAAAATATATATTTTTAATTTTTATACTTTCTTCAAGTTCTTTTTAAGGTTTAGAAAATATTTTTGTAAATTCTTAGTTTATTTTGTAACCTTTATTATTTTTAGTTTATTTTAAATTAGATTTAAAATAGTTTTAAGTAATTAATTAGTGTTTAAATATTAAAATAATCATTTTAATAACTTTATTTTCATTTTAAATTTTCTTTTATCTTTTAATTTGTAAAAAGTTCATTTTCACCCCCTGGGTGTTTTCAGATTTTCGTTTTCACTTTTTATTTTGTACGTCTACGTTTTATTTAAACGTAACGTACGCGTTTTTAGGTTTTTATCGTTTCTGGTTTTTCATAGCTTCCCGTCTTATCCACATAGCTTGTTTAAGCTATTTTATTATAGATTCCTTAGTTCAATCACACACAAATCTTTTTCTCATCCAAATTCACCCGATCACAGAACCGTTTGTATACCATCCACACCTCGTCGGGACATAACGACCCGGGGAAACCCTATACTTCCACGGAGCATTGGTTTTAGGCTGTTTGACTTTGTTGACCATTCCCTGGCCAATATAAGTTAGGTGGTTTAGCATCAATCATGGTGAAAGTACAAAAGATAGTAATCTGTCGAACAATAATTGGCAAACAAGATTTCCAATTCCTAGATCATTATGGGATTTACATCAAATTGATTCATCAATTTGCCTTGTAAGTATGTTTTATCCCATCTCATGCCTTAAGTTCTAGGTCTCACGCACAACTTAATTAAGTCGTCTACCTTAGAAACTGTAAAATTACAATTATGGTCTCACACGTTAAAAGAATTTTACCTTGTTATAGTAATTTAGCCTAGGTCTCACGTTTACTAAATTAAAATTCCAAGTGTTTCTTATAGGTAGATGGCACGTAACTTAAATTATTAAGGATATTAATTTTTGATATGTCAATCAAAAAATATGTACAAAGATGCATGCACTCATCTTTATAACATAAGTTTTCATAAAAACTTTTTATATCCAATTCGTGAAATTAATACACAAAGTTTTACTTGAGGTTTATGCCAAAACCCTAAGATGACTTTCTACAACATATGATTTTAAAAGTAATTCGTTTAAGACATATTCAAGATTGTGATAACCAAGGCAGACTCTAAGGCTCTTTTCTAAGCCTTCAAATCACGGTTATGAATATCATCTTAAAAGACTTAATTTTAAAAGCATATTTGCACAAAACATCATTCAAGCAAAAGTTTATGGATTCAATCTCAAAACAGTAATAAAGTTTGAATTTTGCTAGTCTCGCCTGGGAGCTGATTACCGTGCGAATCGGACCACGATTGGCAATAAGACCTTTGCAAGATTCTTACTTTATCACTTTAGGGTTTCACAATTATTAGTCCGTATTAATTTTCTTTATAAAAACAACCCTTTTATTGCTTACATCAAGTCCAACTAAAAACAATAAAACAAGTATCAAAGAAAATCAAACAAACAATAATAAATAAGAGAAGCAATTAGCCACATGCAATCCGTATTAGAAAAGATCCTAATAAAATCAATTCTAGGTATAATAATGCATGTAATCAACTAAGGCCTTCCCCTCTTAATGGATGTGAGTCACATACATTGACGAATCAATTGCGTAGGCCAAAGCTAAAAACACACCACATAGCATATAAAATTGATTTTAATATGTATTGGAGTCTTCCCCAATTTAAGATCTATCTAAACATGTGATATAAAAAAAAGATCCATGACGAACATGCATGTAAGTCACGGATTAAAACCTAACAATTAGCAATTAGGTCACAAGATACGTTCAATTAACCGGTTAATGACCTAGGGTTTCTAGTGATTACACATAATCAAGAAAACCACAAAACCCTAATTAGGGTTTCATGGGAAAATCGACCCCCCCAAAATTAGGGTTAGGGTTTCGAAATTTTTAGAAAAAAAATAGGAAAACCCTAGATCAAGAAAAAACATGTATCTAAAACAATTAAAGATCCGGTTTTTATTACGTTTTAGTAATCAATTACATGTTATACATGGCTCGTGATGCCACTGTTAGAGTTTGACAATCAAATAACATATATTGCGGAAGCTAGGATCTAGTATAACACATAAATATTAACTAAAACATAAATAGTAAACGTACCCGATGCACTTCAAATATACCTTGATTCGTGTACAATTAGATCAATGATAAACCCCTTACCGTTTTGTTTATCGATCTCTTGATAATTACTAAAGTAAGTAATTACCTCGTTCTTGTACACACAAACTACCAACGAATAAAGGTTTGTTGCAAGTAAACAAAACACTTAGTTTTTAGACTTGACAAAATCGACCCACAACCCTTGGGAGGTGATGAATCGATCGGCCAAGCAAAGAAAGAAAGAAACAAGGATTTTAGGGTTAGAGTGTGTGCACAAAAGATGTGAAAGTCTTACCCTTAGCCTTGTATATATACTAGAGGATTTCTTGGTGACCAAGCAAACATGGGTTGGGCTTTCCCCCTCCCTTGTTCGACCGGCCTAGCATTCCCCAAGGGGATTCTAGATCCTTCTTGACACCCAAATTACACTCTAGTCCATATCTTTCATCCCTAACGATAGTTAGTCCATACGGTTAACAACTAACGACCGTTTAGTCCATTAATTGTTATAAATATATATATTCCATACATTTAATATATATATATATATATTTATTTTACATTATTCTTGTTTGTAAAGTGTGCAATCCCGAGGTCTCGGGTTCGATCCTAGACATTTACTTATTAATGTTTATACGTAACATTTAACATTATTATCATGTTAGTGAAGGAAAGTTAGATCCGAGAGCCAAGAAAGGAATTTTCTTGGGATACGGTGATGGGGTTAAAGGCTATCGAATTTGGTCACCATCTGAAAGAAGAGTCATTCTTAGCTGAGATGTGACATTTGATGAGGATTACTTGTTTCGCATGAAACAAGATCCACATGAATCGAAGCCTGAAGAGGGTGTTTCCGAAAAGGTGGAGGATGTTCCTAAACAGGTGGAGCACGTTGTTCCAGAAGATATGGACCACGATGTTACTTCACCAGTAGTTGATGTCGATGATCAACCAAATTCACCACCTTTGGAACATGAACAAGATAGGTCTATAGCTCATGATAGACCTCATAGAAATGCAAAAGCTCCTAGTCGTTTTGGTTTTGAGGACTGTGTCGCATACGCATTGCAAGTAGCTGAAGAGGTGGAGTCTCTTGAACCGGCTACTTATCGAGAGGCTATTACTTCAAAAGAGTCTGATATGTGGATTGCGGCTATGGGTGAAGAGATAGAATCTCTTCATACGAACAATACATGGGAATTGGTGAAACTACCTGAACGAAGGAAAGTTATTGGTTGTAAGTGGGTTTTCAAGATGAAAACCGGCTTATCGGGTTCGGACATCATTAGGTTCAAGGCACGTTTGGTAGCGAAGGGATATAGCCAAAAGGAGGGAATTGATTACAATGAGATTTTCTCCCCGGTGGTACGTCATACATCTATTCGGGTGTTACTATCCTTAGTAGCACATCACGACTTAGAGTTGGAACAATTAGATGTAAAGACCGCATTTCTTCACGGTGACCTTGAGGAAGAAATTTATATGAGCCAACCCGAAGGTTTTGTTGTTCAAGGCAAAGAAGACTACGTTTGCAAGCTCCAAAAATCTCTCTATGGTTTGAAGCAGTCGCCGAGACAATGGTACAAGAGATTTGACAGCTTTATGGTAAAGCATGGTTTTAGTAGAAGTGCTTATGATTGTTGTGTCTATCATAAAAAGGCACTGTCTGGATCTCTTATCTATTTGCTCTTGTACGTTGATGATATGCTCATAGCGGCTAAAGACATAGAAGAGGTTAATAAGTTGAAGATCCTACTCAACACAGAATTTGATATGAAAAATTTAGGAGCAGCTCGAAAGATTTTGGGCATGGAAATCATTCGAGATCGAAAACATGGTAAGCTTTTCTTATCACAGAAAAGTTACATTGAGAAGATTATTTCTCGTTTTGGCATGAGTTCGGCAAAATCGGTAAATACTCCTTCCTCAGCAAATTTTCGTTTATCTACTGCTTGTGCTCCACAAAGTAAGGTAGAAATAGAGTATATGTCCCGAATACCCTATGCCAGTGCTGTTGGGAGTTTGATGTATGTTATGGTTTGTACAAGGCCGGATATAGCTCACGCGATGAGTGTTGTGTCACGATATATGGCTCATCCCGGAAAAGAGCATTGGAATGCGGTGAAACGCATTTTTCGCTATTTGAAAGGGACATCTGATGTTGGCCTTATTTACGGTGGTGAACGTGAATATCTGGTTTCCGGATACTCAGATTCAGATTATGCTACGGATCTTGATGCTAGAAGATCCTTGACAGGTTATGTTTTCACCATTGGAAATTCTGTTGTAAGTTGGAAAGCTACATTACAACCATCAGTAGCTTTATCTACTACTGAAGCCGAGTATATGGCTTTAACGGAAGCAGCGAAGGAAGCAATTTGGTTGAAAGGTTTGATTGAAGATCTTGGTTTCCCACAAGATCAAGCGACCGTGTTTTGCGATAGCATGAGTGCCATATGTTTGGCTAAAGATCAAGTATACCATGACCGGACTAAACACATAGATGTTCGTTATCACTTTATCCGTACGGAAAGAAGAATCAAAGTAAAGAAGATTGGCACTCAAGACAATCCTGCGGATTTGTTTACTAAACCGGTTCCTTTGAGCAAGTTTCGTCACTGTTTGGATTTGCTCAATATCGACAATTGGAAATATAGTGTTACTTAGGAGCTAAAAGTCAAGGTGGAGATTGTTAGACATTGTGACTTATACTCCTAAGGGTAGTTTAGTAATTTTCGGTACTATGTAAGGGCGTTTTGGTAATTTTAGTGCTCTAGTTGTAGAAGTATCAGGAGACTTCTTTATAAGTCGGTTAGTGTATTATATGAAGCGTAGAACAGCACCTGTATGTATGTACTTATCATACCACTAATACAAATATCAGTACTTCAGTTTAAACCTCCTGATCTCATAACCCATATACTCCTTATTTTGAATAATTTTGTGATACCTGTTGTTTTCTGTTGCTGCTGCTACTGACTTTTGCCACATATTATCTGCTCCCAAATCCTAACAGTTTGCAAAAGAGGGAAACTTTTTGATATAGGCATGGTATATATACAAAACTGGGACCAACGTGCTAATGTTAAAAGTAAAGAATTAGAAGTTAAACAGGAATTTTTGGAGAGTTGTGCTCTTTATTACCATGAACATAAAGATTCTGAATCCATGATGAAATTTGTCAAAGCATTTTCTTCTATGGAATCTAAGCGTATATTTTTGAGGTCGTTGGGGTGCCTTGATGAACTTTTGTTGTTGGAAGAAGAATCGGGTCATTTTCTTGAAGCTGCTGAGTTGGCGAGGTCGTGGGGTGATCTTTTAAAAGAGGCTGATGTTTTGGAGAAGGCTGGACATTTCAAGGAGGCTGATGTTTTGGAGAAGGCTGGACATTTCAAGGAGGCTGGTCTTTTGTTACTTTGGTATGTGTTTTTTATCTCGTTATGGGGAAACGGGAACAGAGGTTGGCCACTGAAGCAGTTTGCTCAAAAGGAAGAACTCTGTAATAGAGTAAAGTTGCTTGCGAAAATGGACTCGGACGCCATGTATGATATTGTTTGTAGTGAACTTAAGATACCTTCTGATCAGCACGACAGCTTGTCTGAGCTGAAGGAAGATCTGTTTGTTTCTCAGAAAAATAGCAGTCTGAGGGGAGAAATCTTGTTGATTAGGAAAATCTTAGATAAGCATCTTCAGATAAATGTTGGTTGTTATTTGTAAAACAGTTTCCCAGATTAGGGTTAAGATAATCAATAAAGGTACCAGATATTCACTTGAAATCGTGGTATCACTTTCCAATAGAAACTATTCGACCCTATGCCTGGGTTACACGAATATCTCTATGGGATAAGACCAAGTAAAGTTCTTGTTTTAGGCACAAATCAAGAACCAGATGTGTATTAGAGTGTTTAGGGTTTCGTAGTATATCTCTCCATGCAGAATGATGTGACCTCTATTTATAATAGAGAATACTCAAACCCTAGCCCATGGTATTATGTATAATTAACGGCCCATTAATTATAACATAATAATTTCCATAATAATAGGGATCAGTGGTTAAAACCTAGCAGCAGAATTGCTGATGCTATCAGCAGATTCTTACTAGCAGCAGAATGCTATCAGCAGCAGAATCTGCTAGCAGCAGAATCAGCCATCAGCAGAATCCTATCAGCAGGATCAGCTAGCAGCAGAGTCTTAACACCAGATTCACAAAACTAGCAGCAGAGTCTGCTAGCAGTACTTAGATCAATACATAACCACTATTGAGTCAGGGAATTCAGTGACCAAATGGGTGTATACTCCATACCTCCAAACCCATTACCAGGTGTAAATTGATCCCTCAAGTGCACTAAATTTTCCAACAATCCTCCCCAAATTTAGTTCACTTCCTTTGCATGAAAAATCAAACACAAATCAAAACAAGTGCATAAATGAAAATATCCTGAGGATTGAATTTCCACATTAGTACATATACTTTCAAATATTCGAGAATCAGGGTGTTCTAAGAATTGAACCCTTCAACCCATTTGAATACCTGATGATAAATACACACAAGTTTTCAAACACTAAAATACTCCTGACACTATACAAGCCATGTGTCCATATCCAATTCATAAATGTTGTAAAAGCTAAAAGTCCAAAGCTTCCTGAAGCGGCAAAACTTCAACATTTACATAGGTGGTTCACCTTTAATTCATGCTCCTGCTCAGCACTTTTTCAAAGAAAATTAACCATTAAGAAGTGAAGACTTCATCCTCCTTTCAGCAGGTAACAAGCACAACCTTGGGATGTTTGTAATACATGTGCTTCAGTCCACCAAATGATCAGCTTTCCACATTGAACTCAGCTTCCAAGTTTCCTTAGAAGGGAGTTGGGTATCCTTGCATTCAGTGACTAAGTAGGACTTAAACCCATCCCTTTAGCAGACTTCAAAACCAAGTCTCTAGCCAAACCCTTCGTCAAGTGATCAGCTAAGTTTTGTTGAGATTTAACAAACACTATAGATACCACCCCATTCATGATAAGCTCACGAATCATGCTATGCCTAACACCTAAGTGTCTAGACTTCCCATTGTACATCTGGCTATAAGCCTTTGCCAATGTAGCAGCACTATCACAACGGATAGAAATAGGTGCTATAGGTTTAGACCACAATGGAATCTCAAGAAGCAAGTTTTTCAACCATTCAGCTTCTTTGCCAGCAGCAGCTAAAGCCACAAATTCAGATTCCATGGTTGAACTGGTAATGCAAGTTTGTTTCTTGGATGCCCAAGAAATTGCACCTCCACCAAGTAGGAATACCCAGCCACTTGTAGACGAATTGTCTTCAGTGTTACTGATCCAACTTGCATCAGTATATCCTTCTAATACTGAAGGATAACCAGTATATGAGAGACTATAATCCGTAGTTCTCTTCAAATACTTAAAGACCCTCTGAATTGCTTGCCAATGATGAGCACTAGGATTACTAGTATACCTGCTCAGTTTACCCACAGAAAAAGCAATATCAGGTCTTGTACAAGTCATGGCATACATCAAGCAGCCAATCACCCTAGAATACTCAAGTTGAGATACAGCTTTGCCAGTATTAGGCATTAGCTTCTCACTTGTATCCATAGGAGTACTCACTGGAGTACAATCAAAGTAATTAAATTTCTTTAACACCTTCTCAATGTAATGAGACTGAGATATAGAAATTTTGTTACTTTCATGTTTAATCCTTATGCCAAGGATAACATCTGCCTCCCCCATATCCTTCATGGAAAACTTTGATGACAAAAATTCTTTTGTAAGATCAACTTGATTTTGGTCAGTGCCAAAGATCAACATGTCATCAACATATAAACAAATGATGACTCCTTTACCAGATTCATCAAATTTGCTATATACACATTTGTCAGCTTGATTAAGTAAATAACCACTAGACAAAACCACTTCATCAAACTTTTGATGCCATTGCTTAGGTGCCTGTTTTAGTCCATAAAGAGACTTAATCAGTTTACACACCTTGTTTTCATTGCCAGGCATGATGAAGCCCTGAGGTTGGTTCATGTAAACCTCCTCATCTAAATCACCATTCAAGAAAGCTGTCTTCACATCCATCTGATGAATAATCAGATTGTGAATTGATGCCAAAGCAATTAGCAATCTTATGGTACTGATACGTGCCACTGGAACATAAGTATCAAAGTAGTCTATTCCTGACGTTTGTTTAAAGCCTTGAATAACTAATCTTGCCTTGAACTTTTCAACAGTTCCATCTACCTTCATTTTCTTTTTGAAAATCCATTTGCTACCTAAAGGTTTGCAACCAGGTGGTAGATCAGTCAACACATAAGTGTTATTGCCCATGATGGAGTCCATCTCATCATTAATTGCTTCTTTCCAGAAAGCAACATCCTGGGACTTCATTGCTTCTTCAAATGTTTTGGGATCATCCTCTACAATGAAGCAATAAGAGTATTGGTCAGAGACCTCACTCCTTGTACCTTCAATTAAGTATAATTGAAACTCAGGTCCAAATGATTTTGGAGTCCTCACCCTATTGCTCCTTCTGAGCTCAGGTTCAGGTTGTTGTTCCACAACCTCAGCAGGAACCTCATCAGTAGGAACCTCAGAAACACCATTGTCATTGGTTCCATTTGGAATCCTTTGACTTGGTCTAGGGATAGATGAGAATCTGTTCTCATCAAAGATTGCATCCCTTGATTCAATTATTGAGTTAATTGAAACAGACTCATTAGGTTCTATAACATAAAACCTATATGCCTTGGAATGCTCAGCATATCCAACAAAGATGCATTCAATGCCTCTTTCACCCAAAGTTTTCTGCTTTGGATCAGGGAGTCTTACAACAGCCCTACAACCCCATATCCTAAGATAATTAAGGTTAGGTTTCTTTTTAGTCGAAAGTTCATAAGGGGTAACTTTGTTCCTTTTGTTGGGAACCCTATTTAATAAATAGCAAGCTGTTAACATAGCTTCACCCCAGAATCCTTGACTCAGCCCTAAATAGGACAACATGGAATTAACCATCTCCTTCAGCACCCTGTTTTTCCTTTCAGAAATACCATTTTGCTGAGGAGTATAAGGGGCAGTCGTTTCATGGATTATACCAACAGACTGAAAATACAGAGTATCCATGTACTCACCTCCCCTATCAGTCCTTAATCTTTTGATTAGAGACCCTTGTTGCAATTCAACTTCAGTTTTAAATACTTTAAATTTATCTAATGCTTCATCTTTAGAATGTAATAAATAAACATGACAAAACCTAGAAGCATCATCAATAAAAGTCACAAAGTATTTCTTATTCCCCAAAGAGGGAGTAGCATGTAAATCACAAAGATCACTGTGAATTAACTCCAAAACTTTAGTTTCACGTTTTACTCCTTGAAAAGGTTTCTTAGTTATCTTGTTCAACATACAAGTTTTACACTTTTCAGTGTTCACATCAAAGGCTGGAATTAACCCATCCTTAGACATATCTTGCATTCTTTTAAAATGTACATGGCCAAGTCTTGCATGCCATAGGTTTGAATCATTAAGTTTAGATGTAGAAATAAAAGCAGAATCAAAATTATCATGAACAATATTAAGTCTGAACATTTGATTACATAAATAACCAAAACCAATAAACACACCATTTTTAGGCAAAACAAACTTATCAGATTCAATAACCTGTTTATAACCACAATTATTTAAAACACTACTAGAAACCAAATTCTTTCTAATATCAGGAACATGTAAAACATTAAATAAAGAAACAATCTTTCCAGAACTAAACTTCAAATCAACACATCCTTTTCCATGCACCAGGGCAGTTGACTCGTTTCCCATGTGAAGAATAGAACAATCATTCATTGACTTGTAGGTCTTGAACCAGCTTCTATCTTTACACACATGAATTGTAGCTCCAGAGTCAACCCACCAAGCAACATCATCATCCTGCACAAAGTAAATATCAGATATATATGTAACATAATAAATCTTAAAAGACTTATTAAACACATTCTGACCTTTCAGAGAATTGGTGTTACCATTCCCTCCACTTGTGCCTGATCCATTGGATTTGTTTCCAACTTTACCACCCTTGCAATCTTTCCTGAAGTGTCCAGGTTTCCCACACTTCCAACAAGTTACCTTAGGTTTCTTGTTAAGATCAGATTTGGTGTTATCTTGATGCTTACGCTTGCCCTTGTTGTCATTGTACTTGGTGGAGTTGTTATGCTCTACCATATTGACAACTGATGGACCAGTAGCAGTGCTACTCTTTGGCTTGTCAATGTCTTGAGCTTTGAGTGAATCCTCAATGCGCAAGTGACTGCCCAACTCAACAAGAGTTAACTCCTCCTTCTTATGCTTAAGCATATGCTTGAATTCTTTCCAAGAAGGAGGAAGTTTATCGATGATACAAGAGACTGAAATAGCCTCATCCATGTTCATCTTGTGTTGTGTGAATCGACCAAGTAAACCAAGAAGTTCATTGTATTGTTCCATGACAGGTCTAGAATCAACCATTTTGTAATTGTTAAAATTACTTACAAGGAACTTCTTACTTGATGCATCCTCAGCCATATACTTGGCTTCCAAGGAATCCCATAGTTCTTGTGAAGTTTCAACATTCTGATAAATATCAAATAAAGTATCAGACATACCATTGAGAATTAAACCTCTGCAAACATAATCATCATTCTCCCATTTGCTTCTTGCTCTCATCTGCTCCATAGTAGCAGCTTCTCCAAAATCTTCTAGAATCTCAGTAGTAAGAACAGACACCACGTTCATACTGGTCAGCAAGAATTGCATCTTCTTCTGCCATCTTCTGAAATCCACACCTTCAAACTTTTCCAACTTGGAAAAGTTAGCAGCTATTTGTCTCATAGCAGCAGCCATTGATTATCACTAATAGTTTCTATTGATTGTTGGTTGTTATTTGTAAAACAGTTTCCCAGATTAGGGTTAAGATAATCAATAAGGGTACCGGATATTCACTTGAAATCGTGGTATCACTTTCCAATAGAAACTATTCGACCCTATGCCTGGGTTACACGAATATCTCTATGGGATAAGACCAAGTAAAGTTCTTGTTTTAGGCACAAATCAAGAACCAGATGTGTATTAGAGTGTTTAGGGTTTCGTAGTATATCTCTCCATGCAGAATGATGTGACCTCTATTTATAATAGAGAATACTCAAACCCTAGCCCATGGTATTATGTATAATTAACGGCCCATTAATTATAACATAATAATTTCCATAATAATAGGGATCAGTGGTTAAAACCTAGCAGCAGAATTGCTGATGCTATCAGCAGATTCTTACTAGCAGCAGAATGCTATCAGCAGCAGAATCTGCTAGCAGCAGAATCAGCCATCAGCAGGATCAGCTAGCAGCAGAGTCTTAACAGCAGATTCACAAAACTAGCAGCAGAGTCTGCTAGCAGTACTTAGATCAATACATAACCACTATTGAGTCAGGGAATTCAGTGACCAAATGGGTGTATACTCCATACCTCCAAACCCATTACCAGGTGTAAATTGATCCCTCAAGTGCACTAAATTTTCCAACAATAAATTCCTCAAAGTATGATTGGGAGGATAATTTACCGGTGGATATATATAAGCACTGTGATGACAAGATGTTTCAGAATCAAGTTTCTGTTAGAACTCTTGTTTTTTATTGGAATCTGTGGAAGAAGCATAACGTTGATATCTTCAGAAGTATTGAAAGTCTCGAAAATGAAGATCTATGTAAACCCTCGGGGCATGCTGATTTTTGTTTATATTATTTTGGCGTGAGGAAACTGTCTCTAAAAGGAAGCACGGTGTACTTGTCACTCAACAAGGATGCTGATTGGATAAGAAACACTGATAACAAGGGTCTTCATAAGGACTGGAAGCGTATAGCTTTTGATGGCAGGGAATTGGTGTTTACTATTCGGTCTTATTGGCAGTCCGAGTTACTTTCTGTGGGTATAAAGGTACTTCAAACTCTTGACGCCCTCTGTAAGTCAAAGTCAAACGGTTCTGTGTTTCACCAAAGCACATCTCTCCTGCACATTTTTGAGGTCTCCAAGTTTCTTTTAGACTTTTATCATAACCTCAAAAATCCTTATAAAAAGAGGTTGCAGTATTTCCTTGGAATTTCATTAAGTTACATTGATATTGTGTTTCCATTAGACTGGCGGAAATTAGTTGACGAGGACTTGGTTTCCCTAAAGGAGACTGATCTGTCGGTGAACTTACTCGAGGAGATTATTCTTCAAGCTGTTGACATCAAAGCTCTTGAGAGGGTGATTATTATATGTCTATGTTCAAGAGTATCAGTAGCAGCTTACAAGAATCTCATTAATAAGCTCAAAGATAAACCTCAATTTAAATCATTTGTTGAGAAATTTAGGGATGGTGGATTGAAAGATGTTTTGGTTGCTCCAACACTTCAACGTGCTTTAGAAGATAACTTTAGAGTGGCCTCCGGTTTCCTATCACCTCACAGTTTTGGGTATCTAGTGGACCGTCTTCTTTTAATGCAAACTTTCACTTCAGAAAATTCTTACACAACAAGATCTTCTTTTGTTGGATCATTTACACATATTCAATCTGCTTCAACTTTATCTATTGGCCCTTCTTCTCCAAATCTAAGCGTTCTTGTTGAAAGAATACAAGATATTCTCTGCTTTAGTGAAATTACTATGGTATGGATTAAAAGATCAAAGATTGATGTCTCTTATTATCCACTGTTAGTACTAAAGATGGTTATGATACTTTCCTTAATATGTCTGAAGGCACCAAATTATTCTCCAAAGCTACTTGACTTTCTGTCTGGTTACGACAATATTGCTTATTTTCTTCCAAAGAAGTTTCTGTGTTGTCTTCTAAGGAAAAGGATAAACCAAAAATTGAACTTGGATCCAGAAGTTGTTGCAGAAGCGTTTTTGAGCATTGATGATCCTCTCCTGATTGTTAGATCGGAAAATGTGAGTCCTAAAATCAATGCTCCTTGTGCTATATTTGTTGACCTTGAGAAATCTAAAGAGGAGATAATGAGCGTTTTGTTTCCAAGGAAGAACACACATAATGTCCACACACCATCAAATAATGTTAACGCTGGGACAATTCCGGAGATATTGTCTTCAGATACATTGCAAGATACTAACATTATGAATCGTGTGGAACTTCAAATTAATTGGAAAGTATTCGAAGAAATATCTGAGGCTATTAATGGGAAGAAGGGAGTGGCACTGAACAAGTTATCTGCTGCAACTATGATTAAGGTACAATATACATGATTGCTTGTAACAAATGATTTCTGTTAATGATATCATTTACTGTAAGTTTGATGCCTTATCTTTTGTCTGTTGCTAGAATGAACTTGATATAAATAGGGGCGCATTACTTACTGCCTTTGCGGCTCAAACTTCTTGTTCTTACGAAGATGCAAGAGCTATACGTGATGCAAATGAAGGTCTGAAGTTGCTTTCTTTTGCGTTTGACACAAGGTTAGACTTGCACCATTGTAAATTTTGAAGTAGTTTTTAAACTTCAAACCAATTTACACTTGAATTTGTATTAAAATTTTTTTCGTTTTTGGATCCTTTTACAGTCGACTAGAATTGAAGCATTCAGTTATACTGAAGGGTGTGAGTCGTGCTGTCAAGGGGCAACAAAGTCATCGGCTAAAGCTAGATAATTTCTTGAACCGATCTTCCATGAACCAGGCATTAAAGGTTAAACAAACACGTGATTCAGTGGTGTTACAAAATCAAAGTGAATGTGATAACACTCAGGATGATAACAACAAGAAAGGGAAGGGAAACAAGGGAAAGAAGAGTAAAACGAGCAAAGGTAAAAAGAAATGACATTGATGAAATAGGAGGGATATTGTATGGTTTTCTCTTCGATCTTCTTTTTTTTGTATTCCAGAAAAAGATATGAACTTTGAATCCATGATTAGCACTTTATGACACAGGATATGTTATTTTGTGGGTTTGAAACTCATGGTTATGCATGTAAGAGTTCTGGTAGGCCTATTAAAAACAGATATGATCAATCATCAAGACAACTTGATAACTAAAGGGTTCAACTGAATCAAAATATACTTAAGTTTACATCTTGTGTCCTGACATTGACCCGTATTTTCACAACGTTTTCCCCCGTTTAAGAATATACTGAAACGGAATGGAAAAAAAGACAACAAATATAGAGAACCAATGCGTCTACCAAGAAATACCTTGAGTCCAAATAAACGACAATGGGTGGGATCAACTTGAGAACAATATATACACAATATATACTTTCGACAAAGTGTTTTCTATATCATTTTTGCGGGTTTCGATATTTTACACTATAATTGAAAAGATTTTTATTAGAGGTGGCAAAACGGGCGGGCACGGGTTACGGGCTAAACGAGCACGGGTCAGACGGGCGCATGCTATTCGAATCGCTTAAAAAAATAAAAAAGAAAAAAAATCCTCAAATGTAACACCTAATTTATATTTAAGTAAGGGGATTGATTTGCACACCATCTTTTTTTATAAGCACACCATTTTATACAACATTATAATGCACAGAGAGCACATAGTACAATACTGTACTGCACAGAGTGTGGTGCAAGAATAAAAAAAATTGGTGTGTGAATCACCTCCCTTTAAGTAACTATAAGTTTTTCATTAAAAACAATTTAATATTCTTCAATTGAGAGAAAAACATGTGTCAATTATACTCATTTAACTTTTAAATGGGCAATATATGCCCATTTCAAAAAAAATGTGACCCAAATGTATCCAAATCTTTAAAAAATCTGCCCATTTAGCCTTTTTTTTTTTTTTTTTTTTTTTTTTTTTGGCACAAATTGACATCTCTAATTTTTATGTATACACAATCCCAAAGCCCTAAAACCCTAACCCCTAAAGCCTAAAATCCTTAAACTATAACCCCTAAACCGAAAAAACCCTAAACCCTAAATACCTAAACTCAAACCGTAATCCCTACACTAGAAAAAAGTCAAAAGAAAAACTTTATCAAGAGTATATGATGCGGATATCATATAAAATATAATATTATGTTTGTGGCGATGGTATAATTAGTTCCTTCTAATGATTATTGGTTTGCGAAATATTTAATTTTTAGAAAGTGAGGGTGAAGTTTATTTTATTGTTTTGATAAAAAAAATATATATATAAATAATAATAAAAAAAATGATTGATATTGATTCATTTGATCTTTAATTTTGTTTATCTTTATTGAACCAAACTCAAATGACAAGCATACCATACTTTATTTGTAAACTCATTATAAGATACATTGGAATCTAAATACTTATGGAACATGAGATGTCTCAAGTTCAATTCCTACTTTGTGTAAACAACCCTAATGTGGTCACACCACCTTTTAAAAAAATGGATGATATTTTGGTTTTGTATATCGTGTTATCGAGTTAGAAAAGATAACGGATGATTTTACAATTATACCCTTTGTTATATATAAAACTTATGTTTTACATTAAGTCATTTAAGTAATTGTAATTATAAAAGCTTTCTAATATAACTTCTTTCAAATCATCTTACTTTTGGGATGAAAGCTTTGAGGAGAAATTTAGCCAAATATCCCTTCCTATTCTTTACTCTTCTCTTAATCTCTTCTGATAAAACTCAATAACAAGAATTTATTTTGTTTTCTTCTACTTTTCTTCTTTTCTTTCAAAAATAAAACTGTAGTTATAGGAAAATTAAAGTTAAGTGATCAATCCTGACTAAAATCAGCCTACTTAGATTAGTCAAGATACGAGTAAAATGAGTTAGAGGTTCTCATCATCAGTTAACTATCATCATACATTTATCCATTTTTCGCATCAGCAGTTAACTATCATCATACATTTATCCATTTTTCGCATCAGCCGACTAGTATCCAGACATTGACCATATTGAGTGATGCAAAACTGATACGTATCACATGGGATTAGAATGGGGACCATATTAAGTTTCCGGGTATGTTCATTTGGCGTTTGAAATGGGTTGTAAGCCAATGAGTGGAGGAGAACCAGTCAATGAAGTCAAAGTCTTGATGGTTTTAGTCAATAAGAAGAAAAATTACAATAGTGACAGAATTGTCTGTGTCTTTGGCTTACTGTACTAACTAATAAGCATAGAGGTGCAAGATGTATTATATAAGTCTTATAAACACAGGTGATAAATTGGCTAGTTCTCTAACCTGTTGTGTTTGATAATATTGAAATGATTGTTGTCTTTGTTTTCGTGTCTGTTTTTCTCTCTTGTCTACCTGTCCTTCACTCTGCTACAGAAAGTAACATGTCTACGTCTACCTGTCCGGAAAGTTTTAGTTGTCCAGGTTTTGCCCCGTTCAAGTACCCGTTTTACAATGACACTGACGAATGGTGTGGGTTGATCAAGGTCAAATGTAATTCAAAAGGTGGGAATATTGAAATTGGGGAAAAGAAATATGAAATTGTTGCCAAGTTTGATTCTAGTAGTTATTCCGTTACGATCCGTAACACAACATTTCAAGAACTTGTGACCAATGCAAGCTGTGAGGCACTTATGAATAATTTCACTTCTCCAAACCCTCTTGTATATTCCATTTCAATATTCCCCTTCCTCACTCTCTTCAAATGCACAAAAAATACCAGTTATGCTGAAGGAATATTGAATGCCTATTTTAACCAACTTAATTATAAAAGCCACAACACATGCAAAGATCACAATTTCTACTATGAGTATTCAATCAGCAATGCAACAGTTCCAAGTGATCTCCCGCTTACATGTGAAGTAATACAGTTGCCAATGATAGTGGGATTGGGAAATATAAAATATAATACAACCAACATATTTTCCCTTCTCTCATCCGAGTTTATCTCTATTTCAATTTCATTGACACATTCCTGTGAAAAGTGTCACAACAAGGGCCGCCGCTGTCATGCCAACAAAGGACAGTTTCAATGTTTGTGTGTCAAAAAGGGTATTTACTTCTGGACTGTATATTATATTTCCTGCTGAATGCAATTTCCATGGACACACACACACACGTATAAAAGCACAGCTCTACATAGGGCCAGAAACTATTATTCATAAGTTAATTGAGTAAATCGTATGCAACGATTACTCACTATCAACCAACTATTACTATTACCATTGGTATTTGGTTATTTACTACTCTTAAAAGTAAATATTTTTTCACCAAACCATTTAATTAATTTATATATGAATTCATATTTCTAAAGTTTGTGGTAATTTATTTAAGACCAAGTACGCTTAGTATATTCAGTTTTTACAAGAATTGTCTTTGCTGACTGGAAAGGGGTGTTTGGATTAGCTTACTTTCCAAGATTATGGTTGAATTTAGATAAGCTCATTAGCTCTTTTATTTTTGCCTATAAGCTTATGGATTATTTAAGTCTATAAGCTTATTTTCATAAGCTCATAAGCTGAAAAAGTGAGCTTATGGATTTTCCAAATTCAAAAAGCCCATAAGCCCATAAAATATAAGCTAATCCAAACACCCCTAAGTCACAAACAGTCTATGATTATCAAGAAAAGGCTCTTCTTTTCACAAACCTTACACCTAAAGATTATGTTTGAAAAAGTTATTAGTATGTAGCTAGATAGGGCTATATCGAGCATGGGGAGTGCTTGAGTTTTCCGGCATGAACAACACAACACGCATGCACACACAACACGGTAAGGGGGTGTGGGAGTGGTGACAGGATGACATTCACAGTAAGGGTCACGGGTTCACACACACAAACACATGGGAAGGCTTGGAAAGAATTCCCCGATGATCGGGACCAAAGTTTGAGGAATAGAAGAGAGTGGAATGGTATTCCCGCTCAGGAACATATGCCACATAGGAATCTTTTTTGGGAATATTTGAGCACTCCCTTTGATGCCAACTGTATTTTCTTATAATCAAATGGATACTCACAAACATTCCTAACCCAGAAATGTCCCTACTATCTTATTAGTAAAGCGATAAATCACACCTTATTTAGATAGTTATCGTGCACTAACATTTCTAACATGATATATAAACGGTTCAATTCCTTTGGTGTAGAAACAGGAAGACCTTTGATGCCGGTGATTCTACTACTCTTAGGTAATTTGTCATCGCCATCAATTTTTGTTGCCTTAACCATTCTAATTTTTAAAAACAATGACATCTATCAAACTCTTTCAGCTCTTGGTGTAGGAACTGTGATGATACTAATCATAATAATCTTGTGTCTAAAGAAGAAATATGGATGGGGAAAAAAGGCGGAGTACAATGTCAATGTGGAGATTTTCCTAAAGAATCAAGAGTTCCTGGATCCAAAAAGATACACTTATTCACAAATCAAGAAGATGACAAACTCCTTTGAGGTCAAACTAGGACAAGGTGGTTTCGGTTCTGTGTATAGAGGAGAGCTAAGTGGTGGAAACCTTGTGGCAGTGAAGATTTTAAGTGAACTAAAAGGAAATGGGAAAGATTTTGTTAATGAAGTTGCAAGTGTTGGCAGGACTTGCCATGTCAATATAGTAAGTCTTGTGGGATTCTGTTTGGAGGGTAGTCGAAGAGCTTTGATCTATGAATATATGCCTAACGGATCCCTTGAAAAGTTCATATATGGTCGTGGTTCTTCAAGTAATAGCCATCTCGGGTGGGAAAAGTTGCACCAGATTGCAATAGGGATTGCTCGAGGATTAGAGTACTTGCATAGGGGATGTAACACAAGGATCTTACATTTTGACATCAAGCCCCATAATATTCTATTGGATCAAGATTTTTGTCCTAAGATATCTGACTTTGGGCTGGCTAAGTTGTTCCCCGAGAAAAGAAGCGTGATATCCATAACTGATATGAGAGGGACGCCAGGGTATATTGCTCCTGAATTATTTTCTAGAAGTTTTGGAGGGGTCTCACACAAATCAGATGTTTATAGTTACGGAATGATGATTCTAGAAATGGTTGGAGGGAGGAAAAATGTCCAGGTTGAAGTTGATCATACAAGTGAAATATACTTTCCTCATTGGATATACAAAAAGATTGAACTACATGAAGAACAACTTGAACTGCACGGTATTGTGAGCGAAGTAGAAAGTGAGATAGCAAGGAAGATGATTATCGTGGGGTTGTGGTGCATACAAACGAATTCCTTAAGTCGTCCGACAATGACCAAGGTGGTTGAAATGTTAGAAGGGGGCTTAGAGTTATTGGAAGTTCCTCCAAAACCTTATATGTTTTCTCCATCAAGATCAGTCGAGTCTTCAACCATAGAATAATTGCTTCCCTATATGTTTTCTCTGTTGATATATGTTTTTTTCTCATTAAGTATTGCTATGATATTCAATATTCTAATGACTGCAGACAACATGTTGGCATCATTTTCTTTAATTAGGTAGCAGACACATATGCTTATCCAGTATGTATGGCAATATGGGTATATTCCATAGTTATGATCAAGATGATCTTCTTACTCGCAGATTACTAGTGTATGGTATTAGTGGTAGCTAAGCTTTCACATAAAATGCAGGAAGCTTGACTTTAAAGGTTTATAACAGAACCAAAATGGGCAAAATTGGGTGGAAGAAAGCAGCAACTTTTTTAGTCAACTTTGGGAGCTTCTGGGCCTCCCACAGACAGAACATAATGGTGATGAATCAAGACAAATTTGAGACATGTTTTTGTACAAACAGTTCATCATACTTAATGTCAAATCAATATTTTATGGTCAATGAATAAGCAAGAATGATTTTACTAATGGATGATTGGTATAGATTTTTAGATAACACAATTATACATGCAACCAATGGGGTTAGATTTTTTTTTTTTTTTTTTTTTTTTTTGAAAAGCATCTGCAACTTGACTATTGATCACTTTCACACCTATATCATGTATTATAATTTTGATTAGTAAAAGTAAATTTGAAAATGTAATGTGAATAGCAGTCTTCCCAAATGCACATCAGCACATGCCACTAATCAAGGAAGCATACTTTTACAATAACTTACATTATAAATCAATAAGCAAGTTAGGGCAAAGTATGTATCTATACGGGACTGATCACCAAATGCCATCCTCTCTTCGGAACGCTGTTAATGGTACGTGGCTTCGATCTATAAAATGTTAAAGGATCTGTGAATTTATAGTGTAACATTATACCCAAGTATTCCTATATAATTTTAATGAGAACGAATAGCATCTTTAACAGGTATTATTCAAATATTACATCGATCTTAAGCCTAACACGTACTCAAGTTCCTGTTGCAATTTTATCGATCATATAATATCACGTACAGGCAGTCTCACAAGCAACATAGTCGATTCTTGTTCCTCCGATAAAACCTTATAAGTCCAGATCTCACTTTGAATGACAAGTTCTAGATGTTTGCTACACATGATTTTGCCATAGCATTATATTTTTGATACAAATAAAAACATATATGAATCGAAATTTCTTCCTGGCCATATAGATATGAAACTGAAATTGACTATAACCACTGAAATAGCTATTTCCATATATAGTTTTTTTTTTTTTTTTTTTTTTTTTTTTTTTTTTTTTTTTTAAAGGAAATTGTAAAAAAGAATCCAATCTAAAATGTAACAATAAAGCTTAGATTTATAACTTTTCTATCATCTAAAAAAATAATAGACGGATGGTAAATGAGACCATATCAAGAACACAAACAACCATGTCATATCAGTGCTAACTTAGCTTTCTCTCCTACACTTAACATAGACTAAACACTCGTGGTAAGAGGATCGCAGTCTCAACTAAAACATACACTATAATGTGGGTAGACCGACCGAATGACCTGGTCTTATTACATTCGGTCTTAGTGATCTTGACAGATTATCTTCAAGAAAACTTTTTGAGTAAATTACTTAAATGAACACTTTCTACTACTAGTTTACGAAAATGAACGTCGCACATAAAATTATCGAAAATGAATCTTTTGTTATTATCCATTAGATCTATTACTAAATTAGTTTGTAGCCGTTAGATGTAATAGACATGCATAAGGGCGAGGTGTACGCGAGGTGCAGGTGACATTTAGAAGCTGGGGGAGGTGTAAGCGATGTTTAGGCGAGATGAGGGTTTAGGCGATGTGTAAGCGAGGTTGTGAGCGAGGTCAACATGCCTGAAGTTGACCCTAGGCGAGGCACTATGTGAGGTGGAGTTAGTCGTGGCGTGGCTCAAGGCGAGGTCACGGGCGAGGTCCCAAGCGAGGTCCCAGGCGAGGTCCCAAGCGAGGAAACTTCTAAAAACACGATAATTGAAGAGTTTTAATTGAATGCGAGGTCCCAGGCGAGATTGAATGCGAGGAAGCCTAGGCGAGATCGAATGCGAGGAAGCCTCACAAGGCGAGGCCCTACGCGATGTTACAGGCGAGGTGGAGGGGCCCTAGGCGAGATCGAAGGCGAGGTTTAGGAGGTGACAGGCGAGGTGGGTTTGAACATGGTTTTAAGAGCTTATTAGGCGAGGTTTAGGAGGTTATAGGCGAGGTGTAATGGCCAAATACGATTCCGGCCGACGACGTGTAGTTTTTTGTAAATTTTTTTGGTTTTTTGAGAGTGCCACACCCCATGGCCGGCCACAATTGAGTAGTTGCAGAAAGCCTTGGTGAAGAAGATGTAATATGAGAAAAGAGAGTGGAGTAAAGATCATTTGAGGACCAAACTTTTTTTACATATGATGAGGCGAAAAATGATCCGTTTTTAGGGGGTCATTTAAGCCCGAATCCGACTTTATTTGATCAAATATTGCCCTAAATCGTTCCTCTTGTGATTTTAGGTGTTTGGAGAGTGAATTCTGGAAAAGAAGCTATTTTGGACGTTTTTGGAGCATAAAGTGAAGAAAACGGCAAAGTATCAAAAATCCATGCTGAAGATACAAGGTGACGGCGTCAAGACTTCCTTCTTGACGGCGTCAGACATGGAGAATAAAATACCGTAGCTGGTGACGGCGTCAGATGGTTAGGTGACGGCGTCAAAGTGGTCAAGAATAAAATACCGAAGGTGGTGACGGCGTCACATAGGCCGTCACAAGTGGATCTAGGGCGTCCGAGGAAGTATATGGCGGCGAGGTGACGGCGTCAGACTTAACTCTTGACGCCGTCAGAACGATTTTCCTATATATAGTTTTCTAGTTTTTTCATTAAAAAGAGAGAAGTTTTGGTGAAACCCTAAAGACGATTTTGGTGCCTCTTTTACAGGTTTTTCAAGGGTTCCAAACCCTTGAGACCTTGTATTGTAATTGAGATAAGTATACTCTTAATTCAATCAATATGTCTATGTGTTGGTTGTTTATCTTTTGTTCTTATCTTAATTCTATTATGCTAGGCTAGATTTACTTTGTGTTTGCTTAGATCTAAAGAAACCTAGATGTTGATTATGTGTTGATTACTTGTCTATTCTTGTTTTGGATGAATGATATTATATGTTAGGCTTAAGAAAACTGGCAGATCTCCAAATGGTAACATGCTTGAAAGTCTTAAGAAACATGAACCGAGGCGTACTAGGTCTTTATTGGTTGTATTTAATGCATGAGCCACTGTTTACAATCCCTATAGTTGTGCTGGGTCATGGTGTAGGAGGAGATAAGAGCTCATAGAGTTGGGGAGTTATGTATGCGACCCCATGAATGGTATTAAGGAATACAATCCGTCATCCATACAAGTGTAACAAGTAATTGACATGTAAAAGATATCTAGGGAGTAATGAAGTCTAAGTAAACACAATTTCTCCAAATACTGCTCACAACCTTAGTTTAATATTAGTTTAATTTCATTTTCATTAGTTTAATTTAGTTATATAATAGTTTTGGGTTAGTTGAATAGCAACTAATTCCGCCCACTCTTCCAAAACCCGAGATTTTACTTGCTTTCATAAAATATAAAAACACAAAAATAATCATCTTTCATCTCTAGAACTTTTAATTAGGCTTTCTAATCCTAGCGACACTATTCCTAAGCTGAACGATCAATCCCCCGGTACTTGTCACTATACTATACTACAACGATCAGGTACACTGCCTGGTGGGGGTTGTAAGCCTCGCGAGATCCCTCGAGAGGTAAAGCAAGGTGCGATTCCCACGCATCAAGTTTTTGGCGCCGCAGCCCGGGGAATAGTTATTGTCTAGGTTAGGATTTCTTTTTATTAGGTCTACTTGCTAGATTCCTTTCTAGTAAGATTTTTATTTTTATTTTTAGGTCTTCTTTAGTCTATCTTATTTCTTTGTGCCTTTGTTCGTAACTCTTTACCATCCGACATCATGGAAGGTGGTAACATCTTTGAACCCATCATCCCACCACAACAAAACCCACCATTAGAACCCCTTAGGCCCCGAACCTTAGGAGAGTATTCCCGACCTAGCCACCAAGGCTACCGAAACACCATTGAGCTCACCGGAGCCAATGTGACCCCCTTGCGATCCGACACCATCCGGTTGGTGC
Source organism: Artemisia argyi (assembly GCA_030686995.1). NCBI lineage: Eukaryota > Viridiplantae > Streptophyta > Magnoliopsida > Asterales > Asteraceae > Artemisia > Artemisia argyi. The sequence goes on along the minus strand of CM060702.1, from coordinate 205,284,539 downwards.
AAAGCGGATGTGCATTCCATGGACTTCGTTCCGAAGATCCAAACCAACACCTTAAGGACTTCCTCAAAATCGTAGATTCCATAGACCTAGGTGTTGAAACTAGAGAGACTACCCGTTTACGCCTATTCCAATTCTCTCTACGGGATCAAGCTAGTCAATGGCTTGAGCGTTTACCCGCGGGATCCATCACCACATGGGATGATCTCACCACTCGTTTCCTTGCTCAATTTTTCCCACCGGGGAGAACTACTAAGCTTAGGAATGACATCTTGATGTTCCAACAACGTCAAAATGAATCTCTTTATGAAGCATGGACTCGTTTCAAGGACTTACTCCAAAAAGTCCCTCATCATGGCATAGATCTTTGGCTCAAAGTCCAAATTTTCTATGACCATATGGATATCCCCACGAGGTGAACCATTGACCAATCGGCCGGTGGTAAGCTACGTGATCTTAGTGCGGAACAATCATGGGAACTCATAGAAGATCTTGCTCTCTATGACAACGAAAGTTGGAATGATCCCCGTGATTTGAACAAAACGGTCAAGACAATATCTTTGCCTTCGAACAATTCAAGCACTCCCGACCGTAGGATCATGGAACTTGAGGACCAAGTCAAGTTTCTCATGAAATCTTACGAAGCTCCGAAGCATTCAAGCCAAGTGAACAAAATCACTTCTTCATGCGAATTATGTAGTGGTCCCCATGACACTCGTGATTGTATGGAACTCCCCGGAACAGCTTTTGCGGACTACGCATCCACGCGTACCGACGAAGCGGGAGATAAGTGGTACACTTTCAAGCCCGAGCCAAACACATACGGTGATTCATACAACCCCTCATGGAAAAATCACCCAAACCTTAGGTGGAGACAAAATCAACCCAATTCTTCCAATCCACCTAATTGTTACCAGTCAAACGGTCCACCATCCAACCGTACCTTCAACAACAATCCTTCTAACAACTATGGTAGTACCAATAATCTTGAAGGATTGATGTCAAAATTTATGGCATCTCAAGAAGCCCGCATAGTTAGGTTCGAAAACGAATTCAACCAACAACAAACGGAGATGACCAACAAAATCGACAACTTGTTGAAAGCCCTCAACAACCAAACATTAGCCACACCTAGGAAGGACACTAGGGACACCAATAGTGGAATTCAAATTAAGGACCCCTCATCATCCAAACATGTCCACTTTGTCAATGTTGTCACCATTAAGCCAATAGATAGAGAGATAGAGGAGAGTGACAAGGATGAAGCTAAGGTAGAAGCCAATAGTGAGGATGAGAGTAGGGAAGTTGAGGTTAAAAAGGATGAGAAATTGGAGGAGATAGAACCTATAGAGAAATACTTTGATAAGTTGCCAACCGAGGAGGAACGGGAATACCATAAGGATTTATTCGATAGTCCCGAGAAAACATATATCTTTGGCGACCCCCTGATCAAAATGGGAGATCCCTCCAACATTAACATCCCATGTAATATAGGGCACATGCATATATGGAAAGCTTACATCGACCTTAGATCCCCCGTGAACATCATGACTAGGACTTATTACAATTGGGTGATGAAGGAGCAACTCAACTTTAGGATGATGCCCGGTAAGAATCTGATAAGTAATTTTGCAGGAAGAGTGAAAGGATTGCATGTGATTATAGGGAATCTCACCTATGAGATTGATTTTATGATAGTGGAAGACACTCGTCCGGTGATTGATGCTAACCTAAGCCAAATAATATTCGGGAAACCATTTGTTGAGGCCACTAGGATGAGTTATGATCCGACTTTAGGGATAGTTAGATTCAAGAAAGACAATGATGAGGTCGCTTATCAAATGCCCTACAAGATCGAACAATACCGCCTTCTCTCTAATTTCGAAAAAGAACATAAGCAAGCGGCTTATTATAGGAATGAGGAGGATAGATGTAGAGGAGTAGAGTATGTTAGAAATAGGATGCTTGGTTTCTACAAAGAATGCTTGCAACTAGGTCCGGAATACAAAACTAGTTTAGAAGATGACCTAGAAAGTGAAACCAATGATGAGATTACGTAGTAACCCACGACTTTGAGTCTAGCTACAAGACTCGTAAATAAAGAAAAGCGCTTCTTGGGAGGCAACCCATGTTTTGTGTGATTTTATTTGTTTGATTGTTATTTGCTTCCGTATGCATGTTTTATTTTTATTGTTGGTTGATCATGTTTCTAAATTAAAATGTGGAAATACTTTATTATGTTGTTTAGCCTAGTCTTAACTTCAACCTAAAGGTATTTTTGCAAAAGATAAGTGTAAGGGGAAACCCCAAATATGTTTTTAAGAAACAACCCGATCATGATTCTCCACAATATTTAATGAACATGTATATTCGTAATTGTTAGAGTCAAATGCTTGTATTGAGTCATAATGAAGTTTTGCAGGATTTTCCAGGAAGTAGGACAAGGTTTTTCCAGAAATTTTTCAGAAACTTAACATAAAGATTTCTGCAGGTCCATTCTGACGGCGTCAGGAGTCAAAAATCTGGAAATTTTACCCGTTTTGTTTTTCTAACGGAGTCTTATGGTTTTTGTGAATCATTAAGTTTTATAATCTCCAGGAAATCTGCAAACTTCATTCCACAAGCATTATATCTTACTTTGTTTTCTAGGATTTAGGAACTTATATAGGATGCCGCCGATTTTACGCGAGGTTGTCTTGTCTATTTTGTCAGGTTTCACAGGTTATGTTCGACAAGGAGATGATTTATATTCTGGAAGGGAAGCTATGATTGTTCATTTTCATGGAGGAAGATTTAACCTGGCCAACCTAAAATCCATACCGAGCGAATCAGGGGAGTATTTGATTTCATTCTCTTTACTTTTAACTTTTACATTCTTTACTTGAACATTGGGGACAATGTTCATCTTAAGTGTAAGGGGAGGGTAAAAAGATGATACCTTACATATGCACTTTCGCTTGAGTTTGTTTTGTTTGATAGTAGATGTGTAATAAAACTATGAGAAATACTTGTTAGTGTAATTTTAGCGCCAAATTTAAAATTTTTTACAACATTTAGGAGTGAAACTTTAGCCATAGCAAGCGTCTCATGGATAGGAGGTTTTATGACTAGCACATAACCGTATATTCAGAAAAATTTTCCACCCAAAAATGTGAGGTTCGCCTTTAGTTTTGATAGGAAAAGCTTTTATTATTGGTGCTTATGAGTGTACCGGTAGCATTTAGATTCTAGAACTTGCGTTAGTGATGCATCCCGAGACCGCTAGTGAGACTACATTCGTGTGGTAGGATTTACTACATGATAAGAGGCATTAGGATCACCCTTGTGTTAAACCCGCATTATAATTACTTGACCATTTAAGTCATATTACTTGGCTAGTTAAGTCAACTAATTTTTCCCACACCCTTAGCGTTGTACTCATTTTTAGTACACGATACCCCTAGTACACCCCTCCGAGCCTATCTTTTCGTTTCTAACTTTAAGCATTTTACTTAAAGGAAGAATTTGTTACACCCCACTTAAATGTACACCCAAATCGCCTTAGCCTTCCGTGTATGCGCTCATTTTTAGTGCATTATTGTTATTTGTTAAACCCTAAGTTAACTTTCTAATTGATTACATGGTTGCTAAGTCGAGTCATATCATTGTACATATTGTTTTGGGACGATTGGGACTCATGGGTAAGTACTTATTTTATGGAGTAATGGGGAAGAACATCATATTATTACCCCCATATGTACGTTAATCTTAAAAGTGCTCCAAGTGTTTTGATTTTCTTAATTCGAGTCATTAGATTAGTTAAATGTAAAGTATGTAAAGATTCAAGTGTAAGGGGATTGCTCAAACCTCTATGATGTATTATTTTGGATGGTAGGGTAAGAGTGTATGAAAAAAAAAAAAAAAAATCGAAAAAATTAAGAAAAAGAAAAAAAATAGAAAAGAAAAAAGAAAGAAAAAAACAAAAAAAAAAAAAAAAAAAAAAAAAAAAAAAAAAAAAAAAACATACTGACTACCATCCCATTTTCATTCTATGTTCATTTAATGTTTTTGTTATTTTTCATTTATTAGCTTAAGTCGAGTCTAGTCTTGGCTTAGCAACGCCATCTTGTACATGTAATTAACTAAGATTGTTAACTCGCCACCAGTAAAACTTCCTTTATCCAACAAAACCGTGTAATTCATATCCCTACACCTAACGTTATAACCCTTTAAAAGACCTCTTTGATAGTTTATCCTAGGTGCTTACGCCATGTGGTGGAGGTTTGATCCTTTCCCAAGCCTATGGTAATCTATTTTGCTATGACAGGTAGTGAGAGATATCTTCCATTTCCATAATGTTATATTACTTTATTACACCCGAGAGATGTGAGTATCTAAACACTATTTGTGAGGTGCTTGTGTATGACCTCCGTGCTTGTCTATTGGTCTTTAGTGGAACGATTATTTGTTGTAATTACTTTTATATTAGTGTTAAATGACCCCTAACTTGTCTTTTGAATAGAATAAAAGCTCATTTGCTTGAGGACAAACAAATCTCAAGTGTAAGGGTATATGATGAGGCGAAAAATGATCCGTTTTTAGGGGGTCATTTAAGCCCGAATCCGACTTTATTTGATCAAATATTGCCCTAAATCGTTCCTTTTGTGATTTTAGGTGTTTGGAGAGTGAATTCTGGAAAAGAAGCTATTTTAGACGTTTTTGGAGCATAAAGTGAAGAAAACGGCAAAGTACCAAAAATACATGCTGAAGATACAAGGTGACGGCGTCAAGACTTCCTTCTTGACGGCGTCAGACATGGAGAATAAAATACCGTAGCTGGTGACGGCGTCAGATGGTTTGGTGACGGCGTCAAAGTGGCCAAGAATAAAATACCGAAGGTGGTGACGGCGTCACATAGGCCGTCACAAGTGGATCTAGGGCGTCCGAGGAAGTATATGGCGGCGAGGTGACGGCGTCAGACTTAACTCTTGACGCCGTCAGAACGATTTTCCTATATATAGTTTTCTAGTTTTTTCATTAAAAAGAGAGAAGTTTTGGTGAAACCCTAAAGACGATTTTGGTGCCTCTTTTACAGGTTTTTCAAGGGTTCCAAACCCTTGAGACCTTGTATTGTAATTGAGATAAGTATACTCTTAATTCAATCAATATGTCTATGTGTTGGTTGTTTATCTTTTGTTCTTATCTTAATTCTATTATGCTAGGCTAGATTTACTTTGTGTTTGCTTAGATCTAAAGAAACCTAGATGTTGATTATGTGTTGATTACTTGTCTATTCTTATTTTGGATGAATGATATTATATGTTAGGCTTAAGAAAACTGGCAGATCTCCAAATGGTAACATGCTTGAACGTCTTAAGAAACATGAACCGAGGCGTACTAGGTCTTTATTGGTTGTATTTAATGCATGAGCCACTGTTTACAATCCCTATAGTTGTGCTGGGTCATGGTGTAGGAGGAGATAAGAGCTCATAGAGTTGGGGAGTTATGTATGCCACCCCACGAATGGTATTAAGGAATACAATCCGTCATCCATACAAGTGGAACAAGTAATTGACATGTAAAAGATATCTAGGGAGTAATGAAGTCTAAGTAAACACAATTTCTCCAAATACTGCTCACAACCTTAGTTTAATATTAGTTTAATTTCATTTTCATTAGTTTAATTTAGTTATATAATAGTTTTGGGTTAGTTGAATAGCAACTAATTCCGCCCACTCTTCCAAAACCCGAGATTTTACTTGCTTTCATAAAATATAAAAACACAAAAATAATCATCTTTCATCTCTAGAACTTTTAATTAGGCTTTCTAATCCTAGCGACACTATTCCTAAGCTGAACGATCAATCCCCCGGTACTTGTCACTATACTATACTACAACGATCAGGTACACTGCCTGGTGGGGGTTGTAAGCCTCGCGAGATCCCTCGAGAGGTAAAGCAAGGTGCGATTCCCACGCATCAACATACCAAGGGATTAATCTCCACCCTCCATCTTCCCTCCATCTTTATTTGATTTAATGGATGAGATTAATCCCAACAATTTAAAAAACCCACTTTCATCATTTTTTTTTCAAATATTAATATCTTTCAAACCGTTAATCGTTAAGCAAAAAAAAAAATATACCGTTACGACGAGCATTTAATTATCTTTCTATAGATAGGCTAATTGATATATTTTTGACAAAATTTTTTTTTTCATTTTTTTCACGTTTTTTTTTTGGCCGAAAAAATCATATATGATATTACATATCATATCATATATGATACTAGTTATAATACCCGCGCACGCGCGGGTTTTTTATTAAATTTTTTGAAATAATTATTTTAAAATTTTAATCTTTTTGTTAATTGCATCTTGTCTATATTTTTTGTATTTATCTTCTACTTGTGTTGTGGATAAATAACAAATAAATAATCTTTTTTTAAATATCTTATCTATATTTTTTGTATTTATCTTCTACTTGTGTTATGGATAAATATAAAATATTACAAATAATCTTTTTTTTTTAATAAAATTATTACTAAATCAGGTATGAATTGATTTTTTTGAAATGCAAAATTCCAATAGGGGTTTTATTTTATTATATAAAATATTCCATATCATATATGATATGTAATATCATATATGATATTATATGTAATATCATATATGATATTACATATTATATATGATTTCTTTTTCGGCCGCCAGAAAAAAAACGTGAAAAAAACGATTTTTTTTTCTTTTTTCGAAAGTATATCAAAGTGCCCGTCTATAGAAAGATAATTAAATTCCCGTCGCGATGGTGTAATTATTTTCGATTAACGATTAACGGTTTAAGAGATATTTAAATTATAAAAAATGGGTGAAATAATAAAATCCTTTTAATCTCAACCATTGATTTCCTTTTTAGATGGATGGTGGGGATGAGTCCCTTGATATGTGAGGAATGTTTGGTTTGTAGAATAACTCGACTCGCATTAAATAGCTGTTTTCTCGGGACAAGTAACAAAAAATATTACAATACATTTCCAATACACGCTTTAGTTTATTTACTTTTTATAATATGTTTTTTTTTTTTTATTTTCTTAGTTTTTGTTATTATTATTTGCTTCTAATTACTACGTAGTAAAATTAATGGTATGAGGCTTTAAGCTTACCTTTCTCCAAAGGTATATTTGTCTTTCATTTATATTAAACAAATAGACTTTGGATCAAATGAGAAGAAACCTTAAAATGAGAAGGATGAGAAATAGCTATAACTACACATTAGAGATGCATCGATTTGAATTATACGTATCCTTAATCTTTTAGATGCACCATAATATATTTTCTAGCTAAAAATTAGATGCATATACGTATATTAGATGCATTTCATCAAGTTAGAAAAATCCTATGTATTTTTCGTCCTCTACGGGTCAAACTTGTTGCTAGTACTACTTTGCATCTGTTTCACTTCAAAATCACTTTCGAAACTAATTGGGATGCATATAAATGAATAGAGATGCATCTAAATCAAGTCGATGCATCTCAAATATGTGGTTATAGCTATTTCTCATTCTTCTCATTTCAAATTTTTTTCTCACTGGATCCTTATACAAATATCATAAAGTTTCTTATTTCTTTATGATTGAAAAGATTTATATTATTTTTCTACTATGTTTAAATTACATGGATTGAAAGATGAAACCAAAAACAAAAACTAGTTTTGCTTTTGACAAATGATAAACCAAAATTGTAAACTTTTCTCGAAGCGAAGGAGCCGAGAATCGTGCCACACATGGTCTAAAATCCTGTATCCGTCACTGATGAAACCTATGCGGTTATTCTTGATAATTTGGAAACTTCGATAGGTTCTAACTGCACGGGCAAATTACAATCGTAGATTTATTACCAAATACTAACTATGTTTCAATTAATACTTAAATCTATTTTATCTAATAAAATAAGCTTTTGTACAAGCTCTACTAAGCACTGAGCATTAAAAATTGATTTAATGTAGTGATGTGGATTTCCTAAATTAGATAAAATGGTACAACTCCATTAAGCACTATATTTTCTAAAAAACATTTAACAAAGTAAAAAAAAAGCGATAAATATTTCTTCATCCCATTCAAATCATTTTCTCTATTCCTTCTTCTGTAGGCTCCCCATTTAATTTGATCCGATTCTTGCTCCCTACCTTTGTTATTCTAAGAAATCATACTAAAAACTTTCCATAAATCAAAAAAACCGGATTTGAGGATGAAAATCAAGCAAACACTTCCTCCTTACGTTTCGGTATCACTTCCTCCTTCTCAAATCATTCCACAATTTGATTTTCTGGGTTCATCAAATTAAAACAGGTAATGAATTTGCTTTTTTTTATATCTATTTTTGTGTCCGGTGTTAATTGATTGATCATCTTCACAATCTTCTTATTTAGGGTTTAGATTTAAATCGCATAATACAACGTTTGTGATTGAATTACAATACGTTTTTTATTTGTTTATTGCAGATTTATATGTAACAGGTTTCTATTAGTTTTTTTCAATTTAATTTTGTGACGATTAATTTTGATATGTGTGATTCGATTGTTCTAATATTTTTTTCAATTTGATATGCAGGTGTACGATGCCTTATCTCAAAGTCACCATTAAGTTTTGATGCGTGGGAATTGCACCAGGCTTTACCTCTCGAGGGATCTCGAGAAGCTTACAACCCCCACCAGGCAGTGTACCTGATCGATGTAGTATAGTATAATGACAAGTACCGGGGGATTGATCGTTCAGCTAGGAATAGTGTCGCTAGGATTAGAAAACCTAAAGACTAGGTCTAGAGATGAGGGATGATTCTTTTTGTATTTTTTATATTTTATGAAAACAAGTAAAAATCTTGGTTTTGAAGGAGTTGGGCGGAATTAGTTGCTAGTCAACTAACCCAATACTAAAGATGCAATCAAAATAAAATACTAGAAATGAAAATAAACTAAATTAAACAACAGATGTTAGCAACATATGGGAGAATTGTGTTTACTTAGATTTCACTACTCCCTAGATATCTTTTACATGTTAATTACTTGTTACAGCTGCGTGGATGACGGGTTGTATTCCTTAATACCATTCATGGGGTGGTGTACTTACTTCCCCAATCCTATAAGCTCCTACTTCACTCCTATGTCGAGCCGGCTAAGAAGCTCCTAACATGGGATCATTAGAATTTGCTCATGCATTAAATACAACCAATAAAACCTAGTACACATCGGTTCATGTTTCCTAAGACGTTCAAGCATGTTACACAACGGAGATCTGCCAGTTTTCTTAAGCCTAACATTGAAATCATTCATCCATTACAACCATAAACAAGTAATCAACATATAATCAACATCTAGGTTTCATTACATCTAAGCAAACACATGATAGATCTAGCCTAGCATGTTGAAATCAAGACAAGTATAAGATATATTCAAACAACACATAGACATATTGAATGAATTAAGAGAAGACTTATCTCAATTGAACATGAAAGGATTCAAGGGGGGAAAACCCTTGAAAATACTGTAAAATACGACCTAGCGTTTACAAAGTTCGGCCCTAGTATTCTCCACACAAATTCCTCTCTTTATAAATGAAAAATAGAAAACTATATATAGATTTTGATAGGTGACGACGTCTAGAACAAAAGTCTGACGCCGTCATCTCGCCGCCAAATAGTTTCTCGGACTGCCTAGATCTGGGTCTGACGCAGTCATGTATACTCCTTATGCAGGCCGTCACCAAAAATAGTCTTGACGCCCTTGTTGTGACGCCTTCAGGTTTTTACTGGGTCATCATGGATTTTACTCTTGACGCCGTCAGGATCTTCTTCTTGACGCCGTCAGGATCTTCTTCTTGACGCCGTCAGGTACTGTTCTCAGCATGGAAAATTAAGTCTTTGCCATTTTCTTCACTTTTATGCTCCAAAAATGTCTGAATTGCTTCCTTTTCTAGAATTCACTCTCAAAGTACCTAAAATCACAAAAGGAATGATTTAGAGCAATATTTGATCAAATAAATTCAATTCCGGGCTTATATGACCCCCTAAAAACGGTTCATTTTTCGCCTCATCATATACCCTTACACTTGAGATTTGCTTGTCCTCAAGCAAATGCGCTTTTATTCTACTCAAAATACAAGTTAGGGGTTATTTAACACTAATATAAAAGTAATTACAACAAATAATCATTCCACTAAAGACCAAAGACAAGCACGGAGGTCATACACTAGCACCTCACAAATAGTGTTTAGATACTCACATCTCTCGGGTGTAATAAAGTATATATCACAATATGGAAATGGAAAATATCTCTCACTACCTGTCATAGCAAAATAGATTACCATAGGCTTGGGAAAGGATCAAACCTCCACCATATTGTAACCTCTCGTAAATTTCCCTTACGATTAGTAAATGCATACGAATAAATAAAACGATGTTACGATAACTTAACACCATTTTTCGGGTAACAAATTTTTTTTTATGATATGGCTTGATATTGAACCACTACGATAACCGTGATTGATCGTTTACCCAGGAACAATGCTTACACACGACCTAGATAACCTATGATTATTGCGAACGATAAATATATATAACACATTTATATTTATAACTATACGTTTCGTCTAAATACCGTATACTATTTATACATTCCCCGAACCTACGAAACTTCCCGAGAACACTCACTAATATTTTTGAATCTCGACACGATATTTGAAACACACCACGTGGGCCCCCAACACCCAATGGGCCACGGATATACAATACAAACCAAACGGACTCCTTTTTCATTCTTTTCTTTCTTTGGGCCGAAGCAAACCACAAGCCCACCAGGCTTTAAGCCCAAACGCACCCTTAATGTTTTATTTTTCTTTCTTTGTTTCTACCAGTCGTGACACACCCAAAACACACCCTTTTTCTTGCGATTTTTACACACAACACAAACATATAATTGCTTGACTCGTTTCACCTAGTGCCCAAGATACAGGAATGACAAACGATACACCCTCACTCACTTACTTACTACCCTAGAAATCACCCAAGTGAAACACCAAACTCACACATGAAAGATATGCACCAACGTGTCCCATCATTCCTTTCTTGCCACCCTTGCTCCCCAATGACATGTAGTCGATTCCTATACACTTGTGATTGTCAGGAATGTACATGAAACAATTTCACAAAATCTAAGCTATGTAAACATGCGATTGGTTTATATTTGTGGTGCTACTATTTGCCTCACATGCACCCTCCACTCTTGTGAGCTTATCCTGTCCATACACACTCAAAAACTACCTATATAAGCCTCCCATGCAATCACAAATCATCACATACACTTATACGTATCACTTACATAAAAAATAGTAACGAGAGGCAGTTGTGGAGGACATACGGATTGCTAGGACAACCACGTCTCAAAGTGAACATAGGAAACCAAGCTTGGAGCTACTTGAGCCCTTGGTGGAACGTGAAGTGAACCACGAAGCCATTTTACCATTACACGATCCCTACACTTGTTTTTACGCCACCTTTTATAGGTGAGGTGAGACCTTGAAACCTCATTTCTATTTATATACATACGTATGTTTATGTTTGTGCACAATCACTTGAGGCTAATAAATCGTGAAATATAAAAACAACATATACGTTTTATACGTTGTACTATTACTTGGATAAGTCATAAACGAGAACCTATAAAAGATTCGAACATATATTAACGTATACATAATAGAAATCACATGTTGCTAAGTCACATTGGACCTATACGATATATACTAAAACACTTAGTTTATTTTTCAAGTTTTATAAGTTATACGCATGAGTTTTGACCATACACTTTGACCTCGCCATTTCAATATTCGACACATGACCACCTATTATTTTTGTACTATCTAATTGTCTACCTGGTATATTAACGAGAATGATAAATAACGAGGCCTAATAACTTTATTTTGTCACTTGAACGAGCCTAAAGCAAAACGCTATTTCATAAGGTTTTTCAGGAAATAAAAACTTTAAGAGGGCCGATAAGCCCAAAAAGCTAATTGTAGCTTATTACGATAAGCTGGGTGAAAAAGCTCTTTTGAAATGTTATTAGGACTTAAAATGATGGATTTTGATAAACCCAATGTTCCCCCAAACCCCTTGGATCAAAAATTGTTAACGGGCCTTAAATTTTGGCTCGTTAGGCCCATTTAGTGAAAAACAAAGAAAATAAGCTTTTAAGCTGTTGAAATAAGCTAATTTACACTTTCTGAGCTTATTGAAATATTAAAAATGTTAAGTTTTGAATTTGGTAATTTTTGGACTAAATTTGCAAATTTTCGAAGACTAGGGACTAAAAGTGTCAAATTTGTAAACTTTGGGTAAAAAGTGTTAAAACAGTTTTCTAAGGATATAAACTATTAATATTGAAACTTGGGATTGAAAAATGTAAATATTGATATACTTGGATTTAAAACGTAAATATATATAATTTTGAACTAACGACATAAATGTTTTCCGTTAAGGGTAAAATGTGTAAATTAGAGAAACTTAAAGGATTAAATAGTAATATTGATTTTTAAATAATAAATTATATATATATATATATATATATATATATATATATACGTATAAAATTTATATAACAATAATTAAATTTAGACGAATAAAAATACGTAACCATTATCTATTTTATATACGACGTAACACATCGCCTATGCACTTTATGGATTATTCGTAATTAATAATAAACGTTCGCAATAAAACGAGACTTAAAAACTGAAACGTGTCATATCTTATAGGTTGTGTGTGAAGCCGTTGCCTTGCATCATTGAGATTACGTTTGTTCTACTGTACTACTAAGGTGAGTTCATAGCCCACATTTAACTTATTTTTGTGGGGGGGGATACATGCTCAAAAACCGAACACAAGTCTTTTCCTGATATTATTATTGCTTAAGTAGCTATTGCCAAAAAGTCCCTCGATCATGAACCTTAATCACTTGAAGGGTGAACGTAAATAATTGTGAATAGATCTATTAGGGATTGACAATCCCCATTTGGTTGCTAGAGGAAAGTCACCAAATGCACTTTATTTAAATATCACAGGTTACTGGCAAATACCTATCTTGGGGGCTATATATTTTTTACATCATTATTATGGATAATTTTGATGTTTGTTGAATCGTTGAGTGTCATGAGCTTAAGGCAATAATGAATGCGATTTTCTAACTTGTTTATTCGTATTTATATACAATAAGCACCTATCTTTTGTGTTCAAACTCTTAATTATAAACCTATGAATTTCACTCAACTTTTGTTGACTTTTAGCATGTTTATCTCAGGTAACTAAATAGAATGGATGGCAAAGGCACGAAGTGGGCAAATAAAGAAACGTTTATTTCTTGTTGAATAAAAACTTGTTGTTGAATAATGAAACCTCTTTGAATTATGAATATTTGGTATTTTAAATAAAACTCAAAACGATCACTTGAGTCGTTTTCTATAATTGTGACAAAGATCCACGATATAATACCCCAAAAGTCTTCCGCTGTCATTATAAGTTTTCCGCTGTATTGATCGATTTTGGGGGTGTTATAGATTGGCATCAGAGCTACGGTTATAGTGAACCAAGTATTTTTGGAACATTGGACTATAACTACACTTTAAACGGGAAATTTTTTTTATAAAATACCATCCTACGCCCTTCGTGCCTGAGCATTCCAATAATTGGTAAAAAGTATTATTTACTTTATAGCATTTTAAATTGATTATGATTATGCTTACATTAACTAATCGGGAAATTTATTACAGTGTCATGTCTTCGAACACCCACCCTATCAGCGTGTCCTCAAACTCAGGAACTGAAGATGTTACTTCAGCCTATGCTACCTCACATATGCCTATGTCTCCTGCTACCGACAGATACATGCAAAGCCAGCAATTTCTGCCAGCATCTGACACAGAGGCTTCTCCTCTGGCATCATCTGGTCCGATTCGCCGATCTAGGCAAATTAGACAACTTCAGCCGTATGAAGCAAGTACTGCTGTATCAGCACCAACTCTTGTCATACCACCTGAATCAGTTGTGCCATCACCAACTGCACCACCAGTGATACCACCACTACCTACTATCTTCTACAGCCAAACTACTACTGTGCCACTAACACCATCACCCATAGCATCACCTCCACTAGCATCACCACCTGCACCTTACCGAAGTGTCCCAATATCACCTCACCAAAGGACTTACCCAATCCGCCTAACCACCTCAGAATCTTGTGTTCAACGCAGATGTCGAAGGACCCACAAGCGAGTGGATGCTCGTAGATGGTCTTTCTTGTTGCCCATAATGCGATATTGGAGATCTCAAGAAGGAACACCAACAACAAGGGAACTTGGGGAAAGTTCTTACTCTACCTCCCGAATTCTGCCAGTCATTGGGGAACCCATACATCACACCATACCATTGTTAGCTGCAAGAATGGTTCGCCACGAAGATCGACTTGATTCCATCGCTAGTATACTCAACAAGATTCCACATGAGCTTCTAGAAACCTTTGAAGATGATATGAACAGTCTCATAATTGGTCATCTTGCAATAGAAGATAAGGTTGAAAAGTTGGATTCTCTATTTTGGGATCAATGGAATTCATAGGAGCACTATGTGGGGCTAACACTTCAACAGAAATAACGTTGGGAACTTTAGACCGAGAACTTGAGAGGATCAACACTGAAAACCTACGCCTTAGGCAAGCCCTGCTAGAATCTCGAGAAAGGGAAAGGACTCGAGATCAAACCATGGAAACCATGTCCACTGCCATTCAAGAACTCAAAAACCGCCTAGACAAAGCCTTAGGAAAACCATGAGACCATCACCTTGTTAAGTAACAATCAATGTCCTACAAATAAGAGTATCTTGTCGTGTTTTGTAAACATTTGCACAAGTATCAATAAGTGTTGTAACACCTTGACATTGATTTATGGAAGTTTATTTTATCTTTATTTTACGTTGCAAACTTCATACATTATATCGTAATATATTAGTTCATGCAGGTCAAACTTATTCGTAATTCCTATGTGTGTCATTCAACATACGATAATTTACGACTTAAACTTTTTCAATGATCAAATCATTGTAACTACGACCTATATGTACTATTTATTACTCGATATGTATTTTCAACGTGATAGGATTATAATAAATGTTCTAATGATATACCTTCTTTTATAATAGCTACATGGCTAGGACTAGGAGAACAACCATGACCGCCACACCAGCAAACCCTGAAGTTATGACCCCGACAGCGATCCAGCAAGCAATTGCTGATGGCATCAATGCCGTTTTAGCTGGACAAGCCCGTAATAGAGATGGAAATGCACCTGCACCGCGCTACTGCACGTACAAGGACTTCATAGCATGCCAGCCAACGTATTTCAAAGGAACTGAAGGAGTGTCGGAATTAGCTCAATGGTTTGAAAGAAGTGATACTGTTTTCCAAAGAAGTGGATGCTCAGAAAACAACAAGGTAAGCTTCGCAACGGAAACACTGATGCAAGACGCTCTATCATGGTGGAATTCTACCGTTCAAACACTAGGAGCAGAGGCAGCCCATCAACTTACTTGGATTGAATTCAAGGCTAAAATACTAAAAAAGTATTGTCCCCGTTCCGAACTACGAAAACTCGAGGATGAGTTCCATGCCTTAATAGTGAAAGGAGTTGATTTGAGAAGTTACAATCGGAGATTCAAAGAACTCAAGATACTATGCTCTACTATGGTACCCGATCATGAGAAGACATTAGAGAAATATGTCGAAGGACTCCCTAGGAGTATCGAAGGAAACGTCACCTCAGCAAACCCGCCAACCTTGGAAGCAGCAATGGAACTTGCTCAGAAACTTCTAGACTGAGAAGTGAAATACAATGAGCTTAAAAGGAAATTGGACGATAAGAGAACCACCCATCATCACAACAACAACCAACAAAACAACAACAGTCATCACCGCAACAACAACCACCGCAACAATAACCGGAACCACCAACAATATCACAACAATCGGAGCACTCAACAGCAGAATCAAAGACAAGAAAAACCCCGAGTCTACACCGCCACGGAAGGTGTAGGGTACAACGGACAGAAACCCCAATGTCAACGATGCAAACTTCATCACGAGGGTCGTTGTACCTTCCGATGTGACAAATGTCGTAACATCGGTCATCAAACCCGAAACTGCAGGATTTCGGCTATAGGAAGCAACATGCAGGTTATATCACCCACTTGTTACGGATGCGGAGAAGTAGGACACATCCGGAGGAACTGCCCAAAAGGAAATGAACCAGTCAACGCCCAAGCTAGGGTATACCTTCTCGGAGATGGAAACGAACCCGATGTAGTCACCGGTACGTTTCTACTAAACCATCATAATGCTAGAGTATTGTTTGGTTCGGGCGCCTATAAGAGTTTTATATCAGATACGTTTGCCCTTTTACTTAATGTCACCCCCTCTAAGCTAAACACCACCTACGAAGTCGAAATGGCTGACGGAAATTTAATAGATACCAATACTATCATGAAAGATTGCACCCTAACCTTATCTGAAAAACCTTTTGCCATTGATCTTATGTGGTTCAACTTGGTAGTTTTGATGCTATCGTCAGCATGGATTGGCTATCCCACCATCGTGCTAGGATTCACTGTGACGAAAAGGCCGTCCATATACCACTCAAGGATGAAACACTCATTGTCCAGGGCGACAAAAGCAAACCTCGATATGGAATTATCTCATGTATGCGAGTGATAAAATACATGAAGGAAGGATGTCAAGTATTCATGGCTCAAGTTACGGAAAATAAGTCATCCGAGAAGCAGCTTGATGACGTTCCTATCGTTAGGGATTTTCCTGAAGTATTCCCTAAAGAATTACCTGGTATTCCACCCGTATGTCAAGTAGAATTTCAGATTGAACTAGTGCCTGGAGCGGCACCAGTGGCTAAAGCACCTTATAGGCTAGCGCCATCTGAAATGGAAGAATTGTCAGAACAACTAAAGGAATTGTCGGAAAAAGGATTTATTCGACCAAGCTCATCACCTTGGGGAGCTCCAATTTTATTTGTTAAGAAGAAGGATGGATCCTTTCGAATGTGCATCGATTACCGGGAGTTGAATAAACTTACGGTAAAGAATCGATACCCATTGCCTCGAATTGATGATCTGTTTGATCAATTGCAAGGATCGAGTGTGTACTCAAAAATTGATCTGAGATCAGGATATCATTAGCTAAGAGTTTGAGAAGAGGATATTCCGAAAACTGCATTCAGAACGCGCTATGGTCACTACGAATTTCAAGTAATGCCGTTCGGTCTGACCAATGCACCAGCAGTTTTCATGGATTTAATGAATTGAGTGTGCAAACCTTACTTGGATAAGTTTGTAATAGTATTCATCGACGATATTTTGATCTACTCTTGCAACGAAGAGGAACATGCGGAACATTTACGAATCATTCTAGAACTGCTCAAGAAAGAAGAACTGTACACTAAGTTCTCCAAATGCGACTTTTGGATTCGCACCGTACAATTTTTAGGACACATCATCGATAGTCAAGGCATTCACGTAGACCCTGCAAAGATTGAGGTTGTAAAAGGTTGGTCGTCTCCTACAAACCCCACGGAGATACATCAATTTTTAGGTCTCGCAGGTTACTACCGAAGATTTATTGAAGGATTCTCCAAGATTGCAAAACCTTTGACTAAGCTAACCCAAAAGAATGAGAAGTACATCTGGGAAGAAAAGGAAGAAGCAGCCTTCCAGTTGTTAAAACGAAAGCTTTGTGAAGCTCCAATATTAGCCCTCCCAGGAGGAAATGAGGACTTTATAGTATATTGTGACGCATCTTATCATGGACTAGGAGCAGTTTTGATGCAAAGAAGCAAAGTAATAGCTTATGCATCCCGAAAACTGAAGAAACATGAGGAAAACTACACGACTCATGACTTGGAGTTAGGAGCTGTAGTGTTTGCGCTCAAGTTATGGAGGCACTACTTATATGGCACCAAATGTACCGTGTACACAGACCACAAGAGTCTTCAGCATATTTTGGATCAAAAGGATTTGAATATGAGGCAACGTCGCTGGCTAGAGCTGCTCAGCAATTATGATTGTGAGATACGTTACCACCCAGGAAAGGCTAATGTAGTAGAAGATGCGTTAAGCCAAAAAGAACGACTGAAACCCCTTCGAGTTAGATCACTAGGGATGACTATTCACTCACCCCTTCCATCCCAAATCCTTACAGCACAGAACAAAGCACTTAAAGAAGAAAACCGACCCAAGGAAAAGATCTACGGTATGCCCGAGAATAAGAATGGTTTCGTGAAGAAATCCGATGGAACACTATGTTTCAAGGACAGAAGTTGGATCCCTATGGTTGGAGGTATTCATGCGCTCATCATGTATGAGTCCCACAAGTCAAAATACTCCATTCACCCAGGTTCCGACAAGATGTATCAGGATTTAAAGAAACTATATTGGTGGCTAAACATGAAGGTTGACATCGCAAAATATGTCCATAAATGTTTGACGTGTTCAAGAGTAAAGGCAGAACATCAGAAACCTTCAGGTCTACTTGTACAACCAGAACTTCCTATGTGGAAATGGGAACGAATCACTATGGACTTCATCACCAAACTCCCAAAAACCTCATCCGGATACGACACAATATGGGTTATTGTGGATCGTCTCACAAAATCCGCTCATTTTCTACCCATCAAAGAAACCGATGAGATGAATACACAAGCTCAGGTGTATGTGAAGGAAATTGTCACTCGACATGGAGTACCAATTTCAATCATCTCGGATCGAGATAGTCGTTTCACCTCTCACTTTTGGAAATCATTACAGAAAGCCTTAGGAACTAAACTAGATATGAGTACTGCTTACCACCCTCAAACTGCTGGTTAAAGTGAAAGAACTATCCAAACCTTGGAAGATATGCTCCGAGCATGCGTTATTGATTTTGGAAAAGGTTGGGATAAGCACTTACCATTAGCAGAGTTTTCATACAACAATAGTTACCACGCCAGCATAAAAGCAGCACCATTCGAAGCACTGTACGGTAGAAAGTGCAGATCGCCCGTTTGTTGGACAGAAGTTGGAGAAAGACAACTTATAGGACCAGACCTTGTTCGGGAAACAACCGAGAAAATCGTTAAGATTAAGCAACGCTTACAAGCAGCCCGAGACTGACAGAAAAGCTACGCCGACATAATAAGGAAACCCATGGAATTCCAAATAGGAGACAGATTCTTATTGAAAGTATCTCCCTGGAAGGGAATGGTACGATTTGGAAAACATGGAAAGTTGAACCCCAGATACAGCGGTCCATTCAAAATCCTGGAAAGGATAGGACCCGTGGCTTATAAACTAGAACTACCCGAAGAACATAGTCGGATTCACGACACCTTTCATGTGTCAAACCTTAAGAAGTGTTTATCCGATGAATCTCTCATGATTCAATTTAAAGAAATTCGACTAGATGATAACCTTGTCTTTACCGAGGAACCCATTGAAATCATGGATAGAGAAGTTAAACAACTCAAGCAAAACCGTATTCCTATTGTCAAAGTTCGTTAGGACTCCAAGCGAGGACCGGAATATACTTGGGAGCGTGAGGATCAGATTCGCTCCAAGTACCCACATCTCTTCACCTATGACACCCTTGGCAACTATCTTTGTGGAAAACTAGAAGGGGGGGTTGAATAGTTTTACGTCCTTTTTAAATTTATTTCCAAAATAATTTGTAGCTTATAAAAACTTTCGATTCGATCTCAAGTGAGTTCAAGTAACAACCAATATAAGCAAGTCTAATCTAATAATGAAAGTATTGAAATGGAATGAAGAAAAGATAGAGTTAGAAAGATCAAACCACAACACGCGAATTTATATTAGTTCGGCTACAAGGACACCTTCCTTGCCCTACTCCACTCCCCGAGTACCACACTCGAGAGTTTTCTTCACTATGTCAACAAACTCCTTATGGTGGAGAAACCTTACACACCTTGGCTTACACGAGTTAACGACACTAAGCTAAATGTCGAGTTCTAATCGTAGCTAGTACCAATTTCACAACTTATTCAAGACTTCACACCTTCACAACTTCTTCAAGACTTCACACCTTGTCAACTTCACAACTTCTTCTATGCACAACTAAATCACAACTACTACACTAATTTACAACACACCTAGTTTCTACAATCAACAAGTTCTCACAACACTTTTACAAGTATCTAACACTACTACAATATGAAAATAGCTAATCACAACACTACTACAATTAAATGGCTGTAGAGGAGTGTTCTTCTTCTTGCACTTGAGTGGATGAAGCTTTGGATCACTTGGAAACAAAGACTTATGAATTATATGATCAAAGGATTTTTGATATAGAAATGGAGGTTGGATCAGAAAGTTTTTAGTGCAAAAAGGTGAGAAAAATATGTGGAATGATCCAGTATTTAAAGGGCCAGAAAATACTATTCTGGAGCGTGCCGGTCCCCTTAATTAGTGGCCGGTCCCCTTAATGATTAAGGGGGCCGCCTAGTATAATTAAGGGGGCCGCCCTCCTGAACGTTGGAAAAGTTTTTTTGGATAAAATTTGCCCTTTTTGGTTGGAAATTTGAAGTCATATCTTTGTAGTTTAATATAACAATACCAAAAATGATTTACAAATATATATAAAATGTTAATATCATTTTATAAAATGTTATGTCTTAAGACAAGGTTTCCTTTGATCATGTAATGCATAAGATGCTTAGTTTATGCATACCTTAAGTGATATTAGATGTAGAGGTAAATATTTGTTACTAAATACTTTTTTACGTCTTAATCTTGACTTTATTTGATTTGAGTTTTGTGATTATCAAAACATAGGTTTATTGAGAAATATTAATAACGTTTTTAAACATTATTTATATCAACAATCTCCCCCTTTTTGATGATTACAAAACTTAAACTCGTTAACTCAAAAATTAGTTTTTAAACAAGTATTTTAGTGAGTTTATATTTACTTCTCCCCCTTTTTGTAGAATCAAAAAGGTTATGCCGACAATTTTCAAATGTGAAAATTTGACGGGAAGATATCTCCCCCTTGATGTGTACTCCCCCTCGTTTGGGGGCACCAAGAGAACGAGCTATGGAATGCTTTGCAAAACAAAAATATTAGAAGCACAAGTATATACATGCAAATATATATAAGGTGATAAGAATATAATTAAGCATGTTTGAAAAGAAGCATTCATATTAAAGCAATAGTTGTGTCAAGACACAACAATACAAGTAGCAATAATAAAGATTACAAGTAGGATAGCTATTACATAAACTAACAACTAGAAGAATATTTCATCATGCAAAGAGTACTTGGGCTTCATAGAGCTTGCAAGCAAAAGGGTGGTAAAGGCTTTATTTATTAAGCATATCATATGCTTAATTTGGAGAGCATGATGGTGATGGTGGAGGAATGGGTGAGAATTGTGGTGGAGGAATAATTGGAGAGGATGGTGGAGTTGGCGGTGGTGGTGGGTTAGTAAGCAAATGTTCAATATATGAAAACATATATTGAATTTCATCTCTAAGACCAAAGATTACGGTTCGGTTGTGGATGCAACAAAGACAAGTATCCCCATGGGATTCAAAAAACCTCCAAGGCACGGGATTGACAAAGAATGGTGGTGTAATTGGTGGAGATGAGAGATGAGCATCAAGTGGTGTTATTGGTGAAAGTGAGATGGTAAGATGGATGGAGATAGGTTCTTGTGTAGGATGTGGTGATGATACTTGTGGTGACAAGTGTGAATTGATGTAGTCATTGATTGATGAGGTTGAGGGTATGGAGGATGAGGAAGTTCCATGAGTGGAAGGTGTTTTGGATGGTGCATTAGGTGCACTTGGAGATGAGCATTTAGGTGGAGGTGATGGGGTTTTGTTGTCTTCATTTGTTAAGTTAATGAAGAGTTGTTTTGGAGGGATGATGACAATCTTTTGTTTCTTAGAGGCCTTAGAGTTTGAGGTGCTTGGTGGAGTCATGATGATTTAGATGAGGAATGATGAGATGAAGAATGGTGATTATGGAGGGAATTTATAGTATGGAAATGGTTGATTTAGGTATGTATTTGAAATGGTTGAATGAGATTCTAAAATCAGTTGGGTTAAAATGGGAAATGTTAGCTGATACTAGAGAAAGAGTTCACAAGATGCAAAAGAAAACAGTAAACCCAGTTCCAGATGGCCGGTCCCCTTAATTGTAGGCCGGCCCCCTTAATAATTAAGGGGACCGCCTAGGAAATTAAGGGAGCCGCCCATCTGGTGTTTTCCCAGACGACCAGAAACCCAAAATTTGTAGAAATGGGTGATTTTTCAAGTGTGTATTTCCAGCAAGCTCTATTAGAAGTATATACTCTAGGAATGATGATATATATATATATATATATATATATATATATATATATATATATATATATATATATATATATATATATATATATATATATATATATATATATATAAACAAATTATGCATGCAAACAAACATATTATATTCCACTTTTAAAAGAAGCATAGCATAGCTTTAAAATATGATGAAGATAGTAGCATGATAATAGTTAAAGTCTAAGCATCATCCAAGAAATAAACAAGAGATAACATAAGTATTTCCGAATAAATCGGACAAATAACAAGCCATACAAATGTCTAATAGAAAATAATAATAAGTAGCAATACATCAACATCATCTACTTCTTCTTCTTCCCAATCATCTTTCCAACGGATTTGAATCCTCCTCGAATTTCTTCATGCATTTGTTGTTGTCGGTTGATAATGGACGTTTGACGAGTGAAGAGAAGTTCATCGGTACATTCATGAGGAAGAGGAACTTGATACTCGGTTTCATCAAGATCAGAAAGATTATCAACAAAGGTCGTGGGGGATGGAGTACTAACACGTGAGGTGTCTTCCTCCTCATCATCATCATTGTCACGATGAGATGTAGACCCACGGGGCCTAGAAGACGAAGGAACACGAGATTTTCCTTTGTCACTTCGAGAACGATGAGTACGAACAAGAGTAAGTTGGTTCAAAGTAGGAAGGATTTGCACGTAGTAATATCTTTGAAGATGTGGGTAATGTTCCATGACATAACGATAAAGTCGTGTAAGGAACATACCGTAAGGAAGATGAGCATTTGGGGTGTTTTTGGCAGACATGATTCGATGAACAAAAAGATAAGCCAAATTGTAGTTCTCTTCAGCAACTACACAATATAACATGTGGGCAATGCTTGCCGTGAGATGATCACGGTGACCACCAGTACCAAACGCATTCTCGCGAATGAGTTCTTCCTACTTTTTCATATCGTGGCTTAGCTCTTTGAGGAGGATTTGATTTGCATGAATATCGACATTCTTCAACTTGATTACTGGACTAGTCGTACGACGTTCTAGTTCAAGCAGTTGACGAATGTCATCAGGACTAGGAATCTTAGAATAGTACGGGCCATCCTGAGGACGATTTCTTTCAAGAGAGGAAAGATCCCATTCATTTGAGAATACGGCTTGGCCGTTGTATGGGATTCTAAGAATTTGTCCAAATTGAGCAAGAGTAAGAGTGATGAATTGATTTTGAATCATGAAGGAAATAAGGAGATGACCATAGGGATCGGTTTGCACCGTCACTTGGCTATAGAAGTCGAGGATAAAACGAGGAATGATTGGTTCGTTGATTTGGTAAAGACATTCAAAATGAATATTGGAAAACATTCGTTCGGTTTGATCAGAGTCATAGAAAGATGGATCGACAATTCTTCCTTCGTGAATGTTTCTATTTTCAATGGGACGATAGAAACATGCAACTGAAGGAGACATGCCGGGAGTAGAGGAAACCTTTGGAATGTATTGTTTGGTTTTGGAGACATCACCAACCGTGGTCTTAGGCATTTTCACCTAACAATATAACAACAAAAATAAAATTAAGACAAAAACAACTATCATGCATATGTTATATATATATATATATATATATATATATATATATATATATATATATATATATATATATATATATATATATATATATATATATATATATATATATGTGGAACGAAATTCTACTTCGACACAAAAAAAAATTCTATGAAGTAGTTTCACAATGTTCCTTGTATTTTGATTTTAAACTCGTTTAGAATATATGATGTCAAAGAGTATGATATCATAATTCATTTCGAAGTAAGGCTAGATATATATTAGATTATATATCTTGCTTTATCATAAGAGTTTGACTCAGCATAAACATGTTTAAAAGGTTAAAATGTGAATTTTGGTTTTCAAAATATCTTTTTCAAGATAAACTAAACGCTCCCTTAACTAGATTAAAATAAGCTAAAACATCAATATATATATTGATTATATATCTTGATGACATCTATTGACTCTAATAGTTTTAACAAATTTTATGAGCTAATTTTAAGTTTCAAATAACTACATATAATTATAATTTGTTCATGAACCAAACGCCCATGTTGTCTTCATGAACCATTTTATAACGAATTGAGAATTATGTTTTGATTGTTTACAACATTGAACCAATATAATGTAGTAAGTTTTAACTAGTTTTTAAGAGTTATATCAACAATGTGCCTTTTGAAAAATGAAATTCAACAAGGGTTTATGGGCGATTAAAGATTTTGACAAATTGATGTGTTATACTAAGTTTGAGTTGCAATACATCAGTCTAATCCTATGGGAAGCATGTGGTTGTTCAATTCCTAGCTTCTATTTCACTAAAATTCAAATTAAAATAAATTTTAATAAAATACCTAATTATTGATTAGACACCAGATTGAATGAAATGTATGTTGGAAAACTTACAAAAGATGTTGTTATACATTTGGTTAGCGTTTGCCCCTTGTGAAACAACCCCGGATTGGTGATTTGGTGAAGGATTTTGATGGTTTTGGTTCGTACTCAGCAGAGGTGAGGAAGGGAATTATGAACAAATGGAGTGTTTGGCAAAAGATTTAAGGTGGAAAACGAGTTTGAAAGTATCAGATGGCCGGGCCCCTTAAACATTAAGGGGACCGCCCCCGATAACAAGCCGGTCCCCTTAATTATTAAGGGGGCCGCCCTTTGAATTTTTGATTTTTCGCGGTATTAGTTTCTGGAACAAATATATTTATATGTATATAATTAGATTTATAATATATCAAAAATACATAAGCGTTTATTGGCACGATGATAAAATACTTAACAATTTTTAATTACCGTTTTGATAATTAAAATGTACCTTTGACAATTTTGGATAAAATGATCAAAGTGTTAAGTTGATGAGGGGTTTGAGGTGTGTTCGGGAATATGTGAATATGTGTATATATGTATAAGTGTGAGTGAATTATGGGTTGATAAGTGAGGTTTGAGAGATGATAACGAAGATAGAATATAGTCAGCAAAAGGTGTTTGTTTCATCCATAGTGTTCACGTGTGAAGGCGTTCTTACATGATAATAGTCCACTTGACTCATATCCTTTCATCATCATGAGTCTTCTAAAAGTGGTCATAATAGAATTTCGTGTAGAACGTAAAAGATCAAAAGTAACACGAGGGGGAAGGAAAGGGTTCGATAACGAACAATTTCCTGGAGTTCTAGAAAGTCAACTAATGACGTATCTAGGTTATGTGCAAGCATATATATATATATATATATATATATATATATATATATATATATATATATATATATATATATATATATATATATATATATATATATATATATATATGTATGTATGTATATATATCTAATATAATAAGTATGAGAATATATGTATATATATATATATATATATATATATATATATATATATATATATATAT
This sequence comes from Artemisia argyi, assembly GCA_030686995.1. Lineage (NCBI taxonomy): Eukaryota > Viridiplantae > Streptophyta > Magnoliopsida > Asterales > Asteraceae > Artemisia > Artemisia argyi. Next base: position 205,258,650 of record CM060702.1, on the reverse strand, counting down.
ATATATATGATCAAACAAAGAGAGAAAGATAGTAAGCTATATCTATACAAACAACGTAATCAACCGAAGCATATTTAACTAAGCATGGCAATGAGTTGTGAAAGAATGGCGTACCCGGCGGTCTTTAACAAAAATCTTCAAAATCTTCAAGATGACATATAGACTTTGAAAAAGTATATGGTGAGAAAACTTCAAGATTGCCTCAAGGAATGTTCATCTAGCTATTCGGTCCCCATTGCCTCTTTGGTCCAAAGTTGTTTGGTCCAAACATGTTTAACATTTGACTAGGATGCATGAAAGGTGGTAGTATACCCCAAGGATTGTAGCTTTGTTGATAGTTCCACATTTGATTACTATTGTTATTGTAGTTTTGCCTATTTTGGTTTCTTCTTGGTTGAGGTGTTTTAGACCTAGGATGAGGGTTATTTGGTTTTCTAGGTGGTGGAGTTTTAGATCTTGTCTTAGGTTTAGAAGATCCTACTTTGGTTTTTAAAGACGGTTTATAAAAAGCTTTAACTTCTTCATTGTTGGCAAGAGGTATTTTTCTATTATTAATAAGTATATACTTAGGATTAGATTTTAGAGGTTTTTGTTCATTAAGTTCATTTTCGAATTTGACATTTTTAATCTCGCTTGTTGAAGCTTCGTTTGAGTTAAATCCTAAACCGGTTTTATCTCCGGATACTCTTTGAATGCTTATTATTTTACTAAGTGAGTGACTACTATTTTCAAATTTATCAAGTTTGCAAATTTCTTCCTTGAGTATTTCGTTTTCACCTTTAAGCTCTTGACATGATTTACATTCTTCAAAAATTTCTTTACCTTTTTCAAGTTGATGTATTTTAATTTTTAGTTCTAGTACTTCATTTTCCAATTGATTGTTTATGTATTGTAGTGATTTGTTTTTGGCCATTACTAGTTGTCCTAATTTGCATAGTCTGTTATATTCATTATCTAGGTCTTTTTCATCTAATGATAAATTATCATCACTAAAATATTCGGTTTCGGAACGTACCTCATTTGATGTCTTCGCCATAAGACACTTCTCTTCCTTTGTCGTTTCTTTCTCATCTTCATCGCTATCACTCCAAGCTCCTCTAACAAATACTCTTTGATTTTGATCATGTGGTTTTCTTACAAATCTTCCTCGCCTTTTGAAGAATTTCTTGAAATCTCTTACGGCCATGGCGTATTCTTCGTCATCACTTTCGGAAGATGAGCTATCTTCGATACTAGATTCCTTTCTAGCTTTCAAGGCGATTGACTTGCTTTGCTCTCGTTTTCCTTTGACCATTTCGGAATCCTTCTTTATAATAGCTTCGTAGACTTTTAAATTTTCAATTAATTCATCAAGTTGCAATGTTGACAAATTCTTTGATTCTTCAATAGCCGTCACTTTAGCTCGCCATTTTGGGTGAAGAGCCCTAAGAAATTTCCTAACAAAATTCTTACTAGAAAAATTTTCATCAAGTGCTTTTAAACTTGTGATGATAGTGTTAAATCTAGCAAAAGCATTATCAATTGATTCCTCTTCCGGAATCGTGAATTGCTCATATTGTTGAACAAGTAGATCTATCTTATTATCTTTGATTTGACTATTACCTTGGTGAGTTATTAGTAAAGAGTTCCAAATTTCTTTTGCGGTTTCACACATAAAGATCCTTTCGTACTCTTTACGTGGTAGCGCATTATAAATAACCATTTTTGCTTCATTATTTTTAGCAAGTTTTCTTTTTAAATCATCATTTTGTTTTTCAAAAGGTACGATTTCATCTTTCTTTGTTTCGGGGTAATTTTGAATAGGTAAAAAATCACCATTAGTAATAACATGCCAAAGATCTAGATCTTTTGACTTCACATAAGTTTCGAATCGATTTTTCCAATATAAAAATCCATCACTTTCAATTAGTGGTGGTCTTTGCATAGATTGCCCTTCTAAATATTTTTCAGATTCCATAGATCATTACAAGTTTTAAAATACAATATATTTTAAAGATCTTGCTAAACGTGGCTCCTGATACCAATTGTGGAAAACTAGAAGGGGGGTTGAATAGTTTTACGTCCTTTTTAAATTTATTTCTAAAATAATTTGTAGCTTATAAAAACTTTTGATTCGATCTCAAGTGAGTTCAAGTAACAACCAATATAAGCAAGTCTAATCTAATAATGAAAGTGTTGAAATGGAATGAAGAAAAGATAGAGTTAGAAAGATCAAACCACAACACGCGAATTTATAGTGGTTCGGCTACAAGGACACCTTCCTTGCCCTACTCCACTCCCCGAGTACCACACTCGAGAGTTTTCTTCACTATGTCAACAAACTCCTTATGGTGGAGAAACCTTACACACCTTGGCTTACACGAGTTAACGACACTAAGCTAAATGTCGAGTTCTAATTGTAGCTAGAACCAATCTCACAACTTCTTCAAGACTTCACACCTTCTTCACACCTTCACAACTTCTTCAAGACTTCACACCTTCTTTACACCTTGTCAACTTCACACCTTCTTCTATGCACAACTAAATCACAACTACTACACTAATTTACAACACACCTAGTTTCTACAATCAACAAGTTCTCACAACACTTTTACAGGTATCTAACACTACTACAATATGAAAATAGCTAATCACAACACTACTACAATTAAATGGCTGTAGAGGAGTGTTCTTCTTCTTGCACTTGAGTGGATGCAGCTTTGGATCACTTGGAAACAAAAACTTATGAATTATATGATCAAAGGATTTTTGATATAGAAATGGAGGTTGGATCAGAAAGTTTTTAGTGCAAAAAGGTGAGAAAAATATGTGGAATGATCCAGTATTTATAGGGCTAGAAAATACTGTTCTGGAGCGTGCCGGTCCCCTTAATTAGTGGCCGGTCCCCTTAATGATTAAGGGGGGGGGGGCGCCCTACTGAACGTTGGAAAAATTTTTCTGGATAAAATTTGCCCTTTTTGGTTAGAAATTTGAAATCATATCTTTGTAGTTTAATATAAGAATACCAAAAATGATTTACAAATATATATAAAATGTTAATATCATTTTATAAAATGTTATGTCTTAAGACAAGGTTTCCTTTGATCATGTAATGCATAAAATGCTTAGTTTATGCATACCTTAAGTGATATTAGATGTAGAGGTAAATATTTGTTACTAAATACTTGTTTACGTCTTAATCTTGACTTAATTTGATTTGAGTTTTGTGATTATCAAAACATAGGTTTATTGAGAAATATTAATAACGTTTATAAACATTATTTATGTAAAACCCAAAATCCTTAAAGCTTGCAAAATTACTAAAATGCCCTTGGAATTAAAATTTACATAATTACTTGATATAAATACAAAATAAATCCCAAATACTTGGAGATAAGCTACATATGATCCCGAATAATTTTGTACAAATATTTACAACATTTTCAAGTAAATAAAAATAATTGTTAAGCCATATATGGCCAAAAGGGGTGAAATTTATTTTAAATTTATACTTAACTTATTTAATTATATACTTAGTAAATATTGGAAATAAATCAAATATGAAATTTTCTCCTTTTGACTACTTAATAATCGGCCCATAATCGCAGGGAAATTCGATATATATCCCATCCATCATATCCTCCTTTTATTTACAAAATCAAACAAATATTTTCAAACTCTAATTCTCTAAAAAAAAAAATCCAAATCGGCGGCTCATCTTTCTTGGGGCTTCCTGGACATTTTTCTTGGGTTCTAGCATATACAAGGGAGGTGTGAAAAATATTGGGCATGATTGGATTAGCTTGGTTCAAGGGTGGAGAATTATTTTGCTCAATCTATTCCTAGCCGAGGGAATAAAAGTCTTTTGGCTCAATTCTTGGTTCCCAATCGACTTGTGGTATTTTGTATCTTCCTTTATGCTTTTCTTCATCATACAAAAATATAACATGCATCATATTCGAGATATAACAATTAAAACAATTCAAAAACCCTAAGAACATAGAAAATAAGAATCGGCTTTAATACAATTTTCTGGGTCTCGTTATTATTTTTGTGATACTTGTACATGTTTATATGACTCTAATAAAATAGATTGATAATTATTTGAAGCTTGGAAATCATTGTATAAATTGTTAGATTTTAACCGATTGAAAATAAAATAAAAAGGGGGTTGAATTGCATGAAATATTAGGGTTCCTTATTTTTGCTGGTTCATTTATGAGGTAATTGATTGAAAATAAATGTTATGAGGTTTTGGAAAAATTAGGGTTTGTGTTTGTAGGATTTTTGTTTAAACTGATTTCTTTTTTATAAATATAAGGGTGTGTTTTGTAATTATTGAAACTTGTGGGATATTTTTGAAATTTATTTTGGAATAGTAGAAAATCGTAAAAATTGATACTTGAGGGGTGTATGTGTACTTTTGGATAATTAAGGTTTATTTGGTATATTATTAATTAAAAAGGAATATTTTGTTAAATTGGTAACTTGAGGGACTAATTGTGTAAATACCTAATTTTTGGCTCAAATTAATGTTAAAGGACTAAAATTGTAATTTTGTGATATTTGATGGGCCTATGTGTTTATTTGGTTAATTGTGTGAATTATATATTAACTTGATAATTAAAAGGGTTAAATTGTAAATATTATAACTAGAGGGACTAAAACTGTAAATATGGTTAAATCATAAATATTTTGACCTATAAACGGTGTAAGGGCTATTTATGTCATTTTTATATAGTTGTGGTACTTATTTGATAATTATATTAATTAATGGTTTAATTATGGAAAATGGATAAATTAAAGGGATGATTTGTAACTTTTGAAACTAGAAGGGTTTAGAGTATAAATCTGGAATTCTGGACATATGTGGGTCGTGTATATGTGTGCTTATGTGTATGGTTTCATTTATGACCCTTGACTTGTTTAATTGACGGAATTAACCCTTAATCTTAATATTAAAATCCGAGAAACCCTAATTTCACAAATACTCTATAAAATGAAAACCGTAAGATACGAGGCTATAAAATTTGAGATGGTATTATGACTAACCTATAAGAATATGCTAACATTGGAAAAATTGTTAAATCGGGAAGTCTGCTATTTATGGAAACTTGCTAAATCGGGAAATATGCTATTTATGGAAACTTGCTAATTATGGAAAGTACTAATTATGGAAACCTTCTAAATAAGGAAACTTACTAAGAATAGAAAGCCTTCTAAAATACTTAAACTACTTAAAGTGAGAACTTACTAAATATAGAAAGTTACCTAAAATAGAAAGCTGCTAAATATGAAAAGTTTCTAAAAATGGAAAGTTAACTAAAAAGAGGTAACTTGGGTAATTTGAACTCGTCGTAATTCATACATACTTCTCTTCTAGGTTCGGTGAAGCAGGAGTGATTCTTTTCTATTAATCTTGCTTGTGCATTTGGACTAAGGTACAAATATTCTGACCTATCTACAGGTTTCTCGTACACTCTTGTCTTTCCTCTTTCTTGGATATCTTGAACCTTGCTATATTCCCTTGATTATTGAACCTTGCTTGAAACTTACACTATGATGCTTGAACCTTGAAATAACCTTGTCATGATACCCTTGTGACCTTAACCCTGAACCTTGGTGGGACTTGGATACTCTTGGGATATTATAACGGGAGGTGAAATCTCTTTTCTTAAAGTTATGACATGGAAACATTTAAAGGAGAAATTATTTTATAACGACACTATTAATATGATTTAAGACTAATCTTATATGGGATTTTATAAATTCATGAAGACCACTTTTAAAGAATATCTTGTGAAAACCTTTATTAAAGAATCACCTTTGTAAATGTCATCTTTTGGAAGATCTTTTCTAAATGAACTTTTGTTATAAACCTTTTAAATAGGATTGTACTACGAACCTTTTTAAACAAGTGATGGGAACCTACTAAATTGATCTTTTGTTTTAAACTCTCATTATGACCCTTTTGATCATGAACTATGGGACTTTGGAACTTGGAATAATGAACCCTGTGGATTGGAACATTGGCTTTGACCTCTCCATTTTGACCCGTTGATATCACATCTTTGATTGAACTTTGATATTGAACCTTTGACATTGAACCTTTGATTATGACTTGGCACTTATACTCGATATTGAACCTTGACTACATGACCCTTCAGTATTTACCCAGGTATTACTTGTTGTGGAGTAGCCACAACCATAGCATTGATGCACCAATGTTATGTACTCTAGTGTGGTTGGAGATATGTACCACACCGTCCCTGATTATTGTTATCGACTACTACTATGATTGTTATTGGCCTGCAGGGGCGTATGGATGCATCCTAGATTTGATTGATTGATTGATTGATTGTGACTATTGTATTGACTACATTGATTGGTGACTGGTGTGCGTGCATTGCAACCCCTCACATATTGGGAGCTAGCTACTCCATATTGGGCTACTATTGTATTGATTGATTGATTGGGCCTGGGGAAAATACTGAATTCCACATACATTGCATCTTACATCTTACACTTAACCTTTATACTTAACCTTTGACAACCTTTGACTATCCATTGACACCATATGTAAACTATCTTCGTATTCCTTTGTTTATCATATCTCTTTTGTATTGTATTGTTATTCGATTGATATCTGTTCACTGAGCTTTGTAAGCTTAGCCGCATTTCTTTTCTTGCGGCAGGTTTAGTAGGAAGCTGAGTTATGGACGAAGGTTTTGCTTTTGGGCTTAGAAGACTTCACCCTGTTAGATACTTGCTGGACTTAGAGATGATTAGAAGTATCTATATTGGGCTTATTATGGTTTCTTTTTTTTACCTTGTATTTTGATTAGTTTCTTTTGTTATCTTGTAAGTTTTGAATTAGTATTGTATCTCCGTTTCACTTGTGTTCTGAATTGACTCCATAATGTTGCACTTTAGCCCTTCTCGGGTTGTGGTGTTACAATTTATATCAACAATCTTAGACTAGAATTCTGGGATGGAATTCCCTGTAAGAGGTAGGTAATGTAACCTCTCGTAAATTTTCCTTACGATTAGTAAATGCATACGAATAAATAAAATGATGTTACGATAACTTAACACCATTTTTCGGGTAACAATTTTTTTTTTTTTTTTTATGATATGGCTTGATATTGAACCACTACGATAACCGTGATTGACCGTTTACCCAGGAACGATGCTTACACACGATCTAGATAACCTATGATTATTGCGAACGATAAATAAATATAACACATTTATATTTATAACTATACGTTTCATCTAAATACCGTATACTATTTATACATTCCCGAACCTACGAAACTTCCCGAGAACACTCACTAATATTTTTGAACCTCGACACGATATTTGAAACACACCACGTGGGCCCCCAACACCCAATGGGCCACGGATACACAATACAAACCAAACGGACTCCTTTTTTATTCTTTTCTTTCTTTGGGCCGTGTTGACATAAATAATGCCAAAAAACATTATTAACATGTTATCAATATCTCTATGTTTTGATTATCACAAAATATAAACTCATAGAACTAAAACTTGTGCCATAAACAAGTATTTAGTGATTAATATTTCTCTTTACATCCAAATCACTTAAGGTATGAATAAACAAAGTGTTTAGTGCATTTTATGATCAAAGGGGTATTTAATTAACTAACACAAAGTTTATTTAATTATATAAACATATTATATATTTTTAAAAAACACGTTTGGTAATTAAGAAAAATGTTTTATTCATACTAAATATATGAATTCAAATTTTTAACCAAAATCAGTTAGTTTTTCACCAAATAAACTTTCCCCACTAAAAGACAAAGAATCTGGCCGTTTCAGCTGGGCGGCCCCCTTAATTATAAAGGGCGGTCCCCTTAATTTTAAGGGGGCCGGCCATGATTTAAGAGGACCGGTCACGCTCCTCTGTCAGATTCTGTTGCCTATAAATACCACATTAAACCTGGATTTTTTCCTCACCTTTTGCACTACTAAACTTTCTGATCTAGATCCAAATCTCCATTCTTTTATCCTTTGATCATAAGTGTATAAATTCTTTGTTTTAAAGTGATCCAACCTTAATCCTCTCAAGTGCAAGAGAAGAATACTTCTATCCCTCAAGACAAGAAGTATTACAACTTGTTGTGATCTCCACATCCAAGTTGTTGGTGCATCATCAAAGATCTTTTACATTATTCTTTGTGAAGATTGTTGTGAATATTTGATTGTAGTTAGTTGTGTTAGATATAAGTTGTGTGATTAGTTAGTAGCTTGGTGTGAAGAAGATAAGCTAGGTACTAGATTGGTGTGAAGAAGATAGGTGTGGAGTAGTTAGTTGTGAAGTAGATAGATTTGAAGAAGTTGTGTAGAAGTTGTGACTTAGGTGTGACAAAGTTGTGGTGTGAAAAGTGGTGTGTAGATTGGTGTGTAGATTGGTGTGTATATTGGTGTGTACGGTTTTCTCCGCCATAAGGGAGCTTGTTGATATAGTGAAGAAAACTCTCGAGTTAGGTGCTCGGGGAGTGGAGTAGGGCAAGGAAGGTGTCCTTGTAGCCGAACCACTATAAATCTCTTGTCTCGCGGTTCGATCTTTCCATCTCTTACTTATTTCATTACTTATCATTATAATATATTGTGTAGTTTTAATTGTTTATATTGTACAAGACTTGAGATCACATATTACCGAATCTAAGTTTTTAAAAGCTAAGTAAAAATCTAAAACTAATTTTTATAACAAAGTAAAAAGACGTAAAACTATTCAACCCCCCTTCTAGTTTTCCACAATTGGTATCAAGAGCCATGTCTAGCAAGATTTTTAAAATATATTGTATTTTAAAACTTGTAACGATCTATGGAATCTGAAAAATATTTAGAAGGGGCAATCTATGCAAAGACCACCACTCTTTGAAAGTGATGGATTTTTATATTGGAAATATAGATTCGAAACGTATGTGAAATCAAAAGATCTTGATCTTTGGCATATTATTACTTTTGGTGATTTTCCTCCTATTCAATATAATGTTGAAACTAAAATGAATGAAATTGTATCTTTTGAAAAACAAAATGATGATTTGAAAAAGAAATTAGCAAAAAATAATGAGGCTAAAATGGTAATTTATAATGCGTTACCACGCAAAGAATATGAAAGAATTTTTATGTGTAAAACCGCCAAAGAAATTTGAGATTCTTTACTAATTACTCACCAAGGTAATAGCCAAGTCAAAGATAATAAAATAGATCTTCTTGTACAACAATATGAACAATTTACGATTCCGGAAGAGGAATCAATTGATAATGCTTTTGCTAAGTTTAACACTATCATCACAAGTTTAAAAGCACTTGATGAGACATTCTCTAGTAAAAATTGTGTTAGGAAATTTCTTAGGGCATTGCATCCAAAATGGCGAGCTAAGGTCACGGCAATCGAAGAATCAAAGAACTTGATGACGTTATCACTAGATGAACTAATTGGAAACTTGAAGGTTCATGAAGAAATCATAAGAAGAGACTCGGAAACGGTCAAAGTCAAGAAAGAACAAACCAAATCAATTGCTCTAAAAGCCAAAAAGGAATCTAGTGATGATGATGATTCAAGTGACGAAAGTGAAGACGAATAATATGCAATGGCCGTAAGAGAATTCAAGAAGTTCTTCAAGAGACGAGGAAGATTCACTAGATCATCACGAGACGAAAGAAAAGCATTCCAAAGGAATAGAAGTGACAACTACGGGAAGAGAAAATGCTTTAGATGTGGAAGTCCAAATCATCTCGTTGGCGAATGTCTAAAGCCACCGGGTTACGAAAGTCAAGGTGCTTTTGTTAGTAGAACATGGAGTGATAGTGACAAAGAAGAAGTTGAAAAGCCAAGAGACGAAAAGTGTTTTATGGAAAAAGAGACAGACGAAATATGTTTAGGAATTGACTTGGAACCTGACGAATGGATCAAAGATAGCGGATGTTCGAGGCACATGACGGGGAATCGCAATCTATTCTCTACATACAAGGCATACAATGGAGGTAACGTTATTTTCGGTAGTGACTTACGTGGAAAAATTATTGGCAAAGGTACGATCTCTCAAGACTCGCTTACTATTGAAAATGTAGAGCATGTAGATAAATTAACATATAACTTGCTTAGTGTAGGACAAATATGTGATAATAAATGTAGAGTCACATTTACCGAAGATGATAGCGAAATAGTTAAGGATGGAAAAATTATACGTAGAGGAATTAGAAAAGGTGGCATATATGTTATGAAACTAGGAAACAAACTTGAGGATAGGATATGCCTAACGACCCTAGATGAAAACTCTACACTATGGCATAGGAGATTAGGACATGCTAATATGCAACAAATACAATCTTTGGCCTCTAAGGAATTAGCTAGAAATTTGCCTAATCTAAAATATGACAAGCATTTTTGTGATGCATGTAAAATTGGAAAACAAGCTCATGCTAGTCACAAAGCCAAGAATATAGTATCCACTACTAGATGCCTAGAATTATTACATATGGATCTTTTCGGTCCATCCGCTGTGCGGAGCTATGGAGGAAACAAATATACCTTAGTGATAGTAGATGACTACTCACGATACACGTGGACTAGGTTTTTAAGTGACAAGACCCAAGCCTTTGAAAAATTCGAAATATTTAGTAGAATGATACAAAATAAATTAGGATGCTCAATAGTTGCCATTAGGATGGACCATGGTAGGGAATTTGATAACGAAGTACAATTCGAAAAATATTGCGAGTTAAATGGAATATCTCACAATTTCTCCGCTCCTCGTACTCCTCAATCAAATGGCGTAGTAGAAAGAAAAAATAGGTCACTACAAGAAATGAGTATAACTATGTTAAATGAACAATCCATCCCACAAAAATTTTGGTGTCACGCCGTAGATACATCAACTTATATTTTAAATAGGGTATCAATTAGAAGAATTCTAGGAAAAACTCCTTATGAGTTATTAAGAGGTAGAAAACCAAACTTAAGCTACTTTAAGGTATTTGGAAGTAAATGCTATATTTTAAACACTAAGGACTATCTCACTAAGTTTGATCCAAAATCATATGAAGGAATATTTTTAGGATACTCACAAAATAGCAAAGCATATATAATACTTAACAAACACTCCATGAAAGTAGAGGAATCACTAAATGTAACATTTGATGAAACACCACCACCTCCTAAAACATTACCTTTAGAAGATGATGATCTAATCGAAGATGAAGCTATTGAGGTTAGTAAAACAAAACCCATAGGAAATGATAATGAAGACATTCACTTAGAAAATAACGAAACTGTTAAGAATCTAGATCTCATCCATTAGATAATATAATAGGACATCTTAACCAAAGAACCCTTAGGTCACAAGCCCAAGATAAAAATAATTTCTTTTGTTTCCTCTCAGCAATAGAACCTAAGAATATTAGCGAGGCTTTAAAGGATGAAAGTTGGGTTATAGCTATGCAAGAAGAATTAAATCAATTTAAGGCAAATGATGTTTGGGAATTAGTCCCAAATCCAAAGGATATGACCATCATAGGAACCAAATGGGTATATAGGAATAAGTTAGACGAGAATGGAATAGTTACTAGGAATAAAGCTAGGTTAGTTGCCCAAGGTTATAATCAACAAGAAGGAATTGATTATGACGAAACTTATGCCCCCGTAGCTAGACTAGAATCGATTAGGATATTACTTGCCTATGCTTGCGCTCTAGATTTTAAGTTATTCCAAATGGATGTGAAAAGTGCATTCCTTAACGGTTTTATCAATGAGGAGGTATATGTGGCACAACCTCTACGATTCATTGACTTCGCAAAACCTGATTATGTTTATAAGTTAAAGAAAGCTTTGTATGGACTCAAACAAGCTCCCAAAGCTTGGTATGATCGATTAAAAGCTTTTCTTATTAAACATGATTATTCCATGGGAATGGTAGATAACACTCTTTTCACTAAAAGGAAAGACCCAAATCTCATCATTGTCCAAATATATGTTGATGACATTATATTTGGATCGACTTGTCAAGACATGTGTGATGAATTTGCCAAAATCAAGCATGATGAGTTTGAGATGAGTATGATGGGTGAACTTAACTTCTTCCTAGGATTACAAATAAAACAATTAGAAGATGGAATATTTTTTAACCAATCTAAGTACATTAAGGAAATGCTTAAGAAGTTTGGCCTAGAAGACTCAAAACCCATGAAAACTCCCATGTCTACGGAGGTAAAGCTCACAAAGGATGATGAAGGTGAGTCCGTAGATAACACCAAGTATAGAGGAATGATAGGTAGTTTACTATACTTGACGGCAAGTAGACCCGACATCATGTTTAGTGTCTGCCTTTGTGCCCGTTTTCAAGAGGATCCAAAAACCTCTCACCTAGAAGCGGTTAAGCGTATCTTCCGATACATTAAAGGCACTATACACTTAGGATTATGGTATCCTAAGGAATCCGGCATAGAAACCATTGTCTATGCGGATTCGGATCATGCGGGAGACTACGTAGATAGAAAGAGCACTAGCGGTATTTGCACGTTTATGGGATGTTGTCTAACGTCTTGGTTTTCGAAGAAGCAAACCGCTCTTGCTATTTCTACCACCGAAGCCGAATATGTAAGCGCCGAAAAGGCATGTCAACAAGCACTATGGATGAAACAAGCTCTCGTAGACTATGGCATTAGGTTAGAAAATGTCCCCATTATGTGCGATAACAAAGGTGCGATAGATTTAAGTAAAAATCCGGTGCAACACTCTAGGACTAAACACATAGAAATACGTCACCATTTTCTTAGGGATAATGTACAAAAAGGAAATATATCTATAGAAAAGGTTGCATCGGAAGACAACATTGCGGATATATTCACAAAACCCCTTAAGCGTGAATTATTCAACCACTTGCGTTTAGGATTAGGAATGATGGAACAAGTTGACTATATTATATTGAATTATCTCAAATTTATACTTGCATGAAATTTATTTTTCTTCCATTTCATCTTTTTCTGAGTCTAGGAATCCATTTCGCACAAAACTAAAGATTGAGAAAATTTATTTTCTTTGCATAATTTTTTTTAACTCAATCAATTTTCTCTAAAAATTATTCTCACAATCTAGGAACTCCATGAAAATCTTTTTCCTTGCATTGTTGACTAATTCTAAAAACATTGTATTTCAAAATCATGCATAAATTCTCACATGAATTGTCAAGATATATAATCTAATATATGTCTTTGACATTCATAATTGAGCAAAAATTGAATCAAGGAGATTATTTGGATTGTTTCTTAGGATCGTTATTTCTTTTTGCTTCTAGGAGTCGAAACAATCACAACTCCACATTTGTTGCATATAGACACTCACTAGGACAAATTCACTAATAATGGTGTCATCTTGATCCATCACTAGTTTTTCACTCACTAATTATCCTTGCCTTTAATCTAAGATAGATGCCTTAGGAAGTTTAATTATGCTTGCCCTTATTTGCCTCCTCTTGCTTATTATATGTTGGTTATTTGCTCTTTTGCATATGTTTTTTTGCATGCATGCTATTTCTTGATTAGAATAGACTCTATATTGCCTAAGAAAATTGAACTTGCTTGAATTCTAATCCAAACACATAACCTTTCTGCAAATTTTCTACCAAAAACCCAATTCTGGCAACCTGGAAATCACCAGATGGGCGGCCCCCTTAATTCTGTAAGGCGGCCCCCTTAATCATTAAGGGGACCGCCCCCTAATTAAGGGGACCGGCCATCTGATGGTCGGGTTTACAGAATCTTTTCTGCTTTTTAGCCCATTTCAACCTACATTTCCCATTTTTCACCAACACATTTTGTCCTAATCCCCCAAACAAACCTTATCCATCCTTAAACACACAAATCTTACACTATAAATATCCCCAATCCTCAACACTCTCCATTCATCCCATCATGAACTCTCCAAACAAACCAAAATCAAAAGCCTCAAGGCTAGCAAGGATGACGGAAAAACCCGTTTGGCGAAGAAAAAGCCCTCGAAACAAATCCATCATCATAAATGAAGTTGGAAGTCATTCCACACCCCTAACTTCTTACTTCCCAAACTTTGCATCAAACCAACAAGATCATTCATTTGATCTTCCTTACAAACCATACAACATTGGCCAACCATCTTCCTTCAAGCCAAACTACACCTCTCAACTTCCAACCACTTATAATGATCCATACAAGTTTGATCAACCATCAAACTACAATTCCAACTACACAAACCCAACTCATCCATATCAAACCTATGATCCCCTCCACATTGCCACGGAAAAACAAAAGTTCCGTGATGAAATAAACCAAATCCATGATCTTAGTGATCTCCTTGCTTTGCATCTTGCACAACGTAACAAAGGGCAACCTCCATCATCACCCTATGCAAATTGCCTTCTCCACTCTCTCAACTTGGATCAAGTTACAAACCACACTCACTTTTGCCCTTGTTGCATATTCCTTCAAAAACAAATCCTCTACTTGAGTGAAGATATTTCTTGGATTGAATATCTTCTCACTCGTAATCATCCAATACCACCCTTAACACGATACAACATCGTGAGATCCACTTCTTCCGCTCCACACTCCACTCCATATCCCTCTCAATCAAACATCTAAGCTTTATGCTTATGTTTCTCTTCAAGCAAATAAAACAATCAACCATGGGTTGCAAGCGAGTCCAAGTGCTCTCTTAGGCAATATAGGACTATGTCTTTTTCTTTTGAGTTATTTTTATCAATATGCTTCAAGCATATTGAATGTTGTAATGCTTATCATTTTTATAATGCTTGAATGAATCTATGTTTAGTTGCATAATTGTTGCCTTGCATATATGTGTATCTTGCTCTCTTCAAATATTTTTGTAGCAAAGATCTCCATTGCTCGTTCCCTTGGTGCTCTCAAATGAGGGGGAGCATACATCAAGGGGGAGCATTCTACCCGTTTAATCTTCCCTCGCGAAACTTACTCGGCTTAACCTTTTTGATTATACAAAAAGGGGGAGAAGAGAAATGTAAACTCTATAATACTTGTCTAAAAACAAGTTTTAGATATATTGAGTTTAAGGTTTTGTAATAATGCCTAAAAACATTATTAACATGTTATCAATATCTCTATGTTTTGATTATCACAAAATATAAACTCATAGAACTTAAACTTGTGACATAAACAAGTATTTAGTGATTAATATTTCTCTTTACATCCAAATCACTTAAGGTATGAATAAACAAAGTGTTTAGTGCATTTTATGATCAAAGGGGTATTTAATTAACTAACACAAAGTTTATTTAATTATATAAACATATTATATATTTTTGAAAAACACTTTTGGTAATTAAGAAAAATGTTTTATTCATACTAAATATATGAATTCAAATTTTTAACCAAAATCAGTTAGTTTTTCACCAAATAAACTTTCCCCACTAAAAGACAAAGAATCTGGTCGTTTCAGCTGGGCGGCCCCCTTAATTATAAAGGGCGGTCCCCTTAATTTTAAGGGGGCCGGCCATGATTTAAGGGGACCGGCCACGCTCCTCTGTCAGATTCTGTTGCCTATAAATACCACATTAAACCTGGATTTTTTCCTCACCTTTTGCACTACTAAACTTTCTGATCTAGATCCAAATCTTCATTCTTTTATCCTTTGATCATAAGTGTATAAATTCTTTGTTTCAAAGTGATCCAACCTTCATCCTCTCAAGTGCAAGAGAAGAATACTTCTATCCCTCAAGACAAGAAGTATTACAACTTGTTGTGATCTCCACATCCAAGTTGTTGGTGCATCATCAAAGATCTTTTACATTATTCTTTGTGAAGATTGTTGTGAATATTTGATTGTAGTTAGTTGTGTTAGATATAAGTTGTGTGATTAGTTAGTAGCTTGGTGTGAAGAAGATAAGCTAGGTACTAGATTGGTGTGAAGAAGATAGGTGTGGAATAGTTAGTTGTGAAGTAGATAGATTTGAAGAAGTTGTGTAGAAGTTGTGACTTAGGTGTGACGAAGTTGTGGTGTGAAAAGTGGTGTGTATATTGGTGTGTAGATTGGTGTGTATATTGGTGTGTACGGTTTTCTCCGCCATAAGGGAGCTTGTTGATATAGTGAAGAAAACTCTCGAGTTAGGTGCTCGGGGAGTGGAGTAGGGCAAGGAAGGTGTCCTTGTAGCCGAACCACTATAAATCTCTTGTCTCGCGGTTCGATCTTTCCATCTCTTACTTATTTCATTACTTATCATTATAATATATTGTGTAGTATTAATTGTTTATATTGTACAAGACTTGAGATCACATATTATCGAATCTAAGTTTTTAAAAGCTAAGTAAAAATCTAAAACTAATTTTTATAACAAAGTAAAAAGACGTAAAACTATTCAACCCCCCTTCTAGTTTTCCACAGGCCGAAGCAAACCACAAGCCCACCAGGCTTTAAGCCCAAACGCACCCTTAATGTTTTATTTTTCTTTCTTTGTTTCTACCAGTCGCGACACACCCAAAACACACCCTTTTTCTTGCGATTTTTGCACACAACACAAACATATAATTGCTTGACTCGTTTCACCTAGTGCCCAAGATATAGGAATGACAAACGATACACCCTCACTCACTTACTTACTACCCTAGAAATCACCCAAGTGAAACACCAAACTCACACATGAAAGATATGCACCAACGTGTCCCAACATTCCTTTCTTGCCACCCTTGCTCCCCAATGACATGTAGTCGATTCCTATACACTTGTGATTGTCAGGAATGTACATGAAACAATCTCACAAAATCTAAGCTATGTAAACATGCGATTGGTTTATATTTGTGGTGCTACTATTTGCCTCACATGCACCCTCCACTCTTGTGAGCTTATCTTGTCCATACACACTCAAAAACTACCTATATAAGCATCCCATGCAATCACAAATCATCACATACACTTATACGTATCACTTACATCAAAAATAGTAACGAGAGGCAGTTGTGGAGGACATACGGATTGCTAGGAGAACCACGTCTCAAAGTGAACATAGGAAACCAAGCTTGGAGCTTCTTGAGCCCTTGGTGGAACGTGAAGTGAACCACGAAGCCATTTTACCATTACACGATCCCTCCACTTATTTTTATGCTACCTTTTATAGGTGAGGTGAGACCTTGAAACCTCATTTCTATTTATATACATACGTATGTTTATGTTTGTGCACAACCACTTGAGGCTAACAAATCATGAAATATAAAAATAACATATACGTTTTATACGTTGTACTATTACTTGGATAAGTCATAAACGAGAACCTATAAAAGATTCGAACATATATTAACGTATACTATTAGAAATCACACGTTGCTAAGTCACATTGGACCTATACGATATATACTAAAACACTTAGTTTATTTTTCAAGTTTTATAAGTTATATGCATGAGTTTTGACCATACACTTTGACCTCGCCATTTCAATATTCGACACATGACCACCAATTATTTTTGTACGATCTAATTGTCTACCTGGTATATTAACGAGAATGATAAATAACGAGGCCTAATAACTTTATTTTGTCACTTGAACGAGCCTAAAGCAAAACGCTATTTCATAAGGTTTTTCAGGAAATAAAAACTTTAAGTGGGCCGATAAGCCCAAAAAGCTAATTTTAGCTTATTACGATAAGCTGGGTGAAAAAGCTCTTTTGAAATGTTTTTAGGACTTAAAATGATGGATTTTGATAAACCCAATGTTCACCCAAACCCCTTGGATCAAAAATTGTTAATGGGGCCTTAAATTTTGGCTCGTTATGCCCATTTAGTGAGAAACAAAGAAAATAAGCTTTTAAGCTGTTGAAATAAGCTAATATACACTTTCTGAGCTTATTGAAATATTAAAAATGTTAAGTTTTGAATTTGGTAATTTTTGGACTAAATTTGCAAATTTTCGAGGACTAGGGACTAAAAGTGTCAAATTTGTAAACTTTAGGTAAAAAGTGTTAAAACAGTTTCTAAGGATATAAACTGTTAATATTGAAACTTGGGATTGAAAAATGTAAATATTGATACACTTGGACTTAAAACGTAAATATATATAATTTTGGACTAACGACGTAAATGTTTTCTGTTAAGGGTAAAATGTGTAAATTGGAGAAACTTAAAGGATTAAATAGTAATATTGATTTTTAAATAATAAATTATTTATTTATATATATATATATATATATATATATATATATATATATATATATATATATATATATATATATATATATATATATATATATATATATATATACGTATAAAATTTATATAACAATAATTAAATTTAGACGAATAAAAATACGTAACCATTATCTATTTTATATACGACGTAACACATCGCCTATGCACTTTATGGATTATTCGTAATTAATAATAAACGTTCGCAATAAAACGAGATTTAAAAACTGAAACGTGTCATATCTTATAGGTTGTGTGTGAAGCCGTTGCCTTGCATCGTTGAGATTACATATGTTCTACTGTACTACTAAGGTGAGTTCATAGCCCACATTTAACTTATTTTTGTGGGGGGGGGGGGGGGGGGGGGGGGATAACACAAGTCTTTTCCTGATATTATTATTGCTTAAGTAGCTATTGCCAAAAGTCCCTCGATCATGAACCTTAATCACTTGAAGGGTGAATGTAAATAATTGTGAATAGATCTATTAGGGATTGACAATCCCCATTTGGTTGCTAGAGGAAAGTCACCAAATGCACTTTATTTAAATATCATAGGTTACTGGCAAATACCTATCTTGGGGGCTATATATCTTACATCATTATTACGGATAATTTTGATGTCTGTTGAATCGTTGAGTGTCATGAGCTTAAGGTAATAATGAATGCGATTTTCTAACTTGTTTATTCGTATTTATATACAATAAGCACCTATATTTTGTGTTCAAACTCTTAATTATAAACCTATGAATTTTGATACGTGGGAATCGCACCAGGCTTTACCTCTCAAGGGATCTTGAGAAGCTTACAACCCCCACCAGGCAGTGTACCTGATCGATGTAGTATAGTATAATGACAAGTACCGGGGGATTGATCGTTCCGCTAGGAATAGTGTCGCTAGGATTAGAAAACCTAAATACTAGATCTACAGATGAGGGATGATTCTTTTTGTATTTTTTATATTTTTTAGAAAGCAAGTTAAAATCTCGGGTTGGAAGGATTTGGGCGGAATTAGTTGTTAGTCAACTAACCCAATACTAAAGATGCAATCAAAATAAAATACTAAAATGAAAATAAAACTAATTTAAACTAAAGTTTTGAGCAATATATGGGAGAAATGTGTTCACTTCGATTTCACTACTCCCTAGATATCTTTTACATCTTAATTACTTGTTATAGTTGCGTGGATGACGGATTGTATTCCTTAATACCATTCAAGGGGTGGCGTACTTACTTCCCCAATCCTATGAGTGCCTACTTCACTCCTATGTCGAGCTGGCTAAGAAGCTCCTAACATGGGATCATTAGAATTTACTCATGCATTAAATACAACCAATAAAACCTAGTACACATCGGTTCATGTTTCCTAAGACGTTCAAGCATGTTACACAATGGAGATCTGCCAGTTTCTTAAGCCTAACATTGAAATCATTCATCCAATACAACCATAAACAAGTAATCAACACATAATCAACATCTAGGTTTCATTAGATCTAAGCAAACACAAGATAGATCTAGCCTAGCATGTTGAAATCAAGACAAGCACAAGATATAGACAACCAACACATAGACATATTGATTGAATTAAAAGAAGACTTATCTCAATAGCACATGTAAGGATTCAAGGGCTGAAAACCCTTGAAAAAGCTGTAAAATACGTACAAGGTTCGGCCCAAGGGTTTCTCCACACAAGTTACTTTCTAATGAATGAAAATTAGAAAACTATATATAGATTTTAGAGGGTGGCGACGTCAAGAACAAATGTCTGACGCCGTCATCTCGCCGCCAAATAATTCCTCGGACTGCCTAGATCTGGATCTGACGCCGTCATGTAGTCCCCTTTTGCAGGCCGTCACATAATTAACTCTTGACGCTCTACTTGTGACGCCTTCATGTTTGTACATGGTCGTCATGGTTTTTACTCTTGACGCCGTCAGGAATGTCTTCTTGACGCCGTCATACACTGTTCCCAGCATGGAAAATTAAGTCTTTGGCGTTTTCTTCACTTTTATGCTCCAAAAACGTCCGAATTGCTTCCTTTTCCAGATTTCACTCCCAAAGTACCTAAAATCACAAAAGGAACAATTTAGGGCAATATTTGATCAAATAAATTCAATTCTGGGCTTAAATGACCCCCTAAAAGTGGTTCATTTTTCGCCTCATCATATACCCTTACACTTGAGATTTGCCTGTCCTCATGCAAATGCGCTTTTATTCTAATCAAAAGACAAGTTAGGGGTCATTAACACTAATATAAAAGTAATTACAACAAATAATCGTTCCACTAAAGACCAAAGACAAGCACTGAGGTCATATACTAGCACCTCACAAATAGTGTTTAGATACTCACATCTCTCGGGTGTAATAAAGTATAAATTACAATATGGAAACGGAAGATATCTCTCACTACCTGTCATAGCAAAATAGATTACCATAGGCTTGGGAAAGGATCAAACCTCCACCACATGGCGTAAGCACCTAGGATAAACTATCAAAGAGGTCTTTTAAAGGGTTGTAACGTTAGGTGTAGGGATATGAAATACACGGTTTTGTTGGATATAGGCAGTCTTTACTGGTGGCGAGTTAACAATCTTGGTTAATTACATGTACAATATGGCGTTGCTAAATCAAGACTAGACTCGACTTAAGCTAATAAATAAAAAATAACAAAAACATAAAATAAACATAGAATGAAACGGGATGGTAGTCCGTATGTTTTTTCTCTTTTTCTTTTTCTATTTTTTTCTTTTCTTTTTCTATTTTTTTCGATTTTTTTTTTTTTTTTTTTTTTTTTTTTTTTTTTGCATACACTCTTACCCTACCATCCAAAATAATACATCATAGGGAATGAAAATTCCCCTTACACTTGAATTTTTACATACTTTACAATAAACTAATCTAATGACTCGAATTAAGATAATCAAAACACTTGGAGTACTTTTAAGATAAACGTGCATATGGGGGTAATATATGATGTTCTTCCCCATTACTCCATAAAATAAGTACTTTACCCGTGAGTCCCCATCGTCCCAAAACAATATGTACAAGGATATGACTCGACTTAGCAACCATGTAATCAATTAGATAGTTAACTTAGGGTTTAACAAATAACAATAATGCACTAAAAATGAGTGCATACACGGAAGGCTAAGGCGATTTGGGTGTCCATTTAAGTGGGGTGTAACAAATTCTTCCTTTAAGTAAGATGCTTAAAGTTAGAAATGAAAAGATAGGCTCGGAGGGGTGTACTAGGGGTTTCGTGTACTAAAAATGAGTACAACGCTAAGGGTGTGGGAAAAATTAATTGACTTAACTAGCTAAGTAATATGACTTAAATAGTCAAGTAATTGTGATACGGGTTTAACACATGGGTGATCCTAATGCCTCTTATCATGTAGTAAATCCTACCACACGAATGTAGTCTCACTAGCGGTCCCGGGATGCATCACTAACGCAAGTTCTAGAATCTAAATGATACCGGTACACTCATAAGCACTAATAGTAAATGCTTTTCCTATCAAATCTAAAGGCGAACCTCACATATTTGGGTGGAAATTTTTTCTGAATAGTACGGTTATGTGCTAGTCATACAATCTCCTATCTATGAGACGCTTGCTATGGCTAAAGTTTCACTCCTAAATGTTGTAAAAAAATTTAAATTTGGCGCTAAAATTGCACTAACAAGTATTTCTCATAGTTTTATTACACATCTACCATCAAACAAACAAACTCAAGCGAAAGTGTATCTGTAAGGTATCATCATTTTACCCTCCCCTTACACTTAGGATGAACATTGTCCCCAATGTTCAAGTAAAGAATGTAAAAGTGAAATAAGTAAAACAAATGAAATCAAATACTCCCCTGATTCGCTCGGTATGGATAATAAGGTGGCCAGGTTAAATCTTCCTCCAAGAAAATGAACAATCAAAGCTTCCTTTCCAGAATAAAAATTATCTTCTTGTGATAGATAACCTGTAAAACCTGAGAAAACAGACAAGGCAACCTCGCATAAAATCGGCGGCAATCTACATAAGTTACTAAATCCTAGAAAACAAAATAAGATATAATGCTTGTGGAATGAAGTTTTCAGATTTCCTGGAGATTATAAAACTAATAATTCAACAAAAACTTTAAGACTCCGTTAGAAAAACAAAACTGGTAAAATTTCCAGATTTTTACACGTGATGCCGTCAAGAGTAAACTCATGACGTCGTCAGAAGTGACCTGCAGAAATTCTTATGTTAAGTTTCCGGAAAATTTCTGGATAAACTTGGTCCTACTTCCTGGAAAATCCTGCAAAACTTCATTATGACTCGATACAAGCATTTGACTCTAACAAATACGAATATACATGTTCACTTAACATTGTGGAGAATCATGATCGGTTTGTTTCTTAAAAACATATTTGGGGCTTCCCCTTACACTTATCTTTTGCAAAAATACCTTTTGGTGAAGTTAAGACTAGGCCAAACAACAATGTAAAGTATTTCCACTATTTAGTTTAGAAACATGATCTACCAACAATAAAAATAAAGCATGCATACGGAAGTAAATAACAAACAAACAAAATAAAATCACACAAAGCATGGGTTGCCTCCCAAGAAGCGCTTTTCTTTATTTACGAGTCTTGTAGCTAGACTCAAGGTCATGGGTTACTACGTGACCTCATCCTCAAACGTTACATCTTCCTCACCAATCATTTCATTATTATTTTCTTGATAATGTTTTACACGTTGTATGTTAACAGTAAATTCCCTACCTTCATCGTCTAATAACACAACGACTCTAGTTTTAGAGGAGCTTTTCACCGTAAATGGTCCATACCATCTAGACTTGAGTTTCCCTGGAAATAATCTTAACCGGGAATTGTACAATAGGACTTTGTCTCCTTCTGAAAATTCCTTGGGTTTCTTAATTCTTTGGTCATGCCATCTTTTTTCCCTTTCTTTATATGTAATGGAAGATTCATAGGCTTCTAATCTAAGCTCATCAAGCTCGTGTAATTGCAAAAACCTATTGGTTCCGGCAATTGTATAATCTAAGTTACATGCCTTAAGCGCTCAATAAGCTTTATGTTCTAATTCTACTGGCAAGTGACATGCCTTACCATACACCATGCGAAACGGGGTCGTTCCAATAGGTGTCTTGTAGGCGGTTCGGAATGCCCATAAGGCTTCGTCGAGTTTAAATGACCAGTCTTTTCTATTCTGACTAACCATTTTTTCAAGTATTCTTTTAATAGCTCTGTTTGTGTTTTCAACCTGGCCATTGGTTTGTGGATGATAGGCGGTGGAAAACCGATGGGACACTCCATACCTCTTCATGACCTTTTCCATTTGCGCGTTGCAAAAGTGGGTCCCCATATCACTGATGAGGGCTTTAGGAATCCCGAATCTAGCGAAAAGCTTTTTCAGAAAATGAATGACTACCCTGGCATCGTTGGTCCTAAGGGCTTGTGCCTCTACCCATTTTGAAACATAATCGATGGCAACTAAAATGTATTCGTTTCCCCCTGATGATGGAAAGGGTCCCATGAAGTCAATTCCCCAGACATCGAAGACCTCACATACTTGTATAAAATTCTGAGGCGCTTCATCCCTATGTGATATGTTCCCGGCCCGTTGACATGCATCGCATGCCTGTACCATTTCTTTGACATCAAGAAAAATTGTGGGCCAATAGAATCCCGCGTCGAAAATCTTTCGGGCGGTGGTGCTTATCCCATGATGCCCTCCAGAGGGGCCAGAGTGACATTCTTGCATAATCTTTACTGCCTTACTTTCTGAAACACAACGTCTTATTATTTGGTCAGGACACCTTCGAAATAAAAATGGTTCATCCCATAAGTAGTATCTTAACTGAGAAAAGAACCTTTTTCTTTCATACCTAGTCAGATGTTCTGGAACGAGTCTGCTTGCAAGATAGTTGGCAAAGTCGGCGTACCAAGGCTTCGAATCAATTATTGACATGAGTTGTTCATCAGGAAATGAATCCCTAATCTCACTTCTATCATGCTCATCCAAGGGGTTTTCAAGTCGAGATAGATGATCTGCGGCCAGATTTTCTGCCCCCCTCTTATCACGAATCTCAACATCGAATTCTTGTAACAACAAGAACCACCGAATTAGTCGTGGCTTAGCATCCTGCTGAGCGAAAAGATATCGAAGAGCCGAGTGATCAGTGAAAACGACTATCTTTGAAAGGACAAGATATTGCCGGAATTTGTCGAATGCAAACACTACGGCTAATAATTCCTTTTCGGTGGTGGAGTAATTCTCTTGAGCGGGATTCATGGTTTTGCTAGCGTAATAAATAGGTTGGAATAGCTTGTCACGCCGTTGGCCCAATACAGCCCCGACAGCGAAATCGCTAGCGTCACACATGATTTCAAACGGTAACTCCCAGTTGGGTGTAATCATGATTGGAGCTTGTGTGAGCTCCTTTTTTAAGAGATCGAATGCATCCTTGCATTCTTGGGATAAATTGAATGGAGCATCCTTCATGAGCAATTGAGTCATTGGCCGAGCTATTTTGGAGAAGTCTTTGATGAATCTCCAATAAAACCCGGCGTGCCCCAAAAAGCTGCGTATTGCTTTAACAGTCGTGGGGTATGGTAACTTAGATATAGCTTTAACTTTAGCTTGGTCCACCTCTATCCCATTTCCTGAGATCTTATGCCCTAACACAATCCCTTCTTTCACCATGAAATGACACTTTTCCCAGTTTAACACCAAGTTGGTTTCCTCACAGCGTTTAACTATCTTTTCTAGATTAGCAAGACAGCGGTCGAAGGTGTTCCCGAAGACCGAAAAGTCATCCATGAACACTTCCATGCTGTCTTCCATAAGTTCGTGAAAGATTGCGGTCATGCATCGTTGAAAAGTGGTGGGGGCATTACATAGCCCAAAAGGCATCCCTGAAGGAAGGCATACTCTAAATGGTTAGGAAGTTTTTTAAGATCCAACTTAGGAGGTTCGATAATAGAAGGCTTAAGCTTATTTTTGGGCTTTCAGAGCTCGAGATGCTCCGTGGCCTCTTGTCTAGGGTAGAAGGAGACTGCACCAACATCCTCCATCTTTTCCACCTCTAGCAAAGGTAGAAAGCTCTCATCCCGTAACCAGCCTTCCTCGATTTGTTCATCAACACAACTATCAATGACATCTGTGAGTTCATCGACCTCCCCAATGAAATAGAGCCAGTTAGCTGCTTCAAGAGAGAGATCCATAGAGTCCTTAATGTCGAAGGTTGTGCTATCGGTTCCCACTCGTAAGGTCAACTTGCCGTCATAAACATCAATGACTGCACGAGCGGTAGCAAGAAATGGTCTCCCTAAGATGATGGGTACCAAGTCATCTTCCTCCATCTCTAAGATTACGAAGTCGACCGGGAATTTGAATTTCCCAACTTTGACTAGCACATTGTCGCATATCCCTACGGGGTACTTGACTGATCTATCAGCTAGTTGGATGTTCATACGGGTAGGCTTTTATCCAGAGTATCCCAATTTAAGGAACATAGAGTGAGGCATGAGATTGATACTCGCCCCCAAATCGGCAAGAGCATTCTTTATTGATAGAGATCCTATGGAGCAAGGCAAGGTGAAGCTGCCTGGATCGTCTACCTTTTTTGGTAGCCCTCGATGGGTCACCACCGAACATTCTTCCCCCAGGGTCACAAGACCCTCGAGTTTCTTTCGGTTAGCGAGTAGTTTTTTAAAGTACGCGCTGTACTTTGGCATGTGATAACAAGCATCAAGGAGGGGTATGGTGACTACTGAGTCTTTTAGATATGACAAGAATCTTTAATTATCATTCTCAGTTTTCTGGTTTTTTAATCAGGATGGGAATGGGATTCTCACAGGTTGGTTAGGTGGGGTTGATGGGGAAGGGGTCGTCAAGGGAGGTTGGTTGGGAGTCTCGCTGCCCACATCCTCCTCCTCTTCGCGAGGCTTGTTTGGATCGGGAGTGATGGGGGACGAGCTCGGGTAAGGGGGTCCTTGGTTGTTGTTCCAGCTCGAGTGGCTATCGCGAGCATGGGATCTTTTTGGCTTACTGACGGCATTTCAAGGTTATCGAGGGCTGAGTTAAGCCTGTTGAACCATTCTCCAATGTCATTCTGCTGCTCGTCCACAAGTTCATTAGGACCTTTTAATTGTAGGCATTTTTCTTGAGTGAAGTGACCAAGTTCATCTTCAAAAGTGCTCCTGATTTCAAATTCAGGACCTTCCTCTCCTTCTTTTCTTTTCACCAGATTTCCCCAGAGGGTGTAATCGTCATTTTGGTAAAAAGGCAAAAGGGAGGGATCAGCATAGATGTCACCTCCTGACAAGCATGCATGTTCAGTCGTGGTTTCTCCTCCGCATTCATCTACCTCATGCGGGCCCCCACAGTAGTCGCAGATCAAGTAAGGATTTGAAAGTTGTTTAGTTAACTGCGACCCAGCTAGGTACTCCATTCTTTTGTGAATTTTTCTTAACCGATCAGAAGTGATTTCAGAAATGCTGACAGTCGACTCAGGTTCATCCCAAGTGTCATCCTGGTCTTGAGCATATTCTTCAATCCTATCCCATCCTTCTTCCGCACTAAGATTGGCTAATCTCCCTTTTCTAGAATTGTTGATTCCGTTCCGATCATTTGAGTAGACATTGTCATAGAAGATTTGGACCAAGAGCCAAAGTTCGATGCCATGATGGGGAACTTGTCTTATTAGGTCCTTGAATCTAATCCACGATTTATGGAAGGGCTCGTCCTTCCCTTTTCGGAAACGGAGGATCCTATCTCTAAACGCTGAAGTTTTTCCAGGTGGAAAGAACTTCTCATAGAACTTGGATATGAGTTGTTCCCATGTGAAAATAGATTCAGAAGGGAGTTTATCATACCACTCTTGGGCTTTTTCATAGAGGGTGAAAGGGAAGAATCGTAATCGGGACGTGTCTCTAGTAGCCCCATCCGTATGGAGGGTGTCTACTATTTTCAAGAAGTCTTTAATGTGTTGAATCGGGTCTTCCTCATCTAATCCACAAAACTTACACACACTTTGGACAAGCCAAACATCGGTCGCATGCAAGACCTTAGTGGTGTGTTCGTTTGGGTAGACAATGGCATTTGAGAAGCCATGAGGGTTTGGGGAGGAGTAGTCCTTTAGGCACTTAGGAATAGGAGTTGCGGGGGTACTCATATCGTTGCTGGGTTGGGACCTAGGGGTTGTAAGGTGATTTTCTGAATTTTATTCAGAAAGGGGTGCATCAAAATCGATGGCAACGCTAGATGGTTCAGGAGTTGAGTGAGATCGTCTTAACTTACGCACTTCTCTTTCGGGTTCTGCATAAGGCAAGACAAGGTTTCTAGTGGAACTACGACTCCTAGTGATCCTAAGGTTAGAGAATTCGTCGGTTGCCATAATGGCGGATGGTAGAGAAGTACAAACAAAAATACGAAGATTTAAGATAGACTAAAGAGAACCTAAAAATAAAAATAAAATCTTACAAGAAAGGAATCTAGCAAGTAGACCTAATAAAAAGAGATTCTAACCTAGACAATAACTATTCCCCAGGCTGCGGCGCCAAAAATTTGATACGTGGGAATCGCACCAGGCTTTACCTCTCAAGGGATCTTGAGAAGCTTACAACCCCCACCAGGCAGTGTACCTGATCGATGTAGTATAGTATAATGACAAATACCGGGGGATTGATCGTTCAGCTAGGAATAGTGTCGCTAGGATTAGAAAACCTAAATACTAGATCTAGAGATGAGGGATGATTCTTTTTGTATTTTTTATATTTTTTAGAAAGCAAATTAAAATCTCAGGTTGGAAGGATTTGGGTGGAATTAGTTGCTAGTCAACTAACCCAATACTAAATATGCAATCAAAATAAAATACTAAAATGAAAATAAAACTAATTTAAACTAAAGTTGTGAGCAATATATGGGAGAAATGTGTTTACTTAGATTTCACTACTCCCTAGATATCTTTTACACGTTAATTACTTGTTATAGTTGCGTGGATGACAGATTGTATTCCTTAATACCATTCATGGGGTGGCGTACTTACTTCCCCAATCCTATGAGTGCCTACTTCACTCCAATGTCGAGCCGGCTAAGAAGCTCCTAACATGGGATCATTAGAATTTACTCATGCATTAAATACAACCAATAAAACCTAGTACACATTGGTTCATATTTTCTAAGACGTTCAAGCATGTTACACAATGGAGATCTGCCAGTTTTCTTAAGCCTAACATTGAAATCATTCATCCAATACAACCATAAACAAGTAATCAACACATAATCAACATCTAGGTTTCATTAGATCTAATCAAACACAAGATAGATCTAGCCTAGCATGTTGAAATCAAGACAAGCACAAGATATAGACAACCAACACATAGACATATTGATTGAATTAAAAGAAGACTTATCTCAATAGCACATGTAAGGATTCAAGGGCTGAAAACCCTTGAAAAAGCTGTAAAATACATACAAGGTTCGGCCCTAGGGTTTCTCCACACAAGTTCCTTTCTAATGAATGAAAATTAGAAAACTATATATAGATTTTAGAGGGTGACGGCGTCAAGAACAAATGTCTGACGCCGTCATCTCGCCGCCCAATAACTCCTCGGACTGCCTAGATCTGGATCTGACGCCGTCATGTAGTCCCCTTTTGCAGGCCGTCACATAATTATCTCTTGACGCTCTACTTGTGACGCCTTCATGTTTGTACTGGGTCGTCATGGTTTTTACTCTCGACGCCGTCAGGAATGTCTTCTTGACGCCGTCATACACTGTTCCCAGCATGGAAAATTAAGTCTTTGGCATTTTCTTCACTTTTATGCTCCAAAAACGTTTGAATTGCTTCTTTTTCCAGATTTCACTCCCAAAGTACCTAAAATCACAAAAAGAACGATTTAGGGTAATATTTGATCAAATAAATTCAATTCCGGGCTTAAATGACCCCCTAAAAGTGGTTCATTTTTCGCCTCATCAAATTTCACTCAACTTTTGTTGACTTTTAGCATGTTTATCTCAGGTAACTAAATGGAATGGATGGCAAAGGCACGAAGTGGGCAAATAAACAAAGCGTTTATTTCTTGTTGAATAAAAACTTGTTGTTGAATAATGAAACCTCTTGGAATTATGAATATTTGGTATTTTAAATAAAACTCAAAACGATCACTTGAGTCGTTTTCTATAATTGTGACAAAGATCCACGATATAATACCCCAAAACTCTTCCGCTGTCATTATAAGTCTTTCGCTGTATTGATCGATTTTGGGGGTGTTATACACATGGCGTAAGCACCTAGGATAAGATATAATGCTTGTGGAATGATTTTTGTAGATCTCCTGGAGATTATAAAACTAATAATTCAACAAAAACTTTAAGATTCCGTTCGAAAAACAAAACTGGTAAAATTTCCAGATTTTTACACGTGACGCCGTCAAGAGGAAACTCGTGACGCCGCCAGAAGTGACCTGCAGAAATTCTTATGTTAAGTTTCTTGAAAATTTCTGGAAAAACTTGGTCCTACTTCCTGGAAAATCCTACAAAACATTATTATGACTCGATACAAGCATTTGACTCTAACAAATACGAATATACGTGTTCACTTAATATTGTGGAGAATCATGATCGGTCTTGTTTCTTAAAAACATATTTGGGGTTTCCCCTTACACTTATCTTTTGCAAAAATACCTTTGGATGAAGTTAAGACTAGGCCAAACAAAAAAATAAAGTATTTCCACTATTTTAGTTTTGAAACATGATCAACAAACAATAAAAATAAAGCATGCATACGGAAGCAAATAACAAACAAACAAAATAAAAATCACACAAAGCATGGGTTGCCTCCCAAGAAGCGCTTTTCTTTATTTACGAGTCTTGTAGCTAGAATCAAGGTCATGGATTACTACGTGACCTCATCATCAAACGTTACATCCTCCTCACTAATAATTTCATTATTATTTTCTTGATAATGTTTTACACGTTGTATGTTGACAGTAAATTCTCTACCTTCATCGTCTAATAGCACAACGGCTCCAGTTTTAGAGGAACTTTTCACCGTAAATGGTCCATACCATCTAGACTTGAGTTTTCCTGGAAATAACCTTAACCGAGAGTTATACAATAGGACTTTGTCCCTTCTGAAAATTCCTTGGGTTTCTTAATTCTTTGGTCATGCCATCTTTTTGCCCTCTCTTTATATGTAATGGAGTACTCATAAGCTTCTAATCTAAGCTCATCAAGCTCGTGTAATTGTAGGAACCTATTGGTTCCTGCAATTGTATAGTCTAAATTACATGCCTTGAGCGCCCAATAAGCCTTATGTTCTAACTCTACTGGCAAGTGACATGCCTTTCCATACACCATGCGAAACAGGGTCGTTCCAATGGGTGTCTTGTAAGCGGTTCGGAATGCCCATAAGGCCTCGTCGAGTTTAAATGAACAGTCTTTTCTATTTTGACTAACCGTTTTTTCTAGTATTCTTTTAATAGCCCTGTTTGTATTTTCGACCTGGCCATTGGTTTGTGGATGATAGGCGGTGAAAAACCGATGGGAGACCCCATACCTCCTCATGAACTTTTCCATTTGCGCATTACAAAAGTGGGTCCCCCTATCACTGATGTGGGCTTTAGGAATCCCGAATCTAGCGAAAAGCTTTTTCAGGAAATGAATAACCACCCTGGCATCGTTGGTCCTAAGGGCTTGTGCCTCTACCCATTTTGAAACATAATCGATGGCAACTAAAATGTATTCGTTCCCCCCTGAAGATGGAAAGGGTCCCATGAAGTCAATTCCCCAGACATCGAAGACCTCACATACTTGTATAAAATTCTCAGGCGCTTCATCCCTATGTGATATGTTCTCGGCCCGTTGACATGCATCACATGCCTGTACCATTTCTTTGACATCACGGAAAATTGTGGGCCAATAGAATCCCGCGTCGAAAATCTTTCGGGCGGTGGTGCTTATCCCATGATGCCCTCCAGAGGGACCAGAGTGACATTCCCTCATAATCTTTACTGCCTCACTCTATGAAACACAACGTCTTATTATTTGGTCAGGACACCTTCAGAATAAAAATGGTTCATCCCAGAATTAGTATTTTAACTGAGAAAAGAACCTTTTCCTTTCGTACCTAGTCAGGTGTTCTGGAACGAGTCTGCTTGTGAGATAGTTGGCAAAATCGGCATACCAAGGCTCCGAATCAGTTATTGACATGAGTTGTTCGTCAGGAAATGAATCCCGAATCTCACTTCTATCGTGCTCATCCAAGGGACTTTCAAGACGAAATAGATGATCTGCGGCCAGATTTTCTGCCCCCATCTTGTCACGAATCTCAACATCAAATTCTTGTAACAACAAGATCCACCGAATTAGTCGTGGCTTAGCATCCTGCTTAGCAAAAAGATATCAAAGAGCCGAGTGATCAGTGAAAACGACTGTCTTTGAAAGGACAAGATATTGCCGGAATTTGTCGAATGCGAACACTACGGCTAACAATTCTTTTTCGGTGGTAGAGTAATTCTCTTGAGCGGGATTCATGGTTTTGCTAGCGTAGTAAATAGGTTGGAATAGCTTGTCACGCCGTTGGCCTAATACAGCCCCTACAGCAAAATCGCTAGCGTCGCACATGATTTCAAATGGTAACTCCCAGTTGGGTGTAATCATGATTGGAGCTTGTGTGAGCTCCTTTTTTAAGAGATCGAATGCATCCTTGCATTCTAGAGAGAAATCGAAAGGAGCATCCTTCATTAGCAATTGAGTCATTGGCTGAGCTATTTTGGAGAAGTCTTTGATGAATCTCCGATAAAACCCGTCGTGCCCCAAGAAGCTGCGTATTGCTTTAACAGTCGTGGGATATGGTAACTTAGATATAGCTTCAACTTTGGCTTTGTCCACCTCTATCCCATTACCAGAGATCTTATGTCCTAACACAATCCCTTCTTTCACCATAAAATGACACTTTTCCCACTTTAACACCAAGTTGGCTTCCTCACAGCGTTTAAGCATTTTTTTTAGATTAGCAAGACAGCGGTCAAAGGAGTTCCCGAAGACCGAAAAGTCATCCATGAAAACTTCCATGTTGTCTTCAATAAGTTCGTGAAAGATTGCAGTCATGCATCGCTGAAAGGTGGCAGGCGCATTACACAGCCCAAAAGGCATTCTTTTGTAGGTGAATGTTCCATAAGGGCAAGTAAACGTAGTCTTTTCTTGGTCCTCAGGTGCTATGGGAATTTGAAAATATCCTGAGAATCCATCCAAGAAACAATAGTACTCGTGCCCAGACAATCTCTCTAACATTTGGGCAATGAATGGTAAGGGAAAGTGATCTTTCCTCGTGGCATCATTGAGCTTTCTATAATCGATGCATACCCGCCATCCAGTAACCGTTCTTTGGGGTACCATCTCACCCTTGTCATTCTTAACTACAGTCATTCCACCCTTCTTAGGTACAACCTGTACAGGACTAATCCACGGGCTGTCCGAGATTGGGTAGATCAATCCTGCATCCAGAAGTTTGATGACTTCTTTCTTTACAACTTCCTTAATGTTGGGGTTTACCCGCCTCTAGGGTTGCACGGTAGGTTTATAATCTTCTTCCATGAGAATCTTATGCGTGCAAAAATTCGAGTCAATCCCCTTAATGTCAGCTACACTCCATGCAAGTACTCCCTTATATTTTTTTAGGACCTCTAAGAGTTTACCTTTTTGTTCATGTTCGAGGGAGGAGTTTATAATTACCAGTAGTTGGTCCTCTCCCTGAAGGAAGGCGTACTCTAAATGGTTAGGAAGTTCCTTAAGATCTAGCTCAGGTGGTTCAATAATAGAAGGCTTAAGCTTGTTTTCGGGTTTTTGGAGCTCGAGATGCTCGGTGGCCTCTTGTCTAGGGTAGAAGGAGACTGCACCAACATCCTCCATCTTTTCCACCTCTAACAAAGGGAGAAAACTCTCATCCCATAACCAGCCTTCCTCGATTTGTTCATCAACACAGCCATCAATGACATCCGTGAGTTCATCGACCTCTCCAATGAAATAGAGCCGGTTAGCTGCTTCGAGAGAGAGATCCATAGTGTCCTTAATGTTGAAGGTTATGCTATCAGTTCCTACTCGTAAGGTTAATTTGCCGTCATGAACATCAATGACTGCACAAGCGGTAGCAAGAAATGGTCTCCCTAAGATGATGGGTACCAAGTCATCCTCTTCCATCTCTAAGATTATGAATTCGACCAGGAATTTGAATTTCCCAACCTTGACTAGCACATTCTCGCATATCCCTACGGGGTATTTGACTGATCTATCGGCTAGTTGGATGTTCATACGGGTAGGCTTTAATCCTGAGTATCCTAGTTTAAGGAACATAGAATGAGGCATGAGGTTGATACTCGCCCCCAAAACGGAAAGAGCATTCTTTATTGATAGAGATCCTATGGAACATTCTTCCCCCAGGGTCACAAGACCCTCGAGTTTCTTTCGGTTAGCGAGTAATTTTTTAAAGTATGCGCTATACTTCGGCATGTGATAACAAGCATCAAGGAGCGGTATGGTGACTACTGAGTCTTTTAGATATGACAGGAATCTTTTATTATCATTCTCGGTTTTTTGGTTATTTAATCGGGATGGGAATGGGATTCTCACAGGTTGGTTAAGTGGGGTTGATGGGGAAGGGATCGCCAAGGGAGGTTGGTTGGGAGCCTCGCTGCCCACATCATTCTCCTCTTCGTGAGGCTTGTTTGGATCGGGAGTGATGGGGGGCGAGCTCGGGTAAGGGGGGTCCTTAGTTGTTGTTCCAGCTCGAGTGGTTATCGCGAGCATGGGGTCTTTTTGGCTTACTGACGGCATTTCAAGGTTATCGAGGGTGGAGTTAAGCTTGTTGAACCATTCTCCAATGTCATTCTGCTGCTCATCAACAAGTTCATTAAGACCTTTTAATTGTAAGCCTTTTCTTGAGTGAAGTGACCAAGGTCATCTTCAAAAGTGCTCCTGATTTCGAATTCAGGACCTTCCTCTCCTTCTTTTCTTTTCACCAGATTCCCCCAGAGGGTGTAATCGTCATTTTGGTAAAAAGGCAAAAGGGAGGGATCAGCATAGATGTCACCTCCTGACAAGCATGCATGTTCAGTCGTGGTTTCTCCTCCGCATTCCTCTACCTCATGCGGGCCCCCACAGTAGTCGCAGATCAAGTAAGGATTTGAAAGTTGTTTAGGTAACTGCGATCCAGCTAGGTATTCCATTCTTTTGTGAATTTTTCTTAACCGATCTGAAGATGTTGAAGTGATTTCAGACATGCTGACAGTCGACTCAGGTTCATCCCAAGTGTCATCCTGGTCTTGAGCATATTCTTCAATCCTATCCCATCCTTCTTCGACACTAAGATTGGCTAATCTCCCTTTTTTAGAATTGTTGATTCCGTTCTGATCATTTGAGGAGACATTGTCGTAGAAGATTTGGACCAAAAGCGAAAGTTCGATGCCATGATGGGGAACTTGTCTTATTAAATCCTTGAATCTAATCCATGATTTATGGAAGGGTTCGTCCATCCCTTTTCGGAAATGGAGGATCCTATCTCTAAACGCTGAAGTTTTCCCAGGTGGAAAGAACTTCTCATAGAACTTGGATATGAGTTGTTCCCATGTGAAAATAGATTCAGAAGGAAGTTTATCATACCACTCTTGGGCTTTTTCATGGAGGGTGAAAGGGAAGAATCGTAATCGAGACGTGTCTCTAGTAGCCCCATCCGTATGGAGGGTGTCTACTATTTTCAAGAAGTCCTTAATGTGTTGGATCGGGTCATCATCATCTAACCCACAAAACTTGCACACACTTTGGACAAGCCAAACATCGGTCGCATGCAAGACCTCATTGGTGTGTTCGTTTGGGGTAGACAATGGCATTTGAGAAGCCACGAGGGTTTGGGGAGGAGTAGTCCTTAAGGCGCTTAGGAGTGGGAGTTGCGGGGGTACTCATCTCGTTGTTGGATTGGGAGCTAGGGCTTGTAAGGTGATTTTCCGAATATTCTTCAGAAAGGGGTGCATCAAAATCAATGACTATGCTAGATGGTTCAGGTGTTGAGTGAGATCGTCTTAGCCTACGCATTTCTCTATCGGGTTCTGCATAAGGCAAGACAAGGTCTCTAGCGGAACTAGGACTCCTAGTGATCCTAAGGTTAGAGAATTCGTCGGTTGCTATAATGGCGGATGGTGAAGAGTTACGAACAAAAACACGAAGAAATAAGATAGACTAAAGAGAACCTAAAAATAAAAATAAAATCTTACTAGAAAGGAATCTAGCAAGTAGACCTAATAAAAAGAGATTCTAACCTAGACAATAACTATTCCCCGGGCTGCGGCGCCAAAAACTTGATGCGTGGGAATTGCACCAGGCTTTACCTCTCGAGGGATCTCGAGAAGCTTACAACCCCTACCAGGCAGTGTACCTGATCGATGTAGTATAGTATAATGACAAGTACCAGGGGATTGATCGTTCAGCTAGGAATAGTGTCGCTAGGATTTGAAAACCTAAAGACTAGGTGTAGAGATAAGGGATGATTCTTTTTGTATTTTTTATATTTTATGAAAGCAACTAAAAATCTTGGTTTTGAAGGAGTTGGGCGGAATTAGTTGCTAGTCAACTAACCCAATACTAAAGATGCAATCAAAATAAAATACTAGAAATGAAAATAAACTAAATTAAACTAGAGATGTGAGCAATATATGGGAGAATTGTGTTTACTTAGATTTCACTACTCCCTAGATATCTTTTACATGTTAATTACTTGTTACAGTTGCGTGGACGACGGGTTGTATTCCTTAATACCATTCATGGGGTGGTGTACTTACTTCCCCAATCCTATAAGCGCCTACTTCACTCCTATGTCGAGCCGGCTAAGAAGCTCCTAACATGGGATCATTAGAATTTGCTCATGCATTAAATACAACCAATAAAACCTAGTACACATCGGTTCATGTTTCCTAAGACGTTCAAGCATGTTACACAATGGAGATCTGCCAGTTTTCTTAAGCCTAACATTGAAATCATTCATCCATTACAACCAAAAACAAGTAATCAACATATAATCAACATCTTGGTTTCATTACATCTAAGCAAACACATAATAGATCTAGCCTAGCATGTTGAAATCAAGACAAGTACAAGATATATTCAAACAACACATAGACATATTGAATGAATTAAGAGAAGACTTATCTCAATTGAACATGAAAGGATTCAAGGGGTGAAAACCCTTGAAAATACTGTAAAATACGACCTAGGGTTTACAAAGTTCGGCCCTAGTATTCTCCACACAAATTCCTCTCTTTATGAATGAAAAATAGAAAACTATATATATTTTTTGATAGGTGACGGCGTCAAGAACAAAAGTCTAACGCCGTCATCTCGCCGCCAAATAGTTTATCGGACTGCCTAGATCTGGGTCTGACGCCGTCATGTATACTCCTTATGCAGGCCGTCACCAAAAATAGTCTTGACGCCCTTTTTGTGACGCCTTCAGGTTTTCACTGGGTCGTCATGGATTTTACTCTTGACGCCGTCAGGATCTTCTTCTTGACGCCGTCAGGTACTCTTCTCAGCATGGAAAATTAAATCTTTGCCGTTTTCTTCACTTTTATGCTCCAAAAACGTCCGAATTGCTTTCTTTTCCAGAATTCACTCCCAAAGTATCTAAAATCACAAAAGGAACGATTTAGGGCAATATTTGATCAAATAAATTCAATTCCGGGCTTAAATGACCCCCTAAAAATGGTTCATTTTTCGCCTCATCAAGTTTCAATCGAAACATTACATCATTCAATTAGTAAGTATTCACATCTATTTGTTTTATTTAATTTTCGTTTCTGTTATTTAATTTATATTTATGTTGATTTAGGTGTTGCAAATTAGTGGCTTTTTATACAATCCTAGATTTTGAATGACCCAGTTCTGAGAACACACAAGGTACGTATTTGGACCAGCTTTGGATGCCTTCCTGTTTACCAGTTTAGATTAAAAGAAAAGTGGCTAATCATGTTAAAATATAATATAAAAACTTACAAAGAAGCTGGTCAATTGTGGTGCTTTTGTTTATGTATCTATGAGTTGTGGTGATGTACAAACTAAATTAACAGTGCTGTTTTTATGATACATGTACTCACATAGTAATGCCCTTTTTATGATACATGTGGGTTTGATTTTTTATTAATGTGTGCTCCTTTCATGCTCCGAAGCTTAGGCTACTTTGGATCCTTTTTATTGGTTGGAGAATGTGTATTGCTTTGTCACGCATTTTGTTTATTAATCCAACCATCTTGATGCTCGATGAACCCACAAGTCATCTTGGTGAGTTATGTTTTTCATGTTTTAGAACTAAAGAGAAGGTATGTTAGACAGTTAGTGAACACAAATCATCTCACATCAATTCATCCCATTTTGGCAGTATATTATAAGAAATTGGATCAAAATGGCCAATTAACATGAATTTTTTGTTTGGCAGGGAGTCTTTCAAACTTTTATGAAGTTTTTAAATGATTGAAGCCTGTTCATTTCTTAGAGAGGTAAATTACACATTCCAGTGTTATTCATCTTACCATATTACGTTGAGTAATAGTTGGTAAAGAGATATAATTGCTAATTTAAACTTTTGCAGCGTCCACAATCGTTTTTTGCAACCATGGAAGAGCGCATAGGAGAAGCCACATATGGCATCTTTCCCAGTGAGACATTGGTACGTGTGCAGTTAGTAATATATGCTTGAAAGAAACTATTTTTTTAGGAATTTCCGGGATGGCTTATGCTTGGCTTATAAACCAGAAGAAGGCACTGAGTTTGCCGAAGATGCAAAGGTGATATACAAATCTTGATGTGTCAAGTGACGAGCCTGACCCTGCACGCTTTCCACACCAGTTCTTAACAGTTTTTTGTCCAGCTTCTTTTATTGCCTCATCCACCATTCAAGCCCATATATTACACACTGGTCATAACAGTCCTTTGTAAGGTATGATTGCTTCTATTTTTTTTGTAAGGTTTTATTGCGAATAATGAATGCATAATATATTAACCAGTGTTTTAATAGTTTCTTTCAGGAGCCTTCCTTGCAGTTGTAGCTGGTACTGATCATGCCCTTTTCGATATTATAAGTGAGTTATATATGGAGTGTAGGACATGCCTCATTATTTGGTCTCACGTCATTTGTAAGTTCACTTCCTTATTTACATTCCATTTGTACTTATATATGATGTTATTGCAGATAAAACTATTACTCTATCTCCTTGACTGTTATATATCTTAAGTACAATAGCAACCACTTTTTATGCCATTTGTACTTATATATGATGTTATAGCAGATCAAACTTTCAGTTTATCTCCTTGACTATTATATATCTTAAGTACAGTAGCAACCACTTTTAATGCATACATTTTGAATAAAATTTAGGAAGATTGGAGTTCTGGTTCAAGGGTGTGGTTAAAGGGGAGTGGTGTAGTTCAAGGGGTGTAGTTCGGTGTGGTTGGGTTCAGAGTGTGTGGTTTGGAGGTGTGGTACAGAGGGTGTGGTTCAGAGCACTAACCGAGCTGCTGCTGTCCCGAGCAACAGGTAAAACAGTTTTGGATTTTGATTGAATTGTTTTTTTATTTATTTTATTTTATGTTGTTTTATTTTTTTAGAATTAGGTTAAATCGAAATACGGGATTATGAGGTTATTGTGACCTTATTTTATTCTGGGAAAGCTCATGATGTTGCTTGGTTGAGCTTATGGCTTATAACAAAAAAAAAAAAAAAACAAGCTAATAAGCTTTTTCAAAAAAAAAAAAAAAAAAAAAAAAAAAAAAAAAAAAAAAGGCCTTAAGGCAGAAAATCAAGGTTAGTGTTTCGGATACCTTATATTTTCAGTTTGTCTCCTCAACAGATTCGCTATACCCAACTCCCAAGTACCAACAAGTCAGCAACTGATGATTACCTGGACGTAAACGCATTGCCAAACACTCCCTAAGTGATTGTGTCATATAATGAAACATCATATATGTTGCATTTAATTTTTTTTGCAGGTAAGCAGTAGGATGTGTGTGTATTACTTTTGAGAAAATAATAGAGTACACGTAAGTGTATTTTTTATGATCATATGTTGACGTTAATACTTGGGGTCTTTGCCACAAGTTATTAAGCACACATTTTAACTTGAAGGGTGTTTGGATGAGTGCGTATAGTGGCTTGGAGTCCGAGTAATGAGTTTAGTATCACGAAAATAGTGGTTGCATTAGTGTTGCAAGATTTACAATTATGTATAAGTTTGACTAATATTTAGATGATCAAAAACTTGAACACATGAAAAACTACTAAAATAAAGCCAATTTGCATATTTCATTGGGTGCAGATTCATCGTTTCAGATACTTTTTAGTTTCTACTTAAATGGTTGGCACATCAGAAATCAAATTGATATCTATTTCAACTATTTGGTGTTAAAGGTTTATACTATGCAAGGTTAGCCATTACTAAATTTGCATAGACATCTTTGAACATTTTGATGGGCTGCTTTTATGCAGGTATGCTTTGATGCACAGTGAAGAAGGAACCAACATCATAGACACCACATCATAGATTGCGGCTACATCTTATTTCATTCTAAGGGGCTGTTTGGCGGGGCAACATGCTATGTTTGCAGCCATGGAGGGCGTGTCCTGTTTTTCGAGTACGTACCTATCCAATCCTATTATAAGCTTATCTTTGGGTAAGGTATGAGTATATATTTTGTTCATCTTTATTAATTAATGGTGAAATTGTTTAATTAGGTTTAGGATACAAATTGAGGTTGATTGGAAGAAAAATTGCTCTCTTTTTTTTTTCATTTTTTTTTAGTATGTTCAACTCGAG
The DNA here is from genome assembly GCA_030686995.1 of Artemisia argyi. NCBI lineage: Eukaryota > Viridiplantae > Streptophyta > Magnoliopsida > Asterales > Asteraceae > Artemisia > Artemisia argyi. The sequence goes on along the minus strand of CM060702.1, from coordinate 205,218,598 downwards.
TTTACTTACAATTTTTTTGGTAGCAGTGACGATCGAGAGGACTAAAATTCCTGATGTTGATTTGCAAGCAGGCTTTAATGCATTGGCTATCGGTGACTCGGTGTTGTGACACAACTTTCAATTTAGAGGGACAAATTTGTAAGAATTTACGAAGTCTTTTCGTGAAAAAAATGTTCAAAAATCTTTCTATTTTACAACAGCAATGTTCTATAGTATCTATTAGCGTATAGCTTAATGTCAATGATCCTTTGTAACAAGTAGGGTTGGATCAGTTGGAAAACCCCTTGCCTCTCAACCAAGAGGTCAAGGGTTCGATCCTCACTCCCTACAAAAGGCTGGAGGTCCTTTTCTACCTTAGGTAGAACCGGAAGCAGCCTCTCTACCTTAGGTAGGGGTAAGGCTGTCTACATATCAACCTCCCCCATACACCGTGGAAGACGGTATTGGGACCCATAACCCGTGGAAGACGGTATTGGGAGTTACTTTACTTTACTTTTTTTTCAATGATCCTTTGTAATTTGTTATATACTATATATATATTCTTACGATTAAGAGCCTAAGTGACAAATATGTAGCTTCGCGTCTTCAAATCTTGAGGGGTTAGAAAAAAGTTTGTCCAAGCATTCGGTGTGAATGTTTTTGAATATTTACAAAAAGAGGTTAAGAAACAAGTTTGTCCAAGCATTCAGAACTACACTATCTTATGTAGCGTTTATAGATACTGAATGTTTGGTCGGTGCAACTGCCAAGAATCAAGTGTCCATTAATCCTATGATTACTCGATTAGCACATTTAGGTTGTTATAATTATATGGGAGAGTTTTATGTGAATTATTTAGCCAACAAGTCAATAACGTTAACTATGATTACTTGATTAGCACATTTAGGTTGTTAAGCTAAAGTTAGTCCATGTAGACATTGTAGTCATGTGGAATATTACAATATATTGATCAAGATTTATTTATTATGGCTTGCTTTTGAATTTTCTATATATATGCAGATGCAAAACTATTAATTGGCAGAATGTTTAGTGATCCTTTGGTCTAAAGTGACATGTAGCTTTTCACATTTGAGGTCATTCCCGGTCCTGCTGACCAACCCCATCAGTGTCGTTAATAATAAATGTGAGTCTTATTATCAGTGAGCCTGTAGCTGTAACACCCCCAAAATTTGATACAGCGGAAGACTCAACAAGCTTTCGGGGTGATACGGGGATTGGTATCCGACACAAGACAATATAGAACGAGATAAAGTAAACATAATAAAAACGCAACCAAAACGGGGTTTTAACGTTTACATTTATCCCAACATCATTCAGAGTCAGGCCCAAAATAACATAACAATAGGTCCATAATTAATTATCAGAGTTTAGAAAAATAGATCCATAAACCATGAGCCTTGGCCGAGCCTTCCATTCCAAGCATGCATATCATCACTTAATTACCTGAGAAAATGTGCTAAAAGTCAGCTTTCGCTGGTCAGATCATAGGTTTACATTCATCTAACAATATAGTGGACATATACGCAAAACGCTTGCTAGCTAGACTAAGGATTCGCTAAAAGCCTGCGGATACCCTCCGCTCCAACCTAACACACGGATACCCTCCGTTCTAACATAGATATTCGGGTAACCCCCGCAATATCATAAATACTCGGATAACCTCCAAAGTATTAATAACCTATAGGTGCACACTACAGTATCTAAATAAGCCAACCTTGAATAGTACACACGAAACCGTGTGACTAAAGCTGACAATCCACCAATATCCAAATAAGCCAACCTTGAATAGTGCACACAAAAATATGTGACTAAAGTTGACAATCCACCAATATCCAAATAAGCCAACCTTGAATAGTACACATAAAAATATGTGACTAAAGTTGACAATACATCCTAGTCCATACGCATAGCAAGTTTTAGAAAGAATATAAAAGCGATAATAGTCCACATAAAATAATTTGCACGTTTCTCACCCCAAGTATTGAAAACATAGTTCAAGAGTAAAAAGTGGGGCTATGACTCACCTCAAGTCCAGAAAATAGTAAGAAGAAGTCGGTAGAAATAAGATGTATAGTAACTCACGAAACAGCAACTACGGACTCGGCACGACCTAACAATATTAACTCGTTCAGAAATCATTTCTTCAAATTCAAAATATTCCCAAACCCGGACGAGAATCCATTTTATTTCTGAAAATCCATTTCGTATTAGTTTGGTGTATTTACGTTTGGTATCCATACGGGTGGTGGGTCGACACAAAACAAACCAAAAGGTCACACAAAGAATAATAAAATAAACTATGGATCTAATATTAGCCCAATATATCATTTAAATAAATCGCCGAAGTTTATCAAATCCGTCGATTTGATAATCCTCATATTTATTTACGTAACATACCGTTCCAAGATTACACCCAACCTAAAGCACATAGCACATAAATACTATATGGTACATATCATAGTTTAATAAATTCCTCATATATATCGTCAAATTGGCCAGATTTCCCGATATATACACTCGCAATTTATTACACTTTACATATACCACAACCTATGGGCGTCGTAGGATACGATGCCCATTAATATATTCATTTCATATAGCCAAATAACCCGATTCAACCCTACGGTTAAGTGGTTATTTAGTTATAGAAAACGTTTATATTAATCGTCATATATCCGTGACAACACGAAAGTCACAAATAAAACTTACCTGAACTCGAGTGACAACGACTCCGCATAACTCTATAAGTTTATTTATTATATAAAATGACATTTTTATTTAACATTTGGAAATTGTCGAGAATTCCTCGTTTTATCATAATTTCTTTATAATAATACGTTCAATAATATTACGCCACTATCGTAGCCTAATATATATCTAATTGTATTATTGATAATACGACTCGTGATTATTATTATTATTAATATACGCGCTTATATAATTATATATTCGTTATTCACGTCTATATATTCATATAAACGTTTATATTATCAATAACTATTATTACGAGTTTTATTATTTATGTTTTTAATTGTAATTAGTTATCGAATCATACGAAATGGTCATATGTCTGAGTCATGACTCTCAGCTCATTGTCCAAGTCCAAAGTAATACTTAAATGTCATAAAAAAACAATACATCTCCGTCCAACACAATCCCAATCCACGTGCTACAACAATAGGGTCCGACTACGGCACCCGACTAACCTATCTCCGTCAATCTAAGTGACCGTCTCACAATCGGTCCCCACTTTACCATTTGACAACAACTCCACAATCAGTACAATAATTCCATTGTCGAGACTACAAAGGTCTCGACCCAACCAAAGTGTTCGGCCAAAATCCAAATACAACAACAACAACATGAAAAATAACAAGAAGAAAATCATCACATTACATATAATTTGGGTCGGTTTACCAAGCCAAACCCGAGCCAAGTGACCCACTTGGGTCTCGGCTGCAATTATGAGTCAAGGAGGACTCGACCAAGGACCACCTTGGTCTCGGCAAAGCTCAAATGAGCACCACAAGGCTGCCAATGAGGACCCCTTTGGGTCGCGGCACATAACCAACAACAACGAGAGCTAGGCTCGTTCAAAATGAGCCACCAATCAAATCCAACATAACAAGCTCTCACAAAAATATACTAGGTCAAAACCCAACAAGAAAATCAAGCCATAGGGCTCGAACCATGATGAGCCGTGAGCCACGGTTCATGGTCAACGAGTCGACAACAACCAAACATCCACAACCCGGATACCAAACAAGTTTTTATTAACCAAAACTTCATTTCCCATTATTATTTCACAAAATCCATTAAAGAAAATCGTGTACCCACGAATTGGGTAACACATCGAGACACACGAGTTGAAACTCGTGGTCACTCACCTTCAAATCGGCTTCAAGACGAGTTTCTCCAAAAACCCAACAAGATCTAATAAAAATGGAGGTATTTAGGTGGTGGTGATGGTGCGTACGTGGTGTTAAAGTGAGTTTTAGGGTGCGTGTAGTATACCAAAAGAAAGATCTCGATGAGAGGGTTAAAGTGGTGGTGTTATTTTAGGTGTGGGAGTGGCGGTGGTGCCTGTGGAGGCCGTTTAAGGTGGCGGCGGCTAGGTTAAAATGAGGGAGAGAGATGAGGGAGATGAGAGAATAATATTGTTTATGTTTGTGTTGTTGTGTGGTGTGAGAACCAGGGCACAAGGACGATTTGTATCACTCTATCTTTATTTTTATTTTGTTTTCTTTTCTTTCTTTCTTTCAACAACAATAATAATAATAATAATAATAATAATAATAATAATAATAATAATAATAATAATAATAATAAAAGTATTATTAAACGTAGGGTAAGGTGGCTAGGTGTAAATTACACGAACCAAAACCCGAACTCATTTCAAAACGTCTAATATCACGAGAAACATCCCGTAAATAATTATATATAGTCGGACTCGTAAAACGAATCATAAAAATTTTCGTTAGGTAAACCTAGTGCCAGAGTCAATGTAGTACCAGTGAGAATTTAAGAATACATCACCGAGCAATATCCAAAATGAATTATGAAAATAATTCACGAATTCCATAACATCATTAATTATAAATATCCATAAAATAGGTCGTACAAGTTCGTTGTGAAATAAAATTCCAAATAAAAATTATAAATGAACTTTAACGTAATGCGGGTTTTTAAAATAGCTCCCTAAATTGCCGGTTGTCACAGTAGCAGCAACCATGACATATGGTCTTGACAAGAAGGGGGCACATACGAGAGAGAGAAATGTGCTTATTTGAGATTGATTCCATGAGTCTTACTGTTACCATCATACCTTTTAAACACAATTTCTTGAAACACTATAAGGTATACCATCCCATGAATGACAACCATGTTCGTGAAAAAAAATAGACAAATTGTGTAGGAGGTTGTTTCAGAAAGTTTGGGAAAGAGTGATGATTGTTGGCAAGAGTGATCAGCATCATCATGAAAGTGTTTATTTTCATTATCTATTTATGCATTTAGGTGTTAGGAGTTGTTTTTCTTAATGTTGGTGATGATGAATAAGAATTTGAATAATAAGAAAATGAATGGCTGAACGGGTTAAAGTGGTAATTAGTGTCACTTAACCAAATAACTTTTACCATACAATATGTGTTTATGTGCAAGGATATAATAATCATTTATAGTATCAGATTTGTTCATGATAAGATGCTTTTATTTTGATCGGTCTACTTATGTACCACCTACACCTACTTAATGTGGGTTCACGCCCGAAAGATGTTAGCGAGATAAGAGAATTTGCAGAATAGATATTGAATGTGGGAGACGGCAAGATTGGAGGATCAAACGAAGGAGAGGTTTCGATAGATGTGCCGGAAGAAATTCTAATAGATGATGGTGATGACCTGATAGCATCTATTATTGAGTTTACTTATCCAAACATGTTGGATAACATACATGATCCAGCTTACTTCCAAGAAAAGGCGATTCTTGCTCCCACAAATGAATTAGTCGACATTATAAATGATCATTTGTTGGCCAAATTTCCAGAAGAAGAAATGGTCTACTTAAGTTGCGACAACGTGGATAAAAGCGAACGTGGTGCCGTCAAATGATCATTTATAACAGAAGTAATTTTTGATTTGATAATGGACGCATTGTCTCATTATTTGTTTAAGACTTTAAATGTTCATTTTTACGTTATTACTTTTCTTATCATCTCATTTGACCTATTTCTTTAAAAAATTACCCGGTGTCAACGGGTCTCTAAGCTAGTAGTTAAGTATGAGACCTCTTAATTGATCCATTATATGCGGCTATGCGTGTTAAACCAAATTTTCAATGTAACATCACATAAAAACTAAGTACCATTAAATGTGATACTGGTAAGACATTTTATGTTTTTAAAAGAGGTTTAAGTTTCACACCTAACTAGTTACATGTATTTAGAGGTGGCTATAGTAAGAGTTGAAAACAATTACGAAAATACTTGGTTAGAGCAGTCCTAGGCTCATTTCCTTTTGCCAATTAATGAAGCTTGCTGTCAAATTAAAATTATATCATAAGGTTGACAGTGACATATACCTCACAAGGTTGACAGTGACATATATTGGTCATTTTCGTAAAACATGTAAAAAGTGTTCATTCTCGTAAAATCACTCCATATAAGGTAATTGGTTTAAACTTTTTTATTTGATACTCCCTCCGTCTCAAATTTATTGTCCACATTTCCATTTTGGGATGTCTCAAAAAAATTGTCCACTTTCCTTTTTAAGTAAAAACTAGAGAATATTTTAAGGGTATATTCTCATTTAGTTGGTGAGATTTATAAGGGCCCCATTTTTATTAAACTTTGTAATTTCTCTCTCATGACAATTAATTTGAGACGGAGGAAGTAATACGGACTTTCTGGTTGTAAAAATGGTATGAGAGTTAGAAACTCAATAATGAGTATAATAGGACAAAAAAGAAAGTTAGAAGTATGTGGTGAAAAGTTATTTCTACTAATAACAGACATATATTATTACTCCATGATGCAATATTAAATTTCAAGTGGTAAATAATGTGCAACTTTAACGCATGGTCTGGTCCAATATTGGTTATCATATATAAACCAAATTTAATTCCACGCTTCTTTCCATGTGTTCTCCAAAACATATACTCGTGATAATTCAAATGTGGCGCGCATATCACTTTGCAACTATGTAATGATGTTACATATCTTTAAGATTATTTCAAATTATCCAACATTGATGACTAAAAGTTACATAAAAATACTTTAAAATTCTAGTATTATAAGCAGATGTGAGAAGTTTTCTTTTGGGAAATGTAACTACATGGTTTCATAGAAAATCGTTTACACCAAATTCTTGAACAAAAGCATCTAAATGTCTTAACATCCTGCAACCTAAAGATGATTAATATACTCGTAAGATGACAAGAGCATGAGAGTTACTGTATTAAAGCAGGCAACTGTCTTTCAAAAATAATTAATACTAGTAAATAAAAAATGACTTTCCAAATAATAAAGCCAAAACAAATTAGATGTAAACCAATTGAGAAGGGGTTAAAAAGTAACTTATAATTTAATTTTGATGACAGATAAGTAAACATGTAATAGATGCATGCTTAATTGCTTATGCGCATTCTCTAAATAGGAGTAGTAAATATAAGTGAGATTAAACTTCTCCTTTTTTGGGCAAACAAATGTGATTAAACTCTTGGTTAATACGCTTGAAAGGCACTTATATATCTAGAAAAATCAGTATCATGCATTTATCATCAAGAAAATCATTCATTGGAGACACCTTTATTCATAACATTTCTCTACTTATATGATAGAGAAGTGGATACATACTCTAATATAATAGCCAGTATAAGCATTTGGACGTTAGGCAAAAATGGTACACTATTTTCTTTGTGAGGGCTTGGGATGAACAAGACGATTTCAAGAAAGCTATAAAGAAGTAGACAACGACCCTTTTTATGGACCAAAACAAGCCACTACGGTTTCACTGATGACTTTTAGCAATTTTTTTAGAAATATGTTTGAGATGTATTTTAAAAATGTTAGATAGGGAGTTGTGTTTTTTGGGGTTATCAGAGATTAGAAACTCATTGTCAGAAATTATCATGGTTATGGTTTACTTAACTTTACATAATTACACGACCTTCTAAGTTATATTTGGTGTTGTCACGAGTAGGAATTATCTGTATTCATTTATGCATCTTTCAGTTTATATGATCTTAAAAAATCATGAATTCACTTGTACAATGATAATAATACATAGCCTCGTATCTCGCTAAGACGGAATGGAGTAACATGGTAATCATAATGATAGAAAACCCATATTTTGGGCGTAACTTTTTTATTGAAATTGGACTTGGACCATTTATTGAGGAGTGTCCATGTAATGGGAATTGAGATAGGTTGTGTACGTAGGTCATTATAAGTTTATTTAATTCAGAATCAAAACGACGTCGTTTTTTGCGTCTCGACCACTATAGCATGCTTCCCGCCAATTTTCGGCCCAGAGTGTAAGCCCAACTCACTTGCCTGTTTTGGTCCCGTTTGGCCATGTTTCCCACAGAATTGGCCCACTGAAGCTTCTCGACCTTCAAATAGTGATAAGATTTATGTGGTACACATATTTGTGGACGGACCTCTTCATTCCCAGCGTGATGATAAAATCACCTCCATCCGGTGGTGAGGCTGTGGTGGTCGGTTAGGGGTCATAATCGTCTTGATTCAGGTGATGATTGGGGAACTGGAAGACAGGTATGAAAATCAAAAAGCTATGTACTATGATTATTGTTGGAGTTTTTTGATTTTATTGTGTTGATTATTGATATGATTTGTGGGTTTTTGATGATTTGTGAAAATATATGAATCTAGAGGTTTCGTTATGATTTTGGGATTGACTTTTATTACTGTGTTTTGTTATAAATATCTTTGGTAAATTTGGTGCCTACCATGTGTTTGATGATTTGCTTGAGAAGATTGCGTTTGCCGTAAGCTTTCTTTCTTTGAGATTTACATCATTATAAGTTATAGTAAGAGAGTTTGTGGTTGTTATGAGATGAAGCACTTATTAAGCTACATAGTTAATTTCATCTTATATTTGTTACTTAAAACGTGTCTAACTTTGATACTCATGATTTTCTGTTGGTGGGTCAGTATAATGTGAACATCGTTTATGCCGTTGACAACAAGGATAATGAAATTCTTTTTTACGCCATTGACAACAAGATGTTTGTAGTGGTCAATTAGTTCACTGTGAAAATTTCTTTTTGTTCCTAATTTGTATGGTCAGGTCATTTACCTATGTTGCTAATTTGTGGTAATCTCGGTTTTGAGGTTACCCAAATGAATATGATGTGCATGGTTTAAAAAAGCGGTATGAGGCGGCGCCTCGAGGCGAATCGGCCGGAAAACGCATATGAGGAGGCGCCTCAGGTGGTTGATTTGGAACGTACGCCTCAGGTGTGTGAGGCGGTCTAGAAGCGTATGAGGCGGCGCCTCAGGGCTGAGGTGGCGCCTAGGCGCTAGTCGGCCTCCCACCGCCCCGATTAGCAGCAAATCGGCCGAATTAGGTTGTCAACGCCGGCGAATGCCGGTCAAACTTCAGATCTAAGCCAATTAAAGAGAAAATAAGTGGTGGTTGTGTTCAGAATGACTGTAAACGCCGGCGAATTGAAGGTCAACGCCGGCGAATTGATGGTCAACGCCGGAGAATTGGTTTAGGGTTTATCAGTGTATTAATGTATTAAAGTGAGGGTGAAGGGTGGCTGTATAAATGTATTAAAGTGGGGCTGCAACTTTGTTTTAGGTTTAGGGTTTAAATAAGTTTAGAATTTTTAACATTTAACCCCTCTATCTTTTACTATTTTACATTTTGTCTCTAAACTTTATAAATTTTACTCAAAAAGTTTAAAATAAGTTTATGTATTTAAACATTTGACCCCCTCCATCTTTAATAGTTTACATTTAAGTCTTAAACTTATATATAAAAAATATAAAATTAATTCCGCCTCGACTTTACGCCTCGGTCCGCCTCAAGGCTTACGCCTCTTGAGGCGGAGTGAAAACGCCTCGAAACTCGTTTCCGTACTTTTAAACCTTGATGATGTGAAGTATCATGAATTCAAGCACTTGATAACAATGAGGAGGTAAGTATTTGAAATTTGTGATAATATTTAAAAATTTTATGATTCGGAAGGATTTGCGATATCCTGAGAGTTGACAATTTTCTGATTTCTTAGGAAGATGCCAAAACTTAACATGATGATGACAATTGGGAATCTGAATCAGAGGAAGACAGAACATGGGTGACTGAAATAGGTATTTAAATGCTAAATATTGTGGCTTTGGATTTTTGATGAGTTTAGACAAGGATGTTAATAGTAGTTCGAAAGGAGTAGTGATTAAATAAGGGAATGTTATATGAAGTGAACTAAAGCAATAGTAGACTGACCCGTATCCCAAAATGCTTAATGGTATTTTCTTTCTGCTAATACTTAAGACCTGTAGAATAAGAAAAAATGGTTTACACATTTAGACGTTATCAGTTAAATATTTGCCATTTATGATAATTCTTTGCATAGCATAAGACAGCATCGTCCGTATACTCGAGGCAAGAAAACTTAATACTTAGTAGCATACAGAGTGTAAATGTAGATTTTAATTATTAGCATTTTAGGTCAAACCGGCTTCTATTTGACCTATTTGAGGACAAAACGGAGAAACGAAGTGATACTCTTCTACCTTGAGCACGAGCAATGTAGATAAAGCAATAGCAACATCCGTTAATGGGTCGTTAGTAGAATATTTCAAAAAACGTACAAGAGCTTATAGTGCCACAACCTCATTTGTACCACCTTAGTCTGCCACTTAAAGCAGAGAGATAGCATACTTTCTTTGTGCTATCTGACGGTCGTCTAAAAGCATGATTTCATCGGTTCAATACCACGTAATGAGGTAATTTTTTTATATTTTCTGTATTGTCTTGCTTGCTTTCAATTGGTCTGTTCAGTGGGTTGGTTTCAATAGGTGTGTTCAAGGATTGTGTTCAGGGTGTTGGGTTCGATTTATTGCTCTTGCGTGTTGGTTCAGTTAATGCGTTTAGTGGGTGTTATATAGAGAGTCTTATATAGATTGTCATATAACCTGTTGCTGCTTATAGAAAGCTAAGACATGCTAATATTTTTGGCAATATAGTAAAACATTGAAAAAGATATAGATTTATTACATAACCTAAACCCTTTAATTATTGACACATTAATCGATTAAATTTTGTTTTACAAATAGTTTTAACACTTTGATAGACCTTTTATATAAATTAAGTTATTGTGCTTTAATATTGACTTATGAATAATGCGCAGCTTTGAAACTCAATACAGGTTTATGTTTTCTTTAGTGATTTTGTTTAAAGCCTATTATATGGATGGTTCAACTAAATAAACGTATCATTTTTAGGCGTATGGATGACCCATCAATAGGTATTGTTGATATATCTGCAGCTCTGCAATTTATCAGTGAGCATGAGGACTGGCCACAACCTTCGACTACTAAGAAAACAACTAAAAGGCCTTCAAGTCGCAAAGAACTTTTTACACATACCAAAGACGATACAGGAAACAGAATTGGTAAAAGGATGAAGCACCAGGATAAGTAACTCAGGTCTGAACACCAGTTTTAGTTACAGATAACTTAAGTAGTATCATAGTATCCACGCTGCAGCAGTAACATAGAAAGAAGAAACGGTAAGGAACTTTGTGTTTAGACAGCACATAAGTACTCAAACAAGAAATTCCTAATTTTTTAATGTAGTTGTTCTTTTTGCAGTTGATGCAGTAGGTGAAAGTGAATTTCCACCCCGTGTATAACTACCACGCACTACCGCAGGCGCACACAGGGTACTATAACTATTCATCTGTTCACTCTCAAGGATATATGTATATACAACATGTTGGATTTTATAAATGGTTTGGTTCTTTTTATTCAATAGTTGTTTTGAATCACATAATGAAGAGTATGTTTGATGATTGTCCCTTTTTTAGGAATTGTGGACCCGTGTAGAAGAGACAAGGAAGAAAGTTTCACCAACGAAGTGTACTGATACAGTCCGGTGTAGCAGGAATTCCGGCGGGGCCGAAAGCTAAAAGAGAAAAGGTTCGTGTTACCTTTTTTGTTGGTAGCCATTACTTTTCCTTACAGTGTCGGTACTATTAGGAGATACCAGTGCAGAAATGGAACATTATAACGGTAACATTTAAAACTTACTTATAACTTTTGTTGTATCAGCATGTATTAAAACAATAATAATAGATGTTGATGACTTAGAGAATCATATTTTTAGGCATTTAACTTTGAGTCTCAGTTTGAGTATGTGTTTAAATGATTGGCTGATGTTAATTTATTTGTCAATGTTTGCAGGCACATGGGTTTGAAGATTTTGATACACATGAAAAAAGGTTAGATTTTATTTGACCCGGTTGTTAACATGACTAATTTTTTTGCTATTAATGTTTCAGTACACTAATGAACTGTTTCGTGTACAAAGTATTGGAGGAAGCACACACCAGAAGGCTGTCAAGACATCTACGTATATTATTTTTACATATTTGTTTTGTTAGGTTCGTTTATGTGCAGAAATCATGACTAAATGCGTGTGTTTGGAGGATGAAGCGGGGGCAAAAATGGGTCAGTTTCGCACCTGCAACAGGTGCGGGATTCGGGTCTAAAATGGTGCATCCAAAGGGTGTGTCTGGGTGCTGAAATGAAGGCTCGAGTTGGTAGGTATTCTTTTATAGATATGCATATTATTTTTACATATTTGTTTTGTTGCCTTTGGTTATGTGCAGAACACATAACTGAATAGGTCCCACTTTCAGTCCCTAAAACTGAGGTGACAAAAGACTCGGCCCGTAAAGAACTGTTCAGAGATGAGACAACAGACACAACCACACCAGACGCCAAAAGAATGAAGCATCAGGAATGATGATAGACACCAGGTACGCTCCTTTTGCCAAAAAGAATGATGCAAATACCGTAATAGCTTACTAATGTATGTACCATCTTTAGTGTGTAGTTAATGGATTAGTAAATGCTATAATGCATCGTCTTTAAGTTATTAATTTTATATATTTTGCAGGATTAAAAGGTAGTAATACATCTAATGATCAAAGATCTGATAATGCAGACAGATGGTGATCGTAAGTTGCCTTATTTCTATAACTATATGCCCGATTATCTTGGTATGTCAATCTACCAGTTAGTATATAAACCCCGTGTGTTCTTGGTGATTTCTGTCTATTAGTTGTAGCATGTAGTTTAATGCCTATGACACTATGCTAAGAGCTAACAATCTTTCAAGAGTATACAAGTGCTTGCATACCAATTTTTTCCCTTTAAGATGAACTTTTGACACGAGAGGTTAGACAACTTGCAAGAACTTTAAGATGAAGTTTTGAGCAACTAACAAAACCACAATAAATTTTTCTGATATTCAGATTTTAGTATCATCTCTGTTACAGCATTCAGGCGTTTGTGGCCATGTCAGAGTTTGAATTTGTGTGTGTCTTCATACCTAATGTGTTAGCGGTAGTTGTTTTTGGCTTACATACTGAGTATTTGGTGGACCTCTGTTCGGGTTTAAGTACTAATGAGCAGAGGCCATGTCAAAAACCTGCAGTTTTTTTCGGTTATCGAAAACAGTTTTTTAGAATAGTGTCATTATTTATTGTTTCCACGTTCTTCATGAGTATATAGTTGGTAGTAAATGTCCATGTAGTTTCTGTTGAAAATAGTCAGTTATTTGACTGAATTCTATATACTTTATGTTAATGCAGGATGCATACAGATTGTGTCAATAGAAGGTTTGCAATGTCGGATCAAGTTTTGGTAGAATCTCAAAGAGTGTTGACAGTACTTGATATATGTGAAGAGAAAAATAAGGTATGTAGAAAAATTAGATGTCAAGGAACATGGTTCCTGTATTTTTTTTTGGGCGTCTGGCAGATGCTCGATCCAATGCCATACACCAGATGTCAAGTATCCATGTGTGGCTTAAGTTTTTTGTCGTTACAATTTTGCAAAGTATGCCTAACCCATGTACGATGTGTTGTATTTCTAACGAAGAAGCTTCTTCATATCCTATTCACATACATTGCCAGTTAAAAACATAAAATAAAATAAAAATAAAATTGCTACAATAGGTAATAAGTTTATTACTCTTAATGGTCATTTTGGTTTGGAGTAATTGGTGGTGTTTGGTTATGGATGTAGATTGATTATTGGATATGCTTATCGGGTTTTTGACTGATTTAAAAGGCGTGGAAAACATGTTGAAAATGGTGAATTAAGATTTTGCTTTTAATATTGGTGAGTTCGCAGTTTTTGCTAATAATATCATCTTTAGCAGTGTTTGAGATTGCTTATTAGTTATGCTTCAGCTTATTTATTGTATCAAATTTGTAGTTTCTTAGTTTTGGATTTATGGTTCCATACTTTTTAAGTATCCGTTGTGCATAGGATGTTATCTCCCTTTTTGCTGCTTACTGGTGCAGGGTGCATGCAAAATCATGTAATGATAAAGCCCGAGAAGGTACTTCACCAAGTGTATTCATATACGGCCTACCGTCAAGATACAATGCATTAGCCCATAATTTTTAGCAAATGCAGCTTTTTGTTATAAAATTAGTTGTTAGAGCATCTTCCTTCTGTAGTTTTGAATTGATTGTTGTTTTTTAGGTTGTGCCCGTTTCCAATCTCATTAGTCGGTGACGATAGATTCCTAAAAAGTTTAAATGCAAAGCTGCTAACATGTCAAGACACTCCTGGTCAAAAATAATTTTCAATGACAGCTGACAAGGCCTCAGCTAAACCGAACAGATTGGTGCTCCAGCATTACTCCGGATACTTGGTAGTTTGTTTATTACTAATTTTCATATATAATCTAACAGGTGCTCCAGCATGTACTTCGAATTAAACTGACCAGTCACCCTTTGGAAAACTGACTTATTTCAAATTATTATCTAACAGGTGTTATCAGCCTTCAATCTACTGTGTAAAGCTGAGGAATGGTTCTGGTATTAGCATGGAAGATGTAGGTTTGACTCGGATTGGTGCTACATATAAAGGAAATATTTCCATGGTTATGTATCAGCCCGATCATTGGATATGAATTTGGCGTGTTATATTGGTACTCACTTATTGTGTATTCAGTTTACCACTTAAATGGTTATAAGATATACCCAATTTTTGGCCAAATTTTATGCATAATGTGCACTGTTTGTGTTGGCCAATAACCGGTTTTTGCATCAGTTGGATGGATAGAGTACCAGCCCATTTTTTACTCAAAAATAAGTAACGTGCAATAATCATAGACGTAAAACAACGCCCCGCCGCAACGCGGCGGACCAGTGCCCATCTCGTGGTAATAAGAGCATTAGGTGTGGATGGCTAGGTTTATCTCTTTATTCGGGTTTCACGTGTGCCACATCACCCAACACCTCTTCACAACTAACCTCCTCCTCACTAAAAAACTAACCTCAATTTCTTCATTTGGGCCCCACCACTTTGGGTTATAGGGCTTATGGTGATAAGTAATAACATCACCACCAATGCGTCTTCTGCCTAGGTGGCACCACCTTCGACGCATCACCACTAAAAGCCCAGACCTTTCGATGCATCTTGGACCATATTGTAGCACAAGTCGTCCGTCCGAATGAATGGATTTTTTTTCTTTCATTTTTGTGCGTACGAGTGTTTTGTGAAATGTATTTATTTATAAATGAATTATGTTTGAGTGATGACTGTCGTTTGTATTATTTTACTTTGTTAATAGTGATATCATACTATATTATAAAGCATGAAGGCCTACTATTAATAGAAATACTCAAAATTAAGCAATACAACTTCTAAAGCTATAAGTACAACAACAAATGCTACTTATAGAAATTTCCCTCATATTTAATTCTAACATATAATTAATACTAACATTAAATACAATAAATAAATCATTATGTACATTAAATAAATCATTAAGAAATACAAATTATCAAGCATATTATACAACCAACTTAAATACAATTCCTGCATTAAATGTCACTAATACAAATAATAAAGCATATTATACAAATATTCAAGCCCGAACGGGTAATGGGCCAAATGGGCTCGAGCCCGAATGCAAACGGGTCAAATAGGCTCGAGCCCGAACGGACACGAGCTAAACGAAATTTTTGATATCCATAAATTTATTGTCAAAAAGAACATAATAAATTAAAATATGTTCTCATATTGTACAAACCAAGCAAACTACTAAACAAAATAAATAAATAAAATAATACAAACTAAGCAAAATTTCATCAAACTTTTGCCATAAAAAACTAATCAGCAAGGCTATTGCCAAAAAATGTACAAATAAAATAAATTATTAGCCCAATAAATTAAATTACAGGGTGCCCGCAGCTGCATCGCGCGGGGACCCTGCTAGTTAGTTAAAAAGAGAGAAGCTAACATTGCATGAGTTGATAACCGGACTCTTTCTTTTACATTCGAATCATAATAAACGAACACCCCTGTAATATAAGGGTCTATCTTAAATATTAAAAACCCACAAGGACTGTAAGCATAAAGTTATCTCACCATTAACGTTCACATTTCCCCACAGCAGCACAGCATTCCATTCCATACTACTACTTCACTCTCCCAACTCCACTCCCAAACACACACAACAATGTCACCACCACATTTTCTCTTCCTCCTCTTCAAACTCACCCTTCTTTTCCAAGTCAGCATCCTCCATGCATATGACGACCACCCAGACCTCCAACCCCTACTCTCCTTCAAATCCACATCCGACGTGTCAAACCACTTAACCACCTGGACAAACTCATCTTCAAACAACCCATGCATTTCATTCCAATACATAACCTGTCTCCACAACCGAGTCACTAAACTCCTCCTCGAAAACCTCAACCTCCAAGGCCGATTCGACTAACTCAACTTGCTCACTCACCTCCGTATCCTCTCTCACAAAAACAACCGCCTCACTGGCCCTGTACCTGATCTCTCCAACTTAACTTCACTCAAACTGCTCTTCCTTTCCAACAACCTCATCTCCGGCGAATTCCCGCCGTTGTTTCCATCGTTGTTCGGGCTCTACCGCCTTGATCTGTCGTTCAACAACTTCTCCGGCGATATTCCGGCCAATTAAAAGTGAATAACTTACAGGAGGCTTATGTCTTTCTAGATCCATCGGGGACATGGATGTTGGAGTGTCTCGTGCTCTCGTCTTGTTTCTAATGGGACAAACAATTTTGTCTATTCTGATGGCATTTGGTAAAGCTTATATCTATTTGACCTTAAAAAGTCAAACTGTATTACTTCTTTTTCTAACTGGTTGTATGGATGATTGTCCAGGAAGCATTGCGAACAAGGGGATTGAAGGATGATACAACGTGCATAGTTGTGGACATAATTCCACCAGACACTGCAATGCCGCCGCCATCCCCACCACGTAAAAAGCAAAGCAAGTTTAGTCTTAGACCTTTATTTTTCCGAAAGAAGTCCAATGGTTCCGCCAGTAAACTGTCTAAGAAACTATCTGCTGTTGGCATCGTCGAAGAACTCTTTGAAGAAGGTTCTGCCATGCTTTCCGAAAGTTTAGTTTTTGCAAAACAAATCAACGTTTCTAGATCCATCGGGGACATGGATGTTGATTTGTTTTGCAAAACAAATGAGCATCTTAACAACTGTAGTTTTTTTTTCTTTATTGGCAAGTTTTCAATCCCAGTTATGTTTTAATCCGATTAAAAACGATTACCTGAAATTATCTTAGTCATTGATCGATAGTTACACTATTTATCATGGATATATTGTAGATTGATCAGGAATGATGAGACGTATGGTCCATCAACATCGGGTCTTTTCATGTGTGATGTATGTCAATTAGACATAGGGCCAAGTGAAGGGATATCGGTTCATGCTGGTTCCATATTTTCAACAATTAGCTCAAAACCTTGGGAAGGCCCTTTCCTTGAGCTGATTGTCGTAATAAGAAAGATGCCATGGAGGGAAAACGACCAAGTGGAGTCAAAGTCACTTAACACCCGCAATTATTTTCCCTGTCTAACCCTTAATCAATTTAAAAAATTTGGTGAGCTTAACGATTCATTTGAATGCATAGGTGGTGATGTTGTAATATGCTCTAGCACATGGTAGGAAGTGAATGTAGGATTTCAGATTGCTTATTGTTTGCTAAGATGTTGGTAGGAATGATACATAACTTGTAGCACTTAGAGTGTAGCATAAATAAGTTAGAACTAACGCTTCTACTTGATCATGGCCTTATGGCCTTTTATTGTACTAACTTGTTTTCACCTAACGTGTAATCTTATATTGTAGCCGAATAATATGAACTGTGAAAGTTTCAATCTATGATGTGAATTTAGGATTTTAGATTGCTTATTAAGATGTGGATAGGAATGATACATAACTTGTAGCGCTTAGGGTAGAATTAATAAGTTAGAACTAATGCTTCTACTAATCCATGGCTTTTTATTGTACTAACTTGTTGTCACCTAATGTGTAATCTTATATTCTAGCCGAATAATATGTACTGTGAAAATTTCAAACTATAACATATTGACACCACTCATTGTGATTCTTGTGTAAGTGGTTACGCTTGTCAACTGCGGATCAAAAGCTTCTACAATACATTTTCTGATAGTCTTTACTCTTTAGAGTTGAAAAATATATGAATGATGGTGGATAAACCCGATACTCGAAAATATCATGACAACATGTAGTAGTGATTAAAAGTATGTGCGTCTCCCTCATGGCCTCATGGGTCTTTGTAGACCCAAAGTTGGAAAATTATAACCAGTTTTGAGAGTTAAGTTTTCTTCTTAAAAAAACAGTTTACAAAAATTCCAAATTTCCTAAAAATAAAAATGTTTCGAGTCGACAGGTTGTTTTAGCTGAACCCATTTTGGTCCCACGTCTGAGTGAAGGAATAAAATTGATCATATACTAACTATAAGTTGAAACTTGAAAGAAACACGACCCTTCCCTCAAACAATAGCAATGGAAATGGAATGTCTTCATGGCTCAGACTCTCCGGCCACCCATTGAACACTTCTGCCTCCTTTTCTTCTTAACTTCTCTACTTGAAAAACACAAAACGACTAGCTACTGCTCATGGGATGGTATTCAATGCGAAAAAGCAACCAGTGTCTTAGTTATTTCACTGCCATCTCAATCAATCGCTGGATAGTGAAATGTTTGGTGGTAGACGTGGTCTAATTTGCGCCTGCAGATGGGTCGCTGTCTATGTCTTAAATAGACGACCTCCAAGTCAACTATACAGATACGTATATTTGCATTCATAATTCCAATAATTCCGTTTAATAGTGGGGCACCTAGTGAAACTTCAATATTTGAATATTTCTTCGAAATATGCTTAAACAAATTCGTACAATATGCATTAAAAACTTGTATTTTTAAAATTATATGCAAATATTCAAGTTTTAATTGGTGTATATGTAACTCCCGCGGTTCAATATCGGTTGTAAGCTAAATGAATTTCCATTGAGTGGGGCAAGTCTCATAAGGTTGTAAGCTAAATGAATTTCCATTGAGTGGCGCAAGTCTCATAAAGCATTTCACCGGTACTCTGAACAAACTCTTAAGTCAAGCCATATGTTGGTATGCATCTACACAGCCACATGCACACATTATCTGCATCAAATATACTGCATTTAATAATTAATTTTCCTTGATTATTTTACTCTCAAGGTTTCAAAATGAAAAACCACATGTTCGTATCCTCTTTTGCAGCATTCCTAAACATAGTTATTTTCATTTTTTTGTTGTTTCTCAAAAGCCCGTTTTGCTTGGCTTCATTATATGAAGATTGCGCCCCTCGAAACTGCGGTGATGGTGTGAACGTAAGCTTTCCATTTTACATTGGACGTTGTGACAACCGGCAAATTAGGGAGCCATTTTGAAAACCCGCATTACGTTAAAGTTCGTTTATAAATTTTTATTTAAAATTTTATTCGTAACGAACTTGTAAGACCTATTTTAGGGTTGATTATATTTAATATCGTTATGGGATTTGAGATTTATTTAAGGATTTGTTATGGATATATACATGGTGATTTATTTTGAATTCTCACTTGGTACTACGTTGACTCCGGCACTAGGATAACTTAACACAAATGTTATGACTTGATTTTACGAGTTCGATTATATTTATTTACTTACGGAACGTTTCGCGGGATATTAAACGTTTTGAAATGAGTTTCGGGTTTTGGACCGTGTATTTTACACTCACCCTTATTTAACCCACTTTACCCATTAATAATATTATTATTATTAACTAAAAAACTCTTTTTTTTATAAGAGTAACATGCAAATCGTCCTTGTGGGTTTTTGAGAAAAGCAACACACACACAAACACACCAACCCTCTCATCATCTTCATCATCTCTCTCTCTTTTAACATACCACCGCCGCCACCACCTAAACAGCCACCATAGCCACCACCGCCACCCTTACTCACAAAATAACACCACCATCTTAACCACCTCATCCCGATCTATCATTTGGTATACATCACGCGCCCTAAAACCATCTCTAACACCACGAAATAATTAAGACCGCCACTATAACATCACTTTTTCAGCATTTTTCTTGTTGGGTTTTTAAAGAAATACATTCTTGGAGTCGTTTTGAAGGTGAGTGACCACGAGTTCAACTCGTGGGTCTCGATGTGTGTCCAATTCATGGGATACACGACTTATCTTTAATGGGTTTTTGTTAAAACATGGTTAAAACTTAGTTTGGTATCCGGGTTTTGGTGTTTGGTTACTATTCCTTGCGTGGTCGACCCATAAGCCGAGGGCCTCACCCTCGACTTGTGATGTTCCGGGTTGTTTGGTTGACATTATGATCCGGTTTCTTGTTTATTGACCTTATTTGGTTCTAGTGATTGGTATTTGGTTGGATTCTTGATTGATTGATTGTGTTTGGTCAGATTGTGTTGGAGCCGACGACCCCGTAGGGTCGGATTTGATTTTTTTTTGGTCGAGCTCTATTGAGCTAGCCGTGACCCTTGTGGTCTCGGGTGGGACCCACATAACACTTGGTAAATGATTTTTGACTCGGGTTGACTTGGTAACTTGACCCGAACATGGTTATTTTGAGAACCGTTTGAGATGGCGAAATATATATATTTCGGCTAAATTCATTTTTATGGTTATTATTTGTATAAATTATTGGTTATCGTCATTATTGTTGCTTATATGATTTTGAAGCGGTTAACGAGTTAATATGGACTCGTGGTATACTTTGGAGTTGTGTTGACGAAAAGTGGTATTGGGGACCGATTGTGAGACGGTCACTTAGAATGACGGAGATAGGTTAGTCGGGTGCCGTAGTCGGACCCTATTGTTGTAGCACGTGTATTGGGATTGATTTGGACGGAGATGTATTGCTTATTTATGACTTGCTTATATTATTTTGGACTTTGACAATGAGCCGAGAGTGATGACTCGGACATGTGACCATTTGGTATGACTCGATAATTATTTACAATTTAAAACGCGAATAATAAAACTCGTAATAATATTATAGGTAATATAAACGTTTATATAAATATATAGACGTGAATAACGTATATATAAATATATAAATGCGTATATTAATAATAACAAAAATCACGAGTAGTATTATAACAATAACGCGACTAAATATATTATGCTACGAGAGTAGTGTAATGTTATTGGAAGCACTATTATGAATAAATAGTATAAATAACGACGAATTCTCGACGTTAACTAAATATTAAACGAAATAATATCTTTTACATATAACGAGGGAAAGCTATCGAGTTATACGGAGTCGTGGCCACTTGAGTCCAAGTGGGTTATTGTTTGTAACTTTTGTGTTGTCACAGATATATGACGATTAATATAAACATTTTCTATAACTAAATAACTTATTTAATCGACAGGTTAAACCGAGTTATATGGCTATATGAAATGAGTATATTAATGGACATCGTATCCCACGACGCCCATAGGTTGTGGTATATGTATTAGGATAATAAATCACTAAATATATATATCGTGGAATCTGGCCAATTTGACGATGTATATAAGGAATTTATTAGACTACGATATATACCATATAGTATTTTTGTGCTATGTGCTTTAGGTTGGGTGTAATCTTGGAACGGTATGTTACGTAAATAAATATGGGGATTATCAAATCGACGAATTTGATAAACTTCGATGATTTATTTAAATAATATATTGGGCTAATATTAGACCTATAGATGATTTATCCTTTTGTGTGACTTCTTGGTTTGTTTGTGTCGACCCACCACCCGTATGGATACCAAACGCCAAACTCCAAACTATTACGAGAAATGGATTTTCGGAAAATAAAACGAAATACGTTCGGGTTTGGGAATATTCGATTTTGAGTAAATGATTTCTGAACGAGTTGATATTGTTAGGTCGTGCCGAGTCCGTAGTTGCCGTCTTGTGAGTTACTATACATCTTGCTTCTGATTTCTGGACTTGAGGTGAGTCATAGCCCCACTTCTTACTCTTGAACTTTATTTTCAATACTTGGGGTGAGAAACGTGCAAATTGTTTTATGTGGACTATTATCGCTTTTACTTTTCAAAACTTGCTACGCTTATGGAACTAGGAAGATTTGTCAACCTTAGTCACATAGTGAATTATCGCGTGTGGACTAGTTATGGTTAGACGAATGTTACAACAACCTTAGTCACATAGTGAACCATCGCGTGTGGACTAGATTTGGTTAGATGAGTTACATCAACCCTAGTCACATAGTGAACCATCGCGTGTGGACTAAATAATGGTTGGATTATGAGATTGGCTTATTTGAGGATTTTGATACTATAGTGTGCACCTATAGGTTATTAATACTTCGGAGGTTATCTGAGTATTTATGATATTGCGGGGGTTACCCGAATATCTATGTTGGAGCGGAGGGTATCCGCAGGTTTGTTACGGAGGGTATCCGTGTTTTTATGTTGAAGCGGAGGGTATCCGCAGGTTTTTAGTGAATCCCTAGTCTAGCTAGCAAGCGTTTTGCGTATATGTCCACTATATTGAATTATGAATTTAAACCTATGATCTCACCAGCGAAAGCTGACTTTTAGCACGTTTTCTCAGGTAATTAAGTGATGATTTGGATACATGGATTGGAAGGCTCGGCTAAGGCACCTGGTTTATGGATCTATTTTTCTAAACTCTGATATTTAATTGTGGACCTACGTATATTTCTTTTAGGCCTGACACTGAATGTTGTTGGGATAAATGTAAACTTTAAAACCCCGTTTTGGTTATGTTTTTCTTATGTTTACTTTATCTTGTTCTTTTGTGTCTTGTGTTGGATACCGATCCCCGTAACACCCCGAAAGCTTGTTGAGTCTTCCGTTGTACCAAATTTTGGGGGTGTTACAAATTGATATCAGAGCCAAGGTTATAGAGAACTAGGTAAATAAACACCTAAACTATAACCGATTTTTATAGAAAACGATCCTTGACCATTGCCTGCCAGCCCGCCAAGCCGATGCATCTTCGATTATTTGAGGTATTATGAGATATTTGAGATGACTTAAGATTATGGGATATATTGATTTAGTGATAAGATGGCGTTTCGAGGAATTATATGATTTATTTGTTTTATAAATGTTTTAGTAATGCGGTATTTTAAATCTTTCTCGATATATATGATTGAAATTATATGATGAGGATTTTTGGTATGGTATTTTGAGTTTGTGATTTAGTTGTCTTGAAACACTTACACCTACCCTACGCCGTTGTCACAGACTATGGCCTCCTATATGCCCGATGTTGTTGAGGATATTCTTACTGCACCGGTATTCCCAGCACAGTTCACTATGGCACCTGATGATCCTTACCAAGTTGCCATGCATTCAACTACTGTGTCGCCGACAGCTTCTACTTTAGCACCGCCTGCTGCATCTACGCAGGGACCCTCATCTTCTCTAGGGCTCCCTGGTATAACGAGGCAGCTTACTCTTCATCAGGCTTTGGCTTGTGTGGCCCCACGCTTTGCCCACCGAGCTACGGCACGTATGTCGGTACGCCCTACTTCACCACCTTTACAGATAGATGCTCACTCTCTTCTGTCAGAGGCACCACCTACATCATTACGTCGTTGTCCTAGATCACCTACCACATCTCCACATGGTTCACCTGTTAGGAGACGACGATTGATGACGTACTCTTCCGATGAGGAGGAGGAGGAGTACGAGGGTGAGGATGAGGCTGATGACCCTCAGGAGGCTGAGCAGGGTGATGATGATGACCCTGAGGAGGAGGATGACCCTTAGGATGAGGAGATGCCTGATGATGATGATTTGTTAGTGCCGCCAGCTCAGGCTGAGGAGCCTAATTCACCTATACATCCGATTGAGCTTGTTTCACCTGATCATCCATTTTTGTTTGAGTTGCCACCTGGTAGTCCCATTGAGTCGGATGCACCTTCTGAGGTTTTTGCTGAGCATGCAGAGTTACGTGAGACTGGTAGAATGTGGGCTCAGATTACTGCGCAGGGCGAGAGGATCTCGCGGTTGTCTGATCGACTTGAGAGGGTTATTGGAGAGTTTATAGCGGATCTGAGAGTTGATATGACTGTGGTTGTGGGCAGGACGACTGAGATGAGGAGAGTTTTCATGGAGGTGCACGAGCACATTGGGAGTTTACAGCGAGGTTTTATTACAGCTCGAGAGGCCGACCGTAAGTTATGGCAGAGGAATGCCGAGCTGGAGAAGGAGGTGGCTGACCTCAAGAGAGACAGCGACACCCATGGTGTGGAGTTAGGATCACTATGGAGAGAGCTTGAGAGCTTGAGGCAGGAGTTGAGAGACCTCCGCCAGCAGCGTGGCTACATGTTTGAGCTATGTTGTCTTATTGCTTTCTTGACCGAGAAGTGTTTGGTTAGAAAAGCTAGTTATCCTATTTTGATGTATTTTCCGTTGATTATTCGTCTCGTTTGGAACAATTACTGTCTTTTGTGTGTCTTGGTAGTTGGAACAATGTTGGATCTTTATTGTATGGTTTATGGTTATTATTATATGGTATTATGTGGTTTTTTGGATGTTACGGAAATAGAGTCTCTATTCGCTTTATTGGTGTCTTTTGGTGTATCGTTGATATTCTTTCCATGACTTGGCTTCGTTGACTTAATTCTTGTTGAGCATATGATAAGTTCTATCGGAGACTCATGAACTTGTATGATGTTTCAGATCAATGGCCCCACGACGAAACCCTATTAGAGCTACCAGAACTGGTCCTGCAACGACTACCCCTGGTCGTCGAGGACGCCGTCCTACTCGAAATGTTGAAACCCCTACTCCTGATAACCTAGACGCTACTAATCACAACAACAGGAATCAAAATGTTGATGTTCAGGGAGACAATGAACATGTTCCACTTAATGCACCTACTGTGGATCAAGTAATGATCAATCAACTTATGGAGCAAAGAGTTGCTGAACTACTGGCTGAGTCAAATCATTCCAACAATTCTGCTGGAACTTTTTCGCCTGTTCGTGCTAATGGATGTCACTACAAGGAGTTTAAGATTTGTGGACCTATTGAGCTTGGTGGAACTGAAGGAGTGGTTTACTTGGTCAGGTGGATAGAGAAGACTGAGACAGTGTTTAATGTCAGTGGTTGTGCGGAGAATGCGAAGGTAAAGTTTGCTTCTTTTACTTTCAAAGATGAAGCTTTAACTTGGTGGAACAATTACCGAAATTCGGTTGGGAGTGATGTGGCTTATGCTATGACTTGGGAGCAATTTAAGTCCTTGCTAATTCAGACTTATTGCCCAAGAAATGAGGTTAAGAAGCTGGAGATTGAGTTTTGGAATCATAAAGTGAAGGGTACTGATATGGCGACTTACAATCGTCATTACCGAGAGTTAGCCTTGCTTTGCCCAGATATGTTTAGAACTGAGACCCAAAAGATTGAGCGGTATACCGATGGGTTGCCTGTGGCTACAAGGAATGATGTGATTGCTGCTAGACCTGCAAACATCCATGAAGCAATCACAATTGCTCAACAACTAATGGATTTGTTGGAATTGGAAGGAGCTGATAAGGATAAGAATGGAAAGAGAAAGAGAGACCAGCACTCTAAGGGTAACGATCACCGAAACAAGCGACAAGCTAAAGCTTATGCTATTGGGGATGGAAATAAGAGGAACTACAATGGTGATGCACCCAAGTGTGTTCGTTGCCACATGAATCATACAGGACGATGTACGGTGATTTGCCAGAATTGCACAAGGAAAGGACATGTAGCTAGGGATTGTAGAGCACGACCTCTTGCTATGGTTCAAGCTGCTCCTGAAATGAGAAGTAAGGTAGACGTTACTTGTTATGGGTGTGGAAAGAAAGGACATTATAGGAATGAGTGTAGAGAATCGTGGAACCGAGGAAATCAAGGATCGGGTGGTAATGGGTACAATCATGGAAATCGTGGAGCTGGAGGAAATCGTGGACGACAAGATAATGGGGACCAACGTGTGGAAGCTGGAGCTGCTCAGGGAAGAGTGTATGCACTTGAGAACGAGAGAGGAGAAGATCCGAACGTCGTTACTGGTACGTTCCTTCTCAATAATCGTTATGCTTCCATACTATTTGATACTGGTGCCGATAGAAGTTTTGTGTCCACTACGTTTGCACCCTTACTAGAGAAAACCCCGATGACCTTAGGAATTGGATATGATGTAGAGTTAGCTAATGGAAACATAGAAAAGATTAAGACTATCATTCGCGGATGCACGTTAAATTTCTTGAATCACCCTTTCAACATAGATCTTCTACCCGTCACGTTAGGAAGTTTCGATGTCATCATTGGTATGGATTGGTTGTCGAAGTATAGTGCTCACATACTTTGTAATGAGAAGATCGTGCGAGTGCCTTACGGAAAGGAGATTCTAAATATACTAGGAGATCGAAAAGGTTCGAGGAGCCCATCCCGATTAACAGTCATTTCTTGCACTAAGTTGCCAAAGCTAATGGAAAAAGGATGTTGCCTTTTCTTAGCTCAAATCTCTGAGAAAGGAGGGAAGGAGAAGAAGGAGAGGTGCATTGGAGATGTGCCTATAGTTCGTGATTTTCCTGATGTATTTCCCGATGATTTTCCGGGAATCCCGCCTACTAGATAAGTGGAGTTTCAGATTGAGTTGATACCTGGTGCTGCACCTGTAGCACGAGTGCCTTATCGACTTCCACCCACTGAACTGGAGGAGTTGTCAAAATAATTAGCAGAGTTAGCCGAAAAAGGATTTATAAGACCAAGTTCTTCACCTTGGGGAGCCCCGGTCTTATTCATGAAGAAGAAGGATGGATCGTTTCGTATGTGTATTGATTACCGAGAGCTGAACAAGTTAACGGTGAAGAATAGATACCTGTTACCGAGGATCGACGACTTGTTCGATCAGCTTCAAGGATCGAGTGTGTATTCAAAGATCGATTTAAGATCAGGATATCATCAGCTTCGAGTTCGCGAGGAAGATATTCCGAAAACGGCTTTTAGAACCCGTTACGGGCATTACAAGTTTCAGATGATGCCGTTTGGGTTGACTAACGCACCGGCGGTATTCATGGACCTCATGAATCGGGTGTGTAAGCCTAATTTAGATAAGTTTGTGATCGTATTCATTGACGATATTTTAATCTACTCAAAGAGTTAGAAGGAGCATGAGGAGCATCTAAGACTTATTTTAGAATTGCTCAGGAGGGAGAAACTGTATGCCAAGTTCTCCAAATGTGAATTTTGGATTCTGACGGTACAATTTTTGGGTCATGTGATTGATAGACAAGGAGTTCATGTAGATCCTGCTAAGATTGAAGCGATTAAAGATTGGGCTGCACCAACAACCCCAACAGAAGTTCGTCAATTTTTGGGTTTAGCCGGTTACTACCGAAGATTCATCGAGGGATTTTCGGAGATAGCCAAACCGTTGACCAAATTGACTCAAAAGAGTGTTAAATACGAATGGGGAGATAAGGAAGAGGAAGCATTTCAATTACTTAAGGAGATGTTGTGTAGTGCTCCTATCTTGGCGTTACCTGAAGGTAACGAGGATTTCGTCGTCTATTGTGACGCTTCTCATAAAGGTTTGGGAGCTATGTTAATGCAATGGGAGAAAGTGATAGCTTATGCTTCCCGACAGCTCAAGAAGCACGAGAAGAACTACACCACCCATGATTTGGAGTTAGGTGCTGTGGTTTTTGCCTTGAGGATATGGAGACATTACTTGTATGGAACCAAGTGTGTTGTGTTTACTGACCACAAAAGTCGACAACACATCTTGAATCAAAAAGAGCTCAACATGAGGCAACGACGTTGGATTGAGTTGCTAAGCGATTATGATTGCGAAATTCGCTACCATCCTAGTAAAGCAAACGTTGTTGCTGATGCTCTTAGTCGAAAGGAGAGAATACCACCGTTAAGAGTTAGGTCCTTGGGAATGACTATCGTATCGCCATTACCGTCTCAAATATTTGAAGCCCAAACGGAGGCGTTGAAAGCAGAAAATTGACCTGCTGAGAACATATTTGGGATGGCTGAAAATGAGAAAGGATTCGTTAAGCGTTCTGATGGACTATTATGTTTCGGAGATCGGATTTGGGTACCTTTGTATAGAGGAATTCGAGAGTTGATTATGCATGAGTCGCATAAGTCAAGGTACTCTATTCATCCTGGATCTGACAAGATGTACCAGGATCTTAAGAGGTTATATTGGTGGCCAAACATGAAGGCAGAGATAGCGTTGTATGTTAGTAAGTGCTTGACATGTTCTAAGGTTAAAGCCGAACATCAAAAACCATCAGGATTATTAACGCAACCAGAACTCCCAGTTTGGAAATGGGAACGAATTACGATGGACTTTATTACCAAATTACCAAAGACATCTAGCGGTTGTGATGCTATCTGGGTAATTGTGGATCGATTGACTAAGTCTGCTCATTTCCTGGCGATTAGTGAAGATGATAGTGTCGACAAACTTGCGAGGTTGTATGTGAAGGAAATTATTTCTCGTCATGGAGTCCCTATATCGATTATTTCTGATCGCGATAGCCGCTTTACGTCAGCGTTGTGGCGATCACTTCAAACGGCTTTGGGGACGAGACTTGATATGAGTACTGCATATCATCCCCAAACCGATGGTCAAAGTGAGAGGACCATTCAGACTTTAGAGGATATGCTTCATGCATGTATTATAGACTTTGGTAAAGGCTGGGAGAAATATCTACCCCTTGCGGAATTCTCCTATAATAATAGCTACCACACAAGTCTTAAAGCTGCACCATTTGAAGCTTTGTATGGCCGAAAATGTCGTTCACCTATTAGTTGGGCGGAAGTTGGAGATAGCCAACTCACAGGCCCTGAACTTATCTTGGAGACTACTGAAAAAGTGACTCAGATTCGTGATTGGTTGCAAGCAGCCAGAGATAGGCAGAAAAGCTACGCCGATCAGAGACGTCAACCCCTAGAGTTCCAGGTTGGAGACAAAGTGATGCTGAAAGTCTCGCCTTGGAAAGGTGTGATACGTTTCGGGAAACGTGGAAAACTCAACCCCCGCTACATTGGACCATTTCTTATTTTGGAAAGAATTGGGCCCGTGGCTTATCGGTTGGAATTACCACATGAATTGAGTAAAGTTCACGATGTGTTTCACGTTAGTAATTTGAAGAAATGTCTTTCTGATGAGACGCCGGTTATTCCGATGAAGGATATCCGTATTGATGAGAAATTGAATTTTGTGGAAGAGCCGATAGAGATTTTGGATCGTGAGGTTAAACGACTCAAGCGAAATCGCATTCCGCTCGTCAAGGTTCGTTGGAATTCTCAACACGGACCGGAATTTAGGTGGGAACGTGAGGACGAGTTCCGAAAGAGATATCCGAAGCTTTTCACTTCGTAGATGGATTGTTCCGAGAGAAACCCGGGACGGGTTTCTTCTGAGGCTGGGAGGATGTGACAACCGGCAAATTAGGGAGCCATTTTGAAAACCCGCATTACGTTAAAGTTCGTTTATAAATTTTTATTTAAAATTTTATTCGTAACGAACTTGTAAGACCTATTTTATGGTTGATTATATTTAATATCGTTATGGGATTTGAGATTTATTTAATGATTTGTTATGGATATATACATGGTGATTTATTTTGAATTCTCACTTGGTACTACGTTGACTCCGGCACTAGGATAACCTAACAGAAATGTTATGACTTGATTTTACGAGTTCGATTATATTTATTTACTTACGGAACGTTTCGCGGGATATTAAACGTTTTGAAATGAGTTTCGGATTTTGGACCGTGTATTTTACACTCACCCTTATTTAACCCACTTTACCCATTAATAATATTATTATTATTAACTAAAAAACTCTTTTTTTATAAGAGTAACATGCAAATCTTCCTTGTGGGTTTTTGAGAAAAGCAACACACACACAAACACACCAACCCTCTCATCATCTTCATCATCTCTCTCTCTTTTAACATACCACCGCCGTCGCCACCTAAACGGCCACCATAGCCACCACCGCCACCCTCACTCACAAAATAACACCACCATCTTAACCACCTCATCCCGATCTATCATTTGGTATACATCACGCGCCCTAAAACCATCTCTAACACCACGAAATAATTAAGACCGCCACTATAACATCACTCTTTCATCATTTTTCTTGTTGGGTTTTTGAAGAAATACATTCTTGGAGTCGTTTTGAAGGTGAGTGACCACGAGTTCAACTCGTGGGTCTCGATGTGTGTCCAATTCGTGGGATACACGACTTATCTTTAATGGGTTTTTGTTAAAACATGGTTAAAACTTAGTTTGGTATCCGGGTTTTGGTGTTTGGTTGCTATTCCTTGCGTGGTCGACCCATAAGCCGAGGGCCTCACCCTCGACTTGTGATGTTCCGGGTTGTTTGGTTGACATTATGATCCGGTTTCTTGTTTGTTGACCTTATTTGGTTCTAGTGATTGGTATTTGGTTGGATTCTTGATTGATTGATTGTGTTTGGTCGGATTGTGTTGGAGCCGACGACCCCGTAGGGTCGGATTTGATTTTTTTTTGGTCGAGCTCTATTGAGCTAGCCGTGACCCTTGTGGTCTCGGGTGGGACCCACGTAACACTTGGTAAATGATTTTTGACTCGGGTTGACTTGGTAACTTGACCCGAACATGGTTATTTTGAGAACCGTTTGAGATGGCGAAATATATATATTTCGGCTAAATTCATTTTTATGGTTATTATTTGTATAATTTATTGGTTATCGTCATTATTGTTGCTTATATGATTTTGAAGCGGTTAACGAGTTAATATGGACTCGTGGTATACTTTGGAGTTGTGTTGACAAAAAGTGGTATTGGAGACCGATTGTGAGACGGTCACTTAGAATGACAGAGATAGGTTAGTCGGGTGCCGTAGTCGGACCCTATTATTGTAGCACGTGTATTGGGATTGATTTGGACGGAGATGTATTGCTTATTTATGACTTACTTATATTATTTTGGACTTAGACAATGAGCCGAGAGTGATGACTCGTACATGTGACCATTTCGTATGACTCGATAATTATTTACAATTTAAAACGCGAATAATAAAACTCGTAATAATATTATTGGTAATATAAACGTTTATATAAATATATATATGTGAATAACGTATATATAAATATATAAATGCGTATATTAATAATAACAAAAATCACGAGTAGTATTATAAAAATAACGCGACTAAATATATTATGCTACGAGAGTAGTGTAATGTTATTGGAAGCGCTATTATGAATAAATAGTATAAATAACGAGGAATTCTCGACGTTAACTAAATATTAAACGAAATAATATCTTTTACATATAACGAGGGAAAGCTATCGAGTTATACGGAGTCGTGGCCACTTGAGTCCAAGTGGGTTATTGTTTGTGACTTTTGTGTTGTCACGGATATATGACGATTAATATAAACATTTTCTATAACTAAATAACTCATTTAATCGATAGGTTAAACCGAGTTATTTGGCTATATGTTGTGGTATATGTATTAGGATAATAAATCACTAAATATATATATCATGGAATCTGGCCAATTTGACGATGTATATAAGGAATTTATTAGACTACGATATATACCATATAGTATTTTTGTGCTATGCGCTTTAGGTTGGGTGTAATCTTGGAACGGTATGTTGCGTAAATAAATATGGGGATTATCAAATCGACGGATTTGATAAACTTCGATGATTTATTTAAATAATATATTGGGCTAATATTAGACCTATAGATGGTTTATCCTTTTGTGTGACTTCTTGGTTTGTTTGTGTCGACCCACCTCCTGTATGGATACCAAACGCCAAACTCCAAACTATTACGAGAAATGGATTTTCGGAAAATAAAACGAAATACGTTCGGGTTTGGGATTATTCGATTTTGAGGAAATGATTTCTGAACGAGTTGATATTGTTAGGTCATGCCGAGTCCGTAGTTGCCGTCTTGTGAGTTACTATACATCTTGCTTCTACCGAGTTCTTATTACTGATTTCTGGACTTGAGGTGAGTCATAGCCCCACTTTTTTCTCTTGAACTTTATTTTCAATACTTGGGGTGAGAAACGTGCAAATTGTTTTATGTGGACTATTATCGCTTTTACTTTTCAAAACTTGCTACGCTTATGGAACTAGGAAGATTTATCAACCTTAGTCACATAGTGAATTATCGCGTGTGGGCTAGTTATGGTTAGACGAATGTTACAACAACCTTAGTCACATAGTGAACCATCGCATGTGGACTAGATTTGGTTAGATGAGTTACATCAACCCTAGTCACATAGTGAACCATCGCGTGTGGACTAAATAATGGTTGCATTAGTGTTGCAAGATTTACAATTATGTATAAGTTTGACTAATATTTAGATGATCGAAAACTTGAACACATGAAAAACTACTAAAATAAAGCCAATTTGCATATTTCATTGGGTGCAGATTCATCGTTTCAGATACTTTTTAGTTTCTACTTAAATGGTTGGCACATCAGAAATCAAATTGATATCTATTTCAACTATTTGGTGTTAAAGGTTTATGCTATGCAAGGTTAGCCATTACTAAATTTGCATAGACATCTTTGAACATTTTGATGGGCTGCTTTTATGCAGATATGCTTTGATGCACAGTGAAGAAGGAACCAACATCATAAACACCACATCATAGATTGCGGCTACATCTTATTTCATTCTAAGGGGCTGTTTGGCGGGGCAACATGCTATGTTTGCAGCCATGGAGGGCGTGTCCTGTTTTTCGAGTACGTACCTATCCGATCCTATTATAAGCTTATCTTTGGGCAAGGTATGAGTATAAATTTTGTTCATCTTTATTAATTAATGGTGAAATTGTGTGATTAGGTTTAGGATACAAATTGAGGTTGATTGGAAGAAAAATTGCTCTCTTTTTTTTTCATTTTTTTTTAGTATGTTCAACTCGAGTTTACTTACAATTTTTTTGGCAACAGTGACGATCGAGAGGACTAAAATTCCTGATGTTGATTTGCAAGCAGGCTTTAATGCATTGGCTATCGGTGACTCGGTGTTGTGACACAACTTTCAATTTAGAGGGACAAATTTGTAAGAATTTACGTAAGTCTTTTCGTGAAAAAAATGTTCAAAAATCTTTCTATTTTACAACAACAATGTTCTATAGTATCTATTAGCGTATAGCTTAATGTCAATGATCCTTTGTAATTTGTTATATACTATATATATTCTTACGATTAAGAGCCTAAGTGACAAATATGTAGCTTCACGTCTTCAAATCTTGAGGGGTTAGAAAAAAGTTTGTCCAAGCATTCGGTGTGAATGTTTTTGAATATTTACAAAAAGAGGTTAAGAAACAAGTTTGTCCAAGCATTCAGAACTACACTATCTTATGTAGCGTTTACAGATACTGAATGTTTGGTCGGTGCAACTGCCAAGAATCAAGTGTCCATTAATCCTATGATTACTCGATTAGCACATTTAGGTTGTTATAATTATATGGGAGAGTTTTATGTGAATTATTTAGCCAACAAGTCAATAACATTAACTATGATTACTTGATTAGCACATTTAGGTTGTTAAGCTAAAGTTAGTCCATGTAGACATTGTAGTCATGTGGAATATTACAATATATTGATCAAGATTTATTTATTATGGCTTGCTTTTGAATTTTCTATATATATGCAGATGCAAAACTATTAATTGGCAGAATGTTTGGTGATCCTTTGGTCTAAAGTGACATGTAGCTTTTCACATTTGAGGTCATTCCCGGTCCTGCTGACCAACCCATCAGTGTCGTTAATTATAAATGTGAGTCTTATTATCAGTGAGCCTGTAGCAGCAGCCATGACATATGGTCTTGACAAGAAGGGGGCACATACGAGAGAGAGAAATGTGCTTATTTGAGATTGATTCCATGAGTCTTACTATTACCATCATACCTTTTAAACACGATTTCTTGAAACACTATAAGGTATACCATCCCATGAATGACAACCATGTTCGTGAAAAAAAATAGACAAATTGTGTAGGAGGTTGTTTCAGAAAGTTTGGGAAAGAGTGATGATCGTTGGCAAGAGTGATCATCATCATCATGAAAGAGTTTATTTTCATTATCTATTTATGCATTCAGGTGTTAGGAGTTGTTTTTCTTAATGTTGGTGATGATGAATAAGAATTTGAATAATAAGAAAATGAATGGTTGAACGGGTTAAAGTGGTAATTAGTGTCACTTAACCAAATAACTTTTACCATACAATATGTGTTTATGTGCAAGGATATAATAATCATTTATAGTATTAGATTTGTTCATGATAAGATGCTTTTATTTTGATCGGTCTACTTATGTACCACCTACACCTACTTAATGTGGGTTCACGCCCGAAAGATGTTAGCGAGATAAGAGAATTTGCAGAATAGATATTGAATGTGGGAGACGGCAAGATTGGAGGATCAAACGAAGGAGAGGTTTCGATAGATGTGCCGGAAGAAATTCTAATAGATGCTGGTGATGACCTGATAGCATCTATTATTGAGTTTACTTATCCAAACATGTTGGATAACATACATGATCCGGCTTACTTCCAAGAAAAGGCGATTCTTGCTCCCACAAATGAATTAGTCGACATTATAAATGATCATTTGTTGGCCAAATTTCCAGAAGAAGAAATGGTCTACTTAAGTTGCGACAACGTGGATAAAAGCGAACGTGGTGCCGTCAAATGATCATTTATAACAGAAGTAATTTTTAATTTGATAATGGATGCATTGTCTCATTATTTGTTTCAGACTTTAAATGGACATTTTACGTTATTACTTTTCTTATCATCTCATTTGACTTATTTCTTTAAAAAATTACCCGGTGTCAACGGGTCTCTAAGCTAGTAGTTAAGTATGAGACCTCTTAATTGATCCATTATATGCGGCTATGCGTGTTAAACCAAATTTTCAATGTAACATCACATAAAAACTAAGTACCATTAAATGTGATACTGGTAAGACATTTTATGTTTTTAAAAGAGGTTTAAGTTTCACACCTAACTAGTTACATGTATTTAGAGGTGGCTATAGTAAGAGTTGAAAACAATTACGAAAATACTTGGTTAGAGCAGTCCTAGGCCCGTTTCCTTTTCCCAATTAATGAAGCTTGCTGTCAAATTAAAATTATATCATAAGGTTGACAGTGACATATACCTCACAAGGTTGACATAAAATTATATCATAAGGTTGACAGTGACATATACCTCACAAGGTTGACAGTGACATATATTGGTCATTTTCGTAAAACATGTAAAAAGTGTTCATTCTCGTAAAATCACTCCATATAAAGTTCATTCTGGTAATTGGTTTAAACTTTTTTATTTGATAATACGGACTTTCTGGTTGTAAAAATGGTATGAGAGTTAGAAACTCAATAATGAGTATAATAGGACAAAAAAGAAAGTTAGAAGTATGTGCTGAAAAGTTATTTCTACTAATAACAGACATATATTATTACTCCATGATGCAATATTAAATTTCAAGTGGTAAATAATGTGCAACTTTAACGCATGGTCTGGTCCAATATTGGTTATCATATATAAACCAAATTCAATTCCACGCTTCTTTCCATGTGTTCTCCAAAACATATGCTCGTGATAATTCAAATGTGGCGCGCATATCACTTTGCAACTATGTAATGATGTTACATATCTTTAAGATTATTTCAAATTATCCAACATTGATGACTAAAAGTTACATAAAAATACTTTAAAATTCTAGTATTATAAGCAGATGTGAGAAGTTTTCTTTTGGGAAATGTAACTACATGGTTTCATAGAAAATCGTTTACACCAAATTCTTGAACAAAAGCATCTAAATGTCTTAACATCCTGCAACCTAAAGATGATTAATATACTCGTAAGATGACAAGAGCATGAGAGTTACTGTATTAAAGCAGGCAACTGTCTTTCAAAAATAATTAATACTAGTAAATAAAAAATGACTTTCCAAATAATAAAGCCAAAACAAATTAGATGTAAACCAATTGAGAAGGGATTAAAAAGTAACTTATAATTTAATTTTGATGACAGATAAGTAAACATGTAATAGATGCATGCTTAATTGCTTATGCGCATTCTCTAAATAGGAGTAGTAAATATAAGTGAGATTAAACTTCTCCTTTTTTGGGCAAACAAATGTGATTAAACTCTTGGTTAATACGCTTGAAAGGCACTTATATATCTAGAAAAATCAGTATCATGCATTTATCATCAAGAAAATCATTCATTGAGACACCTTTATTCATCACATTTCTCTACTTATATGATAGAGAAGTGGATACATACTCTAATATAATAGCCAGTATAAGCATTTGGACGTTAGGCAAAAATGGTACACTATTTTCTTTGTGAGGGCTTGGGATGAACAAGACGATTTCAAGAAAGCTATAAAGAAGTAGACAACGACCCTTTTTATGGACCAAAACAAGCCACTACGGTTTCACTGATGACTTTTAGCAATTTTTTTAGAAATATGTTTGAGATGTATTTTAAAAATGTTAGATAGGGAGTTGTGTTTTTTGGGGTTATCAGAGATTAGAAACTCATTGTCAGAAATTATCATGGTTATGGTTTACTTAACTTTACATAATTACACGACCTTCTAAGTTATATTTGGTGTTGTCACGAGTAGGAATTATCTGTATTCATTTATGCATCTTTCAGTTTATATGATCTTAAAAAATCATGAATTCACTTGTACAATGATAATAATACATAGCCTCGTATCTCGCTAAGACGGAATGGAGTAACATGGTAATCATAATGATAGAAAACCCATATTTTGGGCGTAACTTTTTATTGAAATTGGACTTGGACCATTTATTGAGGAGTGTCCATGTAATGGGAATTGAGATAGGTTGTGTACGTAGGTCATTATAAGTTTATTTAATTCAGAATCAAAACGACGTCGTTTTTTGCGTCTCGACCACTATAGCATGCTTCCCGCCAATTTTCGGCCCAGAGTGTAAGCCCAACTCACTTGCCTGTTTTGGTCCCGTTTGGCCATGTTTCCCACAGAATTGGCCCACTGAAGCTTCTCGACCTTCAAATAGTGATTAGATTTATGTGGTACACATATTTGTGGACGGACCTCTTCATTCCCAGCGTGATGATAAAATCACCTCCATCCGGTGGTGAGGCTGTGGTGGTCGGTTAGGGGTCATAATCGTCTTGATTCAGGTGATGATTGGGGAACTGGAAGACAGGTACGAAAATCAAAAAGCTATGTACTATGATTATTGTTGGAGTTTTTTGATTTTATTGTGATGATTATTGATATGATTTGTGGGTTTTTGATGATTTGTGAAAATATATGAATCTAGAGGTTTCGTTATGATTTTGGGATTGACTTTTGTTACTGTGTTTTGTTATAAATATCTTTGGTAAATTTGGTGCCTACCATGTGTTTGATGATTTGCTTGAGAAGATTGCGTTTGCCGTAAGCTTTCTTTCTTTGAGATTTACATCATTATAAGTTATAGTAAGAGAGTTTGTGGTTGTTATGAGATGAAGCACTTATTAAGCTACATAGTTAATTTCATCTTATATTTGTTACTTAAAACGTGTCTAACTTTGATACTCATGATTTCTGTTGGTGGGTCAGTATAATGTGAACATCGTTTATGCCGTTGACAACAAGGATAATGAAATTCTTTTTTACGCCCTTGACAACAAGATGTTTGTAGTGGTCAATTAGTTCACTGTGAAAATTTCTTTTTGTTCCTAATTTGTATGGTCAGGTCATGTACCTATGTTGCTAATTTGTGGTAATCTCGGTTTTCAGGTTACCCAAATGAATATGATGTGCATGGTTTAAAAAAGCGGTCTGAGGCGGCGCCTCGAGGCGCGCCTCGAGGCGAATCGGCCGGAAAACGTATATGAGGAGGCGCCTCAGGTGGTTGATTTGGAACGTACGCCTCAGGTGTGTGAGGCGGTCTAGAAGCGTATGAGGCGGCGCCTCAGGGTTGAGGCGGCGCCTCAGGGCTGAGGTGGCGCCTAGGCGCTAGTCGGCCTCCCACCGCCCCGATTAGCAGCAAATCGGCCGAATTAGGTTGTCAACGCCGGCGAATGCCGGTCAAACTTCAAATCTAAGCCAATTAAAGAGAAAATAAGTGGTGGTTGTGTTCAGAATGACGGTAAACGCCGACGAATTGAAGGTCAACGCCGGCGAATTGATGGTCAACGCCGGAGAATTGGTTTAGGGTTTATCAGTGTATTAATGTATTAAAGTGAGGGTGAAGGGTGGCTGTATAAATGTATTAAAGTGGGGCTGCAACTTTGTTTTAGGTTTAGGGTTTAAATAAGTTTAGAATTTTTAACATTTAACCCCTCTATCTTTTACTATTTTACATTTTGTCTCTAAACTTTATAAATTTTACTCAAAAAGTTTAAAATAAGTTTATGTATTTAAACATTTGACCCCCTCCATCTTTAATAGTTTACATTTAAGTCTTAAACTTATATATAAAAAATATAAAATTAATTCCGCCTCGACTTTACGCCTCGGTCCGCCTCGAGGCTTACGCCTCTTGAGGCGGAGTGAAAACGCCTTGAAACTCGTTTCCGTACTTTTAAACCTTGATGATGTGAAGTATCACGAATTCAAGCACTTGATAACAATGAGGAGGTAAGTATTTGAAATTTGTGATAATATTTAAAAATTTTATGATTCGGAAGGATTTGCGATATCCTGAGAGTTGACAATTTTCTGATTTCTTAGGAAGATGCCAAAACTTAACATGATGATGACAATTGGGAATCTGAATCAGAGGAAGACAGAACATGGGTGACTGAAATAGGTATTTAAATGCTAAATATTGTGGCTTTGGATTTTTGATGAGTTTAGACAAGGATGTTAATAGTAGTTCGAAAGGAGTAGTGATTAAATAAGGGAATGTTATATGAAGTGAACTAAAGCAATAGTAGACTGACCCGTATCCCAAAATGCTTAATGGTATTTTCTTTCTGCTAATACTTAAGACCTGTAGAATAAGAAAAAATGGTTTACACATTTAGACGTTATCAGTTAAATATTTGCCATTTATGATAATTCTTTGCATAGCATGAGACAGCATCGTCCGTATACTCGAGGCAAGAAAACTTAATACTTAGTAGCATACAGAGTGTAAATGTAGATTTTAATTATTAGCATTTTAGGTCAAACCGGCTTCTATTTGACCTATTTGAGGACAAAACGGAGAAACGAAGTGATACTCTTCTACCTTGAGCACGAGCAATGTAGATAAAGCAATAGCAACATCCGTTAATGGGTCGTTAGTAGAATATTTCAAAAAACGTACAAGAGCTTATAGTGCC
The DNA here is from genome assembly GCA_030686995.1 of Artemisia argyi. Taxonomy (NCBI): domain Eukaryota; kingdom Viridiplantae; phylum Streptophyta; class Magnoliopsida; order Asterales; family Asteraceae; genus Artemisia; species Artemisia argyi. The sequence goes on along the minus strand of CM060702.1, from coordinate 205,179,121 downwards.
ACAACCTCATTTGTACCACCTTAGTCTGCCACTTAAAGCAGAGAGATAGCATACTTTCTTTGTGCTATCTGACGGTCGTCTAAAAGCATGATTCCAGCGGTTCAATACCACGTAATGAGATAATTTTTTTATAGTTTCTGTATTGTCTTGCTTGCTTTCAATTGGTCTGTTCAGTGAGTTGGTTTAGCGGTTGGTTTCAATAGGTGTGTTCAAGGATTGTGTTCAGGGTGTTGGGTTCGATTTATTGCTCTTGCGTGTTGGTTCAGTTAATGCGTTTAGTGGGTGTTATATAGAGAGTCTTATATAGATTGTCATATAACCTGTTGCTGCTGCTTATAGAAAGCTAAGACATGCTAATATTTTTGGCAATATAGTAAAACATTGAAAAAGATATAGATTTTTTACATAACCTAAACCCTTTAATTATTAACACATTAATCGATTAAATTTTGTTTTACAAATAGTTTTAACACTTTGATAGACCTTTTATATAAATTAAGTTATTGTGCTTTAATATTGACTTATGAATAATACTAACATAATATCAACCATACAATAGCGGTCTAACATCGTTCCGACTAATAGATAACACAAAACATACTAATCGTTCCAAAAGAGACGAATACCGAACAAAATACATCCAAAATATGATAACTAGCTTTTCTAACCGAACACTCCTCGGCTAAGAAAGCAACAAGATAATATAACTCAAACAACTAGCCACGTGGCTGACGGAGAATCCTCAACTCCTGCCTCAAGCCATCAAGATCCCTCCATAACGATCCTAACACCACGCTATGGGTGTCTCGGTCTCTCTTGAGGTCAGCCATCCGCGAGATCCTCTCGCCATGTGCAGTAATCAGAGCCCACATCCTACCAGTCTCACCTAACTCTGCATGCTCAGCAGAAACCTCAGAAGGTGCATCCGACGCCACAGGACTACTAGGTGGTGTATCAAACAAAAACGGATGATCAGGTGAAACCGATTCTAACGGATGTATCAGGGAATCGGGCTTCTCAGCCTGAGCTGGTGGTGCTAACACATCATCATCATCAGGTATCTCATCCTCCTGAGGGTCATCCTCCTCCTCAGGGTCATCATCATCACCCTGCTCAGCCTCCTGAGGGTCATCCTCCCGCTCAGGGTCATCAACCTCATCCTCACCCTCGTACTCCTCCTCCTCCTCCTCATCGAAAGAGTACCTCATCACTCGCCGTCTCCACTCGGTGAACCATGTGGAGATGTAGTAGGTGATCTAGGACGATGACGCAATGATGTGGGTGGCGCCTCAGACAAAAGAGAATGAGCATCAATCTGTAAAGGTGATGGAGTAGGGCGTATCGACATGCGTGCCGTAGCTCGGTGGGCAAAGCGTGGTGCCACACGAGCCAAAGCCTGATGAAGAGTAAGCTGCCTCGATGTACCAGGGAGCCCTAAAGAAGATGAGGGTCCCTGCGTAGATGCAGCATGTAGTGCTGAAGTAGAAGCTGCATGTGATACAGTAGCTGAAGTCATGGCCATCTGGTAAGGGTCATCAGATGCCATAATGAACTGTGCAGGTAAAACCGGTGCAGTAAGAATGTCCTCGACGACATCGGGCATATGGGAGGCCATAGTCTGTGACAACGGCGTAGGGTAGGTGTAAGTGTTTCAAAACAACTTAAATCGCAACTCATAATACCATACCAAACATACTCATCAAATAATTCCATATAATCTTAATAAAAGAATTTCAAACACCGCATTCCTAAAAATGTTTATAAAACATATAGACCATATAAATCCTCGAGAACGCCATCTTATTACTAAAATCCATAAACCTCAAATCATCTCAATAAATCCCAAATCTAACAATCATCTCAAATATCTCATAATACCTAAAATAATAGAAGATGCTTCGGCTTGGCGGGCTGGCGGGCGGTAGTCAAGGATCATTTTCTATAAAAATACGGTTATAGTTTAGGCGTTTATTTACCTAGTTCTCTATAACCTTGGCTCTGATACCAATCTGTAACACCCCCAAAATTTGATACAGCGGAAGTCTCAACAAGCTTTCGGGGTGCTACGGGGATTGGTATCCAACACAAGACAATATAGAACGAGATAAAGTAAACATAATAAAAACACAACCAAAACGGGGTTTTAAGGTTTACAATTATCCCAACGTCATTCAGAGTCAGGCCCAAAATAAAGTAACAATAGGTCCAAATTTAATTATCAGAGTTTAGAAAATATAGATCCATAAACCGAGTGCCTTAGCCGAGCCTTCCAATCCAAGCATGCATCTCAACATTTAATTACCTGAGAAAACGTGCTAAAAGTCAGCTTTCGCTGGTGAGATCATAGGTTTAAATTCAACTAATAATATAGTGGACATATACGCAAAACGCTTGCTAGCTAGACTAAGGATTCGATAAAAGCCTGCGGATACCCTCCGCTCCAACAAAACACACGGATACCCTTCCGTACTAACATAACACACGGAAACCCTTCCGCACTAACATAACACACGGATACCCTTCCGCACTAACATAGATATTCGGGTAGCCCCCGCAATACCAATAATAACTCGGATAACCTCCGAAATATTAATAACCTATAGGTGCACACTACAGTATCTAAATAAGTCAACCTTGAATAGTACACACAACATATATGTGACTAAAGCTGACAATCCACCAATAACCAAATAAATCAACCTTGAATAGTACACACAACATATATGTGACTAAAGCTGACAATCCACCAATAACCAAATAAGCCAACCTTGAATAGTACACACGACATGTGTGACTAAAGCTGACAATAGATCCTAGTCCATACGCATAGCAAGTTTAGAAAGAATATAAAAGCGATAACAGTCCACGTAAAATGATTTGCACGTTTCTCACCCCAATCATTGAAAACATAGTTCAAGAGTAAAAAGTGGGGCTATGACTCACCTCAAGTCCAGAAAATAGCAAGACGAGGTTGGTAGAAATAAGATGTATGATAACTCACGAAACAGCAACTACGGACTTGGCACGACCTAACAATATTAACTCTTTCAGAATCATTTCCTCAAATATATAATATTCCCAAACCCGGACGAGAATCCGTTTTATTTCCGAAAATCCATTTCGTATTAGTTTGGTGTATTTGCGTTTGGTATCCATACGGGTGGTGGGTCGACTCAAAACAAACCAACAAGATCACACATAGCAAGATAAGATAAGCTATAGATCTAATATTAGCCCAATATATCATTTAAATAAATCGCCAAAGTTTACCAAATCCGTCGATTTGATAATCCTCATATTTATTTACGTAATATACCGTTTCAAGATTACACCCAACCTAAAACGCATATAAAGCACATAGCACATAATTACTATATAGTATATATCATAGTTTAATAAATTCCTCATATATATCGTCAAATTGGCCAGATTTCCCGATATATACACCTGAAATCTATTACACTTTACATATACTACAACCTATGGGCGTCGTAGGATACGATGCCCACTAATATATTTATTTCGTATAACCAAACAACCCGGCTCAACCTTACGGTTAAGTGGTTATTTAATTATAGAAAACGTCTATATTAGTCGTCATATATCCGTGACAACACGAAAGTCGCAAATAATAACTTACCTGGACCCGAGTGACAACAATTTCGCCTAACTCAATAAATTTATCCGTTATATATCCGAAATGACTTTTTATTAAACGTTTCATAATTGTCGGGAGTTTCCCGTTTTATAACACAATTTTTATAATAATAATACGTTTAATAATATTACGCCACTTTCGTAGCCTAATATATATCTAATCGTATTATTTATAATACGACTCGTGTTTATTATTATTATTAATATACGCGTTTATATAGTTATATATACGTTATTCACGTATATACTTTTGTATAAACGTTCATATTATCAATAATTATTATTACGAGTTTTATTATTTCCGTTTCAATTTTAATAGTTATTGAGTTATATGAAATGGTCATATGTCCGAGTCATGACTCTCGGCTCATTGTCCAAGTCCAAAGATATAAGTAAAAGTCATAAAATAACCAATCTCCGTCCAAACACAATCTCAAACCACGGGCTACAACAATAGGGTCCGACTACGGTACCCGACTAACCTATCTCCGTCAATCTAACGACCGTCTTACAATCGGTCCCCAATCACTTACCAATCGACAACAACTTCATAATTACCAATAATCATATCCAATGTCGAGACCAAACACGGTCTCGACCCAACCAAAAGCATTCGGCCAAAAATGAAATACCACAACAATGAAACAATTAAATTCACATATATTATAAGAAAAATAAACTAACATCAACCAAGTTAATGTTTGGGTCGGTTTACCAAGCCAACCCGAGCCCTCGACTCACTTGAGTCACGGCTCAATACCATGAGTCACAAGGACTCGAACCAACAACCTCAAATGTCATCCAAAATAAGCTCCAAGAGTCACACTCAAAACTGCCATTCGACCACATGGGTCTCGGCATCAAAATAAGCTCCAAGAGTCACACCCACAAGGGTCGAATCACAACATCTCGAGCATCAAAGGAAACTCCGAGACCACACGGTCTCGGTTAGCTCGGTTCGAAGGGTACACCACCCTCGACAACAACCAAACAACAATCATCACCTAGGAACCAAAGCCACACCGGCTCGAACCAAAATAAGCCGAGAGCTTAGCTCTCGGTTCCGAGTCAACCATAACCAAACCCAAGAAAAACCCGGATACCAAACTATATTCGTCATTAAAACATCATTTCCCATTAAAAACCATCTCGATTCACATGAAATAATCCGTGTAGCCATGGATTCATGCCAAATGGTGGCACCCAAAACCAAAAAAAAATAGCTTCTTCTCACCTTCTTGGACCTCCAAAAGAACGGATCTAGTAAAGTACTAAAAATTCGAACGGATTATTAGAGATTTGGTGGTGTTAACGAAGGTTCTAGGGTAAGTATTATACACCAAATGAAAGAGGGTGAAGAGAGGAATTAAATGGTGGTATTTGTTTTGTTGGGTGGTCGGAAACACGGCGGTGGTGGCCGGATTTGTGTTTCGGCGGCTAGGGTTTATGAGATGGGGATGAAGATGAGTTTGAGAGAGAAAGAATGAATAAAAATGAGGGTGGGTGTGTGTTGGTGAAAACCGGACCAAACGCCCCTTTAATATCTTCTTTTTTTTTTTTTTTTGCACTTTATTAATAATAATAATAATAATAATAATAATAATAATAATAATAATAATAATAATAATAATAATAATAATAATAATAATAATAATAATAGTAATAATAATAATATTATTACGGTTGAGCGGGTAACGCGGTTAAATGTAAAAACATGTGACCCGAACCCGAACTTATTTTAAAACTTCCATATCACACGAGAACCTCTCGTAATTAATTAAAATATATAACGGACTCGTTAAGACGAATCATAAAATTGTCGTTAGTAAATCCTAGTGCCAAAGTCAACGTAGTACCAAGTGAGAATTCAAATATACATCACCGATCATATAATCAAGAATGAATTATGAACATAATTCACGAATTCCATAACGTCATTAATTAAAATATCCATAAAACAGGTCTTACAAGTTCGTTGTGAAATGAAAATTTCAAATAAAAATTATAAACGAACTTAAATTGAAATGCGGGTTTTTAAAATAGCTCCCTAAACTGCCGGTTGTCACAACAACAGACACAACCACACCAGACGCCAAAAGAATGAAGCATCAGGAATGATGATAGACACCAGGTACGCTCCTTTTGCCACAAAGAATGATGTAAATACCGTAATAGCTTACTAATGTATGTACCATCTTTAGTGTGTAGTTAATGGATTAGTAAATGCTATAATGCATCGTCTTTAAGTTATTAATTTTATATATTTTGCAGGATTAAAAGGTACTAATACATCTAATGATCAAAGATCTGATAATGCAGACAGATGGTGATCGTAAGTTGCCTTATTTCTATAACTATATGCCCGATTATCTTGGTATGTCAATCTACCAGTTAGTATATAAACCCCGTGTGTTCTTGGTGATTTCTGTCTATTAGTTGTAGCATGTAGTTTAATGCCTATGACACTATGCTAAGAGCTAACAATCTTTCAAGAGTATACAAGTGCTTGCATACCAATTTTTTCCCTTTAAGATGAACTTTTGACACGAGAGGTTAGACAACTTGAAAGAACTTTAAGATGAAGTTTTGAGCAACTAACAAAACCACAATAAATTTTTCTGATATTCAGATTTTAGTATCATCTCTGTTACAGCATTCAGGCGTTTGTGGCCATGTCAGAGTTTGAATTTGTGTGTGTCTTTATACCTAATGTGTTAGCGGTAGTTGTTTTTGGCTTACATACTGAGTATTTGGTGGACCTCTGTTCGGGTTTAAGTACTAATGAGCAGAGGCCATGTCAAAAACCTGCAGTTTTTTTCGGTTATCGAAAACAGTTTTTTAGAATAGTGTCATTATTTATTGTTTCCACGTTCTTCATGAGTATATAGTTGGTAGTAAATGTCCATGTAGTTTCTGTTGAAAATAGTCAGTTATTTGACTGAATTCTATATACTTTATGTTAATGCAGGATGCATACAGATTGTGTCAATAGAAGGTTTGCAATGTCGGATCAAGTTTTGGTAGAATCTCAAAGAGTGTTGACAGTACTTGATATATGTGAAGAGAAAAATAAGGTATGTAGAAAAATTAGATGTCAAGGAACATGGTTCCTGTATTTTTTTTTGGGACTGGCGTCTGGCAGATGCTCGATCCAATGCCATACACCAGATGTCAAGTATCCATGTGTGGCTTAAGTTTTTTGTCGTTACAATTTTGCAAAGTATGCCTAACCCATGTACGATGTGTTGTATTTCTAACGAAGAAGCTTCTTCATATCCTATTCATATACATTGCCAGTTAAAAACATAAAATAAAATAAAAATAAAATTGCTACAACAGGTAATAAGTTTATTACTCTTAATGGTCATTTTGGTTTGGAGTAATTGGTGGTGTTTGGTTATGGATGTAGATTGATTATTGGATATGCTTATCGGGTTTTTGACTGATTTAAAAGGCGTGGAAAACATGTTGAAAATGGTGAATTAAGATTTTGCTTTTAATATTGGTGAGTTCGCAGTTTTTGCTAATAATATCATCTTTAGCGGTGTTTGAGATTGCTTATTAGTTATGCTTCAGCTTATTTATTGTATCAAATTTGTAGTTTCTTAGTTTTGGATTTATGGTTCCATACTTTTTAAGTATCCGTTGTGCATAGGATGTTATCTCCCTTTTTGTTGCTTACTGGTGCAGGGTGCATGCAAAATCATGTAATGATAAAGCCCGAGAAGGTACTTCACCAAGTGTATTCATATACGGCCTACCGTCAAGATACAATGCATTAGCCCATAATTTTTAGCAAATGCAGCTTTTTGTTATAAAATTAGTTGTTAGAGCATCTTCCTTCTGTAGTTTTGAATTGATTGTTGTTTTTTAGGTTGTGCCCGTTTCCAATCTCATTAGTCGGTGACGATAGATTCCTAAAAAGTTTAAATGCAAAGCTGCTAACATGTCAAGACACTCCTGGTCAAAAATAATTTTCAATGACAGCTGACAAGGCCTCAGCTAAACCGAACAGATTGGTGCTCCAGCATTACTCCGGATACTTGGTAGTTTGTTTATTACTAATTTTCATATATAATCTAACAGGTGCTCCAGCATGTACTTCGAATTAAACTGACCAGTCACCCTTTGGAAAACTGACTTATTTCAAATTATTATCTAACAGGTGTTATCAGCCTTCAATCTACTGTGTAAAGCTGAGGAATGGTTCTGGTATTAGCATGGAAGATGTAGGTTTGACTCAGATTGGTGCTACATATAAAGGAAATATTTCCATGGTTATGTATTAGCCCGATCATTGGATAAGAATTTGGCGTGTTATATTGGTACTCACTTATTGTGTATTCAGTTTACCACTTAAATGGTTATAAGATATACCCAATTTTTGGCCAAAATTTATGCATAATGTGCACTGTTTGTGTTGGCCAATAACCGGTTTTTGCATCAGTTGGATGGATAGAGTACCAGCCCATTTTTTACTCAAAAATAAGTAACGTGCAATAATCATAGACGTAAAACAACGCCCCGCCGCAGTGCCCATCTCGTGGTAATAAGAGCATTAGGTGTGGATGGCTAGGTTTATCTCTTTATTCGGGTTCCACGTGTGCCACATCACCCAACACCTCTTCACAACTAACCTCCTCCTCACTAAAAAACTAACCTCAATTTCTTCATTTGGGCCCCACCACTTTGGGTTATAGGACTTATGGTGATAAGTAATAACATCACCACCAATGCGTCTTCTGCCTAGGTGGCACCACCTTCGACGCATCACCACTAAAAGCCCAGACCTTTCGATGCATCTTGGACCATATTGTAGCACAAGTCGGCCGTCCGAATGAATGGATTTTTTTCTTTCATTTTTGTGCGTACGAGTGTTTTGTGAAATGTATTTATTTATAAATGAATTATGTTTGAGTGATGACTGTCGTTTGTATTATTTTACTTTGTTAATAGTGATATCATACTATATTATAAAGCATGAAGGCCTACTATTAATAGAAATACTCAAAATTAAACAATACAACTTCTAAAGCTATAAGTACAACAACAAATGCTACTTATAGAAATTTCCCTCATATTTAATTCTAACATACAATTAATACTAACATTAAATACAATAAATAAATCATTATGTACATTAAATACAATTAATTAACTTGTCAATAAATACAATTAATGCACTTATTAAAACATCCCTTACATAAGAAATACAAATTATCAAGCATATTATACAACCAACTTAAATACAATTCCTGCATTAAATTTCATTAATACAAATAATAAAGCATATTATACAAATATTCAAGCCCGAACGGGTAATGGGCCAAATGGGCTCGAGCCCGAACGCGAACGGGTCAAACAGGCTCGAGCCCGAATGGACACGAGCTAAACGAAATTTTTGATATCCATAAATTTATTGTCAAAAAGAACATAATAAACTAAAATACGTTCTCATATTGTACAAACCAAGCAAACTACTAAACAAAATAAATAAATAAAATAATACAAACTAAGCAAAATTTCATCAAACTTTTGCCATAAAAAACTAATCAGCAAGGCTATTGCCAAAAAATGTACAAATAAAATAAATTATTAGCCCAATAAATTAAATTACAGGGTGCCCGCAGCTGCATCGCGCGGGGACCTGCTAGTTAGTTAAAAAGAGAGAAGCTAACATTGCATGAGTTGATAGTTGAAATTATCACCGGACTCTTTCTTTTACATTCGAATCATAATAAACGAACACCCCTGTAATATACGGGTCTATCTTAAATATTAAAAACCCACAAGGACTGTAAGAATAAAGTTATCTCACCATTAACGTTCACATTTCCCCACATCAACACAGCATTCCATTCCACGCTACTACTTCACTCTCCCAACTCCACTCCCAAACACACACAACAATGTCACCACCACATTTTCTCTTCCTCCTCTTCAAACTCACCCTTCTTTTCCAAGTCAGCATCCTCCATGCATATGACGACCACCCAGACCTCCAACCCCTACTCTCCTTCAAATCCACATCCGACGTGTCAAACCACTTAACCACCTGGACAAACTCATCTTCAAACAACCCATGCATTTCATTCCAATACATAACGTGTCTCCACAACCGAGTCACTAAACTCGTCCTCGAAAACCTCAACCTCCAAGGCCGATTCGACTCACTCAACTCGCTCACTCACCTCCGTATCCTCTCTCTCAAAAACAACCGCCTCACTGGCCCTGTACCTGATCTCTCCAACTTAACTTCACTCAAACTGCTCTTCCTTTCCAACAACTTCATCTCCGGCGCCTTCCCGCCGTCGCTTCCGTCATTGTTCGGACTCTACCGCCTTGATCTGTGGTTCAACAACTTCTCAGGCGAGATTCCGGTCACTTTGAACACAATGATACATTTACTAACCCTACGTCTTGAGAATAAACAACCACCCCTAAAATAAAGGGTCAATCTTAAAATTGAATATACTCACAAGGACTACAAGCATAAAATAATCTCACCTTTAACATTCACATTTCCCCACAGCACTCCATTCAACACTACTACTTCACTCTCCCACCACCACTGTCTCTCTCTCTCAACAATGCTGGCACATTTCTTCTTCCTCCTCAGCCTCCTTTTCCACGTCAGCATCCTCCACGCATACGACGACCACCCAGACCTCCAACCCCTACTCTCCTTCAAATCCACATCCGACGTGTCAAACCACTTAACCACCTGGACAAACTCATCTTCAAACAACCCATGCATTTCATTCCAATACATAACCTGTCTCCACAACCGAGTCACTAAACTCGTCCTCGAAAACCTCAACCTCCAAGGCCGATTCGACTCACTCAACTCGCTCACTCACCTCCGTATCCTCTCTCACAAAAACAACCGCCTCACTGGCCCTGTACCTGATCTCTCCAACTTAACTTCACTCAAACTGCTCTTCCTTTCCAACAACCTCATCTCCGGCGAATTCCCGCCGTCGTTTCCATCGTTGTTCGGGCTCTACCGCCTTGATCTGTCGTTCAACAACTTCTCCGGCGATATTCCGGCCAATTAAAACTGAATAACTTACAGGAGGCTTATGTCTTTCTAGATCCATCGGGGACATGGATGTTGGAGTGTCTCGTGCTCTCGTCTTGTTTCTAATGGGACAAACAATTTTGTCTATTCTGATGGCATTTGGTAAAGCTTATATCTATTTGACCTTAAAAAGTCAAACTGTATTACTTCTTTTTCTAACTGGTTGTATGGATGATTGTCCAGGAAGCATTGCGAACAAGGGGATTGAAGGATGATACAACGTGCATAGTTGTGGACATAATTCCACCAGACACTGCAATGCCGCCGCCATCCCCACCACGTAAAAAGCAAAGCAAGTTTAGTCTTAGACCTTTATTTTTCCGAAAGAAGTCCAATGGTTCCGCCAATAAACTGTCTAAGAAACTATCTGCTGTTGGCATCGTCGAAGAACTCTTTGAAGAAGGTTCTGCCATGCTTTCCGAAAGTTTAGTTTTTGCAAAACAAATCAACGTTTCTAGATCCATCGGGGACATGGATGTTGATTTGTTTTGCAAAACAAATGAGCATCTTAACAACTGTAGTTTTTTTTTTTTTTCTTTATTGGCAAGTTTTCAATCCCAGTTATGTTTTAATCCGATTAAAAACGATTACCTGAAATTATCTTAGTCATTGATCGATAGTTACACTATTTATCATGGATATATTGTAGATTGATCAGGAATGATGAGACGTATGGTCCATCAACATCGGGTCTTTTCATGTGTGATGTATGTCAAGTAGACATAGGGCCAAGTGATGGGATATCGGTTCATGCTGGTTCCATATTTTCAACAATTAGCTCAAAACCTTGGGAAGGCCCTTTCCTTGAGCTGATTGTCGTAATAAGAAAGATGCCATGGAGGGAAAACGACCAAGTGGAGTTAAAGTCACTTAACACCCGCAATTATTTTCCCTGTCTAACCCTTAATCAATTTAAAAAATTTGGTGAGCTTAACGATTCATTTGAATGCATAGGTGGTGATGTTGTAATATGCTCTAGCACATGGTAGGAAGTGAATGTAGGATTTCAGATTGCTTATTGTTTGCTAAGATGTTGGTAGGAATGATACATAACTTGTAGCACTTAGAGTGTAGCATAAATAAGTTAGAACTAATGCTTCTACTTGATCATGGCCTTATGGCCTTTTATTGTACTAACTTGTTTTCACCTAACGTGTAATCTTATATTGTAGCCGAATAATATGAACTGTGAAAGTTTCAATCTATGATGTGAATTTAGGATTTTAGATTGCTTATTAAGATGTGGATAGGAATGATACATAACTTGTAGCGCTTAGGGTAGAATAAATAAGTTAGAACTAATGCTTCTACTAATCCATGGCTTTTTATTGTACTAACTTGTTGTCACCTAATGTGTAATCTTATATTCTAGCCGAATAATATGTACTGTGAAAATTTCAAACTATAACATATTGACACCACTCATTGTGATTCTTGTGTAAGTGGTTACGCTTGTCAACTGCGGATCAAAAGCTTCTACAATACATTTTCTGATAGTCTTTACTCTTTAGAGTTGAAAAATATATGAATGATGGTGGATAAACCGGATACTCGGAAATATCATGACAACATGTAGTAGTGATTAAAAGTATGTGCGTCTCCCTCATGGCCTCATGGGTCTTTGTAGACCCAAAGTTGGAAAATTATAACCGGTTTTGAGAGTTAAGTTTTCTTCTTAAAAAAACAGTTTACAAAAATTCCAAATTTCCTAAAAATAAAAATGTTTCGAGTCGACAGGTTGTTTTAGCTGAACCCATTTTGGTCCCACGTCTGAGTGAAGGAATAAAATTGATCATATACTAACTGTAAGTTGAAACTTGAAAGAAACACGACCCTTCCCTCAAACAATAGCAATGGAAATGGAATGTCTTCATGGCTCAGACTCTCCGGCCACCCATTGAACACTTCTGCCTCCTTTTCTTCTTAACGTCTCTACTTGAAAAACACAAAACGACTAGCTACTGCTCATGGGATGGTATTCAATGCGAAAAAGCAACCAGTGTCTTAGTTATTTCACTGCCATCTCAATCAATCGCTGGATAGTGAAATGTTTGGTGGTAGACGTGGTCTAATTTGGGCCTGCAGATGGGTCGCTGTCTATGTCTTAAATAGACGACCTCCAAGTCAACTATACAGATACGTATATTTGCATTCAAAATTCCAATAATTCCGTTTAATAGTGGGGCACCTAGTGAAACTTCAATATTTGAATATTTCTTCGAAATATGCTTAAACAAATTCGTACAATATGCATTAAAAACTTGTATTTTTAAAATTATATGCAAATATTCAAGTTTTAATTGGTGTATATGTAACTCACGCGGTTCAATATCGGTTGTAAGCTAAATGAATTTCCATTGAGTGGGGCAAGTCTCATAAGGTTGTAAGCTAAATGAATTTCCATTGAGTGGCGCAAGTCTCATAAAGCATTTCACCGGTACTCTGAACAAACTCTTAAGTCAAGCCATATGTTGGTATGCATCTACACAGCCACATGCACACATTATCTGCATCAAATATACTGCATTTAATAATTAATTTTCCTTGATTATTTTACTCTCAAGGTTTCAAAATGAAAAACCACATGTTGGTATCCTCTTTTGCAGCATTCCTAAACATAGTTATTTTCATTTTTTTGTTGTTTCTCAAAAGCCCGTTTTGCTTGGCTTCATTATATGAAGATTGCGCCCCTCGAAATTGTGGTGATGGTGTGAACGTAAGCTTTCCATTTTACATTGGAGGTTGTGACAACCGGCAAATTAGGGAGCCATTTTGAAAACCCGCATTACGTTAAAGTTCATTTATAAATTTTTATTTAAAATTTTATTCGTAACGAACTTGTAAGACCTATTTTAGGGTTGATTATATTTAATATCGTTATGGGATTTGAGATTTATTTAATGATTTTTTATGGATATATACATGGTGATTTATTTTGAATTCTCAGTTGGTACAACGTTGACTCCGGCACTAGGATAACTTAACAGAAATGTTATGACTTGATTTTACGAGTTCGATTATATTTATTTACTTACGGAACGTTTCGCGGGATATTAAACGTTTTGAAATGAGTTTCGGGTTTTGGACCGTGTATTTTACACTCACCCTTATTTAACCCACTTTACCCATTAATAATATTATTATTATTAACTAAAAAACTTTTTTTTTTAATAAGAGTAACATGCAAATCGTCCTTGTGGGTTTTTGAGAAAAGCAACACACACACAAACACACCAACCCTCTCATCATCTTCATCATCTCTCTCTCTTTTAACATACCACCGCCGCCGCCACCTAAACGGCCACCATAGCCACCACCGCCACCCTCACTCACAAAATAACACCACCATCTTAACCACCTCATCCCGATCTATCATTTGGTATACATCACGCGCCCTAAAACCATCTCTAACACCACGAAATAATTAAGACCGCCACTATAACATCACTTTTTCATCATTTTTCTTGTTGGGTTTTTGAAGAAATACATTCTTGGAGTCGTTTTGAAGGTGAGTGACCACGAGTTCAACTCGTGGGTCTCGATGTGTGTCCAATTCGTGGGATACACGACTTATCTTTAATGGGTTTTTGTTAAAACATGGTTAAAACTTAGTTTGGTATCCGGGTTTTGGTGTTTGGTTACTATTCCTTGCGTGGTCGACCCATAAGCCGAGGGCCTCACCCTCGACTTGTGATGTTCCGGGTTGTTTGGTTGACATTATGATCCGGTTTCTTGTTTATTTACCTTATTTGGTTCTAGTGATTGGTATTTGGTTGGATTCTTGATTGATTGATTGTGTTTGGTCGGATTGTGTTGGAGCCGACGACCCCGTAGGGTCGGATTTGATTTTTTTTGGGTCGAGCTCTATTGAGCTAGCCGCGACCCTTGTGTTCTCGGGTGGGACCCACGTAACACTTGGTAAATGATTTTTGACTCGGGTTGACTTGGTAACTTGACCCGAACATGGTTATTTTGAGAACCGTTTGAGATGGCGAAATATATATATTTCGGCTAAATTCATTTTTATGGTTATTATTTGTATAAATTATTGGATATCGTCATTATTGTTGCTTATATGATTTTGAAGCGGTTAACGAGTTAATATGGACTCGTGGTATACTTTGGAGTTGTGTTGACGAAAAGTGGTATTGGGGACCGATTGTGAGACGGTCACTTAGAATGACGGAGAATAGGTTAGTCGGGTGCCGTAGTCGGACCCTATTGTTGTAGCACGTGTATTGGGATTGATTTGGACGGAGATGTATTGCTTATTTATGACTTGCTTATATTATTTTGGACTTGGACAATGAGCCGAGAGTGATGACTCGGACATGTGACCATTTCGTATGACTCGATAATTATTTACAATTTAAAACGCGAATAATAAAACTCGTAATAATATTATTGGTAATATAAACGTTTATATAAATATATAGACGTAAAGATTACTGCATATCTTTTTATTATTCTAGAATATCCTTTGTAACCCTAGTATCTCTATTATATAAAGAGATACAGGGAATTGATATTATGTACGTACAAGATGTAAAGTTCGGAAAAAGTGTGTGTGTGTATGTCTAGGGCGTATAGTTATTGTAAACGCCTAGACTTGTTGATTTGTGGTTAAGCCTCAACGATCTTAGATCGCTGTTAGGATGTAACCGTGCTACACTTGATCACGTAGCATTGGGGCTTTGGTGTATGTTAGAGTAGAGATGATGACGAGAAACCTTGTTAGCAATAATAAAGATGTTTTGTTTATTCCGCAGCGTACATGTTCTTTATCTTTATTATTGTGTAATCCCTAGATGAGGTCTAAACAACCTCGAGCTATAAACGATCTTAAACTGTGGTATCAGAGCCATTGGGCTCGTGATCGTGGGATTAAACAAGGTTTGGTTTGTCGAAGAACGAAGAAAACAAGAAAAATTCGAATTTGGTTCAATTTTCGTAACTCACTGCAGGTCAGTTTTCAAACGGCGATATCTCATTCGTTAACCGTTGGATCAGGCTGAAATTTTTATTGGAGCTTCTCAACATATCAAAGAAGAGTTCCACCAGAGGGATCTTCAATCTGAGCTTCCAATAAAAAGATAAAAATTGTTGAAAACTTCTGCAGAGGGAGGTATAATTTTTCGAATTTTTAGGGTTTTCTTGATTTCAACTTCTTAAATTCGTGTTTACTTGTGTTAATTCTTTCTGGAAGTTGGATCTATTGTTTTGTTGCTATAATTCACATAAGGAAGTAGCTTTGATGACCGATTTGTGTTAAGGGTTTCTTAGGGTTACGAGTTTTATAACTCATATGATTATGAGAATTCTTTATGTTCACCAAACCCTAATACCTATTCTCTAACTATCCTCCTGGTTTAATCGTTCATGATAACTTCATTAGTTTTGGTGAGAAAGTTTTAACACTTGTGATGAACCCTAATGATGATCACAGTATGCGTTATTAATTTTTCTGCTACTAAAACTCTGATCTTTGAGGATTTTACGTAAGTAAGAGGAAGTAAAGCTGCTACTAAGAAGCAAATTAAACTGAAGGATAGGGTTTATTTGATTCGCATTATGATCAGACTTGGTGATGGCGAATGCTTTTTGAGGTTATCGGATAACTCTACTCCTAAATTGTTCACGTTACTGATTGATTGGAGTAGACCTACTTTTGGTTCGACTAATGCTACTGGTAAATATGGTTGCGATATTGGCTCAGGTTACTGGGTGTTTCGCATGTTTTGTCTTATCAACTTAATTGTAATTCCCAACATTATGTTTATGTGAAACATCTATATAATTGATTAGATCTTATTGATTCCTTGTTGATGTTTGTGTCTATCTTCATCAATTAGGGTGTGACACTTCGATAGGTCTAGTTGATTTAGCTTATAATTCTTGATTCCTATTGTCTCTTGTTTGGTTGATTGTATTCGATGTTAGGCTTAAGAAAACTAGCAGACTTCCAATGGTGACATGCTTGAACGTCTTAAGAAACATGAACCAATACGTACTAAGTTATTATGGTTGTATTTAATGTATGAGCGAATTCTAATGATCCCATGTTAGGAGCTTCTTGCAGGCTCGACATAGGAGTGAAGTAGGAGCTTATAGAGTTGGAGAAGTACGTACGCCACCCCACGAATGGTATTAAGGAATACAACCCGTCAATTAAAACAAGGTGTGACAATTCAATGGGTAGAATTGGATAGCTAGCAAGGAGTAACATATCATGTAACACCCCCAAAATTTGATACAGCGGAAGACTCAACAAGCTTTCGGGGTGCTACGGGGATTGGTATCCAACACAAGACAATATAGAACGAGATAAAGTAAACATAATAAAAACACAACCAAAACGGGGTTTTAAAGTTTACATTTATCCCAACATCATTTCAGAGTCAGGCCCAAAATAAAATAACAATAGGTCCAAATTTAATTATCAGAGTTTAGAAAATATAGATCCATAACCATGTGCCTCAGCCGAGCCTTCCAATCCAAGCATGCATCTCAACACTTAATTACCTGAGAAAACGTGCTAAAAGTCAGCTTTCGCTGGTGAGATCATAGGTTTAATTTCAACTAATAATATAGTGGACATATACGCAAAATGCTTGCTAGCTAGACTAAGGATTCACTAAAAGCCTGCGGATACCCTCCGCTCTTAACATAACACACGGAAACCCTTCCGCAATAACCAAAACACACGGATACCCTTCCGTACTATCATAGATATTCGGGTAACCCCCGCAATACCAATAAATACTCGGATAACCTCCGAAGTATTAATAACCTATAGGTGCACGCTACAGTATCTAAATAAGTCAACCTTGAATAGTACACACGAACCGCGTGACTAAAGCTGACAATAACAAATAAGCCAACCTTGAATAGTACACATAAGAAGTGACTAAAGCTGACTATACATCCTAGTCCATATGCATAGCAAGTTTAGAAATAATATAAAAGCGATAACAATCCACGTAAAATGATTTGCACGTTTCTCACCCCAATCATTGAAAACATAGTTCAAGAGTAAAAAGTGGGGCTATGACTCACCTCAAGTCCAGAAATATAGCAAGACGAGGTAGGTAGAAATAAGATGTATGATAACTCACGAAACAGCAACTACGGACTTGGCACGACCTAACAATATTAACTCTTTCAGAAATCATTTCCTCAAATATATAATATTCCCAAACCCGGACGAGAATCCGTTTTATTTCCGAAAATCCATTTCGTATCAGTTTGGTGTATTTGCGTTTGGTATCCATACGGGTGGTGGGTCGACTCAAAACAAACCAACAAGATCACACATAGAACATATAATAAACTATAGATCTAATATTAGCCCAATATATCATTTAAATAAATCGTCAAAGTTTACCAAATCCGTCGATTTGATAATCCTCATATTTATTTACGTAATATACCGTTCCAAGATTACACCCAATCTAAAGCACATATAAAGCACATAGCACATAATTACTATATAGTATATATCATAGTTTAATAAATTCCTCGTATATATCGCCAAATTGGCCAGATTTCCCGATATATACCCTCGCAATCTATTACACTTTACATATACTACAACCTATGGGCGTCGTAGGATACGTTGCCCACTAATATATTCGTTTCATATAACCAAACAACCCGGCTCAACCTTACGGTTGAGTGGTTATTTACTTATAGAAAACGTCTATATTAGTCGTCATATATCCGAGACAACACGAATGTCACAAATAATGACTTACCTGGACCCGAGTGACAACAATTTCGCCTAACTCAATAAACTTATCCGTTGTATATTCGAAATGACTTTTTATTAAATGTTTCATAATTGTCGGGAGTTTCCCATTTATGACACAATTTTTGTAATAATAATACGTTTAATAATATTACGCCACTTTAGTAGCCTAATATATATCTAATCGTATTATTTATAATACGACTCGTGATTATTATTATTATTAATATACGCGTTTATATAGTTATATATATACGTTATTCATGTATATACTTTCATACAAACGTTCATATTATCAATAATGATTATTACGAGTTTTATTATTCTCGTTTCAATTTTATTAGTTATTGAGTTATACGAAATGGTCATATGTCCGAGTCATGACCCTCGGCTCATTGTCCAAGTCCAATAATAAACCAAAGTCATAAATAAATCTCCGTCCAAATCACAATCTCAACCACGGGCTACAACAATAGGGTCCGACTACGGTACCCGACTAACCTATCTCCGTCATCTAACGACCGTCTCATAACCGGTCCTCATATCACATACCACTCGACAACAACTCCTCAATATCAAAACCATAACCAATATCCAATTCGACCCAAAAGTATTCGGCCGAGAAATAAATACCACAACAACAATCAAACAAGTTCACATTTATATAGAAAATAACATCAACCAAGGTTAATGTTTGGGTCGGTTTACCAAGCCAAACCCGAGCCCTCGACTCACTTGAGTCACGGCTCAAAACCACGAGTCGCGAGGACTCGAATCAACAACCTCAAGTCATCAAAATAAGCTCCAAGAGCCACACTCCAACTAGCCATTCGACCACTTGGGTCTCGGCTTCAATAACCATATATGGCCGAGAGGCCGCGACTCACAAGAGTCGATCAAGATAGCACCGAGCCATCAAACCACACGACCCACTTGGGTTGTCGGCCAAGAAACCATTCGACAACCATGGTTAACCATGACCATCAATAATCGGTCCAATAACATAAATGAGGTTCCAAACACCTCATTCGAACACCAAGATCAACAAGCTCGAATAGTCGAAAGAACAAGCACAAACCGAGGGTAACACCCTCGGGTACACCTCGACCCGACGAAGATAAACCAAACCCGGATACCAAACTTTCAAGAAAACGTTTTTCCAATCAACAACCCATCAAGTATTACACGTTTTTAATTAAAAATCCATTCGGATATCATCATGTCGTGACTCTAGGTCACGATTTTATTAACCATACGAGTGAAAACTCGTCTCACCTTCGATCTAGAACTCAAAACCGTGATAACCCTTCAAGAATAAACGATTTGTGGTAAATTTGGTGGTGATTCGTGTGATAAAAGTGGTGGTAGGAGGCGCGTGGTGTTGTAGATCTAGTAGATTAGATGATGTAGATCAAGAATATGGTGGTGGTTTTAGAGTGGTGGCCGGCGGTGGCTGTGGTGGTGGCCGGATTTCAAAGTGGCGGCTAGGGTTAGAGTAGTAGGGGAGAAAAGATGAGATGGGAGAGATGGGTGCAAAATATGAGTGTGTTGGTGTGTGTGAGGAACTGGACCCAAAACACACCTTATATTAATTAACTTTTTTTTTTTTTTTTTTTTTTTTTTTTTTTTTTTTTTTTTTTTTAAGTTAATATTAGTAATAATAATAATAATAGTAATAATAATAATATTATTACGATTGAGCGGGTAACGTGGGTAGATGTAAAAACACGTGGCCCGAACCCGAACTCATTTTAAAACTTTCATATCACACGAGAACCTCTCGTAATTAATTAAAATATATAACGGACTCATTAAGACGAATCATAAAACTATGTTAGGTAATCCTAGTGCCAAAGTCAACGTAGTACCAAGTGAGAATTCAATTATACATCACCGATCACATAATCAAAAATGAATTATGAACATAATTCACGAATTCCATAACGTCATTAAATAAAATATCCATAAAATAGGTCTTACAAGTTCGTTGTGAAATGAAAATTTCAAATAATAATTATGAACGAACTTAAGTTGAAATGCGGGTTTTAAAAATAGCTCCCTAAACTGCCAGTTGTCACATCCTCCCCGTCTCAGAAGGAAACCCGTCCCGGGTTTCACTCGGAAAAATTCATCTACGAAGTGAAAAGCTTCGGATATCTCTTCCTGAACTCGTCCTCACGTTCCCACGTAAACTCTGGTCCATGTCGGGAATTCCAACGAACCTTGACAAGCGGAATGCGACTCCTCTTGAGTCGTTTAACCTCACGATCTAAAATCTCAATCGGTTGCTCCACGAAATTCAGTTTCTCATCTACACGAATGTCCCTCATTGGAATGACGGGCATTTCATCAGAAAGACATTTCTTCAGGTTACTCACGTGGAACACGTCGTGAACTTTGCTCAGTTCGGACGGTAATTCCAACCTATAAGCCACGGGCCCAATTCTTTCTAAGATCAAGAATGGTCCAATGTAGCGTGGGTTGAGTTTACCACGTTTCCCGAAACGTATTACACCTTTCCAAGGCGAGACTTTCAGCATCACTTTGTCTCCAACCTGGAACTCTAAAGGTTTACGTCTCTGATCGGCGTAGCTCTTCTGCCTATCTCTGGCGGCTTGCAACCGATCACGAATCTGAGTTACTTTCTCGGTAGTTTCCAAAATAAGCTCAGGGCCTGTAAGTTGACTATCACCAACTTCTGCCCAACCAATAGGCGAACGACACTTCCTGCCATACAAAGCTTCGAAGGGTGCAACCTTAAGACTTGTATGGTAGCTATTATTATAGGAGAACTCCGCAAGGGGTAAATACTTCTCCCAGCCTTTACCAAAGTCTATGATGCATGCACGAAGCATATCCTCTAACGTCTGAATGGTCCTCTCACTTTGACCATCGGTTTGGGGATGATATGCAGTACTCATATCAAGCCTCGTCCCCAAAGCCGTTTGAAGTGATCGCTACAAAGCTGACGTAAAACGACTATCACGATCTGAAATGATAGATATCGGGACTCCATGACGCGAAATAATTTCCTTCACATATAACCTCGCAAGCTTATCCACACTATCATCTTCACTAATAGCTAAGAAATGAGCAGACTTTGTCAGACGATCCACAATTACCCAGATAGCGTCACAACCGCTAGCTGTTCTCGGTAATTTGGTAATGAAGTCCATAGTAATCCGCTCCCATTTCCAGACTGGAAGTTCTGGTTGCGTTAGTAGTCCTGACGGTCTCTGGTGTTCAGCCTTAACCTTGGCGCATGTCAAGCACTTACTAACGTACGATGCTATATCTGCCTTCATATTTGGCCACCAATAGAACTTCTTAAGATCTTGATACATTTTATCGGAACCAGGGTGAATGGAGTACTTTGACTTATGCGACTCATGCATAATCACTTCTCGAATTTCTCCATATAACGGTACCCAAATCCGATCTCCAAAACATAATAATCCATCCGAACGCTCAACAAATCCTTTCTCATTATCAGCCATCCCAAATATGTTCTCGGCAGATCTATTTTCTGCCTTCATCGCTTCCGTTTGAGCTTCAAGTATTTGAGATGGTAATGGCGATACGATAGTCATTCCCAATGACCTAACTCGTAATGGTGGTACTCTTTCCTTTCGACTAAGAGCATCAGCAACAACGTTTGCTTTACCAGGATGATAGCGAATTTCACAATCATAATCGCTTAGTAACTCGATCCAACGTCGCTGTCTCATATTGTGCTCTTTTTGATTCAAGATGTGTTGTAGACTTTTGTGGTCGGTAAACACAACACACTTGGTTCCGTACAAGTAATGTCTCCATATCCTTAAAGCAAAAACCACAGCACCGAGTTCCAAATCATGGGTAGTGTAGTTTTTCTCATGCTTTTTGAGCTGTCGGGAAGCATAAGCTATCACTTTCTCTCGTTGCATTAACACGGCTCCTAAACCTTTATGCGAGGCGTCACAATAGACAACGAAATCCTCGTTACCTTCTGGTAACGCTAAGATAGGAGCACTACACAACATTTTCTTAAGCGATTGAAACGCTTCCTCTTCTTTATCTCCCCATTCATACGTAACACTCTTTTGGGTCAATTTGGTCAATGGTTTAGCTATCTTCGAAAATCCCTCGATGAATCTTCGGTAATAACCAGCTAAGCCCAAAAATTGACAAACTTCGGTCGGGGTTGTAGGTGCAGCCCAATCTTTTATTGCTTCAATTTTTGCAGGATCCACGTGGACTCCTTGTCTATCAATCACGTGACCCAAAAATTGTACCGTCGGAATCCAAAATTCGCATTTCGAAAACTTGGCATAGAGTTTCTCCTTCCTGAGCAATTCTAAAATGAGTCTTAGATGCTCCTCATGCTCCTTCTCATTCTTTGAATAAATCAGAATGTCATCGATGAATACAATCACAAACTTGTCTAAGTAAGGCTTACACACACGATTCATGAGATCCATGAATATTGCTGGGGCGTTAGTCAACCCAAACGGCATCACCTGAAACTCGTAATGCCCGTAACGGGTTCTGAAAGCCGTTTTCGGAATATCTTCTTAGCGAACTCGAAGTTGATGATATCCCGATCTCAAATCGATCTTCGAATACACACTCGATCCTTGAAGTTGATCGAACAAGTCATCGATCCTAGGTAACGGGTATCGATTCTTCACCGTTAACTTATTCAACTCTCTATAATCAATACACATACGAAACGATCCATCCTTCTTCTTCACAAATAGGACTGGGGCTCCCCATGGTGAAGAACTTGGTCTTATGAATCCTTTTTCGGCTAATTCCGCCAATTGTTTCGACAATTCTTCTAGTTCGGTAGGTGCAAGACGATAAGGTGCTCGTGCTACAGGTGCAGCACCAGGTATCAACTCAATATGAAACTCCACTTGTCTAGTCGGTGGGATTCCCGGCAAATCATCAGGAAACACATCAGGAAAATCACGAACTATAGGCACATCTCCAATGCACCTTTCCTTTTTCTTCGTCTCGCCCTTCTCAGAAATTTGGGCTAAGAAAAGGTAACATCCCTTCTCCATTAGCTTCGGTAACTTTGTGCAAGATATAACTGCTAATCGGGATGGGCTCCTATAATCCTTTCGGTCTCCTAGTATATTTAGGACTTCCTTTCCGTAGGGTACACGCACGATCTTCTCGTCGCAAAGTATGTGAGTACGATACTTCGACAACCAATCCATACCAATGATTACATCAAAACTTCCTAACGTGACGGGTAGAAGATCTATGTTGAAAGGGTGGTTCAAGAAATTTAACGTACAACCTCGAATGATAGTATTAATCCTCTCTATGTTTCCATTAGCTAACTCAATATCATATCCAATTCCTAAGGCCATCGGGGGTTTCTCTAGTAAGGGTGCAAATGTAGTGGACACAAAACTCCTATCGGCACCAGTATCAAACAGTATGGAAGCATAACGATTATTGAGAAGGAACGTACCAGTAACGACGTTCGGATCTTCTCCTCTCTCGTTCCCGAGTGCATACACTCTTCCTTGAGCAGCTCCAGCTTCCAGACGTTGGTCCCCATTATCTAGTCGTCCACGATTTCCTCCAGCTCCACGGTTTCCATAATTGTACCCATTACCACCCGAGCCTTGATTTCCACGGTTCCGCGATTCTCTACACTCATTCCTATAGTGTCCCTTCTTTCCACACCCATAACAGGTAACATCTGCCTTATTTCTCATCTCAGTAGTAGCTTGAACCATTGCAAGCGGTCGAGCTCTACAGTCCCTAGCTGTATGTCCTTTCTTTGAGCAATTCTGGCATTTCACACTACACCATCCAGTGTGATGCTGATGGCAACGATCACACTTGGGTGCATCACCGTTCTGATTCTTCTTATCTCCATGCCCAATAGCATAAGCCTTAGCTTGTCTCTTGCTTCGGTGATCATTACTCTTAGAGTGACGGTCTCTCTTTCTCTTTCCATTCTTCTCCTTATCAGCTTCTTCTAATTCCAACGAATCCATAAGTTGTTGAGCAATTGTGATTGCCTCATGGATGTTTGCAGGCCTAGCAGAAATTACATCATTCCTCGTAGCTACAGGCAAACCATCAGTATACCTCTCGATCTTTTGAGTTTCAGTTTTCACCATATCTGGGCACAACAAGGCTAACTCCTGGTAACGACGATTGTAAGTCGCCATATCATTACCTTTCACCTTGTGGTTCCAAAACTCAATCTCTAGCTTCTTGACCTCATTCCTTGGGCAATAAGTCTGAATCAGCAAGGACTTAAATTGCTCCCAAGTCATAGCATAAGCTACATCACTCCCAACTGCATTTCGGTAGTTGTTCCACCAAGTCAAAGCTTCATCCTTGAAAGTAAAAGAAGCAAACTTTACCTTTGCATTCTCCGCACAACCACTAATATTAAACACTGACTCAGTCTTCTCAATCCATCTGACTAAATAAACCACTCCTTCAGTTCCACCAAACTCAATGGGTCCACAAATCTTAAATTCCTTGTATTGACATCTATTAGCACGAACAGGTGGAAAAGTGCCAGCAGAGTTGTTGGAATGATTTGACTCAGCGAGTAGTTCAGCAACTCTTTGCTCCACGAGTTGGTTGATCATGGCTTGATCCACAGTAGGTGCATTAAGTGGAACATGATCATTGTCTCCCTGAACATCAACATTTTGATTCCTGTTGTTACGGTTAGTGGTGTCCAGGTTGTCAGGAGTAGGGGTTTCAACATTTCGAGTAGGTCGACGACCTCGGCGAGCAGGAGTAGTCACAGCAGGACCAGTCCTGGTAGACCTAACAGGGTTTCGACGGGGTGCCATTGATCTCTAACATCACACAAGTTCATGAGTCTCCAATAGAACTTATTGATATGCTCAACAAAACATTTCAACGAAACCAATCATGGACAGAATAGTAACAATACACCACGTAACAACAAACAAGCGAATAGGGACTCAACTTCCATAACACCCAAAATCACATAATACCATATACTAATAACCATCAACCGTACAATAGCGATCTAACATCGTTCCAACTAACGGATAACACAAAACATACTAATCGTTCCAAAAGAGACGAATACCGTACAGAATACATCAAAATATGATAACTAGCTTTTCTAACCGAACACTCCTCGGCTAAGAAAGCAACAAGATAATATAACTCAAACAACTAGCCACGTGGCTGACGGAGAATCCTCAACTCCTGCCTCAAGCCATCAAGATCCCTCCATAACGATCCTAACTCCACGCTATGGGTGTCTCGGTCTCTCTTGAGGTCAGCCACCTCCTTCTCTAGCTCGGCATTCCTTTGCCAAAGCTTGCGGTCGGCCTCACGAGCAGTAACAAATCCTCGCTGCAAACTATCGATATGCTCGTGGACATCCATCATAACTCTCCTCAGCTCGGTAGCCCTGCCCATAGCAACAGTCAAATCAACTCTCAAGTCTGCTAAAAACTCTCCAATAACTCGCTCAAGTCGATCAGATACACGTGCAACTCTGTCACTAAGCTCAGTAATCCGAGCCCACAACCTGCCAATCTCACCCAACTCTGCATGCTCCGCAGAAATCTCAGAAGATGCATCCGACTCCACTGGACTACCAGGTGGCAACTCAAACAAGAACGGATGATCAGGTGAATCGGGCTCAATCGGGTGTACAGGTGAATCAGGCTCCTCAGTCTGAGCTGGTGGTGCTAACTCATCATCATCATCATCAGGCATCTCATCCTCCTGAGGGTCATCCTCCTCCTCAGGGTCATCATCATCACCATGCTCAGCCTCCTGAGGGTCATCCTCCCGCTCAGGGTCATCAGCCTCATCCTCACCCTCGTACTCCTCCTCCTCATTGGGAGAGTACCTCATCACTCGTCGTCTCCTACTAGGTGAACCATGTGGAGATGTAGTAGGTGATCTAGGACGACGACGCAATGATGTGGGTGGCGCCTCAGACAGAAGAGAATGAGCATCAATCTGTAAAGGTGAGGGAGTAGGGCATACCGACATGCGTGCCGTAGCTCGGTGGGCAAAGCGTGGTGCCACACGAGCCAAAGCCTGATGAATAGTAAGTTGCCTCGATGTACCAGGGAGCCCTAAAGAAGATGAGGGTCCCTGCATAGATGCAGCAGGTAGTGCTGAAGTAGAAGCTGCCTGTGATACAGTAGCTGGAGTCATGGCCATCTGGTAAGGATCATCAGATGCCATAATGAACTGTGCAGGTAAAACCGGTGCAGTAAGAATGTCCTCGACGACATCGGGCATATGGGAGGCCATGGTTTGTGACAACGGCGTAGGGTAGGTGTAAGTGTTTCAAAACAACTAAATCACAACTCATAATTCCATACCAAATATACTCATCAAATAGTTCAATATATAATCTCAATAAAAGAATCTCAAACACCGCATTACTAAAATGTTTATAAAACATATAGACCATATAAATCCTCGAGAACGCCATCTTATTACTAAAATCCATAAACCTCAAATCGTCTCAAATATCTCATAATACCTCAAATAATAGAAGGTGCTTCGGCTTGGCGGGCTGGCGGGCGGTAGTCAAGGATCATTTTCTATAAAAATACGGTTATAGTTTAGGCGTTTATTTACCTAGTTCTCTATAACCTTGGCTCTGATACCAATCTGTAACACCCCCAAAATTTGATACAGCGGAAGACTCAACAAGCTTTCGGGGTGCTACGGGGATTGGTATCCAACACAAGACAATATAGAACGAGATAAAGTAAACATAATAAAAACACAACCAAAACGGGGTTTTAAAGTTTACATTTATCCCAACATCATTTCAGAGTCAGGCCCAAAATAAAATAACAATAGGTCCAAATTTAATTATCAGAGTTTAGAAAATATAGATCCATAACCATGTGCCTCAGCCGAGCCTTCCAATCCAAGCATGCACCTCAACACTTAATTACCTGAGAAAACGTGCTAAAAGTCAGCTTTCGCTGGTGAGATCATAGGTTTAAGTTCAACTAATAATATAGTGGACATATACGCAAAACGCTTGCTAGCTAGACTAAGGATTCACTAAAAGCCTGCGGATACCCTCCGCTCTTAACATAACACACGGAAACCCTTCCGCAATAACCAAAACACACGGATACCCTTCCGTACTATCATAGATATTCGGGTAACCCCCGCAATACCAATAAATACTCGGATAACCTCCGAAGTATTAATAACCTATAGGTGCACGCTACAGTATCTAAATAAGTCAACCTTGAATAGTACACACGAACCGCGTGACTAAAGCTGACAATAACAAATAAGCCAACCTTGAATAGTACACATAAGAAGTGACTAAAGCTGACTATACATCCTAGTCCATATGCATAGCAAGTTTAGAAATAATATAAAAGCGATAACAGTCCACGTAAAATGATTTGCACGTTTCTCACCCCAATCATTGAAAACATAGTTCAAGAGTAAAAAGTGGGGCTATGACTCACCTCAAGTCCAGAAATATAGCAAGACGAGGTAGGTAGAAATAAGATGTATGATAACTCACGAAACAGCAACTACGGACTTGGCACGACCTAACAATATTAACTCTTTCAGAAATCATTTCCTCAAATATATAATATTCCCAAACCCGGACGAGAATCCGTTTTATTTCCGAAAATCCATTTCGTATCAGTTTGGTGTATTTGCGTTTGGTATCCATACGGGTGGTGGGTCGACTCAAAACAAACCAACAAGATCACACATAGAACATATAATAAACTATAGATCTAATATTAGCCCAATATATCATTTAAATAAATCGTCAAAGTTTACCAAATCCGTCGATTTGATAATCCTCATATTTATTTACGTAATATACCGTTCCAAGATTACACCCAATCTAAAGCACATATAAAGCACATAGCACATAATTACTATATAGTATATATCATAGTTTAATAAATTCCTCGTATATATCGCCAAATTGGCCAGATTTCCCGATATATACCCTCGCAATCTATTACACTTTACATATACTACAACCTATGGGCGTCGTAGGATACGCTGCCCACTAATATATTCGTTTCATATAACCAAACAACCCGGCTCAACCTTACGGTTGAGTGGTTATTTACTTATAGAAAACGTCTATATTAGTCGTCATATATCCGAGACAACACGAATGTCACAAATAATGACTTACCTGGACCCGAGTGACAACAATTTCGCCTAACTCAATAAATTTATCCGTTGTATATTCGAAATGACTTTTTATTAAATGTTTCATAATTGTCGGGAGTTTCCCATTTATGACACAATTTTTGTAATAATAATACGTTTAATAATATTACGCCACTTTAGTAGCCTAATATATATCTAATCGTATTATTTATAATACGACTCGTGATTATTATTATTATTATTAATATACGCGTTTATATAGTTATATATATACGTTATTCACGTATATACTTTCATACAAACGTTCATATTATCAATAATGATTATTACGAGTTTTATTATTCTCGTTTCAATTTTATTAGTTATTGAGTTATACGAAATGGTCATATGTCCGAGTCATGACCCTCGGCTCATTGTCCAAGTCCAATAATAAACCAAAGTCATAAATAAATCTCCGTCCAAATCACAATCTCAACCACGGGCTACAACAATAGGGTCCGACTACGGTACCCGACTAACCTATCTCCGTCATCTAACGACCGTCTCATAACCGGTCCTCATATCACATACCACTCGACAACAACTCCTCAATATCAAAACCATAACCAATATCCAATTCGACCCAAAAGTATTCGGCCGAGAAATAAATACCACAACAACAATCAAACAAGTTCACATTTATATAGAAAATAACATCAACCAAGGTTAATGTTTGGGTCGGTTTACCAAGCCAAACCCGAGCCCTCGACTCACTTGAGTCACGGCTCAAAACCACGGGTCGCGAGGACTCGAATCAACAACCTCAAGTCATCAAAATAAGCTCCAAGAGCCACACTCCAACTAGCCATTCGACCACTTGGGTCTCGGCTTCAATAACCATATATGGCCGAGAGGCCGCGACTCACAAGAGTCGATCAAGATAGCACCGAGCCATCAAACCACACGACCCACTTGGGTGGTCGGCCAAGAAACCATTCGACAACCATGGTTAACCATGACCATCAATAATCGGTCCAATAACATAAATGAGGTTCCAAACACCTCATTCGAACACCAAGATCAACAAGCTCGAATAGTCGAAAGAACAAGCACAAACCGAGGGTAACACCCTCGGGTACACCTCGACCCGACGAAGATAAACCAAACCCGGATACCAAACTTTCAAGAAAACGTTTTTCCAATCAACAACCCATCAAGTATTACACGTTTTTAATTAAAAATCCATTCGGATATCATCATGTCGTGACTCTAGGTCACGATTTTATTAACCATACGAGTGAAAACTCGTCTCACCTTCGATCTAGAACTCAAAACCGTGATAACCCTTCAAGAATAAACGATTTGTGGTAAATTTGGTGGTGATTCGTGTGATAAAAGTGGTGGTAGGAGGCGCGTGGTGTTGTAGATCTAGTAGATTAGATGATGTAGATCAAGAATATGGTGGTGGTTTTAGAGTGGTGGCCGGCGGTGGCTGTGGTGGTGGCCGGATTTCAAAGTGGCGGCTAGGGTTAGAGTAGTAGGGGAGAAAAGATGAGATGGGAGAGATGGGTGCAAAATATGAGTGTGTTGGTGTGTGTGAGGAACCGGACCCAAAACACACCTTATATTAATTAACTTTTTTTTTTTTTTTTTTTTTTTTTTTTTTTTTTTTTTTTTAAGTTAATATTAGTAATAATAATAATAATAGTAATAATAATAATATTATTACGATTGAGCGGATAACGTGGGTAGATGTAAAAACACGTGGCCCGAACCCGAACTCATTTTAAAACTTTCATATCACACGAGAACCTCTCGTAATTAATTAAAATATATAACGGACTCGTTAAGACGAATCATAAAACTATGTTAGGTAATCCTAGTGCCAAAGTCAACGTAGTACCAGGTGAGAATTCAATTATACATCACCGATCACATAATCAAAAATGAATTATGAACATAATTCACGAATTCCATAACGTCATTAAATAAAATATCCATAAAATAGGTCTTACAAGTTCGTTGTGAAATGAAAATTTCAAATAATAATTATGAACGAACTTAAGTTGAAATGCGGGTTTTAAAAATAGCTCCCTAAACTGCCAGTTGTCACATATCATAGGTAGACATGCTTCACTTACCTTGTAGAACCCTAGTTTACTTTTCTTGTTAATTAGTTTAATTAGTAGCTTTTGGGTTAGTTGATTAGCAACTAATTCCGCCCATCCTTCCAATACCTGAGAATTTTACTTGCTTTTTATAAAATATAAAAACACAAAAAGAATCATCCTTCACCTTTAGACCTAGTTAGATTAATTTCCAATCCTAACGACACTATTCCTGAGTTGAACGATCAATCCCCCGGTACTTGTCACTATACTATACTACAACGATCAGGTACACTGCCTGGTGGGGATTGTAAGCTTCTCGAGATCCCTTGAGAGGTAAAACCTAGTGCGATTCCCACGTATCAAGTTTTTGGCGCCGCAGCCCGGGGAATAGTTATTGTTTAGGTTGAAGTTTATTTTGATTAGGTCTACTCATTAGATTCCTTTATAGTGAGATTTTTATTTTCTTTTTATTAGCTTTCTCGTAGTCTATCTTTGCTTTGTGTATTTGTTCGTAGAAACCTTTCCATTGACTCTTCCGTTCACCATTATGGAGAATGCGAATCAACCATACTACCAACCACGAAACCCATTCTACCCTAATGACATCTTGATGTTCAAACAATATCGAGATGAACCCATATATGATGCATGGACTCGTTTTAAAAATTTACTCCGAATAGTCCCTCATCATAGTTTCACTTTAGCAGCCCTAACCCAAACCTTTTACTATCGTGTCAACCGATGTGACCAAATGTGCATTGAGGATTTTGCCAATGGGGACTTTAGGGAATTAAATGCTGAAGAAGCATGGGATGCCATAGAAGATTGTGCCCAATATTATTATAGATTAGACAACCCGACAGACAACATAACAAATCAATTGACAACAAATTTGAAGGATCATAAAACAAGTTTGTTGGGGGATGAGTATACTCATGTTGAGATACCTAGTTGGATGGCACCTAATATCATAGTACAAAATAAACATATAGGTAATCCATGTACAATGGAGGAAGAGGTGGACAATCCAAGCCCACAAAGTACCCCACAAGTCCTACCATCATTTGAGGCACATACACCACCCGTGACTTACCCGGAAGAAGTAGAAGAGACTATAGGAACCACAATTGAGGTAGAACCCTTAGACCAAGCACCACTAGAGGATATAGGTTTGAATAGTTGTAGTGATAACCTTACTCCTAGTTCTAGGGAATCTCCTAATATTGATGAACCCGAACCTCAACCTTTACACAACTTCCTATCCTTAGATTTATTTCTAAGAGACAAAAGAGGAACCGACCCAACCATCAACCAATATTATCCGGGTAGTTTTAGGATGAAGGATGCCATTCACTCACCCCCTTCACCTCACGTGGCATATTTCCAGCGTAAGGATGTGTATCGCTACTTCCACCCACACTTAATCCTAAGTATAGGGAAAACCTCCCCTATTTCCGTTAAATAAGGGTAGAGTCAGGCTCGTGACTCGAACAAAAACAAGCGCTTATTGGGAGGCAACCCAAGCTTTATTTATTTGTTTGTTTGTTTATTTGATTTTATTTGTTTCTGTATGCCTGCTTTATTTTTATTGTTTGTGGCTCATGTTTCAAAGTAAATTGTGAAAATGCTTTATTTTGTTTTTAACTTCGTCTTAATTGCATATAAAGGTATTTTGCAAAAGATAAGTGTAAGGGAGATCCAAATTTGTTTACAAAAACGAAATTGAGCATGAACCACAACAATATTAAATGAACATGTATATTCGTATTTGTTAGAGTCAAATGCTTGTACCGAGTCATAATGATGTTTTGCAGGATTTTTCAGGAAGTAGGACGAAGTTTTTCCAGAAATTTTCTGGAAACTTAACATAAGAATTTCCGCAGGTCACTTCTGACGGCGTCAGGAAGAAAATCCTGACGGCGTCACGTGTAAAATTCTGGAAATTTTGCTAGTTTCGTTTTTCTAACGGAGTCTTAAAGTTTTTGTTGAATCTTTAGTTTTATAATCTCCAGGAAATCTGCAAACATCATTCCACAAGCATTATATCTTTGTTTTCTAGGATTTGTTAGCATATATAGATTGCCGACGATTTTACGCGAGGTTGCCTTGTCTGTTTTCTCAGGTTTAGCAGGTTATGTATGACAAGAAGATGATTTATATTCTGGAAGGGAAGCTTTGATTGTTCATTTTCTTGGAGGAAGATCTAACCTGGCCACCTTATTATCCATACCGAGCGAATCAGGGGAGTATTTGATTTCATTCTTTTTACTTATTTCACTTTTACATTCTTTACTTGAACATTGGGGACAATGTTCATCCTAAGTGTAAGGGGAGGGTAAAATGATGATACCTTACAGATACATTTTCGCTTGAGTTTGTTTGTTTGATAGTAGATGTGTAATAAAACTATGAGAAATACTTGTTAGTGTAATTTTAGCGCCAAATTTAAAAAAAATTTACAACATTTAGGAGTGAAACTTTAGCCATAGCAAGCGTCTCATGGATAGGAGTCGTATGACTAGCACAAAACCGTACTATTCAGAAAAATTTTCCACCCAAATATGTGAGGTTCGCCTTTAGATTTGATAGGAAAAGCATTCAATATTAGTGCTTATGAGTGTACCGGTAGCATTTAGATTCTAGAACTTGCGTTAGTGATGCATCCCGAGACCGCTAGTGAGACTACATTCGTGTAGTAGGATTTACTACATGATAAGAGACATTAGGATCACCCTTGTGTTAAACCTGTATCATAATTACTTGACCATTTAAGTCATATTACTTGGCTAGTTAAGTCAACTAATTTTTCCCACACCCTTAGCATTGTACTCATTTTTAGTACACGAAACCCCTAGTACACCCCTCCGAGCCTATCTTTTCGTTTCTAACTTTAAGCATCTTACTTAAAGGAAGAATTTGTTACACCCCACTTAAATGTACAACCAAATCGCCTTAGCCTTCCGTGTATGCACTCATCTTTAGTGCATTATTGTTATTTGTTTAAACCCTTAGTTAATTATCTAATTGATTACATGGTTGCTAAGTTGAGTCATATTCTTGTACATATTGTTTTGGGACGATTGGGACTCATGGGTATAGTACTTATATTATGGAGTAATGGGGAAGAACATCATATATTACCCCCATATGTGCGTTAATCTTAAAAGTACTCCAAGTGTTTTGATTATCTTGATTCGAGTCATTAGATTAGTTATTGTAAAGTATGTAAAAATTCAAGTGTAAGGGGAATTTTCATTCCCTATGATGTATTATTTTGGATGGTAGGGTAAGAGTGTATGAAAAAAACAAAAAAAAATCGAAAAAACCAAGAAAAAGAAAAAAAAATAGAAAAAGATAATGAGAAAAAACATACGGACTACCATCCCGTTTCATTTTATGTTTTTGTTATTTTTCATTTATTAGCCAAAGTCGAGTCTAGTCTTGGCTTAGCAACGCCATATTGTACATGTAATTAACCAAGATGATTAACTCGCCACCAGTAAAGACTGCCTATATCCAACAAAACCGTGTATTCCATATCCCTACACCTAACGTTATAACCCTTTGAAAGACCTCTTTGATAGTTTATCCTAGGTGCTTACGCCATGTGGTGGAGGTTTGATCCTTTCCCAAGCCTATGGTAATCTATTTTGCTATGACATGTAGTGAGAGATATTTTCCATTTCCATATTGTGATATATACTTTATTACACCCGAAGAGATGTGAGTATCTAAACACTATTTGTGAGGTGCTAGTATATGACCTCCGTGCTTGTCTTTGGTCTTCAGTGGAACGATTATTTGTTGTAATTACTTTTATATTAGTGTTAAATGACCCCTAACTTGTATTTTGATTAGAATAAAAGCGCATTTGCTTCAGGACAAGCAAATCTCAAGTGTAAGGGTATATGATGAGGCGAAAAATGATCCATTTTTAGGGGGTCATTTAAGCCCGGAATTGAATTTATTTGATCAAATATTGCCCTAAATCATTCCTTTTGTGATTTTAGGTACTTTTAGAGTGAATTCTGGAAAAGGAAGAATTTTGGACGTTTTTGGAGCATAAAAGTGAAGAAAACGGCTTAGTCTTAATTTTCCTTGCTGGGAACAGTACCTGACGGCGTCACAAGCTTCTTCATGACGGCGTCAAGAGTAATACAAGAGGTGGAAGTGGATAAAGTCCGTGACGGTCCAGAAATTTTTGTGCATTGGAGACGACAGCGTCACCCAAGGCCATCACATGTAAAATTAAAGAGTGATGGCCTAGAAAATTTCCTGAAGGCGTCACGTAGGCCGTCACGTGTTAACTTGTCAAAACTTGCGCGCGAAGTAGCTGATATTGTTTTGGACATAACTTTTGCATACGAACTCGGATTTAGGTGATTCAAAAGCACAAGCGAAGAGGACGAAAAAATATACAACTTGGTGAAGAAAAATTGGTCATGACGCCGTCACTCTTTACGGGGTGACGCCGTCAAGCCTTGCCGACAGAAAACTTGCCTATAAATATAACATCATAACTTCACTTTTTGTAAGCCCTAAACCCTAAGGTCGATATCTGTGTTTAGGTAGGTGTTTTTCCAGCAACTTAGAGGGTTTCAATCACTCTATAAACATCATATATTGGTTTGTTGATTCTATATTAATTATGTTTTCCATTATCATTGTTGCTTGCTCTTCTTTGATAATGTTTTGCTAATTCACCTTGTGTCTACTTATGTTTATGTGAAACTTGTATATAATTGATTTGATCTAATTGATTCCTTGTTGATGTTTGTGTCTATCTTCATCAATTAGGGTGTGACACTTCGATAGGTCTAGTTGATTTAGCTTATAATTCTTGACTCCTATTGTCTCTTGTTTGGTTGATTGTATTCGATGTTAGGCTTAAGAAAACTGGCAGACTTCCAATGGTGACATGCTTGAACGTCTTAAGAAACATGAACCAATGTGTACTAGGTTATTATGGTTGTATTTAATGCATGAGCGAATTCTAATGATCCCATGTTAGGAGCTTCTTGCAGGCTCGACATAGGAGTGAAGTAGGAGCTTATAGAGTTGGGGAAGTACGTACGCCACCCCATGAATGGTATTAAGGAATACAACCCGTCAATTAAAACAAGGTGTGACAATTCAATAGGTAGAATTGGATAGCTAGCAAGGAGTAACATATCATAGGTAGACATGCTTCACTTACCTTGTAGAACCCTAGTTTACTTTTCTTGTCAATTAGTTTAATTAGTAGCTTTTGGGTTAGTTGATTCGCAACTAATTCCGCCCATCCTTCCAATACCCGAGAATTTTACTTGCTTTTCATAAAATATAAAAACACAAAAAGAATCATCCTTCACCTTTAGACCTAGCTAGATTAATTTTCAATCCTAACGACACTATTCCTGAGTTAAACGATCAATCCCCCGGTACTTGTCACTATACTATACTACAACGATCAGGTACACTGCCTGGTGGGGGTTGCAAGCTTCTCGAGATCCCTTGAGAGGTAAAACTTGGTGCGATTCCCACGTATCAGGATCACCCTTGTGTTAAACCCGTATCATAATTACTTGACCATTTAAGTCAATTAACTTGACTAACAAAGTCAATTAATTTCTCCCATGTAACACCCCTAATTCATGGATGCAGCAGAATTCGAACTGGGTGTTACTCGACGGCACAATAGTCACAATAATAGAA
Source organism: Artemisia argyi (assembly GCA_030686995.1). Classification (NCBI taxonomy): domain Eukaryota; kingdom Viridiplantae; phylum Streptophyta; class Magnoliopsida; order Asterales; family Asteraceae; genus Artemisia; species Artemisia argyi. The sequence goes on along the minus strand of CM060702.1, from coordinate 205,142,706 downwards.
AACGAACTCTAATTGAGTCGTTTTAAAAGATTTATCATTCAAATTATATAAATATCAGAGATTACAAAATGAGGTCCCAAATGGTTCCATGTTTACTGTTTACATTTAAATGAGTTTTTGAATGATAATAAAATTTATAGCTCTCTTGAGTATCTGTGCCCTTCCGTGCCATCCTTGATCATCATGAACCTGAAATACATGCTTAAGAGGTCAACACAAAGGTTGAGTGATATTCATAGAGTTTGTTTAATGTTTGAACACAATATGTTGGTAGTGTGAGCTATAGACTCACACCAATGTTTGGAAAACAAAACAGGTAGGCTACGTTATTATACGCCCATAAAATGTATTATACACTAAGCTTATGATACCAAAACGTTAACATGTACCAATATCGATCGGCAGATTTATCCCGGTAGGTACTTTGCTGTCATACCCATGTCTCAAATATTAATGCATTTGTATGAATTTAGTCAATACAAATGGGATTCGTCAATCCCAATAGGCCTATTCACAATATTCGCGCTCACTATTGCTAATGATTAAATGGTTCATAATAAGGGATCTCGGTTTAGCAAGGCTGGTACTTAGTGATAATAAAACAATCAAGCAAGCATACAATTTGAAAGCATTGTGTTCGGTTAAAATAGCATGTATTCCCCCCAAGGGTTTGTAAAACAATTAAGTAATGGAAAGTGGGGTTATGAACTCACCTTGAGTTGGATGATGTATAATGAGAATGATGGATATGCCGTAAGAACTTCTACGAGTAACCTAAAATAATTGTTGCAACTTAGGTTTGGAATAATGTCTAAGGAAACATAAACGTGCCAATATATATGTCTTGCACTTAGTCCATTATGTGGTACAATGTATAGTGTAAGTCTTTGAAAAGAAATGATTCATGAAACATGTATAGTTTATATATCGTTTACTACCGTTCGGGCCGACATAATTCAGAAGTCATGTAGTAAACGTTCGAGGAGCCAGGACACTTTAATTCGTAAATCCACAACTCATCTCGACGGCTTACATAATGAACTCCTCACATGAGGCTCCCTACTATTGTAGTAGTTGATAAAGTATATATATATATAAGTTTTGATCCGAAAAGTTACATGTCCAACATTTGAATAAACTTAGGAAAGTTTATGATTACATGAAGATTGTTATTAGGGTAAGTTTCTTATAACTTATATGACAATTTCTTGTAATATCTATTGGTTCTTTAGATGAAGTAGATCCAAGTTGTATATTTAAGTTATCGCCAACTTCTCTAGTTCATGTATTCGCCTTGGTATGTTTATATGGTCTTTAGCCATGGCTTTGCCATGACCTTTGGTCATTGTTCCATGGTCTTGAGACTCAACCTTGGCTCTAGCCATGGTTGTGGTCTTGATTCTAGGTCATAAGACCTCTTTGGTCTTTATAAACCATAACCTTTATATAGTGACTTATATATATGTAAATAGCTGTTAAGAAACTGATAAAAATCTCATTCGTTATTAGTTTTCTGGAGACGTGCTCCTGAGTTTTTGAAGAAAACGTGATTCCGGACAAATTTCGTGCATTAACTTTTTCATGAAACGGATCAGAAAGGCCTTTTTTTGCGTGTTTAAGGTTTCTGTAACAGAAGCTATTTTGGCAGCTTTGCCGCAAAGTTTTGGTAACTTCAAATGGTCATAACTTTTGACTCGTATATTCGTTTTAGGTGGTTCAAATTGATATGGTTTCCTTGTTAGGTCCTCTACTATAATATGTAATGATCTGATATCATAATTTTACCATTTTGATCAGATTATACCAAGAAAGTCACTAGTTTACTTGTTTAAATAACATAAGTTAACAATCATTTATAATAACTTGTTTTACTCATTTTTATACATCATGGACATGATCACAAGACAAAATATAGCATGAATGATATGTAAATAACATGATTATGATATTTAAGCAAGGAAGTGTATTAGAGTTGGCTTACAACTTTGGCTTTCTACAAAGAAAGGTAAGTAGCATGTAAGGAAAAGGACTTTGATAGACTTTAGCTTCAACCCACTTCACTTCAAGCAATCTTTCTACCCTTGTATTCTTGAAAGAGAGATGATGAAAGTTGAGGTGACTTGAGTGGATTCAAACTCAAGAGAATCACCAAAGTTTCTAGGGTTTGGAAGTAGTTTGATGAATCAAAACCAAACTAGTGTTTCTATGTTGTTGTAGCAATTGAATCTTGTATGAAACTTGGAAGAAATTAGCTAATGAAAGGGTGTTGGTGTGTGTGTGATATGGGACAGCCAAGGAGGGGAGAGGGGGGGCTTTTATAGGGTCTTAAGGTGGTTAGTTCATTGACTTGTCAAACCTTGGAGACCAAGTTGTACACATGCATGCAATCTAAGGCCTCCTAGCATGAGATCAAGCCACCTATGGGATGAATCCCTCCCCCTAAGTCGGTTCATATACTTGGGGAGCAAGAGTTGGCTTTTTGATGATATTATCCAAGTTATTGAGTTAGTTTTGGCTCCGTAAAATGCTAACCGTAAATGGTTAAGCCACGAAACGTAAAACCGGGTATCGTAAAAATACGAAACTTGGAAGAATGGTTAAGCTTGTCAAAATACTCCATAATAAAATATAAAATGAGTGGTAGGTTTCATTGGGGTGCTAAAACCCTGCTAAAACTGGAAACACGGGTCTAAAACGCGTAATACGTAAAACATACGAATATTGCGTAAAATTGAGAAAAGTAAAATGTTACTTTTCTAATAGGATAAAAATGATTTAAAATGACTTATAATGTCTAGAGTGGGCTCAGTCTAGTGTCGGTTGGTATTAAATGTCTTTTAGACATCAAACCGTAAGCCTAAAAATCAAGGAATGACTTATAAAATCAAGGAATGATTTTTGGTCAAAGGAGGAGGTATGTTGACTTTTTCTAATAAGTTGAAAACTCAAATCGTCTTAGAAACGGGGTGTAGGTATAGGCTAAGGTTACGGCTGAGTAAAAACGCTTAAAACTGAAAATTCCAGTTTTTCACGGCCGAGGCTTATTTTGGTCATGTTTTTCTCAGTCATGATTAATTCTCAAATAAATCATGAGTGTGTCAAACATTTTTCTGATGCGGGGTCACTTAACGCGGTCGAGTTTCGTTTTGAATGACGTTTTACCCTAAAACGTGTAATTCCTTATTAACTTTCACGAAAATGATCTGATGAGTGTCAAACTTTTAATTTGCCAAGGAAATGATTTATCACTCGAGGCCAAGAAACAAAAATCAAATTTCGGGGAAAATGAATAGTAAAAGTGAATAGTGAAATTTTCTGGGAATAGTAATTAACCTGAAATTGCGAATTGTTACATCCCACACCTTTGCGATGTACTCAATTTTAGTACACGATACCCCTAGTACACCCTTCCGACCCTATCTTTTTTGTTTTTAACTTTAAGCATTTTACTTAAAGGAAGAATTTGTTTACAATCCACCCCAAATGTACAACCAAATCGCTTTAGCCTTCCGTGTATGCACTCATCTTTAGTGCATTATTGTTATTTGTTTAAACCCTTAGTTAATTGTCTAATTGATTACATGGTTGCTAAGTCGAGTCATATCTTGTAAATATTGTTTTGGGACGATTGGGACTCATGGGTAAAGTACTAGCGTTATCGAGTAACGGGGCAGAACATCATATATTACCCCCATATGTGCGTTAATCTTAAAAAGTACTCCAAGTGTTTTGATTATCTTGATTCGAGTTGTTAGAATAGTTTATTGTAAAGTATGTAAAAGTTTAAGTGTAAGGGGAATGTAAATCCCCTATGATGTATTATTTTGGATAGTAGGGTAAAAGTGAATGCAAAAAAAATATAAAAAAAAAATCAAGAAAAAGAAAAAAATTAGAAAAATAAAAAGTGAAAAAAAAACATACAGACTACCATCCCGTTTCATTTTATCTTTGTTTTATGTTTTTGTTAATTTGTGATTAGCTTAAGTCGAGTCGACTCTTGGCTTAGCAACGCCACATTGTACATGTAACTGACCAAGATGATTAACTTGCCACCAGTAAATATTGCCTTTATCCAACAAAACCGTGTTTATCCTATCCCTACACCTCACGTTATAACCCTTTAAAAGACCTCTTTGATAGTTTATCCTAGGTGCTTACGCCAAGTGGTGGAGGTTTGATCCTTTCCTAATCCTATGATAATCTATTTGCTATGACAGGTAGTAAGAGATGTTTTCCATTTTTATATTGTGATATATACTTTATTACACCCGGGAGATGTGAGTATCTAAACACTATTTGTGATGTGCTAGTGTATAATTTCCTTGCTTGTTTTTGGTTGAAGTGGAACAATTATTTGTTGTAATTACTTTTATATTAGTGTTAAATGACCCCTAACTTGTATTTAGATTAGAATAAAAGCGCATTTGCTTGAGGACAAGCAAATATCAACTGTAAGGGTATTTGATGAAACGAAAAGTGTACTGCTTTTTGGGGGTCATTTAAGGCCAAAGTCGAGATTATTTGATCAAATATTCCCTAAATCGTTCCTTTTGTCATTTTAGGTACTTTTGAGAGTAATTTTACAAAGGAAGCATTTTGGACGTTTTTGGAGCGAAAAAGTGAAGAAAACGACAAAGTCGCAAAAGCATGCTGGAAATTGCACTTGATGGCGTCACAAGGTGCTAGTGACGGCGTCATGAGTTGACAAAGGGGTGGATAAATCAAATACATGTGACGCGCCAGAATGTTTTGTGAAGGGGTCTTGACGGCGTCACATACAAAATTTCCAAGGCCATCAACAGTAACTGCAAAGAGTGACGGCCCAGAACCCATAGAGAGTGACGTCGTCAGAAGTGGATCTAGGCAATATGAGTTTATTTTGGCGGCGAGTTGACGGCGTCACACATTACTCTTGACGCCGTCAGAAGACAAAATCTATATATAGTTTTCTAGTTTTCATTCATTGTGTGCAACTTTGAGGGAATAAAACCCTAGATGAATTTTACAGCTTTTTTAAGGGTTTCAACCCCTTATTTCTTCCATGCTTAATTGAAGATAAGTACTTTACCAAATCATTCAATATGTCTATGTGTTGTTTGATTATATCTTACACTTGTCTTCTCTTTAACATGCTAGGCTAGGTTTCCTTCGTGTTTGCTTAGATGTAATGAAACCTAGATGTTAATTATTGGTTTATGGTTTGCTTGTAATTGTTGTGGATAAATGAATTCGATGTTAGGCTTAAGAAAACTGGCAGCCTTCCATTTGGTAACTTGCTTGAACATCTTAAGAAACATGATCGGAGGTGTACTAAGATTTATTGGGTGTATTTAATGCGTAGGTAACTGCTAGTGAAACTGTGTTAGGAGCTAGTAGTCGGCTCGACATAGAATGAAGTAGAAGCCTATAGAGTTAGGGAAGATCGTACACGGCCCTACGACTAGTATTAAGGAATATAACTCGTCATCCATGCAATTGTAACAAGCTAATGAACCGGTAAAAGATATCTAGGGAGTAATGAAATCTAAGTAAACACACTTTCTCTCATTATTGTTTACACCACAATTTAGGTTTAGTTCATTTTATTTTATTTTGATTGCATCTTTAGTTAATTGGGTTAGTTGACTAGCAACTAATTCTGCCCACTCTTTCCAAAACCGAGATTTTAATTGCTTTCCTAAAAATATAAAAATACAAAAAGAATCATCCCTCACCTTTAGACGTAGTTTAGTAGAATTTTAACCCTAGAGAACACTATTCCTAGAGTTGAACGATCAATCCCCCGGTACTTGTCACTATACTATACTACAACGATCAGGTACACTGCCTGGTGGGGGTTGTAAGCTTCTCGAGATCCCTCGAGAGGTAAAGCCTGGTGCAATTCCCACGCATCAAGTTTTTGGCGCCGTAGCCCGGGGAATAGTTATTGTCTAGGTTAGAATTTCTTTTTATTAGGTCTACTTGCTAGATTCCTTTCTAGTAAGACTTAATTTTTATTTTTTGGTTTTCTTTAGTCTATCTTATTTCTTCGTGTCTTTGTTCGTATTAGGTTGGTCTTTATGGATTTACAGAGTCGCCGTTTAGAAGTTAGCAAGAGGCTTATAGCGCGTAAAAGAAGAAAGAGAGAAATTAACATATTTAAGGAATTTAATAAGCCCCTCCAAATGAAAATTGAGTTTACAAACTTCTCTCCAACCCCTGATGAATTGAGTTACCACAAATTTCTTTTACAACACCCCTGCCCCTCAAAATATAGAAAGATGTCGTGGATTAGGAGGCATAACCATAGGAACATAAAAATTCCTTGCATAATTGGATACATGTCTAGAGAGCATACATATATTGATTTAAAAGCACCCATGAATATTATGTCTAGGCTCTACTACAACTAGATAATGAGTGAAAGGTTAAGCCCTAGAAAAGACCCCTACAACCCCAATAGGCTATGTAATTTTGTCAAGAGAGTTAAAGGGGTACACATCTTTATAGGAAATTTTACTTATCAATGCGACTTTGTGATCCTAGAAGATTTTAGAGGCATTATAGATCCACACCCAGGAGAAATAGTCCTAGGACAACCTTTTGTTGAGAAAACTAAGATGTATTGCGATCATGGGAAGGGAATAGTTCAGTTTACTGATATGATAGAAAAGATTACTTTTATGATGCCTCACATGAAGGAAGAATTAAAGGGCATCAAGAATTTACAAATTGATGAGATTCGACCTTATGATGTTAAGGAAGATGGAATTGATGATGATGCTTATTATGAGAGGAGGCGAACATACAATTCAGGTTGCATGACTCTAGGACCTGAGTACAAGCGTGATGAGAAATGGGTTAGATGTTTTTAGTCAGCACAAAACTGGGAAAGGAAAACGTAGCCCATGACCTTGAGTCTAGCTACAAGACTCGTAAATAAAGAAAAGCGCTTCTTGGGAGGCAACCCATGCTTTGTGTGATTTTTATTTAATTGTTTGATTGTTATTTGTTTCCATATGCATGCTTTATTTTTATTGTTGCTAGATCATGTTTCAAAACTAAAATAGTTAAAATACTTTATTTTGTCGTTTGACTTAGTCTTAACTTCATCCAAAGGTATTTCGCAAAAGTTAAGTGTAAGGGGAAACCCCAAATATGTTTTTAAGAAACAAAAACCGATCATGATTCTCCACAATATTAAATGGACATGTATATTCGTATTTGTTAGACTCAAATGCTTGTATCGAGTCATAATGATGTTTTGCAGGATTTTCCAGGAAGTAGGACAAAGTTTTTCCAGAAATTTTCTGGAAACTTAACATAAGAATTTCCGCAGGTCACTTCTGACGGCGTCAGGAAGAAAATCCTGACGGCGTCACGTGTAAAATTCTGGGAATTTTGCTAGTTTTGTTTTTCTAACGGAGTCTTAAAGTTTTTGTTGAATCTTTAGTTTTATAATCTCCAGGAAATCTGCAAACATCATTCCACAAGCATTATATCTTACTTTGTTTTCTAGGATTTGTTAGCATATATAGATTGCCGACGATTTTACGTGAGGTTGCTTTGTCGGTTTTCTCAGGTTTAACAGGTTATGTATGACAAGAAGATGATTTTACGCGATGTCCATACCGAGCGAATCAGAGGAGTATTTTATTTCATTCTTTTACCTGTTTTTACTTTTACATTCTTTAATTGAACATTGGGGACAATGTTCATCCTAAGTGTAAGGGGAGGGTAAACGATGATACCTTATAGATAAGCTTTCACTTGAGTTTGTTTGTTTGATGGTAGGTGTGTAATAAAACTATGAGAAATACTTGTTAGTGTAATTTTAGCGCCAAATTTAAAATTTTTTACAACATTTAGGACTGAAACTTTAGCCTTAGCAAGCGTCTCACGGGTAGGAGTCGTATGACTAGCACAAAACCGTACTATTCAGAAAAATTTTCCACCCAAATACGTGAGGTTCGCCTTTAGATTTGATAGGAAAAGCATTTACTATTAGTGCTTATGAGTGTACCGGTAGCATTTAGATTCTAGAACTTGCGTTAGTGATGCATCCCGAGACCACTAGTGAGACTACATTCGTGTAGTAGGATTTACTACAGGATAAGAGGCATTAGGATCACCCTTGTCTTAAACCCGTATCATAATTACTTGACCATTTAAGTCATATTATTTGGCTAGTTAAGTCAACTAATTTTTCTCACACCCTTAGCGTTGTACTCATTTTTAGTACACGAAACCCCTAGTACACCCTTCGAGCCTATCTTTTCGTTTCTAACTTTAAGCATCTTACTTGAAAGAAGAATTTGTTACAACCCACTTAAATGTACACCCAATTCGCCTTAGCCTTCCGTGTATGCACTCATTTTTAGTGCATTATTATTATTTGTTTAAACTCTTAGTTAATTATCTAATTGATTACATGGTTGCTAAATCGAGTCATATCTTTGAACATATTGTTTTGGGACGATTGGGACTCATGGGTAAAGTACTTATGTTATGGAGTAATAGGGAAGAACATCATATTATTACCCCCATATGTGCATTAATCTTAAAAGTACTCCAAGTGTTTTGATTATCTTAATTCGATTCATTAGATTAGTTTATTGTAAAGTATGTAAAAATTCAAGTGTAAGGGGAATGTTCATTTCCTATGATGTATTATTTTGGATGGTAGGGTAAAAGTGTATAAAAAAAAAAAAAAAAAAAAAAAAAAAAAAAAAAAAAAATCGAAAAAAAATTAAGAAAAAGAAAAAAAATAGAAAAAGAGAAAAAAAAATATACGGACTACCATCCCGTTTATTCTATGTTTATTTCATGTTTTTGTTATTTTTGATTTATTAGCTTAAGTCGAGTCTAGTCTTGGCTTAGCAACGCCATATTATACATGTAATTAACCAAGATGATTAACTCGCCACCAGTAAAGATTGTCTATATCCAACAAAACCGTGTATTCCATATCCCTACACCTAACGTTATAACCCTTTAAAAGACCTCTTTTTTTCTTTTTCTTTTTTTTAAAGGTAAATTTTATTGCCACCAAAAAAATATAAACAGAAACCGACCCATGCCAACCATGAACAAACTCATGGAGCATAAGGTGGGCAAGTACAAATACAGAAATAAACCAACACAACTAATACTAAAACTAATACAAACTAAAAATAAGAAAGGATCAAACCAAACTAACAAGATCCAAACAAAGCCAGAAACCTATAAAGCCCAATTCCAAAAGCAAGGCATAAATGAAGTAAAGCCCAAATAGAATCCACCATCCAAGAAAGATAACAAACAGGGTCCAGTCCACCAATATGAATAGAAGTCAGGCAGCAAAGGACATGAATACTCATAAGATAAACACCACATAAGGTAGGAAACCATTATCAAAAGAGTTAAATCCTTTAACAATCATAAGAGTAAATCCAATAGAAAGGTGTCTCTACATCAGCACACCAATCTAAAAAGAAAATACAACTTATGAGAGAAAGGCTTCATTCCCAGATAAATAGCCATCTACCTGAATACACAACTAAACATCCTTCAAGAACCAAATGTCCACCATAAAAATCTTATTGCAACCCCACATTCCATTACTGACCATATTTCTCAAATCACAGCACAACCCCTTCAAGAAATTGTGCAGATAGCAAAAAAAGGGCCAACTCATCATAAGAATAGTCTACAGTCCTCAGGGTTCAATTTCAAAGGAAAATTCCAAATCAAAGAAGCTTCTTTAACATCATGGGAAACTTTGAGGATTTTTAAACCCATAAGTCTAAGCCTAACAGTTTCAAATATGATAGAAAACAAGCACTCAACAGACCTTGAAGATTTCTGGAAAATTCTGAAATTCCTTTCTTGCCAAATAAAGTACACCACAGCACCAAAAGCTAGTCTCTTTAAAAGACCTCTTTGATAGTTTATCCTAGGTGCTTACGCCATGTGGTGGAGGTTTGATCCTATCCCAAGCCTATGGTAATCTATTTTGCTATGACAGGTAGTGACAGATGTTTTCCATTTCCATATTGTGATATATACTTTATTACACTCGAGAGATGTGAGTATCTAAACACTATTTGTGAGGTGCTAGTGTATGACCTCCGTGTTTGTCTTTGGTCTTTAGTGGAACGATTATTTGTTGTAATTACTTTTATATTAGTGTTAAATGACCCCTAACTTGTATTTTGACTAGAATAAAAGCGCATTTGCTTAAGGACAAGCAAATCTCAAGTGTAAGGGTATATGATGAGGCGAAAAATGATCCATTTTTAAGGGTCATTTAAGCCGGAATTGGAATTTATTTGATCAAATATTGCCCTAAATCGTTCCTTTTGTGATTTTAGGTACTTTTGGAGTGAATTCTGGAAAAGGAAGCATTTTGGACGTTTTTGGAGCATAAAAGTGAAGAAAACGGCAAAGTCTTAATTTTCCTTGCTGGGAACAGTACCTGACGGCGTCAAGAGCAATTTGGTGACGGCATCAAGAGCAAAAATGGTGATGGCCCAATGAAAACGTGACGGCGTCAAATCAAGGTCGTCAAGAGTAAAAGTGGTGACGGCCCAGAACAACATTACACATGACGGCGTCAGATCTGGATCTAGGCAGTCCGAGAATATTATGGGCGGCGGGATGACGGCATCAGAACTTTCTTCTTGACGCCGTCACCTTAGTAAATCTATATATACTCTTTGTTATTTTCATTCTAAAGGGAGGAGAATTTTAGGGTCGAACTTAATAAACCCTAGCACGACTTTTACAGTATTTTCAAGGGTTTTCAACTCTTGAAACCTTTCATGTTCAATTGAGATAAGTATCCTTTCAATTCATTCAATATGTCTATTTGTTGTTTGAATATATCTTACGCTTGTCTTGATTTTAACATGCTAGGCTAGATCTTTTGTGTGTTTGCTTAGATGTAATGAAACCTAGATGTTGATTATAGGTTGATTGCTTGTTTATAGTTGTAATGGATGAATGATTTCGATGTTAGGCTTAAGAAAACTGGCAGATCTCCATTGTGTAACTTGCTTGAACGTGTTAAGAAACATGAACCAATTCATACTAGGTTTTTATGGTTGTATTTAATGCATGAGCGAATTCTAGTGATCCCATGTTAGGAGCTTCTTGCAGGCTCGACATAGGAGTGAAGTAGGAGCTTATAGAGTTGGGGAAGTACGTACGCCACCCCACAATTGGTATTAAGGAATATAATCCGTCATCCACGTAATTGTAACAAACAATTAACCTGTAAAAGATATCTAGGGAGTAGTGAAATCTAAGTAAACACAATTCTCCCATCTATTGTTCACACCATATTAGTAATTAGGTTTATTGACATTTCTGTTATTTTATTTTGATTGCATCTTAGTTATTGGGTTAGTTGACTAGCAACTAATTCTACCCACTCTTCCAAAACCCGAGATTTTACTTGCTTTCCATAAAATATAAAAATACAAAAAGAATCATCCCTCACCTCTAGACCTAGTTTTTAGGCTTTCTAATCCTAACGACACTATTCCTGAGTTGAACGATCAATCCCCCGGTACTTGTCACTATACTATACTACAACAATCAGGTATACTGCCTGGTGGGGGTTGTAAGCTTCTCGAGATCCCTCGAGAGGTAAAGCCTGGTGCAATTCCCACGCATCACTTGCCAACCTCATCGCTATGGTACAACTCCATGGCAATATATGGGACAAACTTTGAGATAACCTCGGCCCTTTCCTTATGAAGATCTTGGCATCGCAAGACCAAACCATACACCTCCTCTTTAAGCTTAGCCTGCTGCGATAGAAGTCTAGTCTTTTCGACTTCAAGACCTTCGAATTTGGACTCCGGCATTTTAAGCCTCTCTTTTAACCCATTTGTTTTTTACCCCTCTAATTTGAGCTTTCCACACTCAATTTGTGCTTCCTTAAGTTGATCGACGAGCTTCATGGCATTGACTCGAAGGTCCTGAACGACAGGGTTCTTTTCAAGATCCTTTGTCGCCTTATCACACTTAGCCTCCAACTCAGCATACTGTAGTTCTTTACTTTTCTCCCTAACAACAACAATGCTCAACTCCTCCTTGGCATTCTTGACAGTTTGAATCAACTCTCTTGTCCGCGTGTTGAGGTGGTTGTCAAGAATAGCCTATCATGTATAGCTCTTGTCGTAGAGGTCGCATAACCTCTCAAGGGACATATCATCAAGTGTCTGCTTCCAACTAGATGGCGTGACGCCTTCGACTAGTTGACAACAAGCAAAGGAATTTGGCAACTCCTTGGTATTGGTCAACCCTGCACAACATTTGATAATTAAATACGAACGAGTATAACAATCGCAGGGTTCTCTTAAATTTCTCTTACCATGAATGTCTTCTTCCACGGGATTCTCTGAAGCTTTGGACACAATAGCCTTGCTATGGGATTCCTTTTGCTTCACAATCTTTGAGGTAGAGATGGGTATGTTGAGCTTCCTTTTGGGGAAGGCTTCAGAGCCTTTGCACTGGTTCCCTTCCTTTCACGCACCCTGCTACCTATATTGGAGGAGCCAGCGATGCTAATCTGGTTATCATCAGATGGATGATCATCCGAATCAGCAATATCCTCCACTACCAAGGGATTTTCCTCCGTGTTCATAGGGACTAATGTCGTGGCTTCGGTCTCAACAGCGAAAACATCAAAATTATTATTGTTCATAGATACGGAAGGAGAACCAACTCCGTAGCTGAAGTCCTTTGACTCTCTGGGAAGGAAGCTAACCTCTTTCGCACCATCGGAAACAACAAAATTTCAAAAGGCCATCTCTACAAAACAAAAAAGCGCATAAATATCATCAGATGAGTTATTTATTTTAAATAAATAGATATGTTTACATATTCTGTCCATCACATTCTATCTCAGGCTTCAAAGGATATCCCTCCCAATGATCAATGATGCTTGCCATATAAAGAATGGGCTCCGGGAAGGTTTGGACATCCACAGGGTAGCGAACGAGACGCTGGTAGAGAGTATCAGTTCAAACATTGCATGGCAATTGATCATTAAATTTCTTGCGGTCAAAATGGAAGGATTCATTTAGAAGGGCTGGGTATTGTGGAGGTATGATTGTACTTTGAATATAAAAGAACTTCCCTTTCCAGTTCGTGATATTCGTGAAAGGTTTTGTTATTAAGATAGGAACATCTAGCTCTCCCCTCTTAGATAAGGTTAACCAATCGCCACCAGCATAGATTGAGGAAACCTCGTAACACAGTTAAGGTTGGCTCATATCCATACGCCTTACACATTACTATATAAGTAGTAAGTTTAGCAAGACCGAATGGGTTAAATCTCGATATATGTACCTCGTAATATTGCAATAACTCTAAGAATAGAGGATGGAGGGGTATTCGTAGGTTAGACCGAGTAAATGCATGTGTATAAATCCCTACATACCCTTTAACGGCATCATATATGCTTTGATCTTTATTCGGAAGCATGATCCTATACTGTTTGGGTATAGGGTAGTTGCGCAGAAAGGTGGCTAAAGCTTCTCGGGATAGGGTGCATTTTTGTTGTCTTATGATACGTTTGGCATACATAATGATACAAGTAAACAGGTATTGTATTATTAAACAAAGATCAAACGAGTGTGTTACCTTTACCTTGAGGTGTTTAAACGATTTCTGAACTATGTGTATTGTTTGGAAAAAATTTAGGTAGTTTGGGATTTGCGAATGCATATTTATAGGGGCCTATACCTTTGTCATGCTAATGTATCTAGACTTCAGATGAATGTTTGAATTTTGAATGGACGTTTGGGGTTACCGATAATCATGTCGTTATAACTCTGAGTTTAGTGGATACGTCCCTGATCACGCGCATTTAATGTAAATTTGAATTTGAAGCGCATTCCCTGCCTTATCTGTTTTACATTCTTATAGGGATTGTATTGAGTCTTAAGTCGGAAGCAATGTACATTAGTACATGTACATCACTTTCGATTGGGGGGCTTGATAATGTATCCTCTGATTAGGTCGAAAGACCCCCTCTTCGGTCATGCTCGTAACCTACATAATCGAAGGCTATCACTAGCCTCCTAAAACTTTTAATGGCGCAAAAATAATCACATGTGATCTAGTTACCAAGTGGGAATTCGCCAGTCGAAGGATTAAGCCCTTCGGGGTATCCTTCGATAAGTTATAAGAACGGAACAATGCCAAGTCCAACCAAATCTAATACCAAGTCTTACCCACGTCTCCTTTTCCTCCTTAGCTCCCCCGCTAAACCAGGAAGAGTGGGACACTAAGCTCCAGCGGTTACCACAAATCATGGGACGCCCCCATGATCTCCTAAAAACGTGCAAGCACTCTCCAAACTATTTTCTTCCCCTTTGGACGAGTCACAAGTCTGGTATGCAATCTTCACTACTTCACTTTACTACGTTTTCATTAAACTTTCATACCAAATACTTATTCACACGCCGGAGGTGGTTCGCAGGGCCCAACCCCTGCGCAATCACTTAACGTAGTGTCTTTGTATTTCTTATTTCAGGTTAAACACAAGCTTGGCGCAACCACAACAGCCCCTATACCCTTCGATCACCATCGTAGGCCTGGTCGTGCAATTTATAGTACAATCACGATTCAATATTACAATTCGTTACTGATTCAATATTAATTGATTCATTAATTCGACGATTCATATTTATATATGATCCAATAAAAAATGTATAAATATTATAATCGTTAATCTATCTTTAAATCATTATGAATCATCAGCTACAAAATTATTTTATAGACAATCTAACAAAGATAAAAGAACAAAGATTAATTAAAAAAAAAAAAAAAAAAAAAAAAAAAAAAAAAAAAAAAAACCATTAACTTGTGACCATTCAAAGAAAATTAGAACATTGGACAACAAAAGTTCCATTGAAGTAGTTGGTTATCAATTTAGAATTTTGGATAGCAAAATAGTAGGAGCCTTTATTCCTTCAATATAAATTTTGCTTGATCTAATTACTTATTTACCCTTTTAACTATTTTAAATGGCTCATTAAATGATTCATATTTAATATAATTAGACGGCTAGGATGTTTTCTCAATATAAAAATCTTTAAACAAAGCCTATATAGAATCCTACTTCCATCTCAGCCCAACAAATCACAAAAGAAAAATAACATAAACCCACTTCCATTACAGCCCAAAATAAATAAACAAATAAATAAATAAATAAATAAAAACTTCTTCTTCTACGCTTGTACACACACTACATACACACTTCTCACTTGAAAAAAAAAATTGAAAAAAAATTAAAAAAAAATAAAATAAGAATAAAAAAATAAAAAAAATCCAACCGTCTATATATCAATTGGGTCCCACTTTGTCAATGAATTTGCTTCGCCATCTGGGCGAGTAGCTCTTGTTTGGCGAGATCTAGCGAGTTGGGTTGGTGTGGTGGCTCGCCGCAACGAGCATGCCACTTCACCATGGTGAAGGGCAATGAGCCCATACCTGCTGCTCTTATAATTTTTCAAAAATTAGTTAATCATCCTATCAATTTTGACCGGCTACTTTTCCAAGAAAGTTTCCCAAAGAATTATACTCCATATCAAACAAAAAAAATGACTAAATGGGCATTGATATAGCGGACTTTTGAGACATGTGCGCATGACTATCACGTGCGCTGGGTGGAGAAGTAAATATAGTATGCGCTTCAAAAGTATGCGCGCGAGGTTGAACGTGTCATCCATTTAACGGAAGCGCGCGTGCTTTGTGTGCTTTAGGTCATTTTGGTAAATAAAAGTGCACAGTTTATTTTAAAAATCTAAATGGTTCATTAAAAAAAAAAAAATCTCTATTATAAATGAACTTGATTGAAAATTTATATTAAAATTAATATTTTTGCAATTATATTGCGGTTTTTATAAAATAGATAAATCCAAACAATGGATCCAAATGTAACTTTTTTATAAGTACTTATGACACCCCCAAAATTTACAACGCAGCGGAATACCAATTTGGGTGTCACTTCATAGTTCATACACACAAGTTACATAAAATGACCTCAAAAGAGACGTTTAATAAAATATCACATTCGATTTGATAAATCAGAGTACAAAGGTCCCAACAATTTCTATTTAAAAATTAAGTTACGAGAGTTAAATATGACACATGTATATTTTAAAGATAAAAGGTTATCGAATGTGTAGAAAACAAGTCCTTCAATATTTGATATCCACGCGACTCCGATTGCTCCTAATACTCGGCTAGCAAAATAATACCTGAGAAAATACATGCTAAAAAGTCAACATAAAGTTGAGTGAATTCATAGAGTTTAATAAGCAATAAGTTGAATACAAGCATTATTTATCGGGCGACAAGTATTGCAATTACATGTCGGTTTATTTGATTATAGTATTGAGTTATGTAACCGAACCTTGACGATTTTTAATAATGCCCCGGAAAGGTAAATTTTGCCATTTACCACAATTCTAACTATTATGTGTCCGTATCCCGAACAAGGCCCGCCAAGCCTAATATGCATATTCATAATACTAGCGTTTACTACTCGAGTAATTAACGGTTCATGAGGGGACTTAATTGGCAAAAAGCATTCAATATCTATGATCATATAATCGGGTCCAGCATACCAAAAACTACTTGTATTCAGTTTGTAAAAACTAGCATGTATCCCCTTCGCGAGGTTTATAAAACATTTAAGTAAGTAAAAGCGAGGCTATGAACTCACCTAAGCAAAGTGATGAAGAAAAGAAGTAATATGGATCTCCGGACGAGTGGGAAGCATCTAAGCACAACCGAGAAGTAGTGCCAATCTAGAAATCAACGTAGAAGGAACATACGCCAAAATTCAACCGTTACCTATATTATAATGACACGCGATCACGATCGATACTTAAGTAAAAATAGGAAACTTATAATGACCATAACGAATATATATACATTTAGAATATGCATGACATTTTATAACTAGGAATCCATAAGACTTACCACTTATTGTTTCTATTTGATTATAAATTTTCTGAAATTATAACGTTTTTTAGCTAGTCGGTCGACACACCAAAATGTACGCTATATGGTCAAACTAGTTGCTTTCCCTCTAGGATAACACACTTATATATGTATATTAGCTACAGTAGCTAACCCATAAACCATAGGTAATCCTAACCTTTCATGAAAGACGCACCAATGTAATTTGTTCTAAAACAAGGTCTGCTGGACTTTGCAAAAGTTTGGCTACAGCAGACCCCCTAAAACAAATTATAAAAATCTAAAAAAAAATACAGCAGGTCACACATATCTTGGGAAAGTTCCTGTTTAAATTTCAGCCAAAAATATTAAGTTTTGACCCGCCTGCACAGCACATCTTTGCATTTGAAATTTTGATTCACAAACTCAGGTTTGACAACTATTTCTGTAACAACAATTTGACCCACTTTTAGATTCTGATAATCGACGAGGCCTAGCTCGTTGGATAGTAGACTCAAATTACTTATTGATAGGGTCCTGAAAACCTAGAAAAGCTATTGGGATGGCCGAGTTACAATGCTCTAACGTTGGACCAAAATTCTGGTTCAAAAAGTGACACTTGCTGAGTTTTTGACGAAACATTTTCTAACTTGAAATTGGTGTATCTTTTTCATTATAAAGAGTTAGAAGCCCCGATTTTTACCACACGCTCCTTGTAACAACCTCTAACATCCTATTTCTCAATTATCAGATTATAAAAACTTTTATTTAGCCAAAATCATCACAAATTTCTGCCATAAAATTTTATATAATTTCTAACACTTCCTAACGACAATCAAGCATTGCGACCCTAAAATAGCCTAATCTCCACTACCTAAACCTAATTGATCATCCTCAATCCTCCCCAACTCAACAATCATCATTCTAACAATTTACCCATGGATTCCTAATCATAGATTTCAACATGCATGCATATATCTAAACAAGATAAAAATAAAAAGAGCGAACAAGAGCTTACAAGAGCAAATAAATAACAAGATGATCAAAACATAAACCCTTGTGGGTTTGATGAATCTGCCGAGCATAAAGACCCAAAGAGAACCAAAAACCTTGATTTCTTCAAAAACCCAAAAAGAAAAGATGGTAGAAGTGGTGATAACGTGATGATATTGATTCGAAATAGGTGTTAGGGTGGGAGTTAGAGCGCGTGGTTGGTACCAAAAGATAGATCTCGAAAAGATGGTGAAGATGGTGGTGTTGTTTTTAGTGTGAGGGTGGCGGTGGCGGCGCTATGGTGGAATAAGGGTGGCGGTGGTGTTGTGTTTCAAAGAAGAGAGAGAGAGTTGGTGAGATATTGTGTTGGTGATGGTTTGCTTGTAATGTGACAGCCACAAGGACGATTCATGTTATTTACTCTCATAAAAAAAATAAACTTTTAAATAATAATAATAATAATAGTGGGTGTAGGGGATTTAGTAGCCCGGTGTCACTACACGGACCAAACCCGAAACTCAAATAACCAAATAACTTTCTCAAACCGAACCCGTTCCAAAAATAATCAAAACCTCGCGATACATTCCAAAATAATAAATATATCCGAACCAATATTAGATAATTAAAATTGTTAGGTTATCCTATTTTGTTTTCTTTGTAAGTGTATACATGGTATCACGGGTATGCTTGGTCCGTAAAAATATAAAAGAAACCTGAAAATTTGCATTTATAGCAAACGTTTTTATAAAATAATAAATAACTTATTTTAATATGTTTATTAAAATAATTTATGATAATTAAATATAAAATTAATTATTATCATGTCAGTACGCGCTGTGTGTAGTTTTTCACTTATTGCGAGATAATTTATCGTTTTCAAATCGAATGAGTTCGGAACAATTCAAAAATGAAATATAAGTAATAATAAGTATAATTTATTATTTAAAATGCTTCCGAAAAATTACGGGTACGCGTTACGACATACGCGGTTAGATTCTCTTGGTAAATAAAAAAAAGACGTAGAAAATGGATAAGTATTCTTTCATTTGAATATTATATTAATTTAATTACAAGGCGAAATTTACCAATGGTTACAGTACATACCCCTTAAATGGAATCTCGTCCCGAGATTCAGTCTGTGTTATCCGTCGAAGTGGTGTCAGTGAAGAGGTGTGGTTAGAACCGACTCTTTAACTTAAGAAGGTCATTTTGGTAATTTAAACACTTGTGAAATATTTGTAAAATTTTCATAAAGACGCATATTATTATTTTTATATTTTTTTTTTTTTATAAAAGCCCATGGAGGTGCTCAATGCATTTTGTGCTCGGGATTTTGAGAAAGTATCAAGATATCAACGAAGATAGAACAAGTGATAGAAATCAGCTAATGTGTAAGCAATGGTATGAGGGAACGAATAGAATGTCATGAGGGTCCTTAAAGGAAAGGATAAAGTAAAAGTGTTGGTGATAAGACAATGGGAGACAAGGAATTTATCAAGTCGTCAATTCGTGGAAGCGAATAATTGTACATTACTATTAGCTTATCAAGCTCGCGGCGGTTGATACAAAATCGGAAAAATCAACGTAACAAATTACGAGTCGAGAGGAGTTCATAGCCCAAAGAATGATTCGTACACACGCTATGGTGGATACACATAAGCCCACTCATTCATAACTCGTCACTTACATAAAGAGGCGTCCCGATCCATGTAAGTGAAGATTTATGAATTTATGGTTCGGCGGTTTATAATTTCCTTATTCAAATGAAGAAGCGTCCCAATTCATTTCAATAAGACGATTATAAATCATCCTACTTAAGTATGTCCGTCACAAAACAAAATACACAACAAGATCAAGTGCTAGAATAAATAAAAAGATGTCTAATTAACGATATGATTCATCAAAATCATAAGAAGAAGTAACGAGAATAATAATATGACATTAGTCAATCGCATTCCCAAAGGTAAATGCCAAGGGATGGCACGATCCGAGATGACAAGTTAAGGTTGTACTCCCATCAATTGGAAGATTTCAAAAGAATGGATAACGAAAACAACATACTGATTCAAGTGCATGAGAAGAATATTCACACTCAGAGTTGAACAATAAAATAACTAGTGCAATTGACAAAGTACACCGAATGTCAATATCATCAAAAGGAGATAAAGTAAAGTAGCGAAAATGTTTAAGAGATCACCGCATCGTTCATAAAAGGTTAAAGTAAACGAACTCATTAATACATATCATAATACTACACGCATGTGTAAGAATTTGAGAAGAGAGTAACACATATATGTACGGGTATCTTTAAACAATACTAGTATCGACGTTTGAGGGAGAAAATAAAAAAAAATTATGAAGTATTTGATAATCGGAGTGCTCAGGGTATAAATAACCGACCGATATAAAGTATATAGTATGACATCATAAGATAGGCATGAGAGAGCGAAATAATGACTAGGAGATATATTCATTAGTCATATAATAGAAGTATGGATGCAAAATAGAGCATATAAGTTACCTGGGAGCAAGCGTACGCGGATATCGAACAATGGTGAAAGACTTAAATTTTTTTTTTTTTTTTTTTTTTTTTTTTTTTTTGAAAATCAGTTATAGTTTAGATTTTGAAAACGACCTAATTCGCTATAACTAAAGCTCTGGTACCATTCTATGACACCCCCAAAATTTACAACGCAGCGGAATACCAATTTGGGTGTCACTTCATAGTTCATACACACAAGTTACATAAAATGACCTCAAAAGAGACGTTTAATAAAATATCACATTCGATTTGATAAATCAGAGTACAAAGGTCCCAACAATTTCTATTTAAAAATTAAGTTACAAGAGTTAAATATGACACATGTATATTTTAAGGATAAAAGGTTATCGAATGTGTAGAAAACAAGTCCTTCAATATTTGATATCCACGCGACTCCGATTGCTCCCAATACTCGGCTAGCAAAATAATACCTGAGAAAATACATGCTAAAAAGTCAACATAAAGTTGAGTGAATTCATAGAGTTTAATAAGCAATAAGTTGAATACAAGCATTATTTATCGGGCGACAAGTATTGCAATTACATGTCGGTTTATTTGATTATAGTATTGAGTTCATGTAACCGAACCTTGACGATTTTTAATAATGCCCCGGAAAGGTAAATTTTGCCATTTACCACAATTCTAACTATTATGTGTCCGTATCCCGAACAAGGCCCGCTAAGCCTAATATGCATATTCATAATACTAGCGTTTACAACTCGAGTAATTAACGGTTCATGAGGGGACTTAATTGGCAAAAAGCATTCAATATCTATGATCATATAATCGGGTCCAGCATACCAAAAACTACTTGTATTCAGTTTGTAAAAACTAGCATGTATCCCCCTCGCGAGGTTTATAAAATATTTAAGTAAGTAAAAGCGAGGCTATGAACTCACCTAAGCAAAGTGATGTAGAAAAGAAGTAATATGGATCTCCGGACGAGTGGGAAGCATCTAAGCACAACCGAGAAGTAGTGCCAATCTAGAAATCAACGTAGAAGGAACATACGCCAAAATTCAACCGTTACCTATATTATAATGACACGCGATCACGATCGATACTTAACTAAAAATAGGAAACTTATAATGACCATAACGAATATATATACATTTAGAATATGCATGACATTTTATAACTAGGAATCCATACGACTTACCACTTATTGTTTCTATTTGATTATAAATTTTCTGAAATTATAACGTTTTTTAGCTAGTCGGTCGACACACCAAAATGTACGCTATATGGTCAAACTAGTTGCTTTCCCTCTAAGATAACACACTTATATATGTATATTAGCTACAGTAGCTAACCCATAAACCATAGGTAATCCTAACCTTTCATGAAAGACGCACCAATGTAATTTGTTCTAAAACAAGGTCTGCTGGACTTTGCAAAAGTTTGGCTACAGCAGACCCCCTAAAACAAATTATAAAAATCTAAAAAAAATACAGCAGGTCACACATATCTTGGGAAAGTTCCTGTTTAAATTTCAGCCAAAAATATTAAGTTTTGACCCGCCTGCACAACACATCTTTGCATTTGAAATTTTGATTCACAAACTCAGGTTTGACAACTATTTCTGTAACAACAATTTGACCCACTTTTAGATTCTGATAATCGACGAGGCCTAGCTCGTTGGATAGTAGACTCAAAGTACTTAATGATAGGGTCCTGAAAACCTAGAAAAGCTATTGGGATGGCCGAGTTACAATGCTCTAACGTTGGACCAAAATTCTGGTTCAAAAAGTGACACTTGCTGAGTTTTTGACGAAACATTTTCTAACTTGAAATGGACGTATCTTTTTCGTTATAAAGAGTTAGAAGCCCCGATTTTTACCACACGCTCCTTGTAACAACCTCTAACATCCTATTTCTCAATTATCAGATTATAAAAACTTTTATTTAGCCAAAATCATCACAAATTTCTGCCATAAAATTTTATATAATTTCTAACACTTCCTAACGACAATCAAGCATTGCGACCCTAAAATAGCCTAATCTCCACTACCTAAACCTAATTGATCGTCCTCAATCCTCCCCAACTCAACAATCATCATTCTAACAATTTACCCATGGATTCCTAATCATAGATTTCAACATGCATGCATATATCTAAACAAGATAAAAATAAAAAGAGCGAACAAGAGCTTACAAGAGCAAATAAATAACAAGATGATCAAAACATAAACCCTTGTGGGTTTGATGAATCTGCCGAGCACAAAGACCCAAAGAGAACCAAAAACCTTGATTTCTTCAAAAACCCAAAAAGAAAAGATGGTAGAAGTGGTGATAACGTGATGATATTGATTCGAAATAGGTGTTAGGGTGGGAGTTAGAGCGCGTGGTTGGTACCAAAAGATAGATCTCGAAAAGATGGTGAAGATGGTGGTGTTGTTTTTAGTGTGAGGGTGGCGGTGGCGGCGCTATGGTGGAATAAGGGTGGCGGTGGTGTTGTGTTTCAAAGAAGAGAGAGAGAGTTGGTGAGATATTGTGTTGGTGATGGTTTGCTTGTAATGTGACAGCCACAAGGACGATTCATGTTATTTACTCTCATAAAAAAAATAAACTTTTTAAATAATAATAATAATAATAGTGGGTTTAGGGGATTTAGTAGCCCGGTGTCACTACACGGACCAAACCCGAAACTCAAATAACCAAATAACTTTCTCAAACCGAACCCGTTTCAAAAATAATCAAAACCTCGCGATACATTCCAAAATAATAAATATATCCGAACCAATATTAGATAATTAAAATTGTTAGGTTATCCTATTTTGTTTTCTTTTTAAGTGTATACATAGTATCACGGGTATGCTTGGTCCGTAAAAATATAAAAGAAACCTGAAAATTTGCATTTATAGAAAACGTTTTTATTAAATAATAAATAACTTATTTTAATATGTTTATTAAAATAATTTATGATAATTAAATATAAAATTAATTATTATCATGTCAGTACGCGCTGTGTGTAGTTTTTCACTTATTGCGAGATAATTTATCGTTTTCAAATCGAATGAGTTCGGAACAATTCAAAAATGAAATATAAGTAATAATAAGTATAATTTATTATTTAAAATGCTTCCAAAAAATTACGGGTACGCGTTACGACATACGCGGTTAGATTCTCTTGGTAAATAAAAAAAAAAGACGTAGAAAATGGATAAGTATTCTTTCATTTGAATATTATATTAATTTAATTACAAGGCGAAATTTACCAATGGTTACAGTACTATTAAGTACTTATTTATTAACAGAAGCAAAACCAAAGTAAACTCAACCCTGGCATAACTTACTCCTCTCTACCTGAAAAGCAACTTTTTTTTTTTTTTTTTTTTTTTTTTTTTTTTTTTTTTTTTTTTTTGAACAGCTTCAAAAACACAAACTACCGATAGTTGCTCATGGGATGGTATTCAATGCAAAAGAACAACCAGTGTGTGGAATTCGTAGAGGAGGGGGTGAATACGTTTTCTTTTTAAAATCTTAAAACGTTTTGTATCAAATTATCAATTAAGTTAAACTCAACATGAGAAGTGTGAATAATACATCTAAATCCATTAGACCATATCATATATTTATACACACAATCAAAATATTAAAACGTTTTGTATCAATGCGAAAGAACAACCAGCGTGTGGAATTCGTAGAGGAGGGGTGAATACGTTTTCCTTTTAAAATCTTAAAACGTTTTGTATCAAATTATCAATTAAGTTAAACTCAACATGAGAAGTGTGAATAATACATCTAAATCAATTAGACCATATCATATATTTATACGCACAATCACAATATTAACTTCTAACCATAACACAATCAATATCAAAACAATATAAGCAACAATCAACACATATTTGCAAAAATAGATATAAAGCGATAAATGCAAGAATAAATGAAAAGAGATAAGGGAAAGGAAATGCAAACCAGACATGGTGATTTATAGTGGTTCGGACATGAAGCACATCTTCGCTCTACTCCACTCCCCGAGTACCTAACTCGAGAATCACAACAATACTCAACAAGCCCCCTTTAGGCGGAGAAAATCGTACACACCTTTGCTTAAACCAATTTACGACACTAAGCAAAATGTCATGTCCTAATGCTAGATAGGACCAAATTCACGACACAACTTCGATCACTACACAACTTCTATCATGTCATAACTAATGCACACCACGACACTACATCCCGCCTTCACTCTTTCTTGATCACACCACACCAATTACAACTTAGCACGACTTCACGACTACAGCATCTTCACGACTATACACACCACTACTAATCTTCACGACCTCACACCATTTCTTACACACCTCTTTCTTACACACCTATTGACTCACTACTAAGTAAGATCATCTTGATCTACTTATTACATATACTTACATAACTTACTTCTACAACTTCACATCAATACTAACTAGACTCTAATACTTCTTTAACTTGATGATAAGAAGTATTATTCTCTTGCACTTGAGGAATTAAGCTTGAATCACTTGGAAACAAAGCTTTATGATTTTAAATGATCAAAGAATTTAGAAGGATGTATGGGATATATTTAAACAGAAAGTTGGGAGTGGAAAAAGGTTAGAAAAATGCAAGGAAACACTCCAGTATTTATACTCAAGCTGAGGCGCTGAGGAGCAAGGCCGGTCCCCTTAAAGTTTTAGGGGGCCGCCCTATTTTCTGACGCTCCTCTTTTTGTCTTTATTTGGGGAAGGTTTTTTCTAAAAATTCTAGCGGTTTTTATGTAGAAAATTTGAATTCAAAATATTTATTTTGAATAAAACATTTCTTATAAATACAAAAATATTTTGTATAAGTTTAAAAATGTTTGTCCTATTTTATAAAAAATATAAGGTTTGTAGAAATAAAAATTCCTTTGATCATTCATCAAAATAAAGTTTGGTTGTTCATACCTTTAGTGATTAATCATTGGATGCAAACTTATTTGTTGTTGAAGAATACTTGAAACGTCGAGAGATGTTGTCGTATGAATGCATATATGATTTGTGATCACGAGTAACTTAAGCACTTTACGTTATGTATTATAATTTACATCTTTGTCATCATCAAAACATGAAGAGGATGTTTAGATTAAAAATCGTAATATTTATGCTAACACGGTGTTTTAGTTATTTTACTCCCATCTCAATCAATCACTGGATAATAAAATGTTTGCTGGTAGACTGCGGCTTCAAATGTGTCACTGTCTATGTCTTCAATTCGAAGACGATCTCCAAGTAAATTCCAATAATTAATTTCGACTTCCGTTCAATAGGGGCACCTAATGAAACTTCGATATTTGCATATTCCTTCAAAAACAAGCTTAAATCACATTGTACGATATATATGCATTAAAAACTTGTATTTTGAGAAAATATGTAAATACTTAACTTTTTATCAGGCATATATGTAATTTCCGCCGTTCAATATACGTTGTAAGCTGATACAAAGTCTTGAGCCAAGCCACATGTTGGTATGCATCTTTACAGCCACATGCACACATTATCTCCATCAAATATACTGCATTTAATAATTAATTTTCCTTAGATTATTTTACTCTCAAAGTTTCAAAATGAAAAAAGACATGTTGGTATCCTCTTTTGCAGCATTCTTACTAAACCTAGTTATTTTCATTTTCTTGGTCTTTCTCAAAGGTCCTTTTTGTTTGGCTTCTTCTTACTATTACGAAGAATGTGCCCCTCGAAGCTGTGGTGATGTTATGAACGTAAGCTTCCCATTTTACATTAGTGGTGGTTTTCAAACGTCATTTTGTGGGTACCCTGGTTTCAGGCTCGACTGCAACAACGGATCCTTAACTATTCAAATAACTGGAAATAACTATTTAGTTACAAGTATTGACTACTATAGCGGATCTATGCGGTTACGATATTCCCCAATAACCACATGCCCCTTGGCAATCACAGAATTAACACTTGATTATAACGTTAACACCTTTTCATTATATACACCTTGGAGACTTGTTATTCTTAAGAATTGTTCTATATCACAGCTGCCCGCCAAGAATCTGACAAGGTATAGGATTGGATCTTGTGATCAGTTGGTTATGTCTATGTATGACATGAATATACCAATCGGAAGGGAAGTTTGTACTGAAGTGGTTGGGTTACCGATTGAATTGGAAAATCTTGATACGGTGGTTGATGGCGGAAATTATACAGAGGTGATGAAGATGGGGTTTGAATTAAATTGGAGAGCACCGTCTTGTGATACTTGTAGACAAAGTGGTGGTAGGTGTGGATATAATAATGAAAAGTTTCTGACCCGTTGTTTTTGCCCAGATTCAGCCGATGCTGACCTCTCCGAGGGTTGTCAGACTGGTAAGAGCATACTACCGATCTAATATGCAATTCGTATAAGTTTTATGTGATGACTGTATCTCATTTTTATCTAGGGGAAATTTGCATTTACGTGACCAAAGATAACAGTTATCTCCAACTTCAAGATTACCTCTAACACGAGTTGAGTTTAACATAAACTAGCCAATGAACAAATCCGGGCATGAGTTGCGATCCCCTAGAAAGGGGATCAAAATTAAAAAGCTTAAAAAGGTTTCTAACCACTAAGCTAATGTCATATGTCCCCACCCACTCTCTCTCTTTTTTCTTTAATATTTTTAATTAGAGGGTATTTTGATCATTTGACTCATTTTTTTAATTCCACCTTAAATTTCAAATGCAAATAACTTTCAAATGACAAACTTTTACAAAAAACCGATTTCACCATAATTTTTAAAATTTAATCCTCTTTAATTTGGTATAATTTTTTTTAATTTTTTCGAAACTTTTTTTTTGACATATTCATTGGGTCGTGATTTTCTTGAAAATTTTAGCATTTTCGGCTCTAATTTTGTCAAGTTTAAAGGCCGAATTTTGCAAAACTTAAAACACGAAAGTTGTAGCTTCTTGGCCATTCTTTACCCAGAAAATTTGAATCACTCAAATCCAATATGATATGAGTGAGATATCGTATGTTAAAGATGACGTTTTGCTCATATTTGTTGCACACAACGTGTTTGATGAAATGTTTAGCTTAAATTTTTAGTCTTAAAATCGAGTTAAATGCACTAATTTTTGTACAACAATGCACCTTTAGTCATTTTATTAATGTAAGATTAAAAAAGTTTTGTTTTTTTTTTAATTTTTTTGTTGTTTTTTATTTAACTGATGAACCATATTAACTGATGAACTTTATTAACTGATTTTTAAAAAAGATATTTTGTTCATCAGTTACTTTGGTTGAACCATATTAACTGATGAACCTTATTAACTGATGAACCTTATTAACGTTATTAACTGATGAACCTTATTAACTGATGAACCATATTAACTGATGAACCTTATTAACTGATTTTTAAAAAAGACATTTTGTCCATCAGTTACTTTGGTTGAACCATATTAACTGATGAACCTTGTTAACCTTATTAACTGATGAACCATATTAACTGATGAACCTTATTAACCTTATTAACTGATGAACCTTATTAACTGATTAACCTTATTAACTGATGAACCTTATTAACTGATGAACAAAATGTCTTTTTTAAAAATCAGTTAATAAGGTTCATCAGTTAATATGGTTCATCAGTTAAAAAAAAAACAAAAAAAAACAAAACTTTTTGAATCTTACATTAATAAAATAACTAAAGGTGCATTGTTGTACAAAAATTAGTACATTTAACTCGATTTTAAGACTAAAAATTTAAGCTAAACATTTCATCAAACACGTTATGTGCAACAAATATGAGTAAAACGCCATCTTTATCATGCGATATCTCACTCATATCATATTGGATTTAAGTGATTCAAATTTCTAGGTAAAGAATGGCCAAGAAGCTACAACTTTCGTGTTTTAAATTTTGCAAAATTCGGCATTTATGATGGTACAAAATAAGGTCAAAAATGCCCAAAAAATTAAGAAAATTAACACGCATTTCGTATGTCAAAAAAAAGTTTTAAAAAAATTATACCAAATTAAAGAGGATTAAATTTTAAAAATTATGGTGAAATCGGTTTTTTCTAAAAGTTTGTCGTTTAAGAGTTATATGCGTTTGAATTTTAAGGCTGAAATATAAAAAACGTGGATAAGGACCAATATACCCCTAGG
This sequence comes from Artemisia argyi, assembly GCA_030686995.1. Taxonomy (NCBI): domain Eukaryota; kingdom Viridiplantae; phylum Streptophyta; class Magnoliopsida; order Asterales; family Asteraceae; genus Artemisia; species Artemisia argyi. The sequence continues at coordinate 205,114,103 of CM060702.1, read as the reverse complement.
TGGATTATTTGAATAAAATAGATGGAGGGACACATGTCACATGATGAGTGGCTTTTTACACTTTTTATTTTTTATCACCTTTGCAATTGATCGCAACTCATCCGGGAATTCATTATTTTCATCAAATTTAATTAAATAAATAAATAATTATTATTTTTAAGTCTTTTTTTAAATAAAATATCTTGCAAATGATATATCGTTAAGTGACAAAAAATATATTATTACAAGGACATTTTTTTTCTTTCAATAGATGAGCGCTTCGATATACTTTCAATTTTATTTATTTGTTTATTTTTTTGAGTTTTGTTTTAGTGTTAAAATTTGCGTCTGAAAAAATCATATGCGATTTGTGTATGTTAGTAATCACGTGTGATTTCACAAATTACATGTGATTTTAAAATAAAAATTCACATGTGATTTTTTCAGACATATATTTCACCACTCACAAAAAAAGTCAAAAAAAGTTCGTCGAAAATATATAAAAGAACCCTTCTCGTCGTGATGGGCATGATTCCTTTTGCGTAACGATTAACGGTTTGTGAGATATTTAACTTTTAGAAAAAAATGATGAAAGTGATTTTTTTCGATAAAAAATGAATGGACAAAATTAGTTCATTGGGTTTTAGAGAATTTAGGGTATAAATTTAACTTTTCTCCCGCTTAACCCCGTTATCAATTGCTATGAGATTAAAATTTTAATACTATTTTTAATGAACACTATTATTATGCTCATGAGTGATTGTTGATTGTTTGAACACACATGTGTGAAAATTGGATCACCATAATAACTGATGTTTTTCTATACGCAGATTCAAACTTAAAATCAACGATTAGACGCGTGATTCTTGTTACAGGTATATCATGATACACAAATATTTTTCTCCACTTAAGTTTTCACAATAATTTGTATGTCTTTTAGTAGCTTAACTTATGTGAAGATATTTATTTTCTAGTGTATTTTATTTGTATCAACTTATTAGTATATATACTCAAACTATATTAATTTGATTCAAGGTTAAAAGAAGGTTGAGAAAGAGTAGGAAAGTTTTATTGCATTAAAGAATGTATTAGTTGAGAAATGGGTACCTCACTTTTGGGCTTTGGCCTATATAGGAGTAGATAGCAAAACAAGTCCATGTGATCTTTTGATGAAATTGCAGACACATTTTTTAAAACTTCAAAAGTGTAGGTAAAAGTCCATTGATTTCGATGAAATTTCCACTCTATTTAAAAGGAAATTTCGTCAAACTACAAGGAGGATTTTCGAAATTCACCGAATATAAAATGCTCAAAAGCTTTGTTTTTTTTTTCCTCCCTCCTGCATATACTTTATACAAAAAGAAAAAACTATTTGTTTAAAAACTTTAAAAGTGAGAAATGTAAAACAACCAATCTACTCTTACTCCTTATTCCTTCCAATGTTATACTTTACATCAACATATCTTTCTTCTATGGCTACTTATAAGTTAAAAGTGTAACCCAATAAAAATCTTAATCTATTTCATAGAAGAAACACTTAACAACAATTTCGCAACTATAACTGTTTTTCATTTTATGTTTCCGTCGCTACGCATAGATACTCGTCTAGTTTGTATAATAGGTTGCATAAATATCTGCGATGTACAACGAAGTTTTTGAAAAGGGTTGGTAAAGCGAAGTGGTTTGCTAGAACTTTAAGTTTATTTTGTTGCATCACTTTCCGTCGTCACTGTATCCCATATACTAATTTAAAATTATCTAAATACATCATACGCACGCGTAACGAGGGTTCTCACTGGAGTTCTAATGTTACATAGTGAAAAGAAATGAAATATATAGTGTGTTTAATTATATATTTAAAAAAAAAGAAAAAAAACTATCAACTTGGAACACATGCACTATCATGATTTACATTAAAAAATTTATCCACTTCAGTTACCACTAAAATCTTAACACTTTTCGTTTGTTCCAGCTCTTACTATAGGAGTTTTGATGATTTTGATTGCGGCAATTATATGTTTCTTAAGGAAATTCAAACGAAGAAGAATAACAGAGACTCATGTAAATGTGGATATATTTCTAAAGAATCATCAATTTTTGGGTCCAAAAAGGTACTCTTATTCTCAAGTAAAGAAGATGACTAACTCCTTTAAAGTCAAACTAGGACAAGGAGGTTTCGGTTCAGTGTATAAAGGAGAGCTAAGCAATGGAAACCTAGTGGCAGTAAAGATTTTAAGTGAATTAAAAGGTAATGGTGAAGATTTCATTAACGAAGTTGCAAGTGTTGGCAGCACTTCTCATGTAAACATAGTTACTCTTGTGGGATTTTGCTGTGATGGTCCTCAAAGAGCTTTGATCTACGAATTCATGCCTAACGGATCTCTTGATAAATTCATATATGATCGGGAATCCCCAAGTAAGATATGCCAACTTGCGTGGAAAACGTTACACCAAATCGCAATTGGGGTTGCCCAAGGCTTAGAATACTTGCATAATGGTAGTAACACAAGGATATTGCATTTAGACATAAAGCCCCATAATATTCTTTTAGATCAACGTTTTTGTCCTAAGATATCCGACTTTGGGTTGGCTAAGCTGTTTCCTGAAGCGAGAAGCAAGATATCCATGTCCCATATGAGAGGAACACCAGGGTATATTGCTCCTGAACTATATTCTAGAAATTTCGGACAAGTTTCCAATAAATCAGATGTTTACAGTTACGGAATAATGATTCTCGAGATGTTTGCAGGGAAGAAAGATATAGAAGTTGATCAAGTTGATCATACAAGTGATATATACTTTCCTGATTGGATATACAAGAAGTTACATGAGGAACAACTTGGCCTGCATGAGATTGTGAGCAATGAAAAAAATAATATGGTAAGGAAGACAATTATTGTGGGGTTGTGGTGCATCCAAACTAGTCCTTTGAACCGCCCCACAATCACACGGGTCTTGGAAATGTTAGAAGGAGACATAGAGTTGGAAATCCCTCCAAAACCTTATTTGTCTTATCCATCAAGGCCAGTCAGCGCTTGCTCCCCATCAACAAGCTTCCCATCGACAATGTAATGACATTATAGATGTTCATTTATAGTGACATATTTGAAATTCTGTTTGTTAAATTGACTATTGGGCACCTTTGGTGCATATAAATCAACCCTAAACTTACTTATGAAAAACTTATTGGTCAAGATTATGTATATCAGTACTTGAAGCATTGGCATGAGTAACCAAATACAAAAATTATATGGAAGTTGTATTTGTTTCAAGTGTCAGCTTCTACTTTGAACGCTAACGGTATCTATATATGTATTTTTTATCAGCTAATAAAAAAAAATTGCAAACCAATGATAATCTGTTCACAGAATAATTAAACTTTTGTATCTCAAAATTTTGACCATCCGATTCTGATTTTAAACTCGAAATCAAAGTTATAGTTACTGCCTTTACTAATAAAAAATCACATATGACCCATCACCCCATGTAGATTACTCTGAGTTGTTTGTTGGATTTGATAAAAACATCTAGTTGTACTTTTGCTCAACAAAATTATCTTCTAAATGATTGTTATTGGTGCTTGTTCATATGATTGAAGCCACTATCCAAGTAGCTGTTTATGCACAATAGACTTATGGACTCCGTAAGTGCGTAATTGTGTAGTACTGTACCATATCAAAATGAAATTAGTATTAAGTTACTGTTTTTTATTCAATGAATTTACTTGAAGTGTTCGTTTGTGTGTCTCCGGGATCAAATCTATCAATGAAAAGTAAGCATATAAAAATTCTTGTCATGAAGTAGTAAGATTTTTCTAGATCCATACTAACAGCACATAAGTAACCACTAGCCAAAAAAGTTTCCAACAATGTTTTCATTATGACTCCGTTTAGAAGCGAATCATCTTATATACTAAACATGTGACCCACATGAAATTCTCGGTGTGTAAAATTAAGGATGAATAATGAAGTCAAATTAAGTCTTGAGAGAAAAATAAATAAAAAAAATAATAATAATAAAAAATTGTAACAACACAACTAGAAGAGAGTTCGCTTTACCACATGTTTTTCACAAAATGTTTTGTAGAAAATAAAGAAAACAGAGATCGCGTTTAAATAAGCGTTTTCCAACAACATGTTTTGCAAAACATAAAATCCTCTATTTCTTAACTTAACAAAGAAAATTACAAAACAAATTTTAGTTGGTTTCCTTAGTTTCCTTTATAACCCACAACCCTTCTTCCCCTTTTTCAAAATAGAAAATACGAAAATCAACTAAACATGTGGCCAAACATGAATGGATGACCAAATACAAAAAAAGGTTGAAATATCTTAATTAGAAAACGTTAAATGGATGACCAAATACAAAGACCACAAGTGGCCAAACATGAATGGATGACCAAAACCCAAAACAAGACAAAAAGAAAAGGACTAAAACCCTGACCTGCTATGCAAAGTTAAACCTTATGCAATAAAGATTGTACATTATAACCTTGGCACCATATACAAATCCCCTGTTCCATTCAAAACCCTCAAATTGTTGATTTTGTTAACAAAATGGGTATTTGATTCTTGAGATACTTTATAAACTTTCATTTAACTGTAAGGAAGAAAACCTTTTTTTTCATTTTATTAACAAAAAGACTAACCCATTTGGTACTAATAAAGTTTATATTTTTTATGCATATTTTTTAGGTGAATGATGGAACAAGGGTGTTTGGGACAACGAAATCTTTATCTTACAAAGCTGATATTTTCATGGTCTCTTGATGACAACTACAAGGTCTTTATTTTTACCATTTTTTATTTTTGTAATTTTTGCTTGTTTGTTGTTTGTTTATATGTATTTTTTTGGGGTAACCATGTTTTATGACCTTTTGGCTGACTAATCCACATAAACTCAAACCGGGTAAAACAATCCTTAAAAGGAGGTTGGCGCGGCCACTTTTGGGTTGTTTCATATTTAAGTGTTGAAAATCACAAGACTTTTGCGACAAGGCCACCTCGAGTGGTTTGTTGTTTGTATATATGGGTTCCACAAGTTTTTAATATTTATGTTTGTGAATCAGAAAGTGATACATGTGTGTCGAGTCAGTCACTAGATCCCCTCAGTAGTTGCGGACCAAGGTGAGTTTGCTAATAAGATGATAAAAGATCAACGTGTCGTGCTAAACCATAATTCGGGATTCTGGATCTACCTGAAGGTTTTCATTGTTTCATATAATCATCATAGACCCAAAAGAGCATCATAGCAGTGACCCGAAAGAGCTTATAAACAAAACTTTGTATGGATTCATATCAAATTTCTCACATGACACATGCACAAACCAACTTTTGACCTTATACATACTTAATTAAAATGTTAACTCATGTTCAAAATATAAAATTTATTCAAATAGGACGGACTGGTTATTCTGGTTTAAATGAAACTTACTAACTTTAGTCAAAAGTATGACAGGGTAAAAAGGTTAAATTTATAAATGGAGTTAGGCAGTCAAGTGATTTTCCAATGCTCCACAGGCCGAGGGGAAAAGTGGCCACTTAAACAGACACAGAGAGTTTGACTGAAGTACATAAACGATAAGTTTATTTAGGTTGCGAGAGCATACGAAAACTGTAAATTTCAGTATTTATTCGTATAACTTATCTCTTCATTAACTAATTTATTGATTGTACATGATAAACGAGATATGTGTCACTGATTTTCTACTTAGTTCATTATAAATATATGAGTATCTTATTTGATATGCTTTCATGATGTTTATATGGTTTTCAGCTTTTCTATGAGAATAATTTTGTGATGGCAAGATTGTGTTTTGTAAGAGCTGGAGACACAATGTGGGAGAAGTTGGCAAAGGCTTGTGGTCTAAGAGCATCTGCTGATCAAATACGGGGAACACATCCGGAATCTTATTTCGGTTATCTTAGAGAAGCTGCGGGACTTTTCGAGTCTATTCAGAAATTTGAGTCCGCTGCATCATCGTATTGTGATTTGGGGGAGTATGAAAGAGCTGGTAACTTCTTTATCTAGTCATAAATACCTTTCCAAAGAAAGAGCAAATAGGTGTAAGCGGGTTGGAACGGACCTGTTTCAACCCGAGCTCATTAAGAAACATTACCCATTTTGAACTTGTGTGTTTCTGCAGGAAAAATCTATATGCATAAGTGTGGAAAGTTTGACGCAGCAGCGGAGTGTTTCACTCTAGCAGGGTGTTATAGTGAAGCCGCAGAAGCCTATGCCAAAGGAGATCAGTTCACCAGTTGTCTGTCAGTTTGCAACAGAGGGAAACTTTTTGATATAGGCATGGTATATATACAAAACTGGGAACAACGTGCTAATGTTGTAAGTAAAGAATTAGAAGTTAAACAGGAATTTTTGGAGAGTTGTGCTCTTCATTACCATGAACATAAAGATTCTGAATCCATGATGAAATTTGTCAAAGCATTTTCTTCCATGGAATCTAAGCGTATATTTTTGAGGTCATTGGGGTGCCTTGATGAACTTTTGTTGTTGGAAGAAGAATCGGGTCATTTTCTTGAAGCTGCTGAGTTGGCGAGGTCGTGGGGTGATCTTTTAAAAGAGGATGATCTTTTGGAGAAGGCTGGACATTTCAAGGAGGCTGGTCTTTTGTTACTTTGGTATGTGTTTTTTAGCTCGTTATGGGGAAACGGAAACAAAGGTTGGCCACTAAAGCAGTTTGCTCAAAAGGAAGAACTCTGTAATAGAGTAAAGTTGCTTGCAAAAATGGACTCGGACGTTATGTATGATGTTGTTTGTAGTGAACTTAAAATACCTTCTGATCAGCACAACAGCTTGTCTGAGCTGAAGGATGATCGGTTTGTTTCACAGAAAAATAGCAGTCTGAGGGGAGAAATCTTGTTGATTAGGAAAATCTTAGATAAGCATCTTCAGATGAATTCCTCAAAGTACGATTGGGAGGATAATTTACCGATGGATATGCATAAGCACTGTGATGACAATGTTGGACTTAAAATAATCAAGAATCATAAGTCTTGACACATGAAGGACCGAATATGTAGATTAGATAGTTTGTAACTGATAAATAACTGTATTTCCTGTAAAGTAGAAAAGATATAACGTTTAGAAGATAACTCTTAGAAGAGTTACATCGGTTCATTCACACCGATTGACATAGTATATATAGATAGGGATTGTAAACGATTATAAGTGTGGAATAAATAATAACGTGTGTTTATCATATCAAAGTTCCCACCCTCTCTGTTGTTAAATGAGTCCCTGCATAACAGATTCGATATGCATACTCTTATTGTTTTCATTATAAAGTTCATCCATGATTGATCCAAGATCCGTAGGGACAATAAATGGTATCAGAGCGTATGGTTACATGGATCGATCATTTGCAGTCAAGGAAGTTATCAATTGAAGAAGAAGAAGACCCGAAAACAAAGCATGAAGATGATCATGGAAACGTTACAGTTTTGGGCAGAAAAAGAAAGAAGATTGTTGCAAGAAGAGAAGTTCCAAAAGAGTAATGTCTTATGCAGATAGCAAGAAGAAGAGACAGTGAAAGAAATATACAAGGAGTATATTGGTTTGGTGAAATTGTACTATGAGGAGGCTAAAAGAGTGCAGGGTGAACCAGAGGGATTGGCTAGCATGAGTGAAATGGAGCCACAGAATGATGCAAGGGTGATTGCACATGGTGCACAGGGAAATGCACAGGTTGAAGCACTTGAAGCCCAAGTACAAGAGATCAGTGAAGAATCTCCCAGAAAGAAGTGTAAAAGAATTGAAAAAATCAAGGACGATGATCAAGAAGATCAACTATGGAACGAAACAGAAGGCAACTAAACCAGAAATTACAAGGCATGAAGCAAGGCTGCAAATTGGATGAACAAGAACAAAGTGAAGATCATGATGAAGATTATGATGTCTTGATTAGGGGAGTGATGTTGGACTTAAAATAATCAAGAATCATAAGTCTTGAAACATGAAGGACCGAATATGTAGATTACATAGTTTGTAACTGATAAATAACTGTATTTCCTGTAAAGTAGAAAAGATATAACGTTTAGAAGATAACTCTTAGAAGAGTTACATCGGTTCATTCACACCGATTGACATAGTATATATAGATAGGGATTGTAAACGATTATAAGTGTGGAATAAATAATAACGTGTGTTTATCATATCAAAGTTCCCACCCTCTCTGTTGTTAAATGAGTCCCTGCATAACAGATTCGATATGCATACTCTTATTGTTTTCATTATAAAGTTCATCCATGATTGATCCAAGATCCGTAGGGACAATAGACAAGATGTTTCAGAATCACGTTTCTGTTAGAACTCTTGTTTTTTATTGGAATCTGTGGGAGAAGCATATCGTTGATATCTTCAGAAGTATTGAAAGTCCCGAAAATGAAGATCTATGTAAACCCTCGGGGCATGCTGATTTTTGTTTATATTATTTTGGGGTTAGGAAACTGTCTCTAAATGGAAGCACGGTGTACTTGTCATTCAACAAGGATGCTGATTGGATAAGAAACATGGATAACAAGTGCCTTCATAAGGACCGGAATCGTATAACTTTTTATGGCAGGGAGTTAGTGTTTGCTATTCGGTCTTATTGGCAGTCCGAGTTACTTTCTGTGGGTATAAAGGTACTTCAAACTCTGGACGCCCTCCGTAAGTCAAAGTCAAACGGTTCTGTGTTTCACCAAAGCACATCTCTCCTACACATTTTTGAGGTCTCCAAGTTTCTTTTAGACTTTTATCATAACCTCACAAATCCTTATAAAAAGAGGTTGCAGTATTTCCTTGGAATTTCATTAAGTTACATTGATATTGTGTTTCCATTAGACTGGCGGAAATCAGTCGACGAGGACTTGGTTTCCCTAAAGGAGACTGATCTGTCGGTGAACTTACTCAAGGAGATTATTCTTCAAGCTGTTGACATCAAAGCTCTTGAGAGGGTGATTATTATATGTCTGTGTTCAAGAGTATCAGTAGCAGCTTACAAGAATCTCATTAATAAGCTCAAAGATAAACCTCAATTTAAATCATTTGTTGAGAAATTTAGGGATGGTGGATTGAAATATGTTTTGGTTGCTCCAACACTTCAACGTGCTTTAGAAGATAACTTTAGAGTCGCCTCCGGTTTCCTATCACCTCACAGTTTCGGGTATCTAGTGGACCGTCTTCTTTTAATGCAAACTTTCACTTCAGAAAATTCTTACACAACAAGATCTTCTTTTGTTGGATCATTTACACATATTCAATCTTCTTCAACTTTATCTATTGGCCCTTCTCCAAATCTAAGCGTTCTTGTTGAAAGAATCCAAGATATTCTCTGTTTTAGTGAAATTACTATGGTATGGATTAAAAGATCAAAGATTGATGTCTCTTATTATCCACTGTTAGTACTAAAGATGGTTATGATACTTTCCTTAATATGTCTGAAGGCACCAAATTATTCTCCAAAGCTACTTGACTTTCTGTCTGGTTACGACAATGTTGCTTATTTTCTTCCAAAGAAGTTTCTGTGTAGTCTTCTTAGGAAAAGGATAAACCAACTTTGATCCAGAAGTTGTTGCAGAAGCGTTTTTGAGCATTGATGATCCTCTCCTGATTGTTAGATCAGAAAATGTGAGTCCTAAAATCAATGCTCCTTGTGCTATATTTGTTGACCTTGAGAAATCTAAAGAGGAGATAATGAGCGTTTTGTTTCCAAGGAAGAACACACATAATGTCCACACACCATCAAATAATGTTAACGCTGGGACAATTCCTGAGATCTTGTCTTCAGATACATTGCAAGATACTAACATTATGAATCGTGTGGAACTTCAAATTAACTGGAAAGTATTAGAAGAAATATCTGAGACTATTAATGGGAAGAAGGGAGTGGCACTGAACAAGTTATCTGCTGCAACTATGATTAAGGTACAATATACATGATTGTTTGTAACAAATGATTTCTGCTAATGATATCATTTCTCTGTAAGTTTGATGCCTTATCTTTTGTCTGTTGCCAGAATGAACTTGATATAAATAGGGGCGCATTACTTACTGCCTTTGCGGCTCAAACTTCTTGTTCTTACGAAGATGCAAGAGCTATACGTGATGCAAATGAAGGTCTGAAGTTGCTTTCTTTTGCGTTTGACACAAGGTTAGACTTGCACCATTGTAAATTTTGAAGTGGTTTTTAAACTTCAAACCAATTTACACTTGAATTTGTATTTTGTTTTTGGATCCTTTTACAGTCGACTAGAATTGAAGCATTCAGTTATACTGAAGGGTGTGAGTCGTGCTGTCAAGGGGCTACAAAGTCATCGGCCAAAGCTAGATAATTTCTTGAACCGATCTTCCATGAACCAGGCATTAAAGATTAAACAAACACGTGATTCAGTGGTGTTACAAAATCAAAGTGAATGTGATAACACTCACGATGATAACAACAAGAAAGGGAAGGGAAACAAGGGAAAGAAGAGTAAAACGAGCAAAGGTAAAAAGAAATGACATTGATGAAATAGGAGGGATATTGTATGGTTTTTTCTTCTTTTTTTTGTATTCCAGAAAAAGATATGAACTTTGAATCCATGATTAGCACTTTATGACACAGGATATGTTATTTTGTGGGTTTGAAACTCATGGTTATGCATGTAAGAGTTCTGGTAGGCCTATTAAAAACAGATATGATCAATCATCAAGACAACTTGATAACTAAAGGGTTCAACTGAATCAAAATATACTTAAGTTTACATCTTGTGTCCTGACATTAACCCGTATTTTCACAACGTTTTCCCCTGTTTAAGAATATACTGAAACGGAATGGCAAAAAAGACAACAAATATAGAGAACCAATGCGTCTACCAAGAAATACCTTGAGTCCAAATAAACGACAATGGGTGGGATCAACTTGATAACAGTATATACTTTCGACAAAGTGTTTTCTATATCAATTTTTGCGGGTTTCGATATTTTACACTATAAATGAAAAGATTTTTATTAGAGGTGGCAAAACGGGCGGGCACGGGTAAGATGGGCGCATGCTATTCGAATCGCTTAAAAAAAATAAAAAAGAAAAAAAATCCTCAAATGTAACACCTAATTTATATTTAAGTAAGGGGATTGATTTGCACACCATTTTTTTTATAAGCACACCATTTTGTACAACATTATAATGCACAGAAAGCACACAGTACAATACTGTACTGCACAGAGTGTGGTGCAAGAATAAAAAAAATTGGTGTGTGAATCACCTCCCTTTAAGTAACTATAAGTTTTTCATTAATAAAAATTTAATATTCTTCAATTGAGAGAAAAAATGTGTCAATTATGCTCATTTAACTTTTAAATGGGCAATATATGCCCATTTCAAAAAAAATGTGACCCAAATGTATCCAAATCTTTAAAAAATCTGCCCATTTAGCCTTTTTTTTTTTTTTTTTTTTTTTTTTTTTTTTTGGCACAAATTGACATCTCTAATTTTTATGTATACACAATCCCAAAGCCCTAAAACCCTAACCCCTAAAGCCTAAAATCCTTAAACTATAACCCCTAAACCGAAAAAACCCTAAACCCTAAATACCTAAACTCAAACCGTAAGCCCTACACTAGAAAAAAGTCAAAAGAAAAACTTCATCAAGAGTATATGATGCAGATATCATATAAAATATAATATTATGTTTGTGGCGATGGTATAATTAGTTCCTTCTAATGATTATTGGTTTGCGCAATATTTAATTTTTAGAAAGTGAGGGTGAAGTTAATTTTATTGTTTTGATAAAAATAGAGAGAATTGCAAAAATCGTCCTTAAACTATGGCCAATTTGCATGTTTCGTCCCAGAATTATTGAAACTGCAAAAACCGTGTCTAAACTAAACTTTTTGGGCAAAATTCGTCCCTAAAAGCAAACGGTGTTAACTTCCATCCAATTTGATACGCACGTGATTTGCACACGAGGACAATCTTGTCTTTTTACATGATATCTCTCCCTTTAATACACCACACACACCACCCATCAAAATAAAAAACCCCTCTTTCAATCCCAAACACACATATAATAATAAACCCTAACTCTAATTTTTTAAATTAACCCAAATCAATCAATATGGTGCGTTGCCTTTGTAATAAACAATGTGTGCTTCGATGTTCATGGACTCCCCGTAACCCAGGCCGTCGTTTTTTGACATGTCCACGAATTGGAGTAAGTTGCAAAAAACACTCATCTTTTACATTAATCCTTTACATTCATGCTTAATAATTAGGGGTTTCTATCTGATTGTAGGGTACTGAATGTAACTTTTTTGATTGGTTCGACCCACCCATGTGTGCCCGTTCAACTGAGATCATCCCAAGATTGCTAATGTCAAGGAATGTGCTTGAAGAATCAATGAATGAATTACGAGCTGCAAATAGAAGATTGAAGATTTGGTTGGTTTGTACTTGGGTTGTATTCCTTGTTTTTATGATGTAATAGGATAGGTACTATTAGGCTATGAAATCCTTGGGTTGTTTTCCTTGTTTTTAGGATGTAATATGGTATGTAATGTTAGCTTTGATTAGTAGTTTAACTTATACATTGACCAAAATGTGTTATGGTCAATGAATTTTGATGTAATGGGTCGTTCAATGAAATGAACTGTTAACCATACAATGCAAATGTTAATGAATTGAAATGTTAACAAAAGAATGCAAATAACAAATGCAAATCAAATATTAACCAAAGGCAGCAAATGACAAATGCAAATGAAATGTTAACCAAAGACTGAACATGACCATGTTAATCAAACAACACATGAAATATACTACCAAATTTGACATCAAACATACTGCCAAGTTTAAACATCCCAAAAGATACTACATCAAAGAGTTGTAATTTTAGTTCTACATCAGATATTACTTAAACAGAAAAGATACTACATCAGATACTACTTTGTTGGTGTGAGCCTGGAAGCTGTTGTTTTTGTTCTTTTTGGAGTTGCAGTTGCTTGTTGTTGACTCCCACTTGCACCAGCATTTCTCCCACCAAATTTACTCCCACCTGCAATCCTATTACAACTTCTTTTATTATGACCCTTTTCCTTGCAGATGCTACATTTCATAGTTGTTCCCTTCCTTGACAATTTTCCACCTTTGACCAAATCTTCAACTTCTACAACACTTTTCTTCCTTTTTTTTTGCAGGTCTTCCAATCTGTGGATGTTCTTTTGGTGGAATTAAGGTAGATGGCCAATCATGTTTCACCCACAGATGTTTCCCACAGATTGGATTGATTTTATGTGAATATTGCTCCTTCCAAGTGTTGAGCCTGTATGAAGGATGTACCCAATCCTCTGCCAAACCACCATTCCCACCATTTTCATTCAAATTGTTTCTGCAAGCCACCACATGTTTACAAGGCAACCCTGAAATTTCCCATTTCCTACAAGAGCATGTCTTTTGTTCTAAGTTCACTAACACTTGGTCACCCCATGGCCCTTTGACTTCATATTGATCTGCACCATTCCATTGGGCTGATTTGCTGCAGTCTTGATTTTGTCCAAAATCTTAGTAACAGATGGAGTTAATGGCCCCACAGACTTAGCAATGACACTTTGAACAACAACTATCCTTTTCAATAAGTATTCTCTAACATAATCAAGGGCAGTTATAATTGGAGAATCCCTAGCCTCTAGCAATTGCCTATTGAATACCTCACAGATGTTGTTTATCAATAGATCACAATGGGCCCTACCTGTAAGTTAATGACCATGTATCTATTTAAGTGTGAAATATCTAACTGTAAAACATATTAACTTAAACAAAAATGTAAAAGTTTTACCTGAGAAGTGAGATCTACTCCAATGTTCTGCAGGAATCTTTTGCAACCACTCATAGGCTTTGAGGTTGTATGCTTTCAACTCATCCATACCTTTCTGGAACTGTACAACAGTTGTGGCACTTGCACAATTCCAAAGCATATCCTTATACTCTCCACCTCTCCAAGTTAATCTCATGTTCTCACAAATGTGTCTCACAAAAAATCTATGTTCAACAACTGGAAATAACTTCTTAATAGCAGGTAACAAGCCTTGAAATTAAAGGAAATAATAAGTAAATAAATTTATTTTTACCAAATATTTAAAAGACCAAAAACTGTTAACTTAATATGTACCTTCTGTCTATCTGTAATGAAAGTGAAATTTGAGTTCATGTCAAGATCAAGATCATCCCCCAGATTAGAGAGGAACCATAACCATGATTGTAGTGATTCAGACTCCACAATACCATAAGCTACAGGGTAGATCCCATTATTTGCATCAACAGAAACAGCGGTAAGTAGTTGTCCTTGATATGGTGGCCTCATAAAGGCACCATCTAAACCTAAAAGGTCTCTGCCACCAGAGTTGAATCCATCTTTTAGTGCCCCTAAGCAGATGTATATCCTCTTAAACTGTTTAACATTTGAATCTGGATCTCCATCCCTCTCAACATCTATCTTAACTGTGGTATTTGGATTGCATCTTTTAAGTTCCATAACATAATCTCTCAAACGTGCATACTGCAATTGAGCATCACCTTTAATAGTCTCTTCTGCCTTAGCTTTAGCTCTGTAAGCTTTATGCCTAGAAATACCAACCTGGAACTCTTTTTGCATTTGATCTTGAAGTGCTCTAACAGGGATGTGTGGGTTTAGTGCAAGCTTATCTACTAAATGTTGTGAAAGAAAAGTAGATGTGCAGTGCCTAACTTTTCTTGTTTGTAGACAGATGTGGTCTTTTTTATATGTCCTTACTTGCCAGTTGTCTACTTTTGTCTTGGCAACATAAACCTCCCATTCACATTTACTTTTCACACCTACCTCTTCTGAAATTACTTTCTTACCCTTATTCCTCTTTTGTACCTTCTCTTGGTTTCCCTCATTCACCTTATCTACAACATTATCTTGACTCTTTCCCATTAAAGATTCCATTCCCCCATCTCCCAACACAGTTGGCACAATACCTACACATTTAGCCCTCACTCTCACATTATCATTTTTCACAATGTCTATATCCCTTCTTGCCTCCACAGAATATGCCTTAATCCTATCCTTTACTTCTTCCCTATTACCAAATTCTTGCCCTGTATAAAAGAAGTTCACAATTCCACCCTCATTATCCTTTTTTCCCTTTTTTTAAAGTTTCCTAATTGAAGCTTTAATAGCACTTTCATTGTCATCCTCACCAAGCTCACTTTCATATGAATCATAATCAATAACCTCTAAGTCTTCCTCATTTATAGTTAACCTAGGTCTTAGAGGATCTGCAACTGTGTCCCTTTCCCTTTCATCATCATCAAGATTGAACCTAAAACCTTCCATTGGCACATATACAGGCTCTATAACATGTTCATCATCCACCAACTCTACATCACTGTCACCACCTACATCAGCCTTATCACTACTACTTACATCAGCCTCCTCACCACTACCTACATCAGCCTTCTCACCTTCAATATCAGCCTTATCACCACCACCACCTAAATTAGCCTCATTACCTTGAACATCAGCCTTATCACCACCTATATCACTAGACTGCCCAATCATATCACCACCTATATCACTAGACTGCCCAATCATATCACCACCTATCACATCTTCATTATTCTCAACATTTGTGGCCATGTAGTAACTCTCAACTGTGGTTTCACCATGTTCAATATAAATTTCAATAACCTTATTATCAGTTACATATTTAGAGAGATTAACAATATCAGAATCACTCCCAATTCCCTTAATCCACAGTCTAAGGTCTCATTTGGTATCTTAAAGTGATAATACATGATTTCCCTAGGATCATATTTTAACCTTTTCACTATAGAATGTATTATGTCAATCCTAAAGTGCTTCATATGCAACAAATCAACAAACTGAACTTTACCCCCAAAATACCTACGATTGGGTGATGGTGTGAAACATCCACCATGAAACACCTTCATTGAAAACACTTCTGGAAAACCAGCTGTTTCAAAAACAAAATGCAATAATTAGGATTAACACATAAACAACATTGAATACCAACAATTTTAATTTTATTAACATGTTCTTACCATATTCATCATACGGATCAAACTTAGGATTTTTTCGAAAATACCAGACGTTATACATTTGAGAATCAAATTTTGTGGATTACAATTTGATTAATTTGATTGTTTAGGGATGTATAGTGTTTTGGGGATTAGGGTTTCATTCAAATTGTTGGAAAAGTGTTCTGGGGATCGGGTTTTATAAAGTAGGTGGGTTTTTAAAATCTTTTAAGTATTAGTATCATGTAAAAAGACAAGATTGTCCTCGTGTGCAAATCACGTGCGTATCAAATTGGATGGAAGTTAACACCATTTGCTTTTAGGGACGAATTTTGCCCAAAAAGTTTAGTTTAGACACGGTTTTTGCAGTTTCAATAATTCTGGGACGAAACATGCAAATTGGCCATAGTTTAGGGACGATTTTTGCAATTCTCTCAAAAATATATATATAAATAATAATAAAAAAAAATGATTGAGATTGATTCATTTGATCTTTAATTTTGTTTATCTTTATTGAACCAAACTCAAATGACAAGCATACCATACTTTATTTGTAAACTCATTATAAGATACATTGGAATCTAAATACTTATGGAACATGAGATGTCTCAAGTTCAATTCCTACTTTGTGTAAACAACCCTAATGTGGTCACACCACCTTTTAAAAAAATGGATGATATTTTGGTTTTGTATATCGTGTTATCGAATTAGAAAAGATAACGGATGATTTTACAATTATACCCTTTGTTATATATAAAACTTATGTTTTACATTAAGTCATTTAAGTAATTGTAATTATAAAAGCTTTCTAATATAACTTCTTTCAAATCATCATACTTTTGGGATGAAAGCTTTGAAGAGAAATTTAGCCAAATATCATCTCCTATTCTTTACTCTTCTCTTAATCTCTTCTGATAAAACTCAATAACAAGAATTTATTTTGTTTTCTTCTACTTTTCTTCTTTTCTTTCAAAAGTAAAACTGTAGTTATAGGAAAATTAAAGTTAAGTGATCAATCCTGACTAAAATCAGCCTACTTAGATTAGTCAAGATACGAGTAATGAGTTAGAGGTTCTCATCATCAGTTAACTATCATCATACATTTATCCATTTTTCGCATCAGCAGTTAACTATCATCATACATTTATCCATTTTTCGCATCAGCCGACTAGTATCCAGACATTGACCATATTGAGTGATGCAAAACTGATACGTATCACATGGGATTAGAATGGGGACCATATTAAGTTTCCGGGTATGTTCATTTGGCGTTTGAAATGGGTTGTAAGCCAATGAGTGGAGGAGAACCAGTCAATGAAGTCAAAGTCTTGATGGTTTTAGTCAATAAGAAGAAAAATTACAATAGTGACAGAATTGTCTGTGTCTTTGGCTTACTGTACTAACTAATAAGCATAGAGGTGAAAGATGTATTATATAAGTCTTATAAACACAGGTGATAAATTGGCTAGTTCTCTAACCTGTTGTGTTTGATAATATTGAAATGATTGTTGTCTTTGTTTTCGTGTGTGTTTTTCTCTCTTGTCTACCTGTCCTTCACTCTGCTACAGAAAGTAACATGTTTACGTCTACCTGTCCGGAAAGTTTTAGTTGTCCAGGTTTTGCCCCGTTCAAGTACCCGTTTTACAATGACACTGACGAATGGTGTGGGTTGATCAAGGTCAAATGTAATTCAAAAGGTGGGAATATTGAAATTGGGGAAAAGAAATATGAAATTATTTCCAAGTTTGATTCTAGTAGTTATTCTGTTACGATCCGTAACACAACATTTCAAGAACTTGTGACCAATGCAAGCTGTGAGGCACTTATGAATAATTTCACTTCTCCAAACCCTCTTGTATATTCCATTTCAATATTCCCTTCCTCACTCTCTTCAAATGCACAAAAAATACCAGTTATGCTGAAGGAATATTGAATGCCTATTTTAACCAACTTAATTATAAAAGCCACAACACATGCAAAGATCACAATTTCTACTATGAGTATTCAATCAGCAATGCAACAGTTCCAAGTGATCTCCCGCGTACATGTGAAGTAATACAGTTGCCAATGATAGGGGGATGGGAATATCATCCAAATCCAAATGAAAAAGATGATACAACCAACATATTTTCCCTTCTCTCTTCTAGCATCGTCTCTATTTCATTTTCATTGACACGTTCCTGTGAAAAGTGTCACAACAAGGGCGGCCGCTGTCAGGCTAACAAAGGACAGTTTCAGTGTTTGTGTGACAAAAAGGGTATTTACTTCTGGATATATTATGTTTCCTGCTGAAAGCAATTTCCATGGACACACACACACACACACACACACCCCTATAAGTTAATGTAAATCGTATGCAAAGATTACTCACTATCAACCAACTATTACTATTACCATTGGTATTTAGTTATTTACTACTCTTAAAAGCAAATATTTTTTCACCAAACCATTTAATTAATTTATACTCTATGAATTCATATTTCTAATGTTTGTGGTAATTTATTTAAGATAAAGTACGCTTACTTAGTATATTAGTTATTGATCTTCTGAGGCCTATACCTAATGTAGCATGAAGCAAGGCTTGTATGGTACGAACCCTTCAATGTGCTACTATTCAGTTTTTACGAGAATTGTCTTTGCTGACTGGAAAGAGGTGTTTGGATTAGCTTATTTTCCAGGATTATGGACATATTTGAATTTAGTTAAGCTCATTGACTTTTCTTTTCTTTTTTTCTTTTTTTCTTTTTTTTTTTTTTTTTTTTGCTTATGAGCTTATGGATTATTTAAGTCTATAAGCTTATTTTCATAAGCTCATAACCCAAAAAAGTAAGCTTATGAGCTTTTCCAAATTCAATAAGCCCATAAAATAAGCTAATCCAAACACCCCTAAGTCACAAACAGTCTATGATTATCAAGAAAAGGATCTTCTTTTTCACAAACATTATACCTAAAGATCATGTTTGAAAAAGTTATTAGTATGTAGGCTATATCGAGCATGGGGAGTGCCTGAGTTTTCCCTCATGGACAACACAACACGCATGAACATGCAACACGGTAAGGGGGTGTGGCAGTGGTGACAGGATGACATTCACAGTAAGGGTGGCGGGTTCACACACCTAAACACATGGGAATGCTCGGGAAGAATTCCCTGAGGATCTGGACCAAATTTCCAGGAATGGTATTCCTGCTCAGGAACATATGCCACATAGGCATCTTTTTTGGGAATATTTGAGCACTCCCTATGATGCTAACTGTATTTTCTTATAATCAAATGGATACTCACAAACATTCCTAACCCAGAATTGTCCCTTCTATCTTATTAGTAAAGCGATAAACCACACCTTATTTTGATAGTTATTGTGCACTAACATTTCTAACATGATATATAAACGGTTCAATTCCCTTGGTGTAGAAACAGGAAGACATTTGATGCGGGTGATTCTTCTCTTAGGTAATTTGTCATTACCATCAATTTTTGTTGTCTTAACCAATCTACTTTTTATAAACAACCACATGTATCAAACTCTTTCAGCTCTCGGTGCAGGAACTGTGACGATACTGATCATTATAATCTTGTGTCTAAAGAAGAAATATGGATGGGGAAAAAAGCCGGAGTACAATGTCAATGTGGAGATTTTCCTAAAGAATCAAGAGTTCCTTGCTCCAAAAAGATACTCTTATTCACAAATCAAGAAGATGACAAACTCCTTTGAGGTCAAACTAGGACAAGGCGGTTTCGGTTCTGTGTATAGAGGAGAGCTGAGCGGTGGAAAGCTTGTGGCAGTGAAGATTTTAAGTGAACTAAAAGGAAATGGGCAAGATTTTGTTAATGAAGTTGCAAGCGTTGGCAGGACTTGCCATGTCAATATAGTAAGTCTTGTAGGATTCTGTTTGGAGGGTAGTCGAAGAGCTTTGATCTATGAATATATGCCTAACGGATCCCTTGAAAAGTTCATATATGGTCGTGGTTCTTCAAGTAATAGCCATCTTGGGTGGGAAAAGTTGCACCAGATTGCAATAGGGATTGCTCGAGGATTAGAGTACTTGCATCGGGGATGTAACACAAGGATCTTACATTTTGACATCAAGCCCCATAATATTCTACTGGATCAAGATTTTTGTCCTAAGATATCTGACTTTGGGCTGGCTAAGTTGTTCCCCGAGAAAAGAAGCATGATATCCATGACTGATATGAGAGGGACGCCTGGGTATATTGCTCCTGAATTATTTTCTAGAAGTTTTGGAGGGGTCTCACACAAATCAGATGTTTATAGTTATGGAATGATGATTCTAGAAATGGTTGGAGGGAGAAAAAATGTCCAGGTTGAAGTTGATCATATAAGTGAAATATACTTTCCTCATTGGATATACAAAAAGATTGAACTACATGAAGAACAGCTTGGACTGCACGGTATTGTGAGCGAAGTAGAAAATGAGATGGCAAGAAAGATGATTATCGTAGGGTTGTGGTGCATACAAACTAATTCCTTGAGTCGTCCAACAATGACCAAAGTGGTTGAAATGTTAGAAGGGGGCTTAGAGTTATTGGAAGTTCCTCCAAAACCTTATGTGTTTTCTCCATCAAGATCAGTCGAGTCTTCAACTATAGAATAATTGCTTCCCTATCTGTTTTCTCTGTTGATATATGTTTTTTTCCTCATTCAAGTATTTCTATGATATTTAATATTCTAATGACTGCAGACAACAATGTTGGATCATTTTTTTTTTTTAATTAGGTAGTAGGCACATATGCTTATCCAATATGGCAATATGGGTATATTCCATGGTTATGATCAAGATGATCTTGTTACTTGCAGATTACTATGTATGGTATGAGTGGTAGCTAAGCGTTCACATTAAATGCAGTAATTAAGCTTGACTTTAAAGGTTTATAACAGAACCAAAATGGGCAAAATTGGGGGGAAGAAAGCAGCAACTTTTTTAGTCAACTTTGGGAGCTTCTGGGCCTCCCACAGACAGAAGAAAATGGTGATGAATCAAGACAAATTTGAGACATGTTTTTGTACACACATTTCATCATACTTAATGTCTAACCAAGAATGATTTTACTAATGGATGATTATATAGTGTTTAGATAATTATACATACAACCAATGGGGTTAGAATTTTTTTTGTTGAAAAGCATCTGCAACTTGCAATGACTATTGATCACTTTCACACCTATATCATGTATTATTTTTTTTTTATTAGTAAAAGTAAATTTGAAAATGTAATGTGAATAGCAGTCTTCCCAAATGCACATCAGCACATGCCACAAATCAAGGAAGCATAACTTTTACATCAACTTACATTATAAATCAATAAGCAAGTTAGGGCAAAGTATGTATCTATACGGGACTGACCAAATGCCATCCTCTCTTCGGAACGCTATTAATGGTACGTGGCTTCGATCTATAAAATGTTAAAGGATCTGTGAATTTATAGTGTGACATTATACCCAAGTATTCCTATATAATTCTAATGAGAACGAATAGCATCTTTAACAGGTATTATTCAAATATTACATTGATCTTAAGCCTAACACTCAAGGTTCCTGTTGCAATTTTATCATATAATATCACGTACAGTATTATAACATGTAAGCTGTCTCACAAGCAAAATAGTCGATTCTTGTTCCTCCGATAAAACCTTATAAGTCCAGATCTCACTTCGAATGACAAGTTCTAGATGTTTGCTACACATGATTTTGCCATAGCATTATATTCTTGATACAAATAAAAACATATATGAATTGAAATTTCTTCCTGGCCATATAGATATGAAACTGAAATTGACTATAACCACTGAAATAGCTATTTCCATATATAATTTTTTTTTTTTTCAAGTACTTTTAAGGAAATTGTAAAAAAGAATCCAATCTAAAATGTAACAATAAAGCTTAGATTTATAACTTTTCTATCATCTAAAAAAAATAATAGACGGGTGGTAATGAGACCATAACAAGACCACAAACAACCCTGTCATATCAGTGCTAACTCAGTTTTTTCTTCTACACCTAACACAGACCAAACACTCGTAGTAAGAGGACCGCAGTCACAACTAAAACATACACTATAATGTGGGTAGACCAACCGAATGATCTGGCCTTATTACGTTCGGTCTTAGTGATCTTGACAAATTATCTTCAAGAAAACTTTTTTATTTGATAATATGGATTTTCTGGTTGTAAAAATGGTATGAGAGTTAGAACCTCAATAATGAGTATAATAGGACAAAAAAGAAAGTTAGAAGTATGTGCTGAAAAGTTATTTCTACTAATAACAGACATATATTATTACTCCATGATGCAATATTAAATTTCAAGTGGTAAATAATGTGACACATAACTTTAAGGCATGGTCTTGTCTCCAACATTGGTTATCATATATTAACCAAATTTAACTCCACGCTTCTTTCCATGTGTTCTCCAAAACATATACTCGTGATAATTCAAATGTGGCGCGCATATCACTTTGAAACTATGTAATGATGTTACATCTCTTTAAGATGATTTCAAATTATCCAACATTGATGACTAAAAGTTGCATAAAAATACTTTGAAATTCTATTATAAGTAGATGTGAGAAGTTTTCTTTTGGGAAATGTAACTACATGCATGGTTTCATAGAAAATCGTTTACACCAAATTCTTGTACAAAAGCATTTAAATGCCTTAACATCCTGCAAGCTAAAGATGATTAATATAATCATAAGATGACAAGAGCATAAGAATTTATTACAGCAGGCAATATTTTCTTTGTGAGGGCTTGGGATGAACAAGGCGATTTCAAGAAAGCTATAAATAAGTAGACAACGACCCTTTTTTATGGACCAAAACAAGCTACTACGGTTTGACTGATGACTTTTAGCAATTTCTTTAGAAATAATTTGGAGGTTATCAGATATTAAAAACTCATTGCCAACATGGTTATGGACTTATGGTTTACTTAACTTTACATAATTACACAATCTTATAAAGTTATATTTGTTGTTATCACAAGTAGGAATTTATGCATCTTTCAGTTTAATTTTAAATCGGTACAATTAG
Organism: Artemisia argyi; assembly: GCA_030686995.1. NCBI lineage: Eukaryota > Viridiplantae > Streptophyta > Magnoliopsida > Asterales > Asteraceae > Artemisia > Artemisia argyi. The sequence goes on along the minus strand of CM060702.1, from coordinate 205,091,044 downwards.
ACTAAACGTAATAGTGTGTCCCCACCTCCCAATCCCGCCCCCCCCCCCCCCCCCCCCCCACCCAGTAAAATTTTCATTTGGTCCAGCAACGGATCGAATAAATTGAATGAATTTGTATGAAAGTAGCCGTTGGCTACTACTTGTGAAAAAAAATGCTTTTCACGAGGAAAAACATGGGTTTCACGAGAAAAAACATGTGTTTTCTACGATGATATAAGAAGCATTAACTGTACGAAATAGTCGTGTGCTCAATGCCCACAACATGTACGTGGTCTATTTTCTAGGGGTGATTCCAGGCCAGATCCATTTATTAGAAGCGGTTGCCTCACAAGATTTATAGATTTGACATGCGTTCTTGGTGTTGCAGGGTCGAACAATGACGTCAACGTTATACGTCAATCGCCTCTTTTAAACGATCTCAAAGTCAGGAAAGCACCTGTGGCTAACGACGTGAATTATAAATGGGTGACGGGATATATCCGGAATGGGTTATTCTTGTTAAGTCTATTTCACAGCCAGGCTCGAATGATACAAAGCGAATAAGATACAAGCAAGCACATGAAGCAACAAGAAAAGTTGTGGAACGAGCGTTTGGCGTGCTAATGAAAAAGTGGGTTATAATAAAAAAAAAAAAAAAAAAACGTCCGCACGGTCACGAAGTTGAGAAAATTACACATTTGATGTACACTTGCATCATATTGCATAATATGATACGAAAAGACAAAAAGTAGGTAATTCATCTCCCAACTTTTATCCGGAGGAACAACATCATGAAGATGAACATGTACAATCGACAGAATCTAAGTTACAAGTTATCAGGGTAATACACAGCGAACAAACTCACCTAAATCTTAAAGCAGATTTAGTGAAACACATTTTGCATCGAACAAACGCACACTAATTTTATTGTAATGTTTTTAATTTTATTTTAGTTATTTTATGTAATCTTTTTAGTTTAAATGAAATTTTAATTAAAAAAGAAATGTTTGGTCTCCCTACTACTTGTATTTGGTCTAGGTTTAATATGAGTTGTGTTTGTGATTTTGTTAGCGTCTTCTTACTTTTAGTCTTATAATAATACATAGCCTTATATCTTGCTTTAAAGGAATTGAATAGTTGTTGTAATCATAAAGATACAAAACACATATTTTAGTCATATTATTATTATTATTATTATTATTATTATTATTATTATTATTATTATTATTATTATTATTAATTGAAATAGGACTTGGACCGTTTATTGAGGGGCGTCTTTGTAGTTGATATTGAGATAGGTTGTGTACGTAGGTCAAGGTAATAAGTGTTGATCACCTAAGTGTCATGTTCCTGACGAGGATGCATTTTACAGTAGGTAGGCAAATAAGTGTCTTGCAAATCGAGCGATAACAAGACATTATTAGGGTTGTCACAAGTAAAAATAAAAGACGTACTATCTAAAAGTTAAAATGAATCAAGACTATTACACAATGCTAATGGGTGAGTTGTCCCTTAACAGACGGAAGCACCAACCGTGTCTCCCTTAGCTCAACCGAGCTTCACCTCGTTTCACCCCAACCAATTTGAAAACTCGGTTGGCCTGCCAAACGAAACAAGTGTGTGTTTCCGTTTTTTTTTCTTGGGTCAGTTTGGTAGCAAATGAAAAAAAGGAAATGTGTTTTTTTAGTTGTGGGGTGTTTGCTATGAAGAAGAATACTTTTTTTATTTCTTATTTATTATTATTATTATTTTTAATAAAAAACAAATTTACACTCCTAGTCCTTAAAGTTTATATATTTTTGTCATTTTTTCTTTTAGTTACAGTTTTGCTTATAGTTGCATCATGAAGATGACTCTGTAATATCGGAAGAAATCAAGAAGCGTTTTAATTTTTATCGTAATATTTTTTTATTTTAGTTGAATTATAATTGTAATGTTTATTTAATTATTAATGAATTTTTTTTTTTAGCAATTTGTGGTTTGAGGTATAGGTTGGAGAGAGAAAGCTGAGTTGGTACTGAAGTGACAAATGTGACTACAGAAAACCGTGGTCACCATTACCGTTAACCTTATCTTCAACTGTTTTTTCTTTTCAATTTTAGTCACTAGCTGATGTTTTTTTAGGCAAAATCTTGATCATCATTGAAACTCCAAATGAGATACGATGCACAAATTCATGAGGTTCTCGTACTCTTTCGGGAACCCCCTTTGGGTTATAAGGCTTATGGTGATAAGTAATAACATCACCACCAATGCGTCTTCTGCCTAGGTGGCACCACCTTCGACGCATCACCACTAAAAGACCAGACCATTTGACGCATCTTGGACCATATTTTAGCACAAGTCGGCCGTCCAAATGAATGATTTTTTTCTTTCATTTTGTGCGTATGAGGTGGTGTTTGTTTTTATATAAAAAATCTAAAGTACATCTGAAATCTGAATCGGTCAGACTCTTTTTCATTCACGCTGTTTGTTTTTTTTCAAAGTTAAGATGCTAAAATATCTTAAAAACCTCTTTTTCAATTAGAGGTTGGATGAGTTCTGATTGCCTCTGACTAAATGACTCATGCTGCTCATTTTTGTTCTTTTCTTTACTATGGCCCTGCTTTATTTTTATCACTTTATTACTATTGATTTTAAAGCTTATAAAATATTAAAAGTGTTTTGATTTTGTCTCTACTACATGCACAGTGCACGCATACATGTACAGTACATGTATATGTATTTATAGTTGGATAAATTCGATGTAAAATATATTAGTACATTGTCATCAGATTATAAAATGAAATAAACACAATTTAGATTAGAATATAACTTAAACACAACATTTAAATATATATCATGACAAAAAAATGGCAATTTAAAGCATTCAGATGTTTATTAAAAAACAAACACTCTTATATGAATCAGATTCAGACTTTTCAACCATCTCTTAACATTCAGATGTGGTATTCAGATTCAGACTCAAAACCTCTGAAAAAACAAACACCACCTGAGTGTTTTATGAAATATATTTGTATATAAATGAATTATGTTTGAGTGATGACGTCATCTGTATTACGGAGTATTTTACTATGTTATCACCAGACTCTTTCTTTTACATTCGAATCATAATAAACGAACACGCCTGTAATATAAGGGTCAATCTTAAAATTGAATAATACCTATAAGGACTATAAGCATAAAAAGTAAAAAACTAACACACCATTAACGTTCATCAACTTGCCACTTTTTCCTTTTGTATGTTATGAACTTTTTTTTTTTCCTATTGTATACACAAACTTTACTAATCCTACTATTGTATCAATAAAAAGCTTTTTTGATAACGTGACAATACTTAATCACACTAATTACGGTGTAATTAATAGAATAAAAACCTGTAATATTGTTACAATAGAGTGATTAGTAAAGTTTGTGTATACAATAGAAAAAAAAATTAATAACATATTACATACCAAAAAAAAATGGCAAGTTGATATTATTTTTAGACATTTTTCCCCCACAACAATGTCACCACCACATTTCCTCTTCCTCCTCTTCAAACTTATCCTCCTTTTCCACGTCAGCATTGACCACCCAGATCTCCAGCCTCTGCTCTCCTTCAAATCAACATCCGACGTGGCAAACAAATTAACCACCTGGAACTAAACTTCAAACAACCTGTCTCCACAACCGAGTCACTAAACTCGTCCTCGAAAACCTCAACCTCCAAGGCCGATTCGACTCACTCAACTCGCTTACTCACCTCCGTATCCTCTCTCTAAAAAACAACCGCCTCACCGGCCCTGTTCCAGATCTCTCCAACTTAACTTCACTCAACTTCATCTCCGGCGGCTTCCCGCCGTCGCTTCCGTCGTTGTTCGGACACTACCGCCTTGATCTGTCGTTCAACAACTTCTCAGGCGAGATTCCGGTCACCGTTAGTAAAATGATACATTTACTAACCTTAAGTCTTTCTATAGATATGCACTCCTATATACTTATGACTACTTTTTATTTTATTTATTTATTTATTATTTTTTTTCAAGATTTCCGCCTAACAAATCATATGTGATTCTGAAAAATCACATGTGATTTTTAAAATGAATCACATACATGTGATTTTTCTTGACGAAAATTTTGAAAAAAAAAAAGTTAGTCGAAAGTATATAGAAGTGAATATCTATAGAAAGATAATTTAACTTTCGTCGCGATGATATATTTTTCGTAGCTTGAAGATTTACCGTTTGCAAGATATGTTTATTTATTATTTTTTTTTTAAAGTGGAAAATAGTGTTTTTATTAATTTTGATGAAAAATGGATGAATAAGATTAGTTTATTGGTTACATGACAAATATGGAATTCATATTGATCTTTTGTCTAAACCGGTATTGATAATTTATTTTCTAATCAAAACTAAAAAAACTGTTTTATATCTTTTTTATTTCAAATAAAATATTTTGCAAATGATAAATCGTTAAGTGACAAAAAGTACACCATTGCAACGAGAAATTTTTTTTCAATATACTCCCGAGAAACTTTTTTTTCGAGTTTCGTTTTAGTGTTAAAATTTGCATTTGAAAAAAGTATATGCGATTGTGTATGTTAGGAATCACGTGTGATTTCACAAATCACATGTGATTTTAGATGTACGTTTCAACACTCACGAAAAAAGTATCTCTCTATAAAAGATTATTTAATTCTTATCGTGATGTATTTTTTTCGCGAACGACTAACGGTTTGTGAGATGTTTATTATTTTTTTTAAATAACGAAAGTTGGCTTCTTTTTTTTTTTTTTTTTTTTTCCCTAAAAAATGAATGAACATAATTAGTTTATTGGGTCTTTAAAAAATTTGGGGTATAAAGTGAACTTTTCTCACGCTTAACCATGTTATCAATTGCTATGAGATAAAAATTTTAATACTATTTTTAATGAACACTGTTATTATACCCATGAGTGATATGAGTGATAGAGTGATTGTTGATTGTTAGAACCTCAAATGTGTGAAAATTGGATCGCTATACTCCATTCGTCCTAATTTTATTGTCCATGTTTTATTTTTAGGATGTCTCAATTTAATTGTCCACTACTAAAAATAGATAGGGAAGTTTAACCAATTTTACTATATTACCCTTATTTAAAATTATTATTACATATATTAAAGAAGACTTTAATTAATTACCTAAGGGGAAAATTGACATTCTGTCAAAAAGTAAGAAAGATAAAGATGAAATAAATGTATTTTTCTTAAACTGTGTATATTTTGTTAGTGGACAATAATTTTTGAATAGATGGAGTAATAACTATGAGACATTTTTTACATGCAGGTTCAAACATAAACTCGACGACTACAGTTGACAACAAACCAGTAATTCTTGTCAAGAAAAAACGAGTGCTTCTTGTTATAGGTATATTATGATACACAAATATACTTCTCCACTTAAGTTTCCACAACAATTTGTATGTCTTTGAGTAGATTAACTTATGTGAAGATATTTATTCTCTCGTGTATTTTATTTGCATCAACTTATTAGCAGATTTACTCAAAACCATCTTTGATTCAAGGTTAAAAGTAGGTTGAGAAAGAGTCGGAAAATTTGTTGCATTAAAGAATGTATTGGTTGAGAAATGGGCACCTCACTTTTGTCTTTTGGCCTATATATAGATAGTAGATTGCTAAAAACGTTCGTGTGATCTTTTTTTTTGAAATTACGGACATATTTTAAAGCTTCAAAAAGTGTAGGTAGAAGTCTTCTGATTTGGATGAAATTCCCACTTATGTTAAAAAGGAAATTTTGTCAAACTACATGGAGGATTTTTGCTATTCACCCAATATAAAATGCTCAAGAGTTTTGTTTTGTATTTTTTTTGTTCTTGTTTTTTATATCTGTCATAATGCATATCTCTACTAATCTATCGTTACTCCTTATTCCTTCCAATGTTATACTTTACATCAACATATCCTTCTTCTATGGCTACTTATAAGTTAAAAGTGTAACCCAATAAAAATCTTAATCTATTTCATAGACATCATAGACGAAACACTTAACAACAATTTCGCAACTATAACTATTTTTCATTTTATGTTTCCGTTGCTACGCATAGATACTCGTCTAGTTTGTATAATAGGTTGCATAAATATCTGCGATGTATAACGAAGTTTTTGAAAAGGGTTGGTAAAGCGAGGTGGTTTGCTAGAACTTTAAGTTTATTTTGTTGCATCACTTTCCCTCATCACTATATCCCCTATACTAATTTAAAATTATCTAAATATATCATACGCTCGTGTAATGAGGGTTCTCACTGCAGTTCTAATGTTACATAGTGAAAAGAAATGAAATATATAGTGTGTTTAATTATATATTTACAAAAAAAAAAAAAAAAAAAAAAAAAAAAAAAAAAAAAAAAAAAACTTATCAACTTGGAACACAAGCACTATCATGATTTCCATTAAAAAATTTATCCACTTCAGTTAGCACTAGTAACACTTTTCGTTTGTTCCAGCTCTTACTATAGGAGTTGCGATGATTTTGATTGCGGCATTTATATGTTTCTTAAGGAAACTCAAACAAAGAAGAATAACAGAGACTCATGTAAATGTGGATATATTTCTAAAGAATCATCAATTTTTTGGTCCAAAAAGGTACTCTTATTCTCAAGTAAAGAAGATGACTAACTCCTTTAAAGTCAAACTAGGACAAGGAGGTTTCGGTTCAGTGTATAAAGGAGAGCTAAGCAATGGAAACCTAGTGGCAGTAAAGATTTTAAGTGAATTAAAAGGTAATGGTGAAGATTTCATTAACGAAGTTGCAAGTGTTGGCAGCACTTCTCATGTAAACATAGTTACTCTTGTGGGATTTTGCTGTGATGGTCATCAAAGAGCTTTGATCTACGAATTCATGCCTAACGGATCTCTTGATAAATTCATATATGATCGGGAATCCCCAAGTAAGATATGCCAACTTGCGTGGAAAACGTTACACCAAATCGCAATTGGGATTGCCCAAGGCTTAGAATACTTGCATAATGGTAGTAACACAAGGATATTGCATTTAGACATAAAGCTCCATAATATTCTTTTAGATCAACATTTTTGTCCTAAGATATCCGACTTTGGGTTGGCTAAGCTGTTTCCTGAAGCGAGAAGCAAGATATCCATGTCCCATATGAGAGGAACACCAGGGTATATTGCTCCTGAACTATATTCTAGAAATTTCGGACAAGTTTCCAATAAATCAGATGTTTACAGTTACGGAATAATGATTCTCGAGATGTTTGCAGGGAAGAAAGATATAGAAGTTGATCAAGTTGATCATACAAGTGATATATACTTTCCTGATTGGATATACAAGAAGTTACATGAGGAACAACTTGGCCTGCATGAGATTGTGAGCAACGAAGAAAATAATATGGTAAGGAAGACAATTATTGTGGGGTTGTGGTGCATCCAGACTAGTCCTTTGAACCGCCCCACAATCACACGGGTCTTGGAAATGTTAGAAGGAGACATAGAGTTGGAAATCCCTCCAAAACCTTATTTGTCTTATCCATCAAGGCCAGTCAGCTCTTGCTCCCCATCAACAAGCTTCCCATCGACAAAGTAATGACATTATAGATGTTCATTTATAGTGACATATTTGAAATTCTGTTTGTTAAATTGACTATTGGGCACCTTTGGTGCATATAAATCAACCCTAAACTTACTTATGAAAAACTTATTGTTCAAGATTATGTATATCAGTACTTGAAGCATTGGCATGAGTAACCAAATACAAAAATTATATGGAAGTTGTATTTGTTTCAAGTGTCAGCTTCTACTTTGAACACTAACGGTATCTATATATGTATTTTTTATCAGCTAATAAAAAAAAATTGCAAACCAATGATAATCTGTTCATAGAATAATTAAACTTTTGTATCTCAAAATTTTGACCATCTGATTCTGATTTTAAACTCGAAATCAAAGTTATAGTTACTGCCTTTACTAATAAAAAATCACATATGACCCATCACCCATGTAGATTACTCTGAGTTGTTGTTTGTTTGATTTGATAAAAACATCTAGTTGTACTTTTGCTCAACAAAATTATCTTCTAAATGATTGTTATTGGTGCTTGTTCATATGATTGAAGCGACTATCCAAGTAGCTGTTTATGTACAATCGACTTATGGACTCCGTAAGTGCGTAATTGTGTAGTACTGTACCATATCAAAATGAAATTAGTATTAAGTTACTGTTATTTATTCAATGAAATTTACTTGAAGTGTTCGTTTGTGTGTCTCCGGGATCAAATCTATCAATGAAAAGTAAGCATATAAAAATTCTTGTCATGAAGTAGTAAGATTTTTCTCGAGGGGCAATTCTACAAATGGCCCGGTCGCTAAGAGGTGTGGGTTTTTCTAGACCCACTTTGGTTGGTTTCTTCAAATGGCCCGAGCGACTAGCGACCTTAACAAAAATGCGACATGTGGCACCACAAAAAGTAGTGCCTAATCATTATGTGTAAGGCACAAGTAGGGCTCCTTTTGAGCTACTTATCACTAGCGACTTTCAAAAATTTGAGCGACTTCTAATAAAATTATTTTAATTTTTTTTCCTCTTCCCACCACCACCCTCCACCACCACCACCAACCTCTACCGGCCACCACCCTCCATCACCGCCACCCTCCACCACCACCACCACCAACCTCTACCATCTAGAAGAGAGTTCGCTTTACCACATGACCAAATTAAACCACCCATAAGCTAAAATTTTTAGAACAAATTAGACACATGTTCTAACCCCGTACATAATTAGGATGCGTTTAGTTGGGAGAAAACACCTTTGTTTTCCACAAAATGTTTTGTAGAAAACAAGGAAAATAGAGATCGCGTTCAAATAAGGGTTTTCCAACATGTTTTGCAAAACATAAAATCCTTTATTTCCTAACTTAACAAGGAAAATTACAAAACGAATTTTAGTTGTTTTCTTTGGTTTTCTTTATAACCCACAACTCTTTTTCCCCTTCTTCAAAATAGAAAATACGAACATCAACTAAACACGTTTTTTATATTTTCAAGTGTTTTGTGCAGATAAATTTTCCTTCTAAATTTTTACAAAACTAGAGATACAAAACAGAATATTTTTTTTTCCCAACTAAACGCACCATTCCCCCCCCCCCCCCCCCCCCCCCCAAATGATATATATATATTTTTTTTAAATGTAACCATTCAAAATGCAAAAAAGGGTTGAAATATCTTAATTTCAAGCTGTAGAAAACGTTAAATGGGTGATCAAATACAAAGACAACAAGTGGCCAAACATGAATGGATGACCAAAACCCAGAACAAGACAAAAAAAAAACGACTAAAACCCTGACATGCTATGCAAAGTTATACAATTATGCAATAAAGATTGTACATCATAACCTTTGCTCCATATACAAATCCCCTGTTCCATTCAAAACCCTCATATTCTTGATTTTGTTACTCATAACAAAATGGGTTTTCGATTCCTGAGATACTTTATCAACTTTCATTTAACTGTAAGAAAGAAAACCTTTTTTTTTCTTCATTTTATAACTAACAAAAAGACTAACCCATTTGGTACTAATACAGTTTATATTTTTATGCATATATTTTTAGGTGAATGATGGAACAAGGGTGTTTGGGACAACGAAATCTTGATCTTACAAAGCTGATAATTTCATGGTCTCTTGATGACAACTACAAGGTCTTTATTTTTACCCTTTTTTTATTTTTTGTAACTTTTGCTTGTTTGTTGTTTGTATATATGTATATATTTTTTGGGGTAACTATGTTTTATGACCTTTTGGCCGACTAATCCACACAGACTCAAACCGGGTAAAACAATCATTTTAAGGAGGTTGGCGTGGCCACTTGTGGGTTGTTTCATATTTTAGTGATGAGAGTCACAAGCCTTTTGCAACAAGGCCACCTCGAGTGGTTTGTTGTTTTGGGGGTTATTTTAGTTTTATACTTTTTTTAAAGTTGGTTCATGTTTTAAAGTTGTCTTATAGAAACAAAGTAATACAGTTTTGTGCTTATTCTGAGTTTGTTTTTTATGAGCAGTAAATACAGTGTTATTACTATTATTCAGTGTTCTAAAAGGCGCGCCAAGGCGCCGCCAAGGCGTCGCCAAGGCGCGAGGCGTGGCCTCGGCGCCACGAAATGGACTAAGGCGTGAAGTCTAGGCGTCGTGTGAAAAGGCGTGGAATAAGGCGCGAAAAGGCGTGCCAAGGCGCGCCTTATCGTATGACGTGGCGCCATTTTTAGAAGGGGATGATGTGGGCTTAAATTTTGGGCCTAGTAATTTCTAAACATATTTCAAATTTTCACTTTATTTCTTATGCATATCACTTTTTGTAAGCTCACCTTTTGTAAACTCACCTTTTGTAAACTCGATATGCATATAAAATATGATATTATAACATAAATGATAAATATATAAATATTTTTTCGCCGCCTTAGTCACGCCGCAAAAAACGCCATGGCTTCGCCATGGCGCGTAAGGCTTGAGGCGTGGCCTTGCCGCCACGCCACGCCTCACGCCATTTATAACATTGCTATTATTAAAGGGTTTACAGGGTGTTTGGGATTTCTTATTTTTTTTAACTTAACGGCTTATTTTTTCAGCAGTTAAGCAGTTTTTGTTAAATAAGCTAATCCAAACACTAATTCACGAACCCCTTTTTTTCTTTTTTAAGTTATATCAAAAGCATAAGCAATAAAATAAGTAATCCCAAACACCCTATTAATGTTTGGTATGTTGCACTTGAATCGCTATGGGCATGGGTTGGATTAAAGGACTGTTTGGGAATGGGTATATGTTGAGTTAGTACATTGTTTGTTTTAAAGTTGTTAATGTTTTTAATATGTAAAGTGTAAACAGTTGGTTTTTATAGAAAACACAAGTGATACAGTTTTGTGCTTGAAATCAACCCATTTTATATTTTAAGATTTCAGGTTTGTGCATTGTTGCGAGCACCAAACTGCTATCTTCATATTTATTATTATTTTGGAGTTTAGAGGGTGTTTGTTATTTTTTAAGCAAATAAGCAGTTTCGATTAAATAAGCAAATATAAACACTTAATCCCAAACTGCTTATTATCAAGTTGTATTAAAAACATAAGTAGAATAAATAAGCAATCTGAGACACCCTCTAAATGTTTATATAATTTTTTGAAGTCAAAGCTTGACCCGTTTGACTTAGAAGTCAACGTTCATGGAGTATGAGGATCATCATATATTTTGTGTCTATTTTGCGCAAGTTTTTATGCTACTCTTGTGGATTGTGTTATGTTATTGTGGTTGGTTGTCTACTTTGTGCTCTTTTTTGCTGAATGTTATGTGACAGCATCTCTGTTTTCAGGGTAAATTGATTGTTTATTTATGCTACTTGATGAAACTAAAGATAATTTATGCATGATCGAGTTCTGGTGGTTGTTTGTGGTACCTTGACTTGTAACATGTATTTTGTTATGTTACTATCAGTGTGTTTAATTGTTTATACTCGTTTTGTTCCTACAAAGTTTCTTGTTGAATGTTTCGTGTTAGCATCTCTGCATACAGCATACGAGTATGTAGTCATTGTTGTCTATACATAAGCTTCTTAAAGCCAGACTCTTTAACTTAAGTGTATGACTTATGTCACTTATGCAAAACTTGTAAATTGAGCAGCTTTAAAGCTGTTTGGTTGTCACTTTAATCGTGTTTATTGTCTTACAATTTTCTGTAATCTGGTGTTGTAAAGCAAGCTAATAGTTTAATTCTACTTACACTTTTCTTAGCTCATGAAGTACTTGGCTTAGTTTATTTTTGTTCTGTGCTATGTGTTTATTGTTAGAAGGTCTGACATTTGGAAGTTTATCTTCCTTGCAGATAAGTGTTTATTCTTGATTACACAGATGGTGTTGTCTGCTAGAGTATGAATGTAGTTGTGTACTAGTTATAATGCCCGCGCACGCGCGGGGTTTTTTCTAAATTTTTTAATAATGTAATTTATCTATTAAAAAACAAATAGTTTAATTTTTGTACAAACAAATTAACGTGTCCCTATTTTTTTAGACTTGAACATACCAATTTAATAGGCTTATGTGTTGTTCCAGTTCATTGTGTTCAACTTCAAGTGTAAACATTTGCAAGACTAAACCGATAAGTTTCAACATTTGCAAGAAAAATCATAACACACTACACTACCAACTATTGAACTAAACAAAAACTAATATAGTACGTAGTAACTAAAAATAAATCACCATGGAAATTGTGCAATTTACAATTAACTGAATGATTTAGGCTATTAGATGCTTACAGATACAATTATCTCATGCTTCCAACGATAAGCATTTGGGGATAAACCATTCCAGCTGATGGAACTTGAACCCCGAACCGTCTCTTTTGGGACTCATGGCTATGATCAGACCCGCCATTTGTAGATAATGAATTAAGTCCTTGTACCTACTGTTATAAAAAATAGTATAAATGTATGTTTCAAATATCTACACTGTTTGTTTAGTTGTGTTTATAGAAACGGTGGTTCATTTGCTAAGGCAAATCTACCTGTTGAGAGAACCAACCATTCTAACAATGTAACAACAATTAACTGTACCTGAGTAACTACGTTACATTAACTAAGTGGATGATCCTTTGTGTTTGCTCTATAGCTTCATTTTACGTTGCAGCTTCTTTTTTCAGCTACTCCCTGAAGACACCAAGCTAGAGAAAAAAGAACTACTATCCAGCAAATTAGCAGAATATTTTTTTAAGCCAATTAAGTAGTACTAACTGTGGTAACAAAGGTATTACCTCTCTTAAATCAGTGAATACATTCCCATCTCTTCCTTTGTTGTCACATAAGTTTCAAGCTTGATACGAAATAGACCAAAGTCACCAATCTATTCAATTGGAAATGACACAGGATCATTTAAATTTAAATATGCTGCCTAATTTGGGTCGATTCTTGTTACTTTCTATAAGGACGGGTTAAGTCAGAAAAATTTGGTTTAAAAGTAAACATGCCAAAATCTTTCTACATCATTACTCAAAGTTAATATTATTACTAACTTTTATAATCATTTGGGCATACAAAGGTGTTTCGGGTGAATCCAAGCACGCCCAATGTTTTCTGACTTTTCACCCACTGTCCATGTTTTCACCTTTTCCTATGCTACTATTTTAGGTCCGGATCAATATCATTAAGTCTGGAACGTACCAAATTCATCTAAAGGGGGGCATCATAGTTGTAGCTTGGGGCAATAAACGGACCACCTGCAGTCCTACCAAAACTGGTTGCTACATCTTACTGTCAAAAAATAAAGAAAATAACACTTTTTAGATGGCATTACTAAGCAAGTCCGATATTAAATGTAACAAACAAAACATTAGAGTTACCATATAGTAATTTATAAATGATCCGCTCGTTCATCTGCTAGTTGGTAAGGAACCGCGCCTCCAAACTCAGTGGACCTACATTAAAATAAGACTTATGACAAAAAGGACAAAAACTTTAATATTATTGTACTGAAAGATGAGTTAAAAGTAAATTAGTAAATTACCATCTTATCCACGCTTCTTTCCACATTTTCGGTTTAAAATATTTATCGGGAATGAAGTAATCACAGTAAAATATTTATTAGAAAATGCATAAGTGGCTTCTTGACTCTCTGCCAGTTGTGTCTTTGATGGTGTATCAGAAGCCGGCAGTGCAGAGGATCCTCTAATCCATAAGATTGGTGATAAAGTGCTAATATTTGTTTAAGGGATGCATCTGTCTCTTTGCTTCAATACAAAGGAACCATGAGAGTGGATATGTTCCAAACAGCCCTTTTGTTCACTTTTAAGACTTATGGTTCTTTGATAATGGCAATTATAAAGAGATTTATGTGAAATATCGAACTTCTAGTAATATAGTTTTACATTGTTTTGACTTACATTAGAAATATAGATTAAATAATGATATCAAAAGATAAGCTTAGAGCGCCAACAATCTCAATCATTACAACAAAATTAGATTAGCTACATTATCAGTTGGCTCACCATCTTCAGATCTGCATAATCAACTATCAACCATATTCAATTATAGAAAGTACTTATGAACAACCTAATACATCTTTATATTGATATGCATTTAATCATAAATACTATCTAAATACATAAAAAGTGGCAGTAATCAAATAAAAAACTTACCTAGCTAAAAGAAAAATACTAAAAACTCAACCGATCCAATAATTTTGGAATCGAACACGTTTTCTTTGTGGTTGAAAATAGTCTCTTTTCATGAGTTTAGGTTCATTTTAAACTTGGAAGCCGGTATAAATTTTTACCTTCATTTTTTTTTCCAAATTATGGGTATTAATCAGTTTCGGTACTTCCTCAAATAACCAAAGGATCACAATATTTTCCCATTATCTATAACTTATAGACGTGGCCAATGTTACTAATGGTTCAATACTATATCAAAGTTTATACAACCAATGTCTCTTTTATCAAATTTAAATGAATTTCATAGGAATCATTAACCCCTAGTTTTATTTAATGTTAATAAGGGAAGTGTTTCTGTCATACTTTTAGTCCTAGTTGGAACTCATTCAGATGAAAAAGTTCATCAAACATTTTTAAGTACTTTTGAAAATTTTGTTTAGATCATCGTCGCCAGATAACTACAATCCTTTTATAATCAAATTGGTTCTTCTCCTATATTTACTTATGAATGAGTTGACTTGAGTTGTGTTTAATCTCAAACAGGTCAAACGAAAATAAGTGGATATACGGGAACGGGCTGAACTGGTTTACAATTGCTGAAAGTCATTTTTAATTTAGAGCACTGATGCAAATATGCAACCTTTTAAATCGTATTCAATCACAGGTTTACATTTGTAACTATATTGTTTTCTATAATCAAAATTAATCAATTAATAAAGTAACCAACCTCCTTTTAGGCCCGCCATCCATAACATGCATATGATTTTAAATAAACCATATCATATTCAGTTAAGACACATAATCAAAAGATTTTAAAGGAATAGAGTGAATGGAGTAAAATCACTATTTTGTTAGACATCTATCTTAGAAACTGATGATTTAGTATGCTTCATGCATTAAATTTCACTTTAGGCAATTTTTGAACCGTATGACCTGTTTACTTGTAAGCTAAGCATCATATTGACCCATTTTAACGTTCAAAATGTAACATGGCTCATATTAATCTATTCATTAGCAAATAGGTCAAACATTAATTATTGCCAAATGCTAACAATGAAATATAAAAGTTTAGTGAAATCCAGTGTTTGTATAGACATAAAAATCATAAGTTATCTTTCCTATTCTATTGGATCCCCGATTTCTTAGTGGATCCCCAATTTCTTTGATAAAAGTGTTAAAAATATAAATCATCCACTACCAGCTTGTGCAAGTCATGATATAATAGTCTATGCTAAATTTTTGGTTCTCAGTGATTCCGAATTGGGAACCAAAGCTGGAAATCATTTAACTAAATCCTCCGCAAAAATACAATAACTCTTTGTAAGCAAATTAATTTATTTTCAAAACTGTGTATCATTCATCATTGCTACGGCTACATTAGCCTCGAAACCTTTTGAGGATATATCTATGAACATTCACCAGGTATCAAGTCTCTAATCGACAAATTTAGCCCATGCGTTTGGAGACACATATAAAATAGGCTGAATAGTGGCCCTTCTAAATCATTTCCAAAAGTTACCGTACAACTAAAATGAATCCTAATAAAAGGACAATTGATAAAGACTTACCTCGTATCTATATTCTTCAGGCATGGCAGTGGCTTCAATCTGTCAAATAAAATACTTTAAAAAATTAGTTATACGCATAATAAACTATAAATATAAGCCTTAAAAAACATTTCACGCTTGCTTTTAAAATCAGACATAACACTTGTATATAAAATCATATACAATTATAATATGTACCTCGTAACAAATAAGGCAGTGGTTTTTCATTGAGTTTTCCACACATGTGATTATCACGCAACTTTGTATCATAGCAAGATCCTGTATAGATACGAACAAAAATAGTCAAAATTCAAGGGTGCTAAGGGTTGCAGAGTTGCAGTAGTATAGTGAGACCCAAGACAATAGCAGAATTGTATTTAATGCAATACAGCAAATAATGCAGACTCTTTTATTGAGTTGGGAAGTATATAATTATATACACAATAAAAAAGTCACACTCCACAAAACTTAATTTACACATGTGATAGGTCCTAAATTCCAAATCAGATCAGCAAGTAATAACCAAAAGAAGTATACAAAAAATTATCATAACATTTTTTTATATAAGAAATAACAATAGCCATCGATATGTTTGTTTATTTCACATGTTGCCATATTAGGATCGTCATTAGTCCATCCTAAGGTTCAAAGAAACATAAACTTTAAAAGATTATGATATTTGGGAACATGTACAATCAAATTATAAGCTGAATCTAATATAGCTTGTGATTAACTACCATGAGAGTGTGACACCACCCTTTTTGCACTAGAAGAACTTCTTACAACCTACAATTCTACAATGATAAATATGCTATCATCGACAAATTCTAAAGAATTACAATACATATTTTTAGAAACATCGCTTTTCTTAACACTAACCTACATATTCCACATTCATTGCAATGAAACTGTTCCTTTGAAATCTGACACACCAGATGGTCAAATGTAGCAATGCATTCGATTAAATATGTAATCATATTTAATGTATTTATTTTTATAAATTAGACAAAATGAAACTGACTCAAACCAACTCAATTGAAAAGTTACCCGTTGAAACACCTATCCATAAACATAGACATACATCATAAGTAAGGAGTGTTTGGAACTACTCACAAGTCTTCAGGGGAGGCAAGAACAGCAGCCTCAAAATAACCTAATGCTCGATCTTGTTCATGATGAAGCTCTCATACCAATTTAGCATATTGCTTCAGAGCCCCCATATCAATTGAACTACTACTACTTCCCAAAAAATACCTTTGTTTCCTGGGAAAAAAAAAACACAAACTTTACACACTCCAATATACCATAATTCACACGTACGTGCATACACACATAAAGATAAACCAAGTCTTAATAATTACCTGATGTTTTTTACTTTGAACTTCTAGGGATGTTCATCATTTACCTAAAAAAAAATAAGAAAAAAAATAATAATAACAAACACATATCCATATCTTTGAATCTTTTCATTCCTATAAACAACAATATCAATATAAATCCACTATGAGAAAGATAATTTACATAGTTAACTATGGGCTAGAAGAGCGCAATTAATATAATCGAAAACATTAATTTAATTGAAGTAGAAGTAGAAAATTAGACATGGAACCCAAAATCTTACCAAACTTAAGGATTATATCTTATTCTTTCAACTAATTTGGTTTGATTGAGATATTCGACTTTGGTTCTTCAGATTTAGGGTTAGGAACGCATTTGATTTAGTCTGTGGGGGAGAGAAAAGATTGGGGGTAATTGTGTTTTTGTTGGTTTCAAATTGACCCTTTAATATTTTTAGGTTACCCCGCCTTCCCATAGTTTTTTATCTTTTAATTTTTGACACATGTATTTTTTTTAGCTCAATTTATCACAAAAAACGAATTTACTAATACTTTGCCAAAAAAGAAAGTATTTAGGTTTTTTTAATTAAACATATTTAAAAAAAAAAAACAATTTAAAAAAAATATTACCAAATAAGGTATGAATTGATTTTTTTGAAATGGAAAAATTCCAATAGGGGTTTTATTGTATTATATAAAAGATGTACAAACATGTGTATTCAACCTTTGACAGTTGCTATTCTAGCATAGGAGATCCATTTATATGTCTGACTTACTTCTAGTCTCACAAGTGTTATTTGAATTTAGCATTTAATGGCACAATCGAGATGGCTATTTTTTGACATAGGATTGGTCTTGTGGACTGTCGATTACATGCATAGGTAGTTGACATAGGTTTGTAAAAGTTTTCATAGATATATCTCCATCAATGTGAGGATTGTAATAGCATTTAAGGTTCCTGTGACGCGCAATCTTCTAGTGCATTTGGTTGTTTCTTAGTTGAGTGGTTTGGATAGGAAGGTTGATTCTTGTTTTTTTCCCAGATTAGTGACGTTGATTTGTTGTTTATGAGGATGTTTGGGATTACTTATATAAGTGCTTATTAAAGTTTCAAGTGTTTCGCAAAAACTGATTATCTTCTGATTTAACACAGAAAGTGTGGTACTTACTTTTAAGCCAATAATCACTTTAAATGTGAATACAAAACCGTTTGGGTTTGATGTTTAGAAAATATATTCATTACTTGAATCTTTCTGATGACTTGATGTATCATTTGTAGGTGGAAAAAGAGCTAGAACCACTTGATGATCTGGTTAACAGGAATAGTGTATCTTATAAAAATGCAAAATGGAAGGTATTTAAGTTTTTTTTTTCTTTCTTATGTAAGCAAGATATGTTATTATGTAACATGTTCCTCATAATTCTTGCACATTAGGGAACTCGTTCTTTGAAAGATTCCTTGAAGCAAGAGAAAGTTCTCATGGTAACCATATATATTCACGTTCTGTTGCATTGCAAAGTTTTTTAAGATTAAGGGAGGTTACCTTTGATAGGTTTAGTTCGCTATACTGGCCGCACTTCAATTTAAATCTAACCAAAAAGCTTGATCCCTCAAGAGTGTTCACCGAAATTATATCTCATATAAAAGGAAGCAGTGAAGGAAATTTAAGCCATGAGGGTTATTGTTTGTTGGCCGAAAGTCGTTCTTCCACTCTAAGTAAAGAGAAAAGAGAGATTGTTTACACCCTCTTTGAAACATATGAAAAGATGAAACGTGAAAATGGAGACTTCGATTTGGGAGATTTTGTAAATGACATTCATCATAGGCTTAAAACTGGGACTTATGAAGGTGACCAAATGAATTTTGTTTATATCGATGAGGTGCAAGATCTTAGTATGAGGCAGATTTCTCTTTTTAAATATATTTGCCATAATGTTGAAGAAGGCTTTATTTTTGCGGGTGACACAGCACAGACCATTGCAAGAGGGATTGATTTCACGTTTCAAGATATACGATCTCTGTTCTATAAAGAATTCTTAAGCACTGCAATATCTAGGAAACAAGGAAAAGGTCTTGTATCCGAGATAATACAGTTAAAACAGAATTTCAGAACACATGCTGGTGTGCTTGATTTAGCTCAGAGTGTAATTGACATTTTATACTGTTACTTTGTTCACTCAATTGACAATTTAGAGCCTGAAACTAGTCTTCTTTCTGGGGAAGCTCCTGTTTTATTGGAGTCTTTTAATTATGAAAATGCAATCGTGACAATCTTTGGTGGGCATAGAAGTGATGGAGAAATTGTAGGGTTTGGTGCTGAACAAGTTATATTGGTACGTGACGATCGTGTGAAAAGTGAAGTTTCTGGATATATTGGAAGACAAGCTCTTGTTCTCACTATATCAGAGTGTAAGGGTCTTGAGTTTCAGGTTAGTTTCTTATCCTTAATGAAGATATCATTTTTATTAGTCTTGAATTGTCAATTATGTTTTTGTAATGTTTGATTGTCATGATTATTTAGGATGTATTGCTATACAACTTTTTTGGGACATCCCCTTTGAAAGACCAGTGGAGAGTTATATATGAATACATGAAAAAACATGTTTGGCTTGACGAGGAACTTCCTCAGTCTTTCCCGACATTCAATGAAGCAAGACATGGTGTTTTGTGTTCAGAATTGAAACAGTTGTATGTGGCCATAACTCGAACAAGGCAAAGGCTATGGATTTGTGAGAACAAGGAGGACCTCTCCAAGCCAATGTTTGACTACTGGAAACGGAGGGGACTCGTTCAAATACGGAAGCTGGATGACTCAGTGGCACAGGCTATGCGGGTCGCAAGCAGCTCTCAGGAGTGGCGGGAACGTGGAAAGAATGCTAGTTTTCTTTCCCTATTTCTGCCTAATTATCTCATGTTTTGCTATTTATTATCTTATTTGACATGCTTTCATATTTGTGATTTTATTCCTCTTTGGTTTGTTAAGACAAGATATGGTTAAAGATACTTGAATTCAAGCATAACTTTTCCCTTTTGTGACATGCTTTTACATTTGATTGGAGATATGTTTAATACTGATCCGCATGTCACAAAAGAGGATAAAATAAATGTTAGTTTAAAGCATAGAAAAAGTTTGAAGAATAATGCGTTCAAAGACGACTTATCTTAAATGATAAATAGACATGAAAATAACAACCTTGGTGACAGACTTGCTTTGTCTGTTAAGGGTAGCTACTAAAACTTAAGGGCGTACACTGAAAAGTTACTGTATATAAGACCAGCAAGTTTTCATGGTTAGTTCTTTATCTAAATAGTTAACTTATTTGGTCTGCGGACATATAGAATCACTTTTCCGAGCTCCCTGATATACTTATAGCTCCCTTTTGGCATACAACAAAATTTGCACATATATATATGGGTTCCAAAAGTTTTTAATGTTTATGTTTGTGAATCAGAAAGTGATACATGTGTGTCCAGTCAAGTCACTAGATTCCCTCAGTAATTGCTGACCAAGTTGAGTTTGCTAATAAGATGATAAAAGATCAACGTGTCATGCTAAACCATAATTTAGGATTCTGGATCTACCTGAAGGTTTTCATTGTTTCATATAATCATCATAGACCCAAAAGAGCGTCATAGCAGTGACCCGAAAGAGCATATAAACAAAACTTTATATGGATTCATATCAATTTCCTAACATGACAGGCAAAAACCAACTTTTGACCTTATACATACTTGATTAAATCAAACTTACTAACTTTAGTCAAAAGTATGAAAGGGTAAAAAGGTTAAACTAAAATTTATAAATGGAGTTAGGCAGTCAAGTGATTTTCCAATGCTCCACAGGCCGAGGGGAAAAGTAGCAACTTAAACAGACACATTTGACATGCGTTCTTGGTGTTGCAGGGTCGAACAATGACGTCAACGTTATACGTCAATCGCCTCTTTTAAACGATCTCAAAGTCAGGAAAGCACCTGTGGCTAACGACGTGAATTATAAATGGGTGACGGGATATATCCGGAATGGGTTATTCTTGTTAAGTCTATTTCACAGCCAGGCTCGAATGATACAAAGCGAATAAGATACAAGCAAGCACATGAAGCAACAAGAAAAGTTGTGGAACGAGCGTTTGGCGTGCTAATGAAAAAGTGGGTTATAATAAAAAAAAAAAACGTCCGCACGATCACGAAGTTGAGAAAATTACACATTTGATGTACACTTGCATCATATTGCATAATATGATACGAAAAGACAAAAAGTAGGTAATTCATCTCCCAACTTTTATCCGGAGGAACAACATCATGAAGATGAACATGTACAATCGACAGAATCTAAGTTACAAGTTATCAGGGTAATACACAGCGAACAAACTCAACTAAATCTTAAAGCAGATTTAGTGAAACACATTTTGCATCGAACAAACGCACACTAATTTTATTGTAATGTTTTTAATTTTATTTTAGTTATTTTATGTAATCTTTTTAGTTTAAATGAAATTTTAATTAAAAAAGAAATGTTTGGTCTCCCTACTACTTGTATTTGGTCTAGGTTTAATATGAGTTGTGTTTGTGATTTTGTTACCGTCTTCTTACTTTTAGTCTTATAATAATACATAGCCTTATATCTTGCTTTAAAGGAATTGAATAGTTGTTGTAATCATAATGATACAAAACACATATTTTAGTCATATTATTATTATTATTATTATTATTATTATTATTATTATTATTATTATTAATTGAAATAGGACTTGGACCGTTTATTGAGGGGCGTCTTTGTAGTTGATATTGAGATAGGTTGTGTACGTAGGTCAAGGTAATAAGTGTTGATCACCTAAGTGTCATGTTCCTGATGAGGATGCATTTTACAGTAGGTAGGCAAATAAGTGTCTTGCAAATCGAGCGATAACAAGACATTATTAGGGTTGTCACAAGTAAAAATAAAAGACGTACTATCTAAAAGTTAAAATGAATCAAGACTATTACACAATGCTAATGGGTGAGTTGTCCCTTAACAGACGGAAGCACCAACCGTGTCTCCCCTTAGCTCAACCGAGCTTCACCTCGTTTCACCCCAACCAATTTGAAAACTCGGTTGGCCTGCCAAACGAAACAAGTGTGTGTTTCCGTTTTTTTTTCTTGGGTCAGTTTGGTAGCAAATGAAAAAAAGGAAATGTGTTTTTTTAGTTGTGGGGTGTTTGCTATGAAGAAGAATACTTTTTTTATTTCTTATTTATTATTATTATTATTTTTAATAAAAAACAAATTTACACTCCTAGTCCTTAAAGTTTATATATTTTTGTCATTTTTTCTTTTAGTTACAGTTTTGCTTATAGTTGCATCATGAAGATGACTCTGTAATATCGGAAGAAATCAAGAAGCGTTTTAATTTTTATCGTAATATTTTTTTATTTTAGTTGAATTATAATTGTAATGTTTATTTAATTATTAATGAATTTTTTTTTTAGCAATTTGTGGTTTGAGGTATAGGTTGGAGAGAGAAAGCTGAGTTGGTACTGAAGTGACAAATGTGACTACAGAAAACCGTGGTCACCATTACCGTTAACCTTATCTTCAACTGTTTTTTCTTTTCAATTTAGTCACTAGCTGATGTTTTTTTAGGCAAAATCTTGATCATCATTGAAACTCCAAATGAGATACGATGCACAAATTCATGAGGTTCTCGTACTCTTTCAGGAACCCCCTTTGGGTTATAAGGCTTATGGTGATAAGTAAAAACATCACCACCAATGCGTCTTCTGCCTAGGTGGCACCACCTTCGACGCATCACCACTAAAAGACCAGACCATTTGACGCATCTTGGACCATATTTTAGCACAAGTCGGCCGTCCAAATGAATGGATTTTTTTCTTTCATTTTGTGCGTATGAGGTGGTGTTTGTTTTTATATAAAAAATCTAAAGTACATCTGAAATCTGAATCGGTCAGACTCTTTTTCATTCACGCTGTTTGTTTTTTTTCAAAGTTAAAATGCTAAAATATCTTAAAAACCTCTTTTTCAATTAGAGGTTGGATGAGTTCTGATTGCCTCTGACTAAATGACTCATGCTGCTCATTTTTGTTCTTTTCTTTACTATGGCCCTGCTTTATTTTTAACACTTTATTACTATTGATTTTAAAGCTTATAAAATATTAAAAGTGTTTTGATTTTGTCTCTACTACATGCACAGTGCACGCATACATGTACAGTACATGTATATGTATTTATAGTTGGATAAATTCGATGTAAAATATATTAGTACATTGTCATCAGATTATAAAATGAAATAAACACAATTTAGATTAGAATATAACTTAAACACAACATTTAAATATATATCATGACAAAAAAATGGCAATTTAAAGCATTCAGATGTTTATTAAAAAACAAACACTCTTATATGAATCAGATTCAGACTTTTCAACCATCTCTTAACATTCAGATGTGGTATTCAGATTCAGACTCAAAACCTCTGAAAAAACAAACACCACCTGAGTGTTTTATGAAATATATTTGTATATAAATGAATTATGTTTGAGTGATGACGTCATCTGTATTACGGAGTATTTTACTATGTTATCACCAGACTCTTTCTTTTACATTCGAATCATAATAAACGAACACGCCTGTAATATAAGGGTCAATCTTAAAATTGAATAATACCTATAAGGACTATAAGCATAAAAAGTAAAAAACTAACACACCATTAACGTTCATCAACTTGCCACTTTTTCCTTTTGTATGTTATGAACTTTTTTTTTTCCTATTGTATACACAAACTTTACTAATCCTACTATTGTATCAATAAAAAGCTTTTTTGATAACGTGACAATACTTAATCACACTAATTACGGTGTAATTAATAGAATAAAAACCTGTAATATTGTTACAATAGAGTGATTAGTAAAGTTTGTGTATACAATAGAAAAAAAAATTAATAACATATTACATACCAAAAAAAAATGGCAAGTTGATATTATTTTTAGACATTTTTCCCCCACAACAATGTCACCACCACATTTCCTCTTCCTCCTCTTCAAACTTATCCTCCTTTTCCACGTCAGCATTGACCACCCAGATCTCCAGCCTCTGCTCTCCTTCAAATCAACATCCGACGTGGCAAACAAATTAACCACCTGGAACTAAACTTCAAACAACCTGTCTCCACAACCGAGTCACTAAACTCGTCCTCGAAAACCTCAACCTCCAAGGCCGATTCGACTCACTCAACTCGCTTACTCACCTCCGTATCCTCTCTCTAAAAAACAACCGCCTCACCGGCCCTGTTCCAGATCTCTCCAACTTAACTTCACTCAACTTCATCTCCGGCGGCTTCCCGCCGTCGCTTCCGTCGTTGTTCGGACACTACCGCCTTGATCTGTCGTTCAACAACTTCTCAGGCGAGATTCCGGTCACCGTTAGTAAAATGATACATTTACTAACCTTAAGTCTTTCTAGATCCATCGGGGAAATGATACAATAGGGATGATTAGTCATCAAAAAGGCATTTTATTGACACAATAAGGGTGATTAGTAAAGTTTGTGTATATAATAGGAAAAAAAAAGTTCAATGCATAGAATAGTAAAATGTGGCAAGTTGAATGTATATTTGGACAATTTTCCCTAGTTATTTCACTGCCATCTCAATCAATCGCTGGATAGTGAAATGTTTGGTGGTAGACGTGGTCTAATTTGCGCCTGCAGATGGGTCGCTGTCTATGTCTTAAATAGACGACCTCCAAGTCAACTATACAGATACGTATATTTGCATTCAAAATTCCAATAATTCCGTCTAATAGGGGGGCAGTGGGGCACCTGGTGAAACTTCAATATTTGAATATTTCTTCGAAGTATGCTTAAACAAATTCGTACAATATGCATTAAAAACTTGTATTTTTAAAATTATATGCAAATATTCAAGTTTTAATTGGTATATATGTAATTCCCGCGGTTCAATATCGGTTGTAAGCTAAATGAATTTCCATTGAGTGGGGAAAGTCTCATAAAGCATTTCACCGGTACTCTGAACAAAACTCTTAAGTCAAGCCATATATTGGTATGCATCTACACAGCCACATGCACACATTATCTGCATCAAATATACTGCATTTAATAATTAATTTTTCTTGATTATTTTACTCTCAAGGTTTCAAAATGAAAAACCACCACATGTTGGTATCCTCTTTTGCAGCATTCCTAAACCTAGTTATTTTCATTTTTTTGGTGTTTCTCAAAAGCCCGTTTGCTTGGCTTCATTATATGAAGATTGCGCCCCTCGAAACTGCGGTGATGGTGTGAACGTAAGCTTTCCATTTTACATTGAAGGTTTACAACAGTCATATTGTGGGTACCCTGGTTTCAAGCTCGACTGCAACAACAATGGGTCCTTAATTATTCAAATATCTGGAAATAAATATTCAGTTGAATATATTGACTATGTCAACGACATCATGCAGTTACGAAATTCCCCAATAACTACATGCCCCTCAGCAATCACAAACTTAACACTTGATGATAACTACTTTTCAGTATATTCATATGAGGAACTTTTTATTCTTAAGAATTGTGCTATATCACAGCTGCCCGCCAAAAATCTGACAAGGTATAGGATTGGATCTTGTGATCAGTTGCTTATGTCTAAGCATGACATGAATTTTAGAATCGCAGAGGAAGTTTGTACAAAAATGGTTGTGGTACCGGTTAATTTGGAATATTATGATCCGGTGGTTGATGGTGGAAATTATGCAGAGATGATTAAAACAGGGTTTAGAATATCATGGAGGGCACCGAATTGTGAGACTTGTAGACAAAGTGGTGGTAGGTGTGTATATTTGAAGGAAATGTTTGTGCTCCGTTGTTCGTGCCCAAATTCAACCGACGCTGACCCCTCCGAGGGTTGTCAGACTGGTAAGAGCGTACTACCGATCTAATATACAATTCGTAGAAGTTTTATTTTGATCACAATATCTCATTTTTATCTAGGGAAATTTGCATTTATGTAACCAAAGATAACAATTATCTCCAACTTCAAGATTACCTCTTAACATGAGTTTGGCTTTGATACAGGCTCCATATTCTTTAAATATCCAATAAACAGGTACAATTGAGATCTGGCTAAAAGTTCTTTATAGATCCAACTTTTACCATAGAACCCATCAAGCAATCTTAGCCACTCATTTTTTTTATCAAAATAAAAAAATAAACTTCCACCCTTTTTTTAAAACTTAAATATTTCGCAAACCGTAATCGTCAAGCTACAAAAAAAATACCATTGCGAAGAGAATTAAATTATCTTTCTATAGACATGCATTGTTATATACTTTCGACGAACTTTTTTTTTGCCCAGAAAAATCATATATGATTCGTAAGAATCATATATGATTCGAAGAATCGAATCATATATGATTTTTTACGAATCATATATGATTTTTACGAATCATATATGATTCTTTCTGGGCGAAAAAAAAGTTCGTCGAAAGTATATAACAATGCATATCTATAGAAAGATCATTTAATTCTCGTCGCGATGGTATTTTTTTTGTAGCTTGAAGATTTACCGTTTGCAAGATATGTTGTTTTGAAAAAAAATATGGAAAATATAAATGTGTGGCTATGATTGGTTGATAGGTTCTATGACATGTATTGGTTCTTCATGAATCTCAACTCTTGAGATCGATATATATCCTATATTTGCCATATATTTAATAAACCATGTTCATTCATTTTTTAGCAAAACAAAAAAGTAAATTTTCATTCCTTTTTAAAAAAACTAGTTATAATACTCGTGCACGCACAAGGTTTTTCCAGAAAAATTTGATTATATAGTATTATCGATTAAAAACAGAAAATCTTATGTATATTCTAAAAAAATAGAGCATCAACATATGCAAAAGTAAGAAAAATAGTTAGTATCAAATCCGTGTACGCATATTAAACTTTTATATTGGATAATATGAGTCCTTATTTAACATCCATAGTAAAAAGAATATTTTTGTAGATAAAAGTTTAAAACTAATATTTATTTTAAAAACTTAACGTATATTAAAACAAATTCGTATATTTAATTAAAATTTTGTAAGTTTAAAGGATGGAAGTCTCAAGTTAATACTAATACTCATGTAATTGTAAACAAAGTTCATATTATAAAGTATAGAGGGTATAAAGTGTAAGAGGTTATTCGTTTATTATTTAAAGTTATCAAAAAACATGAATATTTATAATTTTACACTTAACTCTATATAATATATTTAAAATTCAATTACTAATGTTTTATTAATTACCTCATCTTTTTTTTTAAGTTTTTATTTTCATAAATTTGACACCTATATTTTTGTGTGTTTTTTTCCGATCCCAATCAAATTCTCTATCAAATTTATTAAAGTTTGATCATAATCAATTTAGTTTTGATTTTTTTATTTGCCAATCATATTGTTCGATTTTGCTTATGTGTCAAAATCGAGCTTTCTTATTTGTCCAATTTTTTTCCACTAAGATTGATTTTGCAAAATCACTTCGAAATGATGTAATTCTTTTTATTATATAAAAGATTAAATATATCGCAAACTATTAATCGTTACGTAAAAAAAATTATACCATTGCTACGGGAATTAAATTATCTTTCTATAGATATGCACTCCTATATATTTATGACTACTTTTTATTTTATTTATTTATTTATTATTTTTTTTCAAGATTTCCGCCTAACAAATCATATGTGATTCTGAAAAATCACATGTGATTTTTAAAATGAATCACATACATGTGATTTTTCTTGACGAAAATTTTGAAAAAAAAAAAGTTAGTCAAAAGTATATAGAAGTGAATATCTATAGAAAGATAATTTAACTTTCGTCGCGATGATATATTTTTCGTAGCTTGAAGATTTACCGTTTGCAAGATATGTTTATTTATTATTTTTTTTTTAAAGTGGAAAATAGTGTTTTTATTAATTTTGATGAAAAATGGATGAATAAGATTAGTTTATTGGTTACATGACAAATATGGAATTCATATTGATCTTTTGTCTAAACCGGTATTGGTAATTTATTTTCTAATCAAAACTAAAAAAACTGTTTTATATCTTTTTTATTTCAAATAAAATATTTTGCAAATGGTAAATCGTTAAGTGACAAAAAGTACACCATTGCAACGAGAAATTTTTTTTCAATATACTCCCGAGAAACTTTTTTTTTCGAGTTTCGTTTTAGTGTTAAAATTTGCATTTGAAAAAAGTATATGCGATTGTGTATGTTAGGAATCACGTGTGATTTCACAAATCACATGTGATTTTAGATGTACGTTTCAACACTCACGAAAAAAGTATCTCTCTATAAAAGATTATTTAATTCTTATCGTGATGTATTTTTTTCGCGAACGACTAACGGTTTGTGAGATGTTTATTATTTTTTTTAAATAACGAAAGTTGGCTTCTTTTTTTTTTTTTTTTTTTTTTCCCTAAAAAATGAATGAACATAATTAGTTTATTGGGTCTTTAAAAAATTTGGGGTATAAAGTGAACTTTTCTCACGCTTAACCATGTTATCAATTGCTATGAGATAAAAATTTTAATACTATTTTTAATGAACACTGTTATTATACCCATGAGTGATATGAGTGATAGAGTGATTGTTGATTGTTAGAACCTCAAATGTGTGAAAATTGGATCGGTATACTCCATTCGTCCTAATTTTATTGTCCATGTTTTATTTTTAGGATGTCTCAATTTAATTGTCCACTACTAAAAATAGATAGGGAAGTTTAACCAATTTTACTATATTACCCTTATTTAAAATTATTATTACATATATTAAAGAAGACTTTAATTAATTACCTAAGGGGAAAATTGACATTCTGTCAAAAAGTAAGAAAGATAAAGATGAAATAAATGTATTTTTCTTAAACTGTGTATATTTTGTTAGTGGACAATAATTTTTGAATAGATGGAGTAATAACTATGAGACATTTTTTACATGCAGGTTCAAACATAAACTCGACGACTACAGTTGACAACAAACCAGTAATTCTTGTCAAGAAAAAACGAGTGCTTCTTGTTATAGGTATATTATGATACACAAATATACTTCTCCACTTAAGTTTCCACAACAATTTGTATGTCTTTGAGTAGATTAACTTATGTGAAGATATTTATTCTCTCGTGTATTTTATTTGCATCAACTTATTAGCAGATTTACTCAAAACCATCTTTGATTCAAGGTTAAAAGTAGGTTGAGAAAGAGTCGGAAAATTTGTTGCATTAAAGAATGTATTGGTTGAGAAATGGGCACCTCACTTTTGTCTTTTGGCCTATATATAGATAGTAGATTGCTAAAAACGTTCGTGTGATCTTTTTTTTTGAAATTACGGACATATTTTAAAGCTTCAAAAAGTGTAGGTAGAAGTCTTCTGATTTGGATGAAATTCCCACTTATGTTAAAAAGGAAATTTTGTCAAACTACATGGAGGATTTTTGCTATTCACCCAATATAAAATGCTCAAGAGTTTTGTTTTGTATTTTTTTTGTTCTTGTTTTTTATATCTGTCATAATGCATATCTCTACTAATCTATCGTTACTCCTTATTCCTTCCAATGTTATACTTTACATCAACATATCCTTCTTCTATGGCTACTTATAAGTTAAAAGTGTAACCCAATAAAAATCTTAATCTATTTCATAGACATCATAGACGAAACACTTAACAACAATTTCGCAACTATAACTATTTTTCATTTTATGTTTCCGTTGCTACGCATAGATACTCGTCTAGTTTGTATAATAGGTTGCATAAATATCTGCGATGTATAACGAAGTTTTTGAAAAGGGTTGGTAAAGCGAGGTGGTTTGCTAGAACTTTAAGTTTATTTTGTTGCATCACTTTCCCTCATCACTATATCCCCTATACTAATTTAAAATTATCTAAATATATCATACGCTCGTGTAATGAGGGTTCTCACTGCAGTTCTAATGTTACATAGTGAAAAGAAATGAAATATATAGTGTGTTTAATTATATATTTACAAAAAAAAAAAAAAAAAAAAAAAAAAAAAAAAAAAAAAAAAAAAAAAAAAAAACTTATCAACTTGGAACACAAGCACTATCATGATTTCCATTAAAAAATTTATCCACTTCAGTTAGCACTAGTAACACTTTTCGTTTGTTCCAGCTCTTACTATAGGAGTTGCGATGATTTTGATTGCGGCATTTATATGTTTCTTAAGGAAACTCAAACAAAGAAGAATAACAGAGACTCATGTAAATGTGGATATATTTCTAAAGAATCATCAATTTTTTGGTCCAAAAAGGTACTCTTATTCTCAAGTAAAGAAGATGACTAACTCCTTTAAAGTCAAACTAGGACAAGGAGGTTTCGGTTCAGTGTATAAAGGAGAGCTAAGCAATGGAAACCTAGTGGCAGTAAAGATTTTAAGTGAATTAAAAGGTAATGGTGAAGATTTCATTAACGAAGTTGCAAGTGTTGGCAGCACTTCTCATGTAAACATAGTTACTCTTGTGGGATTTTGCTGTGATGGTCATCAAAGAGCTTTGATCTACGAATTCATGCCTAACGGATCTCTTGATAAATTCATATATGATCGGGAATCCCCAAGTAAGATATGCCAACTTGCGTGGAAAACGTTACACCAAATCGCAATTGGGATTGCCCAAGGCTTAGAATACTTGCATAATGGTAGTAACACAAGGATATTGCATTTAGACATAAAGCTCCATAATATTCTTTTAGATCAACATTTTTGTCCTAAGATATCCGACTTTGGGTTGGCTAAGCTGTTTCCTGAAGCGAGAAGCAAGATATCCATGTCCCATATGAGAGGAACACCAGGGTATATTGCTCCTGAACTATATTCTAGAAATTTCGGACAAGTTTCCAATAAATCAGATGTTTACAGTTACGGAATAATGATTCTCGAGATGTTTGCAGGGAAGAAAGATATAGAAGTTGATCAAGTTGATCATACAAGTGATATATACTTTCCTGATTGGATATACAAGAAGTTACATGAGGAACAACTTGGCCTGCATGAGATTGTGAGCAACGAAGAAAATAATATGGTAAGGAAGACAATTATTGTGGGGTTGTGGTGCATCCAGACTAGTCCTTTGAACCGCCCCACAATCACACGGGTCTTGGAAATGTTAGAAGGAGACATAGAGTTGGAAATCCCTCCAAAACCTTATTTGTCTTATCCATCAAGGCCAGTCAGCTCTTGCTCCCCATCAACAAGCTTCCCATCGACAAAGTAATGACATTATAGATGTTCATTTATTGTGACATATTTGAAATTCTGTTTGTTAAATTGACTATTGGGCACCTTTGGTGCATATAAATCAACCCTAAACTTACTTATGAAAAACTTATTGTTCAAGATTATGTATATCAGTACTTGAAGCATTGGCATGAGTAACCAAATACAAAAATTATATGGAAGTTGTATTTGTTTCAAGTGTCAGCTTCTACTTTGAACGCTAACGGTATCTATATATGTATTTTTTATCAGCTAATAAAAAAAAATTGCAAACCAATGATAATCTGTTCATAGAATAATTAAACTTTTGTATCTCAAAATTTTGACCATCCGATTCTGATTTTAAACTCGAAATCAAAGTTATAGTTACTGCCTTTACTAATAAAAAATCACATATGACCCATCACCCATGTAGATTACTCTGAGTTGTTGTTTGTTTGATTTGATAAAAACATCTAGTTGTACTTTTGCTCAACAAAATTATCTTCTAAATGATTGTTATTGGTGCTTGTTCATATGATTGAAGCGACTATCCAAGTAGCTGTTTATGTACAATCGACTTATGGACTCCGTAAGTGCGTAATTGTGTAGTACTGTACCATATCAAAATGAAATTAGTATTAAGTTACTGTTATTTATTCAATGAAATTTACTTGAAGTGTTCGTTTGTGTGTCTCCGGGATCAAATCTATCAATGAAAAGTAAGCATATAAAAATTCTTGTCATGAAGTAGTAAGATTTTTCTCGAGGGGCAATTCTACAAATGGCCCGGTCGCTAAGAGGTGTGGGTTTTTCTAGACCCACTTTGGTTGGTTTCTTCAAATGGCCCGAGCGACTAGCGACTTTAACAAAAATGCGACATGTGGCACCACAAAAAGTAGTGCCTAATCATTATGTGTAAGGCACAAGTAGGGCTCCTTTTGAGCTACTTATCACTAGCGACTTTTAAAAATTTGAGCGACTTCTAATAAAATTATTTTAATTTTTTTTCCTCTTCCCACCACCACCCTCCACCACCACCACCAACCTCTACCGGCCACCACCCTCCATCACCGCCACCCTCCACCACCACCACCACCAACCTCTACCATCTAGAAGAGAGTTCGCTTTACCACATGACCAAATTAAACCACCCATAAGCTAAAATTTTTAGAACAAATTAGACACATGTTCTAACCCCGTACATAATTAGGATGCGTTTAGTTGGGAGAAAACACCTTTGTTTTCCACAAAATGTTTTGTAGAAAACAAGGAAAATAGAGATCGCGTTCAAATAAGGGTTTTCCAACATGTTTTGCAAAACATAAAATCCTTTATTTCCTAACTTAACAAGGAAAATTACAAAACGAATTTTAGTTGTTTTCTTTGGTTTTCTTTATAACCCACAACTCTTTTTCCCCTTCTTCAAAATAGAAAATACGAACATCAACTAAACACGTTTTTTATATTTTCAAGTGTTTTGTGCAGATAAATTTTCCTTCTAAATTTTTACAAAACTAGAGATACAAAACAGAATTTTTTTTTTTCCAACTAAACGCACCATTCCCGCCCCCCCCCCCCCCCCCCCCCCCCCAAAAAGATATATATATATTTTTTTTAAATGTAACCAATCAAAATGCAAAAAAGGGCTGAAATATCTTAATTTCAAGATGTAGAAAACGTTAAATGGGTGATCAAATACAAAGACAACAAGTGGCCAAACATGAATGGATGACCAAAACCCAGAACAAGACAAAAAAAAAAACGACTAAAACCCTGACATGCTATGCAAAGTTATACAATTATGCAATAAAGATTGTACATCATAACCTTTGCTCCATATACAAATCCCCTGTTCCATTCAAAACCCTCATATTCTTGATTTTGTTACTCATAACAAAATGGGTTTTTGATTCCTGAGATACTTTATCAACTTTCATTTAACTGTAAGAAAGAAAACCTTTTTTTTTTCTTCATTTTATAACTAACAAAAAGACTAACCCATTTGGTACTAATACAGTTTATATTTTTATGCATATATTTTTAGGTGAATGATGGAACAAGGGTGTTTGGGACAACGAAATCTTGATCTTACAAAGCTGATAATTTCATGGTCTCTTGATGACAACTACAAGGTCTTTATTTTTACCCTTTTTTTATTTTTTGTAACTTTTGCTTGTTTGTTGTTTGTATATATGTATATATTTTTTGGGGTAACTATGTTTTATGACCTTTTGGCCGACTAATCCACACAGACTCAAACCGGGTAAAACAATCATTTTAAGGAGGTTGGCGTGGCCACTTGTGGGTTGTTTCATATTTTAGTGATGAGAGTCACAAGCCTTTTGCAACAAGGCCACCTCGAGTGGTTTGTTGTTTTGGGGGTTATTTTAGTTTTATACTTTTTTTAAAGTTGGTTCATGTTTTAAAGTTGTCTTATAGAAACAAAGTAATACAGTTTTGTGCTTATTCTGAGTTTGTTTTTTATGAGCAGTAAATACAGTGTTATTACTATTATTCAGTGTTCTAAAAGGCGCGCCAAGGCGCCGCCAAGGCATCGCCAAGGCGCGAGGCGTGGCCTCGGCGCCACGAAATGGACTAAGGCGTGAAGTCTAGGCGTCGTGTGAAAAGGCGTGGAATAAGGCACGAAAAGGCGTGCCAAGGCGCGCCTTATCGTATGACGTGGCGCCATTTTTAGAAGGGGATGATGTGGGCTTAAATTTTGGGCCTAGTAATTTCTAAACATATTTCAAATTTTCACTTTATTTCTTATGCATATCACTTTTTGTAAGCTCACCTTTTGTAAACTCACCTTTTGTAAACTCGATATGCATATAAAATATGATATTATAACATAAATGATAAATATATAAATATTTTTTCGCCGCCTTAGTCACGCCGCAAAAAACGCCATGGCTTCGCCATGGCGCGTAAGGCTTGAGGCGTGGCCTTGCCGCCACGCCACGCCTCACGCCATTTATAACATTGCTATTATTAAAGGGTTTACAGGGTGTTTGGGATTTCTTATTTTTTTTAACTTAACGGCTTATTTTTTCAGCAGTTAAGCAGTTTTTGTTAAATAAGCTAATCCAAA
Organism: Artemisia argyi; assembly: GCA_030686995.1. Classification (NCBI taxonomy): domain Eukaryota; kingdom Viridiplantae; phylum Streptophyta; class Magnoliopsida; order Asterales; family Asteraceae; genus Artemisia; species Artemisia argyi. Next base: position 205,056,664 of record CM060702.1, on the reverse strand, counting down.
CACTAATTCACGAACCCCTTTTTTTCTTTTTTAAGTTATATCAAAAGCATAAGCAATAAAATAAGTAATCCCAAACACCCTATTAATGTTTGGTATGTTGCACTTGAATCGCTATGGGCATGGGTTGGATTAAAGGACTGTTTGGGAATGGGTATATGTTGAGTTAGTACATTGTTTGTTTTAAAGTTGTTAATGTTTTTAATATGTAAAGTGTAAACAGTTGGTTTTTATAGAAAACACAAGTGATACAGTTTTGTGCTTGAAATCAACCCATTTTATATTTTAAGATTTCAGGTTTGTGCATTGTTGCGAGCACCAAACTGCTATCTTCATATTTATTATTATTTTGGAGTTTAGAGGGTGTTTGTTATTTTTTAAGCAAATAAGCAGTTTCGATTAAATAAGCAAATATAAACACTTAATCCCAAACTGCTTATTATCAAGTTGTATCAAAAACATAAGTAGAATAAATAAGCAATCTGAGACACCCTCTAAATGTTTATATAATTTTTTGAAGTCAAAGCTTGACCCGTTTGACTTAGAAGTCAACGTTCATGGAGTATGAGGATCATCATATATTTTGTGTCTATTTTGCGCAAGTTTTTATGCTACTCTTGTGGATTGTGTTATGTTATTGTGGTTGGTTGTCTACTTTGTGCTCTTTTTTGCTGAATGTTATGTGACAGCATCTCTGTTTTCAGGGTAAATTGATTGTTTATTTATGCTACTTGATGAAACTAAAGATAATTTATGCATGATCGAGTTCTGGTGGTTGTTTGTGGTACCTTGACTTGTAACATGTATTTTGTTATGTTACTATCAGTGTGTTTAATTGTTTATACTCGTTTTGTTCCTACAAAGTTTCTTGTTAAATGTTTCGTGTTAGCATCTCTGCATACAGCATACGAGTATGTAGTCATTGTTGTCTATACATAAGCTTCTTAAAGCCAGACTCTTTAACTTAAGTGTATGACTTATGTCACTTATGCAAAACTTGTAAATTGAGCAGCTTTAAAGCTGTTTGGTTGTCACTTTAATCGTGTTTATTGTCTTACAATTTTCTGTAATCTGGTGTTGTAAAGCAAGCTAATAGTTTAATTCTACTTACACTTTTCTTAGCTCATGAAGTACTTGGCTTAGTTTATTTTTGTTCTGTGCTATGTGTTTATTGTTAGAAGGTCTGACATTTGGAAGTTTATCTTCCTTGCAGATAAGTGTTTATTCTTGATTACACAGATGGTGTTGTCTGCTAGAGTATGAATGTAGTTGTGTACTAGTTATAATGCCCGCGCACGCGCGGGGTTTTTTCTAAATTTTTTAATAATGTAATTTATCTATTAAAAAACAAATAGTTTAATTTTTGTACAAACAAATTAACGTGTCCCTATTTTTTTAGACTTGAACATACCAATTTAATAGGCTTATGTGTTGTTCCAGTTCATTGTGTTCAACTTCAAGTGTAAACATTTGCAAGACTAAACCGATAAGTTTCAACATTTGCAAGAAAAATCATAACACACTACACTACCAACTATTGAACTAAACAAAAACTAATATAGTACGTAGTAACTAAAAATAAATCACCATGGAAATTGTGCAATTTACAATTAACTGAATGATTTAGGCTATTAGATGCTTACAGATACAATTATCTCATGCTTCCAACGATAAGCATTTGGGGATAAACCATTCCAGCTGATGGAACTTGAACCCCGAACCGTCTCTTTTGGGACTCATGGCTATGATCAGACCCGCCATTTGTAGATAATGAATTAAGTCCTTGTACCTACTGTTATAAAAAATAGTATAAATGTATGTTTCAAATATCTACACTGTTTGTTTAGTTGTGTTTATAGAAACGGTGGTTCATTTGCTAAGGCAAATCTACCTGTTGAGAGAACCAACCATTCTAACAATGTAACAACAATTAACTGTACCTGAGTAACTACGTTACATTAACTAAGTGGATGATCCTTTGTGTTTGCTCTATAGCTTCATTTTACGTTGCAGCTTCTTTTTTCAGCTACTCCCTGAAGACACCAAGCTAGAGAAAAAAGAACCACTATCCAGCAAATTAGCAGAATATTTTTTTAAGCCAATTAAGTAGTACTAACTGTGGTAACAAAGGTATTACCTCTCTTAAATCAGTGAATACATTCCCATCTCTTCCTTTGTTGTCACATAAGTTTCGAGCTTGATACGAAATAGACCAAAGTCACCAATCTATTCAATTGGAAATGACACAGGATCATTTAAATTTAAATATGCTGCCTAATTTGGGTCGATTCTTGTTACTTTCTATAAGGACGGGTTAAGTCAGAAAAATTTGGTTTAAAAGTAAACATGCCAAAATCTTTCTACATCATTACTCAAAGTTAATATTATTACTAACTTTTATAATCATTTGGGCATACAAAGGTGTTTCGGGTGAATCCAAGCACGCCCAATGTTTTCTGACTTTTCACCCACTGTCCATGTTTTCACCTTTTCCTATGCTACTATTTTAGGTCCGGATCAATATCATTAAGTCTGGAACGTACCAAATTCATCTAAAGGGGGGCATCATAGTTGTAGCTTGGGGCAATAAACGGACCACCTGCAGTCCTACCAAAACTGGTTGCTACATCTTACTGTCAAAAAATAAAGAAAATAACACTTTTTAGATGGCATTACTAAGCAAGTCCGATATTAAATGTAACAAACAAAACATTAGAGTTACCATATAGTAATTTATAAATGATCCGCTCGTTCATCTGCTAGTTGGTAAGGAACCGCGCCTCCAAACTCAATGGACCTACATTAAAATAAGACTTATGACAAAAAGGACAAAAACTTTAATATTATTGTACTGAAAGATGAGTTAAAAGTAAATTAGTAAATTACCATCTTATCCACGCTTCTTTCCACATTTTCGGTTTAAAATATTTATCGGGAATGAAGTAATCACAGTAAAATATTTATTAGAAAATGCATAAGTGGCTTCTTGACTCTCTGCCAGTTGTGTCTTTGATGGTGTATCAGAAGCCGGCAGTGCAGAGGATCCTCTAATCCATAAGATTGGTGATAAAGTGCTAATATTTGTTTAAGGGATGCATCTGTCTCTTTGCTTCAATACAAAGGAACCATGAGAGTGGATATGTTCCAAACAGCCCTTTTGTTTACTTTTAAGACTTATGGTTCTTTGATAATGGCAATTATAAAGAGATTTATGTGAAATATCGAACTTCTAGTAATATAGTTTTACATTGTTTTGACTTACATTAGAAATATAGATTAAATAATGATATCAAAAGATAAGCTTAGAGCGCCAACAATCTCAATCATTACAACAAAATTAGATTAGCTACATTATCAGTTGGCTCACCATCTTCACATCTGCATAATCAACTATCAACCATATTCAATTATAGAAAGTACTTATGAACAACCTAATACATCTTTATATTGATATGCATTTAATCATAAATACTATCTAAATACATAAAAAGTGGCAGTAATCAAATAAAAAACTTACCTAGCTAAAAGAAAAATACTAAAAACTCAACCGATCCAATAATTTTGGAATCGAACACGTTTTCTTTGTGGTTGAAAATAGTCTCTTTTCATGAGTTTAGGTTCATTTTAAACTTGGAAGCCGGTATAAATTTTTACCTTCATTTTTTTTTCCAAATTATGGGTATTAATCAGTTTCGGTACTTCCTCAAATAACCAAAGGATCACAATATTTTCCCATTATCTATAACTTATAGACGTGGCCAATGTTACTAATGGTTCAATACTATATCAAAGTTTATACAACCAATGTCTCTTTTATCAAATTTAAATGAATTTCATAGGAATCATTAACCCCTAGTTTTATTTAATGTTAATAAGGGAAGTGTTTCTGTCATACTTTTAGTCCTAGTTGGAACTCATTCAGATGAAAAAGTTCATCAAACATTTTTAAGTACTTTTGAAAATTTTGTTTAGATCATCGTCGCCAGATAACTACAATCCTTTTATAATCAAATTGGTTCTTCTCCTATATTTACTTATGAATGAGTTGACTTGAGTTGTGTTTAATCTCAAACAGGTCAAACGAAAATAAGTGGATATACGGGAACGGGCTGAACTGGTTTACAATTGCTGAAAGTCCTTTTTAATTTAGAGCACTGATGCAAATATGCAACCTTTTAAATCGTATTCAATCACAGGTTTACATTTGTAACTATATTGTTTTCTATAATCAAAATTAATCAATTAATAAAGTAACCAACCTCCTTTTAGGCCCGCCATCCATAACATGCATATGATTTTAAATAAACCATATCATATTCAGTTAAGACACATAATCAAAAGATTTTAAAGGAATAGAGTGAATGGAGTAAAATCACTATTTTGTTAGACATCTATCTTAGAAACTGATGATTTAGTATGCTTCATGCATTAAATTTCACTTTAGGCAATTTTTGAACCGTATGACCTGTTTACTTGTAAGCTAAGCATCATATTGACCCATTTTAACGTTCAAAATGTAACATGGCTCATATTAATCTATTCATTAGCAAATAGGTCAAACATTAATTATTGCCAAATGCTAACAATGAAATATAAAAGTTTAGTGAAATCCAGTGTTTGTATAGACATAAAAATCATAAGTTATCTTTCCTATTCTATTGGATCCCCGATTTCTTAGTGGATCCCCAATTTCTTTGATAAAAGTGTTAAAAATATAAATCATCCACTACCAGCTTGTGCAAGTCATGATATAATAGTCTATGCTAAATTTTTGGTTCTCAGTGATTCCGAATTGGGAACCAAAGCTGGAAATCATTTAACTAAATCCTCCGCAAAAATACAATAACTCTTTGTAAGCAAATTAATTTATTTTCAAAACTGTGTATCATTCATCATTGCTACGGCTACATTAGCCTCGAAACCTTTTGAGGATATATCTATGAACATTCACCAGGTATCAAGTCTCTAATCGACAAATTTAGCCCATGCGTTTGGAGACACATATAAAATAGGCTGAATAGTGGCCCTTCTAAATCATTTCCAAAAGTTACCGTACAACTAAAATGAATCCTAATAAAAGGACAATTGATAAAGACTTACCTCGTATCTATATTCTTCAGGCATGGCAGTGGCTTCAATCTGTCAAATAAAATACTTTAAAAAATTAGTTATACGCATAATAAACTATAAATATAAGCCTTAAAAAACATTTCACGCTTGCTTTTAAAATCAGACATAACACTTGTATATAAAATCATATACAATTATAATATGTACCTCGTAACAAATAAGGCAGTGGTTTTTCATTGAGTTTTCCACACATGTGATTATCACGCAACTTTGTATCATAGCAAGATCCTGTATAGATACGAACAAAAATAGTCAAAATTCAAGGGTGCTAAGGGTTGCAGAGTTGCAGTAGTATAGTGAGACCCAAGACAATAGCAGAATTGTATTTAATGCAATACAGCAAATAATGCAGACTCTTTTATTGAGTTGGGAAGTATATAATTATATACACAATAAAAAAGTCACACTCCACAAAACTTAATTTACACATGTGATAGGTCCTAAATTCCAAATCAGATCAGCAAGTAATAACCAAAAGAAGTATACAAAAAATTATCATAACATTTTTTTATATAAGAAATAACAATAGCCATCGATATGTTTGTTTATTTCACATGTTGCCATATTAGGATCGTCATTAGTCCATCCTAAGGTTCAAAGAAACATAAACTTTAAAAGATTATGATATTTGGGAACATGTACAATCAAATTATAAGCTGAATCTAATATAGCTTGTGATTAACTACCATGAGAGTGTGACACCACCCTTTTTGCACTGGAAGAACTTCTTACAACCTACAATTCTACAATGATAAATATGCTATCATCGACAAATTCTAAAGAATTACAATACATATTTTTAGAAACATCGCTTTTCTTAACACTAACCTACATATTCCACATTCATTGCAATGAAACTGTTCCTTTGAAATCTGACACACCAGATGGTCAAATGTAGCAATGCATTCGATTAAATATGTAATCATATTTAATGTATTTATTTTTATAAATTAGACAAAATGAAACTGACTCAAACCAACTCATTTGAAAAGTTACCCGTTGAAACACCTATCCATAAACATAGACATACATCATAAGTAAGGAGTGTTTGGAACTACTCACAAGTCTTCAGGGGAGGCAAGAACAGCAGCCTCAAAATAACCTAATGCTCGATCTTGTTCATGATGAAGCTCTCATACCAATTTAGCATATTGCTTCAGAGCCCCCATATCAATTGAACTACTACTACTTCCCAAAAAATACCTTTGTTTCCTGGGAAAAAAAAAACACAAACTTTACACACTCCAATATACCATAATTCACACGTACGTGCATACACACATAAAGATAAACCAAGTCTTAATAATTACCTGATGTTTTTTACTTTGAACTTCTAGGGATGTTCATCATTTACCTAAAAAAAAAATAAGAAAAAAAATAATAATAACAAACACATATCCATATCTTTGAATCTTTTCATTCCTATAAACAACAATATCAATATAAATCCACTATGAGAAAGATAATTTACATAGTTAACTATGGGCTAGAAGAGCGCAATTAATATAATCGAAAACATTAATTTAATTGAAGTAGAAGTAGAAAATTAGACATGGAACCCAAAATCTTACCAAACTTAAGGATTATATCTTATTCTTTCAACTAATTTGGTTTGATTGAGATATTCGACTTTGGTTCTTCAGATTTAGGGTTAGGAACGCATTTGATTTAGTCTGTGGGGGAGAGAAAAGATTGGGGGTAATTGTGTTTTTGTTGGTTTCAAATTGACCCTTTAATATTTTTAGGTTACCCCGCCTTCCCATAGTTTTTTATCTTTTAATTTTTGACACATGTATTTTTTTTAGCTCAATTTATCACAAAAAACGAATTTACTAATACTTTGCCAAAAAAGAAAGTATTTAGGTTTTTTTAAATAAACATATTTAAAAAAAAAAACAATTTAAAAAAAATATTACCAAATAAGGTATGAATTGATTTTTTTGAAATGGAAAAATTCCAATAGGGGTTTTATTGTATTATATAAAAGATGTACAAACATGTGTATTCAACCTTTGACAGTTGCTATTCTAGCATAGGAGATCCATTTATATGTCTGACTTACTTCTAGTCTCACAAGTGTTATTTGAATTTAGCATTTAATGGCACAATCGAGATGGCTATTTTTTGACATAGGATTGGTCTTGTGGACTGTCGATTACATGCATAGGTAGTTGACATAGGTTTGTAAAAGTTTTCATAGATATATCTCCATCAATGTGAGGATTGTAATAGCATTTAAGGTTCCTGTGACGCGCAATCTTCTAGTGCATTTGGTTGTTTCTTAGTTGAGTGGTTTGGATAGGAAGGTTGATTCTTGTTTTTTTCCCAGATTAGTGAAGTTGATTTGTTGTTTATGAGGATGTTTGGGATTACTTATATAAGTGCTTATTAAAGTTTCAAGTGTTTCGCAAAAACTGATTATCTTCTGATTTAACACAGAAAGTGTGGTACTTACTTTTAAGCCAATAATCACTTTAAATGTGAATACAAAACCGTTTGGGTTTGATGTTTAGAAAATATATTCATTACTTGAATCTTTCTGATGACTTGATGTATCATTTGTAGGTGGAAAAAGAGCTAGAACCACTTGATGATCTGGTTAACAGGAATAGTGTATCTTATAAAAATGCAAAATGGAAGGTATTTAAGTTTTTTTTTTCTTTCTTATGTAAGCAAGATATGTTATTATGTAACATGTTCCTCATAATTCTTGCACTTCATGCCACAGATTCTCTTCAGTGGTGACTTTAGAAGATCAATTGGGAAGCTTACAAGTGATCGCGTGAAGAAATTGGTCTTAAATCTTTTATTGAGACTTTCTAATGGCTGGTGTCCCGAGAGAAGCTTAGGCTTGCCTCATGGGAATTCCGCACAAAGTTTGAAACAGTTTAATGTTGAAGGGTTGTTTATTGTAAGCACAATTGACATCGTCAAGGATGTCAACTATGTACAAGTTATCAAGGTTTGGGATATATTACCTTTTGAAGAGATTCCAAAGTTGACAAAACGACTTGAAAACATATTTTCTGCATACACAGAAAATTATATTAGTCGTTGCACAGAAAAACTAATCAAAGGGTATATGATCATTTTCCATCTACTATTTTGAAATAGCAATGATGATTTTTACATGCTTATTCCAATTTATTTATAATATTGCTGTTTTGTTTTAATGTTATTCAGGAATTTGGTAGTTCCTAGGTGTTGGGAGGCATCTCAAGAAATTATCCGATTTCGTCATTTGGTCAATGATGAAGATGATAAGGAAGTGAGTTTGGATTCTGGTGGTGGTAGAAATTTTGTTGAAAACTCAAAAGTGAGTGAAAGCTTATTGCTGATGAAGTTCTATTCATTTTCATATGAAGTGGTGTGCCATTTGCTATCTGATAATGAATTTGATCTACCCATGCAACTGATGGATGAACAGATGGACTTATTATTGTTTAGAAAAAGTTCATTTATAACTGGGCGGTCAGGAACCGGGAAAACCTCTATTTTGACAACAAAGTTGTTCCAAAACGAAAGACGTTTTTGCAATGGATCTGAAGGAGAAAACCGCCAATTTATAAATGCTGCGGTTGTTAACGATCCTGTAAATAGCATCCCGAGTGTTCTTCGCCAGCTTTTTGTGACATTTAGCCTGAGACTGTGTTATGCTGTTAAACAACATCTTTCCCACCTGACAAGGTGGGTAAATACTTTTTTTTTTTTTTTTTTTTTTTTTTTTCCTAATTGATTTTGCTATGAATGTATTTTCTGACTTCAAGAATTAACTTATTTGATAGTATCTCAAGTAACAGGAATTCAATAGCAGATATCGGTCTTGATGCTGATAATGTTACATCGGAGTTCAGTGATATCCCAGACACATTTATTGACATCCCTAGGAATATGTACCCTCTTGTTATAACATTTCATAAGTTTCTAATGATGTTGGATGGCACATTAGGGAACTCGTTCTTTGAAAGATTCCTTGAAGCAAGAGAAAGTTCTCATGGTAACCATATATATTCACGTTCTGTTGCATTGCAAAGTTTTTTAAGATTAAGGGAGGTTACCTTTGATAGGTTTAGTTCGCTATACTGGCCGCACTTCAATTTAAATCTAACCAAAAAGCTTGATCCCTCAAGAGTGTTCACCGAAATTATATCTCATATAAAAGGAAGCAGTGAAGGAAATTTAAGCCATGAGGGTTATTGTTTGTTGGCCGAAAGTCGTTCTTCCACTCTAAGTAAAGAGAAAAGAGAGATTGTTTACACCCTCTTTGAAACATATGAAAAGATGAAACGTGAAAATGGAGACTTCGATTTGGGAGATTTTGTAAATGACATTCATCATAGGCTTAAAACTGGGACTTATGAAGGTGACCAAATGAATTTTGTTTATATCGATGAGGTGCAAGATCTTAGTATGAGGCAGATTTCTCTTTTTAAATATATTTGCCATAATGTTGAAGAAGGCTTTATTTTTGCGGGTGACACAGCACAGACCATTGCAAGAGGGATTGATTTCACGTTTCAAGATATACGATCTCTGTTCTATAAAGAATTCTTAAGCACTGCAATATCTAGGAAACAAGGAAAAGGTCTTGTATCCGAGATAATACAGTTAAAACAGAATTTCAGAACACATGCTGGTGTGCTTGATTTAGCTCAGAGTGTAATTGACATTTTATACTGTTACTTTGTTCACTCAATTGACAATTTAGAGCCTGAAACTAGTCTTCTTTCTGGGGAAGCTCCTGTTTTATTGGAGTCTTTTAATGATGAAAATGCAATCGTGACAATCTTTGGTGGGCATAGAAGTGATGGAGAAATTGTAGGGTTTGGTGCTGAACAAGTTATATTGGTACGTGACGATCGTGTGAAAAGTGAAGTTTCTGGATATATTGGAAGACAAGCTCTTGTTCTCACTATATCAGAGTGTAAGGGTCTTGAGTTTCAGGTTAGTTTCTTATCCTTAATGAAGATATCATTTTTATTAGTCTTGAATTGTCAATTATGTTTTTGTAATGTTTGATTGTCATGATTATTTAGGATGTATTGCTATACAACTTTTTTGGGACATCCCCTTTGAAAGACCAGTGGAGAGTTATATATGAATACATGAAAAAACATGTTTGGCTTGACGAGGAACTTCCTCAGTCTTTCCCGACATTCAATGAAGCAAGACATGGTGTTTTGTGTTCAGAATTGAAACAGTTGTATGTGGCCATAACTCGAACAAGGCAAAGGCTATGGATTTGTGAGAACAAGGAGGACCTCTCCAAGCCAATGTTTGACTACTGGAAACGGAGGGGACTCGTTCAAATACGGAAGCTGGATGACTCAGTGGCACAGGCTATGCGGGTCGCAAGCAGCTCTCAGGAGTGGCGGGAACGTGGAAAGAATGCTAGTTTTCTTTCCCTATTTCTGCCTAATTATCTCATGTTTTGCTATTTATTATCTTATTTGACATGCTTTCATATTTGTGATTTTATTCCTCTTTGGTTTGTTAAGACAAGATATGGTTAAAGATACTTGAATTCAAGCATAACTTTTCCCTTTTGTGACATGCTTTTACATTTGATTGGAGATATGTTTAATACTGATCCGCATGTCACAAAAGAGGATAAAATAAATGTTAGTTTAAAGCATAGAAAAAGTTTGAAGAATAATGCGTTCAAAGACGACTTATCTTAAATGATAAATAGACATGAAAATAACAACCTTGGTGACAGACTTGCTTTGTCTGTTAAGGGTAGCTACTAAAACTTAAGGGCGTACACTGAAAAGTTACTGTATATAAGACCAGCAAGTTTTCATGGTTAGTTCTTTATCTAAATAGTTAACTTATTTGGTCTGCGGACATATAGAATCACTTTTCCGAGCTCCCTGATATACTTATAGCTCCCTTTTGGCATACAACAAAATTTGCACATATATATATGGGTTCCACAAGTTTTTAATGTTTATGTTTGTGAATCAGAAAGTGATACATGTGTGTCCAGTCAAGTCACTAGATTCCCTCAGTAATTGCTGACCAAGGTGAGTTTGCTAATAAGATGATAAAAGATCAACGTGTCATGCTAAACCATAATTTAGGATTCTGGATCTACCTGAAGGTTTTCATTGTTTCATATAATCATCATAGACCCAAAAGAGCGTCATAGCAGTGACCCGAAAGAGCATATAAACAAAACTTTATATGGATTCATATCAATTTCCTAACATGACAGGCAAAAACCAACTTTTGACCTTATACATACTTGATTAAATCAAACTTACTAACTTTAGTCAAAAGTATGAAAGGGTAAAAAGGTTAAACTAAAATTTATAAATGGAGTTAGGCAGTCAAGTGATTTTCCAATGCTCCACAGGCCGAGGGGAAAAGTGGCCACTTAACCAGACACATTTGACTGAAGTATATAAACCATAAGTTTATTTAGATTGAGAGAGCATACGAAAACTGTAAATTTCAGTACTTATTCGTATAACTTATCTCTTCATTAACTAATTTATTGACTGTACATGATAAACTAGATATGTGTCACTGATTTTCTACTTAGTTCTGTATAAATATATATGAGTATCTTATTTGATATGCTTTCATGATGTTTATATGGTTTTCAGCTTTTCTATGAGAATAATTTTGTGATGGCAAGATTGTGTTTTGAAAGAGCTGGAGACACAATGTGGGAGAAGTTGGCAAAGGCTTGTGGTCTAAGAGCATCGGCTGATCAAATACGGGGAACACATCCGGAATCTTATTTCAGTTATCTTAGAGAAGCAGCGGGACTGTTCGAGTCTATTGAGAAATTTGAGTCCGCTGCTTCATCGTATTGTGATTTGGTTGGAATATATGAATAATATAAAACAATAAACATATAAACATCAAAGAGTACGCAGCGGAATAGATCAAATACAAATAATAAATTAACTGAAATATAAATGGATACGTACCTCTTGATTCAAGCAAGAACAAGAACTTATAAACCCTAGGAGAGGGCTTATATGGATCGACTAGGGCTAGTCACAAGGCAAGATCACCGTTAGCAAAAGTATGCTAACACTTCGTTCTCACACACACGTACTATAAGCGTTTCAATGGAAATGCTAGATTCGTAGTACACGAAAAGATTAAACTATTGGTCCTATCAATCAAAGATCGATTAGACACAAAGAAAGAGATTAGAGAAGATTAGGTTGCTATGGAACCAAGGGATGATTAGAATGAATGAGAGGGGGTCTCATTATATACTAATCAAGAGGCTTGGAGCAAAAGCTGTCCCAAACCCTATGGGAATAGGGGTGGCCGGCCATGGGTTACAAAAGCCCAACCCGAACCGAACTTTCACTCTTTTCCAACTCTAATCCTTCATGTTTCGTCTAACAGTCGTTAGTTACCGTTAAGTTTATATTTCGTGTATTTAATAATTATTCGTCACTAAAACAATAATTATTAATTCATTGAAACTCATACGTAAAGTGTGCAATCCCGAAGTCTCGAGTTCGAGTCCGGTCATGATATATTAATTTATTATCCGTCAAACTAACAGCTCCCACTCGGATATAGATTAATGTAACAATGACAATGGTTAGTCTAGCATAACACGCCAATGTCCCCAGAACGATCTCGAGTATGGTTTCCTGGAAAAAACCACCTTTGATGATTCATCATCATACTTATCCTTTTGATTCTAATACTATGTTAATATGGATATGGATTAAAGTCATTCCGTAATTAACTAGTGTTTCTCGTTATTTATGATTAAGCAAGATTACCAATTCTTCTGAACGTATTCCAGATAGACCTTGGGCATGGCCATGCAAACATCTTGTTAATCCTACGAGCGGCCAAACAGTATTATACTTCAAAACAAATTTGAAGGAACCAAATCCTGTATTGACTACAAGCATAACCTATGAACTTCGCATCACCTCTGAAAATAATCCTTATAACTACCAGTTACGGATAGCGTTAGATTATCTCACAAAATGAACTACATCCACAGTAGTTACCTGGTATCTCAAGTCTGAGGATAAATATTCATGATTTACTATAATGACAACATCCATAAGTACAATCATGCATTTGGGATTTTGTCCTATATTCAATTTTTCAATTATTGAATATCATCTGAATTTGGCATGTCTACGCATTAATATAATTTTAAATATATTATACCAAATCTCAGATTTGTCTTAGTTCAATGATACTCCCATATCATTAATTGACAACGGACTATTTAGAATAACTTAAGTTATTCATGGATTAAACATGCAAATATTGATACAATATTTATGAACAGAAATAAACATAACACAATACTTCATTTCATTCGAATAATTATTGCTTACAATCCTTTATCCAAATACTAACCACACATTTACATGAAACTACTAGCTAAACGAAGTCCAATGCCATCAGCAAGTCGAGTAAGCTTTTCCTTAGATAAAGCCTTCGTAAATGGATCAGCTAGATTGTTATCTGTGTGAATTTTGAGTAGATTGATTTCACCTATGTCGACTTGTTCTCGAACATAGTGATATCTTCTTGGAAAATGTCTGGCGCCCTTCATAACTCCAGGTTCATTGGCGAATGTAACTGCGGCAGAGTTGTCACAATACATATTAATAGGTAATTCAATTGACGGCATAATACCAAGCCCCGAAAAGAATTTCCTGATCCAAACAGCTTCCATCGCAGCTTCCGATGCAGCAATATACGCAGCTTCTGTAACAGACATCGCAATTGTTGTCTGCTTCTTGCTCTTCCAGTCAACTGCTCCTCCATTAATAACAAAGATATAACCCGTCTGAGACTTTGTATCATCTTTATCAGTTTCAAAGGACGCATCACAGTAACCTGTAACATCAAGTTCTGCTTCTGGATTTCCCCCATACACTAGGAACATATCTTTAGTATTCCTTAAATACTTAAGAATGCTTTTAACAGCGTGCCAGTGCTTTCCACCTGGATTCTGTTGATAACGACTGGTCATATTTTGTGCAAACGCCACATCAGGTCTTGTGCATCTAACTGCATACATGATAGATCCTACTGCTGAAGCATACGGAACCTTCTTCATTATTGCAACCTCTTCAGGTGTTGAGGCACATAGTTTGCTACTTAAGCCATGTTCCACTTGCATTGGCAAATATCCTTTCTTGGAATTTTGCATATTAAATCTCTTCAATACTTTATCAATGTAAGTACTTTGACTTAATCCAATCAACCGCTTTGATCTATCTCTGTAGATCTTGATTCCAAGGATGAATGTTGCTTCTCCTAAATCCTTCATAGAAAAACATCTACCAAGATAAGCTTTAACTTCGTTTAAACTTGGTATATGATTTCCTAATATTAATATGTCATCGACATATAGGATAAGGAAAGTAACATTACTCCCACTAGCTTTCTGGTATACACATGGCTCATCAAGATTTTGACTAAATCCAAAACTTTTGATTTCTGCGTCAAATCTCTTATTCCATTGACATGATGCTTGCTTTAATCCATAAATGGATCTTTTAAGTTTGCATACACGGTTTGGAAATTCTGGATTTACAAACCCCTCAGGCTGCGCCATATAGATGTCTTCATCTAGGCGACCATTCAAGAAGGCGGTTTTGACATCCATTTGCCATATCTCATAGTCATAGTAGGCAGCTATGGCTAAGAGAATCCTAATAGCTCTAATGTCAGCTACAAGAGAAAAGGTCTCTTCGTAGTCAACACCAAATGTTTGAGTTTAGCCTTTAGCTACCAAACGAGCCTTATAGATGTGTACAATGTCATCCATGTCTGTTTTCATTTTGTAGAGCCATTTACTTCCAACTACCTTAGCATTTGGAGGTAAGTCTACTTCTTCCCAGACTTCATTGTCTTTCATGGACTGCATTTCCCCATTCATAGCACTCTGCCATTTCTCCTTTTCAGGACCATTAATGGCAGCCTTATAACTAGTAGGTTCATTAAGATCCCCTAGTATCATTTCCTCACACTCTACGTTAAGACATAGACGTTCGGGTGCTTTCACAGTTCTTGAAGATCTGCGAATGAGTACCACTTCCACTTCAGGTGGAGGACCTAAACTTTCAGGTTCCACAGGAAGTGTGCTAGTGTTTTCAGAAGGTGATGTATCTTCATCCTCTAGATCATAAACTCTCCCACTGAATTCTTGAGATATGAGATTCTTTTCAAAGAAATCTCCATACCTAGCCACAATGACTTTATTCTCCGGTGGAAAGTAAAAGTAGTAACCCATTGTTTCCTTTGGGTATCCTACGAAGATACACTTAACAGATCTCTGTTGGAGTTTATCTGGTGAATCACGTTTAACAAACGCGTCACAACCCCAGACCTTTAAGTAAGAAAAACTAGGAGCTTTTCCTATCCATAATTCATATGGAGTCTTATCAACCTTCTTTGTTGGAACCATATTCAATATGCGAATAGCAGTTTCAAGGGCATAATCCCAAAAGGATAAGGGTAGAGATGTAAGATTAAACATTGATCGTACCATGTCTAGCAAAGTACGATTTCTTCTTTCAGATACACCATTTTGCTGTGGAGTATAAGGAGCCGTGAGATGCTGGACTATACCACACTCAGCTAGATAATCTTTAAACTCTTGGCTTAAATATTCACCGCCTCTATCGGATCGAAGTGCCTTAATCTTCTTACCGAGTTGTAATTCTACTTCACTTTTGAAAACCTTGAAGGTATTAAAGACTTCATGTTTATGTTTAAGTAAATAAACATAACCATAACGACTATAATCATCCGTGAAGGTTATGAAGTAGGTAGCACCATGTCTTGACACATGTCTAAGTGGACCACACACATCAGTGTGTATTAATCCAAGTAGATCTGTTGCCCTTTCCACTTGTGGTGAAAAAGGTTTCCTTGTCATCTTCCCAGATATGCAGGACTCGCATTTATCAAATGATTCATCATTGATCTTTTGTAAAAGCCCATCATGTTGCAGCTTCTGCATGCGATCCTTGCCTATATGAGCAAGACGACAGTGCCAAAGATAAGACGAATCCAAGTTAGACTTGATTCTCTTATTGTTAATGCTATACACAGAATTATTTCTATTGGACATGGAATCTTCCATATCAATTTCAAATACACCATTTATTGGAATTGCATTAAAGTAAAAAACATTATTTAAAGAAACAGAAATTCCATTATTAATAAATGTGTGAACAAAACCATTATCCAACATCAAAGAAACTGAAATGACACCCCTAACAATAGAGGGTGCAAAATGACAATTATTCAATACTAGTATCATTCCCGAAGGTAAAACTAAATCGAAAGTCCCTATGGCTTCAACTACTGCACGTACTCCATTTCCTACGTACAAGTATCTTTCTCCATAGGCCAGCTTCCTTGCTCCTCTAAGTCCCTGCGACGTATTACAGATGTGAGTACCACATCTTGTATCATATATCTAGGAATTATTCTTACGAGGAAAAGAAAATAACTCAATCATAAACATACCTGAAGTGCTTGCGACGTTACCAGGCATTTTACTTTTGTTGAGGCGCAACTCCTCTAGAAACAATGGACAGTTTTTCTTCCAATGACCAGGAGTGTTGCAGTGGTGACATTTAGCCAAATCCTTATTCAAATTTTCCTTCTTCTTCTGAAAAGGAGGATTTTGCTTCTTAGGCTTCTGTTGGTGATTTGCAATCTGCTTGCCTTTACCAGTACCATTGCCTTTACCCTTGAAGTTCGCATTATGCGGTTTGTTGGGTTTCTTGGTGATCCTACCACCCTGTATCGCCATTACAGCAGGTGTAGGTGCCTTCTTATTCAGGCTTTTCTCATAATCTATAAGCATTGCATGAACTTCACTTACTGTCTTCCCCTTGCAATGCATATTATAGTTGCGTACAAACTCACTATACAGATCCTGATTAAGGGATCGCAAAATGAGACCAATGCACACACTTTCCTGATATCCGCAACCAAATCGCTCCAATTGATCCATATAATATTTCATGGACAAAAAATGGGCACTCACGGATTTTCCTGCTTCCTGCTTACAATTGTGCAGAGATTCTATTAGATCATATAATTCTGCAGCAGGTGGTTTCTCAAACATTCGTCTGAGTTCATTGATCATGTCCATGGGACCAAAGGGCTCAAACAGCTTTTGCAATTGAGTATCCATCCCAGCCAATATGAGGCAAGCCACATCATTGTGCTTCTCATATTCAATGTTGTATGCATTCTTTACGGCTTGTGTTGCATCATCAGCAGGTTTCTCAGGTAGAGGTTCACCAAGATAATCATATCTTCTGGCCATCCTTAAGGTGATTCTTAAAGATCGATACCAGTCATTGAAATTTTCACCAGTCAACTTGTCTCGATCAATCATTTGCTTGAACGCAGAACTCATGTTGCTCATATTAGTGTTTTCAGGTGTAGCCATTTCTACAGAAAAAATTCAAAAGTTAGTACTTTTGATAATTAAATTTCAATAAAATTAAATACCCTTGGTTCATAAACATATAACCATTTTAATTTTATATTGAAAAACTAGGATCCAAATTGACATAAGTTCATCACATCAGTTGATCTGCTAGTGATGACGTTATTCAATAAGGTACGAGTCGTGTCCCAATTGCCAATATTCAATTGCAATTCCTAGAATCGATGGGATTTACATTATTTGCCAACCGCAGTTGCAATGTAAACATGTTTTATCCCCATCTTCTTATGCCTTGAGTGATCAGTTCCCACTATCAACTCAATTAAGTTAACCAATTTAAGAAACAACAAACTTACATAATGACACCACACCAGTTGATCTGCAAGTGATGGAATCATGTAATTTGTCCTTCCATTGCAATCTAGTCAGGTTACGCCCTGGCGTAGATCCAATTTCAGGTGTTTCCGTTTCATTGGATGGCATATAACTTAAATTTAAGGGTAGTATTTTTGATGTGTGTAATCAAAATATATGTACAAAGATGTCATGCATTCATCTTGTAGCATATGTTTCATGTAAAAAAACTTTTACTCATTAGTTTCTTTACGAGCTTAAATCTCCAAACTTTTGATTGAGGCGTTGAGAAACTTACAACTTTGCCTTAAGTGCTTCGTAGTTATCATGGATGTTAGGTAAAGACTAAAATATGACTCACAGGCGAGCGGTAAGCCAGAATGGAGGCTCACTAAGGCCGCAATTTAATGCGTAGCCATCCTTATACCCACTTTAATAGTTTGTCATAATTAGTTCCACCTTTCAACCACTTAATACAGTCGCGATCAATCAACCAAAAGTTCAAGATTTATAAGTAAGCTCAAAACAAGATTTCACCATTATTAAGTCCGTTTAATATTTTATTTCTTGAAATTACCCTTTGTTACTATCATGTTGCAAAACATATAAAACAAAAGTAATAAAATAAAATAAACAAACAACAACAATAATGGTCATGCAAATTACAATCAATATAAAACACACTATTGATTTAATATACGATTAATAGGGTCTTCCCTAATTTTATAATTAATCAAATTTTAGTAATCTTTAAACATAATATTTACTAAACAATTTATCAATTATAATAAAATCGCATAAATAAGCATGAAATCAAACAAATCATAATCCATAACAACACATGCATAGTGTGTCATGAATGCCCATATTGCACATATTATACAAATAATCATGTCAATCAAGGAACGCAACCAAACGGCATATAACAATATCCATACACATAAATTACATGCAACCTAGGGTTTATACAAGTTTTTATTACATAATTCATCAAACCCTAATTTCTTTTTAAATAAAAAAAACTTTCGACATATATATAAATTCGAAATAAAAACTAGGGTTTATGAAAAAAATAAAAACATAAGAACACCAAGCATGTTATAATCAAACGATTCAATTTTATGTGTTTCGGTAATTCATTATAATGTATTAACGGCTCTTGATGCCACTGTTGGAATATATGAATAATATAAAACAATAAACATATAAACATCAAAGAGTACGCAGCGGAATAGATCAAATACAAATAATAAATTAACCAAAATATAAATGGATACGTACCTCTTGATTCAAGCAAGAACAAGAACTTACAAACCCTAGGAGAGGGCTTATATGGATCGACTAGGGCTAGTCACAAAGCAAGATCACAGTTAGCAAAAGTATGCTAACACTTCGTTCTCACACACACGTACTATAAGCGTTTCAATGGAAATGCTAGATTCGTAGTACACGAAAAGATTAAACTATTGGTCCTATCAATCAAAGATCGATTAGACACAAAGAAAGAGATTAGAGAAGATTAGGTTGCTATGGAACCAAGGGATGATTAGAATGAATGAGAGGGGGTCTCATTATATACTAATCAAGAGGCTTGGAGCAAAAGCTATCCCAAACCCTATGGGAATAGGGGTGGCCGGCCATGGGTTACAAAAGCCCAACCCGAACCGAACTTTCACTCTTTTCCAACTCTAGTCCTTCATGTTTCGTCTAACGGTCGTTAGTTACCGTTAAGTTTATATTTTGTGTATTTAATAATTATTCGTCACTAAAACAATAATTATTAATTCATTGAAACTCATACGTAAAGTGTGCAATCCCGAAGTCTCAAGTTTGAGTCCGGTCATGATATATTAATTTATTATCCGTCAAACTAACAGGGTGAGTATGAAAGAGCTGGTAACTTCTCTATCTAGTCATAAATACCTTTCCAAAGAAAGAGCAAATAGGTTTAAGCAGGTTGGACGAACCTGTTTCAACCCGAGTTCATTAAGAAACATTACCCATTTTGAACTTGTGTGTTTCTGCAGGAAAAATCTATATGCATAAGTGTGGAAAGTTTGACGCAGCAGCGGAGTGTTTCACTTTAGCAGGGTGTTATAGTGAAGCCGCAGAAGCCTATGCCAAAGGAGATCAGTTCACCAGTTGTCTGTCAGTTTGCAACAGAGGGAAACTTTTTGATATAGGCATGGTATATATACAAAACTGGGAACAACGTGCTAATGTTGTAAGTAAAGAATTAGAAGTTAAACAGGAATTTTTGGAGAGTTGTGCTCTTCATTACCATGAACATAAAGATTCTGAATCCATGATGAAATTTGTCAAAGCATTTTCTTCCATGGAATCTAAGCGTATATTTTTGAGGTCATTGGGGTGCCTTGATGAACTTTTGTTGTTGGAAGAAGAATCGGGTCATTTTCTTGAAGCTGCTGAGTTGGCGAGGTCGTGGGGTGATCTTTTAAAAGAGGCTGATCTTTTGGAGAAGGCTGGACATTTCAAGGAGGCTGGTCTTTTGTTACTTTGGTATGTGTTTTTTAGCTCGTTATGGGGAAACGGAAACAAAGGTTGGCCACTAAAGCAGTTTGCTCAAAAGGAAGAACTCTGTAATAGAGTAAAGTTGCTTGCAAAAATGGACTCGGACGTTATGTATGATTTTGTTTGTAGTGAACTTAAAATACCTTCTGATCAGCACAACAGCTTGTCTGAGCTGAAGGATGATCTATTTGTTTCTCAGAAAAATAGCAGTCTGAGGGGAGAAATCTTGTTGATTAGGAAAGTCTTAGATAAGCATCTTCAGATGAATTCCTCAAAGTATGATTGGGAGGATAATTTACCGGTGGATATATATAAGCACTGTGATGGCAAGATGTTTCAGAATCATGTTTCTGTTAGAACTCTTGTTTTGTATTGGAATCTGTGGAAGAAGCATATCGTTGATATCTTCAAAAGTATTGAAAGTCCAGAAAATGAAGATCTATGTAAACCCTCGGGGCATGCTAATTTTTGTTTATATTATTTTGGGGTTAGGAATGTTCACAGGTTTTATGCCAACATTTGATTCATTTAGAATGTGATTGAAGTTTGCCATTTGGTTTGAGATTGAATGAAAACAGTATGCAAAAAATATAGAGACAAAGTAAATTCTACAAACTAGAATTTATTGATAATAATAATATTGTGTTAATATGTTTTTCTGTGAAAACATATTTATACATGTACCAATCGATACAATGCTTCATAAAATGACATACCTATCTATATGACAGTTATTTCCAAAGGTTGTGACTTTTGTCAAATAACTGTTTTAACTATACTAACTGTCATGTTATTTTGGCGCCATATTTGACCCATTACAACTTTACAATACGACTTACTAATTACATAAAATAATACAGACTATGCTTAATATACTATAAGTTCTAATACATTGATTTCTATCATTATTGAGTCTACATTTCCTCCCTAATGATATAAATCAAATATTCTTCTAAGTACTTCTTCCAATCTTCAAACAATGACTATAAAGTCATTGCTGCTGCCACTGCTTGTTTCTTCAACCATGTTTGCTTCATTTGATTCATTTATAACACCAAGCCGGTTTGCTTCTTGTTGTGCATGCTTATCCCTAACTTTCAATCCTTCCAAGCCATCTGGGTTCCTTGTCTGTGCAGTCCAACTGCTTTCCCCTCTTTCAATGATTGGCTTCTCCGTTGTCCATTTTACTTGAGCGGTATCATGATACACCACAACCATATCCATAAACTTTTGAAAAACATCTTTGATAGTGCTTCCATCCTCGGTTGTTAATCCCTGTAATTGTGCAATTTTGCTCCATTAGTCCCCTAAAGAGACTGCAACATAACCTCCTAACTCTTCTACAATTTTATGCAAAGCAAGCAGATCTATCTTTATAGCCCCTACCATTGGTGGTATCTCATCCAAGTACTCAAGATACACTAGATAGAACCATTTAATCATATCTATGTACCTTTCCCTGAACACATCCCAATTTCTATACACTATGCTATCCCTTTTAATCAAATTTATAAAAGATAAAAACCCAGAAAAGGAATTAACTTTCAATGCATAGAGTGTACCATTATGACTGATATAATCATCATCAACATAATCATGGACTTCTGCATCATCACAACTGAGATCTTCTAATCCTTTAACCAGAGACTCTTCTTCATTTTGATTCAGAGATTCAAAATATTTTTCCAAGTAGTTGTTGTGATCTGTGATTGCCTTCTGTTGTCCCCATGTTTGATCCATCTTATCTGTCCGTGTATCATCATCATTTGCAGCCTTTGTTTCTTCATACATATACTTAATCACAGCCTTTGTGTTGTCAACTTTAACCATGTATCCTTGTTCTTCCAAGAGATCATAACTCAGAATGTTTAAGGATACCTCTGGGGTATATTGGACATTTCTGATTATGACTTCTTTATCTTCAATCTTTACAGCAACATCTCCCATACCATATGAAAAGATAAATTTCTTTTCTGTTTCTTCCTTGCACACCATCTTGAATTTGTAGTGTATTCCTTTGAATAAGTTTATTCTGGGACAGAAGTGATGCTTGTAATGATTGCTGATATACCATATATCATTCCATGTCTCGTGTTGTGTCCCTTCAAGCATGAAATCTCCTATAACGTGTACAGTTTCTGTGTACTTTGCTTCTTCATCAAGGATTTGTGATTTGACCATCTCTTCTTTGTTTGATTCTGCAACTGCTAATCTCTTTCTATATTCACAGTTCCAAAAAACATGACCCTTCTCTTTGCAAATATAGCACTTTGCATTCCTTCCTTTTTTTTGCTTTCTTCTTTTCCTTTTTCTTTTCTTTTCTGGCTTTCATTCTGTCTTGTATCTCCTTCTCTTTCAGTTTGGCTTCATTGAAAGCCTGATTCTCTAACACCTTCTTTACTAACATTTCTTTTGCCTTGGGTGATATGCTTTTCCTTATGTGATTCCACTGGTATAGACGTTTTGGTGTTTCTCTGAATAAATATTTTCCTGTGTGAATTCCTCCCAAGTTCTGTGATGTTGGCATATCCCATAGATTAGAGCCGTGGCTCTGATACCATTTGTTCACAGGTTTTATGCCAATATTTGATTCATTTAGAATGTGATTGAAGTTTGCCATTTGGTTTGAGATTGAATGAAAACAGTATGCAAAAAATATAGAGACAAAGTAAATTCTGCAAACTAGAATTTATTGATAATAATAATATTGTGTTAATATGTTTTTCTGTGAAAAACATATTTATACATGTACTAATCGATACAATGCTTCATAAAACGACATACCTATCTATATGACAGTTATTTCCAAAGGTTGTGACTTTTGGCAAATAACTGTTTTAACTATACTAACTGTCATGTTGTTTTGGCGCCATATTTGACCCATTACAACTTTACAATACGACTTACTAATTACATAAAATAATACAGACTATGCTTAATATACTATAAGTTCTAATACATTGATTTCTATCATTATTGAGTCTACAAGGAAACTGTCTATAAAAGGAAGCACGGTGTACCTGTCACTCAACAAGGAAGCTGATTGGATAAGAAACACGGATAACAAAGGTCTTCATAAGGACCGGAATCGTATAACTTTTGATGGCAGGGAGTTAGTGTTTGCTATTCGGTCTTATTGGCAGTCCGAGTTACTTTATGTGGGTATAAAGGTACTTCAAACTCTGGACGCCCTCCGTAAGTCAAAGTCAAACGGTTCTGTGTTTCACCAAAGCACATCTCTCCTACACATTTTTGAGGTCTCCAAGTTTCTTTTAGACTTTTATCATAACCTCACAAATCCTTAAAAAAAGAGGTTGCAGTATTTCCTTGGAATTTCATTAAGTTACATTGATATTGTGTTTCCATTAGACTGGCGGAAATCAGTGGACGAGGACTTGGTTTCCCTAAAGGAGACTGATCTGTCGGTGAACTTACTCGAGGAGATTATTCTTCAAACTGTTGACATCAAAGCTCTCGAGAAGGTGTTTATTATATGTCTATGTTCAAGAGTATCAATAGCAGTTTACGATAATCTCATTAATAAGCTCAAAGGTAAACCTCAATTTAAATCATTTGTTGAGAAAATTAGGGATGGTGGATTGAAAGATGTTTTGGTTGCTCCAACACTTCAACGTGCTTTAGAAGATAACTTTAGAGTCGCCTCCGGTTTCCTATCACCTCACAGTTTCGGGTATCTAGTGGACCGTCTTCTTTTAATGCAAACTTTCACTTCAGAAAATTCTTACACAACAAGATCTTCTTTTGTTGGATCATTTACACATATTCAATCTGCTTCAAGTTTATCTATTGGCCCTTCTTCTCCAAATTAAATCTAAGCGTTCTTGTTGAAAGAATCCAAGATACTCTCTGCTTTAGTGAAATTACTATGGTATGGATTAAAAGATCAAAGATTGATGTCTCTTATTATCCACTGTTAGTACTAAAGATGGTTATGATACTTTCCTTAATATGTCTGAAGGCACCAAATTATTCTCCAAAGCTACTTGACTTTCTGTCTGGTTACGACAATATTGCTTATTTTCTTCCAAAGAAGTTTTTGTGTAGTCTTCTAAGGAAAAGGATAAACTAAAAATTGAACTTGGATCCAGAAGTTGTTGCAGAAGCTTTTTTGAGCATTGATGATCCTCTCCTGATTGTTAGATCGGAAAATGTGAGTCCTAAAATCAATGCTCCTTGTGCTATATTTGTTGATCTTGAGAAAAAGAGGAGATAATGAGCGTTTTGTTTCCAAGGAAGAACGCACATAATGTCCACACGTCATCAAATAATGTTAACGCTGGGGCATTTCCTGAGTTATTGTCTTCAGAAACATTGCATGATACTAACATTATGGATCGCGTGGAACTGCAAATTAATTGGAAAGTATTAGAAGAAATATCTGAGGCTATTAATGGGAAGAAGGGAGTGGCACTGAACAAGTTATCTGCTGCAACTATGATTAAGGTACAATATACATGATTGTTTGTAACAAATGAGTTCTGTTAATGATATCCTTATTACTGTAAAGTTTTGATGCCTTATCTTTTGTCTGTTACTTGCCAGAATGAACTTGATATAAATAGGGGCACATTACTTACTGCCTTTGCGGCTCAAACTTCTTGTTCTTACGAAGATGCAAGAGCTATACGTGATGCAAATGAAGGTCTGAAGTTGCTTTCTTTTGCGTTTGACACAAGGTTAGACTTGCACCATTGTAAATTTTGAAGTGGTTTTTAAACTTCAAAGCAATTTACACTTGAATTTGTATTAAGATTTTTTTCGTTTTTGGATCTTTTTACAGTCGACTAGAATTGAAGCATTCAGTTATATTGAAGGGTGTGAGTCGTGCTGTCAAGGGGCTACAAAGTCATAGGCCAAACCTAGATAATTTCTTGAACCGATCTTCCATGAGTCAGGCATTAAAGGTTAAACAAACACGTGATTCAGTGGTGTTACAAAATCAAAGTGAATGTGATAACACTCAGGATGATAACAACAAGAAAGGGAAGGGAAACAACAAGGGAAAGAAGAGTAAAATGAGCAAAGGTAAAAAGAAATGATACTGATGAAATAGGAGGGATATCGGATGGTTTTCTCTTTTTTTGTATTCCAGAAAAAAAAAATATGAACTTTGATTCCATGATTAGCACTTTATGACACAGGATATGTTATTTTGTGGGTTTGAAACTCATGGTTATGCATGTAAGAGTTGTGGTAGGCCTTTTAAGAACAGTTATGATCAATCATCAAGACAACTTGCTAACTAATGGGTTCACTAAATGCGGTCTTGTGAAAATATTAAATATACTTAAGTGTACATCATAATCTTGTGTCCTAATATTAACCCGTGTTTTCACATCGTTTAAGAATAGCTGAAACCGAATGGCAAAAAAGACTACAAATATAGAGAAGAACCAATGCGTTTACCAAGAAACACCTTGAGGCCAAATAAACGACTATGGGTGGGATGATAAAGTAAAACAAAACAGCAAACTAAAGATCTAATTAATAACAATTACTGCGTTTTTATTTATTTATTTATTTTTTTTTTTTAATCAAAACAATAAAACCACTTTCATCTTCATTTTTTAAAATTGAGGGCATGCTTGGTTCAAATTAGGGAGAATGCAAAGCAATATAATGAGCAATCCCTTCAATTTGTTGGGTAATGACCCATTACCAACTTACATTATAGCATATCAAGCACCATGATTCATATCCTTTGCCATTGATTATGTCATATAACCCTCCACCAAGCACCCCAGAATATCTGACAAACCATTAATCGTTATGTGAAAATATTTAAACCATTGCGACCGGAATAAAATAATCTTTCTATAGAGATCTAACAATGTATACTTTCGTTGAAGTGTTTTCTATATCATTTTTGCGGGTTTCTATATTTTACACTATAAATGAAATTTTGAGAATTCACATATATTTTTATGTTAACGCAATCCCAAAACCATAACCCCTAAACCTAAAATCCTTAAACCATAACCCCTAAAACCCAAAAAAAACCCTAAACTCTAACCTATAACACCTAATCTCTAGAAAGCCTAACTCCTAAACCCTAAATACCTAAACTCTATCTGTAAGCCCTATACCCGAAAAAAGTCGAAAGAAAAAATTCATCAAGTGTATATAATGTGGATATCATATGAAAGATAATTTTATTTTTGTCATGATTGCATGATTAAGTTTCGTCTAACGATTATTGGTTTACGACATATTTAATGTTAAAAAAATGAGGGTGAAGTTAATCTTATTGTTTTATGGTTCATTTGATCCTTTTATTTATTTTTTATTATTTTTTTAACCAAACTCAAATGACAATGACCCAGATACTTATGAAACATGAGATGTCTCAAGCCCTTTACCCGAAAAAAGTCGAAAGAAAAACTTCATCAAGAGTATATAATGTGGATATCATATGAAAGATAATTTTATTTTTGTCTCGATTGCATGATTAAGTTTCGTCTAACGATTATTGGTTTACGACATATTTAATGTTAAAAAAATGAGGGTGAAGTTAATCTTGTTGTTTTATGGTTCATTTGATCCTTTAATTAATTTATTTATTTATTATTCTTTTTAACCAAACTCAAATGACAATGACCCAGATACTTATGGAATATGAGATGTCTCAAGCTCACTTCCTACTTCGTGTAAACAATGTATGTTTAGCAAAAATAGTTGTTGCTATTGCTGGTGCTGGTGCTGGTGCTGGTGCTGGTGCGGAAAAAGATTAAAATTGTAGTTTTTTCTTTTAGTAGTGTTTGGCAAACTAGCTGTAATTTTAGATTAAAAGTGTAAAATGACATAATTTCTAAAAATAATCTTCATAATCTTTTAAAAGCTGATTTTGGAAACTTATTTTTTGAGAATTTATTTTTCTAAAATAGCACACAATCTTTGTCACCCAAACAAATATTATTTTTTGACCAAAGCTTATTTTTCAGATAAATAATCTTAATCCTTCATAATCTTCCATAATCTCTAGTGCCAAACATGTGGTCACGCCACCTCCTAAAAAAAGGATGATATTTTGGTTTTGTATATCGTGTTCCCGAGTTAGAAAAGAAAAGAAGAGATAACTGATGATTTTACAATTATATCCTTTGTTGTATATAAAAGTTATGTTTTATATTAGGTTATTTAAGTAATTGTATTTATTAGAAGCTTTCTAATGTAACTTCATTTCAAGTCATCTAATTTTAGAACGAAAGTTTTGAAGAGAAATTTAGCCAAATGTCCACTCCTTTTCTTTACTATTTTCTTCCCACTTCTTTTATTTTCTTTCAAAAAGAAAAATGTAAAGCTTTGTAAATGAGACCTGACAAACAATATTATAGGAAAATTAAAGTTAATTAAGTGATCAATCCTGACTAAAATCAGTCACTTAGATTAGTCAAGATACGAGTAATGAGTTAGAGGTTTATCATCAGTTAACTATCATCAAACATTTATACATTTATTGCATCAGCCGATTGTCCAGACATTGACCATATTGAGTGATGCAAAACTGATACGTATCACATGGGATTAGAATGGGGACCATATTAAGTCTCCGGGTATGTTCATTTACCGTTTGAAATGGGTTATAAGCCAATGAATGGAGGAGAACCGGTCAATGAAGTCAATGTCTTGATGGTTTTAGTCAATAAGAAGAAAAATTACAATAGTGACAGAATTGTCTGTCTTTGGCTTACTGTAATAAATAATAAGCATAGAGGTGAAAGATGTAGTATTATATAAGTCTTATAAACAAAGGTGATAAATTGGCTAGTTCTCTAACCAGTTGTGTCGGATAGTATTGAAATGATTCTTGTCTTTGTTTTCGTGTCTGTTTTTCTCTCTTGTCTACCTGTCCTTCACTCTGCTGCAGAAAGTAACATGTCTGTGCCTACCTGTCCGGAAAGTTTTAGTTGTCCAGGCTTTGCCCCGTTCCCGTATCCATTTTACAATGTCACTGACGCAAGATGTGGGTTGATCAAGGTCAACTGTAATTCTACCGGTGGGAATATTCAAATTGGGGAACATAACTATGAAATTTTTGCCAAGTTTGATTCTAGCCGTTCTGTTGCGATCCGTAACACAACATTCGAAAAACTTGTGAAAAATAAAAGCTGTGAGGCGCTTATGAATAATTTCACTTCTCCAAACCCTCTTGTATATTCCATTTCAATAAATCCCTTCCTTACTCTATTCAAATGCACAAAAAATACCAGTTATGCTGAAGGAACGCATGCCTATTTTAACCAACCTAATTATAATAGCCACAACACATGCAAAGATTACAATTTCTACTATGATTATTCAGTCATCAATGCAATAGCTCCGAGTGATCTCCCGCGTACATGTGAAGTAATACAGTTGCCAATGATAGGGGGATATACAGTACATCGTACGACCTCCATATTTTCCCTTCTCTCGGGTGATTTCTCTATTTCAATTTCATTGCCAGGTTCCTGTGAAAAGTGTCACAACAAGGGCGGCCACTGTCATGCTAACAAAGGACAGTTTCACTGTTTAGATGCCAAAAAGGGTATTTAATTACTTCTGGACTGTATATTATGTTTCTTGGTGAATGCAATTTCCATGGACACACACACACACATATAAAAGCACAGCTCTACATAGGGTCAGAAAGTATTATTCATAATTTAATTGAGTAAATCGTATGCGGATTACTCACTATCAACCAATTATTACTATTAACATTTGTATTTAGTAATTTACTACTCTTAAAAGATAGTAATATTTTTTCACCAAACCATTTAATTAAGAGTAAATCGCATAAAAAAGTATTCATCTTATGTTCAATTTCAATTAAAGGTACCAACCTTTTTTTTTTTTTTTTTTTTTTTTTTTTTCAATTTAAGTTATTTAACTTATCATACCGTGCAATTTAAGGATATTTTTACGTGCTAGTTAGGTAACATGTAACCTCTTTATTTTTTCTATAAAAGTTTTGTGTTTTTATTTAGTCTAAATATATCAAAAACCATCATAATAATTCTTCCTTTTTATATAAGATTCGAAAAAGTATTTTCTTTTTTTCATAATTTTTTCAAGAATTTTAGTCATGTTTTACTATTTTAAAAAAAAATCAAAAACCAATTTTGTCCTTTCCTTTTTATACAAATATATATATATATATATATATATATATATATATATATATATATATATATTTGTATATACATAAATTAGTTAAAATATTTTCGTTTGTTTAGAATTTTTTAAATTTTTTAAAATTAATTCTTGTTAAGATTAAGTTTTTGTGTGAATTTCATATTTTGATTCGTATGAATGATGTATTGTGACAAGGAATTTGGTTTAATAAGAGTTAAGGGGGTGTTTGGCATTTAACCTGCTTTGTAACTTGTAAAACTACTAATTGTCCAACATTGCAACAAGGGAAAAAAAAAAGTGTACCTTTAATTCAAGTTAGACTTAAGATAAGTACCTTTTTATGCGATTTGCCCTTTAATTAATTTATATATGAATTGATATTTCTAATGTTTGTGGTAATCTATTTAAGACAAAGTACGCTTACTTAGTATACTAGTTATTGATCTTCTTAGGCCTAAGCCTAACGTAGCATGAAGCAAGACTTGTATGGTACGATCCCCAATGAGCTACTATTCAGTTTTTACGAGATTAAAGGGGTGTTTGGATTAGCTTATTTTCTTGGATTATGGACATATTTGAATTTAGATAAGCTCATTAGCTCTTTTTATTTATTTATTTATTTATTTATTTATGAGCTTATGGTTTATTTATGTCTATAAGCTTATTCATAAGCTCATAAGCCGAAAAAGTGAGCTTATGAGCTCATCCAAATTCAATAAGCCCATAGAATAAGCTATTCCAAACACCCCTGAGTCACAAACAGTCTATGATTATCAAGAAAAAAGATCTTCTATTTCACAAACATTATACCTAAAGCTCATGTTTGAAAAAGTTATTAGTATGTAGCTAGATAGGGCTATATCGAGCATGGGGAGTGCTTGAGTTTTCCCCGCATGGACAACACAACACACATGCAAAAACAACATGGTAAGGGGGTGTGGAAGTGGTGACAGGATGACATTCACAGTAAGGGTGGCGATTTCACACACATAAACACATGGGAAGGCTCGGGAAGAATTCCCCGATGATCTGTACTGAATAGAAGAGGGTGGAATGGTATTCCCACACTGGAACATATGCCACATAGGCATCTTTTTTTGGAATATTTGAGCACTCCCTATGATGCTAACTGTATTTTGTTTTAATCAAATTGATACTCACAAACATTCCTAACCTAGAAATGTCCCTTCTATCTTATTAGTAAAGCGATAAATCACACCTTATTTTGATAGTTGTCATGCACTAACATTTCTAACATGATATATAAACTGTTCAATTCCTTTTGTGTAGAAACAGGAAGACATTTGAGTTTGATGTGGGTGATTCTTCTCTTAGGTAATTTGTCATCGCCATCAATTTTTGTTGCCTTAGCCGTTTTATTTTTTTTATAAACAACGACATCTATCGAACTCTTGCTGCTCTGGGTGCAGGAACTGTGTCGATACTAATCATTATAATCTTGTGTCTAAAGAAGAAATATGGATGGGGAAAAAAGCCGGAGTACAATGTCAATGTGGAGATTTTCCTAAAGAATCAAGAGTTCCTGGCTCCAAAAAGATACTCTTATTCACAAATCAAGAAGATGACAAACTCCTTTGAGGTCAAACTAGGACAAGGCGGTTTCGGTTCTGTGTATAGAGGAGAGCTAAGCGGTGGAAACCTTGTGGCAGTAAAGATTTTAAGTGAACTAAAAGGAAATGGGCAAGATTTTGTTAATGAAGTTGCAAGCGTTGGCAGGACTTGCCATGTCAATATAGTAAGTCTTGTGGGATTCTGTTTGGAGGGTCGTCGAAGAGCTTTGATCTATGAATTTATGCCAAATGGATCCCTTGACAAGTTCATATATAGTCAAAATTCGTCAAGTAATAGCCACCTTGGCTGGGAAAAGTTGCACCAGATTGCTATTGGGATTGCTAGAGGACTAGAATACTTGCATAGGGGTTGTAACAAACGGATCTTGCATTTTGACATAAAGCCCCATAATATTCTATTAGATCAAAATTTGTGTCCTAAGATATCAGACTTTGGGCTGGCTAAATTGCTCCCGGAGGAGAGAAGCAAGATATCCATGTCCCATATGAGGGGAACACCTGGTTATATTGCTCCAGAGATGTTCTCTAGGAATTTTGGAGATGTCTCAAATAAATCTGATGTTTATAGTTATGGAATGATGATTCTTGAGATGTTTGGCGGCAGGAAAGATGAGTTCGAAGTTGATCAAACAAGCGAAATGTACTTTCCTCATGGGATATACAAGCGAATTGAATTAAATGAAGAACAACTTGGACTACACGGGATTGTGAGCGATGAAGAAAATAATATGGTAAGGAAAACAATTATCGTGGGGTTGTGGTGCATCCAGACTAATCCTTTGAACCACCCGACGATCACAAGGGTGTTGGAAATGTTAGAAGGTGATTTAGAGTTACTGACAATACCTCCAAAACCTTATTTGTCTTCTCCATCAAGGCCAGTATGCTCTCGCTCCCCATCGACAAGCTTCCCATCGACAGACTGATAGTATCACAACTCATAAATGGTTTTAACTTTCTTTTGTTAAACATAGATATTTTTGTAAATGACTATTGGGCACCTTTGGTGCATATAACTTAAACATAGTTATAAGAAAATCTGTTGTTCAAGATTATGTACATCAGTGCATGTGAGGCATTGGCACATAATTATTGCTAGGGACTAGGGTTTATTTTTATACTTAACTTTTTTTCAATAATAAATACTACTACGTAATAATCTGCTTAATTGAGTGTAATAATGTTCATGTAATTTGTAAGTGGGGTAAGTTCAAAAAAAAATGTAAGTGGGGTAATGTTTCATATCATTTACTGTATAATAGAGATTGGGTACATATATAGTGATACAAAGATTATTCTAGAAACCGGGCCTCAGCCCAATACACAATATCACCTAACTCTCCCCAGCAGTCTAAGCGGCGAAATCGCAAAAGCTCGGACTGGAGTAGTAAACTAGAAAATAAAAGAAAAAACAAAACATTAACGTAATAAAAGCATAACTTTAGTCGACTCGTAACAAAACCGTGCCAACGGTTGACTTTAGTTGACTGGTACCAACGGTCGGCTAAGTCGACTGGTAACAAAACTGTACCAACGGTCGACGTTAGGGACTTGTACCAACGGTCAACTTTAGTCCGCTGGTAACAAAGCCATACAAACAATCGACTAACTCAATAATTAATTATTATTATTATTGTTGTTGTTGTTATTATTATTATTATTATTATTATTATTATTATTATTATTATTATTATTATTATTAGACAAAAATACATCGTTGGTCCTTAAACTTTTCACGAAACATCGCCATGCACCTTAACTTTTGAAAAACGTCTCCGTGCGTCCCTCCACAAGTTTTTTGAGGCCGATTGCGTCCTTTGACCCGTTTTTCGTCGGTCAACGACGTTTTCTGCCGTTACATTTTGTTTTTAGCACAAGGGCAATACCGTCATTATGTAATTACGGTATAACAACTCTGTATTACTTCCACATGTCATATCCCTCTTCCTGCCCCATAAACACATAGACGGCCTCTTTTATTCATCCCAAAACTTTCGTTACAATAATTATCACAATTCACAAACCCTCATTGCATGTTATTGTGAAATTTTTGGTAATTTCAAAACATAGATTTTACTATATGGAAAGTAAGAAGATTTCCAGGTTATCGAATTTATGATACCATTCTTTGAAACTCGGCTAAGAAAAAATACGGTATGTTTTGTTGCTATAATCGTTGGAATTTCTATTGGGGTATATTTCAATTTGTTATTAAGGTTTGATAATGTCCTTTGGTCTGTTGATATGTTTCAGGTGGTAGATCTAATATGTTTAGCATGAGGGTTCATCACAATTGTGTTTTTAAATACTGGCCTGGTAGAATATACGATGGAGGTATGGAAAGTTTAGATGATTTGGTTGACGTTGATAGTGTGTCAGTTGAAGATTTGGATGTTCTTATGTATGAATTGGGTTACGACCTAGGTCAAAAAAATTACTATTACTTTGTTAAGCCTGCTAGTAATTTAGACGATGGTTTGTATAGCTTAAGTGAGGCTGCAAATTTAGAAATATTGAAAGATGTTGTTGAAGAACATAAGATGATAGAAGTTTATGTTGAAAATGGTAAGACAAGTTTGGATGTTGATGATATGTCACCAAAGTCAATTAGGACTGTTATTTCTCAGGTGGATGCATCAAAGAAGAATGCAGCCCTTGCTATTGTGCCTTATTGCTCAAAAAATTGTTCTAAGAAAGCATAGTTAAAAAGCTTGTGGTAAAGGGTTTAAGTGAAGTCAGACAACCACCTTTGGAAGTCAATACTTTGCTAGAATCTAGTGAGGTGGTAGAATTGAACCCTTGTTGATCATAGATACACATGTTGATCATATGCAAACAGATAGTCCTGTTAGTGTTGAGCATAGCCAAATAGATAGTTCGGTTAGTGTTAACCATAGCCACAAAAGGGAGTCCTGTTTCTGTTGATCATAGCCAAAAAGATAGTCCGGTTAGTGTTGACCATAGCCAAAAAGATAGTCCGGTTAGGGTTGACCATAGCCAAAAAGATAGTCCTGTTTCTGTTGACCATAGCCAAAAAGATAGTTCGGTTAGTGTTGACCATAGCCAAAAAGATAGTCCGGTTAGGGTTGACCATAGCCAAAAAGGTAGTCCGGTTACGGTTGACCATAGCCAAAAAGGTAGTCCTGTAGAGGTATGTGAAACTGAACAACAGTTTGGTCATCTATATGAGGAAATACATACACCTGTCGATCGTATGCAAAAAGTTAAATCTATAAACTTATGTGAGACTGATGAAGAGTTAGGTGATGAAAACGTGAGTGAAATAGATAATTCTTAGTCTGATGTCGATGATATTGAGAACAATCAAGATGGAAATATTATTGTTGATGAAGAGAATATTTTTGATGAGCCTGATGTTGAGTTTGATATGTTCAAATTGATTGACGAGGTACCTATACCCAGTATAGGTAGTTCAAGCCAGATACCAGATGATTTTTTTTTTAAGAAAAATGAGATACAAGAACTCTTGACTGATGCTGA
The DNA here is from genome assembly GCA_030686995.1 of Artemisia argyi. Lineage (NCBI taxonomy): Eukaryota > Viridiplantae > Streptophyta > Magnoliopsida > Asterales > Asteraceae > Artemisia > Artemisia argyi. The sequence continues at coordinate 205,021,990 of CM060702.1, read as the reverse complement.
CTTTGCAAGTGGTTCTGAGAATGAGGTTGAGTACGTAATTCGGAAGAAAAAGATGAGGGCATACAAGAAACAAAAGTTAATTGAGGCACAACAAGAAGAGAAAAAAGTATTTTTTTTCTATGGTCAAACCTTTATAACTGCAAAAGAAGTGAAAGATAAGATCAACCTGCATTCAATTCAAACTTGGAGGAAATTGCAACTCATTAAGAATGACAAACAAAGAATTAAGGATAGGTGTATCGGAACAATACCAGCGTGTGGTACAAGTCGAGGTATTGGACTTGGAACAGTACCCAAGAGGAAAATTGGTGCATTAACTAGAGGTCATGGAAGGGATGTATATTTGCGATCAGAATAGGTGGAACCAACACATTACCCATGGTTGTTGTATGTAGCAAAAGATACATATAAAGATTTATGGAGTGTTAGAACTTTTAAGGATGAACACAAATGTTTTCAATCAAGAGAGATCAAAGCTTGTGACTACAAGTTTCTCTCAAAGCAAATACTTGACCAAGTTCAAGTGAATCCAGATATTCCAATCATGGCTATTTAAGATCAACTCAATAAATAGTTTGCAGTCCAAGTGTCTATGCAAAAGGCATTAATGCCAAAAAAACAAGGCAGAAATTGAGATCAGGGGTGATCATAAGTTGCAATATACCATTTTGCGGGACTATGTTGAAGAGTTGCAGAAAACAAATCCTAATACAACAGTTAGGATAAGTGTGCAAACTGCGTTAGATCCATCAAGTCCAACGAGAGTTATCAAGAGGATGTACGTTTGCTTAGGTGCTTTGAAGGAAGGATACAAAGCTTGTCAAAGAGAGCTGTTGGGTTTAGATGGTGCTTTTATAAGGGGTCCATTTCCTGGTCAGCTTCTTACAGTTGTTGGTATTGATAGCAACAATGGAATATACCCTTTAGCCTATGCTGTTGTTGAAGCTGAGAACAGAGATTAATGGATGTGGTTTCTTGATTGTCTTGCAGATGATCTTGACTTGCAACCAAATTCACTCTACACTTTTATCAGCGACAGACAAACGGTGATGTTTATTTTTAATTGATTATATTCAGTTATATAATTCAAAAATGATTGGTTTATTAGTAATAGACTGATGTTACTTTCTGCAGGGTATAATTCCAGCTTTAGCAACAGTATTTCCTAGTGCGGAACACATATATTGTTTGAGGCACATCCATGAGAATATGAAATTGCAGTGGAATTCTGTAGAATACAAGTCACATTTGTGAAAATGTGCTGTAGCAACAACCGTCAAACAATTTGAAGCAGCAATGCTTGCATTCAAGAGTTTTAGCGAGCCTGCACATGCTTGGTTAAGTAAGATACCACCAGCCCATTGGTCAAGGTCGCATTTTTCAGGTAGTAAACAATTCTGTTTAAGATCAACAATGTTCAACATTTTTTTATGGATTACTAAAACATGTGCTATACATATGTAGGGAGAGCTCATTCTGACGTGTTACTTAATAACATGTGTGAAGTGTTTAATGGGAAACTTGTGGGAGGTAGGCACCAACCCATCATTATTGCTTTAGAATATGTTAGAGCATATTGTACGTAGAGAATAGTGAATGTTATGCATACAATTGACAAGTGTCTGGGACCGTTTACACCAAAGGCAACGCGCATGTTAGACTTCAATAAGAAAGAGACTTATAAATACTCCGTTTTAGGGATTGAAGGAGATAACTATCAGGTTAGTGGATGTGGAGAAAAGTGGTTGGTAAATGTTAAAGCCAGGTCTTGTAGTTGTAGAAGATGGGAGCTTACAGGTATGCCATGCAAACATTCTATTACAGCCAACCGGTATATGAAGTTCAATGGAATCGAAGTATGATCAGTAGAATCATGGGTTCATCCATGTTACTTGCTTAAGACATGGGCGGAAACATACAAACACCACATCCAGCCCATCAGGGGATATCCACATTGGAAAAAGTCAAATGTGCCTACAACCATTCTTCCACCTAAGCATCATAAATTAACTTTAACATGAGTTGAGTTACTTCATATATTCTCTGAAGATCAAATAAACAAATATTTGGTATTTACAAAATTGTTTATTTTCAGATAGTTTATTGATAAAAAAAATTTTATAATAAAAGTTTGAATATTTGAGAATTAAACATACTGTTTTGAATATTTGTGTTTATTGTCTTGCAATTTGCTGTAATCTGGTGTTGTAAAGCAAGCTAATAGTTTAAGCCTACTTACACTTTTCTTAGCTGATGAAGTACTTGGTTTAGTTAATTTTTGTTCGGTGCTATGTGTTTATTTTTCGAAGGTCTGACATTTGGAAGATTATCTTCCTTACAGATGCTATTCTAGCATAGGAGATCCATTTATATGTCTGACTTACTTCTAGTCTCACAGGAGTTGTTTGAATTTAGCATTTAATGGCAGAATCAAGATGGCTAATTTTTTGACATAGGATTAGTCTTGTGGGCTGTAGATTACGTGCATAGTTGAGGGGTTTAGGAAAGCTTTCATAGATATATCTCCATCAATGTGAGGTTTGGGAAAGCTTTCTAGTGCATTTGGTTGTTTCTTTGTTGAGTAGTTTGGACAGGAAGGTTGATTCTTGTTTTTTTCCCAGATTAGTGACATTGATTTGTTGTTTATGAGGATATTTGGGATTACTTATATAAGTGCTTATCTGTTTATGTACATATTAAAGTTTCAAGTGTTTAGCAAGAACTTATTATCTTCTGATTTAACACTGAAAGTGTGGTACTTACTTTTAAGCCGATAATCACTTTAAATGTGAATACAAAACCGTTTGGGTTTAATGTTTAGAAAATATATTCATTACTTGAATCTTTCTGATGACTTGATGTATCATTTGCAGGTGGAAAAAGGGCTAGAACCACTTGATGATCTTATAAAAATGCAAAATGGAAGGTATTTAAGTTTTTTTTCTTATGTAAGCAAGATATGTTATATGTAACATGTTCCTCATAATTCTTGTACTTTATGTCACAGATTCTCTTCAGTGATGGCTTTAGAAGATCATTTGGGAAGCTTACAAGTGATCGCGTGAAGAAATTGGTCTTAAATCTTTTATTGAGACTTTCTAATGGCTGGTGTCCCGAGAGAAGCTTAGGCTTGCCTCATGGGAATTCTACACAAAGTTTGAAACAGTTTAATGTTGAAGGGTTGTTTATTGTAAGCACAATTGACATCATCAAGGATGTCAACTATGTACAAGTTATCAAGGTTTGGGATATATTACCCTTTGAAGAGATTCCAAAGTTGACAAAACGACTTGAGAACATATTTTCTGCATACACAGAAGATTATATTAGTCGTTGCACAGAAAAATTATTCCAGGGGTATATGATCATTTTCCATCTACTATTTTGAAATAGTAATGTTGATTTTTACATGCTTATTCCAATTTATTTATATTGCTGTTTTGTTTTAATGTTATTCAGGAATTTGGTAGTTCCTAGGTGTTGGGAGGCATCTCAAGAAATTATCCGATTTCGTCATTTGGTCAATGATGAAGATGATAAGGAAGTGAGTTTGGATTCTGGTGGTGGTAGAAATTTTGTTGAAAACTCAAAAGTGAGTGAAAGCTTATTGCTGATGAAGTTCTACTCATTTTCATATGAAGTGGTGTGCCATTTGCTATCTGATAATGAAGTTGATCTACCCATGCAACTGACAGATGAACAGATGGACTTATTATTGTTTAGAAAAAGTTCATTTATAACTGGGCGGTCAGGAACCGGGAAAACCTCTATTTTGACAACAAAGTTGTTCCAAAACGAAAGAAGTTTTTGCAATGGATCTGAAGGATCATTTGAAGGAGAAAACCGCCAATTTAGAAATGCTGCGGTTGTTAACGATCCTATAAATAGCAACCCGAGTGTTCTTCGCCAGCTTTTTGCGACATTTAGCCCGAGACTGTGTTATGCTGTTAAACAACATCTTTCCCACCTGACAAGGTGTGTAAATACTCATTTATTTTATTTATTTATTTTTCCTAATTGATTTGGCTATGAATGTATTTTCTAACTTCAAGAATTAACTTATTTGACAGTATCTCAAGTAACGGGAATTCAATAGCAGAGATCGGTCTTGATGCTGATAAGGTTACATCGGAGTTCAGGGATATCCCAGATACATTTATTGACATCCCTAGGAATATGTACCCTCTTGTTATAACATTTCATAAGTTTTTAATGATGTTGGATGGCACATTAGGGAACTCGTTCTTTGAAAGATTCCTTGAGGCAAGAGAAAGTTCTTATGGTAACCATATAAATTCAAGATCTGTTGCATTGCAAAATTTTATAAGATTAAGGGAGGTTACCTTTGATAGGTTTAGTTCGCTATACTGGCCACACTTCAATTTGAATCTAACCAAAAAGCTTGATCCCTCAAGAGTGTTCACCGAAATTATATCTCATATAAAAGGAAGCAGTGAAGGAAATTTAAGCCATGAGGGTTATTGTTTGTTGGCCGAAAGTCCTTCTTCCACTCTAAGTAAAGAGAAAAGAGAGATTGTTTACACCCTCTTTGAAACATATGAAAAAATGACATTCATCAGAGGCTTAAAAATGGGATTTATGATGGTGACCAAATGAATTTTGTTTATATCGATGAGGTGCAAGATCTTAGTATGAGGCAGATTTCTCTTTTTAAATATATTTGCCATAATGTTGAAGAAGGCTTTATTTTTGCGGGTGACACAGCACAGACTATTGCAAGAGGGATTGATTTCAGGTTTCAAGATATACGATCTCTGTTCTATAAAGAATTCTTAAGCACTGCAATATCTAGGAAACAAGGAAAAGGTCTTGTATCCGAGATAATACAGTTAAAACAGAATTTCAGAACGCATGCTGGTGTGCTTGATTTAGCTCAGAATGTAATTGACAATTTATACTGTTACTTTGTTCACTCAATTGACAATTTAGAGCCTGAAACTAGTCTTATTTCTGGGGAAGCTCCTGTTTTATTGGAGTCTTTTAATGATGAAAATGCAATCGTGACAATCTTTGGTGGGCATAGAAGTGATGGAGAAATTGTAGGGTTTGGTGCTGAACAAGTTATATTGGTACGTGACGATCGTGTGAAAAGTGAAGTTTCTGGATATATTGGAAGACATGCTATTGTACTCACTATATCGGAATGTAAGGGTCTTGAGTTTCAGGTTAGTTTGTTATCCTTAATGAAGGTATCATTTTTATTGATCTAGAATTGTCAGTTATGTTTTTTTATAATGTTTGATTGCCATGATTATTTAGGATGTATTGCTATACAACTTTTTTGGGACATCCCCTTTGAAAGACCAGTGGAGAGTTATATATGAATACATGAAAAAACATGTTTGGCTTGACGAGGAACTTCCTCAGTCTTTCCCGACATTCAATGAAGCAAGACATGGTGTTTTGTGTTCTGAATTGAAACAGTTGTATGTGGACATAACTCGAACAAGGCAAAGGTTATGGATTTGTGAGAACAAGGAGGACCTCTCCAAGCCAATGTTTGACTACTGGAAACGGAGGGGACTCGTTCAAATACGGAAGCTGGATGACTCAGTGGCACATGCTATGCGGGTCGCAAGCAGCTCTCAGGAGTGGCGGGAACGTGGGAAAAAGGCTTGTTTTTTTTTCCCTATTTCTGCTTAATTATCTCATGTTTTGCATTTATTATCTTATTTGACATGCTTTCATATTTGTGATTTTATTCCTCTTTGGTTTGTTAAGATAATATATATGGTTAAAGATACTTGAATTCAAGCATAACTTTTCCCTTTTGTGACCTGTTCATTTGATTGGAGATATGTTTAATACTGATCTGCATATCACAAAAGAGGATAAAATATGCTAGTTTAAAGCATAGAAAAAGTTTTGAAGAATAATGCGTTCAAAGACGACTTATCTTGAATGATAAATAGACATGAAAATAACAACCTTGGTGACAGACTTGCTTTATCTGTTAAGAGTAGCTACTCAAACTTAAGGGCGTACACTGAAAGGTTACCGTATATAAGACCAGAAAGTTTTCATGGTTAGTTCTTTATCTAAATAGTTAACTTATTTGGTCTGCGGACATATAGAATCACTTTTCCGAGCTCCCTGATATACTTAGAGCTCCCTTTTGGGATACAACAAAATTTGCACATATATATATGGGTTCCACAAGTTTTTAATTTTTATGTTTGTGAATCAGAAAGTGATACATGTGTGTCCAGTCAGTCACTAGGTCCCCTCAGTAGTTGCAGACCAAGGTGAGTTTGCTAATAAGATGATAAAAGATTAACGTGTCGTGCTAAACCATAATTCGGGATTCTGGATCTACCTGAAGGTTTTCATTGTTTCATGTTGGAAGTGTTTTAAGATCATAGTATTTAATTTCTACTTAGAACAATTATTGTATTTAGTATTATAGAAACATAAGTATTTTCTGTTTTTAGTTTCTGTATTGTAGAAGTGCTGTTTGGAAAAAACCAACAGACACCACAGAACCAACGTGTCTGTACGTTTGGTTTCTGTTATGACAGTTATAGGGTAGTTATCTTTGACAGTTATGTTTGTTAAAGAGTCATGATGGTTCGACATGAAACATCACACCTTTTACTTCATACCTGTTCGAAGTATATATATAGGTTCTTATGTATTCAATTTGAAACAATTCCAGAATCATTTTTTAGTGCAAATTTACTTTGTTACAACATATATTTTTGTTAATTTACTTGCTGCAAATTTAACTTTTATTTCTGTCAAAATCTTATAACATTTCTCCAAATATTCGAACCAAACTATGGTGAATACAAACACATTCATAGAGGAATCATGGTCGAACCACAAACATGTGGGTGAACCTCTAATAATTGGTATTAGAGCAAACTTGGGAATCCTCTAAGAAACAAGATGCAGCAAACTTTCATACACCGTCAATTGAAAAGAGAAAACGAGAAGAAACTAGGCAAGTGCATATGGAAAATCACTCATGATTGCTAGGATATGTTGAAGAAAAAACTACAGGAGATCGATGCATACAATTCAACTCTTATACAAAACAAATACCGTAAACACAAATGTTTCATATGCAAGAAAAAGGGTCACATCTCAACATCTTGTCCAACGAAACATGAAGAAGAAAACAAGGCAGAAAATTCGACTCATATACCACACCAATTCGACATCAATGATACTCAAAAGATACAAAAGGCAACCACCGATTTGAAGTATCGTGAAGTCATCCATTTCCCAACAAATTCCATATTGAAAGGGACGGATCAAGGACATTGGGACAACACATGGTATATTAGCAACCAAATAGATAAGCACTTATGCCCTAATCTTAATTTCTTTCGAAATATTAAAGAAGATTTTGTTGTTTCAAAGTTAAAAGATCAAATGAAATTTTTATTTACATATGGAATTGGATCCCGAAGTTACTCTTAACATACTTTCCACCGACCTACTTGAAAAACAAGGTTTTGAAATAGTCTATGAAGGAAATCGTTGTAGGCTAGTTTATATGTTTAATAACTTCGAAGAATATGTTTTTAATGAAGATAGTTTAAGAAAAAGGCATAATGATTTCTTAGAAACTTATTTTGAGTCATTAGCAAATTCGGAAGATGATGTGATTAAGATAAAAGGCAATATATATTCGACTAGAGTCACATCTTTTAATGAATTTGTAGCCTTCTTAAACTTGATCAAATGTGATGATATTATTCGTCAAGAATGGGATTATTATAGATTCAAATTTGATAAAGTTGTCAAGTGGTTTTATAATCATTACTTAAACAAATCCCTTCCCGGTCCTATTCCTCCCACAATCAATGGAATCCAAGTACATCTACTTGATCTTTACAAACTAATAGAAGGATTTGGAGGATACTTAAGTGTTCATTTTGGTCAAGAATTCGGTACAATTGGTGAACTTATTGGCTTATCAAAGCAAGATGGTGATGAATTGAAGAAGTGCTACATCAAATATCTAGACATTTTCACATCCTACTACAAAACTGCTAGGGGCCCTAATTTTCCTACCAAAAGAGTAGAAGTGGACAAATTTAGTCCGTTGTCTCAACAAGAGGCGTTGGCACCCAAACAAACTATGGCAGAATTTAAAGGAAAAGAAAAGCTAGAGCACTTTGGAGTTATTTTAGAAGATGAAGAAGAGAAGAAGTCCTACACCAAACCGACTCTACCACATACTTGGCAAAACTCAAAGGCTGGAAATTCGGTCAAGGAAGAAACTCATAGCAATTCAAGTGATGATTTCACAATCATCTCTTGAAGGTTCAAAGAAGGCTTCTACATATCTCAATCCTATGATCTTAGGAGGGAGAATGTTGGAAGTGTTTTAAGATCATAGTATTTAATTTCTACTTAGAACAATTATTGTATTTAGTATTATAGAAACATAAGTATTTTCTGTTTTTAGTTTCTGTATTGTCGAAGTGCTGTTTGGAAAAAACCAACAGACACCACAGAACTAACGTGTCTGTACGTTTGGTTTCTGTTATGACAGTTATAGGATAGTTATCTTTGACAGTTATGTTTGTTAAAGAGTCATGATGGTTCGACATGAATCATCACACCTTTTACTTCATACCTGTTCGAAGTATATATATAGGTTCTTATGTATTCAATTTGAAACAATTCCAGAATCATTTTTTAGTGCAAATTTACTTTGTTACAACATATATTTTTGTTAATTTACTTGCTGCAAATTTAACTTTTATTTCTGTCAAAATCTTATAACATTTCTCCAAATATTCGAACCAAACTATGGTGAATACAAACACATTCATAGAGGAATCATGGTCGAACCACAAACATGTGGGTGAACCTTCTAATATTTCATATAATCATCATAGACCCAAAAGAGCATCATAGCAGTGACCCGAAAGAGCTTATAAACAAAACTTTATATGGATTCATATCAAATTCCTCACATGACACAGGCACAAACCAACTTTTGACCTTATACATACTTAATTAAAATGTTAACTCATGTTCAAAATATAAAATTTCTTCAAATAGGACAGACTGGTAAAAAGGTTAAACTTAAATTTATAAATGGAGTTAGGCAGTCAAGTGATTTTCCAATGCTCCACAGGCCGAGGGGAAAAGTGGCCACTTAAACAGACACATAGAGTTTGACTGAAGTATATAAACTATAAGTTTATTTAGTTTGCGAGAGCATACGAAAACTGTAAATTTCAGTATTTATTCGTATAACTTATCTCTTCATTAACTAATTTATTGATTGTACATGATAAACGAGATATGTGTCACTGATTTTCTACTTAGTTCTGTATAAATATATGAGTATCTTATTTGATATGCTTTCATGATGTTTATATGGTTTTCAGCTTTTCTATGAGAATAATTTTGTGATGGCAAGATTGTGTTTTGAAAGAGCTGGAGACACAATGTGGGAGAAGTTGGCAAAGGCTTGTGGTCTAAGAGCATCGGCTGATCAAATACGGGGAACAAATTCGGAATCTTATTTCGGTTATCTTAGAGAAGCAGCGGGACTGTTCGAGTCTATTGAGAAATTTGAGTCCGCTGCATCATCGTATTGTGATTTGGGGGAGTATGAAAGAGCTGGTAACTTCTTTATCTAATCATAAATACGTTTCCAAAGAAAGAGCAAATAGGTTTAAGCGGGTTGGACGGACCTGTTTCAACCCGAGTTCATTAAGAAACATTACCCATTTTGAACTTGTGTGTTTCTGCAGGAAAAATCTATATGCATAAGTGTGGAAAGTTTGACGCAGCAGCGGAGTGTTTCACTCTAGCAGGGTGTTATAGTGAAGCCGCAGAAGCCTATGCCAAAGGAGATCAGTTCACCAGTTGTCTGTCAGTTTGCAACAGAGGGAAACTTTTTGATATAGGCATGGTATATATACAAAACTGGGAACAACGTGCTAATGTTGTAAGTAAAGAATTAGAAGTTAAACAGGAATTTTTGGAGAGTTGTGCTCTTCATTACCATGAACATAAAGATTCTGAATCCATGATGAAATTTGTCAAAGCATTTTCTTCCATGGAATCTAAGCTTATATTTTTGAGGTCATTGGGGGTGCCTTGATGAACTTTTGTTGTTGGAAGAAGAATCGGGTCATTTTCTTGAAGTTGCTGAGTTGGCGAGGTCGTGGGGTGATCTTTTAAAAGAGGTTGATCTTTTGGAGAAGGCTGGACATTTCAAGGAGGCTGGTCTTTTGTTACTTTGGTATGTGTTTTTTAGCTCGTTATGGGGAAACGGAAACAAAGGTTGGCCACTAAAGCAGTTTGCTCAAAAGGAAGAACTCTGTAATAGAGTAAAGTTGCTTGCAAAAATGGACTCGGACGTTATGTATGATGTTGTTTGTAGTGAACTTAAAATACCTTCTGATCAGCACAACAGCTTGCCTAAGCTGAAGGATGATCTGTTTGTTTCTCAGAAAAATAGCAGTCTGAGGGGAGAAATCTTGTTGATTAGGAAAATCTTAGATGAGCATCTTCAGATGAATTCCTCAAAGTATGATTGGGAGGATAATTTACCGGTGGATATATATAAGCACTGTGATGACAAGATGTTTCAGAATCAAGTTTCTGTTGAACTCTTGTTTTTTATTGGAATCTGTGGAAGAAGCATATCGTTGATATCTTCAGAAGTATTGAAAGTCCCAAAAATGAAGATCTATGTAAACCCTCGGGGCATGCTGATTTTTGTTTATATTATTTTGGGGTTAGGAAACAGTCTCTAAAAGGAAGCACGGTGTACTTGTCACTCAACAAGGATGCTGATTGGATAAGAAACACGGATAACAAGGGTCTTCATAAGGACCGGAATCGTATAACTTTTGATGGCAGGGAGTTAGTGTTTGCTATTCGGTCTTATTGGCAGTCCGAGTTACTTTCTGTGGGTATAAAGGTACTTCAAACTCTGGACGCCCTCCGTAAGTCAAAGTCAAACGGTTCTGTGTTTCACCAAAGCACATCTCTCCTACACATTTTTGAGGTCTCCAAGTTTCTTTTAGACTTTTATCATAACCTCACAAATCCTTATAAAAAGAGGTTGCGGTATTTCCTTGGAATTTCATTAAGTTACATTGATATTGTGTTTCCATTAGACTGGCGGAAATCAGTGGACGAGGACTTGGTTTCCCTAAAGGAGACTGATTTGTCGGTGAACTTACTCGAGGAGATTATTCTTCAAACTGTTGACATCAAAGCTCTCGAGAGGGTGTTTATTATATGTCTATGTTCAAGAGTATCAATAGCAGTTTACGATAATCTCATTAATAAGCTCAAAGGTAAACCTCAATTTAAATCATTTGTTGAAAAATTTAGGGATGGTGGATTGAAAGATGTTTTGGTTGCTCCAACACTTCAACGTGCTTTAGAAGATAACTTTAGAGTCGCCTCCGGTTTCCTATCACCTCACAGTTTCGGGTATCTAGTGGACCGTCTTCTTTTAATGCAAACTTTCACTTCAGAAAATTCTTACACAACAAGATCTTCTTTTGTTGGATCATTTACACATATTCAATCGGCTTCAAGTTTATCTATTGGCCCTTCTTCTCCAAATCTAAGCGTTCTTGTTGAAAGAATCCAAGATATTCTCTGTTTTAGTGAAATTACTATGGTATGGATTCAAAGATCAAAGATTGATGTCTCTTATTATCCACTGTTAGTACTAAAGATGGTTATGATACTTTCCTTAATATGTCTGAAGGCACCAAATTATTCTCCTAAGCTACTTGACTTTCTGTCTGGTTACGACAATATTGCTTATTTTCTTCCAAAGAAGTTTCTGTGTAGTCTTCTAAGGAAAAGGATAAACCTAAAATTGAACTTGGATCCAGAAGTTGTTGCAGAAACGTTTTTGAGCATTGATGATCCTCTCCTGATTGTTAGATCAGAAAATGTGAGTCCGAAAATCAATGCTCCTTGTGCTATATTTGTTGACCTTGAGAAATCTAAAGAGGAGATAATGAGCGTTTTGTTTCCAAGGAAGAGCACACATAATGTCCACACACCATTATGAATCGTGTGGAACTTCAAATTAACTGGAAAGTATTATAAGAAATATCTGAGGCTATTAATGGGAAGAAGGGAGTGGCACTGAACAAGTTATCTGCTGCAACTATGATTAAGGTACAATATACATGATTGCTTGTAACAAATGATTTCTGTTAATGATATCATTTATCTGTAAGTTTGATGCCTTATCTTTTGTCTGTTGCCAGAATGAACTTGATATAAATAGGGGCACATTACTTACTGCCTTTGCGGCTCAAACTTCTTGTTCTTACGAAGATGCAAGAGTTATACGTGATGCAAATGAAGGTCTGAAGTTGCTTTCTTTTGCGTTTGACACAAGGTTAGACTTGCACCATTGTAAATTTTGAAGTGGTTTTTAAACTTCAAACCAATTTACACTTGAATTTGTATTAAGATTTTTTTCGTTTTTGGATCTTTTTACAGTCGACTAGAATTGAAGCATTCAGTTATATTGAAGGGTGTGAGTCGTGCTGTCAAGGGGCTACAAAGTCATCGGCCAAAGCTAGATAATTTCTTGAACCGATCTTCCATGAACCAGGCATTAAAGGTTAAACAAACACGTGATTCAGTGGTGTTACAAAATCAAAGTGAATGTGATAACACTCAGGATGATAACAACAAGAAAGGGAAGGGAAACAAGGGAAAGAAGAGTAAAACGAGCAAAGGTAAAAAGAAATGACATTGATGAAATAGGAGGGATATTGTATGGTTTTCTCTTCTTTTTTTTGTATTCCAGAAAAAGATATGAACTTTGAATCCATGATTAGCACTTTATGACACAGGATATATATGTTATTTTGTGGGTTTGAAACTTATGGTTATGCATGTAAGAGTTCTGGTAGACCTTTTAAGAACAGTTATGATCAATCGTCAAGACAACTTGCTAACTAATGGGTTCACTGAATCAAAGTGCAATCTTGTTGAAAAAGGAAAGCTTAAGTTTCGTCTAACGATTATTGGTTTGCGAGATATTTAATTTTTTTAAAATGAGTGTGAAGTTAATTTTATTGTTTTATTATTATTATTATTATTATTATTATTATTATTATTATTATTATTATTATTATTATTATTATTATTATTATTATTATTATTATTTTTGTTAACCAAACTCAAATGACAAGGACCCAGATACTTATGGAATATGAGATGTCTCAAGTTCACTTCCCACTTTATGTAAACAATCCTAGGGTATGTTTGGCAAAAACAGTTGTTGCTATTGCGGGTGTTGGTGTTGTTCCTAGTGCTGGTGTTGATGCGGGTGTTGTTGCCGAAAACGATTAAAATTGTAATTTTTTTTTTTTTTTTTAGTGGTGTTTGGCAAACTATCTTTAGTTTTAGATTAAAAGTGTAAAATGACATAATTTCTGAAAATAATCTCTGTAAACTTTTAAAAATAGATTTTTGGAAACTTATTTTTCTAAAATAATCCACAATCTTTGTCACCCAAACAAAGATTATTTTTTGACCAAAGCTTTCAACAAAATAATCTTAAGCCTCAATAATCTTTCATAATCTCTCGTACCAAACATGCCCTAATTAATGTGGTAACGCCACCTTCTAAAAAAAGGGATGATATTTTGGTTTTGTATATCGTGTTCCCGAGTTAGAAGAGAAAAGAAGAGATAACCGATGATTTTACAATTATATCCTTTGTTGTATATAAAAGTTATGTTTTACATTAGGTCATTTAAGTAATTGTATTTATTAGAAGCTTCATGATATAACTTCATTTCAAATCATCTACTTTTGGGATGAAAGTTTTGAAGAGAAATAGCCAAATGTCCTCTCTTCTTCTTTACACTCTGTTCCCGAGTTCTTATTTGGAGAGAGGAGAAGAGAAGTGGAGAGAAAACTGAAAAAAAAATCACATTCCCGAGTTTTTTTTTGAGAGAAGAGGAGAGGAAATTATGCCAAAACTTCTCTCCTAATCTTCTTCCCAAATTGGGATGATTTGGAGAGAAGGATGTTTTAAAGCCATTTTTTCTTACATGCCCTTTCTTTTCTCTCCAACTAGAGAACACAAAATTAAAAATCATTTTTGTTTGCCTCTCCTTTTCTTTTCTCTCTTGTTTCATTCATTTCTCTTCTTTCCATTTTATACTCGGGAACAGAGAGTTCTTCTCTTCTGAAAAAACTCAAGAAAACGAATTTATTCTATTTTCTTCCCACTTCTTTTCTTTTCTTCCAAAAATAAAACTGTAAAGCGTTGTAAATGAGACCTGACGAACAATATCATAAGAAAATTAAAGTTAAGTGATCAATCCTGACTAAAATCAGTCTACTTAGATTAGTCAAGATACGAGTAATGAGTTAGAGGTTTATCATCATACATTTATACATTTATTGCATCAGCCGATGATTATCCAGACATTGACCATATTGAGTGATGCAAAACTGATACGTATAACATGGGATTAGAATGGGACCATATTAAGTTTCCGGGTATGTTCATTTGCCGTTTGAAATGGGTTATAACTTATAAGCCAATGAATGGAGGAGAACCAGTCAATGAAGTCAATGTCTTTATGGTTTTAGACAATAAGAAGAAAAATTACAAAAGTGACAGAATTGTCTGTCTTTGGCTTACTGTAATACGATTAGAGGTGAAAGATGTATTATATAGTCTTAAAAACACAGGTGATAAATTGGCTGCTAGTTCTCTAAGCTGCTGTGTTGGATATATTGAAAATTTGAAATGATTGTTATCTTTGTTTTCGTGTCTGTTTTTATCTCTTGTCTACCTGTCCTTCACTCTGCTACAGAAAGTAACATGTCTACACCTACTTGTCCGGAAAGTTTTAGTTGTCCAGGTTTTGCCCAGTTCAAGTACCCGTTTTACAATGACACTGACGAACGGTGTGGGTTGATCAAGGTCAAATGTAATTCAAAAGGTGGGAATATTGAAATTGGGGAAAAGAAATATGAAATTTTTGCCAAGTTTGATTCTAGTAGTTATTCCGTTACGATCCGTAACACAACATTTCAAGAACTTGTGACCAATGCAAGCTGTGAGGCGCTTATGAATAATTTCACTTCTCCAAACCCTCTTGTATATTCCATTTCAATATTTCCCTTCCTCACTCTCTTCAAATGCACAAAAAATACCAGTTATGCTGAAGGAATGAATGCCTATTTTAACCAACGTAATTATAATAGCCACAACACATGCAAAGTTCACATGTTCTACTATGTGAATTCAATCAGCAATGCAACAGTTCCAAGTGATCTCCCGCGTACATGTGAAGTAATACAGTTGCCAATGATAGGGGGATGGGAATATCATCCAAATGAAAAACATGATACAACCAACATATTTTCCCTTCTCTCTTCTAGCATCGTCTCTATTTCATTTTCATTGACACGTTCCTGTGAAAAGTGTCACAACAAGGGCGGCCGCTGTCAGGCTAACAAAGGACAGTTTCAGTGTTTGTGTGACAAAAAGGGTATTTACTTCTGGATATATTATGTTTCCTGCTGAAAGCAATTTCCATGGACACACACCCCCCCCCCCCCCCCCCCTTATAAGTTAATGTAAATCGTATGCAAAGATTACTCACTATCAACCAACTATTACTATTACCATTGGTATTTAGTTATTTACTACTCTTAAAAGCAAATATTTTTTCACCAAACCATTTAATTAATTTATACTCTATGAATTCATATTTCTAATGTTTGTGGTAATTTATTTAAGATAAAGTACGCTTACTTAGTATATTAGTTATTGATCATCTGAGGCCTATACCTAATGTAGCATGAAGCAAGACTTGTATGGTACGAACCCTTCAATGTGCTACCATTCAGTTTTTACGAGAATTGTCTTTGCTGACTGGAAAGAGGTGTTTGGATTAGCTTATTTTCCAGGATTATGGACATATTTGAATTTAGTTAAGCTCATTGACTTTTCTTTTCTTTTTTTTTTTTTTTCTTTTTTTTTTTTGCTTATGAGCTTATGGATTATTTAAGTCTATAAGCTTATTTTCATAAGCTCATAACCCAAAAAAGTAAGCTTATGAGCTTTTCCAAATTCAATAAGCCCATAAAATAAGCTAATCCAAACACCCCTAAGTCACAAACAGTCTATGATTATCAAGAAAAGGATCTTCTTTTTCACAAACATTATACCTAAAGATCATGTTTGAAAAAGTTATTAGTATGTAGGCTATATCGAGCATGGGGACTGGGGAGTGCCTGAGTTTTCCCTCATGGACAACACAACACGCATGAACACGCAACACGGTAAGGGGGTGTGGCAGTGGTGACAGGATGACATTCACAGTAAGGGTGGCGGGTTCACACACCTAAACACATGGGAAGGCTCGGGAAGAATTCCCTGAGGATCTGGACCAAATTTTTAGGAATGGTATTCCTGCTCAGGAACATATGCCACATAGGCATCTTTTTTGGGAATATTTGAGCACTCCCTATGATGCTAACTGTATTTTCTTATAATCAAATGGATACTCACAAACATTCCTAACCCAGAATTGTCCCTTCTATCTTATTAGTAAAGCGATAAACCACACCTTATTTTGATACTTATTGTGCACTAACATTTCTAACATGATATATAAACGGTTCAATTCCCTTGGTGTAGAAACAGGAAGACATTTGATGCGGGTGATTCTTCTCTTAGGTAATTTGTCATTACCATCAATTTTTGTTGTCTTAACCAATCTACTTTTTATAAACAACCACATGTATCAAACTCTTTCAGCTCTCGGTGCAGGAACTGTGACGATACTAATCATTATAATCTTGTGTCTAAAGAAGAAATATGGATGGGGAAAAAAGCCGGAGTACAATGTCAATGTGGAGATTTTCCTAAAGAATCAAGAGTTCCTTGCTCCAAAAAGATACTCTTATTCACAAATCAAGAAGATGACAAACTCCTTTGAGGTCAAACTAGGACAAGGCGGTTTCGGTTCTGTGTATAAAGGAGAGCTGAGCGGTGGAAAGCTTGTGGCAGTGAAGATTTTAAGTGAACTAAAAGGAAATGGGCAAGATTTTGTTAATGAAGTTGCAAGCGTTGGCAGGACTTGCCATGTCAATATAGTAAGTCTTGTCGGATTTTGTTTGGAGGGTAGTCGAAGAGCTTTGATCTATGAATATATGCCTAACGGATCCCTTGAAAAGTTCATATATGGTCGTGGTTCTTCAAGTAATAGCCATCTCGGGTGGGAAAAGTTGCACCAGATTGCAATAGGGATTGCTCGAGGATTAGAGTACTTGCATAGGGGATGTAACACAAGGATCTTACATTTTGACATCAAACCCCATAATATTCTATTGGATCAAGATTTCTGTCCTAAGATATCTGACTTTGGGCTGGCTAAGTTGTTCCCTGAGAAAAGAAGCATGATATCCATGACTGATATGAGAGGGACGCCCGGGTATATTGCTCTTGAATTATTTTCTAGAAGTTTTGGAGGTGTCTCACACAAATCAGATGTTTATAGTTACGGAATGATGATTCTAGAAATGGTCGGAGGGAGAAAAAATGTCCAGGTTGAAGTTGATCATACAAGTGAAATATACTTTCCTCATTGGATATACAAAAAGATTGAACTACATGAAGAGCAGCTTGGACTGCACGGTATTGTGAGCGAAGTAGAAAGTGAGATGGCAAGGAAGATGATTATCGTGGGGTTGTGGTGCATACAAACGAATTCTGTAAGTCGTCCGACAATGACCAAGGTGGTGGAAATGTTAGAAGGGGGATTAGAGTTATTGGAAATTCCTCCAAAACCTTATATGCTTTCTCCATCAAGATCAGTCGAGTCTTCAACTATAGAATAATTGCTTCCATCTCTTTTTTCTCTGTTGCTAAACTTTTATTTCTCATTCAAGTTTTTCTGATCCATACTGTTGATAAACGTTTGGACGTTAGCGAAAGATGGTACACTAATTTCTTTGAGATGTATTTTAAAATGTTAGATACGGAGTTGTGTTTATCAGAGATTAAAAACTCATTGCCAGAAATTATCATGGTTATGGTTTATTTACCTTTACATATAATTACACGACCTTATAAATTATATTTGGTGTTATCATAAGTAGGAATTTTCTATACTCATTTATGCATCTTTTATTTTATATGACCTTAAAAATCATAAATTCTAAACCGGTACAATTGATACACAGCCTCATATCTCGCTCTAACGGAATGAAACAATGTTGTAATCATAATGATACAAAATATTTTGGGCATAATTTATTTTTTATTTTTATTCTTATTTTTTTATTTTATTTCTTATTTTATTTTAGTTTTTTGCTTTGTTTATTGTTACCATTCTAAATTTACGAGTAATACCCCTTTTAAAATTTATTTATTTATTTGCATTTATTTTATTTTTATAATTTTGTTTTTATTATAAAAGTGCAAATTAAAGAATACAAAAAGTATGGATCAGAAAAACAAAAAAAATGTCTTGCCTTATTAATAAAATGAGCAAAACTGCCCAAAGAAATTACGAAGCATATAATATAAAGTTTAGAATATAAAGTTTAGAAGTCAAAATCAGTAAAAGAAAAAAGATGTGGAATAATAATAATAATAATAATAATAATAATAATAATAATAATAATAATAATAATAATAAATTGTCTTATCATGTCCCTAAAACGGTTATACGAATGTGGAAAAGATAAAAGGTACTATACTAAATACTAATAGTAGAATAACTCAATATATTTAGCCTTGCTTAAAAAAACAGTAACTTTTTTTATTGAAATTGGACTTGGACCATTTATTGAAGAGCGTCCTTCTAGTGATATTTGAGATAGGTTGTGTACGTAGGTCAAAGTAATAAGTGTTGACCACCTAAATGTCATGTCTCGGATGAAGAGGATGCATATACGAGCTTTTTGCATAAATGGTTCTATTTTGATTTTGCTTTGCAAATCTGGGTTGCTTTAAGTTTGTTTTGTAGAAATGAGCTAGTTTGGCCAATGGGCTCAATTATTTAGAAATTCACCGTACTTCTCAATTATTTAGGACTTATCTCTTGGGAATGGCAAAATCAAGCCCTTTAGAAAGAAAGACATAATAATAAAAAATAAATTAATTAATTAATAAATAAAATAAAGATAAGAAAGGTTTGGTTACGGGAACCAAGCGGCATTACTAACCGGGGCAATCAAAGTAAGAAAATTAGCAATTTTCTAACATAGTGGACCATTAGAACTAGTTCCAGCATCACGGCTTTTCGCCACCTGTATTCAATGGCTTCCCGTCGTCTACCAGTAGCACAAAATTTCCTTTCAGCGTTTGTTTTTCAATATGACGAATCTTATCAAGTAAGAAAACATTTGTGACCTCATCAGCATTCAATACATTGGCATAAGATGGAGATATTATACCACTTGATTTGGTGCCCTCGGTCACAATCACATCATCGTCATCTACCCTCTGACTAGGCAAATTCATATCTATCTTACATCAAAGGAATATCCCCACATGAGCTTTTCTTACCAGTATCATCAGATAGGCTTGGAAACAACTCCTCACCAACATCAAACCCAACCTCTGAAACCTTCTCATTTGCATCCGACATGGATGCATTCACCTCCTTAGTTTTATCTTTTTAACTATCACCCCTTCCCCCTTATCCAAGAAACCACTTCTCTTGTTAACACCATGCAGTAGCACGACACCAAACTAGCAAGGGGGAGTTTGTTTTTCATATTAGGAAAATTTTGAATTTTTTCAATTTGGTAAAAGGGGTTCGGAATTCAATAGTGTAAAGGACTCGTATAACTAAAAGATGATAAATTATGGTGGATTGTAGCTATTACATTATCTTACACATATCAGAGACGTCTACCAAAAATAACTGTTGCTGAAATTAGAAATGAAGATGTAGATGAAGATGAGGCGGGTAATTATAAAAATAAATTATTTTTATAAGTTACATGTAGTAACATTTGATTTTCAGAAATTATGGTAGATTATATATTTTATAATTTCATATAAGTTACGTATATCAAACAAAAATTATATTTTTGAATAAGTTTGTTAGCATTAAAAATTATATTAGAAAGTGATGGTCATTCTCATATATTGTAACGTTGTAATGTGTCGTAGTTTTTATTATTAGAAAAGTCAATGGGCTATGGATTTGGTAAGTTAGTATGATGTTAGTTAAATATGTAAGCCTTTAAAAGGATAAGTAATCCATGTCCATTACCAAGCCCATCTCCAAGCCCATGGAAAGCCTTTGGGGCATTATGTAACCAACTATATAAACACCTCAAAGCTCATTTGAGGTGTGTGCGTGTGTGTGTAAGTGTGTGTTTCTCTAATAATATTCTCTCTTCTTTTTTTCTCTACATTCTCTACTTTCTCTCTCTAACATACTTCACATATCAAGTCACCAAGGCTATTGTGTATGTTAAAGTTGTCATATTTACGTTCTTACAAGTGGTATCAATCGCCAAACAATGATTTAGGAGTGTTGGGAGTTTGTTTGTTTCGAGTTTTTTAGCTTTCTACACGTTTTTTTATCAAAAAAGTTCATTACTTTTCTTGTTTTTCTTGGTCTTTAACACTTTTTTATTACAAACTAGTGTTATAAACCTTTTCTAACAAGAAAGTTTCAAACTTTTTGAAGTTTCAAAGCTTAAAAAATTTCGACTTTATCTTTGTACTAGCAAATTTTCTAGAACACAAAAAACTTTCATAAAAATCATCAAGTTTGCAACTTTCTTCAAGTATTGGTGTTTTTATAACTAGAAGTACAAGAATCTTGGAATACAAATTTCATTTGGGTGAGCTTTTTGCAAAATCAAAATTCTAGCAAATTTTCTAGAACACAAAAAACTTTCATAAAAATAATCAAGTTTACAACTTTCTTCAAGTTTTGGTGTTTTTATAACTAGAAGTACAAGAATCTTGGAATACAAACTTCATTTGGGTGAGCTTTTTGCTAAATCAAAATTCTGGCAAACTTTCTAGAACACACTTGTACCATCTTTCTAAAACACAAAGTTTCGAGAACACCTTTGTACCAAGTTTCGAGAATACACCTCGTTGATCCCTAAGTGCTACCGTTGCTTACTCGGTGTTTCCCTTGCTTGTATAAGTGAGAAAACACTTCGACTCGTGGTATACTCTCTAAATTGTATAATTTAGAAAGTTTTGGTGCTAAGTTTCTAGAACACTGAAAAGTTTCTAAAACACTGAAAATTTTCGAGAACACTGAAAATTTTCGAGAACACTGAAAAGTTTCTAAAACACTAAAAAGTTTCTAGAACACTGAAAAGTTTCTAAAACACTGAAAATTTTTCTAGAACACCTTTTAGAATTTTTTATTCTAGAACACTTTTAGAAAAAAAAAAAATTTCCTAGAACACTTTTAGAAAATCTTTTGGTGGACAAAGTTTCGAAAATTTTTGGTGGATTGTAAGTTCGTAGACCAAGGAACGTAACCTTTACCAAATTCAACTCCTATTTCGTTGGAACGATCCAAGAATCAACTTTATCATTCATCAATGGCGACTCATCATGACAGTTTCACAAGTGCTTTGTCCAATGCTTTTGCCTCATTCTTCAAGGCATTAAACATCCAATAACACAACAACAATCAATGGATTTCTTCATACACTACGCAGTTTGGTCAACCAAGTATACATATGGGGCAAAAAAGACAAATGCCTGAAGTTATTGGAAATCAGCAAGGATATGCTTCGAGTATACAGATGGGGAATCAGATGCAATATGCAGGGCAGTATGTAGGAAATCAAATGGATCATAATGTGCTTAATCAAAATGGGATTGATTGTTTTATGACTTAGATTCAAAAACTTACATCTAAAATTCACCGCAGTGATATTGGTAATAATTACAATGTCAATGCAATGACGAAGGTAGAAAAGATCCAGTATGAGCACCATCTTTTCAAGATTTTTCAAAAAGACTTTCAAAATCTATCAAAATCGGTGCTCATGATCAAAATGACTTGTGTACACCTTACAGTGCACAACTCAAATTTTAAAAGAAAGGAAAGTGCAATGCAAAAACGATTTTAATCCATAAATTGCACTTATCCTAAAAATGGACACTGTTGTACGCCTCAGTGCGACATTCCTGTTCAAACAAAGAGAAGTCTTTGTTTTTTCAAAAAAAAAAAACCTTGATGCAAAATTCAACAAATCTGAAACTTCTTTCTCTTTCAGAATTTTGCTTCGAGAAGACTCCTTCCCTCTAAACTTTAAAAAGTTTAACTTTCTCAAAAACATATGCGAGTTTTGAGGGGGAGTATTTCAAAAACAAAAATGTTCCAATTTCATGCAAAAACAAATCTGTCTATCTCTCCAAAAGCTTTTTCTTAATCAGTTGATATCAAAAATATCACGATATGTTATTTTTGAGGGGGAGAAGACATGATTAAATGTGATCAAAGATGTTTAAAGTTTGTGACTGAATCTCAGAAGAGCTCGACTCAGTAAGTACCAATGAATTGACGAAGCTTAAAATGTCAGTAATCGAAAAGACTTGTCCTGGACGGGTAATAATTTCAAGCTAGTCTAACTAGTGATGTAAGCGTGTCTCGAATAAGACTTGTCTGAGTAGAATGTACCGTATCGAGAGACTTTCTTTTGACTTGACCAGGACGGGTAATAATTTCAAGCTAGTCTAACTAGTGATGTAAGCGTGTCTCGAATCGGTCATGTTCAGTGAAAGTGGATCAATTCAAAAAGTGCAAACTCCTCACGCATGTGCAAATTTCTTAAATATTCATGAGCACATGTGAAGGGGGAGTCCTTCAAAAGAAATGCAAAACTCTCGAAGTGTCAACAATGTGTTTTATTATCATAAAAACTTTGAGAGATTTTTAATAAATGGTTTCATGGCAATGATAGGATAGTCATGGAGTTATAAGGTGACTAAGGTTAGAAAAAACCGTCCTATGATCCGCCAGAGCCGGAGGGATCTACCCAAGGACAATTCCAATAGGTAGAACTAGAAGTCCTTAGGTATGATTGAAAAAAAAAAAAGGAGAAAGAAGGAGTTGAAGAATTAAAAAGAAAAGTTATGAAAAAGGGTGAAAAGAAATAGCCCTCCAAATGTTCAACCTTAGGGAAGACACCGGGTACAATTCGTATGTGATGCGTGGGGTTTGCACCATGCTTTACCTCTCGAGGGATCTCGAGAAGCTTACAACCCCCACCAGGCAGTGTACCTGATCGATGTAGTATAGTATAATGACAAGTACCGGGGGATTGATCGTTCAGCTAGGAATAGTGTCGCTAGGATTATAAAACTTAAAGATTAAGTCTAGAGATGAGGGATGATTCTTTTTGTATTTTTATATTTTTTAGAAAAACAAATTAAAATCTCGGGTTTGAAGGGTTTGGGCGGAATTAGTTTCAACACCTAGGTCTATGGAATCTACGATTTTAAGAAAGTCCTTAAAGTGTTGGTTTGGATCTTCGGAACGAAGTCCATGGAATGCACATCCGCTTTGCACCAACCGGATGGTGTCGGATCGCAAGGGAGTCACATTGGCTCCGGTGAGCTCAATTGTGTTTCGGTAGCCTTGGTGTCTAGGTCGGGAATACTCTCCTAAGGTTCGGGGCCTAAGGGGTTCTAGTGGTGGGTTTTGTTGTGGTGGGATGACGGGTTCAAGGATGTTCCCATCATCCATGATGTCGGGTGGTGCAGAGTTACGAACAAACACACAAAGAAATAAGATAGACTAAAGAAAACCTAAAAATAAAAATAAAATCTTACTAGAAAGGAATCTAGCAAGTAGACCTAATAAAAAGATATTCTAACCTAGACAATAACTATTCCCCGGGCTGCGACGCCAAAAACTTGATACGTGGGAATCGCACCAGGCTTTACCTCTCAAGGGATCTTGAGAAGCTTACAACCCCCACCAGGCAGTGTACCTGATCGTTGTAGTATAGTATAGTGACAAGTACCGGGGGATTGATCGTTCAGCTAGGAATAGTGTCGCTAGGATTAGAAAACCTAAATACTAGTTCTAAAGATGAGAGATGATTATTTTTGTATTTTTATATTTTTTTAGAAAGCAAGTAAAAATCTCGGGTTTGAAGGATTTGGGCGGAATTAGTTGCTAGTCAACTAACCCAATACTAAAGATGCAATCAAAATAAAATACTAAAAATGAAAATAAACTAAATTATACTAAGGTTGTGAGCAATAAGTGGAGAAAATGTGTTTACTTAGATTTCACTACTCCCTATATATCTTTTACATGTTAATTACTTGTTATAGTTGCGTGGATGACGGATTGTATTCCTTAATACCATTCATGGGGTGGCGCACTTAATTCCCCAATTCTATGAGTGCCTACTTCACTCCTATGTCGAGCCGGCTAAGAAGCTCCTAACATAGGATCGTTAGAATTTACTCATGCATTAAATACAATCAATAAAACCTAGTGCACGTCAGTTCATGTTTCCTAAGACGTTCAAGCATGTTACCATTTGGAGATCTGCCAGTTTTCTTAAGCCTAACATCGAATTCATTCATCCAATACAACCATAAACAAGTAATCAACACATAATTAACATCTAGGTTTCATTAGATCCAAGCAAACACAAGATAGATCTAGCCTAGCATGATGGAATTAAGACAAGAACAAGATATAGACAACCAACACATAGACATATTGATTGAATTAAAAGAACACTTATCTTAATTACACATGAAAGAGATCAAGGGCTAAGAACCCTTGAAAAACCTGTAAAATTCGTACCAAGTTCGTACTTAGGGTTTCTCCAAAACTTCTCTCTTTTTAATGTGAAAATTAGAAAACTATATATAGGAAATAGGGTCTGGCGGCGTCAAGACAAATTTTGTGACGCCGTCATCTCGCCGCCAAAATAAATCTCGGACTGCCTTGATCCAGATCTGACGCCGTCAAGTGTTATGTGTTTCCAGGCCGTCATGCATTTTCCTCTTGACGCCCTACTCCGTGACGCCTTCAAATCTGTACTGGATCGTCATGGAAATTACTCTTGACGCCGTTAAGATTTTCTTCTTGACGCCGTCACCTACTGTTCCCAGCAAGGAAAATTAAGACTTTGGCGTTTTCTTCACTTTTATGCTCCAAAAACGTCCGAATTGCTTCCTTTTCCAGATTTCACTCCCAAAGTACCTAAAATCACAAAAGGAACGATTTAGGGTAATATTTGATCAAATAAATTCAATTCCGGGCTTAAATGACCCCTAAAAGTGGTTCATTTTTCGCCTCATCATATACCCTTACACTTGAGATTTGCTTGTCCTCAAGCAAATGCGCTTTTATTCTAATCAAAATACAAGTTAGGGGTCATTTAACACTAATATAAAAGTAATTACAACAAATAATCGTTCCACTAAAGACCAAAGACAAGCACGGAGGTCATATACTAGCACCTCACAAATTGTGTTTAGATACTCACATCTCTCGGGTGTAATAAAGTATAAATTACAATATGGAAACGGAAGATATCTCTCACTACCTGTCATAGCAAAATAGATTACCATAAGCTTGGGAAAGGATCAAGCCTCCACCACATGGCGTAAGCACCTAGGATAAACTATCAAAGAAGTCTTTTAAAGGGTTGTAACGTTAGGTGTAGGGATATGAAATACACGGTTTTGTTGGATATAGGCAGTATTTACTGGTGGCGAGTTAACAATCTTGGTAATTACATGTACAATATGGCGTTGCTAAGCCAAGACTAGACTCGACTTAAGCTAATAAATGAAAATTAACAAAAACATAAAATGAACATAGAATAAAAAGGGGTGGTAGTCCGTATGTTTTTTCTCTTTTTCTTTTTCTATTTTTTTTTTCTTTTTCATGATTTTTTTTTTTTTTTTTTTTTTTTTTTTTTTTTTTTTTTTTTTGCATACACTCTTACCCTACCATCCAAAATAATACATCATAGGGAATGAACATTTCCCTTACACTTGAATTTTTACATACTTTACAATAAACTAATCTAATGACTCGAATTAAGAAAATCAAAACAGTTGGAGTACTTTTAAAATTAACGTACATATGGGGGTAATAAATGATGTTCTTCCCCATTACTCCATAAAATAAGTACTTTACCCATGAGTCCCAATCGTCCCAAAACAATATGTACAAGGATATGACTCGACTTAGCAACCATGTCTTCAATTAGAAAGTTAACTTAGGGTTTAACAAATAACAATAATGCACTAAAAATGAGCGCATACACGGAAGGCTAAGGCGATTTGGTTGTACATTTAAGTGGGGTGTAACAAATTCTTCCTTTAAGTAAAATGCTTAAAGTTAGAAACGAAAAGATAGGCTCGGAGGGGTGTACTAGGGGTATCGTGTACTAAAAATGAGTACAACGCTAAGGGTGTGGGAAAAATTAGTTGACTTAACTAGCTAAGTAATATGACTTTAAATGGTCAAGTAATCATGATACGGGTTTAACACAAGGGTGATCCTAATGCCTCTTATCATGTAGTAAATCCTACTACACGAATGTAGTCTCACTAGCGGTCTCGGGATGCATTACTAACGCAAGTTCTAGAATCTAAATGCTACCGGTACACTCATAAACACTAATAGTAAATGCTTTTCCTATCAAATCTAAAGGCGAACCTCACATATTTGGGTGGAAATTTTTCTGAATATACGGTTATGTGCTAGTCATACAATCTCCTATCCATGAGACGCTTGCTATGACTAAAGTTTCACTCCTAAATGTTGTAAAAAAAATTTAAATTTGGCGCTAAAATTGCATTAACAAGTATTTCTCATAGTTTTATTACACATCTACTGTTAAACAAAACAAACTCATGCGAAAGTGCATATGTAAGGTATCATCTTTTTACCATCCCCTTACACTTAAGATGAACATTGTCCCCGATGTTCAAGTAAAGAATGTAAAAGTGAAAAAGTAAAAAGAATGAAATCAAATACTCCCCTGATTCGCTCAGTATGGATAATAAGGTGGCCAGGTTAAATCTTCCTCCAAGAAAATGAACAATGAAAGCTTCCCTTCCAGAATATAAATCATCTTCTTGTCATACATAACCTGTAAATCCTGAGAAAATAGACAAGACAACCTCGCGTAAAATCTGCGGCATCCTATATAAGTTACTAAATCCTAGAAAACAAAATAAGATATAATTCTTGTGGAATGAAGTTTGCAGATTTCCTGGAGATTATAAAACTTAATAATTCACAAAAACCATAAGACTCCGTTAGAAAAACAAAACCGGTTAAATTTTCAGATTTTTACACGTGACGCCGTCAAGAATTAATTCCTGACGCTGTCAGAAGTGACCTGCAGAAATTCTTATGTTAAGTTTCCGGAAAATTTTTGAATCCTACTTCCTGGAAAATCCTGCAAAACTTCATTATGACTCAATACAAGCATTTGACTCTAACAAATACGAATATACATGTTCATTTAATATTGTGGAGAATCATGATCGGTTTGTTTCTTAAAAACATATTTGGGGTTTCCCCTTACACTTATCTTTTGCAAAAATTCTTTTAGGTGGAGTTAAGACTAGGCCAAAACAACAAAGTAAAGTATTTCCACTATTTAATTGAGAAACATGATTTACCAACAATAAAAATAAAACATGCATACGGAAGCAAATAACAAACAAACAAAAATAAAATCACACAAAACATGGGTTGCCTCCCAAGAAGTGCTTTTCTTTATTTACGAGTCTTGTAGCTAGACTCAAGGTCATGGGTTACTATGTGACCTCATCGTTGGTTCCACTCTCTAGGTCGTCTTCTAAACCAATTTTGTATTCAGGACCTAGTTGCAAGCATTCTTTGTAGAAACCAAGCATCATATTCTTTACATACTCTACTCCTCTACGTCTATCCTCCTCATTCCTATAATAAGCCGCTTGCTTGTGTTCTTTTTTGAAATTAGAGAGAAGGCGGTATTGCTCAATCTTGTAGGGCATTTGATAGGCAACCTCATCATTCTCTTCCTTGAATCTAACTATCCCTAAAGTCGGATCATAACTCATCCTAGTGGCCTCAACAAATGGTTTTCCAAATATTATTTGGCTTAGGCAAGTATCTATCACCGGACGAGTGTCTTCTACTATCATAAAATCGATCTCATAAGTGAGATTCCCTATAATCACATGTAATCCCTTCACTCTTCCTGCAAAATTACTTATCAGATTCGTATTGGGCATCATCCTAAAATTAAGTTGCTTCTTCATTACCCAATTGTAATAAGTCCTAGTCATGATGTTCACGGGAGATCTAGGGTCGATGTAAGCTTTCCATATATGCATGTGCCCGATATTGCATGGTATGTTAATGTTAGAGGGGTCTCCCATTTTGATAAGGGGTGTGCCAAGGATATATGGTCTCTCGGGACTATCGAATAAAGCCTTATGGTATTCCCGTTCTTCCTTGGTGGGCAACTTATCAAAGTACTTCTCTTTAGGCTCTAATTCCTCTTCCTTTTTAACCTCAACTTCCCTACTTTCATCCCTAGTCTTGGTTTCTACTCCAACTTCATCTTTGTCACTCTCTTCTATCTCCTTATCTATTGGCTTAATGGTGACAACATTGACAAAGTGGACATGTTTGGATGATGAGGGGTCCTTAATTTGGATTCCGTTATTGGTGTCCCTAGTGTCCTTCCTAGGTGTGGCTAACGCTTGGTTGTTGAGGGCCTTCAACAAGTTGTCAATCTTGTTGGTCATCTCCGTTTGTTGTTGGTTGAATTCGGTTTCGAACCTAGCTATGCGAGCTTCTTGAGATGCCATGAACTTAGACATCAATCCTTCAAGATTGTTGGTACTACCATAGTTGTTAGAATGATTGTTGTTGAAAGTGCGGTTGGAGGGTGGACCGTTTGGTTGGTAACGATTAGGCGGATTGGAAGAATTGGGTTGATTTTGTTTCCAGCTAAGGTTTGGGTGATTTTTCCAAGAGGGGTTGTATGAATCACCATAAGGGTTTGGCTCGGGCTTGAAAGTGTACCACTTATCTCCCGCTTCGTCGGTACGCGTGGATGCGTAGTCCGCAAAAGCTGTTCCGGGGAGTTCCACACAATCACGAGTGTCGTTGGGACCACTACATAATTCGCATGAAGAAGTGATTTTGTTCACTTGGCTTGAAGGCTTAGGAGCTTCGTAAGATTTCATGAGAAACTTAACTTGGTCTTCAAGTTCCATGATCCTACGGTCGGGAGTGCTCGAATTGTTCAAAGGCAAATATATTGCCTTGACCGTTTTGTTCAAATCACGGGGATCATTCCAACTTTCGTTGTCATAGAGAGCAAGATCTTCTATGAGTTCCCATGATTGCTCCGCACTTAGATCACGTAGCTTACCACCGGCCGATTGGTCAATGGCTCGCCTCGTGGAGAGATCGATATGATCATAAAAGATTTGGACTTGGAGCCAAAGATCTATGCCATGATGAGGGACTTTTTGGAGTAAGTCCTTGAAACGAGTCCATGCTTCATAAAGAGATTCATTTTGACGTTGTTGGAACATCAAGATGTCATTTCTAAGCTTAGTAGTTCTCCCCGGTGGGAAAAATTGAGCAAGGAAACGAGTGGTAAGATCATCCCATGTGGTGATGGATCCCGTGGGTAAACGCTCAAGCCATTGACTAACTTGATCCCGTAGAGAGAATTGGAATAGGCGTAATTGGGTTGTCTCTCTAGTTTCAACACCTAGGTCTATGGAATCTACGATTTTAAGAAAGTCCTTAAGGTGTTGGTTTGGATCTTCGGAACGAAGTCCATGGAATGCACATCCGCTTTGCACCAACCGGATGGTGTCGGATCGCAAGGGAGTCACATTGGCTCCGGTGAGCTCAATTATGTTTCGGCAGCTTTGGTGGCTAGGTCGGGAATACTCTCCTAAGGTTCGGGGCCTAAGGGGTTCTAGTGGTGGGTTTTGTTGTGGTGGGATGACGGGTTCAAGGATGTTCCCATCATCCATGATGTCGGGTGGTGCAGAGTTACGAACAAACACACAAAGAAATAAGATAGACTAAAGAAAACCTAAAAATAAAAATAAAATCTTACAAGAAAGGAATCTAGCAAGTAGACCTAATAAAAAGATATTCTAACCTAGACAATAACTATTCCCCGGGCTGCGGCGCCAAAAACTTGATACGTGGGAATCGCACCAGGCTTTACCTCTCAAGGGATCTTGAGAAGCTTACAACCCCCACCAGGCAGTGTACCTGATCGTTGTAGTATAGTATAGTGACAAGTACCGGGGGATTGATCGTTCAGCTAGGAATAGTGTCGCTAGGATTAGAAAACCTAAATACTAGTTCTAAAGATGAGAGATGATTATTTTTGTATTTTTATATTTTTTTAGAAAGCAAGTAAAAATCTCGGGTTTGAAGGATTTGGGCGGAATTAGTTGCTAGTCAACTAACCCAATACTAAAGATGCAATCAAAATAAAATACTAAAAATGAAAATAAACTAAATTATACTAAGGTTGTGAGCAATAAGTGGAGAAAATGTGTTTACTTAGATTTCACTACTCCCTAGATATCTTTTACATGTTAATTACTTGTTATAGTTGCGTGGATGACGGATTGTATTCCTTAATACCATTCATGGGGTGGCGCACTTAATTCCCCAATCCTATGAGTGCCTACTTCACTCCTATGTCGAGCCGGCTAAGAAGCTCCTAACATGGGATCATTAGAATTTACTCATGCATTAAATACAATCAATAAAACCTAGTGCACGTCAGTTCATGTTTCCTAAGACGTTCAAGCATGTTACCATTTGGAGATCTGCCAGTTTTCTTAAGCCTAACATCGAATTCATTCATCCAATACAACCATAAACAAGTAATCAACACATAATTAACATCTAGGTTTCATTAGATCCAAGCAAACACAAGATAGATCTAGCCTAGCATGATGGAATTAAGACAAGAACAAGATATAGACAACCAACACATAGACATATTGATTGAATTAAAAGAACACTTATCTTAATTACACATGAAAGAGATCAAGGGCTAAGAACCCTTGAAAAACCTGTAAAATTCGTACCAAGTTCGTACTTAGGGTTTCTCCAAAACTTCTCTCTTTTTAATGTGAAAATTAGAAAACTATATATAGGAAATAGGGTCTGACGGCGTCAAGACAAATTTTGTGACGCCGTCATCTCGCCACCAAAATAAATCTCGGACTGCCTTGATCCAAATCTGACGCCGTCAAGTGTTATGTGTTTCCAGGCCGTCATGCATTTTCCTCTTGACGCCCTACTTCGTGACGCCTTCAAATCTGTACTGGATCGTCATAGAAATTACTCTTGACGCCGTCACGATTTTCTTCTTGACGCCGTCACCTACTGTTCCCAGCAAGGAAAATTAAAACTTTGGCGTTTTCTTCACTTTTATGCTCCAAAAACGTCCGAATTGCTTCATTTTTCAGATTTCTCTCCCAAAGTACCTAAAATCACAAAAGGAACGATTTTGGGCAATATTTGATCAAATAAATTCAATTCCGGGCTTAAATGACCCCCTAAAAGTGGTTCATTTTTCGCCTCATCAATGGGATCATTAGAATTTACTCATGCATTAAATACAACCAATAAAACCTAGTACACATCGGTTCATGTTTCCTAAGACGTTCAAGCATGTTACCAAATAGAGATCTGTCAGTTTTCTTAAGCCTAACATTGAAATCATTCATCCAATACAACCATAAACAAGTAATCAACAGATAATTAACATCTAAGTTTCATTAGATCTAAGCAAACACAAGATAGATCTAGCCTAGCATGTTGAAATCAAGATATAGACAACCAATACATAGACATATTGATTGAATTAAAGAGAAGACTTATCTTAATAGCACATGAAAGGACTCAAGGGGTGAAAACCCTTGAATTTACTGTAAAATACGAGCTAAGGTTCACAAAGTTCGGCCCTAGGGTTTCTCCACACAAGTTCCTCTTAATGAATGAAAACTAGAAAACTATATATAGATTTTAGAAGGTGACGGCGTCAAGAACAAATGTCTGACGCCATCATC
Source organism: Artemisia argyi (assembly GCA_030686995.1). NCBI lineage: Eukaryota > Viridiplantae > Streptophyta > Magnoliopsida > Asterales > Asteraceae > Artemisia > Artemisia argyi. Next base: position 204,989,925 of record CM060702.1, on the reverse strand, counting down.
TCGCCGCCAAATAGTTCCTCGGACTGCCTAGAACTGGATCTGACGCCGTCATGTGTACACCTTATGCAGGCCGTCATGATTTTAACTCTTGACGCTCTAGTTGTGACGCCTTCAGGTTTCTTCTGGGTCGTCATGGATTTTACTCTTGACGCCGTCAGGATTTCCTTCTTGACACCGTCATACACTGTTCTCAGCATGGAAAATTAAGTCTTTGGCATTTTCTTCACTTTTATGCTCCAAAAACGTCTGAATTGCTTCCTTTTCCAGATTTCACTCCCAAAGTACCTAAAATCACAAAAGGAACGATTTAGGGTAATATTTGATCAAATAAATTCAATTCCGGGCTTAAATGACCCCTAAAAGTGGTTCATTTTTCGCCTCATCATATACCCTTACACTTGAGATTTGCTTGTCCTCAAGCAAATGCGCTTTTATTCTAATCAAAATACAAGTTAGGGGTCATTTAACACTAATATAAAAGTAATTACAACAAATAATCGTTCCACTAAAGACCAAAGACAAGCACGGAGGTCATATACTAGCACCTCACAAATTGTGTTTAGATACTCACATCTCTCGGGTGTAATAAAGTATAAATTACAATATGGAAACGGAAGATATCTCTCACTACCTGTCATAGCAAAATAGATTACCATAAGCTTGGGAAAGGATCAAGCCTCCACCACATGGCGTAAGCACCTAGGATAAACTATCAAAGAAGTCTTTTAAAGGGTTGTAACGTTAGGTGTAGGGATATGAAATACACGGTTTTGTTGGATATAGGCAGTATTTACTGGTGGCGAGTTAACAATCTTGGTAATTACATGTACAATATGGCGTTGCTAAGCCAAGACTAGACTCGACTTAAGCTAATAAATGAAAATTAACAAAAACATAAAATGAACATAGAATAAAAAGGGGTGGTAGTCCGTATGTTTTTTCTCTTTTTATTTATTTATTTATTTATTATTATTTTTTTTTTTTTTTGCATACACTCTTACCCTACCATCCAAAATAATACATCATAGGGGATAACATTCCCCTTACACTTGAATTTTTACATACATTACAATAAACTATTCTAATGACTCGAATTAAGATAATCAAAACACTTGGAGTACTTTTAAGATTAACGCACATACGGGGGTAATAATATTATGTTCTTCCCCATTACTCCATAAAATAAGTACTTTACCCATGAGTCCCAATCATCCCAAAACAATATGTACAAGGATATGACTCGACTTAGCAACCATGTAATCAATTAGATAATTAACTAAGGGTTTAACAAATAACAATAATGCACTAAAGATGAGCGCATACACGGAAGGCTAAGGCGATTTGGGTGTACATTTAAGTGGGGTGTAACAAATTCTTCCTTTAAGTAAAATGCTTAAAGTTATAAACGAAAAGATAGGCTCGGAGGGGTGTACTAGGGGTTTCGTGTACTAAAAATGAGTACAACGCTAATGTGTGGGAAAAATTAATTGACTTAACTAGCCAAATAATATGACTTAAATGGTCAAATAATTATGATACGGGTTTAACACAAGGGTGATCCTAATGCCTCTTATCATGTAGTAAATCCTACTACACGAATGTAATCTCACTAGCGGTCTCGGGATGCATCACTAACGCAAGTTCTAGAATCTAAATGCTACCGGTACACTCATAAGCACTAATAGTGAATGCTTTTCCTATCAAATCTAAAGGCGAACCTCACATATTTTGGTGGAAATTTTTTCTAAATATAACGGTTATGTGCTAGTCATACAATCTCCTATCCATGAGACGCTTGCTATGGCTAAAGTTTCACTCCTAAATGTTGTAAAAAAAATTAAATTTGGCGCTAAAATTGCACTAACAAGTATTTCTCATAGTTTTATTACACATCTACTATCAAACAAACAAACTCAAGCGAAAGTGTATCTGTAAGGTATCATCATTTTACCCTCCCTTTACACTTAAGATGAACATTGTCCCCAATGTTCAAGTAAAGAATGTAAAAGTGAAATAAGTAAAACAAATGAAATCAAATACTCCCCTGATTCGCTCGGTATGGATAATAAGGTGGCCAGGTTAGATCTTCCTCCAAGAAAATGAACAATCAAAGCTTCCCTTCCAGAAAAATAATCATCTTCTTGTCATACATAACCTGTAAAATCCTAAGAAAACAGATAAGGCAACTTCGCATAAAATCGGCGGCAATCTACATATGTTACTAAATCCTAGAAAATAAAATAAGATATAATGCTTGTGGAATGATGTTTGCAGATTTCCTGGTGATTATAAAACTAATAATTCAACAAAAACTTTAAGACTCCGTTAGAAAAACAAAACTGGTAAAATTTCCAGATTTTTACACGTGACGCCGTCAAGAGTAAACTCATGACGCCGTCAGAAGTGACCTGCATAAATTCTTATGTTAAGTTTCCGGAAAATTTCTGGAAAAACTTGGTTCTACTTCCTAGAAAATCCTGCAAAACTTCATTATGACTCGATACAAGAATTTGACTCTAACAAATACGAATATACATGTTCACTTAATATTGTGGAGAATCATGATCGGTTTGTTTCTTAAAAACATATTTGGGGTTTCCCCTTACACTTATCTTTTGCAAAAATACCTTTGGGTGAAGTTAAGACTAGGCCAAAACAACAAAATAAAGTATTTCCACTATTTAGCTTAGAAACATGATCTACCTACAATAAAAATAAAGCATGTATACGGTAGCAAATAACAAACAAACAAAATAAAATCACACAAAGCATGGGTTGCCTCCCAAGAAGCGCTTTTCTTTATTTACGAGTCTTGTAGCTAGACTCAAGGTCATGGGTTACTACGTGATCTCATCGTTGGTTTCACTCTCTAGGTCGTTTTCAAAACCAGTTTTGTATTCCGGACCTAGTTGCAAACATTCTTTATAGAAACCAAGCATCCTATTCTTCACATACTCTACTCCTCTACGTCTATCCTCATCATTCCTATAATAAGCCGCTTGCTTGTGCTCCTTTTCTATATTAGAGAGAAGGCGGTATTGCTCAATTTTGTAGGGCATTTGGTAGGCAATCTCATCATTCTCTTCCTTGAACCTAACTATCCCTAAAGTCGGATCATAACTCATCCTAGTGGCCTCAACAAATGGTTTTCCGAATATTATTTGGCTTAGGCAATCATCTATCACCGGACGAGTCTCTTCTACTATCATAAAATCGATCTCATAAGTGAAATTATCTATAATCACATGCAATCCCTTCACTCTTCCTACAAAATTACTTATCAAATTCTTATTGGGCATCATTCTATAATCAATTTGTTTCTTCATCACCCAATTGTAATAAGTCCTAGTCATGATGTTTACAGGAGATCAAGGATCGATGTAAGCTTTCCATATATGCATATGCTCGATGTTGCATGGTATGTTGATGTTAGAGGGGTCTCCCATTTTGATAAGGGGTGTGCCAAGGATATATGGTCTCTCGGGACTATCGAATAAATCCTTATGGTATTCCCGTTCTTCCTTGGTGGGCAACTTATCAAAGTGCTTTTCTATAGTTTCTACTTCCTCTAACTCCTCTCCCTTATCAACCTCAACTTCCCTACTTTCATCCCTAGTCTCGGTTTCTACTCCAACTTCATCCTTGTCACTTTCTTCTATCTCCTTATCTATTGGCTTAATGGTGACAACATTGACAAAGTGGACATGTTTGGATGATGAGGGGTCCTTAATTTGGATTCCGTTATTGGTGTCCCTAACGTCCTTCCTAGGTGTGGTTAACGCTTAGTTGTTGAGGGCTTTCAACAAGTTGTCTATCTTGTTGGTCATCTCCATTTGTTGTTGGTTGAATTCGGTTTCAATCCTAGCTATGCGAGCTTCTTGAGATGCCATGAACTTACACATCAATCCTTCAAGATTGTTGGTACTACCATAGTTGTTAGAAGGATTGTTGTTGAAAGTACGGTTGGAGGGTGGACCGTTTGGTTGAAAACGATTAGGCGGATTGGAAGAATTAGCTTGACTTTGTTTCCACCTAAGGTTTGGGTGATTTTTCCAAGAGGGGTTGTATGAATCACCGTAAGGGTTTGGCTCGGGTTTGAAAGTGTACCACTTATCTCCCGCTTCGTCGGTACGCGAGGATGCGTAGTCTGCAAAAGGTGTTCCGGGGAGTTCCACACAATCACGAGTGTCATGGGGACCACTACATAATTCGCATGAAGAAGTGATTTTGTTCACTTGGCTTGAAGGCTTAGGAGCATCGTAAGATTTCATGAGAAACTTGACTTGGTCCTCAAGTTCCATGATCCTACGGTCAGGAGTGCTAGAGTTGTTCGAGGGCAAAGATATTGCCATGACCATTTTGTTCAAATCACGGGGATCATTCCAACTTTCGTTGTCATAGAGAGCAAGATCTTCTATGAGTTTCCATGATTGTTCCGCACCTAGATCACGTAGCTTACCACCGGCCGATTGGTCAATGGTTCGCCTCGTGGAGAGATCGATATGGTCATAGAAGATTTGGACTTGGAGCCAAAGATCTATGCCATGATGAGGGACTTTTTAAAGTAAGTCCTTGAAACGAGTCCATGCTTCATAGAGAGTTTCATTTTGACGTTGTTGGAACATCAATATGTCATTTCTAAGCTTAGTAGTTCTCCCCGGTGGGAAAAATTGAGCAAGGAAACGAGTGGTGAGATCATCCCATGTGGTGATGGATCCCGCGGGTAAACGCTCAAGCCATTGACTAGCTTGATCACGTAGAGAGAATTGGAATAGGCGTAATCGGGTTGTCTCTCTTGTTGCAACATCTAGGTCTATGGAATCTATGATTTTAAGGAAGTCCTTGAGATATTGATTTGGATCTTCGGAACGAAGTCCATGGAATGCACATCCGCTTTGCACCAACCGGATGGTGTCGGATCGCAAGGGGGTTACATTGGCTCCGGTGAGCTCAATGGTGTTTCGGTAGCCTTGGTGGCTAGGTCGGGAATACTCTCCTAAGGTTCGGGGCCTAAGAGGTTCTAGTGGTGGGTTTTGTTGTGGTGGGATGACGGGTTCAAAGATGTTCCCATCGTCCATGATGTCGGGTGGTGAAAAGTTACGAACAAAAACATAAAGAAATAAGATAGACTAAAGAGAACCTAAAAATAAAAATAAAATCTTACTAGAAAGGAATCTAGCAAGTAGACCTAATAAAAAGAGATTCTAATCTAGACAATAACTATTCACCAGCAATGGCGCAAAAAACATGATGCGTGGGGTTTGCACCAGGCTGTACCTCTCGAGGGATCTCAAGAAGCTTACAACCCCCACCAGGCAGTATACCTGATCGATGTAGTATAGTATAATGACAAGTACCGGGGGATTGATCGTTCAGCTAGGAATAGTGTCGCTAGGATTAGAAAACCTAAAGATTAAGTCTAGATATAAGGGATGATTCCTTTTGTATTTTTATATTTTTTTGAAAAACAATTTAAAATCTCGGGTTTGAAGGATTTGGGCGGAATTAGTTGCTAGTCAACTAACCCAATACTAAGATGCAATCAAAATAAAATACTAAAAATGAAAATAAACTAAAGTTGTGAGCAATATATGGGAGAAATGTGTTTACTTAGATTTCATTACTCCCTAGATATCTTTTACACGTTAATTACTTGTTATAGTTGCGTGGATGACGGATTGTATTCCTTAATACCATTCATGGGGTGGCGTACTTACTTCCCCAATCCTATGAGTGCCTACTTCACTCCTATGTCAAGCCGGCTAAGAAGCTCCTAACATGGGATCATTAGAATTTACTCATGCATTAAATACAACCAATAAAACCTAGTACACATCGGTTCATGTTTCCTAAGACGTTCAAGCATGTTACCAAATGGAGATCTGTCAGTTTTCTTAAGCCTAACATTGAAATCATTCATCCAATACAACCATAAACAAGTAATCAACACATAATTAACATCTAGGTTTCATTAGATCTAAGCAAATACAAGATAGATCTAGCCTAGCATGTTGAAATCAAGACAAGCACAAGATATAGACAACCAACACATAGACATATTGATTGAATTAAAGAGAAGACTTATCTTAATAGCACATGAAAGGATTCAAGGGGTGAAAACCCTTGAATTTACTGTAAAATACGAGCTAGGGTTCATAAAGTTCGGCCCTAGGGTTTCTCCACACAAGTTCCTCTTAATGAATGAAAATTAGAAAACTATATATAGATTTTAGAAGGTGACGGCGTCAAGAACAAATGTCTGACGCCGTCATCTCGTCGCCAAATAGTTCCTCGGACTGCCTAGATCTGGATCTGACGCCGTCATGTGTACACCTTATGCAGGCCGTCATGATTTTAACTCTTGACGCTCTAGTTGTGACGCCTTTAGGTTTCTTCTGGGTCGTCATGGATTTTACTCTTGACGCCGTCAGGATTTCCTTCTTGACGCCGTCATACACTGTTCTCAGCATGGAAAATTAAGTCTTTGGCGTTTTCTTCACTTTTATGCTTCAAAAACGTCCGAATTTCTTCCTTTTCCAGATTTCACTCCCAAAGTACCTAAAATCACAAAAGGAACGATTTATGGTAATATTTGATCAAATAAATTCAATTCCGGGCTTAAATGACCCCCTAAAAGTGGTTCATTTTTCGCCTCATCAGTATGCTACTGGTTATTACTAAGGTGACACCGGTATTGAAGACAAAGACGTCATGGACCCAGTGACGCACTGCACTAAACCTTCTTAACCACTCAAGTTCTCTTAAAAGAGCTTGTTTCATTCTCACGGGGAACTAGTGTAATCTATCGACTTATCTCTTAGAGATGGTTGATATTAAAGCAGGAGACCTCTCCCTAATCTCCGCATAGGATACAAATGTGCACTTATCGAGTCTAGAGCCCCGAGATTCATCAAAAAGATCTCATAGGAACACATGATACTTCTACACTGGTTGTTCAACATTAAGGACGCCAGATGTAAACTTTAGAGTCCTACGCAGATCTTAGCAATCTGCCAGAACATTTATGAGAGAATTCAAACAAGTGATTCTCAATGATTGAATGGAAATTCCTGCCAGGGTCAACATCAAACAGCCCTGACAGCAGGTCACTTCGGTAATTCTTTATGGGTTACGCTTAGTGTTCGCGGTGTTTCATACGTTCTACAGTCGTGAAGTGATTCCCAGCGACTCACCCATTCATTGAGCTACTTAGTAGGTCTCGTAAGCTCTCTCGGGAGTATCCGTAATGGGAACGGCCTTGGTAAGGATTAGAAGGAGTCTTCACACTATGCTATTGACGATCTCTAATTCCGAACCTGTAAGTACCGGTTGATTTAATGCTAACTGTTTACCTGCAGCTATACATCATCTCCATGGCGACAGATTCCACATGACTCATACTTACATAACAAAGTCTAAGAAAGCTCCCTCAAAGATCTAAGCAACACAAAGTTCAAAGAAAGATTCTACACCAAAAAGAAGAATCTACAAAGTAAAGAGACAAAGATCTAAGTGAAAGAAAGGGAACTGCTAATGTGTGAATCTCAAAGTTTAAAGACGTATGAGCATGTTGGAATGGCAGACAACCACCACAGATGCAGAAGCGACGAAAGGCAGATTGCTCCACATCACAAAAGAACAAAGAACGATGAAAAGTCAGTTATCAAAGATCACAAAGCATGAAGGAACAAAGACTTACACACAATGTTCAACAACAACAAAGACAACGACCTAATCACGTGGAGCATCATTCGAATGACCACCCCTTAGGGGGAAATTGTTAGCATTAAAAATTATATTAGAAAGTGATGGTCATTCTCATATATTGTAACGTTGTAATGTGTCGTAGTTTTTGTTATTAGAAAAGTCAATGGGCTATGGACTTGGTAAGTTAGTATGATGTTAGTTAAATATGTAAGCCTTTAAAAGGATAAGTGATCCATGTCCATTACCAAGCCCATGGAAAGCCTTTAGGGCATTATGTAACCAACTATATAAACACCTCAAAGCTCATTTGAGGTATGTGCTTGTGTGTGTAAGTGTGTGTTTCTCTAATAATATTCTCTCTTCTTTCTTTCTCTACATTCTCTACTTTCTCTCTCTAACATACTTCACATATCAAGTCACCAAGGCTATTGTGTATGTTAAAGTTGTCATATTTACGTTCTTACAAAGTTCTTTAAAATAAATAAATAAAAATCTCTTAACAGTTGTGTATGCCAAACATAATCGAAACCCACCAAGTATGCCCTAACCGGTACTTAGGGCACAGACAAAACCCTAAATAGGTTAATTAATTCGTAAAACAACACAAGTAAACCGAAGCAGAAGAATACTAGCGCTTTTAATGCACAAAGACTATCAGCAGCTTAGATAATCGGCATAAACCCGAACCTAAAAACGTTACAAACCGTAAACAAACTAATGAATCACCAGCAGGTCACCGGTCCGAGGATCAGGTACCAACAAGATAGATTCACTTGAGTGTCTTTGAGATTAGTAGTTGATCCACATGAATAGACAATAAATGATTTAGTTTAGTTTAGTTTTTTTATTTCTTTTATTTTATTTCATTTTATTTTTTTTCTGTCGCAAGAGGGAATAGGTGGTTAACTTAATTCACCACAACATATCCTTATATTTGACGCTAACCATTTAATCACTATGAAGAGGACCAAGAACCAGTGTGAGTCACCATGCTCACGTTGCTTGTAATTCTTATAAATTTGGATACAATTTGAAGAACAAATTGCATTTGATTTCTTTTACATGGAGGTATGCTAAAGGGGATGATATTGATGTTGGGAGAAATCCAACAAACCGGTTCTAGAGCGGAACCACAAATCAAGAACTACTCCACAAGAACTCGACAAAGCTAGAAACCTTGAACCTTGTAATCGACACAACGATAGCCAAACAATAACCGAAAAATGACAAAGAACACAACAACTACACCAGAAAATTCGACAGCCTATATCGTTTTCCTTAAAGCTCCGATGCAAGATCCCTCCGGTAAGATCCTAGATCTATGTGTCTTCAACCTACAGTTCGAATTTCGTAAAAATCCAACGGTTAACGAACCCGTAGCGCCAATTTTCCCATGACTGCGCAGTAACCGACGAACCAAACCCGGTTCACTTGATTCTCTTGTTTCGGCTCTCTCCTCGATGTGTGATTCGTTCTTCTCGAACAAGGCTCTGATACCAATTGTTGGATAAAACCTTGACAACAAACCTGAAGTTCGATCGTGGAACGCTAGATCACGAGTTATATCGAGCACAAGTAGCAACACGAGAGACTACAAAGACTCAACAAGAATATGCACACGATATACCCTTAAAGAACCCTTTATTAAAACCAATAAAGCTTTTACAATTGAGGATGAAGAATGAATAACTAGCATCCCCCATCTCTATTAATAAAGATGAGGGGGTAGAAACCTTAGCTTGCCTTGCACTACAAGCTAACTAATCCTAGTTTATGTCTAACAAGGCCCGTGGTTAATCCGTCATTCACCTCTTATTCTTAGGAAATGGTCTCTTAATGTTCCCCTAACCAAGAATGAAGTAACTACGATTCCTGTTTGGGTTAAATTACATAATGTGCCTATAGTTGCTTATTCGGCGGTTGGTTTAAGCTTGATTGCTACTCAAGTGGGGAAACCGGTTATGTTGGATTCATTTACATCTTCTATGTGTGTTGACTCGTGGGGTCGGATTAGTTATGCTCGTACGTTGGTTGAGGTGTGTTCAAATTCAGAATTGAAAAAGGAAGTTAGTATGGCTATTCCATTGGATGATGATAGTGGCTATTCGACGGAAATCATTCGTGTCGAATATGAATGGACACCTCCTCATTGCAGCGTTTGTAAGATATTTGGTCACGCACTTGGTGAGTGTCCAAAACAAGTGAAAGAGGTGGTTCATAAGGTTTCTAATGTGGTGACTAATGCATCGATTCAGGTGGTTAATAACGATGAGGGGTTCACAGAGGTAAGGAATCATAAGAATAAAGGTAAGAGTGTGGTTTCTACGTCTCAACCTAGGCCAATTGGAGGGGTTAAACTCTCCAAGCCTAAGGCTAATATTTGGAGACCTAAAGTTACCACAACTTCTAATCAGGTTGATACCAAGAAAGATTCAGATCCTAAGGGTCTAAAGCAGGCTTCTACTTCAAATGTTAAATCTGGTAAGGACCCACAGTCTTCTAACTCTTTTGGTATCTTGGAGTCATTGGTGGATGAGGATGTTCTTGGTTTTGTTAACAATGGTAAGGGGTCACAAGATCATCCTATTAGTAATATGGAATCGTAGGTGCCGGGCGAGGCTTCTAAGTTGTCTACTGTCCCATCTTTTAGTACGACCACAACAAAAAAGGTGTTGGAGCAGTCTACTATCCCATCCCCAAGTACTTCTGCATCGAAGAGGGGTAACCCATTTTCTAAGGTGGGTAAGTAGTTATTTCTGGCAGTGATAAAGATGAGGTGTATGAGCCTAATGATTATTTGGGAGATGATTATTTTTCAGATGAATATGCGGCTCAAGTAAACGACTTACCGGAACAATTCAAGGAGTTCAAGCTTCAAGGACGTGCTGGAAAATAGTATTTTATTTTGTTTTGTTTTATCATAAGATTGGCATGTCATCTTATGTTGTTTTTTTGGTTGTGCTAGTTATTGGTAGCTAGTGGTTCATTTATGTCTTGTCATAAATGATATAGGGTAGTTCAAGCGGTTGCGTGAGGTTAATGTGGTACTTCAGCCACATTCCATTGTACTTTCAACGTTTTCTTGGTTAATATATTTTACCAGGGTGGAAGTTCCCTTTTACCCAAAAAAATTTATGTCTAACACCTAATTTAATTACAAAAGTACACTTAAGTCCCTAATATATGTTTAAGTTTTACTACTAATATATAACAATTGATAGACACATTATGCAAGGACAATGATTGAGTCAACGAGCCAAGTCTTGGAAGCTTGTCTTGATCAATAAAGTGGGTTCATTCATTGACATACAAGACTTACTCTAAGATTATAGTAGTATTACTATAAGTACTATTACCTACATCAAACGACATAGTTTTATGTGGGGCTTCAAAATAGCCCAACCCAACATTCAAATTAGCCTATTCAAAACGTATGTGTTTGTTTCAATTAATAAAGAAATATTTACAAAACAGCCCTCCAAACTATGGTACGAGTTATGAAAACTACCTTGAACTTTCTACTACTTATTATCTTTATATATATACCAAACTTTATTAATCAAATATCTAGTGATTTCTTTAATGAAAAATATATCGATGAAAAGACCCATGGATCACGAACAAAACAAGCTAATATTGGTATTGTTTTGACGGACGTATGATTTATATAAAAATAGATTTTGAAAAAAATACGACAACCACCTTGTACTTTTAGGTATTTACAGTTTTTTAAATAACAAACTTAATTTATCACATATCTAACGAATATCTACCGTTTACAATAGGTTAAGGATGAATGGAGGAGAAAATTCTGTAAGTCAAAAGTCTTGGTGGAAAAAAAATCATAATAGTGATGGAAACTTCTTTGTTTTTTGCCAGAGAAGATGGGGCAAGTTGAGTTTGTGAAAGCTTGTTGAATGCTAATCACATAAAACTTCATGTCCCATCGTTAAGGCCATCTAAAAGATTTACTATCTAAAAGATATGCGCACTCATTTATATCAAGTGATAATTAAGTTGGGTAATTCTTAAATCACTTCTGTTGGAAATTTGAGATGACTATCGTTATCGTTTTCGTTTTCTCTTTTGTTCTCTCTTGTCTACCTCTCATTCATTCATCCATACCCACCTGCCCAGAAAGTTTCAGTTGTCCAAATACGATTCCATTCAAGTACCCGTTTTACAATGGCGCTGACACACGATGTGATGGGTTGATCCAAGTCAATTGTACTTCGAATCATACGGAAATTCAACTTGGAAGACAGTCATATAATATAATCAAGCTTGATTATGAATCTTCCGTTTTGATCCATAACAAGACATTTGAAAAACTTGTGAAACATTCAAGCTGTAAGGCACTTATGAATAATTTCACTTCTCCAAGCCCTCTTTCATATTCCATTTCAATAAACCCCTTCCTCACTCTCTTCAAATGCACAAACAATCTCAGTTATCCTCAGCAATTGGATGATTATTTTGACAAGCGTAAGAACTATAACAGATACAGATGTGATGATCACAGTTTCTATTATAAGTATTTGATTAATAATATAACAGTTCCAAGCGATCTGCCAGGTACATGTCAAGTAATACAGCTGCCGCTATCATGGAAAAATGACTCTCATCATGTACATAATGAAACCGACATATTTTCTCTTCTCTCTTCTAAATTCACTATTTCATTTATGTTGTCACCTTCTTGTGATGCGTGTAACAAAAAAGGCGGCAAGTGTCATGCTGTAAAAGGACATTTTCAATGTTCAGACGCTAAAATCCACTATGATAAACTTTTTACAAAGGTTTATACATTAATACATCAATAAATTTTAGACCTTAGAGCATCCACTATGAGAGGTCTAAGAATAGGTCTAAAAAACTTAAAAAGGTTTATGTTTTATATTAGCCATAGTGGAGTTTTATTTTATACACATATGGCATGAAAAGGTCCAAAATACTAGACCTCTTCATAATCTCAAGACATTTAATGCATGTGTTCTAAGAAACAATTATAAAGCTTTAAAATGTTTATGCCATAGTAGAAATAGGTTTATTAACTCAAAAGGTCTAAAACTTCTTGATGTGGCATGAAAAAATTAATTTATAAAGCTTTATAATATTTTACCATAGTAGATGCCCTTATGATTTTATAAACCTACATTCACTATAGTATAAACCTTTACAAGTTCATAAAATGTCTTTTTTAACAAATGCATTAAATGTATTGAATTTCTAAAGAGGTTCTAGAATTAGGACCTCTTCATGCCACATAGACATGAAATGAGTGTCCACTATGGTAGAAACAAACATAAACCTTTTCATGTTTCTTAGACCTTTTCATAAACCCACCATAGTGGATGCTCTTAGCTTTTTTCCTTCATTTTCTCCTTTTATTTATTTATTATTTATTTATTTATTATTATTATTATTAGGTTTTTGCTAACCACAATCCTATGGGTTGTGTTTAAGTTTTTTATAATTAAAAAATCAACACTTAATTAACATCACATATTTCATGTTTAACAACACTTTCTATAATCATAATCATAAAAAAGGTGTAAGTATGGAAAAAAACAAGTTCATTAAATGTAATTTTACACAAACGATAAGTCTTAAACACAACCCATAGGGTTTTTTTTAGCAAAACCCTATTATTATTATTATTATTATTATTATTATTATTATTATTAATAATAAAAACCACATGATTACAAGAAATTAGTGGGGAGCATCGAAACTATTTGGGCCCCTACTCCTTTAGCAAAAGCAAAACTAATCCTACTGAAGATATGAGTAGGAGCACGCGCCCCAATGTCTTGAGTTATAGAGAACTTTCGGATCCGCTTAAGTAAGGTCACCGCATCTGTCTCAAGTTCTCCCAAGGAAGAGAATGAGAAGGGGAGAAACCCATATCCAATATCCACGCATTTAGCCTCGGACTTGGCCCGTTTACGTTGTGCGGCTTCGACCACAGCACGACCCGGTGCAAAATCAACCATATTAGTTTGCGTCAATGGAGACGACCCTGTCAAATCGACACATGTGTCCTACCCACCGTCCCAAGAATAGAGCAACATATCAGCGGGACGTAAGGTTATGCCCCTTTCTCCAGAGAGCCCAATGTCAACCTCCTTACGAGCCGAGATCCCGGACCGAAAACATATGTCAACAAAGGTATCACGCACTATATTATGCCGATGTTTAATACCGACAATACCAGCACACGATACCGCGTGTTCCCCATAAATGTCTCCCGAAAACACCCTGGAACAAGGTGAACACGGCATCTGAGCAGAAAATAGGGGGACACCTAGCCGATAGCATAATACAAATCAGTAAGTTCCGGCATTCATGGTCTGTCCCAACCCAGATATCGGGACCACCCTAAGCCAGTTTGAAGTGTAGTCCTCCCTTTGTGATCTCCATAAAGCCATATGTCTAGTAGATAAGCGAAAGGTGGATTCAGTCAGTTTGGTGACACGTGTGAAATATATATATGCCAATTTCTTCATGAGTTTGGGGGCAGCGATCTCACATGAGTTACCCAAAAGGTCGGTCTCCATTTTCACATTAAAAGCATGCAAGGAATCATCAAAAGAAGATCCAGAAGTTACAATGTCAGAATGTCGGAGTTATAATTTATTTATTTATTTTTTTAATTTTTTTATGGTCCTTTTCTCCTTGATCTTGGTACACCAGAACCGATATTCTAAAACAAATTCCCCAGATTTATCTTCGTGTTACTTTACTATATAACTTATGTTTTTCTGTTTAGTTGCTGCGGGAAAACCAACCAGAAAACTAATAGGGTGAATCTATATACACACACCCCTTTTATCTTATAAACACAACCCTTTATGCATTAACGATGTTGTACACACACTACACATACGCACGCGTATAGAAGCACAGCTCTACATAGCGTTAGAAACTATTATTCATAAGTTAATTGAGTAATATCAACCAACTATTACTACTAGCGTTGGTATTTAGTAATTAACTACTCTAAAAAGTAAATATTTTTTCACCAAACCATTTAATTATTTTATACAAGAATTCAAATTTCTCGTGTTTGTGGTAATACATTTTAGACCAAATATGCTTAGTTAGTACTCCGTATATTACTGATGGATCTTCTGAGGCCTATATCCAATGTAACATGAAGCATGACTTGTATGGTACGATCCCCTTCAATGTGCTACTATTCAGTTTTTACAAGAATTGTCTTTGCTGACTGGAAAGGGGTGTTTGGATTAGCTTATTTTCCAGGATTATGGAAATATTTGAATTTAGATAAGCTCATTAGCACTTTTTTTTTTTTTTTTTTTTTTTTTGCTTATGAGCTTATGGATTATTTAAATCTATAAGCTTATAGACAACACAACACACATGCACACACAACAGAGTAAGGGGGTGTGGGAGTGTTGCCGGGATGGCATTCATAGTAAGGGTGGTCGGGTCACACACACAAAAACAGGGGAAGGGTCGGGAAGGATTATATTCCCTGATGATCAGTACCAAATTTTCAAGAATAGATGAGGGTGTAGTGGTATCCAGCTCAGGAACACATGCCACGTAGGCATCTTTTGTGGGAAAATTCGAGCACTCCCTATGATGCTAACTTTATTTTCTTATAATCAAATAGATACTCACAAACATTCTTAACTCAGAAAAGCCTCTTCTATCTTATTAGTAAAGCGCTATATCATACTCTCTCTTTTTATAGTTAATTATAGCGTAATAACATTTCTAACATGATATATGAATGATTCAATTTCTTTGGTGTAGAAAGAGTAAGACATTTGATACGGGTGATTCTTCTCATAGGTAATTTGTCATCAACATCAATTTCTGTTCCCTTAACCATTCTAGCTATTTTCTAAAACAAACTACATCTATCGAATTTTTCAGCTCTCGGTACAGGAGTTGTGACGATACTAACCATTATAATATTGTGTCTAAAAAAGAAATATGGATGGAAAAAAAAAGGCGGAGTACAATGCCAATGTGGAGATTTTCCTAAAGAATCAAGAGTTCCTGGCTCCAAAAAGATACTCTTATTCACAAATCAAGAAGATGACAAACTCCTTCGAGGTCAAACTAGGACAAGGCGGTTTCGGTTCTGTGTATAGAGGAGAGCTGAGCAGTGGAAACCTTGTGGCAGTGAAGATTTTAAGTGAACTAAAAGGAAATGGGAAAGATTTTGTTAATGAAGTTGCAAGCGTTGGCAGGACTTGCCATGTAAATATAGTAAGTCTTGTGGGATTCTGTTTGGAGGGTAGTCGAAGAGCTTTGATCTATGAGTATATGCCTAACGGATCCCTTGAAAAGTTCATATATGGTCATGGTTCTTCAAGTAATGGCCATCTCGGGTGGGAAAAGTTGCACCAGATTGCAATAGGGATTGCTCGAGGATTAGAGTACTTGCATAGGGGATGTAACACAAGGATCTTACATTTTGACATCAAGCCCCATAATATTCTGTTGGATCAAGATTTTTGTCCTAAGATATCTGACTTTGGGCTGGCTAAGTTGTTCCCCGAGAAAAGAAGCATGATATCCATTACCGATATGAGAGGGACGCCCGGGTATATTGCTCCTGAATTATTTTCTAGAAGTTTTGGAGGGGTCTCACACAAATCAGATGTCTATAGTTACGGAATGATGATTATAGAAATGGTTGGAGGGAGAAAAAATGTCCAGGTTGAAGTTGATCATACAAGTGAAATATACTTTCCTCATTGGATATACAAAAAGATTGAACTACATGAAGAACAACTTGAACTGCACGGTATTGTGAGCGAAGTAGAAAGTGAGATAGCAAGGAAGATGATTATCGTGGGGTTGTGGTGCATACAAACTAATTCCTTAAGTCGTCCGACAATGACCAAGGTGGTTGAAATGTTAGAAGGGGGCTTAGAGTTATTGGAAGTTCCTCCAAAACCTTATATGTTTTCTCCACCAAGATCAGTCGAGTCTTCAACTATAGAATAATTGCTTCCCTAAATGTTTTCTCTGTTGATATATGTTTTTTTCTCATTCAAGTATTGCTATGATTTTCAATATTCTAATGACAGCAGACAACATGTTGGCATCATTTTTTTAATTAGGTAGCAGACACATACATCTAGTATGGCAATATGGGTATATTCCATAGTTATGATCAAGATGATCTTCTTACTCGCAGATTACTAGTGTATGGTATTATTGGTAGCTAAGCTTTCACATTAAATGCAGTAAGCTTGACTTTAAAGGTTTATAACAGAACCAAAATGGGCAAAATTGGGGGGAAGAAAGCAGCAACTTTTTTAGTCAACTTTGGGAGCTTCTGGGCCTCCCACAGACAGAACATAATGGTGATGAATCAAGACAAATTTGAGACATGTTTTTGTACAAACAGTTCATCATACTTAATGTCAAATCAATATTTTATGGTCAATGAATAAGCAAGAATGATTTTACTAATGGATGATTGGTATAGATTTTTAGATAACACAATTATACATGCAACCAATGGGGTTAGATTTTTTTTTTTTTTTTTTTTTTTTTTTTTTTGAAAAGCATCTGCAACTTGCAATGACTATTGGTCACTTTCACACCTATATCATGTATTATTATTTTGATTGGTAAAAGTAAATTTGAAAATGTAATGTGAATAGCAATCTTCCAAATGCACTTCAGCACATGCCACAAATCAAGGAAGCATAAATTTTACAATAACTTACATTATAAAATCAATAAGCAAGTTAGGGCAAAGTATGTATCTATAAGGGACTGATCAAATGCCATCCTCTCTTCGGAACGCTATTAATGGTAAGCGACTTCGATTTATAAAAGGTTAAAGGATCTGTGAATTTATAGTGTAACATCATTCCTAAGTATTCCTATATAATTCTAATGAGAACGAAGAGCATCTTTAGCGGGTATTATTCAAATATTACACCGATCTTAAGCGGTTAAGCCTAACACTTAAGGTTCCTGACGCAATTTTATCATATAATATCACGTACAGTATTATAACGTGTAAGTTGTCTCACAAGCAACATTGTCGATTCTTGTTCCTCGGAAAAGACCCCTTATATTAGTCCAGATCTCACTTCACATGAAAAGTTCTAGATGTTTGCTATACATGATTTTGCCATTAAAAACACATGAATCGAAATTTCTTCCTGGCTATATAGATATGAAACTGAAATTGACTATAACCACTGAAATAGCTATTTTCCATATCTAGTTTTTTGTTTTTGTTTTTTTTTTAAAGTACTCTTAAGGAAGTTGTAATAAAGAATAATCCAATCTAAAATGTAACAATAAAGGTTAAATTTATAACTTTTCTATCATCTAAAAAGAATATTAGTGATCTTGACAAAATTAGCTTCAAGAAAACTATTTTATTTGATAATACGGACTTTCTGGTTGTAAAAAAATTGCATAAGAGTTAGAAACTCAATAATGAGTGTAATAGGACAAAAAAGAAAGTTAGGAGTATGTGCTAAAAAGTTATTTCTACTAATAACAGACATATGTTATTACTCCATGATGCAATATTAAATTTCAAGTGGTAAATAATGTGACACATAACTTTATCATATATAAACCAAATTTAATTCCACGCTTCTTTCCATGTGTTCTCCAAAACATATACTCGTGATAATTCAAATGTGGCGCGCATATCACTTTGCAACTATGTAATGATGTTACATCTCCTTAAGATGATTTCAAATTTATCCAAAATTGATGACTAAAACTTGCATAAAAATACTTCAAAATTCTATTATAATTAAGTAGATGTGAGAAGTTTTCTTTTGGGAAATGTAACTACATGGTTTCAAAGAAAACCGCTTACACCAAATTCCTGAACAAAAGCATCTAAATGCCTTAACATCCTGCAAATCATAAGATGACAAGAGCATAAGAAGTTATTACAGCAGGCAAGTGTCTTTCAAAAAAAAATAAAAAATAAATTAATACTAGTAGGAGTAGTAAATATAAATGAAATTAAACTTCTCCTTTTTTGGGCAAACAAATGTGATTAAACTCTTGGCTAATACGCTTGAAAGGCACTTATATACTAGATAACTAGAAAAATCAGTATCATGCATTTATGATCAAGAAAATCATTCATTAGAGACACCTTTATTCATCACATTTCTCTACTTTTAATGAAAAGTATGATAGAGAAGTGGATACATAATAAAATAGCCACATATAAGTGTTTAGACGTTAGGTAAAAATGGTACACTAATTTCTTTGTGAGGGCTTGGGATGAACAAGGCGATTTCAAGAAAGCTATAAAGAAGTAGACAACCACCCTTTTTTATGGACCAAAACAAGCCACTACGGTTTGACTGATGACTTTTAGCAATTTTTTTAGAAATATGTTTGAGATGTATTTTAAAAATGTTAGATACGGAGTTGTGTTTTTTGGGGTTATCAGAGATTAGAAACTCATTGTCAGAAATTATCATGGTTATGGTTTACTTAACTTTACATAATTACACGACCTTCAAAGTTATATTTGGTGTTATCACAAGTAGGAATTATCTATATTCATTTATGCATCTTTCAGTTTATATGATCTTAAAAATTCATGAATTCACTTGTACAATGATAATAATACATAGCCTCATATCTCGCTAAGACGGAATGGAGTAACATGGTAATCATAATGATAGAAAACCCATATTTTGGGCGTAACTTTTTTATTAAAATTGGACTTGGACCATTTATTGAGGAGTGTCAATGTAATGGGAATTGAGATAGGTTGTGTACGTAGGTCAAGGTAATAAGTGTTAGACCACCTGAGTGCCATGTTTCGGATGAGGATGCATTTTACAGTAGGTGGGCAAATAAGTGTCTTGGACATTATTAGGGTTGTCACGAGTAAAAATAGAAGACGTCCTAGCTAAAAGTTAAAACGAATCAAGAACCTTATGTTCAACTGTTTTTGTTAGATGACTAGGTTGGCCCGAACCTAATTGTGGGTTTAGGTCCATTGGGTCCATTAGGGTGTGGGTCAACCTAGTCATCTAACAGTTTTTACTTTTCATTTTTAGTCACTAGTTGATGTTTCTTTTGGCAAATTCTGGATCATTATTGAAACTCCAAATGAGATCCCAATAACCAATTCCATGCGATTTCAACCATTTCTATAAGATCTCAACTCAATCTCTCCATGCCAACTTAGCGTAAGAAATGCATGAACTATACCTAGGATGGAAATGAGTCGAGCCGCTCATGAAAAGTTTAATATCGGACTGGTAAAATACTCAAACGAGCCGAGCCTAAACGAGCACGAGCTTTATGTACAAAGCTCGATTGAGCTCGCGAGCCTAAATGTTACTAGGATATTTTAAGTATAAACATATATAAAACATTATGCATTTATTATATAGGCGACATAGAAGGAACTCGGGTGAATTTGTTGGGAGGGCCAGAGTGCTATATTAGTTAATTTGAGAGGGTCAAAATTGTATTTCTTTTAAGCAAATATAAGTAAAACCTCAAAGTTTTGGGAGGGCCGTGGCCTCCCCGGTCTCAATTAGGTCCGTCTATGATAGGCGATAACTCAACCCAATGCCCCAAATACAATAATCAAGTCATTTCAACTGTGTGAGTATAGATAACTCAACCCAATGCCCCAAACATGCCATATTTAACTACTAGTTTACACATAACTCAAACACAAAACATTTACTCGTTTATGTTAACAGGTTAACCAATTAACAATGTTAATAAGGTTTGCGGGTAGAGATAACCTAAGGTTATAGTTGATTAGATTCACAATTTTTTTACGATAATACAATGGACTAATAAACAAAACATGTGACATAAATTTTAAGGACCAGGTTCATTTTAGAAAAAACACAAGTTTTGATAAAAACAAAATTACACTAGCTACGCGGCACAAATCCATGGTGTTCTCGTAAACCTTCGGAAACCCCTTTTAGGTTATAAGGTTGGTGGTAATAACATTACTACCAACGCGTCTTCTGCCTAGGTGGAACCACCTTCGACGCATCACCACTAAAAGACCAAACCTCGTTGACGCGTCTTGGACCATTTTTTAGCACAAGTCGGTCGTCCGAACGATCGGATTTTTTTCATTCATTTTATGTGTGAGTATTTTGTAATGTATATTTGTGTATGGGGATAGTTTGGTTATAATTTTTGTAGCCAATTGGCTACAATCACTTCACAAAATATACACAAGCAATGAATCAGGACCCACAAAAAAGAATCAGAGACCCACATAACATAAAATTGTAGCCAATTAGCTACAAAAAATTGTAGCTAATATATTCCCTTTGTGTATAAGTGGTTATATTTGGGTGATAATGTCATTTGTATTATTATACTATGTTAATAGTGTATTAGTTAAAAAGAGAGAACCTTCCAAAAAAAAAAAAGTTAAAAAGAGAGAAGATAACATTGCATGAGTTGATAGTCGAAATTATCACCACTCTTTCTTTGACATACGAATAATAATACTCAAATATTGCACGATAAACGAACACCTTTATATTATAAGGGTCAATCTTAAAAGTGAATATACCCACAAGTAAGGGTGCTCAAATGGACCGGATGGACCGGACCGACCGACAAAACCGACCGGACCGGACCGGACCGGACCGACCACATTCGGTCCGGTCCTCGGTCTAAGTTTTTTGGCTATTTCGGTCCTCGGTCCGGTCGGTCCGGTCCGGTCCGGTCCGGACCGACAAAAAACCCGAAAAATCATGCCAAAACCATGCCATTTGGACCGGACCGACCGAAAACCGACCGGACCGAGACCGGACCGAACCGGACCGAGTACACATCGGTCCGGTCTCGGTCCTCATAAATTACGGTTCTCGGTCTTCGGTCCGGTCCGGTCTTGGCCGGTCCGGTCCGGTTTCCGACCGATGATCACCCCTACCCACAAGGACCTTAAGCATAAATTTGTCTCACCGTTAACATTCACATTTCCCCACAACACAACACTCCTTCCCACTACTACTTCACTCCCAAGCTCCACTCCCAAACACACACAACAATGTCACCGCCACCACTACCACATTTCCTCTTCCTCCTCACCCTTCTTTTCCACGTCAGCATCCTCCATGCATATGACGACCACCCAGACCTCCAACCTCTACTCTCCTTCAAATCCACCTCAGACATATCGAACAAACTAACCACCTGGAACTCAACAACTTCAAACAACCCATGCACTTCATTCCAATACATAACCTGTCTCCACAACCGAGTCACTAAACTCGTCCTCGAAAACCTCAACCTCCAAGGCCGATTCGACTCACTCAACTCGCTCACTCACCTCCGTATCCTCTCTCTCAAAAACAACCGCCTCACTGGCCCTGTTCCTGATCTTTCTAATTTAACCTCACTCAAACTGCTCTTCCTTTCCAACAACCTCATCTCCGGCGAATTCCCGCCGTCGCTTCCGTCGTTGTTCGGGCTCTACCGCCTTGATCTGTCGTTCAACAACTTCTCCGGCGAGATTCCGGCCACTTTGAACACAATGATACATCTGTTAACGTTACGTCTTGAGAATAATCAGTTTTCTGGTGACGTCACTGTTTTGAAACTGAATAACTTACAGGAAGTGAATATCTCGAATAATAAATTCTCCGGTGAAATTCCGGCGGGTTTGGCGAGTTTTCCGGTGTCGGCGTTTGAGAATAATAAGTTACTGTGTGGTGCGCCGTTAGGTAACTGTACGGAACCGAGGTTACCGGGAGTTGGTGAAGGTGAGGGTGAAGGTAAGCCGGGGAGTACGGTGGTGACGTCGTCGCCGAGTTCAATGCCGTCGACGGCGTTACCGTTAAGCCGGAAAAAGTCCGGTGGTGGTAAGATTAGTACGGCGGCGATAGTGGCGATTATAGTCGGAGATGTGGTGGTGCTAGGGTTAGTTACGTTGATTTTATATTGTTATTTCTGGCGGAATTATAACGGGAAGTCAAAGTCAAAGTCAACGGGTCATGGTCAGATTCTAGAAGGTGAAAAAATAGTTTATTCATCGAGTCCGTACCCGAACTTGAACCCGGTAGGGAGTATGAATACCGGGTTCGAGAGGGGTAGGATGGTCTTTTTCGAAGGTGCGAGGAAATTTGAGTTAGAGGATTTGTTGAGAGCGAGTGCGGAGATGTTGGGGAAAGGCGGGTTTGGGACCGCGTATAAGGCGGTATTAGATGATGGGAATGTGGTCGCGGTTAAGCGGTTGAAGGAGGCTGCGATTGGTGGGAGGAAAGAGTTCGAGGAACGGATGGACGTGTTGGGGAGGTTAAGGCATCCGAATGTTGTTAGTTTGAAGGCCTATTATTTTGCGCGAGACGAGAAGCTGTTGGTTTATGAGTACATGAGTAACGGCAACTTGTTTTGGCTACTTCACGGTACGTTAGTTACTATTTTTTATCCGTGTATGGTTTTTAAGGTTTAAATTGAGCATATATGAAATTAATCAATTTTTATGACATGATGTAACAAGTCACAAAATTCACTATTTCTTGCCAAACATGATAGGGTACCCAAACATTGAGTAGATAATTTAATCAACCAAAAAAGTAGTAATGTTTTTATGTAACGTCTAGACAACGAAGTACTCTGTAATAAATTATGGAAATATATGTGCATGTGGTGGTTATATAAATTTACGATGAAATTCAAGTTATGACATTTATGGGTTTGCTATTATAAAATGAGTTGGTTTTCTGAGATTTATGGGGTATAAGTATTAAAATCCATTAATGATGAAACCCAAAACTTGATAGCAATGCAATAAATGGTCATCAAATAAACTAATGTTAACACACTCTATGCTTTGAGTCAATTGAAATAATGTTTTATAAGTAGAAAATAAGAAATGTTACAGCACCAGTTTTATAAAAATCCTTTATAAAATATCAACTAATCTTTAGAGTATCTCAAACGTGTTGTGTAAACTCAGAATTAGTGTTTATTTTTTGTCATAAAAACACTGGATTATGAAAGGGTCAAAAAGTTAAAAAAGTAAAGTTTGTGAAAGAAACAAAAAGTGAAAAGTAAACATGGTTTAGGGTGCCCAATGATCACAATCATCCTTAAAATATACAATCTCTAGTCTATACCTTCTTGCACTTTTTTCTTTGTCTAATCCTTTTTGGCATAAATGCATTCAGCCTACTCATTACACCTTGTTTCATCGGCTGCCTTAGCGCAGTTGGTATTGCAATGAAGATTCGAATCTTGGGTCAGGAGACCGGGGTTCGAATCCGAGCAGCGTCGGGGTTTAATCCGGCCGTTTCTCTAGCAGGGTAAAACCTGTGTAGAGGCGGAACGGTTCCTCGAGACACCGTAGAGCCACATTCCGTACACCAGCGTGGACCCGGTTAAGACAACATAGTCTGGTCGGAGTGGTGGTTAGGGCCCTGGTCTTCGGGGTGGTAAAACCTAAGTTGGAAAATTTACCTGTCAAAAAAAAAAAAATTACACCTTGTTTCAATGCATACCTAGTGATTAACCTCCAGGGATTAATTGATAAAGTTTGAAGAACTGATGTCAAAGGTTTCATGTTTGTATCCATTTGTATTACCATTATCTTAGAAGGGTTACATATGATCTAACAATTTTTGACAGGAAGAATTTGATATCGTAGTAGTATATAGAGTAAATGCAAAAGTCGTCTTTCTTTCTGGTTCTTTTAAGTGACATGAGCAGTGTTTTAAACTTTGAAAGTGTAGAAATAGTTCGTGCGAGGAACTTTTGGTTTGGATATGTCCCTAGTCAATATGATTACAAACTAAAGTTTTCCGCAAGAAATGAGCATGCTCTTTCGAAGTTTTTGAAACTGTATGCGATTCGGACAAATCTTAAGGACCGTTTTTACAAAGAGGTATGCTAGACCCACAAAGAAACTCTCACAAAAACATCCACAAGCTGACGTGTCAACGTTTTATTAGTGTATTGTCTAACAGTTTCTCTCTCCTCTCTCTTACTAAACCAATCATTATCTGGCATATCAGTTTTTGGATTTTTTTTTTTTTTTTTGTGGGACTTTCTTTGTTGCTCTATCATTTCTCTTTTACAAATTACTCGAGCATATATTTGTTGACTTATTTGCCACAATATTTTATTAACCTCGAGGAGTGTTTCTGTTAAATAATATTTAGTGGAGGGGGGTAGTGGCCGAAATTGTGATGAACAGTCTGCTGCTCACTGGCCACCTTCTTTTGATCTGGGAAACTGAAAAATCTGTTGTAGTTTTCTCTTTCTTACCTGCTTTACCCCACCAACTTCTTGTCTTTTTCCTTTCATACCCCTTACTTTTCTCTTTTTCTGTTTGTTTCTTTTCTTTTTATGTCCTTCTATCAATAACATCTTTTGTATTCTTCTTCATGCATCAACTACTTGTACTCTCAAATCATAAATTATTCTTCAGAAAAGGTCTTCATATGAGAAAATTACCAAAAAAAAAAAAATTATATTTGGCAAAACTTAATAGGTCAATTATTTGTACAGAAGTGAAAGAATTTGCGCAACTGATTACACTACTGCGCGACCATCTAAGTATTTGATCCATGTACGTGTCAAATTCTTAGTTTTCTTAGTTAGTCACCCAGTAGCGCAAAATTTTTTACGGTTTTGGATATTCCAAAAAGATTTGACCCATTTTCTATTAACTCCTCCTAAGTACAACCTTTTAAGAATTTTGTCTTTGAAAATCCTTACATTAAACATCTAGTTTAGCATTGGTGATAGTTTTTATAAAACTGTACTATGGTAAAAGATGCTTTAATGAGTTGAACCTACAGCATTAAAAGATGTAAACTCTTTATGAAAAGGACATCACATAACTAAGATTCTTGTTTGTTTATGCCATGAAACAGGAAACAGAGGACCTGGCAGAACACCTCTTGACTGGACCACAAGGTTGAAGGTAGCAGCTGGTGCAGCTAGAGGACTAGTCTTTATCCACCACTCTTGTAGGTCCTTAAAACTAACTCATGGCAACATCAAGTCCACCAACATCCTCCTTGACAAAACTGGCAATGCCTGTGTTTCTGACTTTGGCTTATCCGCCTTTGCCCCGCCAACAACTGCCCCAAAATCCAACGGATATCGTGCACCTGAACTATTAACAATGGACGTCCGAAAAACCACTCAGAAATCTGATGTGTACTCTTTCGGGGTTCTTTTACTGGAGCTACTAACGGGCAAATGCCCATCAGTAATGGATAATGGTGGGACCGGGTATGGTGGGGCTGTGGACTTGCCGAGATGGGTGCAGTCCGTTGTGCGAGAAGAATGGACAGCTGAGGTTTTTGATCTGGAGCTAATGAGGTATAAAGATATCGAGGAAGAAATGGTAGGCTTGTTGCAAATTGCTATGTCATGTACTGCAGCTGCACCTGATCAAAGGCCTACAATGGGCTATGTGTTGAAAATGATCGAGGAGATACGTGGAGTCGAGGTCTCACCGAGTCACGAGATGCTTGACTCGGTCTCGGACTCGCCTTCAATCTCAGATGACACATGCCGAGCCAGTGAGTAGTTAATGATGAGCTGTTAAGGATGTTAATTTTTGTCTCAATAGATCTATTTGCAGTGCTGTAAAGTAGGGTTCACTTTAATTTTTTAATTGATCATTTTGGCTTTTATTTACTTGTTGTTGACAAAATTCTTTAAAAAATTGTGTCTAGTTAAAATTATCTTGGGGCAGTTATTATGTCTAGTAGTGTTTTGTTTTATTAGTTGACATGTATTATATAAATCTATGCAGTTTGGTTACTTGCTAGTTGCTCCTCATCATGCATTGGTTGTGAACTTTTGTGATTCTAAATAATGAGCCCGTAGTCTAATTTGGGCTCAGAACTCATCCAGATCACACATATTTGGGCTTTTAAAAAAAAAAAAAAAAAACTTGGGCTCAGAACTAAAACTCATGGCCACAGTTTTTTGTTATGAAATCCATTTGAATTGGTTCTCATCATACGCAGGTTTCTATCATTCTATGTGATATGCTTAATTGTCAAATTCCCTGCATATATAAGTTTATAACTAGATCTTGATCAACAAAATAGTAAACAACATATATAAAATAGATTTCTATTCGTCTATGTTCAGTATCGTTAGTGTGTTTTTGTGTTTTGTACCTTAGTTTTTCTTGTTTTGTTTAAAGTCGATTTTTGGACATGACGATAAGGATGGCAAAAATGAAACACACAGTATATGTTGATATTTTAGGCTTTTCTGTTAGGTAGTTTCTTACTTTCTTGAATCTTTGACAAGGGGAATAAAGTGATACTCAACACCTTTGTGATACTTTGTGGACGATTCCCATTGTTTCGAGCGGCTTTTATGGTCTCTTTTTTTCATTTACTGTTTCAAGTATATATCTTTTCTTTGGGAAATTCCTTACTTCATTATGCTTGAGGATTTTAAAGAATTTACAATATAAATGAGCACAACAATAAACTTAAACTTTGATAGTATCCTTTGTCTCGCATAAACATGATTCGACGACCTACATATCTATCGTACCGGCCTTTAAATTTATGTATTTACTACAACTTTTGAAAGATTAAAAACTCAATTTATGACGAATTCAATAAATCAGAATAATGAATGAATATTAATTAGAAGTCCAAATTCTATGGGTTGAATTGCATAACCTTTGGTGCAAGCCGTAACAACCTGTCCAAAGCATGTGTAGTGAATTTCCTTGCAAACAAATGACATATTCCATTACTTCTCCCATTGTATTCGCAATTCCTATCACTTCTCAACTTTTCCAAAAACTCTATGGTCACGTCGTACCTCGTATATCGTGTCGGGTGAGGTCCACCCTTTGACCAATCGACAAAAGTCAGAGTCCGGTTTGAATTCGTTTCTCCAAATTTAAGACTAACAAATGTAGGCAAGTAGTGTTCGTCCGAATAACATGAGCCATTGCAATAGTTTTGGAAAACAGGAAAATACGTCGTGTCAGATATCACCTCAATTGCTAGATCACGGTTCATTTCAAACCATTGTGACCCTTTTCTCCAATCATTAAGTTTAACAGTTGGGTTCATTTTCCAGCTGTATCGGCCTCGGCCAACAGGCCCCTCCAAGTCATACGACTCAACATAGTTGCGGTTGGAGTTAATTAAATAAGAGTAAACTGTCGAGAAATTGAATAAAGGGATGCATGCTTCAGAGAGGAGAACGAAGCGTTGGTTAGAAAAATCAAGAAGAGCATTGGCTAGCAGGCGACGTTCTGCTTCGATCATGCTGACTTTTCCCCATTCGACTTCCTATAATTCATTAGAAAAATGTCAAGTAACAAGAAAAAACATTCGTTATAGATAAAGTGCCTTTTTTTTTTTTTTTTTTTTTTTTTTTTTTTTTTTTTTTTTTTTTTTTTTTTAATTTTGAAAACGAGTATCAACCATGTGTATATTTAGTATTGAACTTTACATAATACC
Source organism: Artemisia argyi (assembly GCA_030686995.1). NCBI lineage: Eukaryota > Viridiplantae > Streptophyta > Magnoliopsida > Asterales > Asteraceae > Artemisia > Artemisia argyi. Next base: position 204,961,777 of record CM060702.1, on the reverse strand, counting down.
TGTACTAATTACTTCTATTTTAAAGTCAAATACTGATAGCTACAATCAAAGTGTTCATAACTGTAAAGAAGACTTTTGTTTAGTACAATAATTTTTGTATAACCTTTATATTATTCTACCAAAAAAGTTTGAATCCAGTAAATGCAAATGATACAAACTACTTTATGACATTGAATGTATTGCATTGTACATTATGTGTTTACTTAAAATAGCAATATCTTTAATTCATTTTTAAGTACCTTTAGACAGTAGTGAATGTATTTTAATTGTTATAGTATCTCACAGTTTTGATGGTTTAATACTTATAATGATTATACCTCATAAAAAATGGATAAAATTTTAGCATTAAAGCGGACTTTAAAAAAAAAAAAAAAAAAAAAAAAAAAAAAAAACTTGTTTTTTAATGATGACAAAAAAACAAAATGATTTCATGTAAACTTAACCCTTCCAAAATTAAAACAAGAAACTCGTTTAGAGGAAGGTGATATGAAGATCATAACAAGTGATGCGCACATCACAAACATACGTGTTGTTGTATTATATGTATTACAAATGTAATTTTATGATGTTTACATTAAATTTTGTGCTACAGATATCACTTTTCATTTAGAAAGCGTTCAAAGGAGTAACAAATCAAACATAGCAAGTAAAATTTTAAGGGTTGATTTATAAACGTTAATTTACCCAAACTCGTGTAACTTTTTATTATCTCATAAATAAATAAATGAACCGTTAAACTAACTTCTAGACTACCTAAAGTAGAATATACACCTTCAATGCACATTCTACAATACAAATAACCATCAAGTACTCATCACCAATCATATATGTTCATACTATTTCAAAGGGTAAAAAAGTAAATCAACATAAATAAAATTTATTACCTTGCTAGGAATTCTCCGACCATAGAAAACGGAGTCTTCAGTTTCTGTCCAATTGGTAGAAGAGCTATGAACATAAATATTAAAAAGACCATTATGCCCTTTAAAAAACATTTCCCATAATGGTGACAACAACACAGATCCTCTTGTCAGAAACATGAATGCCACTTTTGGTGTTCTTACGTACGGATAGTTAGCCACTTTCGGTACCATTGATGCTTTCCATATCAACTCTTCATCCGTGAGATCATGTATTATGTTTATAGGATGTATGAAAGTGTCTAGTCCCATTTTTCGTGTCGGTGGTGGTGTCGAAAATGGGATTTCGTCTGTAATGTTAATGTGAGTGTCGGTAGAAAATGAGAATTTTGTGAATTGTAGGTAAAATGATACGTTTTTTAGATGAAAAGTGATGATTATACCAAAACATAGGCCGAAACCGAAGAATACGATTGTGTAGAGGAGATTTGCTAGTTGTAATCGCGCGTTAATGAGTCTGTATAGTGAAGGGACTATTGGGTTGTGAATTTGATCTTTCTTCATTGTTTTGATGATATTGGTTATGTGGAAGTGAGATTGTGTATAGAATGAAGAAATGTGTATTACTATTTTGAAGAATGATTGAGGAAAGTTAGTGATCTGTTTAGGACCCCATATGAGATGAGATGGTGAGTTATATACTAGAATTTAAGGGTGTGGAGTCTATAGGGGGATTCCTGTCTAGGGACACATACATTCTACTCGGTTTCCCCGATTTCAATGCTATTAAATATTTACGTAGAATTAATGTCATGCAGGGTAATTAATAAGTCAAATAAAATAAAATGTTTGCTTGTATGGTTTTTAAAGAATCATTTCAAATTGGAAAGTCAATTAAAAGGCTACTAGTACCTGTCTACTTGAATGGTTTTCGAAAAATCTTTGTCCTAGTTATAGCCAGTTTGGCCGGGTTAGTAAAACTAATTACCACCAAGTACTTTACTGGTCAAACACCTGATGTCTTACCTCTTGTCCTAGAAAATATGGCACAAAAGATTGTTCAAAAAAAAAAAAAAAAAATGGCACAAAAGGGATTAGTAACTTAGTATCTGTGGGATAGCTATTGTCCTAGAAAATGTGACACAAAATGAAGTAGTATCGATGGAATGGAAAACAAAATAAGTTAATTAAACCAATTAATGGTTAAGCTTGTATACTTACTAAACTTTTAATAGTCTATAAACCTCTAATTTTATACATTAGCATGGTTCTCGCGCGATGCGGCTGCGGATACCCTGTAATTTAATTTTTTTCGGCTAATAATTTATTTCATTTGTACGTTTTCTGGCAATAACTTTACTGATTAGTTTGTTCGTTTAGAAACTATAAGCAATAATAAAAGTTTGGTTAATACAATGTATTCTTTTAATTATATTTTTCATTGAAAGATGGTTTTAAAGTATTATTAATTAACAGCTTGCATAACTTGTAATATGTATTTTAATACGAAGTACTTGTATTTATTATTAAATGAGTGCTTTAAGAATGCATATTAATTATGCATCAATAAATTGTAAACATTGCATAAATATTTTATTGAAAAATACTCCCTTCGTCTAAAAAAATATTCACCTTACTATTTATATTTGTCCCAAAATAAATGTCCAGTTTTTATATATATACATTAATTATTTACTTACTTTACCCTTCTAATCATAACTTGCATTAATTACTCATTTTTAATTTCTATATTAACTATGAGGGTAAAATGATATTTTATCGATCAAAATTAGCATTAATTACACATATCATAATTTCTCAATTTTTTGTTTGTGAGCTCTCTTTTTAGGACGGAGGGAGTAAGTTCTTTAAGGTATTTAATGTTAGGAAAGTCTGTTTAAATTAACTGTACATTTAGCTTATATACAAATATTGATGAATTTTAAGTATTAAATACTTTAAAAAGCTTATATACAAATATTGCTGAATTTTAAGTATTAAATACTTTAAAAAGACTAAATGTTTTATAAGCTAGTAAGATAAAATTGAAGCAATGATTTATTATTAAAAATAAATAAATAAATAAAATCATTAAATGCTAGTGATACAGTATAAAGATGTTAATCATACATAATTAGTAACCACAAAATACACGTAACCTTGGTTTACGAAAGTCTACATATGTAGATTTAGTTAACCGAATTTAAACCAATTTTAACAAAAGAAGTGACCGAATGTTGGCCCCAAAATACTTGAACCGACCACAAGATTCATTAATATCCACATGGCTTGTTCCAATAGGGAACTGAAACATATTGCAACTAACATTTAAGCAAGTCACCAGTTACTTGAATTTTTTTCCAGAAAAAGGTTAGTTAAATGTCGCAATGACTATTTTGAAAAAGTTTTAAAAAAAATAATAGTTTAATTAACAAAATTGGTATGATGAAATAGATATATCAACAAACTAACTAAATGAGGGTGTTTGTTAAAATATGAACTTGAAAGCAATGTAATATACAAGTGCAAATGATGGGAATGTTGGTGGCTAAATCTTAGTGGATGATGAAATCGGATTGTTGTGGAATCCACGTTCGAAACAATCCTTCTAGTCATTCCATTATTGTGCCTTTCTAGTATAATATAATTAAAACATCAATGATTTCTACAATCACGATTAGTTATATAAAATTTGAATATGAGATTTAAAAATATGGTATTAAACCAACTAACACTACACTAGTTCGACCGCATAAATTCATACATTAACACATACTAGACGAATACCCGTTCATAGCAACGATCCTAACAGCAAACAATTATACATATTTAATATTGTGGTAAGTGTTTCGTGTAATGTTCAAATATAGAACATGAAAATATGAAAGTGTAATTGCAAAAGGTTGTAATGCACTTACGTGGTTTTAAACTATTATATGGATTCATAGTTACTTTATGAACCAATCATTGCGTATTTAGTATCTAAAAACTAAAATTAACCCGTGCAACTTTTCTTTACATCCAAATTCACTGTCACATCTGTGATTCCATCTAAACTTATGTGTTATTTTCGAGCATCATTTTATGCTAGTTTCAAATGACCGAAACCACATGGATAAAGAGTGCATTCTTAATCATGTTGACTCCTAGTTTTATCCATTATTCTTTTTACTTGCCTATTACCCGGTCCATCAAAAGTCATTTTGTAAACCAAGAGTGTCTTTTCTTTTCTTCTTTTCATGACATCTCTATTTAAAATATCAAGTTGTCATCTTTTTATCACTTTTTCTACCTGTCATATGACTTACAATCAAAAGTCTGTCCTTTTTATTTTTAGACCTAATATCTCAATTTACAATGCAAAGTTATCTCTTTTGAGTTTTGATATTCATGCCTAGTTAATAAACCTACAACTATGCCTAATTATATTAGTGGGTCACTTATGATCTCTCTAGAGTTTTATTAAATTACTTGCATTTTTCCTTATCTGCCTATAGTGAATTAAATCCTTATTAACTGCTTCAAGTTCTTTTATTTCCATATCTAGTTGTGTACTATGATCTATGTTACTATTTTGATTCAAATATTATGAATCTCTTTCTTTCTGTTATTTCTTTAGTATATTTAATGTGCGTTTGGTATCCCGAAATGGGAATGAGAGAATGCATTTTCATTACAATCATGTGTTTATTTAAGATTTAAATCTTTCAAATATGGGAATGAAATATATATATATATATATATATATATATATATATATATATATATATATATATATATATATATATATATATATATATATATATATATATATATATCAAAAGGTCAAGTTATGCATCTTTCATATCTGAGAGGTTCACTACTACTATCAAACTCATATACATTGTGATTCATTACAGCATATCAAATGCATCCTTAACTTTTATTTTTTACCCAAGCAAAAAGTATGAGTGCGCCACTACGTATATCAACACACATAAAATAATCAAATAGTAAGTAATATTTGTATGCAAAAACAAAAAGTACAAAGGTTCTTTGGCAAAACATTTCACTCAATTCTAAGATTATAATATTCATAAATAAAAAGTGTGTATCATGGTGGTTTGGGATTATGAGATTGCAGCGGTTACTAAAACATTTTTAAAACGAAAGAGTATATGATGAATGAGAAAAAGTGTTTTCTTAATTCTCTACAAATTAACCAATCAAGTTTTTAGGCATATTAATTAGAAACAAGTATCATTTTCTATTGTTTATTGTTTATGATTCATTACTCATTCAATGCATATTAAGTTTCAACATTTAATTTTTAACATTTCCTTAATTATTTTAATTTTCAACATTCATTTTCTCTCACATTTGATCATTGTTGAAAAATTCAACTTTTTCACTTGACCAGAAACTCTTTATATGTAGTTAAGATTAAGATAATTTGTTACTATCCTTTACATATATTGGTGAAACATGTTTCTTTTGATATACTACTAATACCATCTATGATTACCAATAGACAGAAATTAGGAAGAAAAAAGAAAACTATCATTTGATATAAGAAAGACAACAATAAAAAAAGCATTTGTATATGTTTGGGGTAATCCCCGATAGTCTCGGTTGAGACTCGGTTGCCTAAAGGTTGCATCAGGTTGTCTTGTTGGCCGTAAGGGTCGAGGTGGAAACTATAAGGGTCGAGGAGCTAACCGATTGGGACAATCGGTCACCAAAGCACATTTGTGTTGTGGTGTGTGTTTTAATTAATTAAAATGTTATTTTGTGAGGTATGTTTTTTGTAATGTAGGTTGACTTATTGTGTCTAAAAGGTCGGTTGAAGGTCGCAAGAGAGAAAAGTAAATGTGACAAGAAAAATGAGAGTCGTTGAGGGTTGTTAAGGTAGCCTAAGAGGTCAACCAACTATTTACTTTTTTCATTAGTTGACAAAGTAACTTTATGACATAATCAAGTAAGGTTATTTAAGTCAAACACTAAATTATAAGTGTATTTGGCGCAAAGCATTTAAAAGTAGTTTGCAACCGTGAGAAGCGGCGCAAGCGTTGTGATTGCAATGCTTGTTTGGCAAGCATTAAATAGCCTTATCTTTCCTTTTCTTTCAAAATTCTCCTTTTTAACGCTTCACGAAAAGGCATTCGAAGATGACTAGAGCTGTGAGGATTAGGGCTGGAAACGAACCGGACGAACATGAACGGAGCCTTGTTTATGTTCGTTCTTTTAATTTTACCGGACAGATAAACGGACATGAACAATTAAATGGACAAATTATTGTTCATTTTTGTTTATTAAGAAAATGAGTTGTTCATGTTCGTTTATGTTCGTTCATTAAGACACTAAACGAACGCTAAAAGAAGATAAACGATCGAACATAAATGAACATAGACATACAAACAAAAAAAAAATTATTAAATTATGCACAATATATTGTTTTAAAGTGTTGTTATGTTCAAACAAACTAATTTTAAAATTATACTATTAAAAGATATGATATGCGAACATAAATATAAATGAACATAAACGAACGTTAACTAACGCATAATCAGACGTTCACGAACATAAATGAACGGACACTACTTTTGTTCATGTTCGTTCATTTAATAAATAAACGAAGATAAACAAACTTTTTACCGAACGATTTATGAAATTTTAACTGAATGTTTAGTTCGTTTACAGAGGATAAACAATAACTAACATACCATCAAAAAAATACTTTATTATTTAATTAAAGAGTTTCTAATTGAATATGTATACTCTTTTTACGTCATTTTACATATTATGATTAAAACTGCAATTATGTTCCTAAAGATTTTTATAGAAAAAATAGCTACTGCTTAAACATCCTATATTTTCCGACTTTTATATAAACATAATTGATATATCATACATGTTTGAGCAACCTATATAATACTCTTTGCGTCTCAAAATTATTGTCAGGAGATAAAAATCATACAATTTAATAAAAGTGGAACAAATATAACTCTCAACTACTCAAATAGAATATCTTCTCACTAAATTCTCATTCTCTTAATTAAATAAAAAGTGCACAATTATTTTGAAGCATCATTAAAAGAAAATATAGACTATAATTTTGAAAGTAAGATCAGTAGCTACAATGATTAGCTAGCCTAAACAAAAACAAGTATATACTTGTTTGATCTCCTGATACGTTTTCCTATCTTTTCCCTTTGACAAAGTTTCTTTTTCTCTTTGCTTAGAGTACTCGGTACAATTAAAGTTATAGAGGCAAGTTATCCATCCGCCAACATCAGCTTTTACCTTACAAGAAGCTTATAACACAAAACCAAAAAAACACCATCCCTAATAATATTCTTATAACAAACCACAAAAAACCCTTTAAAAAATATAAATAATAAATAAATAAATAAATAAAATCACACACGTAACCCGTGCGTTATACACATAACGTGTGCACCTATAACTTACATATAACACGTTGAGCGGTGTAGTTTAACCGTGTTATATGTACCAATTATGCCATGTAACGTACGTATAACTACTGCACCGAGCCTTCTAACTTACATATTTGTCAATTACTTGCTCTTTCAAAGTACTATAAAATTTGATTGTGATTTACCAACATTAGTAACTTTAAGATATCAAACGATGATTTAGGCATGGTCCGCATGGACACAGGCACTTGGGTGCAGGGATCAAGGGCGGTACTATATAGGGGCAGGGTAAGGTTCCGCCCGCCTCCCCCCCCCCTCAAATTTTTTTTTTTTTTTTTTTTTTTTTTTTTTTTTTGCAGCATCTAGTGTAAATATTACATGTTTTAAGGGTAATTTAGTTGATGTTACAAACAAATTTTCGATTTTGCCTCCTAAAATAAATTCGGCCATCCCAAAAAAATGTTCAAGTTCCGCCGCCGGTGGGGATGTGATTTTAGATTACGATGTGTATTTTTCTTTGAATAATGTCGTTTTCTAATATGTGCAAACCTAATATTATTTTGTGGAACTTTTTTCTTTTTGACGAAACTTTAATTTATCAAAAAAAAAAAAAAAAAAAAAAAAAAAGCCTGCATGGGTAATACCAGATACCAGCTCCGCCTTTGGCTTGAAGTATTCCATTACTAGTTAAGAAAGGTTTATTAAAAACTAAATAACAAATTACGCTTTACGTAGTACAAGATATGATGATGTTTAGTAGACTGAATAACAAAATGTGTTTAGGTAGCCAAGTTGTTTATTTCACTTTACTAAAAGTGTATAAAGCGTGGAAGCGGATTGGAAGTGTTTCTTTTAGTAACAAAAGTATCCTCAATAAACAACTTAAAGGGTGCTTTTTCTATTTTCATATAGTCTTGAAGTAAAGCAAATTAGCATGACGTATTGCAAATCGAGATTGTAAACCAAACCACTCATTTAGAAAATTCTAACATAAATCAGCGGGTAATAACATAATAAAAGCAAGAAAAGATAAATAATATTGGCAAGAAGAATTTCGATATGAATAATCTATCTGCGTAACCTAAAAATGAGAATGAACTACCTATCATCGATTCATTATGTTTTATTTATGAGAATGAATGAATTAAAACTCCAAGACCACAAATTGGGTTTGGGCTTACTAATATATCCTCTAATACTCTCTCTAATTCGAGCAGCGAAATCGTAAAAGCTCAGATTGGATGAGAAAGCTAAATACACATTTAAGCAATAAAAGTTTTGTTGATGAATATGTTTGACAGCAAGCGAAGATAAATCTTCATTTGCAGCAGCAAAAAGCAAAATAAATCGGTAGCAAAGGAAAAGCAGTAAAACAAATAATTAATTTTAATGACAACATCCGACAGCAAGCGGATATTAATCTTTATCATGCAGCAGCAGCAAAAGCAAATAAAAACAAATATAAAAGAAAAGCATAAACTTTTTTTTTTCAGTCAACTTCCAGTGGTGTGTCCGGCGGCTGACAAAGGTGTTCAAGTTGGGTTTTGTGCAGAATTGAAAAACGAAAAGAATGGCGTTGACCGCGTTAGTTAATACCAAACGGTTAAAAATTTATGGCCAAAACACTAAGCAACTAGGGTTTTAGCCGAAAATTGAACTTTTTTTTATAAAGGGATAAATGGTGGTGACAAGGTTTTGACGGGGTGGCTTAAGAGAGGCGGCTCAACTTAGCCATCTAAATCTGAAGATCAAACCCGCTTCGATATCATGTTAAATAATTAAACCCATACAACTTCTAATATATTCAAGAATACAAGCATGTTTCTTCCGCAATAACTACATTTCTAATATGCCAATGGTTTCAAAGATCAAATTTACTTTAATGGTAAACTAGCAGGGTACTCGCGTTGCATCGGCATGTATCATGTGATTAAAGTTTAGATATCGATCAATAAAATAACAATGACGAGCTAATTAACCTGAGAAAAACAAGAAGAAAATAATCCCGATACGACTCGATTAATCCGTTTTTACCGATTCTAACGGTCCTCTTAGGTTCGTTTCGGACGGCTTTAATTGGCTAGCCAAACGGGTAGTGACTCTGATTCCCAGTTAAACCTGTTGATCCCGTTGGTCCGGTCCGGTCCGGTTTTTAAAACCATATGTACCATCAACTTGCTTTCATATAAAATGTATGAAGTTTTATGTGTTTTATAAGTTTGTACAATATGCATAATAACATGTATTTGTTATTGTAGCGGTGTTTTAAAAATAATATTTATTAGGTATTGAAGCGCTGTTACAAGTTTACAAATTTAAGACACTTAATTTTTACGTAATTTCATTTTTCATTATTAGCAAGCGTGTTCCTTAAAATTTTAAGTCTTTCTATTTTAAAAATGTTCAAAATACTTTATAAAGTAGCAGACTAGTGAATACCCTAGTTATCAAATTACATGTAAAAATGGGTAATGGTTTACAGTCGTGTACAAACTGACTCCATTTGACCACTTGCTTGACACTGACCATGGCGTAGCTACACCATCCTAAACCAGAGCTCATGTTTCGGATCACTTGGTGAGTTCACTATTATGTGGACATGATATAACAAACGACTATTATGAACACCTTAACTTTATCTAGAATTGGGATTGTTTCTAACAGAATACAACATGGCAATGCCTGATGCTGTGACTGCACCAAGAAGCATAGTAGCCCGGAAATTGATATTCTTTTGCCTCAAACGACTTTTAAGGTATGCCCAAATCCATCTTGAGAAGAAATGCACCGTGCAGGTCGACTGAAACTTCCTTTGAGAAAATTCCTACACGTGACAAACATAAGAAAGCTCCAAGTTAGAACATGAATGTTTTTTACATAACGGTTTGGCTTTTTTATGTACAAGCATTAATTATGTCCAATGAAAACTGTATCGAATCAATACATGCACTTATTAGAAGAGTCTCACAGTCGTCTGAATTACCCTTTCAAGGAATATCTACTCAATGGTTGGAACTTGTTGATTAGTGGTGGTTATTTTGACCCATTTACTGATAATGGGTCGATTAGGGTTTATGTTTTTTTTATCTCCAACGGGTCAAATGGGTAAATTATTTATCTATGAACTTTACATCAAAAGAATTAGCTTAAAAAGAAACATGTCTAATGATATTATTTCGAATATGAAATGTCGCATGTAGCATAGGACACCTAATAATGAAAAGGGAATGTCTAACCAATACCCTAAGGGCATTGGATAATTGTTACACGTTTAATGGAATGGAGGGAGTAGAAACTATTGAACAAGCTTATTTCAGTTAGAATGTTAACTGAATATGCACAAGCTTGATTCAGTTACAACTTTAAAACAAAGACTAACACTGAAGTTGACAGATAGAATGTAAAATGTTTAGGTTTGAGTCTTAAAGGTTAACCTAAGGTAAAGGGGCACTGAGCAGCTGACGATGCATTGGTTTATAATTTACCCACTTGGAGTTGGGCAGTAAACTGAGAGCAACTGCCACTGAAATTTTCTAAAGAGAAGTCCTGCACAACCCAAATGAATTTACGGAGGGTTACTAGCTTCAAAAAATTTGTCAACAAATTATACATGCTGTGCATATTCAGCACATTTCGAATGTTTAGCACTTAATGAAAATATGAATGCGATAATTGTCACTGAAGTTTACGTAACATTGTAAATTGAGCATTGTGGAAGCACATACAGTTTAGCAAAATTATGTTAAATAGCAACACAAGTGATAAAAGTTTACCGTTGGCAACTTATTCTGATGGGCAAGATGGTCAACATGGAGCCTCACATTAGATGCAGCAGGAATCCAATAAGCACGGTCAACATCAGCATATGTATACGCCACAATGTCAAACAGAGTATTTGAACCTGCTTCTATTGCCTTTAATATGGTATCTTCTCTATTTCTTCGGTTCCTGAGATACAACATATATAGATTTGACTTGATACTGACCATAATGATCACATACTCATTTAGCCAATTCTACTACTAATCTACCTAAAGAGTTAACTTGGTTTGTAACCCTTCCGATAAAATAAATAAATAAATAAATAAGGAAACTAATATTAAATTGATATGCATTTCATACTTGAGATATCCACAAAGCATGTGTTTGGGCCACAGGTTAACCCTCCCGTGCATGGAAATCAATGCATTTGGTGAAAGGTCTATAAATTTGTAACTGGATTGGAAATAATCCTGCAAAAGAACTTAACTAATGAATACACTCAGAATGAGGGTGTAACAATTATATGGAAGAAATAGCAAATATATTATTTTCATGAACAATTTATAACGTACAAGTGCACTTACACTCATATTTCCACCAGAGTTGATGTCCAAGAAGGCACTTCCTTGTCTGTAGAAAATAATTATAATCAGTACCTCTACTAATATGGCATATGATTGCTTCACACGAGTTCTATCTTATCCAGCATATATCAAGTTGCAGCATCTTACCCCACACAATGATCACCAACAATCAAGGAATTAGTGCTAACATGAAGCAATGCTAGATGTCCATCTGTATGCCCCTACATTATCAAAATTACATTTTTGTCACATATCTTAAAATTTCGATTTCAGTTCTTGTACAAGCAATAATAAACTGAAAATGTATAGAACATTGAAAAGTCAACAAAATAATTTGAACAGCAAAGAGTAAACTTGATTAAATACAGAATGATATCAAGTGGTAATTACTTACAGGAGCAAAAATAATTCTTAATCTCTCCCCGCCAATGCAGATCTCTTCTGTTCCAGAAACTATCGTACAACCACCAGACCAATCATCTGCATCCCCAAAACCAAAAAATAAAGAAGTTATGAATATTACATGAATTAAAGTAAAATCATGTCTAAACAACAATATGTAAAAGGCCTACAGTGCTCTGCTTTCTTAATTATGTAAGTTCTAACCTTTGCTAATGCGATTCATGGTGTTTTCATGGACCAAAAGACAAGCATCAGGATTGGTCTTCTGGACAGTGGAAAGACCTGAACAGAAACAGCAAATAGAGCATCAAAGCAAAAATAGCTTCTGATTCTCAGAGATAGCGAATCAAACTATAGTTCAGTTGTGTCAACCGTTGTTATTGCTTACCATCAACATGATCACGATGATGATGAGTGACGTAGACAATTAACTTCCGAGGTAATGCGGCAACAATTTCTGCAAGCTGGTTGGTTGTCACCATAAAAATAGCACAGAAGTTACCAAACAAAAGAAAACAAGAGATAAGAAAAAGGAACAAAATGTGTACAGTAAAAGGTAAAAAATACATTGTGATAAGCACACTGTAAAGACAAACTTGTAACAACCATAGTTAGGAAGTAATAAAAGGTATATCTCAATTAATATAGATTTCATGCATTGTAGTATGAGGTGCAATTTGATTGTTGAGTATCCACACTAATGATATATGTTAGAGGGAGGAGGTAGAAGTTGTAGAATATCAGACGGTTAGAGGACTCCTTCAGTTATTAAAAGTCACTTGATACAAGAAAACTATATCTTTACCTCTTTATTGAACTCAGATCGACATCCTGGATCTACTATCATCGCATCCCCCTGAGCAACAAAAGGACCACTTTCATGTTTGACGTTATCACTCCCAGGTGCAAAGATAATCAAATTTGTTGTAAGAAAAGGTTTTGCTGTTCTGCTTCCCATGGGTACGATGTTTACACCAGGTGGATACTCCTGAAAGAAAAGGGGTGCCACAGTTACATATTATGACATCATAAAACCAACAAACACAATTCCTGGATATGGGGACGGTATTGCAAGTTCGTTCATGGGTAAGATGTATTTAATACAAATGAATATTGAAAGCAATAAATTTATGCAGACAAGAACCTAATTACACACAAAAAGGGGTCCTATTTGATAGGAACCTATCCCATACTAGGCTCATATCGATGTTCATAAGTCCAAGTGTAGAACTCACTCAAAAAGCTAGCTTGTAAGAGGAGGGGACACCTAGACTTTATAAACCATCAACCAATCCCATACTTGGCCGATGTGGGATCATAACACTATTATCAAGAGGTTTACAACCTTAGTGTGTGATTCAAAGATATCATTCATAGTCCATGTCTATATCCTCACTCAATATTAGATTGATTTTTACTGACAAGTGGTTGATATGTACTATGCATCATCTAATCTTTAAAATCAAGAACAGGGACAACATAACATTAATAGATTACATCTTCAACTGCTCACTGTTTTTCACTATCTCTAAAAGTGGACATTCAACTAACCCCAAAAGCAATACAGCAAAAAGTTGAAATAAATGTGCTGAATTAACAATGGCATAGATGAATCATTGTTTTGTTGGATACACTGATTTTCTCTTTTATGCAAGAGGACTTAAATACTCCTTAATGCCTACTTATCCTCCCTACTTTTCCATAGAAACAACTTTACATTCTACAGAGAATACACCTGATATATGCCTACATACCTGGCACGACAAGGTTGGAGGCAATTTCAGTGAATCAGATTGCGAGTCTTTAAGTAGACCTTCAACAACTAAAGGCCCGACACGGTCACCACCTGGTTTTACTTGAAGAAGCAAATCAAGACAGCTTTCCTTGCAACTCCACTGACAATGGTCTGAACCAAAATTGCACATGTTCAGAATCCTAACTTACAGATTAAGCAGAAACATTCAAACATAATTCCAAGTGTTCAGATATAATCTACAGACACGGAGTGTGTTCACATTTACGATTTCAGTAGAAACGTAGTATACACTTAAGATAAGTACATACATTTGTTCCAGCATGCACCTGTGACAGACTTTTGAAAAATGCACCTAAATGGACCAACAAACAATGACTTGAAACATTTTTCTAACAAGATGTACAGACCGAAATAAACTTAATAACACACACATCAGTTTCTTAGAAAATAAGTGTTCTCTCACGATACTAGACATTATAAGCGACAATACCATATGCTAACCTTTCAAAGTCCCAACATTAGTAGCAAGTTCCCCGGCAACATAAACAGTCTCAACTGGATATCCCGGTCCAAAATTAGGTTCCTCCACAAACTTCAAAAACTTCCACTCTACTTCATCAACGGATGCAAAACCCACTTGTCCCAAAACCTACAATCAGGCATCCAGCTTTAATTTGAATTCAATATGTGATAGCATATTTACACACAGCAGATTATGTTATTCCAAACAATGTAGCAAAGTCGTTTGTGAATGCGCAAACATTCAGTTGTGCAAGACTATGAAAATAAATCATGATTTTTATGTTTGGAAATGATAATCTTATAACTACATACATTATTTTCAGCTTGTAAACACTTGTGGTGTGTTTAGTTGGTGAAAAACATCCCATTTTTTCAAAAATAAAAACCCCAATCTACACTTCTCCACTTTTTCTCTCTAACAAATAAAATGACGGGATTTCCCAATCTATCATTCAAGTATCTCAATCTAACCATCACCATTGGTAACATCTCCACCTTCCACTCTCGCCGTCGCTGCCCACCGTCGCAATCTGAGGTAATCTTTTTTAAAAGGTTTTGTTTAAAGACCAATATACCCCTTTTAAAAGTTTTGTCAATAATAACTAAAGGACATACATGTAATTTGAACAAGTTATTTACTTTTTTTCTACGAATTAAGAACATGAGTTATGGTTACTTTCATTGTAGTTACATTTATCTCAAAAACAACAAACATTTCATTTACTTTCCCATTTCTTTTCCATTTCCTATTCTTTTTCTTTTTGTTTTTTTTTTAAAGTTGAGAACACAATGTTACTCCACTCATATATACATAAAAGAAAATTGCGCACACAAATTAACTCTATATATATATATCACAGTCGCCGCTATGCGCAGGTAATCGCCTAGTACGTAAAAAAAGTCGATGAAAATTGTATAAACATTAACTCAGAAATACCTCGTTTAGAGCTAAACGAAGGTCAAATTTAGTCAAATCGAGCTTATGAAAACACGTGTCCTGGCCTTGAATTGTTACTTGATTCGATGCATCTGATTCTGGTGAGAGTGACGTCAGCTTAGCCGAAAGTAAATCCCATAAATCAGAGTCAGCGTACGAGTCGTATTCATGGTCGTTGAATTTCGGAGGTGGAGTTTGTTTAACAATTACAAACTCCTTGTTGTTATTGTTTTGGTTTGTTAAAATCACAGCGAGCTTGTATGTTGCCATTAATTGGTTTATAAATTTGATTTAGATTCAGTGAGTGTTGTGATTTTATAGATTTTATAAAGGGTTTTGATGAGTGTTGGTTGGTTGTACCGGTTTTTTGGTGCGACTGTACTAGCTTATTGATTGACCGTTATTTAGTAGTAAATGGTTTTTTTGGGTTTTGAAATATGGTTTGAGGAAAAAGAATAAAAGCGTCGATATGTCCGAGTGGTTAAGGAGATAGACTTGAAATCTATTGGGCTACGCCCGCGCAGGTTCGAACCCTGCTGTCGACGAATATCTTTTACTTTTTTGCTTCTAGCTCTCATTAAATGGATCTATAAACAGGGAAAACTTCTTTCAATCACTTTTTTTTTTTTTTTTAAAAGGCTTCAGTTTGGTAAAATATATTAATGAACAGAAATAATAAGTACAATGGAATGTGGGTGAAGTATTACATTGACCTCAAGCAACGCTTGAACAACCCACTAAATCTCTTGTGACATGCCACTAAGCGTTATAGGCAAAATTTCTTTCAGTCACATTTGTTACGGGCAAAACTTCTTTCAATCACATTTGTTGGTCGATCTTAAGCCTACAAATTATTTTTCTACTATATCTTCTACTTATTTAAGATAGCTCGTATTATTCATTTTATTTTGTGTTTTATGACTAAATAAATAATAATGAAGTCATTAAACATTTATGTGTCCTTACATTCATAGTTGCTGTGAAAATATGTATGATGTCGAATTGTCGATCTCGCACTTCCTTTGCAACGTTTTTAAAAGCACCAAAATAACACCACCTTGCATCCATTTTGCCGTTATATTTGAGATTCCACTCTACAATACCAACTTTTGCTCGATGCATGTGGCCCGTAGACATCGACTAGTACAATTTCACCCTCCACAATTTTCCACTTACTTTTAACTGAAACATATCGGTTTTCCACTAGTTGCATGATTTCCCGGAAACACGTTTAGATGAGTAGGTAGTGAGTTTAGGGTCGGTTAGAGTTTTAAGTTATCTACATTATAAATAATCGATTAATAAAAGATACTACCTACGAGTTTTTAATGTTTAAACAATACCAACGTAAGGCCACCGGATCTCCCTCTTCCTTCAACTCATGCAAAACCAATAATTCATGAGATCTTCAACCTCATTCACCTGCTTACATTTAGCTATTAAAGTCTCAAATTCTTTACAGGTCGTACAGTCTATGACTTTTCATGCTATTAAAATACTTGATTGTTGAGAATAAACGTTGCATAATACATGTTGCAACAAACAAAATTACGATCAAAAGTCTCCATGTACAATAAAATGACTGTACCGTATACAGTAATGTTTATTTCAAGCTTAAGTCTTTATCTAATACTTGAAAATATAATTAATATGAGTAGTCATAAACCGACCTAAAATATATGTTTAAAGAGATGTCTGATAAACTTATCACTGGACATATGTTACATTCAATTTGTCTCTTCTAGTTTTCACCTTTGATCTTGGCGTTTGTCTTAATTTTATTATTTTATCATAAGGCACACCTTTAGGCATTGTATTAGCCATTAGGCATGATACTCATATTCGAACCTATCACAATAAACTAGAATCTAACATAGCTTTCACGACTTACTTTAGGCATATATAAAGACGGTTTAGTTATCAAGGGGTCATAAATTATGATGCTTGCTTGGTCCCATTCGTGAATTTGTTTGCTCTTTTGTTAGTGCTTTTTGCCTTTTTAACGGAGCTTTGTACTAATTCTTGTTTTCGGTCCCTATTTTCTTAATTTTCTTATTGAGGAGTTGGGAAGCAATTTAGTTTGTATCTTTTTTGCTAGTAGCCTTAATAAATTTTCTAGTTGACCTTTAAAAGAAAAGACAGTTTGGTTATTGATATTATGAGATGCGATAAACCATTCTGCCACACCTCCCTGTTGTAACCCGATATTGCCCGCATCTCATACGCACACTCACACCCACAAAGATGCGGGAACCGGAAAACTACTCACTACTCAAAACTTCATCGCGGCCGGGGATGTATTCCCATGCCTTTATATGCCACGTTTGTATTTCTTTTTGGTTACATATTCTCTCTATATAACATTTCTTGATGGACCAAATTCCAAGACGTTTAAAATAATAATAAACTTTTAGCCCATTTTGTTTGTCCAGTTTCCTCTGCTATCTGGCCAATAGTGTTCCCCGTCTTTTCTGTGCCTGTTCGCTAACCATTGTGCCGACTTTGCTTTTGGATAAAGTCTAATGCCAGAACATGTGTCTTCAAATATGCATACCACCTGTTTTTTCACTGCTTAATACCCATCAGGTCATCGAATCCAGATGATGAAAAAATAACGTCGGCTGCAATTAAACTTGATCAAAATAGAAGATTTACGGTTGTGGGTTGTTATTTTGCCAGTAAATTTTGTTTGTTTATGGTCGATTCATGTTCAATTATACGTAACTGGCAGACTCAATAAGGTTTTATATTTATTTCACTTCTCACCGGCTTCATCTTACTAGTCGATTCTACCGCTTCATCGTCAGCTTTCTTTGGTAAAGTTTTCATTTATATTGTTTATATGTTAGTAGCTTTTTATAATTTTTTTACTTTGATTTGTGTTGTCACTTGCAGAATAGGTTTTCTTTTTGCCTTTGATCTATAGTGGTGTATCTGATTTGATACTGTTCATTTGTGGATTAAAGGTTAGTGTGTTTAAAAAGTATAAAGTTTAGTATTTTGTATATTTTTGCCTTTTTATTGATGATAATTTCTGATTCGCTTCTTCTAATCTTCTTTGTTATTTGGTGAACTATGATGGTTTTTCATGAAGGCAAAAGTCTGGATTCATATTTTGTTGACAACGAAGTGATTAAGAAAAATACATGTAAGTTATAAGGCTTTCTGTACAGGAAGTGCTTTGTGATATCACTAAACGAAGAATAAAACGTTTGGTTCTTTGGTTTACCATCGAGAAATTATCAGTAGTGAACTCAATGATTGGTTTCCGCAAGTACATGTATGTTCTTCTACATCTATAATGTTTTCCTTATGTAACATACCGACCCCAAAATAGTAGAGTAGCCCGACATGCCATAACCTTTGGTTGTATGATTTCAGGTTTGGAATTTCATATCCGGAGCTAACAGAGATGCAGGTGCGTGCAATATTTCAATGACTTACGAATAAGTGGCATTGTGTTCATGTTTCGGTCACATAATTTCCTTCATGTTTTCTATGTCAAGTCGGGTTTTTTCAACATACTCTCTAAATCTTACTTTTTGTATATCACTTTACGCAGCATAATCGTATGCAGAAGGCCCTATATGCCAGAATTAAAGAAAACGTCTAAGGAAGTCTAAAAATGAGGTAGCACGTGATCGGCAAACTGTCATCAAGCAATGTGCACGTAATAATCTTGCATCAATAAGGGTCGGGTTCAGGCATGTGCCAGAAAATGTAAATAGGGCTTGTGGGCAACGAGGGGTTACCTTAGAAGAGACTAAACAGCTATGGACTTCATACCCAAGCGTTCAAGGGTAGCCACGCAGGCATAATTTTCTTTTGAGTATGAGGAGTTTAAGAATCCGTATCTTAACTGCGTCAATGCTGGCCAGTGGGCAAAAATTGAAAATTGAGTTTCACAGTTTAACGCATTCTGAGAAGGCTCACTCCAATAAGCCTCACAGTCAGTTAGATGTTCATGTTGTTGAACTTCCTCAAGTGACAATACAGTCTTTCAGCGAAGTAAGCTCTTCAATATTTGATCCTATTAACATAATTAATGATACGTGGGGATCGCACCTGGCTTTACCTTTCAAGGGATCTTGAGAAGCTTACAACCCCCACCAGGCAGTGTACCTGATCGTTGTAGTATAGTATAGTGACAAGTACCGGGGGATTGATCGTTCAGCTAGGAATAGTGTCGCTAGGATTAGAAAACCTAAATACTAGTTCTAGAGATGAGGGATGATTCTTTTTGTATTTTTATATTTTTAGGAAAGCAAGTAAAAATCTCGGGTTTGAAGGATTTTGGGCGGAATTAGTTGCTAGTCAACTAACCCAATACTAAGATGCAATCAAAATAAAATACTAAAAATGAAAATAAAACTAAATTAAACTAATGTTGTGAACAATAAGTGGGAGAAATGTGTTTACTTAGATTTCACTACTCCCTAGATATCTTTTACACGTTAATTAATTGTTATAGTTGCGTGGATGACGGATTGTATTCCTTAATACCATTCATGGGGTGGCGTACTTACTTCCCCAATCCTATGAGTGCCTACTTCACTCCTATGTCGAGCCTGCAAGAAGCTCCTAACATGGGATCATTAGAATTTACTCATGCATTAAATACAACCAATAAAACCTAGTACACATCGGTTCATGTTTCCTAAGACGTTCAAGCATGTTACCATTTGGAGATCTGCCAGTTTTCTTAAGCCTAACATTGAAATCATTCATCCAATACAACCATAAACAAGTAATCAACACATAATTAACATCTAGGTTTCATTAGATCTAAGCAAACACAAGATAAATCTAGCCTAACATGGTGGAATCAAGACAAGCACAAGATATAGACAACCAACACATAGACATATTGATTGAATTAAGAAAAGACTTATCTTAATAACACATGTAAGGATTCAAGGGTTGAAAACCCTTGAAAAGCTGTAAAATTCGTATATGGTTCGGCCTTAGGGTTTCTCCAAACTTCTTCCTCTCTAATGAATGAAAATTAGAAAACTATATATAGATATTAGAGGCTGACGGCGTCAAGAACAAACTTGTGACGCCGTCATCTCGCCGCCAAAATAATCCTCGGACTGCCTTGATCTACATCTGACGCCGTCATGTAGTCCATTTTTGCAGGCCGTCACACATTTAACTCTTGACGCTCTACTTGTGACGCCTTCATTTCTGTACTCGGTCATCATGGTCTTTACTCTTAACGCCGTCAAGAAAGTCTTCTTGACGCCGTCACACACTGTTCCCAGCATGGAAAATTAAGTCTTTGGCGTTTTCTTCACTTTTATGCTCCAAAAACGTCCGAATTGCTTCCTTTTCCAGATTTCACTCCCAAAGTACCTAAAATCACAAAAGGAACGATTTAGGGCAATATTTGATCAAATAAATTCAATTCCGGGCTTAAATGACCCCCTAAAAACGGATCATTTTTTGCCTCATCATATACCCTTACACTTGAGATTTGCTTGTCCTCAAGCAAATGCGCTTTTATTCTAATCAAAATACAAGTTAGGGGTCATTTAACACTAATATAAAAGTAATTACAACAAATAATCATTCCACTAAAGACCAAAGACAAGCGCGGAGGTCATATACTAGCACCTCACAAATAGTGTTTAGATACTCACATCTCTCGGGTGTAATAAAGTATAAATTACAATATGGAAACGGAAAATATCTCTCACTACCTGTCATAGCAAAATAGATTACCATAGGCTTGGGAAAGGATCAAACCTCCACCACATGGCGTAAGCACCTAGGATAAACTATCAAAGAGGTCTTTTTAAAGGGTTGTAACGTTAGGTGTAGGGATATGATGGATCTAAACACCTTGAACTTGTGTTAGATTGATACTTTGAATTATATCATTAAGTATGCGGAATCTACTTAGTAACACTTAGAAGTTTGATTATGAGTAAGACAGTTGTATATGAACAATATATGTAAACAAACTATTTGCTCCAATATTATTAATGATAATAATACGAGTGATCTTGATATCACTAGGGTTACACCTTGAAGCTCTAGAAAACGTATATGACAACTTATGTCAAACCTTTAACCTAGGATCTCCTTTTATAATACAAGGAGTCCTCTTCTACAAGATAAGTATAAAGCTAATAGAATAAGATATACACAAGATCTATTCTATATTTATCTAGACGCGTTTCCTAACAATTATCTAATAAGCAGTGGTAATATATTGTTCTTTCAGTGGTAATGAGTTTCCACTGCAAGTACAATCTTCTGCAGTTGTAACATCTTCACTATCCGTGGTAACTGTTAGTATAATTCCAACAATCCTCCCCTAACTTATGATTAATACATAAATTAATAAGTTTCTTCAAGTATTCATTAAACATGAGGATATGGGAATTCTTCCAAACACTTATCTTCTTCTTAATAACTCTTTATCAGCTCTCACACTTTGATCATAAATCCTTTGTATCAAATCATCTATGACTTCAGTTCTTTCCCAACATCTAAGCTTTTCTGTCAACATCACTTTCAATACTCCAGCTCTCAATGGATATTCTTTCTCAGCCAGCATAAAAACATCAACTCCATCTTGAGTAGAAACATGATGCACTGAACTTAAATCATAGAATTTCCACAAAGTTCTTGTACCATGAGCTTCAAATCTCCAATACCTATCACTTGGATCAGGTTCATATAATCTTCTGAAGTGAACCCATAACTCCTTAGCTTTGACATCAACAAGTTCATCCTTCTGAAACTGATCTTGAACAATTCTCCACAAAGTATCCAAATCTTCTCTATCACAACATCTAACAATATCTTCAAAGTCTCTGCAGATGTTTGTGACACTTCCATTTCTGATGATCTTCCAAGCAACACCAAAACTATCAGAAAAGATTTCCCAACCAACTACTGGATATTTTGCTTGTAGAGGTTCAATATTAAGTACATCAGTTTCTATGAACAACATGTTTGTAACTTGCTCTTCAGTCAACTTACTAGGACCTTCTTCTGCTTGAGATGATTTCTGAGTCTTCAACTTCTTTGCTTCTTTTGATTCAAGACTCACTCCAGTTCTTTTTGTCTTCATAGATAATGGTTCTTGATCCATTGGAATGAATTTAATATCTTGTCTTTTGATTCTGTAGTAAATACCTTCAATCTGATCATGTGACATTCCTTTGAATTGACCCATCTTCATATTACCAACATGACAACAAAAAGTCTTCATCTCAGAAATAATTTGTGCCTTTGTAGGCTTTCTTGGCTTCTTTTGACCTTTTCTTACATCCCCAATGATTTCATCAAGAGCCTGCTGATTCTTCATTTGAATGAAATCTTTAAGTTGAGCAAACCTTTGTTCTTCATCCAAGGTTGTATTTGCAATCAATTCAATAGCCTTCTTCCTAATTATTTGATCATTGTTAATCAAGTAATCAATCTCTTCTACTGTAGGCACATAAGTGAACAATGGAGGTTTCTCATGCATGACAGTTGGTGAGATACTTGAAATAGGTTCTGCCATAACAGCTTCAAGTTTATCCAACCTAGTTGCTTCCATAAAACTAGCAACTTCATCTTCTTTAAGCTTTTTCTTTCTTTCATACTCTTCAGCTTGTTGTTGCTCTGCTAACCTTGCATCAAAATCAATCTGAGCTTGTTCAAACTTAGAAATCTTTCTTGACTCTTGATCTGAAGCAATTACAATAGCCTTTCCTTTAACTGGTCTTCTTCTGGTAGCTTCTTCCTCTGCAGTGGTAATTTCTTGACTAGCAGTGGGAACATTTTCACTTGCAGTGGTAATTTGTTGATCAGTGGGAACTTGTTCTGCTTCAGTGGAAATTGGTTGAGCAGTTCCAACTAAATCATCAAAGTTAAAACCTGCATCAGCATTCATATCTTCAAAATCCAATTTCCTCCCCTCAGTCTCAGCATCATCATCTTTTGCTTGAGCATCATCAGAATCACTTAGCTCAGCAAAGTCTTTTTCAAAGTTTTTACTCCTCCCCTTAAGCTCTGCATCTATTTTCCTCCCCTGTTTGGAAGAATCTCCCAAAACTTTACTAGAACTTGCAGAAAACTCATCTGAAGGTGAAGATGATGATAATATAACCTGAGATCTTTGCTTCTTGAGATTCTCAACTTCATTCTGCAATTTGTGAATCTCATCCTTCAATGTCTTCAGCTCTGTTGCATGTTGTTCTTTAGTCTGTGCCAGATCTTTCTCCAGAGCTTGAACCTGCTTGACTAATTTGGTACAAATATCCATCAATTTATTTTGTTGCACACTGCCTTCATCACTTCCAACTGTGTAACCTGCTGGGAGAGGTGAATCATGAGGCATGGTTTCAGACTCTTCTCTAGTTGAACTAGGAGGAAGCCTTGAACCACCACTGCTTGTTCCTAAACCAAAAGGCTCAGCAACATGCAATGTTGAGATGAGAGAAGTTGGCTGTTTAGACCTTCTCTCATAAGTGTGAGTGACTGCAGGGGTATGTTGAATTGGTGGAACAACAATATTGGGTGTGTTTTGAGATGCAGCTGGGATTGATGCATCCTCACCCTGTACTTGAGAAATTTTAGCAAGCATTTGAGGGAAAAGTGGATGAACCTGCCCATTCCAAAGTTCTGAAGCCTTAGACATATTTTGAAAAACTTTTGGCTTAAGAGTGGAAGGTTCATAAATTCTTTTGTGAGGTTGCAGTTGAAACTCATTTAACACTGCTTGCACAAACCTTGGATACATCAAAAATTTATATTGACTCTTTACATTGACTTTCATATTATTGAAAATAAACTTTGAAAAATTGAAAGTCATATCTGTTGCCAAACAAACCAAAGGATAAGCCATGGTTGATGCAAATTGTTCATAAGAAGTTTTCTTAGGACTTAGACAATGTAAAAGAGTATGGATTAAAAATCTCCAATGGGGACAAAAACATCCTTTTCTAAAAGTGACTTTTTGTTCAGATGTATCATACTCCATTAAAGCAATATTAGCAAAAATATCTGAATTAGGTAATGTGATGATACCATTGAGATCATCCAATTGGAGAATTCTCCTCAAGGAAGACTTAGTAACATCAATAGTTACCCCATCAACTGTGGCTCTTAGAGCATCCACAGATTCTTGTGTGTCTCCCTGTTCAAGAGTTATGGACTCCACAGTGTTCCAGAACTGTTTGATATGAGAGACATAGATTGTGGGATTAATAGTTAAGGCATACCTTATATGAGTTGTGTTTAGAAAATCCACAATCTGATGAAAAACAGGGCCACTCTTCTCATTCGACTTTTGTAAGTAGGCCACTTGGTTGTGCTCCTCGACAAAGTTTAGAATCGCCATGATATTTGTGAAAAAGAGAATGAAAGTGTTAGTAATCAAGATAAAAAGCAAGCCGTATAATAATCAATTTATACTAATAAGGTTTGAGGAGGTTGCGCAATGTGAATTATCTTTAGTAAGAATTATCTTTGGAAAAAGAATAATTTAAAATAAGTAAGTAGATAATTCACAAAAGATTTTACCCTATTAATAAGGAATGACGGTTATTTTTACAACGGCTAGTAAAGAATAGATTACTGACACAACAGTTGTAACGGCTACTCATCAGTGGAAAAAATTACTCTTGTAGTGGTAACTGATGAACTAGCAGCGGTAAAATTTTCACAAAAATATCAAAGAGCAGTGGTTAATAATACATGAAAATTTGCTGCTCTTATCATAGTTTTTAGCAAACTATCAGCTATCAACGGATTTGATATGTCTTTACCATGAGCCGTTTGCTATGGACTAGCCAACTCTTGATCACATGGATGTATGGTGAGTTGATAACCTAGTTTTTGGTAAACTATCAACCATAAATGGATTTGACAAGTCTTTACCAGTAGCCGTTTGCTCTTGACTAGTTGATTCTTATGTTGATTAGACATGGTGAATCAATAACCATTTGTTGTGTGTCTATGATACACACCTTATTACTCCAATGATATGGGTTGAATACTGCACATAGGAAGGGTGAATCAAGCCATGTTCCTAATCCTGCTGAGAGAGAGCTTGTCTCTCCCTTCATCTGTACCTCTGATGAAGACTCTTCAGAGGAAGAAAATGAAGATCCAACCTTTCTTCCTCCTTCCACACCAGAAAGATCTCAATCAAGATTAAGTAAGAGAGATCTATCTCTCCCAACATCATCAAATTTGGTGTTGGATCTTCCTGCTCCAGAACTTGGTCTACCTCATCAAGGACATATTGGACAGAGCAAGAAGGCTGAGAGCATACGTGAGGGAAAGGAGAAGCTGAAGTAGATGATTGAGGAATGTTGCCATGGACCAAAGTTCTTGAATATTTTCTTGACTTTGGTACTTGTGCATTTTCACAGTCTTCCTTCTCTTCTTTTTCCATTTTCATCTTCAGCTTCATCATTGTACTTGTCATAGCCTCAAGTATTTTGTAATAATTGATAGAAGCTAGGAGTACTTAATTAGCCAAATGTTTAGGAATGGTCTTTGTAATCAGTTGGAACTTTGAATGTAAGCTGTAACTTGTTTCATTGAATGAAAAGATCTTCTTTAATTAAACAATTTTGTAAGGTCTTCAGCATAATTATCTTATCAGTAGAAACCATGTTCAACATACTTGATCACATTCCCTTGGCTATGGCTCTTGGTTACTTCAACATACAACTTACAATCTCATAACATTTGCAGAACAGACATAAAACATACACATACACCAAACAACTTGCAAACATATTGTTAGACCCGTTTCCCGGGTGTTGGGACCCTACCCTAGATGAAAGCGAACAAAGATTTATGTGATTGGCCAGTCAACTAAAGTTGCGTAATGGTCAAACCCGATAGCCAATTAATAGTCAAAGTATGACTAATATAGTTATATAATATGATGCATAACTAAAGGGGCCTAAGTTGCCATTGTGGTAAGTATGTTATAAGTTAGTTGTGGCTAAAGAAGAAGGAATGAGACCTGAGGGGCCATTCTTGCCAATGACCCAAATTTGTGTAAGTATATATGGGATTATCCTAGCAAATTCTAGACAATTCTATATCTTTCAAGGGTGTTTGCTGAGGTACGGTTTAGGAGAGAAAGAGAGGGAAAGTTGGGTGATGACCTAAGATGAAGAAGATGATCAAGTCTTGATGTTTATAGTCTTCCTTAGTTATGATCATAACAAGTAAGTCTTTATGTTCATGTTGTTATTGAAGCTTTGGAATAAGAGGAAAGTGGGAAATCATCATATGATCAAGATATGATCATATGATGATGTAGAAAGGTAGATGATTATGTTTTGATGGGTTTTGTTAACCCTTGTTATGTATTTGATTATTATGTTGTTAGGTTGTGATTATTTATGAAGGTTGATGATGATGGATCATTGTGTTGTTGATGTTCTTGATGTGCTTAGCTTGGAGCTAAGGTAAGTAAAATGATGATAGCATAAGTTATATGGATTTCTATCATTATGTGTTATGTATGTTTAAGATGAGAAGATGAGCTTGGGTTATGCTTATGTGATGCCATGTTTATGGCTTATGTGTTGATGAAGCTATGGATATGTTGATGTTATGTGCTAGTTGAGATTTTGAGTAGTGAGCCATGATGTAAGTGTTTTATGTATATGATGCATTATGTGGATTGAAGTATGATGTATGTTATGATCGTTTTACTTACTAAGCCTTTGTGCTTATGGTTTAGTTGCCTAACCCTTTTGTAGGTTGGAATGCTTGTATGGATGGCTTGGATATAGTGATTAAGGAATTGGAGATGCAAGATTAAGGTAGTATGCATTTAGGAGCTTAGGTAGAATACCGAGCTCAAGTCATGGTTGTACCCCCGAGAGTCTTTCTACGATGTGTAAAGAGTATGTCAAGGTTGTCCTAACGTTTTGGTGGTCAACCGTTGTGTCAAAGTATGTTTTATATGTGAATGGTAAACATTAAGGGAGTGTTTGGCATAAGCGTGTTTCTACCCATTTTGGGTAGTTAACGGGTCATGTATGTATGGAACAGGTTTTATATGTTAAGCTAATGATTTTGGTTAAGTTTGAGGTGTTGTGGAAGTTGTATGTATATTATGTCTTGAAATGGGTCAAAACGGGTTTTGGCACAAAACCCGTCGTTTTGTAAAATATTATTCTGAGGGTCAAATGGTAAATGATATTGCATGAAAATGAGCTTATGAATGTAATAAGCAAATCTGGAGGTTTTGATGTAAAACGGATGAGGTATGAGTCGTTTTCCAGTACATGGGTCCAAATATGTAAGTGTGCAGAAATAGGTCTATCATAAGACCAGAGAGGGTCCATTTTTGGCTAATACTGGTGGTAGTAGGGTGTATTTTTAGAGTTCAGATGAATATGTCTATCATAAGACCAGAGAGGGTCCATTTTAGACTAATACCTATGGTAGTAGTGTCTGTTACAGTTGAGTCATTTTCGCGTAAAGTTTCAAATTTTTGGTCAACGGGCACGGGGTGTTACACATATTAATGAGACAATGTTAAAACTCAAAAAGTATATAATAACCAAGTCATTCACAATCTTGTTTAACATTAGTAGTCTTTGAATGTCCCTGCACACAAAATAAAGGAATTAGTTCCTTTTGGGGACCCAAGCCACAAATGACTTGGATCTGCCTCGTGTATCAATATAATTATATCTATCAAAGGTCATTGATACACCATTGGGATTGTTTGAGGTGATGGTTCCTTTTGGTTTCCATTCCCAACGAGCTGAGGCCTTAACAGCATTTCCCACATTTACCCTTTTTTTGTTAACAGACCTACCAGTGGTAACCTTTGGCCTTGTAGTGGTAACTGCTGCCTTAGCAGTGGAAACTGCTGGCTTAGAAATTTTAGGTACCCACTTCTGATTATGATTAACTTTCTTTTCAAAATAGGTCTTTTTCCCTGTTTGAGTAGATTTAACAAAAGTAGTAACAGGGGGCTTAGGGTAAACTCTGTTTTTATTTCTGGCAGTGGCAACTGCTGGTCTAGCAGTGGAAACTGCTGGTCTAGCAGTGGAAATAAATTTAATGCCAGAATGAAGCAAAACAGACCTGGGAATCATCTTGCTAAGTGGATTTGGGTGAGTTAAGTTATTAGCATTGTATCTATTCACCCAAGTATTCCCAAACACTTCCCTTCTTCCCAAGTGGTAGGTACAACCTTTAGCTAAATGGTCAAAGCTACCACATATATGACAGGGTTTGTTATTGAACACAAAGTCACTACCAAATTGCCTAGATTTAACATGATTCCAACTCCTCATATTGCCTCTAGGAGTTGGTGACCTACTTCTGTACATCTCTGCATATCTAGTAGTGGGCCTAGTGAAATTAGGTTGTGACCTAGGCTTCTCTTTGACTACATCAGGAATACTTTTCTTAACCTCCACTTTAACATTCTCAGGAACACTAGGTTTAGACTCAACATTTAGATTTTCATCTTTAAGAGATGAGTCACTAGCACTATCAAATACATCAACCTCAACCTGAACCTTTTCAATTTCAACTGGTTTAACAAATTTTGGTCCATAGATCATGGTTGGTTCCTGGAATTTTTCTAAACCTGTGTGAGTTAAGTCAATGCCAGGAGGTGCTGGAACACCTCTAAGAGGTGGTGGAACAGTTTTGTATCCAAGACCTGATTTAGCTTTGCTCACAATTTGGGCTTCCCAAATTTTATCAATACTCTTGGATTGATGATCCAGTGTTTGCTTAGTTATCATAATATTCTCACTAGCCACTTTAACCTTTTCTAGTTCTTCTCTAAGAACCTTATTAACAGCAACCTGATAATCTAAGTCTCTTCTTAATACTGCAATATCATCATTGAACTTAGATTCATTTGCCCTATAATGCTCTAATTGTGTTTCTAAAACTCCTAGGCCTCTTTTATGATTTGATAAGTTATAATTAGTATGAGTTAACTCTATGTGTTGCTCATTAAATTGTGCTTTAAGTTTCTCATACTCTTTTAAGACCTTACAAGATTTAGAACAAGCATTATCAATTTGTACCTCAGAGTCAGAAAAAGCCATTAGTACAAGCTCTGTAGCAACCATTGCAGACTCTGAATCATCATCCTCTTCCTTAGTCATAAAGCTCCAATCAAAGCTCACTCCATCAATGGCCAATAGCCCCTTTGGCTTATCAGTAGTAGGTTCCTTCTTCTTGTCCTGCTTGTACCAAGTTGACCTGTTTTCAGACTTCCTTGGCTTCCTACACTTTCTGGCAAAGTGCCCCTTCTTATGACAATTGTAGCACTCCACCTTCTTTTTGTCAAAACCTACTGTTTCATTGCCATTGATGTTGATCTTTCTTCCAGTCTTCTTGCAAAACTTCTTTGTCCTCAAGCTTAGTAATGCTACTTTCCATTTAATGTCCATCTCCTCCATATCATCTTCATCAATTTGATCCAGATCCTCATGATTGAGGATTGAACCACCCACCTGACTTGATATAAAGGCATAAAAGGTAGTATCACTTAGCCCTGCAATCTGTTTCTTTGAGCTACCAGTGGAAACACTTCCACTACCAATGGAAACAACAATGTTAGCACAGTCATCATCACTATCACTTTCTTCATCTGAACTATCATCAAGAGATGATGATATGAGTGCTACACTTCCTGAACTTGAACTTATCTTGCCAGCTTTCTTCAATCTTTGTTCAATAACCTTGAAGTTATTGTACAAGTCATTAAGTTTCATGGTTTCCAACTCTGGCTTATCTTCCCACACAGCAACATTGGTTCCAAACTCAGAGGGTAAGCTTCTTAAGAACTTTAGATTGAGATCTTCTCTTTCCACCTCAATTCCAAAAACAATGAGTTGAGAAACAATCTTTTGTAGCCTTGTGAAAATGCTATCAAGAGATTCATTACTTGATGAACCAAAGTTTTCATAAGTTTGCTTCAGCAGGGTCTTTTGAGTCTTCTTGGTGGAATCATTACCACCAAAAACTTCACAGATCTCATCAAAGAGAGTCTTTGCAGTCTTGAACTTGCTGAATGCTACAACTTGATCTCTTGGAAGTGTCATCAGCAGCAGACCTATGGCCTTCAAATCATTCTTTAGTTGAAGTCTTTCATCATTAGTAACAGGTCCAGTGTTGACCTTAATTACTTCCTTGCCACCAACCATCTCTGAAGTAGAGCTTGGTTTGAAAGAGTTTCCAACCATGATGATCTCCCAAAGTGTGTAATCTTGGACCATAAAGAATTGTTCTATCATTAGCCTTCACATCTCAAAGTCATTCAACTTAAGCTTTGGAAGCTTAGCAGCAATGTTTGAGTTACTGGTTTCTGTCTCCATTGTGTCTTCTGAGTGAACTTGAGTCTTCTAAATCAAAGTATCAAAGCCTGGCTCTGATACCACTTGATGGATCTAAACACCTTGAACTTTTGTTAGATTGATACTTTGAATTATATCACTAAGTATGCGGAATCTACTTAGTAACACTTAGAAGTTTGATTATGAGTAAGACAGTTGTATATGAACAATATATGTAAACAAACTATTTGCTCCAATATTATTAATGATAATAATACGAGTGATCTTGATATCACTAGAGTTACACATTGAAGCTCTAGAAAACGTATATGACAACTTATGTCAAACCTTTAACCTAGGATCTCCTTTTATAATACAAGGAGTCCTCTTTTACAAGATAAGTATAAAGCTAATAGAATAAGATATACACAAGATCTATTTTATATTTATCTAGACGCGTTTCCTAACAATTATCTAATAAGCAGTGGTAATATATTGTTCTTTCAGTGGTAATGAGTTTCCACTGCAAGTACAATCTTCTGCAGTTGTAACATCTTCACTATCCGTGGTAACTGTTAGTATAATTCCCAACAGGATATGAAATACATGGTTTTGTTGGATATAGGCAGTCTTTACTGGTGGCGAGTTAACAATCTTGGTTAATTACATGTACAATATGGCGTTGCTAAGCCAAGACTAGACTCGACTTAAGCTAATAAATGAAAAATAACAAAAACATAATATGAACATAGAATAAAAAGGGATAGTAGTCCGTATGTTTTTTCTCTTTTCTTTTTCTATTTTTTTTTTTTTTTTTTTTTTTTTTTTTTTTTGCATACACTCTTACCCTACCATCCAAAATTATACATCATATGGAATGGAAATTCCCCTTACACTTGAATTTTTACATACTTTACAATAAACTAATCTAATGACTCGAATTAAGAAAATCAAAACACTTGGAGTACTTTTAAGATTAACGTACATATGGGGGTAATAAATGATGTTCTTCCCCATTACTCCATAAATAAGTACTTTACCCATGAGTCCCAATCGTCCCAAAACAATATGTACAAGGATATGACTCGACTTAGCAACCATGTAATCAATTAGAAAGTTAACTTAGAGTTTAAGCAAATAACAATAATGCACTAAAGATGAGTGCATACACGGAAGGCTAAGGTGATTTGGGTGTACATTTAAGTGGGGTGTAACAAATTCTTCCTTTAAGTAAAATGCTTAAAGTTAGAAACGAAAAGATAGGCTCGGAGGGGTGTACTAAGGGTTTCGTGTACTAAAAGTGAGTACAACGCTAAGGGCGTGGGAAAAATTAGTTGACTTAACTAGCCAAGTAATATGACTTAAATGGTCAAGTAATTATAATACGGGTTTAACACAAGGGTGATCCTAATGCCTCTTATCATGTAGTAAATCCTACTACACGAATGTAGTCTCACTAGCGGTCTCGGGATGCATCACTAACGCAAGTTCTAGAATCTAAATGCTACCGGTACACTCATAAGCACTAATAGTAAATGCTTTTCCTATCAAATCTAAAGGCGAACCTCACATATTTGGGTGAAAAATTTTTCTGAATAGTACGGTTTTGTGCTAGTCATACAATCTCTTATCCATGAGACGCTTGCTATAGCTAAAATTTCACTCCTAAATGTTGTAAAAAATTTTAAATTTGGCGCTAAAATTGCACTAACAAGTATTTCTCATAGTTTTATTACACATCTACTATCAAACAAACAAACTCAAACGAAAGTGTATCTGTAAGGTATCATCATTTTACCCTCCCCTTACACTTAGGATGAACATTGTCCCCAATGTTCAAGTAAAGAATGTAAAAGTGAAATAAGTAAAACAAATGAAATCAAATACTCCCCTGATTCGCTCGGTATGGATAATAAGGTGGCCAGGTTAGATCTTCCTCCAAGAAAATGAACAATCAAAGCTTCCCTTCTAGAAAAATAAATCATCTTCTTGTCATACATAACCTGTAAATCCTGAGAAAACAGACAAATCAACCTCGCATAAAATTGGTGGCAATCTACATAAGTTACTAAATCCTAGAAAACAAAATAAGATATAATGCTTGTGGAATGAAGTTTGCAGATTTCCTGGAGATTATAAAACTTAATAATTCAACAAAAACTTTAAAACTCCGTTAGAAAAACAAAACTGGTAAAATTTCCAGATTTTTACACGTGACACCGTCAAGAGCAAGCTCATGACGCCGTCAGAAGTGACCTGCAGAAATTCTTGTGTTAAGTTTTCGGAAAATTTCTAGAAAAACTTGGTCCTACTTCCTGGAAAATCCTGCAAAACTTCATTATGACTCGATACAAGCATTTGACTCTAACAAATACGAATATACATGTTCACTTATTATTGTGGAGAATCATGATCGGTTTGTTTCTTAAAAACATATTTGGGGTTTCCCCTTACACTTATCTTTTGCAAAAATACCTTTTGGGTGAAGTTAAGACTAGGCCAAAACAACAAAATAAAGTATTTCCACTATTTAGTTTAGAAACATGATCTACCAACAACAATAAAAATAAAGCATGCATACGGAAGCAAATAACAAACAAACAAAATAAAATCACACAAAATCATGGGTTGCCTCCCAAGAAGCGCTTTTCTTTATTTACGAGTCTTGTAGCTAGACTCAAGGTCATGGGTTACTACGTGACTTCATCGTTGGTTCCACTCTCTAGGTCATCTTCTAAACCAGTTTTGTACTCCGGACCTAGTTGCAAGCATTCTTTGTAGAAACCAAGCATCCTATTTTTCACATACTCTACTCCTCTACGTCTATCCTCATCATTCCTATAATAAGCCGCTTGCTTGTGTTCCTTTTCTATATTAGAGAGAAGGCGGTATTGCTCAATTTTGTAAGGCATTTGGTAGGTAATCTCATCATTCTCTTCCTTGAATCTAACTATCCCTAAAGTCGGATCATAACTCATCCTAGTGGCCTCAACAAATGATTTTCCGAATATTATTTGGCTTAGGAAATCATCTATCACCGGACGAGTGTCTTCCACTATCATAAAATCGATCTCATAAGTGAAATTACCTATAATCACATGCAATCCCTTCACTCTTCCTACAAAATTACTTATCAAATTCCTATTGGGCATCATCCTAAAATCAAGTTGTTTCTGCATTACCCAATTGTAATAAGTCCTAGTCATGATGTTTACAAGAGAGCTAGGATCGATGTAAGCTTTCTATATATGCATATGCTCGATATTGCATGGTATGTTAATGTTAGAGGAGTCTCCCATTTTGATAAGGGGTGTGCCAAGGATATATGGTCTCTCGGGACTATCGAATAAATCCTTATGGTACTCCCGTTCTTCCTTGGTGGACAACTTATCAAAGTGCTTTTCTATAGTTTCTACTTCCTCTAACTCCTTTCCCTTATTAACCTCAACCTCCCTACTTTCATCCCTAGTTTCGGTTTCTACTCCAACTTCATCCTTGTCACTTTCTTATATCTCCTTATCTATTGGCTTAATGGTGACAACATTGACAAAGTGGACATGTTTAGATGATGAGGGGTCCTTAATTTGGATTCCGTTATTGGTGTCCCTAGTGTCCTTCCTAGGTGTGGTTAACGCTTGGTTGTTGAGGGCTTTCAACAAGTTGTCTATCTTGTTGGTCATCTCCGTTTGTTGTTGGTTGAATTCGGTTTCAAACCTAGCTATGCGAGCTTTTTGAGATGCCATGAACTTAGACATCAATCCTTCAAGATTGTTGGTACTAC
Organism: Artemisia argyi; assembly: GCA_030686995.1. Classification (NCBI taxonomy): domain Eukaryota; kingdom Viridiplantae; phylum Streptophyta; class Magnoliopsida; order Asterales; family Asteraceae; genus Artemisia; species Artemisia argyi. The sequence goes on along the minus strand of CM060702.1, from coordinate 204,927,470 downwards.
CATAGTTGTTAGAAGGATTGTTGTTGAAAGTACGTATGGAGGGTGGACCGTTTGGTTGGTAACGATTAGGCGGATTGGAAGAAGTGGGTTGATTTTGTTTCCACCTAAGGTTTGGGTGATTTTTCCAAGAGGGGTTGTAGAATCACCATAGGGGTTTGGCTCGGGTTTGAAAGTTTATCACTTATCTCCCGCTTCGTCGGTACGCGAGGATGCATAGTCCGCAAAAGCTGTTCCGGGGAGTTCCACACAATCACGAGTGTCATGGGGACCACTACATAATTCGCATGAAGAAGTGATTTTGTTCACTTGGCTTGAAGGCTTAGGAGCTTCGTAAGATTTCATGAGAAACTTGACTTGGTCCTCAAGCTCCATGATCCTACGGTCGGGAGTGCTAAAGTTGTTCGAAGGCAAAGATATTGCCTTGACCGTTTTGTTCAAATCACGGGGATCATTCCAACTTTCGTTGTCATAGAGAGCAAGATCTTCTATGAGTTCCCATGATTGTTCCGCACTTAGATCATGTAGCTTACCACCGGCCGATTGGTCAATGGCTCGCCTCGTGGAGATATCGATATGGTCATAAAAGATTTGGACTTGGAGCCAAAGATCTATGCCATGATGAGGGACTTTTTGGAGTAAGTCCTTGAAACAAGTCCATGCTTCATAAAGAGATTCATTTTGATGTTGTTGGAACATCAAGATGTCATTTCTAAGCTTAGTAGTTCTCCCCGGTGGGAAAAATTGAGCAAGGAAATGAGTGGTGAGATCATCCCATGTGGTGATGGATCCCGCGGGTAAACGCTCAAGCCATTGACTAGCTTGATCACGTAGAGAGAATTGGAATAGGCGTAATCGGGTTGTCTCTCTAGTTGCAACATCTAGGTCTATGGAATCTACGATTTTAAGGAAGTCCTTAAGATGTTGATTTGGATCTTCGGAACGAAGTCCATGGAATTCACATCCGCTTTGCACCAACCGGATGGTGTCGGATCGCACGGGGGTCACATTGGCTCCGGTGAGCTCAATGCTGTTTTGGTAGCCTTGGTGGCTAGGTCGGGAATACTCTCCTAAGGTTCGGGGCCTAAGAGGTTCTAGTGGTGGGTTTTGTTGTGGTGGGGTGACGGGTTCAAAGATGTTCCCATCGTCCATGATGTCGGGTGGTGAAAAGTTACGAACAAAAACACAAAAAATTAAGATAGACTAAAGAAGACCTAAAAATAAAAAATAAAATCTTACTAGAAAGGAATCTAGCAAGTAGACCTAATAAAAAGAGATTCTAAACTAGACAATAACTATTTCCCCGGGCTGCGGCGCCAAAAACTTGATACGTGGGGATCGCGACAGGCTTTACCTCTCAAGGGATCTTGAGAAGCTTACAACCCCCACCAGGCAGTGTACCTGATCGTTGTAGTATAGTATAGTGACAAGTACCGGGGGATTGATCGTTCAGCTAGGAATAGTGTCGCTAGGATTAGAAAACCTAAATACTAGTTCTAGAGATGAGGGATGATTCTTTTTGTATTTTTATATTTTTAGGAAAGCAAGTAAAAATCTCGGGTTTGAAGGATTTTGAGCGGAATTAGTTGCTAGTCAACTAACCCAATACTAAGATGCAATCAAAATAAAATACTAAAAATGAAAATAAAACTAAATTAAACTAATGTTGTGAACAATAAGTGGGAAAAATGTGTTTACTTAGATTTCACTACTCCCTAGATATCTTTTACACGTTAATTACTTGTTATAGTTGCGTGGATGACGGATTGTATTCCTTAATACCATTCATGGGGTGGTGTACTTACTTCCCCAATCCTATGAGTGCCTACTTCACTCCTATGTCGAGCCTGCAAGAAGCTCCTAACATGGGATCATTAGAATTTACTCATGCATTAAATACAACCAATAAAACCTAGTACACATCGGTTCATGTTTCCTAAGACGTTCAAGCATGTTACCATTTGGATATCTGCCAGTTTTCTTAAGCCTAACATTGAAATCATTCATCCAATACAACCATAAACAAGTAATCAACACATAATTAACATCTAGGTTTCATTAGATCTAAGCAAACACAAGATAAATCTAGCCTAACATGGTGGAATCAAGACAAACACAAGATATAGACAACCAACACATAGACATATTGATTGAATTATGAAAAGACTTATCTTAATAACACATGTAAGGATTCAAGGGTTGAAAACCCTTGAAAAGCTGTAAAATTCGTATATGGTTCGGCCTTAGGGTTTCTCCAAACTTCTTCCTCTCTAATGAATGAAAATTAGAAAACTATATATAGATATTAGAGGCTGACGGCGTCAAGAACAAACTTGTGACGCCGTCATCTCGCCGCCAAAATAATCCTTGGACTGCCTTGATCTACATCTGACGTCGTCATGTAGTCCATTTTTGCAGGCCGTCACACATTTAACTCTTGACGCTCTACTTGTGACGCCTTCATTTTTGTACTGGGTCGTCATGGTCTTTACTCTTGACGCCGTCAGGAAAGTCTTCTTGACGCCGTCACACACTGTTCCCAGCATGGAAAATTAAGTCTTTGGCGTTTTCTTCACTTTTATGCTCCAAAAACGTCCGAATTGCTTCCTTTTTACAGATTTCACTCCCAAAGTACCTAAAATCACAAAAAGAACGATTTAGGGCAATATTTGATCAAATAAATTCAATTCTGGACTTAAATGACCATCTAAAAACGGATCATTTTTCGCCTCATCAATTAACCACAAAAATTTTGAGCGGCATATTTTGTGCATATTATAAAACCGAACTTGTGACATTGCATAACTATTCTATTAGGATTTTTAAAGAGAAAGCATTAAAAAGTTAAAACCCATTTCCATGGGAATGCGTCATTTTGGGTTCAAATTCCATTAAAAATGTTTAAAAGGTAAAACACATTTACAAAAGGAATATGTTAAAGTTTTATTAAAAAATGGCAAAACAAAAGTATATTCGACCATTCCAAGCTTTTTAAATCGATTATGTACAAAAGAATTTATCATTTTTCAATAGTAGTTTTTGCAATCATATCTATTACACTATTGTGATACTTTATGAAATTAAAGTAGAACAAGAAAAGGAAACAAATGATGGAGGTTAAGAAAACCTGTTCTGACCCATTTTGAAAGTGTGGACGTTTAGACCTGTTAAGAGTGTGAGGTGTCTTCAACAAAAGAAAAAAGGAACTCCACTCGCTAGGCCTTCGGAAGTCGGAACAAATAATGGACCTGAATTCAACAACTAACATACGTGTTTGTTGTTTATACAGAGACTGAAAACATTGTTACTGATAGAAGTCAATGCACGGATGGAACTTGGAACAACCTGTCACCATCGCAGTCAACTTCTGTTGGGCAAGATGGTTCGCAGGTACGTAGTCAATCAAGACAGTAAAGGACTTGACAAATGTTGCATTCACTTATTTAAGAGAAATTCGTGATACGAAGCTAAGATAAGTACAATTGTTTGAAATAACCTAAGATAGGGGGTGTTTGGATTTTGGAATTTGTGATAAGAAGGTAATATAAATAGTTTGAAATACGCTGTGAAAATTGAAATTTGTGGACGCTGTGGACTCTTTTAAATGAGGGAATAAGTATTTATGGTGTGGTAATATAGGCGTTCAAATTTGTACATTTCATAATTTTGCATGCTTTTATGACCTGAATTATTTTACATGGACAAAAGTTTTTACCGATGGTTTATAAATCTCTGCAGACATGTAACGCTGAAGTGAATTCCCAAGGAGGGTGCTTGAACATCATTGTGGAATCGGATTCTTGTTAGTACTCCTGTGCATCTTTAGGTTCGCCTTTTGACAGAAGTAACTCTTCAAATTTTCATCCTTCTGAAATTATGCATATGTTATGTCACAAAAAGGCTTTAAGTTCTTGATTCGGGTATTAAGGCTTCCGCTGTGTAACTTGAGTATGCCTAATATAAATTTTCGAGCACTATATAATTTACCTGTCTATTACTGGATTGAGGTTGATGATTATTGTAGTTGGTCATGACTTACAATAATCCTAAAACGAGGGGGGCCCCGGACTGCCGCGTTGCGGCAGGGCGTCATTTAACGTAGAGGATCATAGATTTGTAAACAAATGCAAATGTCAGTAAGGGAAAATGTAAATGTCAGTAACTTAGAATATTACAAATCAAAGTTAGCAGTTAGATGGATTTGTTTGATGACAACAAATGTAGCATTACAGTTGCAATGTAGCACAAATTAAACTATTTATAACGCCTCTCGAATCATGCCGCAACATTCTTCCCTTCACCTTTTTGTTGGTCCAACCCATCTTGAATTTCCAGAAAAAAAAATAAGCACTTAGATGACAGAATTGAGAAAAGAAATATAACCCTTAAAACTAAAGCAAATTAAGCAAATCCAAACACCCAAACACCCCTTTGCAAGCAAATCCAAACACCCCTTTGCTGCACTTGAAGTTTAAGCAGTTAGATGACAAAAAAATAAGCAGGTTCTAATTGGGTCGGGATGGGTCAAAACTGTTGAAATAAATGCAGGTTTAGTAAGTTGCAAGTTAACGCCTTATAAGAGTATGTGAAAACGCCTTATAACAGCAGGTTCTATATTGGTGTTTACAATAAAACGAAATAGGTTAATTTGTTTTCAGTTAGAAGTATGTCTAAGCGACTTCTTTGATTCAGTTAACCCCTTATAAAAGTAATCGACATCAGATAAAACAATCAACAACAGATAACACCTTCGACACAAAATCTGTGGTTCAAAATGGGTGCAGGGCGATTATTTTGATATATGGAATTATGAGGTTTTTCATTGCTTACTCATGTACCAATCAATTTTGAGGTTTTTGCACAGTTGATGGAAAATAATTGGTTCGAACAAATGTGTAGATGACATACCTTTTGGGAAAGACCAGTGATTTTGTTTTTTACTTGTTCATTTGTATTTTGGTGAGAAAAGGCGCAACCCAATCTAATCAGTCAAAAAGATCCTCAAACTCGAACTTCATTTGCACCTTGTTACCTGATTTCTTAGCTACATTGTGTTTTACCATTGCTAACATGGAACTGCAATATTAGAACAAAAGAAGCTTTATAATCAAGATTCGAAAAACATACTTTCATTTCAAAGGTAGTACTGTACAAAACTAAGATACTATTCAAATACTGGAGCAGTACCAAGCGCCCACTATGGCTAGAAATCACTGGATGGAACTGATTCTGTGCACTTGTTTATCACCTAATATTTAACGTCACATTCCATACGGCTTCCTGCAGTACCCCATAAGCCTGATAATAAGGTAAGGCGAACACCCAAAATAATCACGGATCAGCGCACTCTTTTTTTGGCCAGACCAATGAATCCATTTACAGCCTACAAAGCAAATCAAACTGAAGGTTTACTGGGAATGGAGTGATAAATAAAGCTTGTTAAAGCTTCATGGAGTGATAAATAAAGTTTGGGTGCATACCAGAAGATTTTGAAAATCTGAAATAAATTAAATGTCATTACAATAGCCACATGATCTAATTCAGCAAGATATATATTTCAGCATGGATTTGCAGTTACTGTAATGGTCTACTGTTATACCTATAATCGTAGCTAATAATCGTAACTACAGAAAATAAGGCCAACGATGAAAAATTAGAAAGTGCATAACTTGCATCATGGGTTTTTTTTTTTTTTTTTTTTTTTTTTTTTTTTTTTTTTTTAACAGTTACCTGACCAACCGTTAGTAGTTGGTGGTTTATTTTAAAGCAAATCCAAAGACCCTTAAAATGACTCGGTTCCACCTTTAAAACCATTGTTTGGAATCAGCCTCGAGCACCCCATAGAAAATCTTAAAATAAATACTTACTACCTTGACATGGGGCAGGAGTCTTTAATTTCAGAAACATTAGGTTTCTCGACGGGTATCAATTTTTCATCAGTGCTATGTTTTCCATTATTCTGAACCTGCCGTTCCTGCAACCATTATGCATCTTAATGGTGAAAATGTGACAATAATATTTAAATGTTCCCAAATGGCAACTTTTACAGCTTTCTGTTAAAACGAACCGCTGCAAGTTGACAAAAATTTTGCCATTTTGGGAACCATAAATGAAAATTGGATTACATGTCCATGTCAGTTGGATGAGCAATGAAATAGCGATTATATGAAACACACTATCCAAGAATCCAAATTTGTGTGGTGCTACGGGAATCAGGCACTTACCTATTGGACGAAACGGATATTGTGGGAACAAACTTTCTGAATAATCTTGAGAAGCCGTTCAATCTGCCAATACAATAAAGCAAAGATGTAAATGAGATAGCATGTATATAAACTATAAAGTTAACACTAAAAGACGACGCTTTCTATTCCAGAAGTTGAAATGTGTCAGCTTATATAAGTATGGTTACTGACATAAAAGTATAACATGTCTGTGCTTTTGCTTTTTTACAGTTCTTTAGTTTGGTTATAGTAGTTAGTGTAGCTTGGTCATAGTAACACCATAACTTCTCTTAAAATTACAGCTTAAAGTGGTTCTTTTGGTTTGGTAAGTTGTCTTTTGATTATTTATTGTTTGCATATTGGTAGAATATATGAATGCCACTTTAAGCTGTAATTTCGATGAACTAACATACCAATATAATAAAACTAAAGAGCTTGAGTAAACTATAAGCTTATAAGCCACAAAAAATATGATTATGAGCTTACCAAACTTTGTAGTAAGTTCATAAGCCCATGAATCAAACCCAAAACTAAACTTATCATTTTTCCCAACTTAAAAAATGGCATAAACCCATGAAAAAAGCTAATCGAAACGTCACTAACAATCTTTGTAATCAGTTTACAGTAAAGAAAAAATTTTTTGTACAACATATACTTCAAATAGTCATAAAAACATCAACTTGGCAACAAATATATCAAATTTACAGCATATAAGCAAAAATAATCCGGAAAACGCAGTAAAATTAACATAAAAACTTACTTGGAAAAATTAAAAAAAAAAAACCTAACTAATAATCCATCCAAGCAACTCCACCCTTGAGTCAGTCAATTCCTGTAAAAAATCCAAAAACAAATTTTGGGGTTCAAGAAGTTAACAACCGGAAAAAAATATATTAAAAGAACCAAATCTTTAGACAATGACATTATAACAATCAAAATCGGGATTTTTTTTCAAAAAACACCTTACCACAGGTTTTCCAGATTCAAACCTCGCCGCGAAATCGTCACACCTGCTGCCGCCTCTTCCTTCTGTTACGCCTAACACCTGGCCATATCTCTTAGTAACTATTTTGGAGGTTAGGAAGAGATCTAAAAATCATTTGTGTTTACCTCTTATGTAATCAACCTTGGACCCTTGCAATTTGCACATATCCAAATCACACAGACCTTAGAGTCAAAAAAGAATTAAAACATAGAGCCATCGCGATGGATGAATGTTGGCCACATCTCCGACTAACTGATTTTGGAGGTTAGGAATGGGTTTGGTGGATTTGAGTGTGGGTATGTATGACTGTATGAGTAGCTTCCAGAAGATGCGAATTGCAGGTACGTATGTATGAGTGAGGCGGTGACAGTCTAGCATCTTCTTGATCATAATATACCGGGATGGATTTGGACCAAAACGGGACCCGAGCCGATGGGTCCGTGGTAGGCCAGGTAGCCCAAGAAAATGGCGGAAGCCCATGAAGCGAAGGGGTGGCATCGAAACGACGACGTAATTGATTGTAAATAATATATATATTAATATAGCAAGCACTGCCGCCGCGTTTGTTACAAAAGAGGTCAAAAGACGAAAACATACTTTATTATCACACAAGCAGTGGTGTAGCTTTTGTTTTAACAACAATAATCCACAAAAAGTGATTTTTTATTCGTTTATAAAGGTACGGGAGTATTTGAGTCCTTTAGCATATTTTATTTCTACTATAGGTTTGATATACACAAAACTAGTATTGCAAAAAAAGTTTTACAAGGCCGATTAATTGCCGCTTAGGCGTTACAGTGTCACCAACCTTTCTGATTTATGTAACTGGGCCAAACAAATAGGTCAACCGTGATCAACCGCGATCACCGACGGTCATTGGTGGTCAAACTTGCCAGAAACATACAAATCTTGCCAGAATACCCAAAACTCACCATAAACTTATTTTGATCAAATTACAAGTTGTTTTTTGTAGAAAAAATCTTGCCAGAAATACATAAAATTCGCTAGAAATACATCAAACTTGGCGGAAATACTCAAAATTTGTCAAAAATGTCAATCCGATTAATTACTGATTAATCCCGTGTAAACCAATTACAAGCTACAAAATAATCGACCGCCCAGCTACCGATTCGCAATTTTTACAACCTTGCACAAAACACAAATGATAATAAGAAAACAAAAACAGAAGTTTAAGCAAACGACTTTAATCGTCAATATTATTTTACACCACAAATACGATGAGTACAAAATGGGCCAGTTTTGATTCCCCCCGCACCAAGTCACCAAAACAATTAAAGAAAGGCAAAAATATACGTATCTATTTTCAAAATAAATAAATAAAAATAGAAAAGAACAATTCTTATCTGTAATTCGTTGTTATAATTTTGGATCTTGGTCTTTATCAATTCCATTCCACCTTTTCAAACTTTTTTTTTATAAAAAAATATAAATCGATCCGATGTTCTGAAATTCGTGCCCAACACCATCCACCTTTGACTATATAAAAAACACAAACAATTTCAATTCAATCAATTCATTATTATAAAGTATGAGAGGAGGAGGAGGAGGTTCAGCGGATGGAACCTCGTCTTCATCTACAGCATCAGCGACAGTTCCAGCTGTGGCTGTTGTTCGTAGAGATCCGTACGAAGTTCTGAACGTTTCTCGAGATGCTTCTGATCCTGAGATTAAATCTGCTTATCGAAAACTTGCTCTCAAGTTAGTACTACTCTCTTTTTTAAAACTTTTAATTATTACTAATCGGATAATGTTGATTTTATAGTTAAGGTTACTGTTTCATTGTTTGTTATTTTAGTGTGTTTTAATTAATGAATAGTGATTTTTTGATTTTCACGTATTATTTTTCTTCATTTAAACTGTCAGTTTTGCCACCTGTCACTGAATTGTAAAGTAGGAGGAAATGTCATTTCTCTTTATATCTATATCTATATCTATACTACTATATAATGCATTTGGTACTATTCTATAATTAGAAATGCTTAAAATTCAGACTTTTACTTGCTTATTATGAAAGGATTTAAAACTTAATTGGTTAGGAAGCAGGTTGGTTAGGAAGCAAGTTGGTTAGGAAGTTTGTTAAGAAGCTGGTTGGTTGTTCAAACTAAAATTATTTTGCTTAACCATCTCTACTTATAAAGCATAAAAACAACTAAATGTGTAACTGAATAACGTAAAATATAGTCACAGGTACCCGCCGCCGCATTGCGCGGGTACCGTTCTAGTGTGTTCAAATGTATGGGCATTGTATCTAGAGCAAAACCGTGATTAGACAGTTCATATCAAGCTATTGTGTTCGTTGCGGCCAGCCTAGTGATTACCTAGCTTTTTAAATCCGTGTAAACATTCTGTGCCTCATAGGATTGTTTAAGATGTTACTTAAGAAATGAGAAACAAATGAAGTAGTTTATGGATTTCGGATAATCAAAACAAGAATTTGGAAATGAAGCTTTATTAATATGGTTATATGCCACCGTAATTCGGTTTGATTACAAGAGATGGAAAGAAAATAAAATACTGATCTAAGCATAGGGGTTGTTAATAGCTTCATGATTAAATGATTATTCCCGCTTAAAGTGGCAAAATTAACAGCTTTCCCAGGCCCTGCTTACGTGAGCTCGTGCACCTCACGTGACTTTTCATTGACCCATGTTGTTCATATTTGAAATATTGGTATTAGTATTCAATTATGTTACTCTTACTTTTTTGATGATTATGATGCGTGTTAGTACAACCGATTATCCAATTATCACAACATCTAACAGCGAATTGCATAAATACGTGATATACTAAATAGTCTTCAGCCAGCAGAAAAAAACCGTCCCTGCAACATGTTATTTTTCTACTGATTATTTAGCAATAAAATAAACGGTTTCAAAACGCACGTCCAAACATCCCCTAAGATATTTATGTTGATTTTAAAACATTTCTTTTATAGGTATCACCCTGACAAGAATACTGGTAACCCTGAAGCCTCCGAACTATTCAAGGAAGTTGCATATTCTTACAACATTTTATCTGATCCGGAGACAAGAAGGCAATACGATAATGCAGGGTTTGAGGTAGTTTTCTGCCACGTGTTATTAATTATTTATATTTTTTGATATCTTCCTTTGTGTTTATACTTAATCGATCGTGAATCAAATAGGCTATTGATGCGGATGGCACAGATATGGAAATTGATTTATCTAATCTTGGAACAGTTAATACAATGTTTGCAGCATTATTCAGGTATTTTTTTTTTTTTTTTTTTATTGTGCTTCATACGTGAAGATTCATTTTCACTATTATATTTATCCCCTTTTGTTATTTTTTTTCCTTCCTGTTTAAGTAAGCTTGGAGTTCCTATTAAGACAACTATTTCCGCCAATGTTCTTGAAGATGCAATGAGTGGATCTGTCACAGTCAGGCCACTTCCACTAGGATCATCAATTAGTGGAAAGGTGCGAATAACTGAATAAGTGTGTTACAATACATTATTACTTTTACAACTATTCCATTGGCTTATTTTTAGTATAACTGCAGGTAGAGAAACAATCTGCCCATTTTTTTAGTGTCATTGTAAATGAAGAACAAGCTCGAGCAGGGATCATAGTTAGAGCTACTTCATCCTCGCAAAGCAAATTTAAGGTACTTAAAATTGTTGGTTTTTTCTGTTATATATTTGTGGGAAATGAAAAGAACGAACATGGAGATTTACCTTGATAATTTAATAATTCAGCAACATCTGTCAATTCTGTACTGGTACATTTGATGCCCCTTTTATTAAAAGAAAAGTACATGACAAAAGGATAAGATACAAAAAGTGTTATTTGAAATGCCTAACCAATCTTTATCAAATAATGCAGCTACTTTATTTTGAGCAAGAGAATGGTGGGGGCTATAATCTGGCATTACAGGTATCACCTTTTTCCTATTCTCTTTAAACTTTTAAAGGTCTCGAATAGTTTTTGTCATCAGATATAATATTTTTTTGGTAATTTCATTTGGTTAACTATAACCTACCCAACTTGTTTGGGACGGAAGGTTCCCCCCCCCCCCCCCCCCCCCCCCCCCCCCCCCCCCCCTTTTTTTTTTTTTTTTTTGCATTGAATATGAGGCTGTTAGGCCTCTAAGCTTACTTTTCCCTTTTAAAATTGGCATTAATAATCTGAATTTAAAACAATGGCAATAAAAACACAATGTAAGGATGTTGATTGCTTTCGGATGTATGCATATCACCATTCGTTCTTTGGAGTTGACCCGCGGTCTTTGTGTTCAATTGTGGAGCATTAGTACATGTGGAATTTTTTCTAATCTATGAAGTTATACATAGGATTAAAGATTCTTATAGGTCTTTAGGTCTTTAGAGTGTAGCATGAGGAAGAGGCCATTTTTCTAACTTCTGGACTAGAGGGGTAGAACAAACGGTTGAGTAGAAACTTGTGAACCCAAGTGAATTGCCCTGAAGAAATGAAAAATGGGTAAAAATGGTCCAGAGTAAGTGCTGCAACAAATGCATGAATCGGGTGTTAGAGAATACTGGAACTTAGATATTGTGCACATGTATGTCAACAAGTAGATATAACTTAAAAACTCGCATTATGCGTATGTTTATGCCCATACAAAAAGTATTCATCAAAATACCTTCTATGAAACTACCGACTATGTTAGCATGTGAGTTCCGGTGAGTGCATTTATAACAAGTTGACAACAGTGCGATAAAGCAGGCCTATAACATAAACAAGCGAAAGAGAGAAAACCAAACGTCAACCCATATCATCTTAGTGGATTTGATTTGATATGATTTTATTTTTTATTTTATTTTTATTTTTTTCCCCCATGAGGGTCCGTAGAAGATGTCCATACTCCATACATTGTATCTATTATGTTTTTCTATTGAACTTTGAAGTATTCAATGCTATCTAAGTACTTACTTTTAGCTGGGTTGGGTTTGATTGGACTGCTCAACAAATGTTAACCAAGAAAGGCTACATGAATTTTCTTTACAAAAGTCAGATATCGTGGAGATCACTTGTATCTGATAGCATTCTCTAGAATTATCACTAAGCTAAAAAGAAAAAATAATATTTATTTAGTACTCATATTGTTAAGAGTTAAGAGGTCCTAGGATTTGATTCAAGCTATCTTTTTACCTGAAATTTTAAAGAAAGTATTTTTATGCACCCTTTTTTGTCTCCTTTACGTCTCTATAGCTTTATCATTGTATTTAAACTTGTCTTTTGTGATTTGTTTTTGCGCAGGAAGACAGTGAGAAGACAGGGAAGCTGACATCTGCAGGGATGTATTTTTTGCATTTTCAAGTATATAGAATGGATACGAGTATCAATGCGGTATGCATCTATCATCTTAAATCTTATTTTGAATTCATATGAAAATCACAAACACTTTTAAAGTCTAAATATTTACTTCTATTCCACAAGTGTATTATCTGAAATCTACTTTCCAATTGTTATCACCATTACTAGAATTGATAATTTCAATTTGGTAAATGGATATTACAAAAATTGCCAATTTTCGATTCCAGGATATTGGTTTAAATAGTCATTAATACATTTGGTGATGACAGTCGCTTTTTATTATTATGGGCAGTTAGCTATGGCTAAGGACCCAGAAGGTGCTTTCTTTAAAAGGTTGGAAGGTCTCCAGCCATGCGAGGTCTCGGAAATAAAAGCTGGGACCCACATATTTGCTGTTTATGGTTTGTAATTTTGCTGCTTCTTTTATGGTAGTTTCAGTCTTTCAGAATCAGGAAAGGTATTTATGTGAAATAACAATCTATTTTCTTGTAGGTGATAATTTTTTCAAGACTGCATCCTACACAATTGAAGCTCTTTGTGCAGCCACTTATGAGAGCTCAACACATAAGCTCAAGGATGTTGAACAACAGATTTTAAGAAAAAGAACAGAGCTGCGCCAATTTGAAACAGAGTACAGAAAGGTTAATTTTGTATATTAAGGCCTTGTTTACTAAATTAAGTGGTGTGGAGTGGTGTGGGCCCTTGTCTATATAAGCCACTTATTCAAGAGTCATTTTTGTGAGCCTCCCCAATAAGAGGGAATAAGGGATAGGCCCACTCATTAAGTGGCAATAAAGGAAAAAATAAACACCCCCTAAGTCGACATTTGCTATATTATGTAGATGATTTTAGTTTACATTTACTTATTTTATTCAATTTTTTTGTTAAAATGATTATATGTTTCTTGTTTGATCTTTTGCAGGCTTTGGCACAATATCAAGAAGTGACCACTAGATACAGCCAGGAAAAGCAGAATGTAAGTATATATATGCTTCATCTTACAATTTAAGTCCACCCAAGACTTTTAGCAGTCAAACGATATGCAATTTAGCTTATCTAGATGATTAACCCAAATTAAGGAAAACAATTGCGAACCTTGTTAAAAATTAAAAAGTATACAGTAAGCACTATATTTAGAAAATGATTAAAGTCACTTATATATGGATAATTAAAGATTCGTTAAGATGTGTTATCTAATAGTCTTGACTGTCAAACAAATTAATTGATCGAAGATGAAGGGGGTGTTTGGCATTGTGTTTTGAAGTGGTTATGGCAATATGGCGTATGGAATAATCAGAATCCGATAACATTACTGTAATTATAAACAGAGCTGCAGCTTGCAGGAGATAGAGTTTGGGTGGCTTATGTTATTTGAAGTTGTGATCAGTCAGTTAGCTTTTTAAATGTTTGAAAAAATTTAGACGAGGATTCATTGTAAGATAATCCCTAAATAGTAACATAATCAGAAATCGGTTTCGTTTCAACAAATTCTAAGCTGCCCTGAATAATCAAATAATCAGTTAACTGTATCAGCAACTTGGAACCAAATGCCAAACAGCTCTTAAGAAACGACCGTTATATTTTGCGCTACAGTTTTTTTGTAAGAAATCCGTTAAACCATTTTATGCTTCTCTCTAAACCACTATATAATTATATTGTTCTGACACAGGTGGAAGATCTTCTAAAACAACGAGACAACATCCAATCATCTTTCACCTCTAGTAGATCGGTGACTTTAGGGAGTAAAGTGAGTAATGGTAGCCATAGCCGTGAAGAAAGCAGCCCAGGTGAAGAAGATGGGAAAGATAAATCTTCAGCAAAAAAGAGATGGTTCAATCTTAACCTCAAATTATCTGCCGACAAAAAATCTACTTCATGAGTGATATTGTAATCACTCTTTTGGCCTCTATTTTGGTAAATTCTTCATGGGTCTTGATCAATCTATGGTTGTTGATAATCGCTTGTTCTTTAAGATCTTAGAGGTGAAAAAACAAATATTATTTTTTGTTTGATATTTATTACCTTTTTTTTTTTTTCAGATACAGGAAATTCATTTTATTGCTTGATAAAGCAGTGTTTTATTTGTGATAATTGATGACGGAATTCAATTTTTGTTTTCGATAAGACAACTCTATATGGAAGTGTTAATCATTTTGAACTTCACCCTGGTGTTTTCCTTTGTTTAGTTAGTTGATTTTGTTGAGAATACTTAAATACAGGATTGACAAGACCAATACGAATTGACATGATTTGGCTTTTGAGTGTACAGAAGTCAGAAGGTGAGTACATGAGTCGACAAATGAGAACATTAACCAACTGCTGCACGAATGAGGTAACATGGGGATTTTTTTTTTTTTTTTTTTTTTTTTTTTTTTTTTTTTTTTTTTTTTTGTGAAAAGGGTGAAATATTATTAATCACAAAAATGTACAATAAGTTTCAAAACAACCATGGACATACCCCATGTTGTTTTCTACTTATGAAAAAAAACAAATTAGCTTTGACTAAACAAACATTCTATACTACTAATACTTTCTCAATACAATACAACAGATACAACTACTTAATTCTTCATTTATCAGCACCTTCTATAACTCTGCTTATGCTCTTTCTCAATAGCACATTCCATTTTGTTTCAACTACCTTAACATTCTCACTTTCTTTCACAACAAAGCTCATAATTCTCCATTTGATACTGTCAACTATATTCTGTACTAGCACTTCCTCTGTTCTCTCATTACTCTTGAATAATCTTGTGTTCCTTTCCTGCCATATAAAGTACACTGTTGCTCCCAATACTAATCTTCTAAGAACACTCCATATACTTTTGTTTGCTTTTAATTGGGTGAACTCATCAATTATTCTATGCCAATTGAAGGAGAACCTTTTATCAATAAGTTTCTGCATTTCAGTCCAGACTTTCTTGGTATACTTACATTGGAAGAATAAGTGTTCATGAGAATCTTGATTTAGCTTGCAGAATACACACTTCATAACATCTCATTTGGTTTCCAAACTGCAATTCTATCCTGAGTCATAAGCCTATCCTGGACTGCCATCCATAGAACAAAAGCATGTCTAGGAATACTTTGTGCAAACCAAACCACATCCTTCCACAACACTTTATTTCCAATACCACAGAAATCTTTCCACACCCATTTTGTTGCATACTCAGTTTTATTACCAGAATTAGTCACCCACATAGCTTTGTCAGAAATCTCATTTTGCAATATTGGTGTCTGGATGTTGCTCAGGATTGGAAACTTTTCAAACCATTCCACAGGCCAGCCCCAACTACCATTATTTATATGCTGCATGGTGTATGTGCTATGTTTAATTACTTTGTGTTTTAAAGTATGAACACAGAAGGTTTTTCGTGTATGGTAATTAATAAGGTACAACTTATAGTTTTGCTCTAATGTTTTGATGTGTTTGGTTTTGTATAATTGTTCTGATTGTGCTCTTTGCATCAAGTATAAATATGAATTTTATTAAGCTGGCTTGGATAAAATCCTGATTACAGTTTTCTAGCAGGAAGCAAAAGTTCGCTCAATTCTTATTCCGGTAAAATAATATGGGGATTCGCTAACGGGTGCCCAAACAATATTTAGCTTAAATCTCCAAATAAGCCTAAACAGTAACTTTAGGATAGCTTTCATCAAATTGATTGATCTCAACATGATAATATAGTACATCAATTTCAATAGTTAAACCAAAGTATTATTAACGTCTTTTCAAATTATGCTTTCAGCTAAGACTAAATGAAAGATACGTCGATAAGTGAATAAAACGACATTTCTAGTTTGTTGCCCTAATACACTTCCTTATGTTTTTAAAAGTTGTAGTGTTACCGAAACCGTCTTATTAAACCAATGATATACATGAACTAAAATGCTGAAATTAGGCACGAATAATGACTCTTCAACCAATTAGCAGACATTGTTGAATAGTATGGATTGGAACATATGTGGATTAAGAAAGTAGAAGACTTGCAATACTTGAAATTAAGAGATAAGCCATAAAGATGGCTACTTTGATTGAGGCCAAAGATAGAGAAAAGTAACTCCATAAAACATTAAAACTTGTGTTGCTGTCCCAAAATCACCTGAATTTAGACCAACAATCGGACTTTGCAAATACATTTGTATACAACTTTACTCATAACAACATCAACGACTACATTGTTTTTTTCTTGAAATTAAGATTGACACTTGGAATCAAATATAAAATTTTGTTTGCTCGGTTGAATGTTCAATTAGTGAAGTCTTTCATAGTCAAAGAAGGAGTTTATTTTGCATAGATGTTAAGGCTAACGGTAACCCCTGTCACATCAGTGCCAACTCAACTTTCTTTCTCTAAGACTACATCCTAATAACAATTTGCTAATAAGGCGACCATAAAAAAAAAAAAAAAAAAAAAAAAAAAAAAAAAAAAAAAAAAAAATCGGTTAGGTAGCCAACCGAAAGATTGAAAGAGTTGGGTGAGACGCGGTTGCCATCGGTTGAGCTAATTGGAAGAACTCAGTGGTACTCGGTTGGTTGAGGAAAGACGCTCCCATTAGCATTGGCCTAAGACATTTCTCTATTCATCTATGAACTTTTTATGTAATTTAACCATTTCAAATAATTGACTTATCTTTTTGAGAAAATTAAGACATCAAAAATGTTAAAATTACAATACTATTATAGTATTTAGAGTAAATTACATGGATGACGAGCCGAGCTCGAGCTTGAAATCCAAGCTCGAGTCGAGTTTCAAGCTCGAATTTAGATGACGAGCCAAGCTCGAGCTTGAAATCCAAGCTCGAGTCGAGTTTCGAGCTCAAGTTTTAGTAATCGAGTCGAGTTTGAGCTTGGCAGTACTCGGCTCGTTTACACCCTACTTGAGTCATCTTATTAGTACTAGTGGCGAGTCCGTTTCAAACATATGAACTAAAAGAGATACGTAATGCTTACATGGTGGGATACGTAATGGTTACAATTTACATGGTGGGTCCGTTTCGAGTTCAAACCATGACCATGTTCCAGAAAAAGAAAAAAATAATGATCTCAAGTCTCAACATCAATCACGCAGACATCATAAACTACTATTCATGGTCACCATGTAATGGTTACATGGTGGGTCCGTTTCGAGTTCAAACTACATTGCATCGAATTGAAATTCATAAAGAGATCTAAACTTGTATTTTTGTAAAATAATTTTTCTAGGATATACTATAACTAATTTCGTTTCGGAAATCTTAAAAAAAGATTACTAGTTTATTAAAATAAATCAAGAACAATTTTTAAAAAGTAAAAACAAAATGCAAAGAAAGATATGAGCAGGATTGACATTTTTAAAAAATTATGACACACGTTCAACCTTAAAAAAGCAAAATGAGTGTCACTCTTCCCATATATATGCAGGATTTTAGGCTTTTGCCGTAAAAAGAACTAAAACAAGCTAATGATGACGAACGAATGCTTTTATTGAATAAATTAATAGTTTCATACGGAGTAATATATACACAACATATTTATCAGCCTTTCGGTATTTCACTATAAATACCAGTATTAGATTCAACATTTTCTTCTATATATACATGACCTTTTCTCTCTTCTCTCTAAGATCAAACTCATACATTACTTATATACATTGAGAGAGAGGCATTTTATTGACATGTATAACAACATGGTAGAACATGGTGACCAACCAAAGCCTTCCACCATAAAGCTCTTTGGGATAATTGTTTCTAATGATCAAGACACATCCTCCTCCTCTTACTCAGCATCATCATCATCATCGGATGGTCGTAAATATGAGTGTCACTATTGCAACCGCGAGTTTGAAAATTCACAAGCTTTAGGTGGCCATCAAAATGCTCACAAAGAAGAACGTCAACACTTAAAACGACCTCAATTCCGTCCCAACAAGAAATCTTTCGCTTCTCCACCTCACGTCCTCCCTCACAAAGGCCCGGTCACTGTTCCATCCACTGCTAACGCTTCTCCTTCATGGACATACCTCCCATACCATGCTCCGACGTCCATGATGAGTAGGAGAGGACATCGAAGGCTATCGTGCACAAGTGGTATAAGAATGTCAACTTTGACAAGTATTGGGCCTCAGCCCAATGCAAACTATGGTGATGGGCCATCTTTGAGTAGGCTGTCCAATGGGAGTGGTGGGCCTCGTATAGACTTGCGTCTGAAACTTTAAGTTGTTTTTAATTTTCATTTACAGTATTAGGATTTTGTAAATGGTAAAGTATACTTTTCTCTTACTGAAAAGCAAGTAAATACACGTCTTACAAAAATGGTGATGTATAGTGTTTTGTGCTTATTTTATAGCCATAAAAGTAACTTCATAATTCAATGTATGAACTTTTATTTGCTCAAGTATGCACCCAAGCTATCCCACTCCCTTGAGCTGACCTCCCATTGGCGGCTTTGGAACAATTCCGGCTCACATTCATGTGACTAGAACGTGACGGTGTATATGATCAATTTTCATGCCTATCAAATCATAAGGCACATATGCTTACATTTATGAAACAATAAAACATTCAATCAATTTTAACACTAATAAATGGTCATTACATAAAAAAACATATATTGCTAAAAATTATATATAAAAAGAACGCAACCTAGCCGCCCAACGGGCGAGTCTTGCATCTAGTTAGATATATCATAGCGACTTAGGATCAAATAAGAAGAACTCTTAAAATGAGAAGGACGAGAAATAACTATAACCACATATTAAAGATGCATCAACTTGAATTGGATGCATCCCTAATCTTTTAGATGCACCCTAATATATTTTTTCTAGTTAAAAATTAGACGCATATACATATATTAGATGCATCTTAGCAAATTAGAAAAATCCTATGTATTTTTCATCCTCTGATGGTCAAATTTGTTGCAAATACTACTTTGTATCGTTTTCACTTCAAAATTACTTTTGAAACTAATTGGGATGCATCTAAATGAATAGAGATGCTTCTAATTCAAGTCGACGTATCTCAAATACGTGATTATAGTTATTTCTCATCTTTCTCATTATAAGTTTTCTTATGTATCTTTACCCATATCATACCTTTCAACTTTTAAAATGATATATATATGTAGTTCACTCATTTACGGAAGAAACAAAAAACAAAAGATAAATACAATGCAATACATGACCTTAATTTACGGTACCAATTTTTAGCAGCGATTTTAACACAAAACCCTCGTAGGCACCCTTACCTTTGCAATATCAAAACCATTTTTTAACCTTAATTTAATTCCGGCAATGCAAACCATGGGAGATTCAAACCCTCCAAATTCCACCCATCATGTTAACAACCCTCCAGAAAGATTAAGCATTCGTGATTCACGTAAAATATTGAAATTTAAGCTTTCCTCGTCATCGTTCCCTAAGCCTGAGATCGGTCACGTTAGCAAAGTGATCACAAGAGATGAAGATAAGAATATGATGATGAAACAAACTGCATGCAACATGTCATTACAACCCTTGATTGGTGAGAAGAAGTCTGCAAGACTTACACGGAGCTGTGTAGTGGCAGATAGGGATAAGTTTTATCGTTCGTTGTCTAGAAGTGAAATTGAGCATGATTTTATGGTAATGACTGGGAAGAAGATGCTTGGAAAACCGAAGAAGCGGCCTAGGGTTGTGCAAGATAAGATCAACGCAAGTGAACGAGCTATATGTTTTGTTTTGGTTTGTGATTGAGTTTTTAATGAAGTTTATAGTTGAATAATGCTTGTGTTTAATGATTATTTGCAGGCTATATTTCCAGGCCAGTGTTTAAGTGAAGTACATGCTGATAAATATGAAGTGAAAGAGAATGGAAAGAGATAAAGATTCCAAGTGTCAAACTATTGCGTTTTGATACAAGATTGCTTATCAGTGAAAGCTATATATATTGAATAAGCTATTTTGATAAGCAATCCCAAACACCCCTTTAGCGATGTGATCACAGTTGTTTAGGTCTATTTACTTTTATTAAGTTACTTTATAAAAGGGTACCATTATAAGATAATTATATGGGTAAGACTTAATTTTCATTAACTTTGTGCGTTATTGATATGAATGTGCATATTTCAAAATGCTAGTGTTTTAATTTATTGGTACTGCTCTGAAATCCCATTTTAAACAAGATCATAGCTAGGCTGAAATACTTTGGTACGTATTCTAGCTGTTGATGCACATTGCATTGCATTTTTATGCTATTTGGGCTTATTCTTTTCAAAAGGTTTGGAGTACAAACATTTTTCTGATAAGCACCAAACAAATCAAGAAAAACTTTCCGCATCCTTCTGCAAGATGCAGAAGTAAAAGAGAACCAAAAAGGACAGCAAACCATGTATTACAAGTGTACTAAAGCACTAAACGCCAAACCTCACAGAAAATCTAAACAGCACCCGGTCTTTCCTAGTTATGCTGATTTATTTTATGCAGAAAGATAGACCGAGTCTTTTGTTTTTATCTTGGAGATGGACCGACAGGTTATAATTCTAGCTCAAGAGAGTCGTCTATGCCAATTTATCAAATGCCACTAGCTGTGCTTTTGGGATTACTAATATGCGCATCTGTTTAGTCCCATTGGGGCGTGCACCTCTTTTGTTATTGGCTGAATTATTCATGAATATGGATGCATTAAGGGCTGGAAAGGAGCCAAGATGTGCTAAACCTCGACTAGACACGAGCACAATTCCACTTGTTTTGGTCTAAGTTAAAGTTGATTCGATAGCTCAACAAGCCTTTTCTGATGTAGGACTGAAAATGACATACACTCTTTTTGTATTTTATATTTATTTGTTTAGTGCTGGCATGGATAGTTTGTGGTGTACTTTATTTTATTTTGCACATTACATTTACAACTACAATGACTGATGGGAACGAAGAGGAATGTGGTCTAGTTTTCTCGTATGGTTTATGGCTATGCTCGCGAATCTGTTAAAAAGAGTACATGGTTTAAACAAGCTTGATGCAACGCACTTGTAATTATTACGACAATAGTAGTGGTATGTTGTACCACTGCAAAACGAAGAGTCGTGATACTTAAACCACTATTAAAAATTAAGTTATAATCAGTATGTACGGACTTTTTGTTGATTGCTTTTTTATCCATTTTGGTATATAAATGACCAAATGATAGTTATTTATTTTTGTCTTATCGACTCTGGTTATTAGTTCAATCTTTTAACGACCTTGACGAATAGCCAGGGTCACCGTCAGCTCCCTATTGGGTAGCAATTGTCCAGTCAACCAACTTACTCGCTTTTTTCCTCCAAAACCAACTGACACACCAGTTGATGATTTTCCGCTAGCGATATTTGTTATATCAACAGATTTTGATCTTGAAAAACATACAACATAAAAAGTGTATGTGTTCTATGCTCTTGTTTTGTGCCTAAAGACAATTTGTTACTTTAGAATTTTATTTTGCATTTCGTGTAAACTAATGCAGATAGAGTCGAAAGTGTACAACCTAAGAAGGTAATTACTGATAATATCATTCACATATCCAAAATCTAAACAGTAAGGCTCATAAGCATTCTATAATTTCCGTTATATATACATTTGTAGCCAGTGGCGAAGTTAGAAAATTTTGAGTGGGGGTCGGGATCTAAATTTTTTTTTCTTAACGCTATTTTTCGGGTAATATGTTCGGGTCGGTGATTCGATTTGGGTCGGGTCAAAAATTAAATACTATTACTATAAAAAAAAAGTTTCAATCACAAAAAAACTAAACATTTGTTCAAGACAACTAAAAATTAAAAAGGAGACAAACGGTTGGTACCTGGTTCGATTCATTGAAGAAATTAGAGTTCAGTCTTTCGACCTTTAACATAGAAAACAATAAGCCTTGTGTGTTGTTGGAGAATACTCTAACAAATTAGGGAACATACCAAACCAAGCAAATTTAAATCGACGAAGATTATTCTTTGGACCTCTAGGCTTATACTCTTCAAGCTTAGGTAGATACACTTCTAATGATATATATGCTAGCCTTACTTGCTCACGTACCGCAACCGGATATTTCTACATTTCAAGTCGTTTAGCAGGGTCTCTTTCTAGGCTACTAACATCCACTTCATTGATGTTAGCTTGTGGAATTTCAGAAGGTTGTTCATTGCAAGTATCCGGACCAATAACTGGTTCGCTTGTTGAACCTTTTTGGCGTTTACTCACTTTTAGCATCTAATTCCTTCTACTTGTTGTTCTTCATTCTTTCTTTTAAAAAATGAAGTTATGTTTTTATTTTTCACCATAGTCACAATCTACATAAATTGCAAAGAACTTATATTAGTGGTACACAATCTATAAATCTATCATAATTTCTACTAAATCCTTTATTTCTACAATTCTACTAAATCCCTAAATAAAATACAAGTAGATAATAGATTTAAAGACAACAAACCTGACCAGAAGGGCCGCTGAGGTGGTGGTCGGCCGTCGGCGGTGGTCAGTGGTGGCCGGCGAGACTGCAGGAGTGAGGAGCCAGGAGGCAGGAAGGAGGGACTGTGGGAGGAGATGAGGGTCGACTGGGGGAGGGTTTGTAAGGTTTTTTTTTTTTTTTTTTTTTTATTTTTTTTATTTTTTTTTTAATGGGGTAAGTAAATAAGTAATGGATTTTTGTTTGGGATTTGGTTTATTAATGGATTTTAGTTTGGGTAGATGGGCTTATGTAAAATGTAATGGGTCAAAATTTTATTGCTTAATGTATACAAAAAATTTCACAATTAAAATGGGGGGTCAAAACCGAATATACCGAAATTTTTCTACACGAAAACTATATACCCCTACATCGCAAAAAAAATTTCGGGGGGTCGGGCGCCCCTCCCCGCCCCTACATAGCTGCGCCTCTGTTTGTAGCTCCTATGCTACATTTGACTTTTATACTGTGACATACTTTAATCAGCCCATTTGACGCGACTAATTCTCGATTAGAAATTAGATGCTAAAAGTGAGACTTGGCCCGTTGGGCCCTTTGGGCTGCTCTTGTTTTCTTTTTTTCCTACCAACAACCACCCACTCGTAACAATTTCAAATTCAAAGTAAACGGAGTATTTTGACATTCACATTAAACTTTAATCTCCGTTTTGACATTCCAAAATAAGATGATTTTGTTTAAAGAAAAGAAGTTCAGCGTGTTTTTAAAATCCATTCTTAAATAAAGTAGTACAGGATATGTGAGATAGATTTTTGACGTATAATTATGAGATGGTTAGTCGCCGTTAAAGAAAAACAGTGATAAGCTAGCTACCTCAAAGGAACGGTGCCTCTAGTAGCTCTAGCGATCTCACAAAAATAATCGAAAAACTAAAGGCATAGCAACATATTAAAGTGACACGATGACAACACTCCATTAACTTTGTAAGCTAACTAACCTTATTAAAATATATTAATCCGAATCATTTTTAATTCCTTGTTTAGTGTCATTTTTCTAATTTTATTATGTGCAAATATAGTATCATCTTGAAGAACATGCTAAAATTCCTGAACCACTCATTAGGTATGATGGATTTATAGGAAACATAGGACGGTACAAGGTGTGAAAACTAATGCCGATTTCTAAAAAGATAAGATACAAAAAAAAGAAAAACGTGAAATGATGTGATGATGGCTTAATAAGGCTGCTTGTAAGTTGATACATGAAAGGGATGTTGTAGTATATAGTCAAGATTTGGGCGGTGATGATCAATTTGAATGATATACGAGCTGACTCATTATACATGTACAAGAAGTCACATAACTTCGAAACACTATATACTTAAAAATTAGTGATTAGACCCTCTCGTGACAAATAATTGTGTAGTTTTCATTCTGTAATATGAAACTTCCAAAGTTATACTAGCTAGTAGGTTACAAGATCCTAGTTTTTTTGTTTTTCTATTTTTTTAAACAAAGCTATATGATTTGAATAATGGCGTCCCTTTTATTTTAGTTTATTGTACGATGAAGTATTAAATATAAAAAGTTAACATTAAAAAGGGAAAATATTACTTCCCGCAACAAGTAAGCAATTGCCTACTTTTCTTTTGTAATAAAAGGAGAAACATGTATGTGTGATATAATGTAAGGACTTAATTGTAATCTCTCTCTCTCTCTCTCTCTCTCTCTCTCTCTCTCTCTCTCTCTTTATTTATTTTTTATTTATTTATTTTTTTTTTAAGAAAACCCAAGCAATTGTCTCTTGTTGCGGTAGGTAATATTTCTCCCTTGAAAAAACCTAAGGGTATGTTTGGTAGGGTGAAATTCAGATAAATGAAATGAAACGCAAAAATCAAATTCACATAAATAAATTCCACAGAAATTCAGTAAAAATTCTTGTGTTTGGTAACACCAGATAATTGATTTAACAAATCAGTAAAAATTATTATTATTATTATTATTATTATTATTATTATTATTATTATTATTATTATTTTATTATTATTATTTTATTATTATTATTATTATTTATTATTATTATTTATTATTGTAATTTATTATTATTATTATTATTATTATTATTTTAATCTAAAAAATTATTTTCCAATGCTAAGAATTGGTTTCCACTCATAAACTAAAGGAATTCAATTCCTTGAATTTGCACATAAACTAAACACCCTAAGGGCACGTTTGGTAGGGTGAAATTCAGAGAAATGAAATAAAGTGAAGAAATCAAATCATAAAATTGAATTCTCACAGAAATTCAATATAAATTCCAGCGTTTGGTAACACCAGAGAATTGACTCAAGAAATCAGTGTTATTATTATTATTATTATTATTATTATTATATCAATATATTACTATTATTATTATTATTATTATTATTATTATTATTATTATTATTATTATATTTTGATTATTATTTATTATTATTTTTATATTAATATATTATTATTATTATTATTATTATTATTATTATTATTATTATTATATTTTAATATTATTATTATTATTATTATATTTTTATTATTATTTATTATTTATTATTATATTTATATTAATACATTATTATTATTATTATTATTATTATTATTATTATTATTATTATTATTATTACCCTCCAAGGAATTCATTTCCACTCCAAATGTAAAGGAAATGAATTCCTTGAATTTATGTGTAAACTTAACTTCCTAAGAGTTGCAAATCTCACTTTTTTATTTATTTGGCTACCAAACACGAGAAATGAATTCATTCCATTTCTTTTAGCTCATTTCACCCTACCAAACATGCTCTAAGAATTGCAAATCTTCACTTTTTTATTTCACTAGCAACCAAACAATGGAAATGAATTCATTTCTATTTCTTTGAGCTCATTTCCCCCAACCAAATATGCCCTAAGGTAGTTAGGGTAATGAAGTTTAAATCTTTTGAACTGTAGTACAAATTAAAGGAAAAAATAACAAGAAATACACCTTCAATTAAAACTATTTACTATAACAACAAATTAAGTTTAGACAAAAATACACCGTTGGTCCCTAAACTTTTCACAAAACATCGTCATGTACCTTAACTTTTGAAAAATGTCTCCGTGCGTCCCTCCTCAAGTTTTTGAGGCCGATTGCGTCCTTTGACCTGAAAATCTAAGGTCAACGCCCATTTTTAGGTATAACATCAAGGGTATAATAGACCAATCACATTTTCAACCATATCTAAGTTAAATCTAACCCAAACTCCTTTAACATCATCATTTTGTGCTTAGTTGTTATTTCTCTTAAGTTAGCAAGCATGGATCTTCATGGAAATTCACCATATTAGTGTGTTCTTTCCTTAAATGGGGTATTATTAACATCTCGTTAAGTAGCAAGTTAGTAGATTATATCATAACTAAAATACACCGTTGGTTACACAGTCAATCACTTTTTGGGTGTATGTTGAGTTGTGAAAGTCAAACTGGTTAAATCTAAATACCCGCTAAACTGCATATGCAGATGCAAACATGCAATTGAAAGCAAAATACTCGGAAAATCAAGATTAAATTGTCTTAAAATTATCATTTAAAATATGTTTCGTTACATAATGACATTAATCCGAGGCGTATGCCAAATGTACATCATCATAACTGAATGTTTCTAAACATCCATCTCCTTCAGTTTCATCATTTTTTTATCCATTTTTTTTTTCTAATTTCTTAAGTGCAGCCTTCTCCTTCCAATGCTCCTCTGCCGCTGTAGAACGGCTTCCTTGTTTCACTTCAGGATGGCTTCCCTCTGCCTCCTCCTTTCCTTCTTCCTGCTCCTTTGCTTCTTCCTTCTCATTTTGATCTTCCTCCTGTTACAACGCAGCTTCTAGTTGATAGTACCAACTTTCATCACCTTCAACTTTGGCCGACTTTTGTTGGTTAGATATAGGGTATTCTGCAGCCATATTTGCTTCAGTAGTTGGTCTTTTGGTCAATTCCTTGTCTTGGATAGCATCCGCATCTCTTGGTCGTTTGTTTCTGGACAACATGATTTCAAGTGAATGTGATAGATGTGTTTGAGGTTGATGATATAAGATTGGTATGCAGCAACATGCGGAAGTATCCAATATATATACAAATAATGGGGGAAACGAAGAGTCTGTATTAAATTTTAGAAATATTTTTTGAACTCTTCGATTCCCCATTATTTGTTAGAAATATACACGTATTTAGACGTAAATAGAGCGTGTCAGAGAAGACACTGTTGCTCCCTCAATTTGTCTATGTTGCCGTTGGTATTGTTAAAACTCATGCCAATTATTAAGTTGAGTGTTCACATTTGGTCCCTCAAGTTGACTGTCAGGTTTAACTTGGGTTAGATCGTAGTTAAATAGTGATTGGACTATTATGCCCCTGAAAGTAAAACATAAAACGTGCGTTGACCCAACCCAAATGGGTCAAGGGACGCAATCGGACACAAAATCCTAAGGTTTGGACGTCTGTCGAAGAATTTTGAAAGTTAAGGTGCATTGCGATGTTTTATGGAAAGTTTAGGGAGTAACGGTGTATTTTAGTCTTAAGTTTACCTTTCACATACTATTAGACTAATTAAGCAAGTACTAGAACACAAATTCTTTCAGACCAGGTGCTTTTAAGAGGATATGAGTATTTTTTTTATACGAAAATTAACAATACAAAATAAATTGAGAAAATGATAAAAATACTAATTTTTACCAACATACTTCACAAAATAACAATTTTATTATTATTAAAAAAAAGTCGAAATACCCACAAAATCCGCAAGGTTTGCAAATTTTTTAAATAAGTTCGCAAGGTTTGACCTCACAAAGTCAAACCTTACGAATTTTTGAAATTTGCTCCATTTCCTTTTGTTTTTCATGCTTAGTTTAAAATATGAAAGTTATAGATATACCTTTTTCTCGTTTAGTGGCATTTTGAATCACCTAAAAAGGAGTTTGTATAAGAAAGTTATGGCCAAAATACAACAACTTTTTCTCAGTTAGTCGATGTGGAATTTTGGCCATAACCTTCTTAATATGAGCTTCTTTTTGCGTGATTTAAAAAGGCACTTGACAAAAACAGAAAGATATACAACTTTTATATTTTGAGCTAAACGTGAAACTGGAGGGGAAAAAATAGATATTTCTTAAATTCGTAAGGTTTAAAAAAATGCAAGGTTTGTGAATTAAAAAAAAAAAAAAAAAAAAAAAAAACGTTTTGTTTCACCTCGAAAAGTAAAACATTGCGAATTTTTGCAAATTACTCCCTTTTTCTTTTGTTCTCACGCTTAACTTAAAAAATGAATCTTGTAGATTTATTTATTTTTATTTTATTTTATTATTATTTTTTTAGTGGCTTTTTGAGTCACCAAAAAATATGTTCGTATGAGAAAGTTATGGCTTAAATACCACAACAACATTTGTTTGTTTAGTTGTTGTTGTTGTATTTTGGCCAGAAATCTACAACTTTCGTATTTTGAGCTAAGCATGAAAACTAAAGGAAAAAAGTGCAATTTTGAAGAATTTGCAAAGTTTAAAAAAAAAAACATAAGGATTAACCTCGGAAAGTTAAATCTTGCGTATTTTTTTAAAAAAGTCGCAAACCTTGTGGATTTTGTCTGTATTTCGATTTTTTTAATAAAAATTTGGTAATTTTTTAAGCATGTTTATAAAAATAGATATTTTTGTCATTTTTTTATACAAATTTAATTAGAATCACGTGACAAGAAAAAGAAAAATACATAATGATAGTTAACTTGAGAGCTGTTAAAAATACTTGAACAATGTTAAATCTTTGCTTGTTTTCTTTTGGCATTGCCTTGTTTAATCACAAAATATAGATTAACATGATCGATCACGTATCAATCCATACTAGATTTGTGTGTACTGTGTAGTATAACAAAGAGAGAGTGGTTGGTCTCTTCACGTTTCATCCTTTGGTCTACAGTAATACAATTAATGACGGATAGGATTGAAAACTGGCAAGAAGTTGAAATCCTTGACTTATGACTTGAACTTTCTAAATTTCATTTTGCGTTTTGCTTCTATAATAGCATGCGGTAAGGGGGTGTTTATTTTTGACTTAATAGTCCTGGATGGAAACAAAACTAGATGGTAACAGGAAAATTGATTGTTTCTTTTTTGCTTATTGGAAACATGAATCCTATATATGGAAGGGTGTAAAAAAGGTGGTCTTCTCTATCCAGGACAATTTATTACCTATCATCACTATTATACCCCTTTCTCTTTCATTGTTATTTAACCTTTAAAAAAAAAAAAAAAAAAAAAAAAAAAACATAAACAAAATCCTCATCTTCACTTGGGTCTCCATTTCATTGTAACATCGCCGGCCACCACAGCTAGTCGTATGCACTACCGGCGCTCATCTATCACCACACCTTCACTACGCTGGTCATAACGTTACGAGTGACCTTGAAGTTTATAGATCTATGGGTTTTTTACAAGTTTCATTTCAATCAAAAAACATAGATCTACATGGTTTGTTACTGGTGTTCAGTGAACTACTTTTTCAACTACATGGTTTGGCTTTACTGTTCATGTATTTGAAGATAAGTTTATGTAGTTTTTCATTTATACAAGAATATATTTGTAAGATTTGTTGTAATTTTTAGGCGTTTTTCAATGAGATGGGTTATAATGTTTTACTTTTTATTTTAGTAGTTAATTATTGAGTTTGTTTTCCATACCATTCAAGATCTGTACCACAAAAATAATTTGCAAAAATGATTGGTTTCAACTTTCATGAAATCACTGATTTCAAGTGTAAGGGTAAAGTAGTCATTACCTATCCACTCATGAAAGAAAAGAAACACCATTTTTTGCTCAATGCTTATTTTAGACAAGCATCACATTTCCAAACAGGATCATGTATCAAGACAGGAAATAAAAAGAAACAGCCCCTGCGGTAAGTTAACCATCGGGGTGAGTTATACCTTAACGCACCAATTTAATGCACCAAGTTAACTTACCGCTCCCAAAGTTAAAGCTGAGTTAATGCACCAAGTTATGGCCTTAACGCAGCGTTAAAGGAGTGAGTTATGACATAACTCGCTGCGTTAACTTACCGAGGGGGTGAGTTATGGGATAACTCAAGTGTTTTTTGATGAGTTATAGCACAACTCAGGTAAGTTATTATTATTTTTTTTTTTGGTAAAAGGTCAACAACCCGGTAAATATATTACTCCAAAAAAGCGTTTAAGTACAACGGATATGGGTGAATCCCATATCTCAGCCCGTTACATAAGCGAGAAGCTTACATAACAAGATACTTCCTATTTTCTAGACAAGAAAACAAAACCACTACCACATGATATTGAAAGACATTGACAAAATATAAACTACTTCCTACGACCTTGGAGATTAAAGTCATAAATGGCATTAAGAGCATCCAATTTCCCTGGAAGATCATAAATTTGCTTTGAGTAATTATCATAGTCATCAAACTCATCTTCACGCTCATGACCACCACCAAAAAGATTTGCTGATTAATCGAACGTGTTAAGAACCTCATCCTCCTCACTATCAGAAACCACAACCTCACCCACCTTAGAAAATGGGTTAGCCCTCTTAGTGACAGAGGTAGACGGAATAGGATGACCTTCATCATCCACAAGAGTAGCTTTCCCATCGATAAGTAGCTTTTCAAGCTTACTAATTTTCTCAACTATAGGAGTAGAACCAACTTCCCTAGTACCCATTGACTCACTCACAAGCGGTTCTTGTGATGTAGTACCAGTCTTAACCGACTCATCCTCATTAACTTCCATTGTACATCTAGCATTCACATCCTTGTTGGTGTCATAAGTAGGAATACCAAACGTATCTGTATCATCCATATTAAGAGCATCAAATTGGTTAGATGTAGAAATCGTAGTTCCACTAGAACTAGCCACATCAAAAGTCTTCTTCTTTGTGCCACCAACATTCTTAGGTTCAGGAGGAGTCTTTTTGGGTTGATACTGAAACTGCTTACCCACAACAGGTTTAGTAAACCCTCCTTTACCCGGAATTGTAGGACCACCTTGTTTTCCTTTCTTCCTGTTATTGACAGTCTTGAAACTATCATTAACAGGCTTAGTAGGCAGAACAGGAGGTATAACAACTTTAGGACAGTCAGTCAGAGTATGACCAAATATCTTACACTTGTCACAACGAGGTGGTTGCCACTCGTATTCAACCCGTATCTTCTCAATAGTCGAGCCCGAACCATCAAGTAATGGTATCTCAACAGTGAGGCAGTCCCGAAGCACCTCATCCGACTTCACTTCTATCATGCATCTAGCAAAACTACTACGGCCCCACGATTCCTTGCACATTTGGCTTGTAAAAGCATCTAACCTTTTGGGCGTGCCAATCAGTGTGGCAAGAAGACTGAGGCCATCATCAGAAAACATTGCAAGGGGGACATCATGGAATTTAACCCACACCGGGATGTTAGTCAAATCCTCTTTAAGTAGATTAGTGTTCAAAGTCCATGGTTTAAGAATAATAGGAACATTTCTGATCAACCAAGGACCGTTTTCAAGCACATCATCAACACCTTTTTTCGAATTAAACTTAAAGAAGAAGAACCCCTTTGCATTCATCATTACCTTTTGCACACCAAACTTAGCCCATGCATTGCGTACATAGTAATCAACAACAGAAAAAGTAAGGCGTTGGCCAAGGAAATAACCGTAGAGAGTATTCTCAAACCTCGTGTTTACCTCTTCCACTACTTTCAATGGAACTGAAAGATCAACATCATCCTTCTTATTGCTACATTCCAACCTCCTAAAATTAGACACGTGTTTCTGAAGTTCATTAGAAGTAGCACCCGCGTAAGAAACCGACCTCACTCCAGTACCACTAGTAGTATCATCCTTAGAAGCATTAGGACCAGAATCTTTCGAATTAGAATTCTGCCCAATACCACTCAAATTGTGCAAATCAGAAGAGGAAGCCTTATTAGTAACAATCTCACGTTGAATATTATTCATGGCTTCATCAAAATTCTTATGCGCATTAGATAGCAAGTGCTTCACAGTATCAGCACTTGTAGCCGGCTCCAAGTCGTCACCATGTGATGTATCTTTCGTAAGTGGAATCGGCTCCACTTTCTGAGTACCATTCATAGAACAATCAGGTGCATCATCCACATTCAAACTAACACTAGTAGGGTTCATCGTTGAGGGTGTACTCAACTCACCAAAGCTAGTAGTGGCCGATTGAATATTACCAAGTGAAACCGGCTCCACCAGGTCATGTTTGCTCCCAACCAAGTTAGTTTCAATCATACCAGATTCAAGACTAGGGCTCTCCAAAACCGTAGCATCTTGTCGAACTTGAGGTGTACCCAAAGTAACAACTGGTACATTAGACACATTCTTCTTGCTAAGAAACCCCTTTTCCATATCTCTCAAACCCACAAACAAAGCAAAACTCGATAAAAACTCAGCAGCATGCACGACCAAAACAATGAAAAAACCCTAACAAAAAGTTAGGGTTTTAAAACCAATACGCCCAGGAATCTAACCCTTCTCCATAATAATCGACACAAAAGTTTAAAGAATGATTAAAGGACGATTATATATGGATTAGAACCAACTTACAGCAGATGCAATCAATGGAATTTAATGATAATCGGTTAAATAATAAAAAGGTTAAATCAAAGATAAAGTAATGAATGATAGACAATCGAAGTAACCTTAATATCAGAATCGCGATTCAAAGAAACACCCTAAAGGAACAATCACACAAGGATCAGGAATCCAAGATGTATGATCGTATGAATGAAGAATCAATTAAGGGATTATAGGGTTTTTTTTTGAGTCGCCAGAGAGAGAGTCGACTTTTAACCTACAGGTGAGTTATTTTACCGTCCCCTAAAATTAACACACCAAGTTAACACCTTACAAGCTGACGTGGCGATGAGTTATAGTATAACTCGAGGTTAACTTAGCGCATGCTCTTAGAACTACAAGGTTTTCTCATAATTTTTGATCGCATTGTGCAATAATAAACAAGAGGCTCCATCACACAATAGAAATAGCATGTAAACTTGAATTACAAGTTAAATATATGTTTAATATGTGACATACCTAATTTATATACAAAATTAAAACAAATGTGACTATTTTTAAATGGAAGTTTGATGCAAGGACACCACTTGCATACCCGTAGATCCCCGTATGAACAACTATATGAATCGATAGTCTTTAATGAGCACACGCAGTTTTTTATTTCAAGGTATGTGAGTGTCGCACGTTTCTAACTATTATACGTGGATAATCGTACATGCACATGTATATTTGTTCTCGTTTAAATAATATTCTTCTATCTTAGTGTGTCTTTTATTTCTATTATTAATTATACGTCTTTAACGATTTTGCTGAGCATTCCGCAAAGATGATATTTCATGTATTATTGTTATACAAAAGTATTGAAACTTGTTTATCTTGGTTAGACGTATAATTATTTAGCACCTATATATAATTTTGTTGCTTCAACTAAATAAAATAATAAGCTACACATATGAACAAAAGACACGTTTATTTTAAATAAATACGTATTTGATGTTTTCAAAATGATTGTCTATCCATATATTTACTTGCTCATGTGAAACTTATAGCTATGGATCATATTCAACTTTAGATTGTTCTACACTTCTACTTGATCACTATCATCTTTCTAGCTTGTCCTTTTGTTTCTTCAGTGAAACTTGTTCAAACAAAATTCCACTGAACAACTCATCGCATCTTTCATGATGCTAATTGATTTGATATTCTTAGATGATCAAATAGCTACTACGTACCTTTTTATTCCAACACATCGATCACATCCATGAATAATTACTACTAGAATAAATTACATGGATGGTCCTTGTGGTTTACACAAAGTTAATTTCACCTACAGTCTCTAAAAGTTTAAAGTTTCATGGATAGTCCTTATCTTTGCAAAAAAATAACACTTATGGTCTATTTTTTAACTGGCGTTAAGTGAGTTCCGTTATCATTTACAAGTTAGCCCTTTTGGTTAAAGACCGTTGCATCATCTATCCTTTATAATAACGGCTGTTTATAATTTAAAGTTTTCGACTTTAGGTACATTTTTTTACGTTTTTATACGTTTTCGCCCGCTTTCTTACATTTTTATACGTTTTCGTCCATTTTTTACGTTTTCGTCCGTTTTATACGTTTTCGTCCGTTTTTCTTACGTTTTCATATGTTTTTATACGTTGTCATATGTTAATCCATTTTTATACATTTCATACGATTTTATCCGTTTTATATGTTTTTGCCTGTTTTCTTACATTTTTATACGTTTTCGTCCGTTTTTCTTACGTTTTCATACATTCTTATCCGTTTTGATACGTTTTCGCTCGTTTTCTTACATTTTTATACGTTTCCGTCTATTTTAATACGTTTTCGTCTGTTTTTCTTACGTTTTTATCCGTTTTTATACGTTTTCATACTTTTTATTCGTGTTTATATGTTTTCGCCCGTTTTCTTACCCTTTTATATGTTTTTGTCGGTTTTTCTTACGTCTTCATCAATTTTATTTATTTTTATATGTTTTCATACAGTTTTATCCGTTTTTTAATGTTTTCGCTTGTTTTCGTACATTTTTATACGTTTTGACCTGTTTTTATACGTTTTCGTCCCTTTTATACATTTTGGTTCATTTTTATCTTTTTCGTCCATTTTTATACGTTTTCATCTGTTTTTATATGTTTTCGTCCATTTTTATACGTTATCGTCCATTTTTATATGTTTCTTACGTTTTTATACATATTCATACATTTTTATCCATTATATATATTTTCATCCGTTTTTATTCGGTTTTGTCCGTTTTTATCTGTTTTTATACGTTTTCGTCCATTGTTTTTCTATTTTTATACGTATAAAAACAGACAAAAACCTGTTAAACAAATGAAAACGGATTAAAACGTATGAAAACAGCTAAAGTCATATAAAACCGTAAGAAAATGTATGAAACCTAAGAAAAGGTACGAAAACGTATGACAATGTAAGAAAGCGGGCAAAAACGTATAAAAACATATAAAAACGAATGAAAACGTATAAAAACAGACGAAAAATGTATGAAAATGAATTACTACGTAAGAAAACGTAAAAAAAAGGTATAAAACAGATGAAAGCATATGAAAATGTAAGAAAAGGTATCAAAACGTATGAAAATGCAAGAAAATGGGCGAAAATATATAAAAGTGTACAAAAACGGACGAAAGAGTATAAAAATAGACGAAGAGTATAAAAATAGACGAAGACATATAAAATGGACGAAAATGGATAAAAAAAACATATAAAAACAGATGAAAACGTATAAAAACAGACGAAGACATATAAAAATTGACGAAATGGATAAAAATGTATAAAACAAAAGAAAACATATAAAAACGGATGAAAACGTATAAAAACATAAGAAATTGTATAAAAATGGATGTATACGCATAGAAACGTAAGAATACGTATAAAAACAGATGAAAACGTATGAAAATATAAGAAAACATATAAAAACGGACAAAAATGAATGAAAACGTACCTAAAGTTGAAAATCTTTAAATTATAAACGGTAGTTATTATAAAAGATAGACGATGCAACGGTTTTTAACCAAAAGGGTTAACGTGTAAATTATAAAGGAAATCACTTAACACCAATTAAATATGGACTATTAATGTTATTTTTTCAGAGATAGGGACTATTCATGCCACCTTAGTTTAAGGACTCTGGGTGAAACTTGGGTAAACCATTGGACCATCCATGTTATTTGCTATTGTTACTATTCTATTTTATATACCAAAGAAGCCAAAATCGTCAAGCAGTGCAATTTATTACATGGATATCACAGTCAAACCTTGAACCAATGATAGAGGGAGGTACTTTTCATAACGAATCATTTATTAATATCACAATAGGAGGAGATACGTACTAAATGGGAGAAACTTTTGTTGTATCACTTAATAGTTCTATTTAAAAATTCATTAGGTTCTCAACACGTGTTAAGAAATAGATTGAGATAAGATTTGAAACATGCATGTCTTGAGTTTGATTAATCATAGAATCCTAAAAGAACATAAAGAAATAGAGGAATAGGATGGGCACTAACTGCAAGTAACAATAGATGTCAATTATTATAGACGTATATATCACCTCACCGTATACACACTTATCGTAAGATTCAAGACTTAATATATAAAAGACTCTTTCTTAGAAATCCAAGGATCTATCTACATGTAATAAGAGATTAACTGATAGTAAATTAGCCAAGGAAATTTTCCACAATTTTACTTCCTGAATTGCCACAATTCATCCATGTTCCAATATGTGTCAACTGCCATGTCACCACTACTTATCCAATCAGTATCTGCCGCGTGGAAGTTTGAGACTGGCATGCGCTCTGGCTGGCCGAAATCTAACATGTCGAACTCACTTATTTCGACATTGTAACAATCGTTGTTTTGGAGAGACGAGTTATAAAATACACTGTCTTCATAAAGTTGTGACATATCAGGCAGTTGCGACAACATCTTCCCACTAGAATCAGGTGCACAAATACTTGAGCTAGGGTTAATAAACTCGTATTCGCTCTGTTGTGTTACGGGTGATACACTAAATAGGGTTTGTTTGGCTTGTGGATGGTAAGGGCTTAATTTGTTTTGACCAGTTTCCATAGTTGAAGTGGAAGCAGTTGATGCTGATGATGAAGAGGATGTCTGCTCGACTTTTTCAAGCAATCTTGGCATCCAAAATCGCTGAAGTGCTTCTACAAACCGCTTGCTATTAGAGTCGATCTTAAGGTGGCGAGCTTGTTTTTGTACCCTTGTTCGCCAATAGTTCTTAATCTCGTTATCTGTTCTACCAGGCAAATGTTGTGCAATTTTGGACCATCTGTTAAGTTTAAAGTAAATAAGATATTAAGGATAAAAAAATGAAATTTAAATTAAAGGCAGAGCCGTATACGTGGGTGTGCGAGATGTGTTATAGCATAGGGCTAAAAGCCTAAAATTTTTTTGGGATATCAAAATATATATCCCGTTATATATTTGAGACTTTAAAATTCATTTCCAACAAAAATTGTTAACGTTATACAATTTTATGTTGTAAATATTAGTTAAAACTTAAGATATATAGGTCATCAAAATACAATATTTTGGGTTTAAATAGTTGGTATATATATATTTTTGACCATCGTATTTAGTTGTCGCATGAGTTTATGCACAGAGCCTCCATTCGCTTAGCTACGTCACTAACTTAAAGGAATAATTCTTTGTAAAACTCACCTATTACCCCACTTGGAATGGAGTTCGAGGATCACAAGTTGTTCTTGTGGTGTGAGATTTCCGCGTTTGGTATCTGGTTTTAGATAATTCAACCACCTTAACCTACAACTTTTTCCTGTTCTTTTCAAACCTGAAATAGCCAAAAATATATCCAAATGTTACAAAACAGCTAAGAAGATTATTGAAAGGGAAAGTAGAAACACGCATGCTCGATATAAGTTGCTTTGATCGTCTTGCTCGTGATTTTAGTTACCTGCAGCTTTTGCTAGTGAATTCCAACGGCCTTCACCATGACAACTAATATAACGAATAAGAAGATTGTCTTCCTCAAGTGTCCATGGCCCTCTTTTAAGTTGATCAAACTCATCTTTGCAAGAATTAGCCATCTGCTTGGTAGTCCTCATTAAAGTTGACAAAAAGTAACACGAGAGAGGAGTAAGGAAGAAAAGTTTATAGTGCTTGAATGATGGGATATTAGGAAACCAAGTGGATGTTTATATACATAAGAAAGTGATCCTAAACTCCTAAAGCCAAAAAAAAGTTTTTTCTTGAAAAAGTTAAAAGAAAAATAGGAAAGTACACCCCATTAAATATTGCCTTACAATGATATATACAAGTAGAAGCCAAATGGGAATTATCAAAGATGTGGGGTTCGTCACTATCTTTGAAATATAAAATTCTGTAAACTAATCAAACTAGTGCTCTTTGTGTGAGCATCTAAGTCTATTATTTAAAATTTACTGAAAATGTGTTACTTATCTACTCTCTTTGAGACAAGGGGAGGCTGCTAGGGGCTAGGGCCACAAGCCCACAACCTTGATCATTCCTTCTTCTTTGCCTCAATTATTTGAGTCATTTAACGTATCATGATGCGTAAGCATATCTGATTTTAACCTTAAAACATGTATGCTATTTGAACAAATTATAACTACTTGCAAGCCTAACATCCACCCTATATTACGACGATTAGAATCAAAATT
This sequence comes from Artemisia argyi, assembly GCA_030686995.1. NCBI lineage: Eukaryota > Viridiplantae > Streptophyta > Magnoliopsida > Asterales > Asteraceae > Artemisia > Artemisia argyi. Next base: position 204,889,266 of record CM060702.1, on the reverse strand, counting down.
CACCAAATATCTTTAAACTGAACGCATATTAGGAGGTTTGCTACAAAAGTTAGCGCTACTTTGCACGTACATGTCTCATGACCCTTTAATTTCAAAGCCACCTAGTTCCCTCGGGACGGATGATGGCACCAACTAGTCACTTAAACTTATTTAGTTCTAAGGATGGTGCTACTGATCCGCTTTTCATGTGATATTTGTTCATCCCGTGACCAAACTAATTAAGTTTAATGGAGTTAAGTTTATGAAATTCGATCTATACAACAACAACAACAACAACAACAACAACAACAACAACAAAAAGCAATCCCGCCCGGATCAGGGTAAGGGGAGGTGAGATGTAGACAAATTCTACCCCTACCGTCGGGATAAACCCAACAATAGAGAGACCGCTTGAAAGAGTGTACATAACCGCTATTTTATAGTTTGATCTTAATTTCAGATCACTTCTTACATTGAATTGCATAATGCTTGCTGTGTGTTGTATTACTCACTTTTGCAAGGCATATATCCTTCCACCTACAAGTCATCTAAGCATGCACGTAGTTTCATCATACTTGTGGCGTATTGTTTCTAGAAAGTTAAAAGTGTGAGATTTGTGGATTTCTTTCTTTCTGGCACAGAATCAAGATTCGAAAGAAGGGAAAAAGCCAAGAAACCCCCGAAAAAGAAATGCCCTTGGAGAGACCACCTAAGAATAATCAACTAGAGATGCCCATTGTGATTTTCAAAGGGAATTATGCTCTTCAAAATCAATGTGCATGCATGTGTCTTTTACTAGGGTTCTTTGGAAGACCAAATGAATTGAGATTGACTAGAAATTCACTAATGTGGTTAACCTAAGTAGCATGTAAAAAATGATTTTAGGACGCTATGAGGACTCGATCTTAATATGATTCAATACCGTTATCTCTCTTTATTTAGCAACTCAAACCTCTTTTGACGCTTGACCTAGGAAGTCTCAAGCTATTTAAACAACATAAGATCATAGACACAAACACCATACAGAAACAAATATGAAGTATGGTATTATTGTCTTTGGAACATACAATACTAAGATGTGGAAGATGACAACATGGCGGTTCTCATAGTTTTTTCCCCACATATTTCTCTTGTTTATTTCAAAGGGAATATATTAGCTACAATTGAATTGTAGCAAATTCTTTGCAATTTATGCTACAAATTGTGGGTCTGCTGGGTCATTTGCTGGGTCATTTTGTCGGTCCCTGACTTTTATCTGTAAGTCTCTGATTTACTTTTATTTATTTATTTATTATTATTATTTTGTATTTTAGTGAAGAATTATAGTTAGTTGGTTAAAAAATTTTAGCCAAGTTATCCTCTATTTCAAAATACGGAGTATCATTTTAGCCATCTTTTGGAAGTCAAAAGGTCAACATTTTTCACTCTATGTGATATTGAGACCCGTGGTTCTCTAATCCACTTTCTGTTAATGAGCTATAATATTTGAACATCATTCCCTTCATCTGAATTTTTGATAAGAAACCAATCAGAAATCAGTAGACAAGTCTTCATTTTACCCACATGGAGTAAACTTTAGAATTTTTTTTCCTTCGTCTTTGTCGTGTTGTTGTGTCACTGTGTGGACTGACTTTGTTGAGCTTGAGTCAAATACATTCTTCGGATATTATTAATTAACTCGTTGTCATTTTTCTTTAGATGGTCTCTTTTTTCTTAGATTGAAAATTTGATCTAAATAAGGCCTTCAAGCCATCATCACAATTCACAAAGACAAGTCTTCCATGATAGTGTTGTATTCCTATTACTATATGTTAGCCGTTGAATTTTTTTTTTCTTCGTTTTGAATGTTGAAATTTGTAGTTAACTAAATTTCAGTTACTATTATTTTATTTGCTTACTGTTTTGACAAAAATTCTTTTTTTGCATTATTAAATTTCTTGTGTCTTTTGAATTATATTTATTCCCTTCATATTAATATAGATATGTTAATACCAAACACCTTTTGGTCCAGCGACATGTAAGTGGTCCATCAACTTAGAGGTTGTGGGTTCAAGTCTCGTTGAAAACATGTGAGATAGATGGTGTAAGCTGTAAAAATCTGCCAATGTACTGTAAGACTATATGGTATTAAACTACGTATTAATTTTAGGCCAAAATATCTTTTAGTATCCAAATTTGTTTAAGAGTATCTCTTACTACCCCAAAGTATTAAAGGTGCCTTATAGTAACTCATACTCCGTATATAATAATTTGCAGTTCATACATTGCCTAGCTCTAATTGTGCTAGGTCATGTGATGTATTGAGGTCAAAAAATAACGGAAGAAAATGAGACGTTAAGTAAGGTCACAGGAATTCTATTTTGCTTTTGCAATCAGTGTTTGGCAATGACATGTTTAATTCTTTCCTAGGCACGTTGTCATATGTTTATGAGGTTATTGTGTTACGTGTCTCTATAAGAACCAGGTGTAGCAACCTTCTATATTGCAAGTTTATAACTAATTTCTTGTTGATGTTGATGGACATAGCATCATGAAAAGAAGGATGTAACTTTTACATATTGGTGAACTCGTTTGATTTATATACAAAAGTACAAACAAAACAAATGCCATGCATTTTCTACATTTTGAATATACTTTCAGCCACTCCCAATATATTTTTAGCAATTACTTTAATTGTGGTGATTCCAATTGAATCATATGATGATCAATAATGTCCGACGAAGTTCTGAATTGGGGGATATATACATTAGTGATTTTGGGACTAAATTTGAAAAGGTAGTTAATAATTGTTGAAGACACAAAGTTAAACTGCAAACGAATAAGAAAATGAGAAAAGTCGCTTAGTTTCTCATTTTCTTCTAACTAGACGAGTACCCGTGCATAGCAACGGGATATTATAGCGACAAATAGTTTATTGATAAAAAAAGTTTATAGGTTATAAATGAAAAATAATAAACGTTTGAAGATTTGGGAATTAAACATAATGTTTTGAAACCCGGTTCGACCCGGGTGGTTCAACCGGTTGAACCGTTCCGGTCGAAAAATTGGTCGATTTAAACCGGGTCAACTTGCTAGGTTGGGTCGAAAACGGGTCAAATTAAACCGGTTCAACCCTTCGGGTTTGAAGCGTCCCGGGTTAACCCGGTTTGTGATATGTATTAATTGTTTTAATTTGTTATATTTAATTTGGTAGATATGTTTTGAAACCCGGTTCGACCCGGGTAGTTCAACCGGTTGAACCATTCCGGTCGAAAAATTGGTAGATTTAAACCGGGTCAATTTGCTAGGTTGGGTCGAAAATGGGTCAAATTAAACCAATCCAACCCGTCGGGTTTGAAGTGTCCCGAGTCAACCCTGTTTGTGATTTGTATTAATTATTTTAATTGGTTGTATTTAATTTGCTAGATATGTTTTGAAACCCGGTTCGACCCGGGTGGTTCAACCGGTTAAACCGTTCCGGTCAAAAATTTGGTCGATTTAAACCGGGTCAATTTGCTAGGTTGGGTCGAAAACGGGTCAAATTAAACCGGTTCAACCCGTTGGGTTTGAAGCGTCCCGGGTCAACCCGGTTTGTGATTTGTATTAATTGTTTTAATTGGTTGTACAATGTGTATAAATCATTGTACTTTTAAGTAATGGTGTGTTTTAATAAGAGTATTAATTACATTTCATAATTTTCTTATATATATTTTTCAACATTTCACATTTCACTTTTCTTGACTTTTCGACTTTCACATTTGAACATTTTTGCTTTATAGGTAGTATAGATAAGTTTTTAATTTTACATCACATGACTCACTCAATTAGCTAGGTTTAAGGTACTATATGAACCAAATTACTATCAAATATGACGTACCATAAAACTTTAATACTTTAGGATAATAGGAGATCCATTCTATCAAATTTAAGGTACTAAAAGATATTTTTGCCTTAATTTTTTAATTTTATAGGATTTGCTAAAATATAGTGGTATGATCCTTTAAAGTTCAAAAATAAACTTGATAGGTAAAGTTGTGATTTGTATGAGTAAAAATAAAAATAAGCCATCATCACAAAACATTTATTTTATTGTTATTCAAATATACACTCACACAAATCATAATTTTACCTATCAAGTTTATTTTTGAATTTTAGAGGATCTTACTCTACAAATACGGAGTAATATAGAAGATAGTAGTATTTGTGCCATATAAGTATATAACTGGGACCAAGTCTTTATGGTATTTTCCTTTTGGTGGGGGGGTATGCCAATATGGATTTTTGAGGAAAAGAAATCCAACATCCTGGTGTAATAATTTCGTGTATTGTATTTTTGAGTTTTGACAACTCCATTAAAAATAAGAATTTTTTTTATGGAATAAGGAGGAGTTGATTTTTCTAATTCAAAGATTCTTTTGATTTTAGCTGGAAAAAAATATATTATATACTTAGATTGACTCTTCAAGGTGTAAAATAAGTCTTTATTTGGCGTTCAATTCTAATTTTCAATTATTTTTGACTCGTAGTTTTATCATTTGGGAACGTATATTAGCATGCTTGTATCGATAGATTTTCTCCAAGTGTTAAGATAATCTAACTTTATAGACACATAAAATCTAGATACGTAGTAGTTTTTTAATGCATAGTACACATGTGGTAACAACTTTACCTACAGTTAATGGTTTATATTCGACTACGAATACATAGAACTGATAGTTAATTTGAAGGAAAAGTTTGTATGTTTAATGTTTTTGCAATAACCAAATACACAATTGTACTACTATGATAGTATGATTAGTGAGAAACTATAGATAAAACGGCCCAAAATACTCATAAGCTGTACTAATGCTTGATATAGCCTATGGGCCATAGGTTACTTAATTGTACACCCGACTCAAGCCCAATAGTTGGTTACTTAATTGGACTTGGTAATATAACAACGTAAACCGAATTTCAAGTATTCGCATATACAAACAATAATTTGTTACAGACTTACAGTTAGTCAGTTTTTTAATCCATCAAATATCATTACATGACCAAGTAACACATGAAGATAAGCAAATTTTCCATTATTAAATACATTTTAAAATTGTGGTCTAGTGGGTGGGGCTTAATTTGTTAAGCGAGCCACAAGTGGGAGTAGTACCGGGTGGGTGACCTTTCGGGAAGTCCTCACTTGTGGTCCACTTGTGGACCATATGCTACGGAGATATTAGGCAATGAAGAGGAGAGTCTTTGAGCCAATGTTGCGGAGACTTGAATCCGAGCCGGCCCCGGTTTTCATCCGGCTGTTACTCCAGCGAGTATTCTCGTGTGGAGGCAGAACGGTTTCCGGGCGGAAGTCGTTGAATCCCCACTACGCCAGCGTGGGCCCGGTTAAGACAAAATAGTCTGGGTATGTGGTGGATGAGGGCCTGCCTTTAACAGGTGTGACTCTCTAAACCAAATAAAATTGAAAGTCACATTCCAAAAAAAAAAAAAAAAAACAAACAAACAAAATATCTGTTTAATTTTTAAATAAATATTTTACTAAATATAGCCTTAGCTAACTAAAGCTTACTATAATCATACTGATAAGAATCGGGTTTTGACCGTACACCAACAACAAACTTTTCTGATGTACGTGAACTACTATTTATTACACTTAATATAACATACTTTCATGTTTTGTGCTAATTTACACACCGAAATCAAAGTTGTTAACGCCACATGTACATGCCAAGTAGAAATTCCATTAACATAAAAGGTTGATTATTTAAAAAATACCACAAACTACTTTTATAGGCATCAAATAAAAAAATACTTATGTGTACAATAATGTTGAATTTTTTTTGTCTTTTTATATGTGGTGAGGACCATTTTACCAATTACATAAGTGTTTTTGGTGATTGCCAAATATTGCATCATTTGTCCCAAAAATTTTAAAGTCCCACCGATCGTCCTTATTTACAAAATAACACCCATTATCCTTTTTATATCTTTCGTATGTTTTTGTCAGTTTTCATCTATTTTCGTTTGTTTTTATCCGTTTTCATTCATTTTTATACGGTTTGTACGTTTTCATACATTTTGTACGTTTTTGTATGTTTTTATTTGCTTTATCTGTTTTTATCCGTTTTTGTACATTTATGTACGTTTTTATCCATTTTTGAAAGTTTTTATATGTTTCTATACATTTTTTACGTTTCTATATGTTTTGTACGCTTCTATACGTTTTGTCCTTTTCTATATAATTTTATATATTTTCGTCCGTTTTCATACATTTTTATTTGTTTTCATCTACTTTCATCCGTTTTCGTACCTTTTCATGCATTTTGTATGTTTTTGTACGTTTTTTACATTCTTATAGGTTTTAGTACGTTTTATATGTTTTTGTATGTTTATATACGTTTTTGTACATTTCTATACGTTTTTGGACGTTTCTATAACGTATAAAAATGGGGAAAAAATGTATAAAAACGTATGAAAGAGTAAAACAACGTATAAAAACAGATAAAAACTGACGGGTGTATATAAAAACGAATGAAAACGTATAAAAAAAATACCATATGAAAAAGTACAAAACATAGAAAAACGGAAGAAAACAGACAAAAACGCGTAAAAGCGTACAACAACGTTTAAAAGCTTACAAGAACGTATAAAAATAGACGATAACGTATAAAAATGGACGAAAACGGATAAAAATAGACGAAATCGAATAAAAACATACGAAAACATATAAAAACAAATAAAATCCATATGAAAGTGTACAATAATGTATAAAAAAGGACAAAACGGATAAAAACAAACATAAAAGTATAAAAACAAATAAATACGTATGAAAACGTACAAAATGTATAGTTTGCAAGCATACAACAATGTACATAAACGGATGAAAGCGTATGAAAAAGATAAAACGTACGAAAACATATAAAAATGATTAAAATAGATGAAAACGGATAAAAACAGATAAAAAACTGGATGAAAACGTATATAAATACATATAATAGAGTTCGAGTTTTACAAAAATCGGTCACCCGTAATCATGTTGGAGTCATTGTAGCAAACGTATATAAAAACGTATGTTAAAACATAGATAAAAACGTATATAAAAATGTATTTAAAAACGTAACGAGTCAAAACAATAAGGTAAGGCTCCTAAAAAAAAAAAAAAAAAAAAAAAAGGTTTAGAGATAGTGGATGCAATTTTCCCAAATCATAAAGACCATGTATTATGCACGTAAGTATTTTTTTTGTTGGATGCATATAAAAGTGTTTTGTCGCAAGTATGATGTATTTTAAAATGATTAGCCATTTTACATAAATCTCATGCATATCTCATTAACAATAATCAAGATATATAGTACAATTACACTACTTGGATAGAAAGCTAGATGAAATGGGCTATGCCCTTAATTATCTGATTTTAACCAAACGTGGGGAGCTTTTCCCGATGATGAATGATCTGTGCAATCTCGGGAAATCCGCGTTCGAAGACCATTGATTGCATATGTGATTAGACGCGAGTGACTTACCTTTGAACCAAGATTTTCTATGCAACCGACTTTGTTCTTTATTTCTTAAAAATAGTCGGTGACAAAGAGGCTTCCAATATTCATGCTATCGATTTCGTTGTCGAATTGAAACACCCGTGCATCCTTGTTGTCGTGAAAAATATCCTTGAGGCGTGTCCAAATCCCGTTGTCAGTCGCACTAGAGTCAAGCACCATGTTTACTAACTTTGGGGAGATTGTGGCATACTTCTACATGACGACAAGTGAGTCACTGGTTTCATGGTTGGGATTCGATGGTGTTGTGCTTGAGGAGGTGGCGTCCAAATGATGTTGGACATTTTATGTCGTGCAGAATCATTTAAACAATTCGTTGCATAAGTTATAATTCAGTTTTTCAACGTCTAGTGCTGTTGCTTTTTCTATAGGTTGCTTTGGTGGTTGCATCTCCAGTCATTGTGAAGTATGCTGGGGGAATTGGTTGGGAAAAAAAAAAAAAAAAAAAAAAAAAAAAAAAAAAAAAAACCATTTAGTTAGGGTTTAGGAGAAAGTTTATGAAGGGATCATGGCATTGAGACCATAGTATTTTATGTAAATCTCATGCGTATCTTATATATGGGCAAATTATCGCTCTTGCAAACAACAACCCAACATATTTGTTGTAAAAAGAAAATAATATTACAATTTACATTTTTTACCTTTCAACATTTTCTACTTTGCATAATTGCTCTTTCCTTATACCTTGCAGCAAGTAAAATCCCTGCAACCAATAGTAGGGATCATTTTCCCCTTATATACTATAAGGGGGTGTTTGGTACGTGTGAATCACTAAGAATGGAATTACACATGAGAATGGAATCACTGGGAAAGAGAATAGTACTAAAGAATGTGACAGCATTCTTGTGTTTGGTACTCACACGGAATCGAGCAGAGAAATAATTTACATATATGATTCTCATGTTTGGTTCAACCATATAATGACATGATCAGACCATTTAACACCATGAATCCCCAACATTACCAGAAGTTTATATTTCGTGAAACCACATTCTAACATAATGTATTAACCAATATTATATTTAAACCAAGCCGTAACTATATTATCGTAACCTTGAAATAACATGTTGAAATAAAATTAGTAAAAGCAAAAGTGGTCTTAACATACAAAAATTGGAGTAGAGATAAATGACAGTAGTACAACATCAAAAACAAGAGTTGCAACTTAATAAACACCATATGCACAAATGCAATTGGAACATCATCAAATTGAATACTTCAAGTTAAATTGCAAGACAGATCATAGACAAATGATCGAACACTTTGTCTGCACTAGAATTTTCAAAAGTAGATATCTACGGTTTAAAGTGATTCATAACATAGAGGATATCAAAAATTAGAAAGAATATTATTTTATGATTATAAAAAAAGGTCCGAAAATAATTAAGCAGATATTGATGTAGAAGGCAATGAAAATATTGGAATTGCACAAAGAAGAACGAGAGGATATCTGGCGAGGGTTTGGGGTATTTTTCCAAAATTTTGGTAGCATGTGGATGGCACATGGTTGTTACCTTTTTATATTCCTTTTATTTTGAGAAGTCCTTCATTCTAATGGGGAAACAATCAAAGAATGGTGTAGCTTTTGTTCCTCTATTCTCTCCTTTCTCCGTTATTTTTAAAGAATGAAAACGGTTGAATGAGAATCAAAAATTCTTTCTCTAACTCCATTCTCAATGCACACAAACACGAGAATGACCCTTCATTCCCTTTCTCTCCTTTCCATTCACGTCTACCAAACATCCCCTAAGGGTGTGTTTGGTAGAAAGAAAAGAAATGAGAGAAATGAATTTGATCAAATTCTCTTGTTTGGTAGAGAGAATTAAAAAAAAGTGAAGAATTGAGGAGAAATTAGTGGAGAGTTGGAGAGAATTGGATAGTGTAAATTGGTTACTCTCATTTCCATAATTTTGGTGGAGAATTTGGAGAATTAAGTTTTTTTTTTTTTTTTTTTTTTTTTTTTTTTTTTTTTTTTTTTTACAATATAAATATGTTTTTTTTTTTTTAATATTTTTCTTTTAAAAATAATCTTTTTATAAAAAATAATTTAAAAAAAATATATATTTTTTTTAAATATATTTTTTTTAGAATTGTTATTTAGAAAAAATAATTTATAAAAAAATATTTTTTTAATATATTTTTTTAGAATTGTTATTTAGAAAAAATAATTTTTTTTTAAATCAACAATTTTTTTTTTTTTTTTTTTTTTTTTTTTTTTTTTTTTTTTATCGAGTCAAGTATTTGTTGTTACCAAACATTAGAATTTAACAAAATTCTCTACTGATTTCTATTCTCTAAATTTATATTCTCTGCTTCATTCCTATTCTCTGAAATTCTCTCTGCCAAACGTGCCCTAATTACATTGCATGAATAGAAAGCTAGATGAACCCTTAACTCAACAATTGGGCTTAATCTCATTAAAGAACTCTACTGATTAACATTTTATATCAACAACATTGGGCATCACCTTTCTTTCGCCAAATGTGATCCACCATACGTGACAAACACCTCGTGTAATAACGGTCATGCGACTCATCACTAGTGAGAACTTACACCATTGCGCTAGTCTTTAGGAAGGTAAATTCTCAAAAACCTATAAAAACCACATATGTATTACTTACCAAAGTTAGTTGAACTCATAACCAATTGTCTCTTACCGTTTTGAACTTCTCAATTCGTATTTGGTAGGTGAAAGTGTGAAAGGCAAGTCTTTCTATCCCATATCAATTGCATATACCAAAAGACTGTGCTAAAAGAATTGCTACCTTCGTATTCGATATTGAATTGACCTAGACATCAAGATTTCATATACAAAAAAATTGTAAATCGCTAGAAAGACTGATAGCCTTAAAGAAGAAGCCTCAAGAAAGAGTCTTCTTACAGGTTAGTTGATAGCTTTCTAGTGTGACCTCTGATTCTTTTTTGCTCCTCAAAAAGGAAATTGATAGCCTTAAAGATAAGAGGCTTTTTATATACGCTACAGTTTTTGGTTCCATCAATGAGTGATGAGTCCATGGATGCTCCTAGATTTTGTTTCCATATATAGGTTTAGTGCATGTATTTTGTTTATAGAATAATTTGGTATTAAAAAAATTTAGTTTGGCCCTTCCGAAATAAAATTATTTTGGCCTTTGTAACAAAGTCGTTCAATCTCTGTTATTGGATGAGACCAACCTTCGTTATCTACAGACGCTTTTGAAACGGGTTGATCCATGCCTGCCATATATCATAATTAACTATACTGTGTTGCTTTTAATGTTAAAGCCGACAAAGTTTGTTACTGATGGGCTAGGTCATAGATATTATTCCTTTTTTAGTAATGCACATTCGTGATCCAATTTGCATCACAAGAGTACATACCAAACATCATTATGGTCTTCATTGAAGTATATGTCAAAAACTCATTATTGCACTATGACTTTTGGATGATTGTTACCAAGTAAAGTAAGAGTAACTTAAGCGATTATGTTTGTTCATCTTAAATACCATATACCGACTTGTGCAACAAGTAACACACCACCACAAGAGAAAATAACATGTAAAAGCTATGTATAGGCGGCAGAGTAAAATATGCCAAATCTTAAGGAGGGAAAATTAATATTATCGCCACTATTGATAAGATATTATGTCGTGTCTTACTAACGTACATGAACAATTTTTGGATGTTAAGATTATTACATTAGTAACCTTAGATGAAAATTCTGTTTGGTAGCATTTTTATTGCCATTATTTTCATTAATCATTATATAGGGCATACTGGAAAGGTAACCATGGATAATACTAACTTTTGAGTACCGAACTCAAACGTACACGGTACACCCATCTGATTGAACTACATCTTTGTTTTCTTTGAGACTTGTATATGTAACCATTTGGTTGAGCGACACCTTATTCACATGAATCCCACTAAGCCAAAGATCCGTTGGTACATGAAAAAGATTGATGATCAAGTTTCATCTTAGAAAAGTTATATCAGCAGATGTAATGATACAGAAACATAAATGTTAATAAAATAGGGATGGGCAAGACTAGTTGAATGTTACTTCCCTTTTTAAGATGCACAAGGGAAAAGAGCAATTTAGTTGTCCACCCAAATGCATCTATGGTTTTAAATGTGGACCAACAAAACTTGTACCAATACTATACTTCCAACTTCTGCTAGCAAGCCCCTAGACGGCTAGACATTTACAATTTGTTGAAAACTAGAAAGTGTTGAATAGTTTGTATTTTTAAAAACTTAGTTTTGAAACTTTTGTATGAAGTATCTTTTTCCCTCCTTGAAACTTTTTAGATTCTAAGATCTTTTGCTCAGTATCTTTGTTTAGGAGATCGACATCGTTCAGCGAGGTATTGCCACCCTCACTGAACACAACTTCTTCTTTTGCACCACTTCCAGCTTGGTTTGCTAAGAAAGCCATGAGTCGAGCCATTTCATCATCTATCTCCTCAAGTTCACTATCCGAATTACCTTTTTTATCTCTCGTTGAATTACTAGGCATAGATGCCGAAATTCACCCCTTCTCAATGTTTGATTGCTGATCACACGACCTAATAGTATTTTGGGTCGTATGTTTATCTTTTTGCCAATTTTCATCTACACAACTCGCCTCTTGTGCAGTAGGAATTTTATTTCGTTCAATATCCCCTCTGTCGTCCACATCCACCATATCACCTAAAGCTTCAAAGGAATTCGAATTAGTAGTAATATCAGGACATATTTTAGCATTCCACCCCTTTTTTTCCTTGTGTCATCTCTATCTTCTTGTTAGGTTGAACCATTTTATAGACAATGTGAGAGTTCGAACCAATATGAATTTCACGAACAATTTGCCTTTGAGTCTTCACATTCTTCAACACATCCGAATTGGTTTTCTTTGTAGACTTCACGTCGAATCGGATACAATTTTCTTAGGACATTGATCCAGTGAATGACCAAATAACTTACAACTTGAACATTTAATTGGTTTCCACTCGTACTCAATGCGAATAGTGTGCAAGACATATCCATCACCATCAATTTTTAGCCACAACAAGAGTGTCTTTCAAATCAACACCGGCTCGAAGCTCAATCATTGAAATCATGAAACTAGATCGACCCCATGATTCCATGCATGTAGAAGCTATATACGTATCTAACATCAAAGGGGTGCCAAGTTTTGTAGCAATAGCACTCAATCCATCCTTCGTGAATGCCGTGATAGGAACCTCATGTAGCTTAACCCAAACCATGACACTCTTTAAGTCTTCCTTAGAAACAATCGCCATAGGAGACCATTTACGAAGAATCAATGGCACATTAAGAATAAATCATGGTCCACTTTCAAGCATTGCTTCCATACCCGTGTTTGAGCTAAATTTAAAGAAGAAAATACCTTTTACATTGCTTCCATAAAGTGTTACGTATTTATGAAAGGAAAAAAAATGAAAAGAAAAGGCAAGATATTGAACGATATTACTAGTTTAGATTCTGAAACTTGAAAGTAGGATAACCTAACTTAAATGTGTTACCAACCAATCATGGAAGTTCATGTACTCTTCTTGTCCTTTTAAACTGCTTTTTTGTAATATTTTTCAAGGTTTGTTTTCAGATAAGAAAACACACTCTTTCACCTCATGGATGATCACTTTACTCTGGAAATCAGTTCAAACATGGAACTACTAGAAAACAACATCAATAATTCACTTGGAAATTTCCAACCCAATGTTAGTCTTCCATTCATGCCTTTACTAGATGGTACCAATAACAATAATCTGAGCTTTAATATCAGTGGTGATCATCAAACTCGTTCCTTTTATGATCCAATGACTCGTATCCCTACAACGATTGATGATATAGACAAGACAGTATCAAACGAAAGCTTGGGGAATTCAAATCTCCCCAACTTTAGCTCTGGGGTTACTGGACAGAATAAGGCTAACAGAAATTATGTATACTATTGTTCCTTAATTTTTCCAAATTTGGTAAAACAATATTCACCTATATATGGTTTATCTGTTGGTTAATTCATATCGAGTTAATTCATATATTTCAGAGCTATGGTGGTAGAAAGAGAAAGAAAGACCATGAAGCCAAAGTGGAGAAACCGCGAGAAGTTGTTCATGTGAGAGCTAGGAGAGGTGAAGCCACTGATAGTCACAGTCTAGCCGAAAGGGTTTGTTTCCGAATGATTAAATCTCTCTTGTACTTCTATATTATTGTTGGAACGGCAAAAAAATCATATTATTGATTACCTCAACTTGGGGGAGAAGCTAGAATACAAGTATTGACTCGTATATTCGATATATCATATACATGTATTATTAAAAAAAAAAAAAAAAAAAAAAAGCCTTTCTAAAAATAAAAAAAAATAAAAATTATAAAAAAAAAAATCCATTGTTATAAACTTCAATTACCGGGCAGAAATCAAAAACCGGTCCTAGATTAAAGATAGTTTCTTGATTTCTTATATACATTTATGATTTATGTAGTTTTATATGGAAAGATGGAAACCCTAGCACCAAAAATTTAATGAACTGGGCGTACTATATTGATGATCATGTTGGATTTATTATTATTATTATTATTATTATTATTATTATTATTATTATTGTTATTATTATTATTTTTGATTGAAAACGGTGAACATATATTAATATCAAACAATTGTTTTCTGTTTTTTTATTACAGTTGAGAAGGCAGAAAATAAATGGAAAGTTACGATGCTTGCAAGAATTAGTTCCGGGATGTTGTAAGGTACGTGAGCTAATAATTTTCCAATCGCCCCCCCCCCCCCCCCCCCCCCCTCTGAAGGTCTTAACTCCTATAATTTCCAAGTTACTTCATGTTTCAAACTAATTGATTTTGTTTCAAACTAATTGATTTAATTACACATTGTTTCTATTTGATCTGGTTATTGTTGATGGTTGTCGATGTTTTGGCTAATTTTCTTCTTATTTATGAGTACCTGCAGACAATGGGAATGTCAGTAATGTTGGACGTAACAGTCAATTATATTCGTTCTTTGCAAAATCAGATTGAGGTAACTTGTGTGGAAAATTACAAAAAATTATTTCAGCATATTCCTTGCTAAGATTTATGGGGATCATGATGCAATTTTTTCTATGGTTTTATGCTTCACAGTTTCTCTCTATGAAGCTTTCAGCAGCAAGTATGTATTACGAATTCAACTCACCTGAAATGGATGCTTTGGATACAATAAAGGTATACTACATTGTTATCTCGGTACTAAATTAAATTTATTTATCAGCATCATGATTTTAGATCTTAAAAAAAAGACTTGGCTAAGTTTTTTATTGTTAATGGTAATCTTCAATAAAAAGATCTAACGAGGCGTAGAGGGAAGAAAAATTACAATGAGATCATACAAGCTATTTTTCCGGATCAATGATCCAGTCAGTTCTAAATGGAATCGATCTTTTAAACCTGTGAACAATCCACGAGCGGAAAAAGACTTTCATTTCTTCCCCAAATTTATCTTTTCTCGGTGGTTTGAGGTCTAAAAACTTGGTTATTGACTTTTGATTATGATCTTCCTTAAAATTTTAATATTCAGTATTAACATAATGGATTTATATTACAACGATCATCACTCAGTTTGAAACATGTTCATATTATCATATAAGCTTACTAACTTTTTATTGAAAGTGTACCAGTTAAATTGCAAAAATGTGGAATAAAATTTAAACTATATATTTTGCAAAAATAATGAGTTATTTAAGTCAATTTTGTACAAATAATGAATTTTAGTATTAATATTTTGACTATTCGTTTGAAAATTTTAACTTCAATTAATCTTCCACTTATTTGAAGGGTATACTAGATGGATAGCCTAATGATGTGGGCATAATACACGAATGTGCATGATCAGTGATTACTAGTACATATGCTGCTTAGGCATTTAAAATTTGAACAATTACAGTACATCATAGCACTGCCTAAAAGATTTATTAGATCCTAAAATTTAAAGTAAAGTAATGACCTTTAATTTATTAGCATATCGTACTGGAAACTTAACTTATATATTGACGTCTTTATCAACTTTTAGCTCATTTTTGCAAGTATGAGATTATCTAGTTAACCTATAGTCCAACAGTATGTTATGATTATTATCTAGCACTTTAAGTAAACTAAGATGGATGGTGGCATCGTATATCAGTTAGCTGGTGTGTTCTTTTTATCTAGATGAACCGGTTGAAAAGCATTCATTGGAAATTAAGTAATTGTGGAAATAAATTGATATTGCAGGGAGCAAATGGGTATGAAGCACAAGTTATGGACAGGATGGGTGCAGAAGGGTATGGAGACCTTCTACAGTTTCAATCATGGCCTCTTTGAATCCCACGGAGTAATATTATTAAGTACTGAATTAACACACCACACAAACATATATACTTATAAATAAATGTTAAAAGTGTTCCTTAATTGAATTATAGGTTTCGATCTTTTCATCGAATAAACATACGATAATTGAATAGTTAATGGCAAGTGGACCTCTTATTTAGTTAGTATATGTTTCTTTTTTATCGTTTTTCTTGAATCCTTACTCAAATATATTACGATTTTGTGATACTCGTAGTTATGATGAACGACCGGAAGAGTTAGTAAGGGACACAAATTAGACGCATATATATATATATATATATATATATATATATATATATATATATATATAGGGGAGTTTTATTTTCAGAACCCTGTTAAGTGAGGGAACTGCGAGAACTCCAATTTTGCATTAGAAAATATGCATGTTCATATAAAACATGTATGTTTTCTTACATACACCTTAATACACATGCCTGCGTATTAAGGTGTATGTAAGAAAATATACATGTTTTACATAAACATGCATGTTTTCTAATGCATAATTAGAGTTCTCGCAGTTTCCGCACTTAACAGGATTCTAAAAATAAAACCATTTTGCATTGATCTGTTGCCCTTAACATGTTTTTATATGAACATGTATGTTACGCATGTATGTGTATTAAGGTGCATGTAAGAAAACATACATGTTTTATATGAACATGCATGTTTTCTAATGCAAAATTGGAGTTCTCGCAGTTCCCACACTTAACAGGGTTCTGAAAATAAAGATACGCTATATATATATATATATATATATATATATATATATATATATATATATATATATATATATATATATATATATATATATATATATATGGGTGAGTTAAAATAAAAAGAGAATTTTTTATAAAAAGGATAAGAAGAATTATTGGCCATTGATTTACTTTTTTTAACCGATCAATGGATCAAATTAATACTACTAGGGTTGCCCTATAAGAACGGGGTCTATGGGGTTTTTTGCAAACCCTCCCTATACATTAAGTACTTTTTGCAGTACTTTTGCAGCTTTTTGCAGTTTTTTTTTTTTTTTTTTTTTTTTTTTTTTTTTTTTTCTTCAAATCTTTATTTTTTTTTATTTTTTATTTTTTTTACAAGTGTTTTAATTATTTTTTGTAGTCTTTTTTTTTACAAGTATTTTAATTCATTTTTGTCCAAATGTGCATTCACACAAAAAATAAGTCCAAATAAAGTTTTTTATTTATTTATTTATTTATTTTTTTATTTTTTTTTTGTCCAAGTCCAACCAAAGTGCAGCAGATTCACACAAGTCCAACCAAAAGTGCAGATTCACACAAGTTCAACTAAAGTGCAGTTCACACAAACACCACAAAGTAAACACAAGAAATATTCGTCATCGCCTTATAGGCTCAGATTTTTAGTAAGGCTCGGATACTGAAGGTTGCAAAGTAATAAAAATATCACTTTGCCATGCCATTCGGTTTTAAAAACCATTCGTCATCGCCTTAGTTACAAAGTAATAGTTTTGTAAAATATCACACAAGCCTGTAAACAGCATCACTAGCCTGTATCAGCATCACATGTTACACAACCTCAACTACATCACAAGTACTAGCCTGTACCAGCATCACATGTTACACTATAAATAGCAAGATTCTTGCTTTTGCAGCAACTTTCCTCCACTATAAACAAAGCAACCCTCAAATCACAAAGAACAGTAGTATCACACAAACACAATTGCCCACAAGGGTTGTGTTATACAAGAACGGGGGCTATTTCGTTACGGACTTAAGGCTCGGATAATGAAGGCTGCAAAGTGATAAAAATATCACTTTGCCATGCCATTCGGTTTTAAAAACCATTCGTCATCGCCTTTGTTACAAAGTGCAGATTCACACAAAATTTATCATGTCCAAGTGCAGATAGCCCCCGTCCTTATAAAGCACATGTTACATAACCTCAACAGCATCCACAAGCCTGTAAGAAAACTCACAAGCCTGTAAACAGCAAGATTCTTGCTTTTGCAGCTTTCCTCAAGCAACCCTCAAATCACAAAGAACAGTAGTATCACAAGCATGTGAAAAACTCACAAGCTCAATGGTAACAATCAGCTTTGCTCCACTATAAACAAAGCAACTCTCAATCACAAAGCACAAAAGGCAACAAGTAACAATCAGCTACAAACCACAATCAGTTTCACACAAGTGGCAACAAATACTACAACCATTACAACAAACACTACTCAACCACAATAAACAAAGCAACTCTCAATCACAAAGCACAAAAGGCAACAAGTAACAATCAGAAGTAACAATCAGCTACAAAACCACAATCAGTGTCACTACTCTCAACCGCACTCAGTTTCACACAAATGGCAACAAATACTACAACCATTATAACAAACACTACTCAACCACAATAAACAAAGCAACTCTCAATCACAAAGCACAAAAGGCAACAAGTAACACAACAAGGGTTGGGGCAGAGTATCACAACAAAAGGCAGAGCATCACAACAAGGATTGGGGTAGAGTATCACAACAAAAGGCAGAGCATCACAACAAGGGTTGGGGCAGAGTATCACAACAAAAGGCAGAGTATCACAACAACATTGTAACAAGGCTGTCGAAATGTCTAGGTCACGATTTTACACAAATGAGGTAACAATAAGTTTTACGCTTTTACATTAGGCTCATATTATATGGCTGCAACTTCAAATGTTGCAAAATCAAGTTTCTATTGCCGTCCATTTGGAAATGCCACACCAATATCAATTTTTTTAATAAATCATCATCGCCGTAAATATGCTTAAAACTAGAGCCTGTGGACTGGGGGTAGGCCAGAGCAGGTATTCATACCACTCAAAGGTGGCAGATCAAGGTGTTAACCTACCCACATCCACAGGTTAACCACCACCACAGAAACCTCCATATTTTATTTTCCATATAAGCAGTATCATAATAAGCAGTATCATTAACAAAAGTAAAAAAAAAAAAAAAAAAAAAAAAAAAGTACACCTAAAAGGCATAAGCAAACCCTAAAAGGCATAACCTCCATATTGGCATGGTTTATAAGGACGGGGGCTTGCATATTTGACTACTAGACCCACCACCACAGAACCACCACCACATAAGAACACAGAACCAGCATCACAGAACCACCACCACATGTCATATAAGCAGTATCACATATCACATAAGAACACAGAACCAGCTTTCCATAATATTGATTTTAGATATAAACTTTTTTTTATCACAGATTGAAAACCCCCAAACTACTTTTACAAAACCCTAATTTAAAAAATTAGGGTTTCTTTAAAAACATCAAGATTTTGATAAATTAACGTACGAATCTTTCAATTAACACACGGATCTAACAAAACCATCACAGAAACATCACGGATCTATTCACAGATTGAAAACCCCCAAACTACTTTTACGAAACCATGATTTAAAAAATTAGGGTTTCTTTAAAATAAATCAAGATTTTGATAAATTAATGTAAGAATCTTTCAATTAACACGCGGATCTAACAAAACCATCAGAGAAACATCACGGATCTATTCACAGATTGAAAACCCCCAAACTACTTTTACGAAACCCTAATTTAAAAAATTAGGGTTTCTTTAAAAAATCAAGATTTTGATAAATTAACGTAAGAATCTTTCAATTAACACACGGATCTAACAAAACCATCACAGAAACCTTTTATCACATAACCATCTACCCAACAACAACACCACACAGAACCATTTACCCAACAACATCATCACACACTCACAAACTCTCTCACAAATCAATAACAACATCACATAATATTGATTTTAGATCTAAAAATAGTTTTTAGATCTAAAAATAGAAAGAGCAAAGAGAGCACATATGATACAGAGAGAGAGAGAGAGAGAGAGTTTGTGAGTGTGTGGTGTGTGTGTGAGAGGTGTGAGGTGATAATACGCGTGGGAGGTGTGTGGGTGTGAGACAACTGTCCACACACACACGTTTTTTATTTTTTATTTTTTAAAAATTTGTATTATTTTTGTAAATAAAAGTAATAGTTTTGTAAAATTTGTATTAGTTTTGTAAAAAAAAAGTAATAGTTTTGTTATAAAAATGTAAAAATGTTATAAAAAGTAATAGCATTAGTAAAAAAAACAAGTTAAATAAAAGTTATAAAAATGTAAACGTTGTAAAAAATGTAAAAATGTAAAGGTTAAATAAAAGTTATAAAAATGTAAAAAATAAAAGTTATAAAATGTAAAAGTATTTTTTTATAAAAATGTAAAAGTTGTAATAAAAACTAAAACAAAAGTATTAGTAAAAAATGTTATGTATTTTCAGGTTTTCGGTTCTCACGAGGAAGTAACTGAGTGGGCGCAAAATATAGCTCGTGAGCTCGGTTTTGTAATTGTTAAAGATAGAACCAGATCAGAAGATGGTCATATGAACGAAATCAATTACAGGTGTACAAAAAGTGGGACGTATGTACCTCAAGGTAGTGGCAGACGGAAAGCCAAAACATGTAAAACCGATTGTCCATTCAGATTAGTTGCGAAATATCATCGAGCAAAAAATTATTGGGTATTGAGGGTGAAGGATGATACGCATAATCATGATATGCTAGAGTCGTTGCATGGTGTGGCATATGCAATGCGATTAAAGGATGATGAGTTGGGTTTGGTCAAAGAATTGACAGATTATAACGTACGACCACTTAATATACTTTCGACAATAAAGGGTCGTAATCCGGATAACGTGTCTAGCGTTAGAACTATATATAACGCACAAGATAAGTTCCGGAGAGCCAGAGTAGGTGATAGAACTCCAGTTCAAGTCCTTTACTCGTATTTGCGGGATTCAGGGTATACATGGTACCCGAGGGTAAATGAGCATACCAACGAGCTTGAGGAGCTATTTTTTGTGCACCCCACATCGTATGCTCTATGGTGTACATTCCCTGAAGTCATGCTGATGGACTCCACGTACAATACCACGATGTTTAAATTGCCGTTGTTGGAAATTATTGGAGTAACTTCAACAAATAAAACATTTTCAATGGCGTATAGCTTTTTATCCAGTGAACAAGGGCATAATTTTAGATGGGTATTGCAACATGTGAAGCATGTGATAGACGAAAGATATTACCCACTTGTTATCGTCACTGACAGAGATTTGGCGTTGGTTGGGGCAGTAACAGCAGAATTTCCTGACGCTCACAAATTACTCTGTCGATGGCATATACAGCAAAATATACTTAAGTTTTGCAGAAATAAATTCACAGATGGGGTAAATGATTATGACGTTAAAAACCGACGGGATTGGATGGTTAAAGCTCCGACATTCGAATCGTTCGAGCGACGTTATCAACACCTACAACAGCTATTGGTCAACCATCAGGGTACTTAATTGTTTTTAATTATTTAATAAATAAGCACCCGAATGACCTTTTATTAATTCATTATTTTTTTCAGATGTCGCTTTGTATCTGGATAACTGGTTGCAAGATTACGCACCTATGTTTGTCTCGTATATTACCGACCAATATAAATCCTATGGCCAGACAATAACGTGCAGAGTTGAGGCTCACCACGCGTTGTTGAAATTATATTTGGACGGCACACAGTCCAAATTAGACAGGTTATTGAGGTCGATCGATAAGATTCTCATTACGCAAGAAGATGCGATAAAAGAGACTTTCAATAGAAGCATCAACGAGAAACTAATTAAGTGTGATGTAACACTATTTCAAGAATTGTTGTATAAAGTTTCTAAACATGCTTTGAACCTCATGCACAAAGAACTCCACCTGTCGATAACCCTAGAAGAATGTAGCCATAAGAATCGGGCAATTTTCAGACTACCATGCTTTCACGAGATGCAAATCTATGTATATCATGGAAAGTATATTAAATCTATAACTATCAAGTTGTTTTTCACATTAATATCAGTAATTTATACAAGTCACTTTAATTGAATTCAGGATGCCCGATTCCACTGGAACGAGTTGATATTTTTTGGAGAACCATATCTGTTCCGTGGCTTGTTATCAATAGGCCCCCGCATAAAGATGGCTCTTCCAGCGAACCTGGTGGTGATGATGATGACGATACTTCGTTTAACGATGGCATGCGACAATTCAAGAATATTTTTAGCAAATATACATCGTTTGTCAAGAAAAATATGTTAACGAAGTTAAGAGACATATTCCAGCCTGAAGCTGTTGACACACGTGAACCAGCTATTCAAAAAAATACCCGTGGACGTCCGAGCGCAAAGGACAAAAAGGGCAAGGCTACACAAGTCCCGGACTTGAATGAAGTCCCTGACTTGAATGAAGTCCCTGACTTTGATGAAGTACCAATTGTAGATCACCGAAGAAGTACAAATTCAAGATCTACAAAAGTCCCGAACTTGCGAAAAGAACCTGCAAGACATAGCTCTCACGAGGCTGGTTATCCCTTCAAGGATTAACCGACCTGTTGTTTTTTTTATCCGAGCAAGGTTGGAACACATGTTTTCCGCTTTTTACTGGCCCAAACTCATCACATGGAACCGACCCCCTTGTGATTGCGCGTGTGGATGCTCACTTCATTTTACCGACGCTAGACAGAGATTCTCCACTACCCCATCTCCACCCACAATGGAGGTTTTTCAGAGTGCCAGTTGCAGCCGAATGGGAAACTTTGTATCAACGTCGACTAATGAATCATTGATTTATGTTGTAAATAATTATATCGACAAAACTATTGTAAATGATTACTGATTTATGTTGTAAATAATAGAGATACCGACAAAACATAGTGAATCATATGTAATAGTTATTTATTTTTGTAAAAATGTAATTTTTGTAATTTTTGTATTTGTAAAACAATGTAAATAATTATTGATTTATGTTGTAAATAAATGTTTGTATTATATAGTAAATGATTAAATATTTATTTAAATTAGTAAATAACATTATTGATTGATTATGCAAATTATTTTGTCAGGTGGGTCGAAGAAATCTTTTCTGGTGACGATATGATAGAGGATTTATTATAAAGCGGAAATCCTGGCAAGATGGTAGTCGTGGGCGACCGTTTTATGCATGTCCTCTTTCAGTGGTAAATAATCATATGTTTGCTTAGTTATGTAAGTAATTTGTCTGTTAAAAATACATTTCTTATTATTTTCTTAACATGTAACAGCCAGGTACAAAAGACTATGGGTGTCGATACTTCAAGTGGAAAGATGAATTTTAAGAAGATTATTTTAATCAAGCCTCTTCTTCAACGCAGTACTCAAACTGCGTTGCTAAAGATAATGAGAACAACTTGTTGAAGGCAAGAATAAAGGCGCTGGAGATGGACTTAGAAATGGCAATGAATCTTGAGGATTACGCTTGTCAGTCAAGTGCCCGGCTCCATGATCTTTTAAATGAAATGAATAATTTTCATATGT